>OX438677.1:3466409-4716409 GCA_949316385.1 Globia sparganii
TTTATAAAACTCGATTTTTCGAAGTATTTTTCGAATTTTTTTACGCGCGTATCAGTTCGGAACGGTGTTTCTGTGCGTGAGAACTAGACGTTGTTCGTGTAGACTAGCGTCTAACTGCTCATCGCTGATACTAGCGCTGTCAGACACGAAGCCAGGTGAGACAGTGTGCTTTTTGGCCATAACCACCAATGAGTTCGAGCTCGCGACTAGTTTACTCTTAAAGAGAAATTTTAATGATTCTAAAGACTATAATTCTGTAAATACATATCTATTAGAGTCGCGAATCATATTCTGATCAAGATACAATCTGACACTGACCTGCAAATTGCAAAAAAAGTAAGAAAATTTTAATTTCGCGGTCTACCACTGCGCATTCACCTTAATACCAGTTTTGATGTGACAATACATAAAACATATAATTATGTCTAATCATTTTACTAAAGAAATATTGCATAAAAGGCGAATAAACCTGTATCTTAAATTGTTACCCTTCTCGAAGACCCAGGAGCCCGTCGTCGTTAAAAAAAAAGCTAGCCGTGTCCGCCTTCATTTTCTACTACTGCTACATAATAATGATACTTACGTGAGCTGCTTGTTGCACTGGATGCATCTGAAGCACTCCTTATGCCAGATCCTCTTCTCTGCCTTGATGCGCTCCATGGCATACACGGGCCGCGAGCACTTCTCGCACTGCGGGATCGAATCCGTGTCCGTTGCCGCCTTCATCTTCTTGAACAGTTTTTCTGAACTTTTAGACTGGAAAAGAAGATACGTAGAAGGTTAACAACTGAAGGCCAATTCCTGTTATTTAAAACGTTGTAATAGAAGCGAGGCAAGGTTCTCGGCTCGACGTAAAGGGACTCGACATAAAGGGAACCATTCGTTTAAAATATAGTTCAATGTCAAGTATCTTATCAAAAATGTATGAAAATTGGAGGCAAATTTTTGACAGATTGAGATTGAGATCAGACTGTGGATGTTCTTAAAATTACGAGCATTTCCCCTCCGGCCAGTACGCGTTATGATGATTAATAAAAATACCATAACGCATTCTGCGGGGTAATTCCTGGCTCTCATTTTGACAATTCAACAACATTCATTGTGTTATTTACGTTGTTGAGGAGACAAAATTTTCCGAACATATGAAGCAATGGATGTAATGTTCTTCAAAATGATTCAGATTTTGATTGTAAATGTGTTATGCATTTAGACTGCGGAACCCACTAGGTAGCATGATACGACACATAGTAATCTGTAGCTGTAAATTCAGGCTTCAGGATCAATTCCTTATTTGCCTTACACACAGCTGCATTTATAAATTTAAAATCATATACTAAGGTGAACTTACCACCGATATGGTCCCTTCATCCTTATGCCTCCTGGACTTGGTCTTCTTCTTGACCGTCCTCTGCTCCGAGACCTGGACCTCCTGGTAGTTCCTCTGGACCCTCGACTCCGACTGGATGAGGGACGAGGAGGACTCCATCGTCGCTGACGCCGTAGCTAGTGCCATTGCTTTGTGCTCTGGAAAGAAAGACATAGAGAAAAATTAGCTATACGCCTTTTAGGCAAGTCAGTGTTATAGATTTTATAAGATCTATGCGATGACTGATCAGTGTTACTTCTTGACGAGTTCTCAGAAACAAACAGAAGTACAGAAGTCATAGTTTCTTTAAAGAGCGATCTTGCTAAAGTTTAGAAATTAAAGGCCATGTCTGAAATGCCTTTGAAGAAACCACAACCAGCTTTGAGATGACCTGTTCCGAATTGTGCTCTAAATTTTTGTTTATCCGACTTTAGCGAAGCTCAAAAGGCGCCTTAAAAAAACCCCATAAGGAAGATGTTTTTAATATCAGACTACATGGCATTGGTATATAATATTCATTACAGGAAACGAGGTAGTTGAAATGTGAGCGACAATTTCGGACACAAAAAATTAAAAAGAATACTACCAGTAGGTAATTATAGCAATTTAATTAACACAGTTTTTAAATTGGTCACAAATAAACAAAAAAGTAAAAAGATTTTTGTACGGTTAGCAAAAAGTGCGTCATAAATATTCAAATTGGCAGTGAGTAATGTCAGCAGAGAAAGCAGTACAAGTACCTGCCCACTATTTATTTTAGCGAAACACATTAGCATTTCTTCGCAATTATGTTTGGAAATAGACCTTAACTAATGACATTGTTCACCTTAACTTTGGTTAGTTTTAGCAATGAGGTCATTTCGTTTTTTTTTTTTCAAGATTTTTTAGCTAAGATATCTAGCTTACTTCGAGATTTTTTTAAAAGGCCTTGGGATAGGCTCACAAAAAGAAAACCAATTACCTAACAACCATCAAAATGAAGATGCAAACCAAACGGCTTGCCTTGCAATTTCCGCCAAGAATTTCGAGTCATAAGGATGTTTAGAGAGTCGAAAAAATGTGTCAAGGAGTTATTCGGGAGTCTAAAGAGCTTTAGTCGAGTCACGTACGGACAGCATCTTGCCACATTAAGAAGCTGAATTTGATTGAGCATTTCCGTGTTAATCAACAAAATAGTTTCCTTAAAGCTAAGCAAAACATTTCTGTTTAGACCTGAGAAAATGAGGCTATAGCAGTTTTAATTGTTATACTAGCAAATTCAGTTATTCAAAACGATAAATAACATGCAAAATTCACACGTCACTTATCGTGATAACATACGGAATTAAAAACATAATTATAAATCTGAGAATGAAATTAACTCATTAACAGGTAGTAAGACCTCCGAAGCGCGACGGCCGTTTTCTAATAGTAATGCCCCATCGCGAAGACACGCGACGTCTGGCGTTCGTCAACGAATCGGTAACGAATATGTGATTGGATGGCTTATTGTATGTTGTTGTTGTTGTTGTCGATTTTGGAAGATTTCTCTTAAATTTGAATGTGTCAGAAATAAGAAAGTATGGTGGCTTAAACAACGTCATTATTTTTAATTATAGTCATTCGTATAGTTCATGCGTCAATCGTAGCGTACAGAGAAAAAGAAACACATAATTAAAAAATATAAATGAACTTTGAAAATCATTGTTCAGAATTAGAAGATAGGTTCAAGTCGTTTATTTTTGATAAGGACACCCAGAAAAGAAAACTACACGATGACCTTTTAAAAAATGCCTTTGTTACACTTTTCAATGGGCTACTGGAATTTGAAGTTCAAAAAAAGTTATCTACCGGAACGATTACTTAGATGAATTCAAGATCAAATCTTAAAACACTTTACAAGCTCAATTAATAAACACTTAATTACCAAAAGACATTGGAGCCATTATAAGCATCTTCGTTCGATTTTCGTCACAATATGTATATCTCACTAAAACACAGCCACTGAATGACGAACAAAAGATAAATTGAAGATTAAACACAAATCACGGTTTTTTCAACAAATTCCTTTCTAACTTGCTCTCTCGGACGCTTTCGACTAACTGAGAGTATTTTACCAAAACATATGATATTTATACGTTGAATTTTCGTACATATTGATTCATTGAAGTAGTAAAAATGGAGTATTACAAATTACGTGGGTCATCATAAGATGGTGGGAAGGAAGTGGGTGACGGATGCATCAGCAAGGGATGTTGGGATGTTGTATCTGAATATGACGTGACAAATAAAATATGATAGATTTTACAGTTTTGGCTTCGCGTAAAGAAATCTTGATATTGAAAAGAGATGTGAGTACTTAGGTGGTTGACGGATGCATCAGCAAGGGATGATGCTGTGTCCGAATATGACGAAGCAAAACGTAGGATAATAATAAACGCAATTTAGACTCCATATAAAGAAATATCAAGAAACATATCTTGTAACCTAAAGAGGGGTGCATTGAAAGACCCTGCTCGAAGGACAATACATAAGCGTTAAATCCGGCTAATATAAGACAATTCGGGTAACAATCTTCCTAAATAGTGTATAATTACTATCAAGACAATCCACAGACTTCATAGGAGGTGGGTGGAAGTGGGTGGGGAAGTGGGAGACAGATGCATCAGAGACACAGCGTCTGAATATGACGAAGCATGAAGAAGGATAGTAAACAGTGCAATTTTGGCTCCACATAAGAATGGCTTGTTCGTGGAATACGTAGCAAGACCTAACAAGGGGTGCCTCCCCGACTGGCAGTGACAATAGAGCTTCGTCGACATAGAATGCTTTGTACGTCTGTCCTGTTAGGCAGTCATTCGCGTTAGCCGACGTTCGCAGATGAAAAATATCGCGCACTGAATTTTCAACTCTCGATGTTCAGCCAAGCATTGACAATCCAACAGAGCACATCTTAGCGCGACAAAAAACCACACTTGGATTTTGAGCTCTCGGCGCTAAGATCTAGTGGGCGAAATATCCCGCCCCGATATTTTTATGTCCGAGCGAACGTCTCAATTCAAAGTCTATGAGCTACTCTCCTAAAGTTTGTGCAGGAAAACACGAGAAAAGAAGATGCTTCACTTATGTAAGTATTTGAATCTTGACCTAACCGTAATCAACATTTAAAAAATACTACAGTAATTAAGCACATGCGCACTATTAACTATGACCCGTCTTCTAAAATTAACGAACATTTTTAATAAGCTTTTTTTGTTTTCTTGTGTAAATAAGGTAATATGAAGTACAGACAATACTAATCGATCAACTATGTATAATTGTTATGGATCAGTGACCGCAAAAACGTCACGATTACCGTAATGAGAATCTTTCAATAGTGTGTCATTTGTATTATGGCGGTAAGCTGGTATCGTAAACAGTACCAAATATATTTTGGAATGCGACCAAACCTTTAGTATCAGTTATTAAATTCAAGTTATCATACTACCGCCTAAGACCTGTCCATTTTTTGTTCGCGTTTGAAAGCCCAAGCATACTAGTCACAAACAGCAGGACGAATCACCGAATTTGTTTCACGTGGGTAACGGTGGGTCGTCTCATAAATGTTTGTTTATGCTGGATTTTTGGCGCCATTCCATGAAACGTTCCGTTTTTCACGTTTATTTGGATTCTGCTGCGTAATTCCTGATTATGCAAAATTCTCTACGAAGATGAGAATGTTGACTGTATTTTTGGATTGAATTTGTCATCTAATTTATGATGACACGGAAATAGATAACTACATCTCATCCTGTGTCATAAGATATACTTTACTGGAGTATAAGCTTTTACTTTAGGTGCATAATGCGATCATTATTCGACTGCCAAGTTTGGCGAGAGTATCATCTATGACACGGCAGTAAAACATAACATTATTCATTTTCATGGTAGTATAAGTAGTTTCAAATGCAATAACCCACCCATTTCATTACTCGCCAAAACTCTAAAATATTTGGGGCGAGCCCTAATCTCACACTCATAAAATCTCCGTCAAACATCAGACCCATATATTAATGTAAAAGAAACAAGCTCACCAAAGCATTCCCCGTATATTTATGCATTCGTTTATAGGTTAAAACATTCCCGACCGGCCGGTGAATCAGAACAAGAGTATAGCAACACTAAAAAGTCAATTTTCTAAATTTAGAACCGCTCCAATTAAAGATAGCGCTTAGAAATACGACACCTGTTTTTCTTCAATTAAATATTGGGTAACTACGGGATAAAGGAAAACTATTGTCGGTTTTACATATAAAATGTATCAGGAACAGTTATTTTTAGTGTGTATGAGGACACTGCTGCTTATAACAGTAATATGTCGTAAGAGACGGAAATAAATCTGGGCCTTTCATGTAATTGCTTGTCATTGTTTGATGTAAAATGCGCTTGCGCTTTAGCAGTTTTGAAACTGTATTAAACTGAACTAAAGCATACTTGCCAAGATGCATCATCATCATCCACCTGCTCTTAACCCAATTATTTGGCGTCGGGACTATACGTTTGGTTTTTTTTCATCCATAATACCTAAGTACGTCTTTATCAGCTAGCATCTTACACTAGAGGACCGATGGCCGGTGGAGCAGCCGAGTCCAAGAGTGGAGACCGCGTATCGGCAAATGTAGCGAGGGACACCGCTCATCTAGATGGGTGGTGTCTCAAGAAGGTGGCTGGGATAGACTGGATGCGGAAGGCGAAGAACAGGGTGTTGTGGCGCAGCCTGGGAGAGGCCTATGTCCAGCAGTTGATTGATCTTACACTAAACAACCATCTCTTGTTAAGTCTGCCTCTTTTCTTAAAGCCATCCACATTCATACTTGCAGAAAAGAAAGAAAGAAAGAAAAATTCTTTATTCTGCACAAACAAAACGCACATTACAAATAAAAATATTTAAAAAAAGACAAAGTATATACATACAACGTAGTCAAAAGCCTTCGTACTCAAGCATATGTATAAAATGTTGACAATTTTGAAAGATACATACAGGGTGGAATCGAAGTCATGGGCATTATTTTAACCTAAGGCACTACTCACGATACTGATTGCATTAGGGCTATTAATACGCAAATCAAAAATATTATTAATGCAAGTAAGGAAAACCTTAAAAATGTAGTAAATCAAATTGCACAAGGCTTATTATTGCAAATAAACACTTAAAGTAATTAAAACAAAATACTTCGTTAACGCCAATAATTGTTGAAATATCAAAATCTTAAAGCGCAGTACAGCGCAAAGCGAAATGTAAACAAACATCACCTGCGCGCGCGCGGGTTTTTCCTTACAAGTAATAATAACAATGGGCTACAAGACATTCCGTCCGGCGGGATTCCCTGAACTCTCTCCGTCCCACTCCCTCACTCGCAAAAATACGAATATCACCCCCGCGCGGGGTATGCTTCCCGCCGCAACACGAAGTCACGAACCCGGAACCAGTGTCATAACGACTGCGCAGGTGCATTGACGCGTAATTGATTTATTGATCCCGTGACGTAATCGCCGTACTCGCCGCTCGCGTCATACGGTGCTTGGATTGCAGTGTATTAAGTGTTAGTGTAGTAGTTGTGTGTTGTGTGTGTGTTTGTGTACACGATGCCTCGACCGCGTAATGTGCAGGCTAGGTACACCAACCAACAATACCCACAAATGGTCGTAATTTACGATCGCACAAGAAATTTAGTATGAACTCGTGAAATGTTCCATCGGCGCTACCCGAACGACCCTATTCCTTCACGGGGTCTCATTCCACCAGAACCACTCAGAACCTGTTGGATTTTTCGTCTATTCACGTGCCAGCACATGCACAAGCTCGTGGAAGAGCACCCGTTTACCCTCTGTCACTTTACCGACAAATAAGGTTTTTTCAAAACAATCCACAAGCTAGGTACGTAAATGTTTTTTTTTTAATGTATGTTAGTTGACGTAGTTTTGACCGTCCTAAGCCGGCAAAGTACGAAGGGAAAATTGGAATTTATTATGAATCAATTCATTGGCAACTTACGAATGTCACGTGAGTCGGGCGGGGTCAAAGAATTCACGCCCAAGGACGCGCGTACGGCGTAGTGTACCTACGCATTTGCTATCGAGAAGCGCAACTAATTTGATACTTTGTATGACTTACTACATTTTAAGGTTTTCCATACTTGCATTAATAATATTTTTGATTTGCGTAATAGTAGCCCTAATGCAATTAGTATCATAAGTAGTACCTTAGGTTAAAATAATGCCCATGATTTCAAATGCACCCTGTATATTCATTGTCACAACGAATCAATAGTACCGTGATAAGTTTCTTTTCAAATGAATACCCTTTTGAAATTCTCAATATATTCTTCGGAAATACATGGTGGAAAATGTAGTGTGAATGATTCAGAAACTCTTTGACACCATACCTAAGGCTTTCCATAACCATGCAATGAAACTAATAGATTCTTAGAAGCTTTAATTGAGTCTTCAAATACTTCGCGTATGAATTACTTTACTTACATTTACTAGAAGAAATTAATAAAGCTATAATTCAGATGAAAAAATTTAATAAGTACTTTTCCAGTTAGTTATTATCCCTTTGCTTTTGTATTTATTTATATAGTTAGTCTTTTAATTTAGTACCTGGTGTAAGTTAAGTTAGTTAAGAAATTAAGAAAATAAACACAGCAAAAGAATCTTTTGGGATAGGACAAGGTAGAGTAACATACAAAAACCAAGATACCTATTAAAAAGTGTTTAAAACAGGCTTTCATTGAATACAAACTTTGATTACAAATCAGTTTCCATACAAAAATAATCTTTTCATGATAAAGTAATTAAAACATCCAACGAATTGTATGGTTCAAAATGCGGGACACTCGTTTCTAAGAAGTCAGTGTTCGGTTAATTCATAAAGATTACGGTTAAGCAAATGTCGGTCAAACGGCCATTATAAACATCGAGCGATTTAACACCGTGAATAAAATGGCTTCTTTTTCTTTTAGTTACGTTACTGATTTAATAATTTCCGTGTTAATTTAGCAATGGAAATGGTAACTGTTATTGGAATTGGTTTTTTGCATTTTTTGATGCTAAAAGATACGAGACAGGTTTTCTTTCATCATTCTAACTTTGGCCTACCTATCTTCAGATATCGATATAGTTTATAATAATTATAGTTCTGTTTACATTTTTATTATATGTCTGCTTGAGTATAGTTTTCAATGTTTTTGTTGGTATATTGGTGTGTGCTAGCTAGCAAACAAATAATTTAAAATATATTTTTTGTGTTTCTTAATGCTAAATGCTTCCTATTGTATAGAATTAAGTTCTTCTAACTTTAGGTACAGACAGCTGTGCTGTTAGGGAGTTTGTTGCTGCCTCTCCTTCCCGGCTAAAGCACCAGGATGTGGTGAAGGACGGTTTTGAAGGACATGTAATTTTGACGTTCGATTAGTGCTGATTCTCAGCCTAGTGAATGACTTTTGATTTTATCTTAGAATTTATAGTTTAAATTGCTGTATCGGCAGAATTTAGAAGATGCGACTCAATGACTTTTTAGACTAGCTATAAAAATGTAGATAATCAACATCAATAGCGAATGTATCTATAAACTAAAATGAAAGATTCTAGAACGTCAAGGAAAATCAATTTACATCATTCGATTGCAAACGAGTAAGGAAAATTGTGTAGAAAAGTGTCCATCTTGGGAACTGTTGCCTTGACCAGGTTTTGCTACTCGTTTTTCCATGTTTATATCCAACGTTAGATTTCACTGATGGATAGAACCTAATAAAATCAATGATGTATTCCTAGAATCAAAGATTTTTTTGAACGGAGACATGAAATCATGCAATATGCAACTTATAAGACAGATGACAAAATGCAAAACAAGAAATAAAGACATCGGTAGAAAGAAGACATGGGTATCTAGAAGTCGCTAAAACATACATAACATCATACCTGTAATCCCGAAGGGTTAAGCAGAGGGACACATATAGTACATTTCGCCAGTTACATATGATTTAGTCCTATGTAAAAGGGAGCGAGCATATTGCCATCAATTGGCATTTCACATCTCGAGACTCCAGGCTGCTACTGAAAAAATTCTGACGGAAAAACCAAATTCACACACAGAGACAGAACAGACATGAGTATTTTTAGAAGAGTAACGGTGAAATTTCTTGCCCATTCTTCTCCAAAGGAAAACTACCTTTTGGTAGGGCCGACTAGAATCAATTCTATTTTATTGCAAATTTTGACATAAAAAAGCGCCTTTTTGAAATAAATGCTTTAAAAAACAGAAACGACAAAAGACAAACACTTTCTCTTATATTTGAATATTTTGGCAACATTTAAATTCGTACTAACTGCACTTACAAATTCAGAGTAGGTAAGATGCGTTGAAGAGCGAGGTAGGAATATATTTAATTCAACGAATTGCGTTACCTACTGAATTTGTAGCGAAGGCGCGTGTTGAAAAGACCACCTCCACCTTACTTTTAAGGGTATTTCCTGATTGAATGCATCAACATCTACACTTTCATGGAAATGCAATACAAGCGTATGAATATAACAAACGGGTTGTTATATTATTATTTTTTTTTTTGTTGTTTTCTTCGTGCTATGGAATAATAAAATACTATCAGTTGGTCGTCATGCCGATGTGTTTCTTAATCAATGCAACGATCATCAGTCTTGTTTTGTCACTATGCAAAATGCCCGGGAGATCAGGATTGAAAAATGTTGAACTGGCTAAATTGCGTGACTATATCGCATTTCGTGGCTTTCTTTGCTTTTACTTCAAAATGCTGCCTCATCATCTATTCTGTCCTCTGTGCCCCGAAAAATCCAGCCATAGCGTCCTCGGCGCTGCCACCGAAGATGCCGTTGAAGTGGCGAAGTTTTGGTCCAACAAAATTTAATATGTTATCGTGCCATATCGACACGACGAAGAAGACCACACAATTCACATTTTGAATATTCCATGACATGGACATCTTCTGTTTTGGAATTCTCTCAATCAAAAAATATGTAGTCTTGAATTAAAGCCGTCTTTGACGGCTTTAATTCCAGACTTCATATTATTATTATAATAAGCACAATGGTCAAGTGAAAGCACGTTAATATCTGAAATCGCTCGAGAGTCGTTCGCTCCTCATATATTTCGAGCATATCTCTCGTTTTATACGTATCTTTGGAAGATGAGAGTGGGTGTAATGCACTGACGCGTCTGTACCAAACACATTGGATTCACACGGATTTTATGCGAATATGTTTGATACCTTGCACGCGTGGATTTATATTTATCGAAACGTATCTTGGAGCAAATTGAATTGTTGCCTGGACTTGAATTTGTTGAGGCTTTGTAAAGAGAAGATACATTAGGCAAAAAATGAAACACCTACTTAAAAAAAAGCTACAAATGCGTGGAATTTGTGTCAAAGAAAACAAAAGGAAATTCTATATAGGTACTTATGATCAAATTAAAATACAATATTCCTATTGTATTTCAATTCAAGCCCATAAAGAATTCCTATGCTTGAAGGGCTTGTGGCTAAGTAATAACACCTGCACGGTTTGTTGGATCAGGTTAAGTTACGTTTTCTGCGGGTGGTCCGTGGATGGGTGACCATCTTTATATACCACGGCCCCTCCGTACCACGGAAAGCACGTTAAACCGTTGGTCCCGGCTGTCAATAGTGGATCGATAGTCGTTACGGGTCGTCAGAAGTCCGAAACTGACAAGTGACAACCAGTCTTACCAAGGGGTATCGTATTACCCAGTGAGCCGGTTGTGGTGGTCAGATAGGCAGTCGCTCCATGTAAAATACTGGTATTCATCTGTATCCGGTTAGACTGGAAGTTGACCAAACACAGTTGGGAAAAGGCTAGGCAGATATTGAAGAATTTTCGTAGAGACAAATAATTTAATTGATGCAACGAACGTTACAATTAAGAAGTTTCTAGTAATTTTACCGTTTTATTGAAATGTAAACTACAATTCCACAATCTCTGTTCAAATTAGAATAGACATCAGAAGGTCGAGAAAGGTGATGCAAAATTGTAATTACGAGATGCGCTGTATACTTCGAATGTATTCGTATGGCTACGATTATTTTAGTACCTACTATAGCCTATAATTTGCTTGTCCCTCTTTAATTTTTAACATAAGTTGGTTGTTGCCAGCAACAATAAGTCGTTCTTTAAGATCTGAATCTGACTTGCAGATTCTAGATGTGCAAAGGTCATACTGACACCTGACACTAGTGCTTTGTAAGAAATATTGATTTATATTGCAGTAACTAGTATTTTTTAGTTTATCAAGCATATATTTACATATACAATTCTTCAGTAGGTACGTGTTTATGTCACTAAACTCCTAAACGGCAGAACCGATTTTGATGATTTTTTTTTTGTTTGTGAGGGTCCGCAATTAGTAGATGGCGCTGCGTTCGGGCAGGACAACGTCTATCGGGACTGCTAATATACAGATATAAAGAACCGTGCTGCTCGACTATTGAAAAATCTAAACTTGATTTATAATAACAATAGTGTATAATTAATTAATTATAATTTATATAATTGTGTCTTATTAGCCACAGTTGAGCTAATAATAATCCCAAATTATGAATTAACGATCCATCAAAGGGGCCAATCGCAGTCGATTTCTAGACATACTGTCTCAAGCTGAGCTATATTAACACCTACAGGCCTTTCATGGTTATTTTACCTCTACAGCGGCAATCCAAGAGCAACCTTATAGTAACGACAATAAAGATCACTGTGATTTTGACAGTAACGCAAAATCAGAAGTAAAATAAATGTGAAAGGACTATAGTTCTGTGCATATCTGATAATGTTTTCAAAATATTATTAATTTATTATAACTGGTATTGTATTGGTACTGTCCTCTATCCATAGGTACCTCTACCTAATGAGAATGTTGAATTGTTTATGTGAGCGAAATTATCTTAAGTTAAGCTACGCTTGCTGCTGTTGATCTGTGGACGGGTGTCCATTTTTACATACCAAGACCCCTTCGTGCCTCGGAAAGCACGTTAAGCCGTTTGTCCGCACTGTCATTCATGGATCTTTGACAGTCGTTACGGATCGTCAGAAGCCTGAAAATATGACAATCAGTTTTAAGTAGTCATTGTACTCATCATTATGAACAACTTTTACTATTAGTTAATTTATGTGCTATGGGACCAATCCTGAAAAAAAATCAATTGATCCATACATGTATGTTCACATAACTCGACATAATGTATGGATCAACTGATCTTTCACGATTTCAGTGTTGGTCCCTTAGTAAAAGTTGTTCATACTGATGAGTATAATGGACCCCTTTTAAGGATTAAAACGATCAAATGTAAGGGTGTATACAATTATTATAATATACTTATTACTTACGTTATTACTTCTCAGATATAGTCCATATGTCCGATGCACTGAGAATTACCGTGTTTGACTAAGCTCGAGTTGTCATAAATTATACCTGAAATATTAGTGCATAGATCGAAACAGAGGCAGTAGGCAGCCCTGAAGTATTTCCTTTGGCATATTATACGACAGATCATTATTTATTGGATCCTTAACAAGTTGATTTGAATTAGCAAAATTAAGAGAACAATTTATACAGGGTTATTGGAAAAACACCAACAACCTCTTAAGAGGTCATTGTACTCATCGTTATGAACAACTTTTACTATGAGACCAAACCTGAAATCGCGGAAAAAAATCAGCTGTTTCCTACATTTTGACGTGTTATACGAACATAAATGTAGGGAACAGCTGATTTTTTTTCGCGATTTCAGGTTTGGTCCCACAGTAAAAGTTGATCATAATGATGAGTACAATCATGACTTCATAAGAGGTTGTTGGTGTTTTTCCAATAACCCTGTATAACATCTAATTATTGCTTTGATCCAGTTTCCACGATAGGTTCCGTTGCATCATCCATTCCAAAACATTTTTTTTTCTTTTATAAAATCCAAAACAATTCATTCTGAAGTTTGTGATAATCCAAAGGATTTTGAAGGAAATTCCTAATCTAATGTTTGAAAAATTCGTTTGAGACAACGCAGGTAAATAACGCAATGAATGTTGGCGAATTGTCATAATGAAAAGCATTGCAATTGTTAGCCTGTTACGCAATTACATCGCAGGTATCCCATACAAATCTGAATTTACAGATTTATTCTGATCTGATTTATACAGCCAACATTCGAGAAGGGTAGTTTTGCATCAACAATAAAAAAAAAAACCAAAAACGCTACACTAATCAGAACGATGTGTTTGGAAACAGGAAGTCCACTCGGTCACGAGTATCATTTACCGCGACATTTACAAGGGAGCGGGCACTTAAAAGCTTTCAAATATGTGACGTAATTAAAACTTGCAGTATTTCTAGAGGAGGTATGTGAGGCATTTCCCTCTTGGCGTACACTGGCCATTTGACCATGTGGAATATTTCTTTAAACGCGCAATTTGTTCTTGTTTGCGCCTTTTTTGATCTTTTATTGGTAAAAGTTAAGTACAATTCATAAACAATTCCGTAAATGACTAAAAGACGACGCAATGTATAACTCGGAAAGCCGAAAAATATAAACATTGGTTTGGAAGATTTGTTCCTTTTCTTTAGAATTCTACCCAGGGTGAATGAAGTTTTTTTTTTTTTTGCAAAAATATATATGTTTTGTCGATAGTGTGCCCCATTCTTTTTCCTAATGCTTACTGCATAAGTGAGAACATTCCGCTGGTGTTTTAGTTTTGTCTATACACACTAATTTATTATTAATGGCTAATTAGTGTGTATCGAAAAAACTAAAACGCTTGCAGAATTGACTAGCGATAACCGCTAACGATTAGGAAGAAGAGTGGGGCGCGTCTTCGTGGATTGCACTACCTATACTTGTTGATTGGATAAACAACGGCCAAAGTTTGCACAGTTTTCGTACATTGATCGTTCACTAACTACTTTGACGGCCGTTTCGTTTACAATTGTGGCAATAGAGGAAACATGTAAATAGCTTTGACGAATGCTGTCCATGCTGTAAATATGATCTGCGGGGTTTGAGGAACTTAGCAAAACTTCTCAAACAGCACCCTAATTGCTTACACATTATCAATCTCAATTTGAATCATTTTCATTGCTGTTGATAGTGTTTTACGGAACTAACTTCTTTTTTTTTTTTGATGGGAAATCATCAAGTGACCCCTCCCGCTCAGGGTGGAGTAGGAGGGAGTGTCAGACTCTTACTGACTAAAACCCACCCGTGTTCCTTACTTAGGCCTTTATGTTCCGGGGCAGCGGTAACCCTTTCGGACAATCCCGCTCCCCCGGCGGAACTACCTCCCTGGTCCTTTAAAATGACTTTGAAGGGCTTTTACCCGAGACGCTTGAAAGTGTGCTTTTTTCGCTGTATGCTAGAGAACACAAGACTGCGTTACCTACATGCTGCCGATGAAACAATAATACGTTACATAAAACACGCCTGTATTCCCCGAATTTGCCCGTAAGGGATGTAGCCCCGCACCTTAATTGCGCAGCACACTAGCAATCACAACTTGAACAATTTTGAAAGATATTGCTAATCCATTGCTTCGTATGTTCGAAAAAATTGTCTGCTCATCAACGTAAATAACGCAAAGAATGTTGTTGAACTATAAAAATGAAAGACATTGCTATTGTGAGTGTGTTACGCAATTACCCCGATGGTTAGGCAGAGATGTACCTATAGTACTCCCAAATTTCGCCATTTGTGTTTAAATCCCATGTAGTAGGGGGCGAGCCTATTAGAACCAATAATAATGACAAAAACTTATAACAATAAGCATGACACAGGAATCAGATGTGAAAACTTGAAGAGCAAGCACTCAGTCCCCATTAAGATGACGTTTAACGAGCTACTCCCACAGAGCAAAATAGAACTGTTGACATTTCCACGAAAACTGAAGGCAATAATCTAAATCAACACTAGTGCCGGAATGGTATTCAGTAATTGATAACACAGTTCGCACCTGAGAGTTTGGCACTAAACCCTGGAGCTAAAATAAGACGCATACCAAGATATAGTTTAATTAGGACTTAGTTCAGTACACGAATACCCATCCATTCCAGAGATGATGACAGAGGAAGAAATGGGATAAGCACCTGTCACCACTGGCGCATTCCTTGATACAAAATCTAGTCTAATAACAATATTTTATGCATGTTTTGAATTAGACTCAGAATCTTGCGTTTCATCTTTACACATATAAAATCTCAGCAAATTGGCTGACTGTCAAAGTATCAACCAATTTATGCTTCAAAAACATTTTAACTTTAATCCTTACAACTATAAGGTACCATATTGGTTTAACAAGTGATTTGCTGAAAGTACTTCGATGTTACCCGTCATCGGGTTGCATTTTCGCGTGCGGCAACACCGAGCGCACCTGCAGCGATGCGATGGCGCACGCAAGATTCGATTGGCTAATTTTAGCCGCACGAAGCGGTTATGTCACAGCAGACAATGCTTCAGCACTTCATCTAGTTGTGTTAAAGTATATCACAGCTTGGTTTAATACTTCCTTGCAGACTTCCTCTGAATAATGATAAAAGGAAATGATGTTCAAGTTCTTGGATCAGTTTTCTTCCGTTACTTGAGTTTTGTGGGTTACATCATGTCAAGGATTGTTCTGTTGTTGCAGATAGTCAAAATAATTTTAATTTGTTTTGCTCCTTTGTTACATAAGAGATTTCATTCAGGTCTAAATGAATCGATCGTCAAGAGACCATCCGGGAAGCTACAGTAAATATTTTATTGAGGTCTTCAATATAATTAATTTACATGCGTAGACCGTATCAGAAAGAGCAAAGACAAATGAATGAGTTTTATCTACAAGCTCGGTTGGCAGACGGCAGATGAGATCCCGTCATTGTAAATGACCATTAACTTCTTATTAAGGACGCCACGCGCCATCAATCCTTGTCTCGACCACAACTACACACATTTTGGTATGAAACCCTCCAGACTAACATTATATATCAACGTCTCTTACGTAATATCTCGCCAACTATTTTTGGAAACACATAATTCGCTTATTTTCATTCTGCCAAAGTTAAATTTAAGGTGTTTGATATTTGATCCGGACTTTTTGTGAGGAAACTTAGAATGAAAGACGTTTTTGGGTCAGAGTTGAACAGTGATATCAATGTCGTATATTAAAAATCCATTACGATGGCTGAAAAACAGTAACAAACAAAAATAAATGTCACCTTTGTCCTATCCTCATAAACAAGCGAACCAATGTCATAATACCTATCTGATTTCATTGTTAGATGCATCCATTTTTGTACGTCACACACGTGAAGGCTACACTTCTAACACTATTCACTGTCCACAATCTTCTCAACCACTTTGATAGTCATTAAGCTGTTGACTTTTTCCACAATTACCAAACAAATCCACACAAAACGTTTGAACAAGTCCGTGTGACTGAAACTATATAGAACGAGGACTGAGTATTAGTTGTTATATTATGTACATAAGTGTGTACGGCACCCGACACCCGTTTCATTGTACTTAGACCACACAGCGATTATAGAATGTAGGTAGTTACCATTTGGACAAATCTGCTATGAATCATCAGATAACTCTAGAAGATAGTATTCGCCAGTGGTGTAAAAAAAATTGCGCCAGTAATTTGGGAGCACAAGATTGTGATGTGAAAGTTTGATGTTTATTTTTGGATTGTAAAAGACAGTTGGAATAACACATCATATGGCTGGAACTCCATTATTTTGTTTGCGAACAGACAAGGTTGCGTAAGCACTAGGGCATGCAAACCGGATACCCGGTTAACCGAAAAAACCGGATAACCGACTGATTCGAAGCTCCGGTTTTTTTGGATACCAAACCGGATTTTTCGGTTTTTTCGGTTTTTCTTTTATTTGATTTAATAATACAAAAATACATTAAATTTTAGTCACCTTAGTTCCTATTTCGGTCACGTTAATTTTTATCCTTGTCGCACTACTATGCCACCCTGCCGACATTTATTTTTCGATTAGTCTGTGGCTAATGAGTGAGTGTGCATAGTGAGTAGTGACTAGTGACACGAGTGCACGTGTTGTGTTAGACGGTGGTTACATAGAGATGTCAGCATTAAGGAAGGGGCCCGTAACGGCCGAAGCCTGCTGGGGCAGCGGGATTGTCCGAAAGGGTTACCGACTTACCGCTACCCCGGAACATAAAGGGCTAAGGAAGGAACACGGGTGGGTTTTAGTCAGTAAGAGTCTGACACTCCCTTCTGCTCCACCCAGAGCGGGAGGGGTCATTTGATGATTTCCCATCCTCAAAAAAAAATAAAAGAAGACGGTGGTTACATTGCAGATATTATTTTTATCAAAGTAAGTTTAATCACAATCTTTCTCATAAATTATGCATAGCTAATATTTCATGAAGTGATGACCAAATACTGATAATTGTTGTGTCAGCAGAGATAGTTTGCATGTTTAATAGCTTTCATTAATTAGGTTATGCCAGCTGGCACGTTTTTATTTTTGTAAATATGTAATGTGCCTATAAACAAGAGCCTATTTTTGTTTGTAGTAGTTTGAGCTGATCAATAAGCACATTGCTACTTTCAAACTTTAATGTTTTGTTTGCATATGTTAATAGTGAAGTAAATTTGAATGGTTTTGGATAATTCAAATTCAAATATTTTATTTCAGATATAAAATCCAAATCCATAATGTGAATATTGTGAATGTTGAAAATATAAAACTAATACATAGGTTAGGTAAGGAGGCTTATGTAGAATTGCTTTTTTTTTTGTTTAGTATTAGTTAGTAAGTTTATACAGTGGTTAATATGGCACAAATGTGCTGTCTTTTGCTTTTGTGTTTAAATAGACTACGTCGCGTAAAAGTTCCTTCCATTTGTCCGTTATTTATTTTCAAGATTATGATCACGAAAGATTGCTAAAAATGGCTCTTAATATTTACAGCAAGAAACATCATGAAGAGGGCTGGCGATGTAGATGATGCCGATACAGCGAAGACAAAATACGTGGAAAATAAAAAATATGCTGGTGATAAATTATCAATATGGTTTTATTTTTTACGTGCCACGGACGGAAGCACTGCAAAATGCAAAGAATGCGATAGAATATTAAAAGCAGCAGGCAGTTCTACATCAAGCTTACGAAACCACTTGCTTTATTCTATGTCAAAAAATATTTTAGTGTAAGTGGTAAACTGGTACATTATTTTAAAAATAAGTACGATAAGTGTGAAAAATACATATTTTGATTAGACTTCAGCATTTTCACTTCTTTACACACATATTTCTCATTTCCTTAGTAAAAACTGAAAAAAACCGAAAAAACCGATTTAACCGGTTTCACCGGTTTTGTAAACAAGAAAACCCGAAAAAGTCGGTTTTCTTAATCAACCCGGTTTTTGCATGCCCTAGACTAAGCACAATGATACTTCACTTTCGATGTTTCTTTTGCAATATTTCCGAGCTTCAATATGTTTAGCAAAAACTTTGGGAGTCATGACTTTCAGTTTTTTGAGATATGTTGCAAAAATACATAATGCTATTCATACAATCTGAGTACATGTGGAATTTGGCACGATTTTAATCTTGTTTCCAAATGGTACTGCACTCCTACTAAAATCTATTCGGAGATCTGTTTAGGAGTGCTCATGCACATTTCAACAAAGAATAACACTAAAATCATAAAACAAAGCTTTGTTTATCCGCTGTCAAAATGCACGAACTTATTTTTAAAATAGTAAATGTCAAGAAGCGCCGCTTGCGTCCGCAAGTGGGTCATGTAAGCGGATCTTAAAATCTTTTAGATGCGTGATGATGAGCAAAGAATGAACGGAAGGAGTGAAAAGGAAGCCCTTCGGTCCTTACGTTCAGTGTTCGCTCACTGATTGCAGTGATTTTGAAAAATAAATGACGTCTAGTATCAATAGAGCATTGTGATGTTTATAAAAGGGAAAATATTGTAACAAACGAAGGTCTTCTCTCGTAACGGCATGCACTATTTATGAGTATCTCATACAATGGTAAAAATACTTGCTAGTCAGTATGGTGATGATAGTATAGAATAATCTTTATTATGTAAACCATAAAAATTACAAATATGAATGATAATTATGAATGCTGATAGCTGAACTAACGAACCCTACGTGTGTGCAGACCATGGATTATAGGCGCGAACGTACGTTCAAGCATCGCCACTTTTAAAGGCTATTTAAATTCCCTCCAAATTGAAAGAATTATACCATCGCAATCAAATCCTTCTGCACAATTTCCATCAACTGTTTTCGTCACAGTTTACAGAGGACATTGATCAGCTTCTGACACATCAGAATCTCCTTAGCCATTGACTTAGATTTCATACCGCGAAGAACGCACGTTCGACCGATGTAAGGAGTTTCGGAGCACAAGGAGGCAGTTACAATGACTTCATTGTCTGGAACCAGGTCATAATTTATGACTACACTAACCACAGATTTAGTCGTTATATTTTGCGTAAGCAAAATAGTTTCCTTATGATGCTTTAACGTCATATTTACTTTTACAGTAGGTATATTTTCGCTTATATTAACAATTCCTGATTCCAAATTTCTGGCCTTAATATATTCAGTGGCCATGACTCTCTCAAGACGTCGAGTTTCATAAAAGCTTAAATTTTCTTTACCTACTAGAAGTCTGTCACATATATTTTTTAACAGCGTAATTAAAGTCTTTCATTAAGACATTTCTCTAGTTCTGGGTTACTAGTACTTTTCAGAATCCGTCATCGCTAATATGATTAGTTCCAAGTGGGTAAGAAAATACGTATTTATGAGTTTTGGCAGAGCCAACGATTTCGAGAGGTAGTTAGGACTTTGTGCGAAGGTGACACAGCGGAGATGGCAACACAACATTGAGTGTTGTTATTATTTCGTTCTATTTCGATGTATGTTTTTCTTGTCTCTATACTGAATTGGGACTAACAACAGCACTGTTTGATAATCAAAAAGAGATACATTATAAATTATAAAGCAAAATCAATGAACCAGGTTTTACATTGTACAATTAAGCAAAATTACTTGAACAGCAGATAAACTTTTTATGTAACGATTGACCGACTGACTTTTGCATAATTGTATGTAATGGGTGTTCTTTAAAAAATATATCAAACTCCGGTCCGGGGGTTCCGTAGAAAGTAGGTACGTAACTACAAATTCACGGTTTTCGGATGTTTTCCTTTATTTGTGCTACATTACCTTGCTTCTTGCCAAATTTCATAATTCTAAGTCAACGGGAAGTACCCTATACATTTTGATTCCCTTGAGAGTGTCGAAATATACGTTTTCGCGGCATAAACGGCCGTATCTTTTTTTTTTCGTTAATTTAGAAGTTTGATTTTTCAAGGAACCGCAGACCTGAATGACCTGGTTTTAATTTCAACTCGTTACCTCCACGCTTTCCTGAGATAAAGGGTCTTGACAGACAGACGGACGGAAGGACAACAAAGTGATCCTATAAAGGCTCCGTTTTTTCCTTTTCAGGTACGGAACCCTAAAAATGAGTTAATTTTCTGACTTAAAAGTTTTAATGCACTTGGTTCGAATGTTTTTAGCCTCGTTAAGATTATCGTCAAAAAATTGCGTGAAGATAAGTGCTAACATATGTTACTCAGCTCCAACAAAATGTAAGGCATTTTACGAGAGAAAGTGACGCAATTAACACACTCAATAAAAACACCTTAAATTCCTACATTGACATGGAAACTACAGTGTTCAACAAGTATTGATGCTTCTAATTTATGGATTGCTTCATAAATCGTTTCATAGACACTTTGTCACGTATCACGGTTGTTTACTTTTTTTATAAGGTTACTTGTGCCCATATTTTGATTGGCACGAGAATCCTAGGTGATTCATTTAGACGTAGTGTTGAAATGTGAATCATACTTAAAACAAAATAATTTGCTTTTTAATTGATATGGGGAATGGTTTCAAAGGGACACCATAGTTGTTTGTTAAGTTCAATTTCGAAAGAAAAACACAAGATTTCAACGATGAAGTATTAAATACAAATGGAGTAGGTACTAATGTAAGGATCGTGTAGCTGGCGTTCTCTAGTTTCCACCTAACCCCATGGAAAGAAGGCGTGAGTTTATATATGTGTATGTATACATATACGTGTAAGTATTAAATATACATATACCTAGCGAAAAAACAGTAACATCCGGAACTTATGCAACAGGTTTGGAACGAAATAACTTTCTTCAGAAGACATAAAGATATTCTCATTCATCAACCAAATTGCAACGTTTCAAATATGACAAAATATCAAAACAATAAACAGGAAACGAATTGACAAATCAACAAAAAAAATCAACGGAATCAGTTGTTCGGTATAGATGAGTAAAAAACCGCACGGAAATCCAATCACGCGAGGAATTTTCACTACAGTGCTCGATGACTTGTAACGAAACGATATCGGCAGAAAAGAGTATGACACTTTGGTTAATGCGAATCCATCAGAACGCTTTTTTGCGGAAGAAATACTTGATACTGTAAACTCTTAATAAAAAGCTAGACGATGAGTAAATCTAAATGATGGAAATAAAGACTAATTTATCATCTACGCTAGTTTAGCTCGCGATATTTCAGCGCCTTTTCATCGCACAAATCCGTATTTACATCGTAAACAGGAAAATGATCTGAGACTTAATAGAATCAAATATAATGAGCCTGATTGTTACCTTCGTCATAGGGTTTATAAATAACATCCGTGCCTACCTGAGAAACAAAGGAATATCGATATATTACATAGTAGCTAATACCTCAACTGTTTCATTATCGCCTTCAAAGTTGATCAGCAAGAAAAAACGAAGGAATTGTAACTACCTACTTCAAACGGAGTTGGATAATTTAACTCTCCTGCGTCACAACGGATAAAGTATCAATGATTCCATAACTAAATAGACGTAATACAAGAACACAATGCTTCCTGCGACAGTTATCACATTGTTTAAGGACGGTAAAGCATACAATATTGATTATAATTAATGTTTGCAGTCCTAATTTAATCACAGCTACCAATCGAGCCAATTGTGAGACTTAGGCATGAATTGACACGACATTAACTTGCTGAATTAACTTAGCGTGGCCTAAAAACGTTTCTCAAAGCTTTCGGAGCAGGAATTCTTTGTCGACTCGTCAACAATGGAACTAAAGACCAGAAATTGATCCAGCATAGATTTAATTTCATAAGTGTGATGCCCTAGATGTCGATGACGAGGACATTTTTACGGACAGGACTTGAATGAGACTGGCACAGGAGTGTCGAGATTGATAGTGATTGATGATGATGCCCTAGATATTGGCACACGAGGCTAACTCCACAGGACACCCAAAGGCACTATATTCTTAGGCCCGTATTACAGAACGTCAATCAATACTCAAGCATTACTTAAAACTAGATTAAAGCCATTTGATTGATTGAAACTAGTTTTAAGTAATGCTTGAGTATTAAGTGACGTGTTGTTTGGGGAGTAAGACTCCCCAAACAATTCTTAACTCCTTTTTTGATGCGAGTGCGAAACATTCAGGTTGATTCAACAATCTATTTAGCACCTGTGAAAATATTTGGCTTTAATTGAAACCAGACGGATTGCATCTAGCGTTCAGTGCTTCTATTTGTTTTTCTTTTAAATTTACCTGGAATTCCTTCGGCTTCTTGGGAGACTGACTATGAAATGAAACATATTTTCATTCGAATTTCTACATCCATACTAATATTAAAAAGAGGTCAAATGTGTGAGTTTTTATGTATCGGTAATCGTCGGAACTCCTGATCCGATTCCGAAAATTCTGTCACTAATGGGAAGCTACGTATTGAACTCGGCGTATTGCTGAGTGTCTTAAGATATATTGTATGTTAAAACAAGAAATCAAGTCGGTGGCAGAAGCTAGTGATCAACATAAAAGTTAACCAACGTTATTCATCTGGACAATGAGTCTTGCAATATACAATATATTGAATCTGTCCACGAAAACTATCACTAAATACAAAGTCGTATTGTTAAATGTTTTATACTTTCTGAACCCTTGTTGTTGGTAATAATTGAAGTGCAGCATAAGTAGGTAGGTACTTATGGGTATGGGACGTTGTTACTACAAATGTTTGGTGTAGTTGACGTCATCCTGACCTTATTGTTTTTACTTTTGGTTTGCATATTAAAGGACTCGAATACGTCAATTTCTTTCATAGCTTCCTTATTTTAAAGACATTGCATTTGTAGTCCACAGTTAATCCGAATTGAGTGTTTTTCTCTTTAGACATCACGCCAAATTTAAATCGTTACAGATCTCTCCTATAAATAACTCCTCTCATTTGTCAGTACTCTCTAATTAGCTCTCTCGTTCAAATATTTAACTGTACTTTATATTTCTCTCAACTCATCAATCATAATAATAACCCATATGAGTTAAAACGTAAATCTTAATGTTCGTGGTATCACAATTGATGCAACCAATTCCCTAATGTTGGTCTCTTTCTAAGAAACATCTTCAAGCATTCGAGTTTCATGCCCCTAATTCTACGCCTTATAGAGATAAATTTTCTTGAGCACACTGCAAGCAATGGATGGAAAGTTCTTTTCGCGATTTACAAAATGCTTACCGGAAATAACGTACCGAGATAATATTGATCATTGAATAAATCTCTCGTTTTCATTTCGTGAGTTCGCAAGCAGCGGTGACATCGTGTAGTATCAACAAGACCTTTTGTTTCTCTTCCTGTAAGCCAGCTTGTTAGTTTCACAATATTGTCACCGAATTATCATTTGCTGGAGGTTGTACAGTTCATTCATTGGGTAACCTTTGTTTATGATTTCACATTTATGATTAGTTGTTGAAGCACAACGTGAAAGAAAGCCATGTCCACTTGAAAATGACAGTCTGTATTTTGGACTGAATACGTTCCTCTCTGATTTAAGATGCGTAAGTAGTCATCATAGAATAAATAGTATAATAGATGACACTACCAAGAGACTGCTAATCCGGAATCTAACAATATATTCTTCTAATTCTCAAAATAAGCAAAAAATGTCTTTTCTATATTCTGTGTGTCCACTGTTTTGAAAGTAGTTACGTAAAACTGGTGTTTCACAGAATTGGGTTAACATGGGGCCTGTAAGTAGGTTAGGAATTTGTCGCCGTGAACTAATGGGTTGCACGTCGAAAACGACAGGATGGCGCCGTGGCTTTAATCGCTAATGTCATAGAACTTTTAGCGGGGTTAGGCTGGGATTATACTGAGGCCGGTTGGTTTCCGGAAGCCAGTATTTTTTTTTCGAAAATTATATTTTATGCATATTTCAATGCAGTTCAGATATGCATAGATGTGGTGATGGTTAGCGGAGGAAAGCCCTCACTGAATGGTGTCCGACGGACGGTAGGAAGGTTGGTATACTAACAGCCAGATGACATTGAGAAGATCGCGGGTGAAACCTGGTTGAGACACACACAGACCAGGGAAGCAAAATAAAAAAGGGAGGAGGCCTCTCCTACTCATCAGTGGACGGAGCAGGGCTGCCAAGATATTACATCTCCATGGATGAATCTCTCGTTTAAATAACTTAATGGTTGACTGATCACTGAAACCATCTAGATGCAAAGGCGAAGAACCTCGTATGATTATTGATTGGCTGTAGGTATTCACTACACATAGATTCAAATGTTTAAGGCCTTGCCAAAAGCATACCGTTCAATACTGTAGGTTGAGTGATAAGTCGGTATTCACGCTTGTTCTCACCATTCAAGGTCATCAGTGAAATGGCCAAAATAAATATTATCCTAGCTATGCGGGCTTTTGTGTTAAAGGTACACTTTCAGGGTTTTGAGAAGTATTCGTGCTACCGCGAAAATAATCGTTCAAAAAGTACTTATGAGATTTTTGACGAATGTCTTTACTTAACGCGATATCTTTAAGCCTGGCATGCTTGGGGCTAAGATGTTATAAAATTCAAGGGCATCAACGCAAGCTGAGGTCAACAAACTGACCAGGCAAAAGTTTACCTGAATTACGGTATTACCTAGATACAGTGTGCCAGAGTCTATCGAAGAGTGTTAATAAGAGTACCTACCTAGTTTGATACTGCCTGAAGTGTGCCATATAATCCACTGATAATAAAAACTTTTTAACAAAAAAAAAACAACAGACTTCAAAAAAAAAAAACACTACAAAGTGTAAAATAACTTTAATTTTAATTTCGGAAGTCGGTGTCTTTGGTTTTGTATTTACGTTTTTGCCACCGTATTCCAAAATTAAAATTAAAGTTATTTTACACTTTGTAGTGTTTTTTTTTTGAAGTCGGTTGTTTTTTTTTTGTTAAAAAGTTTTTATTTTTTACTTTTTATAGTCAGAGTGCATCTCATGACAATTCCAATAAGCCCAAACACGGCTAGAATACATGGTTTTATTACGAAGTTCCAGTACCTACCTTCCAGCTTCATCATCAGATCGGTTTGATGGTACCATTTTCGTCAGAACCATTTATTTAAATTTGCTTCGTCATAGTCGCTTAACTATCTTAATCGAGATATCTTATCGCCACCCGTGAAATACTTATTATCATTGAAGAGTTCCTGTGGCTATCTGTGGTCTCCTTCATCAGTTCCACTTCACCAAATTATACTTGTTGAATGCAAATGCTTGACATGTTTATGAAAATACCAAAATTGCTATATGTATGCCTATAATATTTGAGGAGTTCCCTCAATTCCTCATGGATCCCATCATCAGAACTGGATTTTGACAAGAATGGGACCAATCTGGAAGCATATCCTTTCAAATAAAAAAAAAATCCAAATCGGTTCATAAATGACGGCGTACTGAGGTAACAATCATAAAAAAAAAAAATACAACCGAATTGATAACCTCCTCCTTTTTGAAGTCGGTTAAAAACAGTTGTAAATTTGCAGTAAATCTCCAAGAATGTATTATTCATCATATGAAAAGAATATGTATTGTAATATAAATAGGATAACTGAAAACTACCCTCGTTTTAAAAATGACATCACACAATCTCGTGAATCTTAACTATTTCAAAAGAGTTAATTTTTTGCATTAGTTTTATGCAGTAATCTCTGGAAGTTCTGATCCGATTAGGTACTAAGATTCTTTCACTTATAGAAAGCTACACTATTGCCGAGTGCCATGGTTTTATGGTATAAAGTTGACTTCTACATGGACGAAGTTGTGGGCAGAAGCTAGTAATAATAAATAAGTCGTGATTTGAAACAAGAGACAATCCTTGAAAACAGATCAAAAATATCAAAAAAGAATCCAACTACCTGGCTTTTGGGCCCTTTCCTATTGATAGCTATGCGGAAGAATTTTTTGATGTCCTTTGATTATTTCCCTCCTTTTATATACGTAATAATAAATAATAATATTTATTTAAGTATTTATTTCGGACATAACTCTAGTCCATAGTTTTACACTCATACATTTAAATTACCTATAAACTATATTCAATTTTAAACAGATAAATACTCAAAATAAAACTCTGATTAATTAAATATACATATTATTATTATTTTAAGACTGTTATGTAGCTTTTTCAATTATTATGTGTAAATAAAATATTACTCTCAGGATCCAACTTGACATTCAAAATTAGAACACAATAATCAGTGTTGTCCAATTTCCTTCACTAAGTGTTTGTTCATTTCTAAAAGTAAACTAATTAAGGAAGATAGTCAGTAACCTCTTTCGTAAATAATAGAGAAGTGTCTGCCGGTAATGTCTGTATCTTATCAGCTCCATAATCCAGGGAATGCAGCTATCCTAATGGATTTGTTTATCACTCAAATAGCTACCGTCAGTTACATAAATGTATTATCTGTTACTGTGTACTTAGTGTTGGGATTATGGTGCATAGTGGTTGTTCCATATTCAAAGGTTTTTTACTGGTTGCCAGTCTGTTGCTTTTGAAAGTAAGGTTTATAAAATGAACTCACCTTTAAGTCTATCTATTAATCAATCTACCTACTCTATTATAAGTCTAGCATACTATATCTTACATAACCTAATTTTAAAATAATATAAGTACCTATCCAAATAGTAACTCTTTAAATACCGAAAATATTATACTTTCTTTTCAATTTAGCTTATAATACATTTATGATTGTCTTTCTTTTTAAACGTTTGATGTAAATTGAAGGCCTGAAACACAGGTTTTTCTTAAACCTAGATTAGGCAGTCTACATTACAGTTAGAATTTAACTTTCCTCAATTGTAATTAATGTAAATCATAATTGTACTTTGCTTTATATTTGAATAAAGATTATTAATCCGCCCCTTAGACGACCCACTGACCAGATTATTATACTTATTATTATATTTAAGTATATTATGGGTTTTATTTTAGAAGTTTTGGATTGTTTTCATCAATTAATAATTTGTGCAAGTCCCAGGATTTATGTACTTTCATTGCATATAGAAACATTGCACCTAATTACGGAATAAACAAAACAAAAGCGTAACTGCCCAACTACTACAAAAAATAGAATATGTACTTGAAAAAAAAAGTATTTTTAAAATATTGAATGACACAACCATGGTATTTAGGCTAAGGTAAAACAAATTATTATTTTCAGTTACCTGACCATCACCTACTAACACATTTACTATTGACTCATTTAAACTTTGCCAATCATTTTGTCTATTTTAAGATTCACAGTACGCGCGTACATATTTCACTCAATTTCAACTATTCGCGGGAAATACATACCATCGCGAAAGGGTCCCCGACCCCGCCCTGCGTAATAACATCGGAATGCACAGATGATACAACCCACAAAGGTCTTATTTTCACTTTTTTCTTTTTAAAAATAAAACAGTAAAGCATTTCCGGGAATAAAGTCTTAGTAAGCCTATAAATAACAGTTCAACAGTCTACGCTGTGTTATTTCTCCAATAAAGCTAAAATAAAATAATGTTTATGTCAAAAACTTACAGTTTCCTTACAATCACTACATAAAAATAAATATTTTTGTTGTAAAATTTCACACACGTTCACTGCGTTCACAACTTCACTTCGAAATGTCAAAC
The DNA here is from genome assembly GCA_949316385.1 of Globia sparganii. Lineage (NCBI taxonomy): Eukaryota > Metazoa > Arthropoda > Insecta > Lepidoptera > Noctuidae > Globia > Globia sparganii. The sequence goes on from OX438677.1 coordinate 3,494,883, forward strand.
TTTTTCTGGACCGGTGTTGCTACTTTCTGATTTTATTTTGCCGTAATTTTATAGTAGGTATTGTATTTTCTCGAGTTTAAGCGTTTGAATTTTTTTTAATTACACTAGCAAAGATTTTTTTCTTTTTACTTTGTGATAGATTGATCATTTCGTTAAAATGTTTTAATTGAATGAAAATAAAACACTGTATCTGGTGTTGCCACAAGAATAAATAAAATCTCCCAAGGCGATACTTCTCACGGAATTCGCCTGCCAGCTGAGACCGCTGAGAGGTTCACGTTACCTTTTCTAATTATTATTAGCGGTGCCTAAAAATAGGTCAAATATTTAAAAATGCCTGTTGGCACGCATTGCCGCTGAGAGCGGTCGTAATCACATTCGCGAAGTGTAGTGTTGAATCAATGTTTATGTGAATTGATATAACCGACTATTGCAAATAAAAAAGTATGCTGTGTTTAACTGGTTTTAAAGTGGGTAATTTATAGCTTTCATATATTATATCAGACCATAATTTTTTTATTCGGCGATATAAACTTATTTTCAAATCAATTAAACTCTTTATGATTCGTTCGACATACCGTATCGTGTTCCCATTTTATCATTCCACTGCAATAAAGCCACTGTTTTACTTTTTATTAAGCACGAATCAGGACAAAGAGATAAAGTCTCTATATTTTATTACGGATTATAAGAATAAATTGATATTTATAGATGTAGCACCTCGCGCGTTTATTAGTTACTTCACAGCAGTTCACACCGACCGGCATATTTTTACGAGCCCGTGGCCCGTTCCGGGTGTTATTTGCGACGAGAGAAGTATTAATAATATAATATTTTGACTTTTTATTATAGCAAATACAAACACTTACTTAATTTAAAAACTAATTGAGATATTATTTGGTACCTAGTTACCTACATCGTATAACTCTACGAAGTCAAGAATTGCTTAGTGAAACTTCACAGACTGGCCGGTGTCTTGTCTACTCAAAATAAAAAAAATAAGAAAAAACCCAGATTGAAGTGCCGAGAATCGATTGTTTTTTTTCCCAAATGTATACGGAATAAAAAGAAAAAGTATGTCATAATCTGCCTAGCCTTTTCCCAACTATGTTGGGGTCGGCTTCCAGTCTAATTGGATGCAGCTGAATACCAGTATTTTACATGGAGCGACTGCCTAATCTGACCCTCCTGGTAAGATGTCAGACTTTCGGGCTTCTCACTACCCGTAACGACTGTCAAAGATCCACGAATGACAGCCGAGATCATAGGCTTTACGTGCTTTCCGAGGCATGGAGGAGTTTCGGTATGTAAAGATGGTCACCCATCCACAGACCAACCGCGGCAAGCGCAGCTTAACCTGATCGATCGACCTGTGCGGCTCTTATTATTTAGCCACGGGCCCCTCAGAAGTAAAAAAGTAAAAATGTGTATTTTATAAAAATTGATCTTTCTTTGTTCGGAAGGATGCTTTGTCATAATTTTATGAGTTAGGCAAAATTGAACATTTATATTTAAAAGCAAAAATAAATAAACGTGGGAGTTTTTATAATTTTATATACCAGTAAATTGAATCGGAAATCACGGGCTATAAAATATTTTAATGCTTCAACTACAGATCAATTACATTATCATTTACAAATAGGAAATAATTAGATTAGTTTTATTACGAAGCAATAGTTTAAATGGTTAGTAAAACTCACGCTGTCTTCCCATGGAGGATAGGCAGAAACTACTGGAAAGACACATGAGATTCAATACTACACTTACACAATCGCTACATTAACATCTTATCCTATGCCGGTCGTCTTTTCTCTCCATAGAAACGCTCTCGCCTGATTTCTTTCTGGTTAGTGACCATAAAGCAATGATTTTTTATAGATATATTAAGTACTTGTATGTCCCTATGTTTTCCTTTTTGATGATACATTATTTTTATAAGCACCTTCAAAAATGCTCAAAATTGCCGATTCTAACCGCTGTCAACAGAAAATTGGTCCAATATTGGAGGAGGAAATAGGCGTGAGCCAAACCTCAAATTATGACTATTACTTAGGCTTTTTCAAAAGTCTCTCCGACGGCATTTCCTCTTAACCTAAGGATGATTCGAGAAGTTGTTTGTTTGTGATGTTCTATTTCTCCTCACACAGCTGCGCTACACCTCTCCTTACCACTCAATAAATACAGAATCCCATGAAGTTACAGGCTCAATATCTATTTAACTGGAGGCTGGATACTAAAATATCTAGGCCGTCATCATCATTTCAGCCAAAAGACGTCCAATGCTGGACATAGGCGTCCCCCAAGGATCGCCACTTTGACCGGTTCTCTGCTTCTCGCATCCACCGGATTCCTGCGGTCTTCACTGTCATTGGTCCAGCTTGTTGGAGGCCTTCCAATGCTACGGCTTCCGGTGCGCGGTCACCACTCTCGAACCTTGCGGCCCCATCGACCATCGCCATCGGTACTGCGAGCATTGTCCTGCCCACTACCACTTATGTTTGGCTAGGGTCAGCCACACGGAATAGAAATACAGTTAACAGTTTTCTGTGCAGTGGTCAGCAAGCATCTAGGAATTCATCGTTTTCAGTTCAAATGACTCTATACCATTTCCCCTAAAGAGCTTCACTATATTTATAGGAATAAAAGAACAAAGGAACAGTAAACATTTTTATTGTAAATATTTTTTATTGTTATCCCCTTACACACGCGATGCACTCGATGGCTTTTCAAAGCTTTTGAAAACTCGTAATGGCCTTCATAATAATATGAGCTTTTATCGGCTGTTTAAATGTAATTAGTTTGAAATAGGCACGTTTAAAGTGGTATATGGAAAACCATTGCGAGTTTTCAATATGGCGAAATAATACAAGCATGTTACTACGCAATTACATCTTCAGTCGGCTCTTATAATGCACTTAGACACTACAAAACTGACGTTTTCATTCTATTGAGCTCGTTACCCAACTTAATTTATAAAAAAGAAATGAAGATACTAAAAATTATGCCAAGTACGCGCACGGTCATAGATAAACTATATTGCATGGTGTTTGTAACAATGTTTATAGGTATAGTTATACATATTTGTGGCAGTATACAAGGTACTGGCTTCAAATGAGAAGAGAACACTAAATAGATCTACTGAATAAATAAATTGGGAAAGTTAAAACTCACAATAACTACAAATCAATACTTAATACAGAATAGATGTAACATTGGTTATTATATCATTTTGATTATTCCTTATATTCAATAAATGAGCACTACTTTCGTTACATGATTACTGTGCCAATACAGTCCTATATAAGTGTTTTATATTATCTCGTGTTATGATAAAATATTGGGAAAACTACATTCAACTCTTTACCAAGTCGTTCGGTGCTGGACTATATATTCACAGTCGATATCTCAATATTTCATTATACTGAGATCGGCAACATTCACTATTATACCTTCAATTACTCGACGAGCTAACTAATCTGATTTAGAACACGCATTTTGTAATTATTCTTAGTTTAAATATAATTTTGGAAGCTTCCAAGCTTAATTTTGAACCAACAGTGATTAAAATAATGAGACAAGGGTAAATCAAGTAAGAATGATGCTTAATTAAGATAAAGTAAGACAAGTATTCTATTTTCCAAGCCGTTCCGAACAAGACATTAGTAAGGCGAATCAGCATAGCGACTAACCGCTATATTAATCATTAAACTTTCATCTAAGAACTTTAAATTTTCTCCTAGTTCAAAAATTTGTAAGGTGTTTAGCGTAGAAGAATATTACTTTGTTAACAAATATAACTATTAATAGTATTTTTTTTTTATAAATAGTTATGTATTATTTTGACGACTAATCAAGGTAAAGTGTCGCTAGATTGTCATTAGAATCTAGAGAGCTTTAAAATATAGAGAATTATACTATAGCGATAAGTGGCTAACTTGTAAATTTAAATATGCATTCTTATAAAAAAACAAATTACCCAAAAAGCGGGACTTTTCTTATTACTGGCAATATTTGATTTCGAAAAATAAATAAGCTGTATCGCGCCTATTTTGTATTTTTATAAAAATGCATTGTAGATTTAATAAAGAGATCAAACCGATGTTTTAAAAAGTGGATTTTTTAATTAGAAAAATACTGTTTCTTAGGTATAGAAAGAGTTGCATTGAAAACGTTGCTCTGCTTTTAAATGTTAAAGTGCTTGTCACTCTTAAAATAGAATGAAATGTGAATAACGTATTGATATAATTTGCAGGAAACAATGTAGTAAAATAACGTTGAAGATAGTAACAATTTCTAAAAGATATACAAAACGTAACTTTGATAAATCGAGAAAGGATTCCTTACTTTCACACACTCACAACCCACCCCCGTTCTTTTAATATTTTTAGTACATATAATTTTGTAAATAATTACAATACATCGCGTTAAATATAACAGAATATTACCTTTGCCAAAGCGATATGTTTCCTTATTGTAGCATTTTGTGTATGTATGCGTTCGTAATAATTTAATATATTTTATATTTTTTTCGAATCATGTTTATCAAATACTACTCTTAATATACACACACGTATTATGTAATACATTTTTACTTGCTTCCAATAAACGAATAATGTCCCTAACTGTACATAAAGCTTTTATAAAACAAAACCTAAATCTCGTTTACACTATGATCACACTAAGCTATGCATTTAAACTGGCCACTTATGATTAAATCCTAGCGCGTAGACGCCATTTTAATGTGATTTATATAAGTCAAAATGGCAAACATTCTATTATCGAATGCGAAACATTGGTTTAACATCATCACAGAATTGTTGAGTCTTGTTGTTAATGCATCAATTATATTATTCGAATCACATAAGTACTGATTACTTTGCTATCAATAATTACAGTCACCCTTGAAATGAAATGGATTTTAACTTGAATTAGGTAAATACAACAGACAACCCACGTTATTGTCATTTCCACCAAAATAACTTATTTTTCACCGTTTGTAAACAACTATTGATGCATTAACAAAACCCTCTGTTATCTCTTCTCACATCGACATAGGCAAAGAAATGTAGGTATTTTATGACATATTTATCGTATTTAAAACCAGGACGACGCGCCTCCAAGCTTCGTAGAAAGTTCTCCAATGCCGCGCCCGAAGATGTTGCCAACCTAGAAAATAATGATTGAAAATCAGGGTAACTGTGTTTTTTAAAGTGCAACACTTGAAGTGTAAACATATTTTGTTTTGTGCAACACTATTTTGAGATATTGGGATTGCAAGATGACTGATGATTGATACTCTGGTAATCGCGCGAGAATTAAGAGACGGAACACAGTTATCGGATGCCATTTGCAGTACAAACAAATACACGCAGAATAGAAAGAATTCTAAGATGTTCCTCCAAAGCGGAGAGAATCCTTCAGCAAGACTGAACTTTTATTCCAGCCTGCCAGTTTATAAAACTGTCGTCTTTGAAACCATGCTTTAATTCATAAGATTACCGACTCGCTAAGTTTAGTTCTATTGTATAAAACTAGAGAGCAGTGGTGACTAAGTGGTAACGGCCGCGACTTACGAGTTTGTAGGTTGTAAGTTCGAACCTAGACAGGCGTTTTACTTTGTGGAGATTATCTCATCACCACTGATCTCAAAACGATGTAGGAAAACATTGAGAGGAAACCGGTGTGTCCTAGAACCGAAAAAAATTCAAGACATGTGACATCTATCAACCCGCACTGGGCCCACGTGGTAGATCCCTCTCACAGAGAAGTAGCCTCTGTCCCAGCCGCCAGATCATTATAGGCTGAATATGTATAAAACTACACCACAAAACTCAAAAATATCCAATGTAGTACTATGTCTCACGCAGTCTTGTAGTGTTACCGTGAGTCAATTGTAACCTTTGCATTTAACTGAAGTGTAAAGGTCGCCATAGCGCTTTGACAGCTGAATAACAATCGATTCTACAGCTACTTGGAACTCTGCCAATACACCTGAGCTTAGAATCACTAGGTAGATTATCATGTATTAATAAATGGAACATAAATAACTGGAGAATGCCGCCCTACTTTAGTGAGAATGAAAACTGTGACAGAGATAAATACTGCCTATTGAAAAGTCGCAGGCGCAGGCATTGGTTTGACTTTAATACGTCGTTTTGAACAAAAAAGAGATTGCAAAAGTTAAGAAAAAATCAAACCCAATGATGTATGCTGTTGAGTAGGTGAGTATTAGGTAAGTACCTATCGCAAGATATAAAAATTGAGAAAACAGTAAACGCAACAAAGGATATTCAAATTGACGCCTAAATAATTCTCTTGGAGTAGCTAGCCCGGTTCCAGGAAAAAGAATAAATTATTAGATCTTGTCAGCGAGTAAAGCAATGAGTAAGAAAATATTGGACTATGCGTTGAATCGCCTTTACGCACACTAATTTAAAAATATCAACGACAAAATGTTGATCAGTTCATTGGCAGAAGTGTAGGTACGTACGCGTGCATTCTCCATTCTAATGTATTTATATCGTGATCGGACGTAATTGCGGACGATAAATGTCTCGCGAAAGAAATAGGCCTCCTGTTTACATCGTCGAAAATATTTTTCCGGTGGTAATGACCCCTGGAGAAGTGGCCGTGGCAAAAATATTACAAATATTTAGAATATTGTAGCGCGTAGGCATATTAAACATCTATAATCTTAGGCAATGTATGACGTAGCTCGTAAGTTAATTCTAAGTCCTCTCAACCTCTGTACACAACACCAGTCGTTCAGTAAACCTTCAACCGAGAACACGCTCTTTCAGATGCCAACCTACAAGCAAATATCGCGAGTGCAAAGTGCAAACCTCAAACAAACTTAAGTGTAGTGTAAACAATTTCCGTCGAAAGACCGTGAACACTCTAGTACTTATAAGTAAAACAATTGTCCACAACCAATGACGTAATATAATGTTTATACGAGTATAAGTATGTCCTTAACTTATATAATTTCTTTATTTTAACGTTTGTACTGTTTGTAGCTTATTTCATAATTTTATTTTCTTTCAGGGAGTAACTAAAACTTAATGATTTAATCTAAGGGGGGAGGATTGTAGCGCGTAGGCATATTAAACATCTATAATCTTAGGCAATGTATGACGTAGCTCGTAAGTTAATTCTAAGTCCTCTCAACCTCTGTACACAACACCAGTCGTTCAGTAAACCTTCAACCGAGAACACGCTCTTTCATTTGCCAACCTTCTGATTACACACACATCAAGTACCTTTATCGGCAAAATATGAAGAAGTTCTCATGTTTATTATACTTCTAGATAAATGAATCTCACGAATGAGAAAGAATAAAGGTGAATATTATTGCGAGGTTCGTGACTTTGTAGTAATTTTCAGCTAAAATGGTTACCTGCTAAAAAAACTAAATTATTTTTTTCTAACCTAAAAAGGGCTCCTCACGTCGCATGGAAATCTTCAACTATGTGAGAATGTTTTATTACCTTTCCAACAACAGCAGTGACGTTGCCAAGCTTGGCATCTTCAGTGAGCGCCTCAAGCTTCGATTTGCCACTCCTTGATCCTTCTTCTGATCCTCCGTCGTCACCACCACTGGAAAACAATATAAAATTGTCAGATACAAGGTTACCGAATTAGTTGAGGTATCAATTGCAACAGTGGATATATATGAAGCTTTATATCACTTCTAAAGTAAGTTTAGATCGATTAATTTTATGGTTTGCATTAAATTGTTGTGTTAACTAGAGATGGACTGAGTGATGATTTTTCTGTATCAATGACTGCATGACAATGGCAAAAAAATATCGATGACGGAAACAATGACATTAATCATCAATATTTTTTTTTCAGTTTTGAGAATGGTGAGTATGAAATTATCATTAGTTATTTATGTAGGCATTGGTCGAGTTTCTCAATTAAATTTTTATTAGTTTGTGAAATTCATGGCAGAGTATTTAGGTATTGATTAATATCATCATAATCAGGGAAATCATCAATGTGTTTCCATTAGTGATATTTGGTGCAAGATATGATTCATTGATGTAATGATTTAAAAGTATTGATGATTTTGTGGTTGTCATTGCATGATGAAATGATTTTAACCTCTCAGGGTCGGTCTATGAAATTTTTAGTTTTGCTAGATTTTTTTTGTATATCTTCTTCTGCAAAAACCCCAGTTTAGGTAAAGGCCTCCACCAAAGATGCCCATTTGTCTCGGTCATCGGTTTGTTTTTTTTTCTTATTCTTCCCTAAAATACTCTGAAAATCATATCGTTAACACTAGAGATGAGTCCGATATCATGTCACATGTAAAAATCATCCATATTTTAAATAAATTTGAAGGGAATTTTTGTATATTACTCACAAACATGCCACAACTTTGTAATTTAAAGGACATGTTAGGTTTTTATATGGAGGCTGGGCTTTAATTCGAAGCTAGTGTGAACAGGGAAGAGATTATATTTTTATGAAAGTACATAAATTAAGGAAACTTTCTATATGTTTTTTATTTTTTTTAAAAGCACCCTTTCTTTAAAATAATATTTTTAAATAATTATAATTTAAAAAATATTTTGCAACCCACAGTAATTATTGATTTTGGCAACACATCTCGGTTGGGTGTCATTAATGTCATTGTGAAATGTTAACGTCAATCAAGTGTCAAATTCAATTCAATGCGTTTGTGTCTGTGGTTTTGGTGTTATTTTTGTTCAAGTTTCTTGTTTTGGTGTATCTTTATTTGATACTGCACACGATTTGGACACCCAACGATCGGCGATATTGATTTCTCACTCGGACTTGGATTTTTCCCACAATTCATACATCCATTTATCGTACCTGTATAGTATGGAAGCGAACTGTTGGAAGCAGTGCTCATATTATAACTATCATATGCTATCTTGGATGGGCTCGGCATCATAACAACATGTTACCGCCTGCACCGTTTCTTGATAATATAATTGGAAGGGAAGATGTTGAAAATGAAGAGGTAGGTAGTAGGAGGAGAAGGGTTAGTGGTTAGCCTTAGTCCACCTCACTGGCCTGGTGCATGTTGGCGGATTACACACTATTGTTAACATTATAAAGCCCTCTCAGATAGTGATTTCACTAATAACAAGTAGAAATTATAAATACAATACGACGTAGTTAAGCAAAAAGGACTCAATCCACATAGTGGCCCAAATTGAGTTAAGTATTCGTACTCCTGAGGGTTGAATCTATCATGTAGTGAAAACCCTGTTTTTAAAATGTACACTGAAACTAGTTTTCCTCGCTACCACACACAGTATGAAGAGCAGCAGCAAATACGTTTTGGTATTTGCTGAACAGATTCAGTCCGCTTGAATTGTTTATGAGTAATGTATTTCCATGAGCATGTTCATGCCGATAAGCCTGAATAAACTCAAACAGTTTGGATCCTTTCTAAGAATTGCTTTTGATTGGAAATATCGTAAATCTATTATTTCAATTTTATAATTTAATGGCTCCATCGAACATTGCATAGATTAAAAACGTTGATTATAACAATGAGACAGCTGACAAGTGTGACAATCAAGTGACAACCTACTGACACAAGATAATTTTTTCACAGATTCCATTAGGAGGCAAAAGAATCAATGCCATACATACAAATCATGGAGATAATTGGTTTATTATATTTTAAAGCCTTTTATTATTGTTTTAAAATATTTTAAATAACAATAATTGCTTTAAAAAATGATATTTAGCCATTTTTCTTAGTGTCAATGTGAAAAAATAATATTACAATACAAAAAATATCTGGATTTAAAATATTTATTTATTAAATAATGGTGCTTTTAATATTTTTTTTGTTCTTGTGAGGCCATCCTGAATAAATTCCCCTGTCAGAAAAACCACATATGATAGCTGTTAAAAAAAAACAATATTTTAAGCCCATTTCCTAACATGTCCTTTAGTTATTTATCATGATACTAACTGATTTAGAGCGCCAAGATTATCTTTACCGGTACATAGGTAAAGTAATGAAATTAGTATAGGTTATCTCTTCTTCTTATCGTGTCGATAGCAATATATATGGACTCGGTCCAGAATTCGGCTACTTGTTTGGCGCCATCACCAGCGTCCATCAGTTCCTGTAACGTGCAGCTGGCAGGACACAGAGGACACGATATTAAGTGTCCCATCGTTTGTGGAACAGCACCATATTTATGAAGATTATTGCACTTTCGAGGGCGTCTGGACCTTGATCTTCAGTGCAACTGAATGAATATTACTAAGCTTTTGGCAACGATTTTAGTTTGGCAGAAATATTATAGAAACGCAGGGTGAAGAGAACCGTCACGGAAAAGAGTTTCTTCTTCCATCTCTAGCAAGTCTGGGTACTTTATTACAGACGAAGTAAATCTTTTACATTTAAAATATTAGTTAGGATTTTTATTTAATCTTCGGAGATACGAGTCGGTATTTTTTAGATGTGAAGAGATAAACAAAATCCCGCCGACGACGGAAAATCGAAAGGAAAAGTGTCAATGAAATTCAAGTTACTAAATACTTAAGTATAGCCAAAAATATACACTGGATAAACTTCATATACTAAATGAACTAACAAGTAACTAACCTAACTAAAATTATTAATAAATTGTAGGTATTATTTCCATAAATCCTAAAAAGTAGACATAGCGAATGTCTTATATAAATGCGCAAAACCTCATACACCCCAAATTAGAGCATTGAGATGACCAAAACTATTTTTTTTTAAAGCTAAATATTTTTAATAAGAAAATCGTGTTGATCCTAGCATTCGTTTATGCATTCAAAATTGAGTCTTATTGCCTTAAAATAAGACTTAATTTTTTTTGGCTCAATCGGCGGATAGTATGGCAAAATACATAATTTTTGAAAAAAAAACCTATATTAAAAATTACTGAAATCGATTCAGTAGTCAATTATGAACAAACTATTTTCAGGTTTTGCGCATTTAACGTTACACGTAATATAGTGTTGTGTTTCAAAACCAAATAATAATAATAATTTCCGTATCTTACCTAGCATCTTGTTGTGTCAGCAGTAGACTGCATGTAGCTTCTTCAGTGTGCATCCTGGCTGCCACATTCTGATAAATCTTCGAGTTTAATTTGTCGTCAATCACGCCTTGCAGCTCGAAGTCGCTATACATTTTCTAGAAGACAAAAAACCGCACGTAAGTAACAAATAAAGCTATAATTTAAGGAGTAATAAAATAAAAGTAATCCTACTATCCTTCTTAACCTACTTCCTACTAATATTATAAATGCGAAAGTTTGTGAGGATGGATGGATGTTTGTTACTCTTTCACGCAAAGGCTACTGAAAGGATTTTGATGAAACTTTACAGTAATATAGTTTATACATCAGAATAACACATAGGATACTTTTTATTATTTAAACCGCGGGGCGCAGCTAGTAGTAATATAAGCCAGAGTAAAAAATCCATTATTTTTTTTCCCAATTTCAAAGGAGAATTTTATAGTGTGGTAACACAGGTAGGGGTATTAATTCATAGCAGTGTTACCACTTCATCTTAATTTTTTTCCAATAATTCTATGTATATTTAATATTAAGGCTAACAACATTTTGAGAATGGCAGCTACGTGTAGTACAGTGTTACAAGGATCTTTTGGGGCATGAATGACATTGACAGTTGTTGGTAAAACAGATTCTAATTATACCTTTAATACCATCATTAAGTTATGTACAGAGGCCAGCACATCAAGCTACCCCAATTTGTCACATTTTCTCAATTAAATATAAACCTTATACCCTTGCAATAAAGTTGAAAATCTATCAAAGAAATCTGACAGATTGGGGTAGCTTGATGTGCTGGCCTCTGTACCTACTAAATAATATGATCATATTATGATCTATTACCTTCAATATGATAGACAGGCAGGCGACCTGCTGCGGATGTAGCGCGGGCCTCTCCGCTAGCCACGTGTTGATCAGCCCCACCTGGATCCCGTACCAGTGCTCGAACAGCTGCAGGATCCATAGCTCATCTGTCACCTGAAAACGTTAAATTAAAGTATGTAGGTACTAGACTACCCAAGGGCACTTGGTCTTTCGGACTACGAATCATGGGTAGCGAGTGACCACTTGTAAAAGCTGGTTCTATAAAAGGTTCCAGCCTATCGATTCTGTAAAAATTTCACCGTGATAACATAGCTGAAGTGAGCGTGAAGTGAACTATCAATGGAGGCAATCCCTAACATCAGGTGGAATGACAGCTCACTTCACCTTAGTTTTCACGATAAGATTTTTAGAGAATAGCACCGCAGCAGTGCGATTCTGTAACCATCTCACCGTGAAAACTTAGGTGAAGTGAGCGTGGAGTGAGCTGTCAGTGTCATCCTGATGCTAGGATTGATACTCTTGACAGCTCACTCTAAGCTCACTTCACCTAACTTTTCACGGTGAGATTTTTACAGAATCGATCGGCAGTTTCGATAATATTGGTACAGTCAGCACCCTAACTGCATAACACATGTATTCCTTGCACACTATCTCAATCTGAATATTTTAAAGGATAGGTATAGCTAATCCATTGCCACATTTATGTTAAAAAAAATTGTTTGCTCAACAACGAAAATAACGCAATGAATGTTGTTGAACATCCGAAACTGAAAATGTTTCCCAATCAACATTGAACTTTATGCTTTAAAATCTATTAAAGAAATTTGACAGATTGTAGTAGCTTGATGCTTGTACTTATGGACCTAGTTCTCTGCTTTTGTCATTTTCTCAATATTTTTACTTATATTAAATATCTGAGAAATAGAAAAAAAAAAGAAAAAATATCTATTAGAAGTAAAGTCTCTGAGGATTCTGCAGGAAATGAGTAAGTAGTAAAAATTACCTTTGATCTAATTTGGTCCATAGAGTTCCTCATGAAGTTGACGTAGCCCTGTCCGATGTCCTTGCCGGAACCGGACACATTGGCTATCGTCAGAATTGAGCCGATCAAGCTGAAAACAAAGGATAAGTAGTTGGTACAATGGCACATAATCATGACGATACGTAAGTAGTATTTTACCCTTGTTGACGCAGTTTCGAAAAGTCGTTTAGAGAAAGAGTAGCATTTTATTTCAAATAAAATAAATACTAAAGTCATAAACGTCGAATTTACAATTTTTGGGCAACTTTTGTACTCGTATTGGTAAGTTTAATGTAAAGGATACCTCACCTTCCCTCGTCGAACCTGGCGATCTTAGCGAGCGTCGCCTCCAGCACGGCGGACAGCCGCGTGGTCATGCCGGTCGCCATGCCCTGCAGACACGCCTCGATCTGCGCGTCCATCTTAGTGTGGTACTGATACTAGAGGAGAGAGAATGAAGAGGATGTAGTATTTATGGATTCTAGCAGTCCAGTACCGAACTGATAAGTCCAAGAAGTTGGTGATTCGAGCTAATTGTTGGTTCTCTTCTTTTTACCCGTTAGCTGCGGGTTTGAATCTAAAATGCTCGATTTACTAGCAAGTTTAGCTAGATACGAGTACTTCCTGCAATAAGCCAGTGAAAAACGTTGCTGATCGTAGTCTTAGCCGACTTTTGAGAGTGTTAAATTCCGTTTTTTTTTTAAATGGAGGAAGATTATCAAAAGATTAGTCGAGCACATCACGACGCTCAGCAGTGAGCAGCGACTGAAGGAGACGAGAAGTGCCGTCAAGCTGTAACTACTTAAACTTGCTAGTGGATTCGGAGCCGGGCAGATTGATACAGTTCTCGAAAAGAGATAAGAGCTATTTGATAGAGGACGGTGATGGAGCACATTCTGGCATTTTTCGATAAAAATTTCGCCACCATGCCATCTTATATAGTGACCTCAAACACTCATGAAAGCTCATGTCTCTTAACGAGGCCTATACATTGCCATTTTGTCAGAGCCTGTTCGCACATGCAAAGGTTGACTTCTGAGGATGTTTTGAAATTTCTTCAACACTCATCATAACAAATATAAGCTGGGATGATTACAGAAGCGTTGAATATTTCGCTACTAGTCTCTTAGAATACTTTGTAAGTGGTCCGGTGGCAGCCACACCGATAAATTCTGATCTAAATGTACTAACAAAAGCCTAAAAGTAGGCATTAATTTACTGCGATCACCAATCGAAATGCCAAACTTATTGTTGGGCTTTTAAATAGTATTCCTTTAATATCCCTATCAGCCTCATATGGCATTATCTACAATTTGACAACAGAAAACATACTTGCTCAAAGCAACAGTTTACGACTTTGGCATTGTGGCATTGCAGGGACAGACAGATATTTGCAACCAATTCTTATGAATTGAGATCATAAAATTGGAATAACACCAATTCAATGTCCCCAATTTCTTATAACATAGAATACGTGCAACACATCATCATGATCATGCATATGTTAATCTTATTACTCCTCAAGGAGTCATAGTTTTGGTGTCTATCCACTACGTTCGCAAAAAGTGCTATACATATTATACATATATGTAAGTACAGCGACTTGTAACTGTTTCAATATTCGTTCATATTTTGTTATTTTGGATGTTTTCACGCCCTTGGGTTTTGAACGTAGTGAACGCATCATTGGGTATGGCATATTTTGGGTCTAAGTACTTGGCCTGGCTCAAACATGGAAAAGAGAGGCAAAATGGTATCTTTCTGACGGGTAAGGTCGTGAATGGTGATAGATTTCGGAGGACTGTTTGACAGCAGAAGCTGTAAAATGTATACTCGTAGTTAGAAGAGTAGAGAAGAAATCTCTGAGAGAATGATCAATGAGGAAATGGCACAGATGAAGTAAAGCTTAGAAACAAAATGGGACACTATCATCATTTGGAGGTTACCTATAATTGGTGCAATATTTTACTGTCTTTAATGGATGTGGAGGAATAAGTGAAAGATGGCATCACATGGCCTTAGAATTATGTATGAAATTTAATTCCATTGTGTAGAATGATATGAAGCACACGGGACATCAAACTTGCCAATTCATTTGTACAAGCAGTCTTTAGCGCGAACAATGTTGGTATTTTTGGATAATAGAACCAAACCAGCGAAAGCCTGCATTTTTGAATTTACATGCAATCCAATTGTTTGTAAGCTCACTTGGCAACAGCCAACAGCATGCAAGAACTTGATATTATGTATAGTTACATAGGTCCTTATTATGGTAATGTGGCTTGATCTGATGTGTTCGGGTTCGTCGATTTTCGGAATTGAAAGCGTAGCTGTTCGTCCCTAGTTTTTATGTAAGCGTTGGCTAAGCACCTTGCTGCTCGAATCTTCGATAAACTCCCCGTTTTAATACGGCCTCAATCTGTAGTTTTTGGCCTTTCAGAATTGGAAGCGAAGTTTTTTAGAATTTGGTGAAGCGTTGCTAATGTTCTGAATGATAAGTAAGCCAACAATGTGACTAGTGGGAATGCTGATTTATGCTTTAAGCGATTTGCTTTAATGCTGTTCTCTTCTGCAGTATTTTCATTTGGATAGTTCCAAGGTGTTCTGAATATTTTTGCCTTTATATGTTGGTTATTGGATGTAAAACATCTTGTGGATGCTTCAGTTAGAAAATATTGAAATGAGAGCTTATTATCTGGCCATCGCAAAGTTATAATATGTCTTTTCATCGTCTAGTATGTTATCTGTTTGTCTTATCACCGATTCATTGACAAGAGGGTATTCCAATGTTCTTTTTTGAAAGACTCCTCCTATATCTATTAAGGGTAAATTTTTATGAGCTCTGCCATTCATTTTCTTCTACGTTTGCTTTTTGCCATTATTATCTTATTTTGCTTTCTATTCTAATTACTATTAAGTATATCACAATATTCTGGTAGGTACCTAAATGCTCCACGATAGATTCGCAAAATGATCGTTTCATCAGGCTGCGTAGAGTCTCGACAATTAAGTCTGTTACAACAGACAGAGCTCACATATCATAAGAACATCAAAGATTAGTTTTATCCAATTTCCGTTTTCCTTCACCACTACCTGTATAGGGAGAGATCTAAGTACTCACAATATCTACCCCTTCAACAGCGCATAACTTCAGTGCCTGGTTCTTAGCGTCCAGGGCCACGTTGACCATCGCGCAGGTCTCCGCCGGCAGGATGTAGTCCGTCGACATGAAGGTCACGCTCTTCTTCAGCCAGGACTGAAAGAATACACTGATTAATGAAGTATCAATAGTTTGTTCGATAAACGCATATAATAATATCAGGAAGAAGATGAAAAGAGTGGTACAAACATACTGAAGCTTTAATTTCAATACGTCAAAGGGTTAAAAATTCAGATTCCATACAAAATCTATTGAAAATACTGTTCTCCACCCGTCACTCAGAAAAATCTACGAATAGGTGAGAACTTCCGCCCGGATGCTCCACAGACTTTTGTCTGTAAATGTTATACTTAGTCATGCTTCCAATGTGGTGGGGGGACAAAAATAAGGGCTTATACCCATATTATTCATATAGGGCACTCAGCCATCAGCAAAACTAGATTTGTGGAAAGTTTAGTACAAAACCTGTCAGTTCTATAACGAGATATGAAATTGATCATGTTTAAAATTTTATCTACCATGACTGCCTTTGCTTCAAAAATGTTTCTCACCTGGAACGAAGCCTCGGTCCTTTGAATGCAAGTCTCCATCATGTCACATGCCATCAGTTTGAGCCTCTGCTCCAGATGTGACCGGAACTCCGGCTCTGGCCAGTGCAGGTCCCTGATGAAGCACTGCAGCGCGTCCAGCTTCCAGAACAGCTCCTCACTTGTAGAACAGCCGTTGCTATGGAGCGGTAGAGGGTTTTATGGGTTTTGTTCTTTTAAAGAAATGCAACCGATTGAGAAATTTGAGGTTGATAATCTTATATCCGATTCGGATCCATCTGTCTTTATGTTACAGGGTAATGTATGAAATATACTAAACGTATGAAGAAGATGAAGAAAGAAGAAGCTGATGAATGGAAGCTGATGAATGGAAGATGACAATAGTTGATCCCCATGGTGTATTTTTTTTTTCAAACAGTGAAATGAATGCAGTCAAATTGAGGACGGTATTACTAAGGTTAATTTTAAATGGTAATGAAAAATGATCGGCAAATAAAATAATATTTTCTCCAACAAGATTATTATTTTGACCAGTGGAGGGTTTTGTAACAGGCTACTCGAAAATGGCGATGACTTAATAATACTTTGGCAGAATGATAAACTTACATGATTGAAAGAATAATAAAAAATAGTTTTCTTACCCCTTAATCTCCCACCTTTCCTTCTCGAAACCTTTGTGTAGCGACTGCGCAATTGAGGACTCCATCAAGTCCACATATCGCACAACAAGAGGAGCAAATGTGTCCCGAAGATGCTCATGAAACCTGCCACCTTTTAGATTTTCTGGCGATGTAATAAAAGGAGCTTTACGGAAAGTAGAAAAGGAAGTTGGAGGAAATAAGTAATTTAAAAATTCCAAATTCAATATTTTGAATTAATTATAAAAAAAACATACCTCTAACATTGATTAAAGTTAGCAAGTAGCACAACATTTAAAGCCACAAACAAACACTGCAAGGCATCACCGCAAATGGTTTGCTACGTATGCCTCAGGCTGAACGAATAGCTACAGCGCCAATCAAATTCACTGCAGCGACGGATGCTCACAGTGAGCACCCCGTCCATACAGCCTGAGGCATACGCGGCAAACCATTCGCGGCATCTGCCTCGCAATCTCTGTACGCGGCTTAGAAAAGTTAAGAAGATAGTTCCAAGAGAGTCATCGTTAGATGACAAAGTTTCGAAAGATTGGATTTGGACAGGTGCCGATCCGATTTGTTCAACTCACCATCAGTCCTGAGGTAGTCGTTAAGGATCTGGAACAGGGGGAAGGAGTCCCAGGTGTCCGGAGGTTGTTCAGCCAGTACCCGGTCCATATCTACTCCGAATAATGCCCAGAAGATTTCAGCATGCTCTACCAGCAGTTCGGAAAACCACGCGAAAGCCTGTGTACAGATGTAAGTGGTACTTATAAATATAACATGCAGATTATTGCAGATGTCTTGTGAAGGTTCGAAAGTATGTTTGTTTCAATGAGTTTTTGTTAAGAGAGATTTTCTACAGTTAATATATTTACATGCCTATATGGATGTTATTATCATTGGCCATTATAGAGAAAAGGGATTTTTAAACGAGCAGATTAAGTAACAGTTTTTGTGTTTACTTATTTTCAAGTTCAAGTTCGATCTTTTTACCTAGATTTAACAAAGTTTTACAATTAAAATGACTTTACTTATAATTAACAAGTGCAACCACTTGATGCGAAGAATCAAAATGGATACCATGCCTTTGAAAAAATCAAATAATAAGTCTCTCTTTAATATATATAGTTAATTGCGAAGCTAACCGTATATCAACGACTAGTAAAACTTATAATTTATTCGACTAAAGCTAGGGATGTCATCAAAATATTTTCAAAACAAGTTGCGACATAATTTTATTGGAATTTTTTTTGGTAAGTTATATCAAAAAGGAAAACATGCAAGAGTCAATACAAGATAGTGTTAGAACAACTCTACTTCACTCACTAGAAGCTTGACAGAACAGAGTACTGATACTAGTATAGTATATTATGATATGTGCAATGCCTAACGGTACTGAAGATCTAATGTGTAGGTACTGTAATGTATAATAGGAGGTAGGGTTTAATCGAAAATTATTTTTAAAGGTGCTGCTATTAGATTGTAAATTCCTCCACTTACAGCATTCATATATATTTCAGGAATAGTGAATGTCTGTAATACCTTTAAAATTATTTTCAATTCAACTACAAAAATTAAGCAAAATCTAAGCATAGAAATTGTATAAATAATAATAAAATATAGCGCACTACAGAAAAGAAAACTTGTAGTAATGTGCTCAATGTGTCGTATGTCCTAAATTGTTATGTAGAAGCATTTTTTCCTGTAACTATCTAATGTATGTTTCGTGAGTCGGTAGTCGGAGTAGACTGTAGAAAAAAAAATATACAAAATTCACTTTTCATTGCAGACATAAACGACTAAAAACCCTGCCAATTGGTTTTGAAAATGAAATCTACGAAAACATTTTTGATTTGAGCCCATAATGAAAAGTTTGATCTCAGTCAATCAAATAGTCTATATCATTCGTATTTCATGCTTTCGACTATCGAAGTAACATTAAAGCGTTTGCCAAAGCGAGTTAAACTATCATTTATCGAGTCTACTCCTTTTATATTGTGATCAAACCAATCAATGTGAAGTATGACCAAGATCAGTGAACAAACGATTGACAAGTGATTCGTTCAGCCGAGCAACAAATCAAATTCATGAGTAGTTACATTTTGTTGACCGCTAGAGTCCGGTTTTGTGTTATAAACCTGCGGAGAAATAAAATATAAGATAGAAGTGGATAATAAAAGACAGAGTTTTATACTTAGCGTACATCAAATGTCGGGAAGTAAACTTATATAACATTCACTCGACGACTAAGCGACATAAACACATAATTTAGGAAAAATAAATATTTTTCAGTAACTAATAAATAAAGTACACGATGAAGCTAACGTATAGAATATAGACAATAATAAGTTAATACTTGCTGATAAAACATCGAGTACCGTTGATTGAAATGAAAATACAGAATTTCCGTTTCAACCTCTTGAAATAAATAAATAATAAGTAGATACTGCCTGACATTCCCCACACTAATAGCAACAGGAGAATAGGATGCTATCCAGTCAACATTGAAACATTTGTAAAACATTGTAATACACTCAGCATTTCGAAAGTAAAAAGTCCGATTGACTAAACTTACAATAAACAACGACAATATTCCGTTGAATAAGCAGTCATTTGTTCAATTGCCAAATGATCAAAAAATCCAAAATAGGGGCTGAGAGCTGAGTGGGTTAGTTCCGTAGTATCACAACGTTTTACCAAAACAGGAAACCACGACATTCAGGATAGACATAGACATATTTAGGCAAACATTAACGAGCATAACTTTGACATTATTATCCATTTCAAATTCTTCAACATTATCAAAGCTATACTCAAAAACTTGCTATTTTTGGGCTGTCACAGTGTTTTGTTTATCTACGTTACCTCTGCGTAATGCTCTTCGTTTTGTTGTAGAAGATCGACACATAGTTCTGCTAAATGAATGAGATCTTCCAGCTTTTTTGCTGGTGTGACCATTGTTTCACCTCTTAGATCCTCTGAAAAGAAAATATGAATGTTGACCTAGGGCACACTAGGGCACACAAAGTTTCATCACACTAATACCTATGATCATTGTCAAAAAGCTTCCATTAATTGTGATTGAAACTCTGAACATGGCATTGATTAAGTTTTTTTTTTAAACCCCAGAGTTTTTAAATTATGGTCCGCGCGGAACTAGTTGGCCGCGCCTTAGGTATGTGAGCGGTGGGACGGAGGGGCGGGGGCGCACTACTCAGTACGGGCGTTGCGAACCGCCGCCTCACCCCTTTCTCCATCTCAGCGGCGAACTAGTTCTGCGTGGACCCTAGTAAATGCTCAGAGTAAATGGTACTGATTTGTTAACAGACTGACTTCAAGCCTTAAGACCAAGTTGACCAAATTTAAGAAACTGAGTTGTAGTCTGAACTTAGAACTAACAATAGCTCTGCAGTCTCGCCTGACTGTTATTTGTTTAAACCAAGGGTCTTATTATAATAACAAAAATATGCCAAACATTTTTAAACCATCGTATTTAAACAGAACTCCTGCTTACCTTCTATATTAGCCTTTTGACTAAGCTGCGTGTAGTTCAGCAAGGCCGCGTTCTCCAAACTCGTCTGTATCATTGCTCTTACTTCTTCTGGGGCTACTGGTGTTACCACGTCTTTCATCAATACTCTCTCCAGTAATGATAGTGTTGCCTGAAACATAATGTGTGTTTTGTACTAACTGATCTGCAAGCAACTTTTCTTATTGATTCAGTACTTTTTAACCGACTTCATTGTATTCTGCTCTTCTTGTGTCTTGTCATCTCTTTTCTGACTAACATTTCTTAAATATTTTGTCTCTTTAGATTTAAGTAAATAACTTATTATGTTATGTGTTATCAATATTTTTTATCTTAACCGAATTTTGTTTACTACAGCTATTTTGTTTTCAGTTTCACTATCTTCTCTCAAAAACCCACCTTAAGCGCTCCCTCTGGCCTTCCAAAGGGGAACGCATATCTGAAGTTCGTGATCTGATGCTGCAGTAACGCCTTCAGTCGTTCCTTTATCTCTGCGAACTTCTCTTTTTCTTGCACGGTGATACTGCCTACCCCGTCCGGCCTGCCAGTCAACGTCGCTGTACTGTGAACCACTTCCGGCGTAGGGCTTACTCTAGTTGGGCACAAGCGGGATATAGGGTAGGCTGTGAAATCAGCAGCTTAACTACTAACTAAGTTCTAGATATGTATAAATAATTCTAGTTTATAGGTATATTAAGGAAGAGTGTGAATTTTATTTTGTCACTGCTCTGCCTTTGTTCATGAGTTTTCGTTTGATTTGTTGGTTTATTTACTTTTGTCAGCGATTCTGTTAGCTTTAAAGATATATAAATTGTCGAGGAAGAGTGTGCTATGTTTTTGTTTGGTACTTCTCTGCCTTCTTTGTTAATTCAACTTAGTGAATGTTGATCTGGTTTTGTTGTAGCTCTTTCTTCTAAAACTTTCTTAGCCTTTGCTTTTTTTATTTTATTTCAGGTGTGTTAGAGTCTTTGTATAATTTTAATTTCAACGACTCAACGGGCTACGATTTCATTCTTGCCTTGATTTTCTGTTTAAACATTATCCTTCCTAAAATCTTTCCTCTTGTGTGAATTTGTCTCATTAAAATTGTTATAAAGGCCTCCTTTCATAGAATACTTATATATAATATTTTTAATTCTCAGTTCATGCATTTGGTTCTGCTCTATATTACCATTCTGTTTCGTATCTTACAATATTTGCTTCTCATTATTACTTTTATCCACCAACCCGCACTGGGCATCATGGTGGATTACAGGTCCCTCTAACAGTCCCAGGCCTCTGAGTCCCAATAGGAGAGACATAGTGGATTACTTTGTTACTTTTTCTCTTCAACTGCTGACTCCAAAAGCCCGAAATAGATACATTAGTAAGGAGAAGCAGGCATAGTTAGTAAGCACATATAGTACGGTTGCATAGTCAGTCAGTATAGGTAAGTACTAATATAGTAGAAGCAACATCACACTCATGTGAGGCAAAGGTTGGGTAGGTCGTGGCTCATTACTAGTTTTGGTGTGTGAAGCTGTTTTTGACACATGTATACTTAGTATACGAGTTTAAAATTCTTTAGAAATTAGAAATTTTTGCGTCTATTGGTGTGAAGTTTTAGGTTTTATGATAAGAACACCCGATTTGTTATTTCCCTTTATGCTTAGTTTGCAAAATTAACACTTTTTCAAATGTTTTCTGGTTCAAATATATCGTAGATTTTGTTTAAACTATTATTTTTATCCTGAAGTTAGAGACAGTTCTAAGTATTTCATCAAATACAGCTTCGTTTCTATCCATTGACCACTGCTAACATTCACATTCATTTGTGGACCTAGTACATCGCCTTGTGGGACACCAAATCTAACACATTTACCATTCAATACCAACCTGTTATTAATATTTACAAGTTTAACTACAAATGCAGATTCTTAGATACTTTTGTACATAAGTACAATTGACTCTTTATTGAATTTCTGGTCATCTTCGGTTTGTCTACTGCTAGACATAGCTTTCTTGCTCAAGAACTTCACTTTGGTCATCGAAGCCAAAGCTTTGGACACTGCTATTTATGGTAGGGGAGCCTAGAGGGTTTTTGAGCAAGCATTGTAGGGCGAAAACTTGATAGCCGAAATAGGTGGGGCATGATAAGGGAACACTGAAATATTTGAAAAGTTTCTGATAGGAGCCCCATGGTCAGGAGACCACTTCAAGATTTCAAAAAAGGGGCAAAAATAAAGTGTCATTCAGAGGCGTTGATTTTGGCATGATCGGACTTTTGTGCATCAACGTCATATTTGCCAAAAGACTCCATCAATCCGTCAGATAGTATTATATTATATTCACTATCAGGCCATGTAACACTATTGCACAGAATAACTTTTATTCGCCCTGAGTATCCTTTTTGAAATGCTCCAAATCTGAGTTTTCAAAGTCGTCAGATTTAGGGAAAGCCCACAATTTCTTCATCAGATTTGCCAATTAAGTCATTATTCAATAAAATCAGCGCTTCTGAATATCACTTTATTTTTGGCCCTTTTTTGAAATCTGAAAGTGTTTTCCTGACTACGGGGCTATCAGAAACTTTTGAAATAATATATATTTTCGATGTTCTCTCATTATGCTGCACCTACTCAGCTATCAATTTTTCGGTCTGCGTATTATGCTTCCTCAAAAACTCTCAGGGCTCCCCTACCATTATTTAAAGCAGTCGTTCAGTTTGTCAATTTGCACATTATTTCACATACCATTGCTTTTTATTTACACTCTTTGTTTACACTAGTGCCAATTTCATTACTATCGTCAAACTTCGTTCTTTTTCAAAATCTTTATAATTTTCTACTGACCACGAACTTTTATAGGTCTTTACAAAAATATAACAAAAATAAAAACTGGCTTTCTACCTACCTGTTACCATGAACATGACTGGCACAGAACGCGAAGGAGTAATGCATGAGTGTCGGGTCCACAGTCTGAGATCCACTCTCCGCCACGTCTAGGAGGTCTGATAAGTAACATAGGTGGCGGAAACAGCCTCGCACCCCGTATCTTGCGCAGTACTCGTCTAGGACGAATACTTGGCCGGGGGAGAACCAACCCTGGAATATGAAAAGCAGATGTAGGTGACGTTGGCTATAGCTACTGTTATTTTTTAAAGTGTCCTAAAAATCATATTTAAGCCTAAAATGGTACGAATAAGAGGCCTTCACGTAAAAAGAGACTTTAAAATGGAAGTATAAAAAGAGTTGAAGTTAGAGTTAGTCGAGTTAGAGTAAGTTTCGTAGATAAATTTTTTAAGCCGGTTCGACAGCGGTTTACTTAATACTCTTAGGTACCATCAACAACAACGATTCAACAGCCGATCGATTCTGTAAAAATCTCACCGTGATAACCAAGGTGAAGTGAGCGTGAAGTGAGCTATCAATAGGGGCAATCTCTAACATCAGGTGGAATGACAGCTCACTTCACCTTACTTTTCACGGTGAAATTTTTACAGAATAGCACTGCAGGTTCGGTCCGGTGGTTCAACTGAGCCATCTCGCACAAAGAGGAGACTTGAGTAGAAGCAGTGGGAACATAGATTATTTGATATAACGATCTAATAACTAAATGAAATATCCTTACCAAAGAACAATACGGGTCTTGCAAGCGATACTTCAACGTTAATGACTGCAGTACACAGAATAGTTGATGATGGTCGTACTGACATGGATCTGCCTGAATGTAATCCTCCATACCGTGCTTGCGAGCTTTATCAGCATCTGAAAGAAGAAGAGACAATAGTATTATATCAACTAGTGAAAAATGACGGGTAACGAAAGACTTTAAAATGGTTATCCTCAAACCTCAAGACATTAGAGCCAATAATTATCATGAGCTATCGGCCTCTTGGAATAGCTTGCAAATGCAAGGTAGAATGAAATCGTATATATAATTTGCTACGGTTCATGGGTGCTTGGTTTTGTAGGACAGACGCCAGCACATCAAGCTACTACAATCTGTCAAATTTATTTAACTTTATCGCTAAAGCATAAGGTTCAAGGTTGATTGGGAAAATTTGACATTTTCGTGTAGCTTAATGTGCTGGCGTCTATACATGAAAGACTTACAAAGTACGCATTATTAATTACTTGTGTTGGTACAATGCTATGTACCTACTCAGAGTGGTATAATGAGATACTTGGCAATACAACTCAGCATAGAGCATAAAACCTTTTGAATATTACAAGAAAATCTCAACAGATCTAGATAATAATATACGAATTACCAATCGGGGATTTTGGATAGATCGATATCTACTATATAACCACGGGTAGTGAACACCAAAATTGTTAATTAGTTACGATACACCATGGCATTGACGACAAACATGAAACAGGATACTATCTCCAATACGGAGATAGTATCTGATAAGATATGAGATCATATAATGATTTAATAGATACTACTGGTAGAGATAATAAAAGTACATACAAAAGCTTAACTGAAAACATAACATCACTGTGGAATTTACCGTTCGTCAGTAAATACATTTTCATCGTAGCCTATTTAATAATAATATAATATAATCTTTATTTATCCAAAAACACATACAGAGTTTAAAAGACTGTTAAAAATACATTGAAAACTTAGGTTGAAAGTTCTGTAGCGTTCGGGTATTTAATCAGTAACTGGGTTGTGGAGGTCAGATAGGCAATCGTTCCATGTAAAATACTGGTATTCAGCTGCATCCGGTTAGACTGGAAGCTGACCCCAACATAGTTGGGGAAAAGGCTAGAATTTTCTACATAAGCAATTTTCGAATTCAGCGTGGTTTAATTTTACGAAGCAAAAATCACTCATTTTATTAGAGACGACTTTATCATTCAAAAAGATATCATTGGCACCGCATAATGTTTTATTATTACTATATTTTACTCACCTCCCATAATCTTATGGTGTGTATCTGATGTTGTAGGCGGTGTAGGTTTATGACTCTGCCCAGTGGCTCTATATAGCGCCATAACCCATAAATGGCATTCATTCTCATCAGTCACCCCCATGAGAACTGACTCGCCGTCTCGTACTGCGTTCATGAAGTATTTAGCACCCTCCAATTCTGCAAAGAAATTGATGGTAGTTGTTTCGTAGATTTTTCAGTCATTGAGGACAGTGTAAAAATATAGAAAGAGGCCTTATATTTGATTTTGATAAAAGTAAATTTTGAAAAATAGAAATTATATCTAATTCTCAATTTAAATTTTAGTTTATAATAGCCCTGAGAATTGAGCCCATGACTTCTAACTTCCAAGCCTTCACTTGCCATACAAAAAGTAATTATTTAATTATATTTTTGATTTGAATAAGTACAGACAATCGCACATCAGTGATATCACTTAAACTATGAAAATTGCTCTTAATGGTAAGACCTAGGGCCATATGGCACATTGATACCATAGACGGGAGGTTGACTGCACAATAGAACTTTTGGAAAGTTATAGAGAAGAAAAATTATACATATAAAATAATAATAATCACAAAAATGTTCATTACCTATTTGTTTCTTGTTTGCCTTACCTTGTCCGACGATCAGCTGAGCTGTAAAACAAAACGACATTTTAGTAAACTAAAATATCTCTGTTCATAGTAAAAAACTGACAAAATACTTCTAAATTCAAGGTACAGGAAAATAATAACTAGAGAGAAAACTCATCGAATGCTTCTCCGTGTTTAAAATCGGTTAAAAATGGAGGGATTATTTTTGGAATAGTGTAGAAAATATAAGAATGAGTACTGTACCGCTTGCTAGCTCGATATAGTCTACTGTGAATCCATCTAACTGCATCATTTCTGCAGGTTCTGACTTCTTATCTTTGTATGAACATAAGGCAAAAGTGTACTGGCTGACTTGAACGAGCACCATGTATCTACGCTTCCATTTCCGCCAAACATTCTTGCCAATTACATGAAGGTAGCTGAAAAGAGGGAAATAATATAAGAAGGAGATCATGATCGTGCGATTGGTAAATAGATTTAACACCCTACAACTTATATTTAAATCAGGAACTTTAGAATAAAAGTTCCATTACTTGTCCATTTGGATCTTGCAAAGGCATTCGACCTCACTCACTTACTTTTTTCTTGTACTAACTTGAAAAGATAAAGGTGTTCCTATGAACTTATGAAGTGCATTCAGCATGTTTTCCAAGATTGAATTGACCCATTATATTAAAAATTGTTAGTTCATGTTGGTAAAGACATCTTGGGTGTTCCACAGGGCTTTCAGCTTAGCCCCCTGATAAACAAACTTTTATTTAAACTCTGACATAAAAGTCGCTCTAGTTAAAATTTTTGTTCTCTAGGAGTATATTTATTCATATGAGATAAGATAATATTTATGTTTATAATGCGTACTTACCCACAATGCTTCATGTTTAGAGGCTTATCCATTCTGCATGCAATTTTAATTCTTAAATCTTGGTCCGGTAGATTCTTTGGTACCGTCATTCGATGCCATTCAGGAACCTGTAAATAAAAAAAAGTGGTTAAAAACTCCTTGAAGAATACAAATATTCTGGGAGATGTGAAATGAAAAAGAACGCAATCACACTTCTACAACATTTAAATTAGGAAACTAATATCATGTATTCGACTGATTTGTAGATTTATAAAAAGAGTCTAATCAAATTACATCAAGTATGTAAATTTTAATATTTAATATTCCAAAACCAAGTTATCAGTAACTATTAATTTACTTCTAACACACCGAAAATAAAAAAGTACATACCGTAAACAAGTGAAACAAAAGAAAATCATAATTGCTATTCTTGTGATACTTACTTTACTAGATAAAGGTGTCGGCCTAAGCACTACTTTTCCAAGCTCCTTGTCTTCAAGAGCCAGTACTCCAGGGTTCTCAGTATACAGCTTCACCTTGACGGCAGGCAACGGCTGTGTTGTACTGAAGTCACCTTGGGTGTCCCACCTGAATAAATCAGGAGAATTAGGGAAATGTCTTAGAATCTTTTAAAGACGTATTTAATGAAAAGAAGCCGCCAGATTACAGATCTTAGTACCTAATTGGATAATTACTACAATGATGATCGAAGGTATTTTTATTAAAATATAATTTTCAGAAGTGGCGTAAAATAATATTAATAATATTCACATCGCAATAACCATCCAAATCCTTACAAAGCTTCTTCCAGATATAGTTAATATTTCCAAAGGCTTTAAAATTTTATTGTTGTTTAACATTTACTGATATCCCGTTTGGCTAGGAAAAATGAGATTAAGAAATTGTTATTGTTACTTACATAGGTTTAGAGGCCTCTGCTTGGTCGGTCTGGAGTTTGTCTCCACCTTCAACTTCCATAGTGCAATAAACTATTCTATTTGGTGCTAAAGACTTGAGACCTTTCACCTCCATTACAACCACCTAGAATATGTTCAAGATGATGATAATTATGAGACAAATGTTACCATGAGACTGTCCCTCGAAATAACAGTGTTAGATTGCACAAATAAGACCCAATAAAAAAAAATAACAAAAATGTATGATTGAACATAATAGTAAAATCCAAAATAAATCAAAATCTAACATAAAATGACGATTTCTTTACCAATTCCACTGTGATGCAAATATGTTTTAGTTAATTTGGAAAAAAATGATACATAATTATGATTTTCGCCAATCTCCAAAGTTACCTCTATTTGGAATGTAAGCACTACATCCATTTTCGTGAGCTGTGCATCCACGTCACCACCATCAGCCTCGCCCGTCAACTTGTTGGCAAGCGAGCCTTGCGATCTGAAACACAGCTGCTTACTCAACCTTGGACTCGGATCCGGCCCAGCGTTTGATCTAATCACCATCAAGCAACCATTTCAAAATACCGCCACCAAAGAATTCCACCAAAAAACATTTAACCCAGATAAATTATTTACAGAAATTAGCAAACATTTAGGCATTAGTAATATTATTGACAAATTACATAAATCACAAGTTAGGAATGATATATTCACAGTTATTAAGGAAAGGAAAGCGATCGTTACATTCACAAGCCCGTGGGAATGATTGGTGGCATACAATATGAACCCATCACCGATACCAAGAATGATTAAGCATACAAAAGGGTAACATTACAAATACGTCGGAATACATTATCTAAATCTAAGTTACTGGTAAAATGGCGTTTAGGTTTTAATGTATTAAGCGAAATGTATTAACAGTTATAGAGACTCCAGTTTACTAGTGAAGGAAAGAGGTCAGGAAAATAAAGCTAGAGACGAAGAAATAAATCCGATAGTGCACTTTCATGTTGACTCAATTCCACTCGATTTAACTTTGACGGTTTAAGTTTTTCAAACTATAATATTAAATAAAATGGAACCAGTCTAAATGGAAATATTCGAGCGAGCTTTGAACTGGAGACTCGTGATTGATGAAATGAAATGTTGTATACATATAAATGTATAAATTAGAAAGCAAAGCCCTACCGAAGCTTGAAGCGGAGTAGTTTTAGACGAAAATATACAAATATAAGTATCAAAATAAAAGGAGAAAATGTGGAACAAAAAGTTAAAGCAGTGGGATATATTGAAAAGCTTAGGTACGAGTCTAGATTAATATACATCTGGGGTATTGTATCTACGTTCCAAATATTAAGCTGACGCTTAGGTGTTACTGTAGCTATTTAGACTAATATTATAAAATCTTTATCTACGTTTTTATTTACTATAAGCATATTAAAGACTTCTGGCGGTGTAGTGGAAGCTTTAATATATCCATTGTTGTCATTGATATAAAGTTTAATAACTTCTTTCATTGGACCACGGGTTTTGTTATCTAGATTTTTAATATCAGCAGGAAGCTCTACTCTAGTATACTTTTACTTAGCTACAGTGGTCCTCAAGACAACATTAGGATTGCAAACTGTATCATTCATGTAGGGAATGTGTTGGGGTCCTGCTACACAAGACACGTGCTTAAAATTATCAATTCTGTACTCATTACTTGTACTTCCTTTAATATTACCGTCCAGTTATGTGCCAGGGACAGAAAAAACCAAATAGAAATCAACAAGTAGAAACAATGAATGTCTGGATGAACGTCTAAGGACTTTGAGAGATAAAACGATAGATAAATCCAACAATTGGTGTTTAACACTTTGTAAAGGTGCAAGAGTAACAAAACCATTAATGTGTGAGAAGATGCTTTCCTTACTTTTACAGTTATAATATTTGCTCTTATACTAACAAGTACTTGATTTAATAATAATTAGAAAAACTTCCTAGCAAATCTTACAAAACGTTATTCAAACACCAAGAGTAAACTACAGGGCTTGAAAATTGTGACTTAAGAAACATGATAGTAAACGTTGCATCCAGATGAGATTATCGGTTGAAACCAAATATTACAAACAGCGAAGAAGATGAAACAACACAGTATTAAAACGGTTATTTAGTTAGTTTGGAAAATGTGAGTTCATTATGATTTTGGGTCCACCATATCATTTTTGAAAGTATCTTCAGTCAGAGTTTGATCGAGATAAATAAAAATGATGGTTTTCAAAAATGTATGGTGAAGTTTATATTTATTTTTTAAATACATCATTCTTCGTACACATCCTAATTCAAACAATGATTTTTAGAAATACAACAATTTTGAAATCCTGAATTAGAAAGTGTACGTCGAAGTTTTGAATAACAGACACGTAGACTAAGTACACACATGAATTTATGCAAAGAAAATACTTTTTCATTGGTAAATGAAAAGATAGAAAATACAAACAGCCAAAAGAAATGAAAACAAAAACATCGTTAATATTTTCTTTGCAGTTTAACGTCACCAATTTGAGTTCCATGAAACTTTATCGATTTCGATGAAAATATCCAAAAATAATTCCAATATTTAACAACCATTCCAGATGGATTGACCATTGATAAAGTATATGCAAGTCCAAGCAACAATATGAATTTAGAACAGAGCCAAAGCTGATTTCATTTCATGGGCAAATAATAACCATCATCTTCTTCCTGCCCTTGTCCCATGTTATTTGAAATGATAAACAAAAGTGAAAAATTAGAAACTTGAAGTTTTCTATCATTGATCAATCAACAGCATACATTGACCACATCCAATACAGCATTGAACTTTTAACAGACATTGATTCTCGAGGCATGAATATTCATACTAATTAATTTTGATGTAATTTTGTTTTATTCATAGTTGAATACATTTACAGCATCGGTTATTATTCTTTGATATGTGTATATAGAATAGTTATATATTCTTTGATTATAGTAATAACGTACTCGGATTTTGTATTGAAAAACATGGTATATTTACTGCAAATGTATTCTCAATTCAAGCGATTGCATTTACCATCTTTTCACACAGTAGCTGAAAAATAATTCAGTGGTCATCTGAATTATCCTCAGCTGTGTGAAAAGGTTCTGTAGAAAATATATTTCAGCTGTCGTTTTTTTTTCATGTGTACCCTACAACACTGACCTGTGATTATACCGCTTGATTTTATGGAGACCATATTTGGAGTCAGCCCCGCCCTTGGAAACGGGTAGTGACTCCAAGTTAGCCATCAGCAGGTTGATGGAGGACTTCAGTTCTTCGATGTATAGCGACTCCATTTCTTTCAGCACGAACTTTGGCATTAGTTTGCGGTTCTAGAATAATGTTTTTATAAGTATTGACTTCTATTTTGTTTGTTTTTTTTGCTATTTTTTTTTACATCAAATTTATAATATTTCGAAGAATTTGTATCCATTTTGTCAAAATTGTTTATTACCTTTTCCATTTCGTTGACTTTCTGCATTCTTCCATCCAACTCTCTTCTGATAGCTGCCGCTTGTTCGTCGGCAGAATCCAACTATAAAAACATCCAAATATACTAACTTAGGTTAAAGTTTAATTAAGCAATTTTCTACTAAGTTTCGACAGTAATACAAATTCTCATATAACCTTCACAAAATTTAAAACCCAGAAGCCATTCCCCTCAAAGGACTAATATGTAATTACTTGTTAAAACAAATTGGCCCGTTTCAACTAACACTGGGATTTAGCCAATTCAATTAACCATTCGAGGTCAGGTAAGCTTAATTAATTTTAATGATTACAAAGGCAAACACGAGAGCTTTGATGTGAATTTGAGAAGGCTTTAAAAGAATACTAATTCCGTAGCTCGAGGGGTTGAACAGGATGAATACTGTAAAAGATCTGAGCTTTGAACATGTCTAAATTTTTATGAAGGTAAAGCGTTAATATTTAATTTTGATATTTAAATTGGACAAGCCTTTGTGAGAGAGTAAATATTATGTAGTTGGCACTTTTTACGGTGAGGTGTTCTAAATGTTGAGAATTTTGTTTGTGCTGAGTTTTTATTAAATACCTATTTCGTTAATGGTCTGCTTTGATATTTTAATTTTAGTATTAATAATTTGATTCGAAGACGATTTGTTGATTAGAATTTATGATGACTTCTATAAATTTTAATTAAACAACAAAAACCTAAGGTGAACAATTTGACACCAGTCTTACACCGAACACCTCTTGAACCTTGATGATAGTTTTAAAAGTAATCATCGAGCAGGGATATATATATAAATAAGGCAAAGACATATACTTACAAGAAGAGCATTGAAAAGCAACTGATGCTCAAACTTCTTGACTCCAAGGATTTGCTGGAACATGTCGTAAAGCTGCTCTTTGCTGAGGATGCATTCAGCATTGAGACTCTGTTGCTGCGCCCGAGACGGTCGCTTGGACTCGTCGTCTCCTGGTATGCCTGAAGATGTCGTGGTTCTTACAATAGGTACTAGATTATAGTAATTATTTAAAGTGGGATGTGTTGGTGTAGAAATATAATGTGGATATTATTAGATCTTCAGACTGGAGTAGAGTCTTTAGATAAATCAAATGTGTAAAATTGTACCAAAAAAAGAGAATTATAGTGGTGGATAGTGTAACATAAAATTCTGACAAATTGCATATGTACCTACATTTAAATAGAATGTACTTTTTAATAAAGTTGTCTCATAGACCCGTCTTATTCTACTTATTTTTAATACTGCTTTTCCAACAAACGGTGAAATACAGTGAGTGTTACACGGAAAGCCAAGATTGTGATTTGGACATATCAAATCATGCAGTGCACTTAACAATAAACTCACCTCAAAAATCCTTAAACCTTCAAGTAATTAAATATAAAATATACTTATATGTGAAGTCTTAAAAGTATCGCGTGTAACTGTAAAGTTTATAAGTGTCAAAAATGCGGATGATGTAAATGAAAAATATAATATGGATGAAAAATATTTGTTGATAAGTATTAAATTATTGAGTGAGGGATTATTTTTAAAAGATTCTGCAAAAGGTGTTGTAAAAGACCACAATAAAGATATAAAGGCAATATTTTAAATCATCGTAGAGTTGAAACAATTAAAAACGTAGATGTCAAAATATATAGAAGTAAATTTTGAAAACGTTCTTATCCATTTTATAACCATAAAAATGCCTCGGTGTACAACGAACACTAAAGTCAAGCAACGGCACAAGACGTAAGCGAAAATATGGAAAAAAGGAAGGAATCAAATGAAAATCTTTGTCGAGTGATACCTGTAATTCCTGTTCAGGATGTGTGAGAGAGACATGTCGTGAGAGAAAGGGAAAGAAACACAGACAGTGAGACAGACACAGGCACACACATTTTCAGGTACATTTAGTTTTAGGATCGGTGTTTCACAAACTCATAATTTTTGCTTAACTTACGAGTTTGGTGAGCATACCTTTGGTGATGGGAGTCGTAATTAATAATTTTACAATTGGCTCTATTGGCAATTACTCCTTCAAGTTTGTAACTTTTTAAAGACATCACAAAGGTGTGCTAACAGCGATTGTAAGACATTTACATTCTACAATACCTATTCTAACGGTTGCATCGAATATAATATAAGTTTCCTGATTGTTTTTTAATCATCTGAATTACGCAATCGCTTTAATTCTAAAGATAAATAAAATTTTATATCACAGAATATATTAAAAAATAATACAACCAGCAAACTATATGAAACTGTAACATTGTGCCATCATTTATTACGAAATATTTTAAAAAGTAATTTTAGGAATAGATAGGTAAATGTTCAAGTTTTAGTTTTGCAAAATGCTACAGTCACTGAACTGGTCCTATTTTAGGAATGATTGATAAAATACATACACGGGATTATGATTACATAGAGTACAAAAATGGATTACACCGTAATATACTATACCTAATCGTCGTTGTATTTAAGGCTAATATTTCAAGAGAACATTTATAATACCAATCAATAATTAAACAACAGAAAAAATGTGACTTTGAAATCCGCAAACGTAAAAGATTTTCTCAATGAAAATATTGAAGATAAAATAAATATTGAACTGATGACGAAAATTAAAATAACTAGGTTGACAAACACTACCGCACACAGATCATTCTTGTGTCTACGGAGCCAATGAAGCAAATAAAACAATAATTTCATTCATAACATCGTTTAAAAGTATTCCAGAAATAAACTCGAGCCATGTTCTTTTTCCTTTACACCAAAAACAGATTATATCCGGTAGGCCTACACTTAAACAACAAACTCGAAACATCGTTCATTTTCCGACTGATGATAAATTGATACAATTTCCCGCGAATTACCTCCTAGACTGAGTATTGTTAATGGATTTGTTATATTTCTTACCCATTACAGAATTAATTTATGCTTTTCTTACAATACGCAACAATTTTCATTGGCGTTGTTAATAACAATGAATAAGGAACTTGTTCTTTAATACCTTACTAAGCAATAGGTACTTCTTGGAAGGAACTCAAACGCAAATATCAAATTTGAATGTAAAAATAAATTATATAGAAGGATCTCAATATTTTTATGCTTATTCTGTAAATCTACAACCAATTCCAGATCATGTTGATGATATTTGTAATCAGGCTCGCGTAGACCCAAGCGCTACACAAACATTCAAAGGCACATTGCAAACATAAGCACATCAATAACTGATGCCTCATACACTGCGACATGCTCCCGATCCTTCACTCCAAACTTAGCTGCCGTCAACGAAAAGAAATTTCTTCAGAAATTAATAGTAACATTAGTAGTTAAAGTACTTAATAGAATTGATAAATTTGTTCTAAGATATAGTTGCAGTACGTATGGAAGCTTATGTAGGGCATCTTAATGAAACCATATATGTACTTTCGACAAATTGATTTGATTTCAGCTAAATTGGCGTCTAATCAATTAGAAATCAAATCAACTTTATGAAAAGGAAACATAAAAATAGCTTCGTAAATCTATTTTGTTATTGTTACTTTTTAAGCTGTAGGCGTAAAGAAGAGGCGTTCCGTTGTTATTTGCATCCGCTTCTTCAATAAAATATCGGATTTCTTGTCGCCTACGTGCTCCATTAAGAAAACCGTTTCCCACTTGGAGCAATTGGCACTCTATTAGCATCTAAGATTTGCACGTAATTTTATACAATTCTAACAAAATATTGCTCAAAAGGTTTTTATTGAAAAGCTTTTCATATTCAAATGGGTTTCTGAGATTATGTTTTCTTATATTTATTTTCTAACCGTTTCATACAGTGCGTCATCTGATAAACGAGAATTAAAGTAAAGTAAAATTTTCAAATTGAAGAAATTCTTTGTCGTTATCGTCAACTTTAGCTTTTACTTTTGAGAAAAGCGAACTTCCATCGTTGAAACTGATTCATTGGTAGATACTATTCTATCTAATTACCTGATCTTTACTTAATGAAATATATTATTGTTGTGCATGTTTTTAACTTTTCTTTTGTTATCAGTATATTGACTATATTTCAAAGAACATGTCTTGTAAGGAAGGCTACAGGTGTTTTAGTACAAATATCATGCAATTGGTTTGAACGGGTTTTATGTTCGCTCTTCTCTATTATTTCCACTCTTATATATTCTATTAAATCATGACACTTACCTGTTCCCTTCATGATACAGTCAAACTTTGCCAACCATGACGACAGAACTGTCTCTTTACTTAATCCATCTATTTCTGGGAGAGACCTGTAAAAGTTATATTTAAGGAACTGCCCTATATGCTGAAAGAAGAGGAAGACGTTAGAAAAACTGTCTATTCAGGAATCAAAAATTCATAACTTTTAACTTATAGAATCCAATAGAAGACAAACAGATAGCAATTTATTCTTTTAACCAATTGCTTGAGGTGTAAGTGTTGTTCAGACAGAGGCTGTGGCGGACTACTATCACTTGACAGTAATTGTACTATATGACATTATGTCAGATTTTGCATTAGGTTCTGACAACATACAGCAGTCCGCCACTACCACCCATCTCTGTCCGAACAACGCATTAGTAACAGAAATTGAACATACAATAGTAATTAAAAAACCACCGGCATGCAATGCCAAATTGAGATCCATCCTAACATTCCAAACCTGACTCTCTTCTCTATGTTATTCCTGAACACCTCCCGGAAGTCGTGGTGGGAGCAGGCTCCTGACTTCACCATCTGTTCCACTCTTTCAGATTTCAGGAACACGTCGTGGTAAGATTGTACTGCGTTCTGGAATGCTTCATCTGCCAAGATCTGTGTCTCACCCTTGAGGAAGGCCTGAGAGGATACACACATATTACTTTATCGGCAATATTTAGGGAAGGCCAAATTACCAGCAGCGGGTAAGAATGTTGATGATGCTACATAAAGTATACCAAGTGCAGAGTTGTTAAAAGGAAACACCTATACCTAATCGTAAATATCCGAACTGTTTCCTTCCGAACAAATATGCTTTACGTATAAAAGAAAATAAATAGTTAGAAAGACATAAAGTCGGTAGATTCATGAGCGAATAGATACCGTATGAAATTCGCTACGCTAGGATAATATCGGAAACGCATAAATTGCAAATCTTTTGGGAGATACTGTGAATATTGCCCGTAGCTATCCTGGTTTCGGTTTTGTATTGTATATTTTACATTATGCTTTTGTTTTCGGGAAACCGATACTTAAAAAAAAGGGAAGAAAAATTCCTTGACACAATTCCTAAATCTAAGGCAAAAGAAGGCCAGTAGCCTTTTATACAAACAAAAGAACTAACAATTTGCTATAATTCAAAAAGTGTCATTTTCATTCTTTATTTCGATATGTATAATGAACTAAAGATAGATATAAATATGTAAACTTTAGAATGGCTGGTAGCAGCTGGATAATAGTTGCCAAAAATCGAGTTGAATGGCGTGCAATAGGAGAGGCCTATGTCCAGCAGTGGACTGCTATAGGCTGATGATGATGATGATGATGTAAACTTTATCAAAGGCTTAAAAGACAATTTTAATGAATTACAACGCTTTGTGTTTTCCAATAAAGCAATAATTTTAGGAAAGTATGTGAGAAAAGATATAGATAAACTAACTACGCATGACGTAACCACTTTTCGACAAAAATCTGTAACAACATTATAATAGTAAAAAAATACATTCATACCTGAAACCGAGCCTGAATGGTCTCCAGTTGGTGAGGAGTAAGCTTTGTGTGTCTTCTCGTCATATCGGTAGGCTGTTTCGCGTTAAAAGGATGAGCGATACATCGAGATACAAAAACGTACAGTTGTATACGCTTCTTTTTGTCTTCCTCTAGTTTTTCGATCTTTTCCTACGAAGAAAAAGGCAAGCAATTTACTAAAACTACACCAAAAACCGAAAAGTTAATCCCGCACCCTAATTGCGTAACGCACGATCAATCATAATCTGAATCACTTTGAAACAGATTGCTAATCCATTGCTTCATATGTTCGGAAAATGTGTCTGCTTAACAACGTAAATAACGCAATGAATGTTGTTGAACTGTCAAAATGAAACAGATTGTGATTGATCGTGTGTTACGCAATTAGGGTGCTGCTTGGTCAATACCAAATCTTGCTTAAATTAATTTCTAGCATTACAATACTCGCATTTGAGCTCAAGATTTTAAGGTTGCTGATTTCAATTTCGTAGTTTGCGATTACATAAAAGTAATTTAATTTGTAAGTCTGACATACCTGAGGGTCTTGGTCTTTATCAGAATGGCTGGCACCAGAGGGACTTGGTGAAGGTGCTGGTGCTTCTCCAGAGCTTGCACTTCCGGTCGACGTCCTGCGCAAGAATGATCTACTCGATCTATAGCATTAAGTCATCAATGTAAGTGAAATTGGTCTTTACACACCGACACGGGTTAATATACTTCCTTCTTCCGATATTCTTATAGGTTTATACAAACATACGATGTTGGAATATATTCTGGTTAGTCAGTGTATATAGACTTATGGTTATGCTTGACACTACAAACTATTTAGCATAAGTAACATTTGATAATATCCCGAAGCAAGATCTAAAGCACTATAAAACTGTAAAACTTTCTACGACAGATCTATTAATTCGATAATTTAAAATATAATTTCTCATACTGATTTCTAAATAACCTCTAAAGATAGGGCATTTCTATAGGGTTCAGGTAAAAGGAAGGTCAAGGGCAAACGATTATTTCTAGTAGCCTCTAGATAGTTTCTAGAATGTGTCGTGAATGGAAATGGACGTGAGTTATAAGATATTTTTATGATAGTTTAGATACTTACGCGTGAGGGGGAGGTGCTAATGCAGCAGCCTCTCTCTGTCTTGTAGCAGGATGTAGAGGTGCTGCTAATGGTGCCGTTGTTAGTGGACTAGGACCTTTATAGAAATATTCGGTAGTAAGCGCTTAGTTATACCAAAAACCTTGAACTGTTCCCGAAGTAAACTGAATAGGAAATAGAGAGTCAGATTTTACTTCTAGGCCTTCATCCAACAATAGACGTCTTACGGCTGAACTACATGAATTAATGAAAATGTTCATAGTTCAGTTATTAAGTTCAATTGAATCAGACTCACAATGGATGCTTTTGTCAACTTCAAAACTCATTCTACATTCGTATTCAACTCTGGTGTTATTACTACTAAAATTAATATAGATTCAAAAGTGAATTCACCTTTACCTGGCAGGCCAGCTGTGGACCCCCTGGGCAATTCTGGTTTCCCTCGTACTGATGGTCTTCCACCCGCCAGGGAACCGGGTGGCATAACTGTTATGACAAAGGTACATTGTAAAAATATCCTTTGAATCGCAACAGCCAAGGGTATATATAATGTTTTTACGATTGCTCAGTAAAATATATATCTGAATGACAGAACAGGAGGCAAAGTTATAGTTGTGTTTGCTTATATGGTTTACCATAAAGAATATTTACTATATAGTCAATTAGCTTTTGTCTGCTTCGATGTTATAAGGATCCGCTATATGGTTTTGCTTTGTTAAGCAAGTTTTCACTTGGCAACAAACTTAAATTATAAATTTTTCATGTACCTGGCAATTTAGAGGGCTGTTTCTTGTGTTCATCTTCACTGTCTTCTTCCGATGAGCTAGGGTCGATCATTTTGCTGCTTCTGTTTAAGCAAAATACATAATTTCAGTTAGATTAGGTTACGTAGGTGTACGAGGAAACAGTGGGGTGGTTTCAGTCACTAAGAGTCAGACAGACTCCTCTACCCACCCCAGGGTGAAGGACATCAATGAATATTTCCATTCCGACAAAAAAAAGGTTAGAATAGAATAGAATAGAATACTCTTTATTATGTACACCATTATAAATTACAGACATAAATATAGAACTTTACTTTAGGTTAGGGATTCCTAAAAAACTAAAAGGAAATCTTTAAAAAAAAATATTTTTATATGAACATCCGAATCGAGAACCTCCTCCTTTTTGAAGTCAGTTAAAAATTGTCCTGGTTGATTACTTTTTACATCGTATGATTTGAATGCATATTTTGTAAATTATTAACAAAAACAAAATTCAGCGATTAGAAACTATTTATCCCGTCCCGTCTGTTAGTAATTTAAAAGATACCCTATATTTATATCCTACGACCTACACAAACATCTTTGAACCGCCATTAACCATGCGATCCCAAACCCTTACAAGGGTTAATAACTTATAAATAAACCCATATTAATAATGACTATATGACTATATGATAGACTAGGGGCAGAGTTTTTGATAGGTCTTTGCAATCATTAAACCTATTACATCAGTTCTCTTCCAAAATGAGAGAGAAACTAGTTTATCTGCGTTGGGTAAGACTACGTTTGCTAATATAATATTCCAAACATCATCATCGTTATCAAACTTGTTTCACCCACTACCTAGTGAGTATACGCTTTCTCCCATTTGTGCCATGCTTTCCTGGTCCGAGTCTCAACCAGGTCTTCCCCGCGACCTTCTGTAGGTTACCACCACCTGGCTAAATATTCATATAGCATAATCAGCCTATAATATTCCTACACATAATATTGGGACACAGACCTCCTCTCTCTGAGAGAATGTGGTCCGTAATCAACCAAGCGGGTCCAGTGCGGGTTGGTAAATGTCACGTGTCTTAGAATTTTTGGTTCTA
Organism: Globia sparganii; assembly: GCA_949316385.1. Lineage (NCBI taxonomy): Eukaryota > Metazoa > Arthropoda > Insecta > Lepidoptera > Noctuidae > Globia > Globia sparganii. The sequence continues at coordinate 3,535,139 of OX438677.1, forward strand.
GAACATGCCGGTTTCCTCACGATGTTTTCCTTCACCGTTTTGAGAGCAGTGGTGATGAAATTATTTACACAAAGTAAAGCGTCTGCCTGGGTTTGAATCCACGACCTACAATTCGTTAGTCAGCCACCACTGCTCTAATATTCCTATAGCATCATTTTTTTTTGTGGATGGGAAATCATCAAATGACCCCCTCCCGCTCAGGAGGGGGTGTCAGACTCTTACTGACTAAAACCCACCCGTGTTCCTTCCTTAGCCCTTTATGCTCCAGGGCAGCGGTAACCCTTTTGGACAATCCCGCTGCCTCCTATAGCATCCATGACTCAAACATTTCCTTATAAAAATCAAACATCCGAAAGAATCAGATCAAAGTAGCCATTGGTACTTGGCAGTTCTATGTCTAGTTCTACAAGTATTTTCTAGTTTCAGCTATAAATGGCTTCAGTATCGACTAGCGATCAAAATGTTGTAGCAAATCTGCTGCTGAAACAACCATTTCTACTTTCACGTTTTTTTTCTTTACGGTTTGGTTCTGGCCCAAACAAACGCAGCGAAATATCAGGATTCTTATAACCCTAAAAGAAACAAAGCAACTCATAAAAGCCGGAACTTTTTATTATATTTATACATCTTAAAGATTCAAAAGTTGAAGAGCTATCGCTTATAGAACAGGATTGAATACCAAATACCTACATCAATTTATAATACATAAAGTATATGAAACATAAAATGTCGAGCAAAATACTACGCTATATATGTCGGGGTTACGAACCTTACGAACCGCCGTGAATAATTTACAAGGCCTGCACAACCATTATGTCTGGCTATGCACGAATTACTTCTCATATCTATAGAGATATTCGTGCAGTAATTTGTATAAGTGCTGAAAACCTAATGGGTTATGGAAAATAAGCTAGCTTGAAATCTATACCGATGTATTTTTAAGAATCGATTTTAGACTTTGTAATCGTGCCGATGTTTTCTACATTTTCTACTTTTCTGTTGTTTTTTCTCATGAAAAATATGACTAGTTTGCAACCGTTTCATTTGTAGATGAATATAAAAATATAGACGGGCTATATCGACTGATAGTATAATAATAGCCTCCCCGACCGATTTCGGTCACGGTGTCCAATCTCAACGGAGATTAGCCAGGTACGCAGGAGATATTATAGTGCACAAGCAGCACAAGTGAGCGCGTAGACACAGGTGCACTCTCTCACTGATAGTATACTTATTACAAGAAACTTGGAAACCATTGCTAGCGATTGATTTTCGTTTTTGATAACGTCGTGATCGTGAGCTACACATAATCTCTTTCTTAGCTCACTACCTGTTTATTACGATGTTTATGTAACTGTTTGTTTCCCGAATTAAATAAATCAATACAACGTCGGGTGTTATTATGAAACAAAACATAGGCGAGTTATTGAATTACATACTTTATTTATTTATTTATTAAAACTTTATGCACAAGTAAAAACTGTACAAAGGCGGACTTAATGCCTTGGGCATTTTATTCTTTTGCAACTGAATGGGAAAGCTCGTCGGATATGCCAATAACAGAAAATTACTTATTTAAAAGTTTCAAAATGCCGTTCCACTGTTACTAGCTGAAATCCGTCAGAAACAGATTGACATGCTGAACAAAATTAATATATAAATAAAGAGACTGAATCGTTTTATGCTTATTATCGGAGACCACATCACCTATAAGACTGATTTTGGTATCATGAAGGACCCTACTTAGAATAGTGTCATCGTATATTCTATAAAAGTGAGCCAAAGATGTACGGAACACTAAATTATTCATCCTGAAGACATTCCGTTGATCCCTACTCTCCTAGGGTACATATCCCTTACATAATGTATGTACAATAAATTTACCCCTATTTCATATTCAATCTCATTTTCCCCAGCGGTTATCCAAAATTGATAGGTTACACAATTTTCTATATTTAGAAACCTACTCAGTACGATTGATTTTTTCCGGATCCGCAACGCCCCCATTATTAAGTGCTATTTTGATGTCGGATATTCTTGAACGATCTTCTTTGACGACATACAAAGATAGCGAATCAATTTCCAAGGCTTTGTAAGTTAAACATTTGTTAAATTTTGTTTTGACAAATTTTCGAGTGGAAATGTTTTGTGTACTTAAAATGAAATGGATCGTTGAATTTTGTAATGTTCGAAGAATTTACAAAGGTATTTTACAAAACGCTACGGGGAATCCTTAGGACAAAACAACGTATTTCCCTTTCGCAATCACCATATTGGATTTATTAAATAAAGGTCCATCTGTTTCTTATGATCTCCGATTCTGAAAATGATATTTAGCTGCGGAATAAGATACTTAGTGAAATCACAGGCCTGAAGAAAGGGAGCCCATTTATTGCCAATATAAAGGCGCCAATTGTTTGTAAAATGGAAGATTGCTTTTCGACCCCTCATGCCGTAGTTCCCCCTTAATAATGCTTTGTCCATTACCATAAAATGACGATCCAATATTGGCAGGATTCAATAAATAGAGCCCCAGTCTGTACAATCGAAGCTATATCTATTCAATTGCATTGAATTGAATGGATGCAAATAAAAAGAAATGCAGGCATCACAGAGCACCGCATTCAATTTAAAGATAATAGATAGATAATAGATAGATACTATTGCAGGACCTGAATTGCTTTTGATTAAGTCATTTGGTATTCTTTTTACTTTTCTCTGTAGGCTACTTTAACTTTTATTATTTTTACTGTATATATGAGAGTAGGATATGAATATTAAGAAGGTAAGACGTTATTTTCGTTTCTCAAAATTTATAGAACGATTTCATATTTATCTACCATAAAATATTTATAGAGTGTAAGCAGTTTCCCAGCCTCAAACGTATCTACTATTATGAATTACATTTTCATAGATTCTGTATTCACTGAGTTATCCGAGTTATCCATATGAAAGCTAGATGAAGCTTTTCGTTGGAGCGGTCACTCTGACCTCTAGAATGGTTGTGGATACGCATTTCTGTTTCCCAGTCACCTACTTCAAGTAATTAATTATTCAAAAAGTTTGTTTCGTTGTTTAGACTAGGAAATCAACGCAAATGAAGTTTTGGTTAGTGTGGACAAGCAATTTGTGGAGAGGTCGAAAATGAAAAGCGGAAGGACCCCTGTAAAAGGACGTGGTTACGGCTCAGGACTAATTAAAAATTAATCGTCGCAAACCATTTATCGCAATTGCTTTTAATGTCATTAGTGGAATTCGTGATTCGGCAAATGTAGTGTGAGATGCCCAAATTGATGACAATAGAGTGGGATTGGAATAGAATGGCAATGGATAGGTAAAATAATAATAATAAACATCATTTTATCATTAGGCAACTACGCCCCATATATAAAATACCTAAACAAAATAGTCTTATACAATAATAAAGTAAAATATATTAAAGTTATACACGTAGCGTTGTCGGCGTCGTGTTTCGCTGCGTGGTGTCGCTTAAAACGTCCTCGGAAACGACACCTTTCGGCCAAAAGTCCTCTTTCACGCAGGTCTGCATATGTTGGGTTGGAACTCGGACGACAATGACTTAAAGTTGATGGTGTGGCGCGATTCCAACATAGCTTAAACCAGCTAGCTAAAGCTAGGGTCTTCTAAGACTGCATTGGGCGCCACATAGCGTCCGTAATTTTTCGGGAGAACACGTCACTGAACGTTATTTATGAAAATAAGTTGGTGTGTTTTCCTAGAGAGCGTTTTTTAACACCGTTAAAAAAATCCCGGTGCCATAATTTTTATGACGGCCGTCACGGCGGCCGTTATTTGGCGGCCGCCGTTCTTCTATGAAATGTTAAATAAAATGTCATGTAGGAAGAGTCAAAATCAAACTATCATTTGAGAGAGTATCCTTGATCGAAGATAAGAAATGAAAAAGTTTTATAAGATGGAAGGCAGACCTTAGGTACAACTTGAGATAAGCTTTTATGAAAAGATAATAGCCCAATTGAAATTCATGAATAGTCTGGAATAACGGGACGCCTGTATTCCTCTCAGTATTTGCCAGAGGTGTATAGTATTATATATGAAAAGTTATACAGCAAAGTCTTTATCGTTTTCGACCAACAACATCCTAAAAAAACCTACATAAGTTGTCAAAATACTTATATAAATAATTTTTTTTTTTTAAATCTTGGAAAGGTTCGCCAAGTATGTTTAAAAAAGTCCCATGTAACAGGGGGCGAACCTAGAAAAACCCAATAAAGGATGTTTTGCACCACACCGCACTCGCACCGCATCGGATCGAAAAGGATAGGACAAGGCCACAACACTGCGTTGCGGCGTCGTATCGCAAAAACGTTGATGCGCAGCAATACAATGTTTCGTAGATTTTTACGATGCGACGCTGCAACGCAGTGTTGTGACCTCGCCCATACCAACGGATGCGGCGACAGCTGATCGCGTCCGGTAGCATGTCGATGCATACGATCGGCTCCGTACCGTCGCGTCGCTTGCGAACGTATCCGTTTGTTTCTGCGCTTAGTCAAATAATTTCATTCCTACCGTGTTGACGTGTTCTAATTTTTGCAAAAATGGTTGAAGTTGACGTAGTATTGTTGGGAAGAAGAAAATAATCATAAAACAAAGAAAAGGAAAAGAAAAATTAGGACGACTGCCGAAAGGATTCGATCGCGTACCACGACAGGCGAACGGATCCGTACACGCGTCGCAGCATGCTTTCGGCTACGATCGCGTGTCGCGGAAGATGCCCGCGGCCAAGCAGCTGCGCGCGGCTTGGTGATATATGCGGTGACTGATAATTAGTGACCGATACTTAAAGACGTGCTTGTCACTCATGATAACAAACAACTTTTACTATGGGACCAAACCTGAAATTGTGAAAAATAAATCTGCTGTTCAGTCATTTATGTTCGCCTAACTGTTCAAAATGTAGGTACTCAACAGCGGATTTTTTTTCGCGAATTCAGGTTTGGTCCCATAGTATAAGTTGTTTGTTATCATGAGTACAGTCACGTGTTTATGTATCGGTCACTAATTACCAGTCACCCTATATACTTTAAATACTGTGTATACGATTTAATATTTATTTATTTATTTATTTATTAAGCAAGGCACACCAACGATATATTTACAAGGGTAGTAACAATAGGTAATCACGAGTCTTCAATTCTGTGTAAATACATCACTTATAGGCATGCACAACATTCACATTAACAAGTTAACAATTCATTAAATTATTAAAATATTCGCAAAACTTACAATTTATACATTATATTATATAAGATTCCATTACAAAATAAAGTAAAAAATAATACATTTAAGTAGTCACATTGCATTAAGACAATACAACCATACAAAATCATAATAAAATAACGGCACATAAGGTAAGAAAACGGATTAATCATGAAAAGACAGAAAAATTAAATGACGTAATCTAAATTATATGAGAAAAATAATAACAAAATATCATAAGTCTAATTAAACCAAAAAATTCAAATGAAATGGAATTGAATTAAATTTGATGACAATATTAAATTAAAGAAGTTAATATATTATTAAAATTATTAATTAAAATACATTATTATTATTCGATTTTAAATATAAGCAAAAGTAAAAGTAGGCAGCTGATTAGTGGTTACAGAACAATTTTATTGATTTTAGTTTTAAATATTGGTAGACTATCAAAGAAAATATCGATACTGCTGTCGACCGAACAGGCTCTGTTGTAAAAAGTCAACATTCTGTTTAAGGGAGCATGCTGGCCTAGATTTGTGCGACACGGCTTAGTGGCAAACGTCCTAGGATTACGCTTGGACCGGAGATGTGAATGACGAGGCACGTCTAGGTTAATTTTTTTTAGGAGATCTGGAGTCGATGTTAACCCGTTTACAACTTTAAACAGTATTATCAAATCATTTTGAGCTCTGCGTTGTTTCAATGAATCTAATTTGAAATAGTTTAGCCGTTCTGGGTAATCGGCTCTAAATGGACATTTGTGGTCTTTAAACCGCAAACACCTCGTCATTTTTTTTTGAACGCGCTCAATACGGTAAATATTAAATCGTAAAAAATATTGTAAAAAATATCGTTTAAATATTGTAAAATCCGTTCCGATCCGATGCGATGCGATGTGGAAATCATCCTTAACACTTTTCGTGACCTAGAGTAATCGAACCTGCAATTTCATGCTCAGCTGTAGCCCTTTCGACGATTACACCAATGATGCAGGTATAAGAAATTGTCCAATGGAAGAATAGCATTGTACAATGTAATTACAATTTTATTTTTAAAACCTAAGGTTTAAAACCGCTCCAGCTCCAGCATTCTATTTAATGTCGGGTCTTGAGATAGTATCTTTATTATCTTTCAATTACTTCCGTTTGTGCTCATTCGCTATTTGTTGTTCGTAACGACTCGAGGAAAATAATCAAGGAATAGGAATATTTATTTTAATGCGTTTTGAATTTTCGAAGGGAAGCCGGCGGGAATCGAGTTGTATTGTACCTTCGAGCTTCGCCACTGATCTGTATATATAAAATTCAAAGTCCTGACTAACTGATACATCAACGCACAGCCTAAACCGCTGGTCCTAGAGACATGGAATTTGTAGGGTGTGTTCTTTGTGAAGAGTAGGTATCCACTAAGAAAGGGTTTTTCGAAATTCCACCCCTAAGAAGGAGGAGTGAAACTTCTCGCGGACGAAGTTGCGGGCAGAAGCTAGTAAAAGAAAGAAAATAAGTTTATTTTAAAAGGACATAAACACAAAAAATAAAATAAATAAAAGGTAGGGGGAAACATGCGTCACATCCACGCAAAACGGCTATCGCTCAGCATTATGCTGCGACCCTGTGCAAGACAAAGCTCCAGTGCTGGTTTTCAGCGACAGCCGGCGCTGACGTAATGACGTCGTCCGGTGCAGCAAACACTTAATAGGACACTGTACCGGTACAGCGTACTTAAAAAAACACAGATACGAGTACATAACTACACAAAAAATAAATTACATTGAAGTGTCTGTTTGCAATCTATATTTTCTATACTTATAATAAATCTGTAGAGAGGTCAATTCTGTACATGAAATATATTTCCAAAATAACTATCAGCGGGTGATTAGTGATCGTTACTGACGCCAAAAATGCAATCAGTAAAATTTTTGTCTGTCTGTCTGTCTGTCTGTCTGTATGTTCGTTATAGAAACAAAAACCACTCGACGGATTTCAACGAAACTTGGTACAATTGTTCTTCATACTCCTGGGCAGGTTATAGTATACTTTTCATCACGCTACGATCAATAGGAGCAGAGCAGTGAAGGGAAATGTTGGGAAAACAGGATTTCTTTTTAGGTGAACTAGTAATAGGTTAGTAGTAGTTAGTTAGTAGTAGGTAAGTTTTGGTTAATTTATGTTCAGTTTTTTTTAATATTAAGTAGGTAAAAGCGTAGGTACTTTTATTAATTATAGGTATAGGTATTATTAATTATAGTAGTTATAGGTATTTAGTTTTAAGTGAAGTAGGTTTTATTATATATTATTTTATATATTAGACGTAGATAAATATTTTTAGTTATTCAAGCCCCAAGCGGACGCCGGCGCCCGCTCGCTATTGTCTTGAAAAACGCGTTGAATGAGAAATACGCGTTCTCAAGAATCGGCAGAAGAAAGAGCACATCGGTTAAACTCTATGAGAGTTAGTGCCTCAATTTCCGGAAGTCATTATTCCACGCGGACGAAGTTGCTGGCAAAAGCTAGTGTCAAAATAAAAGCTTTTTACTAAATACATATGAAAGTATATACACACATCAAAAGTGTCTAAGGATCAAGCATTTTTATGCGGATTTCTTGAGATTGAGATGTGGCTTTGTAATAAATTTATGATTTTATAAATTTATATGGATCCTTTTTGGTGCATTTCATAATTTGAATCAGGAACTGTGAATCAAATTCGAGTAAAAGATGAAAATCAGCTGTCAATATTTTCCCTATAAAAACATACAACGCATTGAAGACATTATTAGTGCTACTGTTTCCCTACTACTGATTAAAACCAACGTTATTATGGAGCGGCGACGTCATTTAAGCAGGGAAGAAATGCTCAGAGCCGTGGGAATGATAGAAGCTGGTTCCCGGCAACGTACTGTGGCTTTAGCTCTGAATACAAGTCAGAGTGTTATCAGTCGACTTTGGACACGTTACCGAAGCACTGGTACCGTGGCTGAGCGCCATGGAGGACGGTATCGCTGCACCACACGGAGACAAGACCGATACATTCAAATCTTAACTCGAAGAGCTCCAACAATAACCGCCATGATGTTAGCCGTGAGGCTTCATCACTCTTCAGGGAACTTAATTAGCGACCAAACAGTCAGAAACCGCTTGCATGAAGTGAACCTTCATTCCCGAAGACCGCTACGGGTACCACCTATAGCAATGCACAATCGTAGGATTCGATATCAATGGGCTCTTGAACACAGAAATTGGGCAGAAGAACAATGGCGTTTCGTGTGCTTTTCTGATGAGTCTCGTTTTGGTATGAGACCGGATACAAGACGTATACGACACTGGAGAACCCCTGGACGCCAACAGCGATTAAAATCCTGCCAGGAAGTCCATCCTTATAGTGGTGGAACCATCATGGTCTGGGCGGGTATTTGGATCGGCGGAAGAACTGAGTTGATTTGGATCAGAGGCAACCTCAACGCTCAAATTTATGCTGAGACGATTGTATCAGACGTCATCGTTCCTCTACAAGTGCAAATCGGTCCCTTATTTCAGTTAATGCATGATAATGCACGACCGCACACCGCAAGAGTTGTAAGACAGACTCTCGCCGCAGCTAACATCAATGTCCTGCCCTGGCCTGCTCAGTGGCCAGACTTGATGTTCTTGTGTTGTTAGTGTTCGCGGTAGAAACACGGATTATTAATTGTTTAAGTTACCCAATAAAATTTTAGAGAAAACTGTTATTTCAGTCTTTTTTTCGAACTTTTGTGTTAGTGGTTCAAATGTCAAAAATCCCTTTATTAGGAAAATGGCAAATTTCTTTATTAATGCAAAGGTGACTTGGTTTATCGTTACTGTGACAAACAAAAACACTTTATTTGATGAATCCTTAAAGAAAATTTTAATTAATATCAATCAGGAGAAAAGTTATTGCAAAAATATATGTTGATCCCTAGACACTTTTGATGTGTGTACTTAAACAATAAAACAGTTTTAAAAATGTTGTCAGTCTGTTTGTTCCGGCTAATCTCCGAAACGGCTGCACCGATTTTGACGGAACTTTTACTGGCAAGCTGATTTTATAACCGCGCAAAAAAGAAATGCAATATACCTGCGAACTAAGTCGCGGGCACAGCTAGTATACTATACATTCCTGGTACAGTCAAAAGGTCTGAACCATGGCTGAAAAGAGGAATTTCTCTTTCATAATAAACAGTTTCAAAGGACAATGGCAGTAAAGGACTCATTACTTTGTTTAGGATCTCGCCTAACACAATGTCGCAGAAAATTTAAACCAGTTTAAGGGTTTTATTTAAGGGTTTCTACCCTCTTCTAGCTTTAAAACATGTTTTAACATTAATTTAGGAAAATTCCTAGTCGTAATGGTAGGTACAAATAAGTTACGTAGATGTGAAGTTGTGGACATATGTAATTCTATACGATCTTGAGCGATACAAATCTATTGATAGGAATGATAGGTACTACCCACCAATAGGCTTGTCAATTGAAAAAATCTAATTAGTCCGTCAGACCCGTATTTTTTCTTTTGCTACGTAAACCAAAATTGACGAAGATACGACGCTTTTAAAATTCTCAATACGTCACACCTTGGTATAATTTTTAGTGCGTTCTGACGTCACGAGCCCCCACTCCCGAGTTTTGATGCGTTTTATCTTTGTCCATATTCATTGATTTACAAAAACAAAAAATACCTGTCCATTATTTTGCAATACTCAGGACTAAATAGATGACCACGGATTAAATGAGACCAAACTGACGGACTAAATAGATTTTCAATTTATTGTTGGTGGAAACTAGCTAACATCTTTCTTCATCCCCTTTTCACAATATCTGCCATCTCTATTTGCCGTCATCAGTATTCACCCCGTTTCTAGCTATCTGTAAGTGCTGTGTAGCTGTGTGTGTGTATGTTTCACAGAATCTGTTCATCGTTTCTTGTACGTACAATAATATTGTTTTAACTATAAAATATAATATCCTTTACAATAATATTATACAATTCCATGTAAGGTACAAAGGCCTAAAACATAAAAATAATGATGTGTCAAAGATATAGTAGATTGTTTGCCAAGGGAGCAAACAACTATTTTGAAGGCGAGAGTGTTTCTTTCAATCGAGCTTAAAATAGTGTTGCTCCGGAGGTGGTCACTTTAATTTGTATCACTCTTTACTCCCTCTAGGCTCTATAAAGAAAAAAGTAAGTGTAAATTATGAATAAGAATAGTACGTTTATTTATTTACATACAATTACTTGAGGAAGACATATTTATTTTTTATAAAACTAAGTAAAATCCTAATTTGAGTAAAAAATTACGAACGAAGGCAAAAAGCTTTTCGCAAGTTTTTATATTTTTACAATTTTTTTTTTAATTTGGGTTGCGCGCTATACAGCCTGTTCTTTGTTTATATAATGTTCGTGATTGATCTCTTTGGTGATTGGAACTTTTGCTAACAATATCCACATTCACACACAACTCCGTCATATATAGACGGGTATGCAAAATTCTTTTTTTATTGGATAAGGTATGCCTCAGGGGTGGTCCCATATAAATTTATTAACTTTGCTTGGGTAGTTTTTGAATTAGCTTCAATAATACGTATTCTTGCCACTTAGTTTATATTGACATAGCAAGTAGTGTTATACGAATTTGTGTGGGCTAAGTACAATATAAAAGTGAAAAATAAAAACTCTTTTACAAAAATAACAACAGACTTCCAAAAAAGACACTACAAATTAAAATAAACTTTTAATTTCGGAAGTCGGTGGCTAACAACGAAAATGCGAACCCGACGACACAGACTTCCGAAATTAAAGTTATTTTTAACTTTGTAGTGTCTTTTTTGGAAGTCGCTTGTTTTTTTTTTTTTTGTAAAAAGTTTTGACAATTTTAATGTCGTTCATAGCGTTATTTATGTTGTTGAGCAGACATATTTTTCGAACATAAATGAAGCAATGGATTAGCAAAATCGTTCAAAATGATAGTGATTAATTGAGCATGTGTTGATCCTTAAAAAGTTAAAACGGATAACAGTGGCCACTATATTCTGTTTTAAGGATTATAATAAAACTAAACAATGTAAAACTACTGTTTCTAATAATATTAACATACGTTAATATTATTAGAAACAGTAGTTTTACATTAACAGTAGTTTTACAATTTAGAATGAAAATGCAGAAAATAAGCACGTTAAGTTGTATTCCACAAGATTATACAATCTTGTGAAATACAACTTAACGTGCTTATTTTCTGCATTTTCATTCTAAATTGTATGAAATAACCAAACAAACGATGAGGGCGCCACTGTGCGGTCGGCATAGTCTTAATAATCCTACTATCCTACTAATATTATAAATGCGAAAGTTTGTGAGGATGGATGGATGGATGTTTGTTACTCTTTCACGCAAAAACTACTGAACGGATTTTGATGAAACTGTACAGTAATATAGCTTATACATCAGAATAACACATAGGATACTTTTTATCCCGATATACCCACGGAATCGAAACTTACGCGGGTGAAACCGCGGGGCGCAGCTAGTACACAATAATGGGGCGATTCGGAAAAAGATATTTTGTTGCGTACCTACCTGAATACCTACTTTCATTCCTGAAATATCAATAGGTAACTTTAGTTAGTAAGTGCAGTATCAACGAACACAGCTAATATTTATTACAATGCAATTTTTGTTAGATATTTATACCTACATTTATGAAACATAATATTTTTAATTTCTCGCAATTATTTTTAATGCCATTACCTATTTGTAGGTCGTGTATTCCGAAGTACTACAAATTCACTTACTATAATAGAATGAGACTATTCTATTTTAATATCAGAACACTTCGTAATATAGGGTTTCTTCATACACCATTGCTATTGTTATGACACACATCACACTTACATACATTACAAAGACACACACACACACATATCATACTATACCCTATTCAGTTTGGCTTGAGACAAAGTATAAACAATCATACTGTATCCATTTGTGGTGAAATATGAAACTAGGTATTTAATGAAAAATTCGAAACACACACACTTCTTTTTGTTACACAAGAAGATCATACTTTTTTTTTTTAGACATTCGATATAATATTCGATTCGATATATTTTATAGAATATCTTTTATTATGACTAGTCAAATATTGTTTACACTTTGCCAAACTAAAAAGGATATAAGTAATCCTACTAATATTGTAGACGTGAAGTTTGTGAGGATGGATGCACGTTTGCTACTTTTTCACGCAAAAAACTACTAAACGGATTTGGATGAAATTTGGCACACAGCTTATAGCCAGGACATAGGATACGTTTTATCCCGATATTCCCACGGGATCGATACTTATGCGGGTGAAACCGCGGGGCGCTGCTAGTAGTTAATTGAAGACATGAGTGGATGAAGTTGATATGTCGCAAAATTCTAATTTCGAGAAAATTGAGTTCAAAGTTTCGCATAAACATTTTAGGATATTTCAAAACATAGAACAGCGAAAATCTAAAAATGCGATGTACAATCTCCTGCATTTAAGACTGATTTTTCCAACGTCGGATATCTTTATTTAAGGAATAATTTTGAATTATTGACAGATTTGCCTTACAAAAATTATCAGACGTCAGTTTTTATTGTACGGATAAAATATACAAGGTGTAACAGAATAAACTCAAGTCCTGAAAGTAGTTTGTTCATAATTGACTACTGAATCGATTACAGTAACTTTTAAAATAGGTATTTTTTCAAAAATTATGTATTTTTTCATACTAAATAAAATTAAATCTTATTTCAAGGCCATAAGACTCAATTTTAAATGCATAAAGTAATGCTAGTGTCAACACGATTTTCTTAATAAAAATAGTAAGCCTTAAAAAAATAAGTGTTGGTCATTATATTATGCTTTTTAACTCAATACTCTAATTGGGGTGTATGAGGTCTTGCGTTAATTGTGTTACACCTTGTTTATGTATCTGACGGGTATTAATTCCCGTATTTTTAGAATGTTCACATTCTACCCCTTTAATTCATAAACATTGCTTAGATTAGCTGCTGTTTAACCACACATTTTTGGATTTGAACTAGGTATAATCAACGTTTATAAATAAACCCCATAATCTCGATACCTAATCTCGATCTGTCAAAATACCTCTAATTTACCTACATTTTTGACAAGTTTTCAACATTGAACGTCGCTGAGATTGCGACTAGATTTTGAAGGTTTTTATAAGGGAATTAGCCTTCTCACTTTGTGAAAATCGCCCTGAAGTTTGTAAATCACAAAAGCATTTCGAAAATATTATTAAAAGAACTAAATCAGCATTTTTAAAAACGACTCCTTAAATTCAATCCTTAGTTGTTTATGGACAAGCCCACCACACGTTTTTAGCCACTGTAACAATCTACTGTAGTGATCAAACAAACCAGAAAAAAGCTAACATAAGCCAGAAAAGTGTCGTCACCGAACCCTCGACAAAAATAATCGGAAAAGAAAATTGGAAGAGTAAGGAAAAAACGTACGTAGATATAACTTCCATTTGTAACAAGAAGCCAACGAGTTTCGTAACTCATATTAACGTAACAATCTAATTACAGAAGACATGTTGCCATCTACTGTTCTCTTGGGAGGTCTAAAAACTACGCGATGAAATAATAGTATCTCAAAATTCTGTTTTGATTTATACAGGATTACTTATAATTCGACGTATATAGCTCATGCAAAAAATTAAACCCCCCGTATGTATGGCAGAAATTCAATAGTTTTCGAGATATTAAATAAACAACAATTAAACAATAGATAATTATTACGTTGAGGCTCAGAATGTCAACTTCCCAAAATGTCTCCTGGTACCAAAATGTCAACTTCCCATAATGTCCCTTTCCCAAAATGTCCCTTTCCCAAAATGTCTCTTTCCCAAAATGTCTTTTTCCCAAAATGTCCCTTTCCCAAAATGCCGCTTTCCCAAAATGTCCCCCATTCTTAGAATTAAGCGTTATAACCCAACTAAAAAATAAAAAACAATATAATAATCAAATTTTTTATTTTAATTACTTTGTGGTATCAACTCTTTCGTCAATTTTTTATTAGAAAAGGAATTTAAAATGAAATATAGTTATATATTATCAACATATTATAAAAAACAATAAAAAATAACTTTAATTAGAACTAATACGTTCAAGTACACAGTAATTCAATAGGATTTCAATAGTCATATACAGACTGATAATTAATCGTTAAACTATTATCAAATTTAGAAAGAAATTCAATTAAATAAAGCAAGTCTCAAAAATATCAATTTCTTTAAAAATTGTTGAATTATTGTGAGATGATTTCCTTGTAATTGTTTTAAATATATTGCATATTTTCTATCGAACTCAATATCTCTGAGCCTTCTTCTGCGGTTGGTCTGCTTAAATAGTGAATCCTGTATACGGCCATCCCAGTATTTGCTTTCTTTTTTTATCTTATATAAAAAATACAAATTTGGATTCTTTGGTATAAGGCTATTTACACGTCGGTGCCATCCTTCTAGAGCATTGGTGGTTCTATGGCGTTGGCCAGCGCAGCTTAATATTAACGGTGATTTTCTGAGATACCAGGTAGACTCGAAATAACTGCGAAAACGCCTCATCTCTGATGTATTTGGCGCCGTTTCCAAAATATAATTCCATGCGCCTGGTATATGATTTGCCGGCACCAAAGGTAGAATGGCACTCATTCTAGTCACGTTACGACCAGCTCTTGATTTATTCAATTTAGTTTTTTTTTAATATTTCCAAATCGCTGCATTGAAGTGATGGTAACAACCAGTCACTCTAGCCTGCGGAAAAACCGCCGAAACTGCGTTCATGATGGCAATTTCATAATCCGATTTGAAAGTTTTAATTTGGATCTGTAAATTCTCTTTTATGAGACTAAATAGGCGCATATATGTTTGTTCCGATTTGTTTGGTAAGAGGGCGTATATAACCGGTACTATGTTTGTTGTATTTTCATCCGTTGCTAAATCCCTGTGCAATACAAACATTTGATAAAAAGGTTTTGGAGCTAATTTAAACGTCCCATCGGCATAGTATGAACCTGGCGTTCTCATTATTTTTTTAACGATGGCGCTGGCAAAAAATTATAATTTTTTAATTTTTTGCCAGCAAAAATTATAAGTTATTAATAAAAACACGTCACAAACAACAAAATTAAACTGTCTCACGTAAGTATACACAATACCATTGAATAGAATAAAATGTCAATGAAATACATATTTTTTCAAAAGTACCCACTTTTGTGAGATAAATATTTTTCTTGAGTTTCGTTTAGTTTAAGCAACATGTTTCAAAGAAAATGATTTTTAGAGGCTTTCTTTAATTTATTTAAATTTCTTTTTAACTTGATAATATAAAATTTAATTACATAATATGTCGGAGGAAATGGTCAAGAACGAATAGATAATAATCTAGTTCAATTAATTTCTGGACAAACAAGATCGTCTAAATGTGACCAACAAAATACATTCTAACAGTTATGATGTTGGTAGTTACATTTCTTTACATCCAATCACAAGCGAGGACGATTATAATTATTGTTTTTTATTTTTTAGTTGGGTTATAACGCTTAATTCTAAGAATGGGGGACATTTTGGGAAAGCGGCATTTTGGGAAAGGGACATTTTGGGAAAAAGACATTTTGGGAAAGAGACATTTTGGGAAAGGGACATTTTGGGAAAGGGACATTATGGGAAGTTGACATTTTGGTACCAGGAGACATTTTGGGAAGTTGACATTCTGAGCCTCAACGAATTATTATTGTTTAAACAATAATAATTCATCGTGAGAGTCGCGGGCAACCGATGGATGCAAGTGGCGGATTGTCGTTCGGCGTGGTGGTCTAAGGGGGAGGCCTTTGTTCAGCAGTGGACGTCTTCCGGCTGCTGATGATGATGAATTATTGTTTATGGAATTGTAAAATCGAAAAAGGTTATAAAATTAACCTCAAATTGTCAAAAGTAAAAAATCTTTTTGGAGCATTGGTGGCTCAGTGGTAATGTCCCCGACTTACAAGTTTTACGTCGTGGGTTCGAACAGACAGGCGCTTTACTTTGAGTAAATAATTCCATCACCATTGCTCTGAAAACGGTGAAGGAAAACATCGTGAGGAAACCGGTATGTCCTAGAACCAAAAATTCGAAGACATGTGACATCTACCAACCCGTACTGGGCCCGCGTGGTGGATTACGGCCCACTCCCTCTCATAAAGAGGAGGCCTGTGTCTCGGCTGGGGGACATTATAGGCTGATTATTCTATGTCAATTATAACTACCCTACCGCATTCTCCTTTAAGAAATATTGTAACCAAGGAACCGGACATGTTCTATAAAGTTGGCCTTATAAATTGTGCTCCAGATGGGCACACAAATTGACTAAACTGAAGTGTCCTTTGCCAGCCGCCAATTATATAGCGCTACTGTCGCAGCTGGAGAAATTTGTTGTTTATAAACTTAGTTATAATAAAGCTTTAGTTTCGCTCTGACACAACCCCTGATTACTTAGGAGTTTTAGAATAGAATAGAATAATATTTATTTGCTTAAAAAGATGAGAAAGATGTTTTTATGAATGTTTTAATAGGATTAAAAAGTTTATTTTGTACGTTATTTTCTGTCGTGGCGGTCTTTAACTTCCTCGTTGGTCTAGTGGAAAAAACTAAGTGCTAAGCTAAGGTCCCGGGGTCGATATCCGGATCGGGTAGTGCTAATTTATTTTGCGTAGGTATATTTATATATAACTAGCGGCCTGTCCCGGCTTCGCACGGGTGGACATTTATTTTTTAAACATTTTATTTTTTTCTTGCCATTAAAAAAGCTTATATTAATCAGTGATAATGTAGCATTCAAATGATGAAAGAATTTTTAAAATCGGTCCAGTACTTTTTGAGCCAATTCGTTACAAACATACATACAAATCTTTCCTCTTTATAATATTAGTATAGATAGTATAGATTAAGTAAATATATTATATTTATAGTTTTAATCGTTTCTTTTGTCCATTTAAATATAATTAAAAATATTTATTCCTCAATTTTCACAATAGCACCTACCACTGATCGTCTCTGTATCACCCAAAGGTTGACTGGTAGAAAATGCCTATGGCATTAATTTCACCACTGTACATGTTGTGTACATAAAGTATTAAATAATAAATAATTAGGTATTCGATTTTGCTATTAGAAAGAATACTACATATAAATGTAAATAAATAAAAAAATTTAAAAAATGTATGGTATGTAAATCAAAATCATAATCAAATCAATATTTTTTTGTTTTATCTTAATAAGAAACGATAGGTCTGCGGAGTTTCGCTAGCTAATTTAATTTGAACCTGTATAATATCCTCTGATGCCTACCCTTAAAGTATTCATACATACATCAGTAATTTTTGATAGTCATCCGGGACAATCCTGGTTCCGTTTAGATTCCGTAGATGCAGTCTGGGGGTCTTTCTTCGTTTGGCTATCTTTAGAATACAGTATCGATCGGTTTTTCCGTTACTGGGTTACTAGCTGTCTCTCTGTTATATCTTAGTCTACTTTAGACCTAGCTAGGAACCTAGGATTATTGGATTTGAAGCCGACAGTTGTCACTGATCATATTGCCAACACAGCGAAGAGACACACTGTGGAGAAATTGGTTTCAGAATCTGTGTCAGTTTCAAAATAGCAGCTTTTTACTAAATGCATAGACGGTAAGTACTTCTAACAAAAAAAAAACAATTTTTAAAATGGTTGGTTTCAGAATACAGGTCTTTTTGTAATCTCAAAATAGCAGCAAATAAAAAAACTAACTGCTTTTGAAAGTATACAGGGTGTCCCTGGAAGTATGGATCAAATCAAATAGGGGCGTGGGCAAAGTCATTTCCAAACTTTTTGATCCTGAGAATGTTGGTGAATTTTTTTGCGGTTCAAAAGTTATGACCTATAACTTTTGTTATTTTCAATCTCTTTGCATAGGCTGTAAATACAGTTCATGACTGGGCACAAAAATGGAGAATAAAATTAAATGAATCAAAGTCACTTCACATTGACTTTACCAACAGGAATTGTGATTATCACCCAAACTTTATAAATGGCCAACAAGTGCCATACGCAAATACAGCCAAATACCTTTGACGCGAAACTGCGCTGGAAAGCGCATGTCAAAAAGAAAAGACAGGAACTAGACATGTGTTTTAAAAACATGTATTGGTTGATTGGACGGGATTCTTGCGTATCGATACATAACAAAATTTTATTATATAAGCATATCCTTATGCCAATATGGACATACGGCATCTAATTATGGGGCTGTACTAAGCCGACTAACATCAAAATTATTCAAACATTCCAGAATAAGGTACTCAGGAGTATTGTCAATGCGCCCTGGTATATAAGAAATGACGACCTCCATCGTGACCTACAAATGGAACCCGTCACTAACATAATTCAAAAATTTGCTGAGGCCCATAAACACCGACTCCAACGACATGTGAACATCGAGGTGATTCAGCTGTTAGATCAAACAAATATAGTGCGAAGACTAAAACGGACAAAACCTTTTGAGTTAGTGTAGTGTAAAAAGTGTAGAAATAATAGTGCCAATGACACACATAATAACACACAAACAAAGTGTTTATATCATCATATCAGACTCTAAGAAAGTGGAACGGACTTGTGTAAAGTACAATCAACACTATTCTAAGTTTTAAAATAAGTACCACGTAAAAAATTAAGTTAGATTAAAATTGCTTATTAGTCTTATAGGCTAGATTGTAATTAATTATTAAGAACCTAGTTCTTTTTAATAAAGGATAAAAAAAAAACTTTGCATAGGTACTGCTCAAAGAACAAAATCATTTAAAAAAAACTACCAGGAACTGTCAATTTAAGTTTTTTAGACAGCCCTGATAGTTTTTTTTAATGATTATTTTTCTTTGAGCACTATGCGTAACGATTGAAAAAAATTAGTCACAACTTTTGAACCGTAAAATAATTCTCAATCATCAATCATTCTCAGGACCAAAAAGTTTGGAAATGA
Source organism: Globia sparganii (assembly GCA_949316385.1). NCBI lineage: Eukaryota > Metazoa > Arthropoda > Insecta > Lepidoptera > Noctuidae > Globia > Globia sparganii. The sequence goes on from OX438677.1 coordinate 3,554,447, forward strand.
CCTTGCCCACGCCCCTATTCGATTTGATCCATACTTCCAAGGACACCCTGTATAAATAAAAAGAGAAGTCCTGACTGACTGACTCATCACCGCCCAGCCCAAACCCTTGGACCTAGAAAGCTGAAATTTTGCACAGAGGTACGCTTTATAATGCAGACAAGGAATAAGGAAGGATTTTTCGATATGCAACCCTTATGGAAGTAAAATAGGGGATGAAAGTTTGTATAGAAGATCTTATTCCTTGAGTTAATAAACTTGGCACGAATACTTATCTAAATTATGAAAATTGGCATTTTTTGTTTTTCCAAAATACGAGTACCCCTGAAAGGGGGGTTGGAGGGTGTGAAAATGTTTATGTAGGTAAGAATTTTAACGCGCAGTCCAATTAACTCGAAACTCAGTATAATTTATACTTAAAAACAAAAATAAAGAGAATAATGTGTATCAGGGTTTTTCAATGGTCAATGGAGGAGTGTTATCTACACCATCTATAAGTGACACATTATTGATACCCGACATCCATGCGAACGGAGCCACGGGCACAGCTGCTTGCTAATACGTAATTGCAAGCGTATTATCAATGTTCATTTATTCCCTGAGTGAAGCAGGACAAAACGCTTCCTTTACTTTGCCGTGAGGCAATTACCTACAGTCTCATCTGCCTAGCCTTTTCCCAATTACGTTGGGGTCGGCTTCCAGTCTAACCGGATGACAGTATTTTACATGAAGCGACTGCACAGATATAGATACACCTAGATAACGCAAGAGCAACTACTTCGCGTGCCCAGCTTACGTACAAAAATCGTAAGCCGCCACTTTCGCGCTCAGTCCTGTAGTACTGCTGGCTGAGTGAGCGTGTGCGCTGGCGCTAGGCCCCGGTGGTGGACGCGGCGGTGTCTTTGAATCGAATTAATTTTCACATCACTAACTTTTTTATTTATTTTATTTACTTATACAGATCGTGATACTTGCGTTATCTAGGTCTATCTATATCTGTGAGCGACTGCCTATCCGCGGGGCAATTGCGTAACACATTATCAATCGGAATCGGTTTCATTTTGACAGTTCAACAGATTCCGATTAATAGTGTGTTACGCAATTAGGGTGCCGATCTCCACAAAAATGGTCACCCATTACGGACCAACCTCAGTGAGCGTCGCTTAACCTGATCGATCGATCCGTGCGGCTATTATTGCTTATAGCCACAAACTCCTACAGTCTAATGTTATTAAAGGCTATCTTTTATTATCCTCTTCCATACAAAAAGCTTTGTTGCTTCGTTTAATAGCTTTTATAGGCACACGCCGACGATTTCGAGACGAATTAATTGCGTAATGCAACACTCACATTCAAATTGATAACGCAAACTTTGTGCTCAAGCTCTAACAAACGCTACAAAAGTTTTTGTGCAGAACTTATCTACGGAATTTAAAAAAAAACATAACCCTCCTTCTGGCAGTATCTCGAAAATGGGCAAAGAAAAGAGAAAGAATGACAATACGGTTATTCGCGGTAAACATGACGTAGAAAAAGAAGGCAAACACGAAAAATAACAAGTTGGGGAACAAATAACAATATGCGTCACATCCACGCAAAACGGCCATCGCTCAGCATAATGCTTCGACCCTATGCGAGACTGAGCCCCAGCCCTGGTTGATCAGACTTCGAATTGTACAGGACCGGTCGATTGGGCGATGTTTGGGTTTATGTCCAGTAGTCGACGGCTTGATGAAGATGTCCTTCGTTGACATTGACTTGAATGTGCCCTGGCGGCTGAGAGTATGTCAAGCTCACTCAAATGTCTCGCTGATGGTGGCGTGTGTCTTGGATCATTGGGTTCCCTTCAAAATGGTTGAGCTGAATGGTGCTGATCCATACGTCATGTTCGTGAACGGGCGCCGTCAGTAGGGACTGGTCATCTCTTAGCCGCCACGGCTTATTTTAATTTATTTTCATTTATGAACTGTTCTTTTTAGTACGGACGCCTTTAACATGCAAGTCTTTCTGCATCGTTCTCACATGTATAATTTCAACATGAATGATGTAACCAAGGTTTTTGTAACAATTTTATGATTTTCAAGAGTGTCCGTGGAGTTTCTTGCCCGTTCTTCTCCACAGGTACCTACGCTTTGGAATGGGCAACTAGCTTCATCTTTCTGACTGACCGACCCTTGACAATTCAAAAGTGCCTATAATTGGTTTATTTGAAATAAATGCTTTGAGTTTGAGTTTGAGTTTTAAGTTTCTATAAAAATCCTAAATCAATTCACTGACAGACAACGTACATCCTAAACAGCTGGGTCTAGGAGCATGAAATTTTGCACAAGGGTTCTTCATTTATCGAAAGTGAGAACTAAAGAAGGATTTGTTTTTGTTAGATAGGGGATTCATCCCCTTATGTCCCCTTTATGGCTGAATTTGTATTTAATTTTGCCATTTTTGGGAATTCCATAGTGAGGGCGTGTAAGGCTTGTCTTGGAACAATATCTCGTTAAAGCCGTATAATGTTCCTTTAAATACAACACCGTACCAAACCCATTCTAAATCGCAAGGCTTACCTACATAATATTGCGCATAAAGTTTGACTGTTCTGAGCCACCGTTTTGTATTCAAGGACGAGCCACTGTCAGGAGCTAATAAATCACGATTATGTCTCGGATGGCTCGGCTTAACCACACAAGTGTGGGATGTCTATTATATCTTGGTTGTACTTTAGGGGGCTGCTTGTAAAAGGAAATGTCAAAGTGTTATGCTAATTGGGTTTCGTAGTTACCTCAAAAGGAAAAACGAAACCCTAAATCACTTCGTTGTCCGTTTGCCTTTTCTCAGGAACGTGTGGAGTTATCATGTTGAAATTATTATCAAATGCAAGCAGAAGCCGTGAAAAAATCATCGTTAAGTCAACGCAATCAAAAGATACGGGCGTTTATGTCCCGAAATCAAAACCTATAGGGTACTTCCCGTTGACCTAGAATCATGAAATTTGACAAGAAGCAATGTCACGTAGCACAACTAAAGGAAAAAAATCCGAAAACCGTAAAGTAAGTTACATTACAAAAAAAATATTTCAAAACTATTTACGTACCTACTTCGGAGCCCTCGGTGCGGGATCCGGGAGTCCGACTCGCACTAGACCGGTTTTTTTTAACCAACTTCAAAAAAAAGAGGATGTTCTCAATTCGATTGAATATATATAGTTTTTTAACTATCCTCTCGTCTGTTAGGCAGACTTATTAACTTAAGTAACAATAGAAAAGTACCTAATTGTGTCTCATTAGGGAAAGATACCTACCTACTTATCTCATATCTAATATTATAAAGAGAAAATATTTGATTTGTATTTTGCTTGTTACGCTTGTAATGACGTCACTCTACGGGAGACCTATAGCGAAATTTTAAATCAAAATGTAATTGTATAGACAGTGCACAAGCTTTGCTTGTGGACTGCCATGTCATGTGTCGCACGTTCAAACCCTACCGTCGTCAGGATCGTCTTTTTGAATTTACAACTATTTCAAAGATCATATTTTATCTTCATTATGAATAATATTGTAATAGTTGTAAAGGCGACTGTGAGTTTGAAGGACAGAGCAGCGTAAAGACTAGTCGAAGACAGACGCGTGTCGTTGTTATAAGCGAATGTTCTTGAGATACCGTCATGTCAAAAGTATAAATATTGTAACCGGCAATTAATTCGGGAAATCTAGTTTGGTTATGTGAATATCTAGAACAATAAAAGGGGTGAGTTGCATTATGATTTATCTACTACTTGTGTTAACCGTTCGGGAATGTTTTATTGAAGTCTACATATTTGTGATAATTGTTCCAGCAAACCGTCACGCCCTTTAATTGTTGGAGAATTCTTGTGCAAACTTCCCAAGTGCGCAGGCTAAACCGTATGTACAATCTTTGTTGTCCATGTTTTCCACTATTCTGTTCACCTCTATTACGGCGAAGACTCACGCCAGCCGGCAATACTGAGGATTGGAAGGGTTCCATGCTCCTACCGCCACCTGCCTAAAACCCTCCTGGCGCCCTTATTCTTAGTTTTTATGTTAGTTTTTTAGTTAGTTTTATGTCAAATTGTTACTGCCTCTTAGGCCGGCAAATCCGACATTACGTTCATTAAAGCTGTGTGAAAATCATTGAGTAGTTTCACTGTCTAACCACCCACCATACGGATTGTAATTAGACCGTAACACGCTTTCACGCTAATAAGAAACATTTCCGAAAGGATAATATTCAAGTTTTTTTTAATTGATAAAGAATTGGCATTGGTTTTGAGGGTTTTAGACGATTGGCACACTGCACCGCATCACGCAGCGGGACGCAGATAACGTGCCCCCGCGCGTGATTTTTTAGATACAAATTCAATAAAAACGCGCTTCTTTGCGGGGAATTTGGCTCCGTTTCACGCACCCCGCTGCATGATGCGGTGCAGTGTGCCAATCGCCTTAATTAATAGGATACTGGACTGGCGGAAAATTACTGGCGAAAAATCAATGGGATAGTATGCTATTAAGAGCCTACACTACCTCAGCTAAAATTCACTCTTTATCTCGCTCGCACGATACTGCTCGCGGACTGAGTGAGAGCGAGACAGACTGCGGCAGGCAGCGCCAATAGTTTAGGTATTTGCTTTTTACGGTGAAAATAATGTTAATTAAAAAAAAGTAAATAACATAAGACCTGCTTTATAGTTAGTTCGGTTAGTATACAAAGTTTCATGATCTAATTTGAAGTATTTGTTGAATACCAGCTGTTTATTGTTCGGTTTGGAGGTAACTTTGGAATTTTTTTCTATCGAGAAAATTTTATGAAATCGTGTTTTCGTCTAACATAAAACCTAGCATTAATCCTCAACTTTACTATATATTTATTTCAAAATTAATGCTGCAGTATTTTCGACATAACGGAGGATCATGCTAAGCCATTTGAGGTAGTATAGGCCCTTAATTTTCCGCCAGTTATTTTTTTAATAACCGACGAAAATTTTCAACGGCTGTGTTTTGTGTGTGTGTGAATTATGTACTGACTGAATCCATAGTTTATCCATGGTGGATTGCGTGCCTGTCACCCTGTAATTATATGGCCTCACAAATTTCACAACGATGTATATTTCTCCTCAGAATACCAGCGCTGCGAAAATTTTTAAATATCGCAGCATCATGCTGAGACAGGAGCCTTTTGGCCTCGTATAGGACTTTCTGTTTCATTTTTTCTTTTTGTTACTTTTTTAATTTATTTTTTATTTAATTTGGAATTCTAATTTAGATTGTGTTTAGTTTAGTTTGTGACCCTCCTGTACGAGTCGCAATAAATACTTTTTCTCTCGTCTTGGAAGATTTTGACATAGACGAGGTTAGGAGTTGGAGAAAGAGAGAGTAGAAAGAACGAAAGAAAATACATTTATTTAGCACAGACTAAAAGACACACAATAAAACAGCTAGGTACATATATCAGATAAAACAAAAAAAACTAATAGAAAGTGTAAAGTCCAATGTAGGAAATTAGCAGGAGAGTGTGCCTCACGGCTGCGCCAAGAAGTACAGTACATACAAATGATGTCTGGAAAATGACGAGGACGGAAAATACCAAAATCTAGTGATATCACGTGGCTTTCTTAAAAGGAGCAAGGGAAATTCGCTTGCAAAATGAAAAGCTAATTCTGTACTTTATATTCTTGTAGATTGTTAGCAGGGAAATCACCATTCCCATTTAAATCATTTCTTATCTAAAGGGCAATTAAGATTATCATTATTAACGTAGAGACGCTGATTGACACAATTGCTCTGCATACATAAAGGAGCGCTGAAATGATAAAATTCCCTGGTTCTACATTCGTATTTAGGCATTGTTATACAAGAGCCAGTTTGTTCCTCAAAACTATAAATTACAGGGTTAAGCCAATCTAAAAATTATGAATCGTCATTAATTAATTAATTTGTGTAGGTCGCGGGTTCAAACCCAAGCAGGCACTTTACTTTGTGTAAATTATTTATCACCACTGCTCTTAAAATGGTGAAGGAAAACAAAAAAAAACCAAATGTTACGATACCCCATGTTATAGGCATAACATTGGATGCTAAGCTTCAATGGGGCCCCCATATAGATAAATTGTCAAAAAAGCTTGGCTCTGCAGCATACGCCGTTAGGAAAATTCGTGATTTAACTAATTTAGAGACAGCCCGTTTAGTTTACTTTAGTTATTTTCATAGTGTGATGTCGTACGGTATTGTTGTGGGGGAATGCCGCCGATATTCAGACAATTTTTATTTTACAAAAAAGGGCAATTCGTTCCATTTATAAATTAAGTCCTAGACACTCCCTCAGAGACAAATTTAAAGAGATTAATATAATGACTGTACCCTCTCAGTACATTTATGATAATCTTTTGTATGCAAATAAAAATATTAATCTGTTTAAAAAATACAGTGATATCCATAACATAAATACTAGGAACAAACACAAATTTGTTGTTCCTACAATAAGGCTCAAGAAAATAGGTGGCTCGTTTAAATGCCAATGCATTCGTTTTTATAATAAACTTCCTAGCCACATTCAAGAACTAATGCCTAAATAAATTCAAATCTTTTATAAAGCGAAAACTATGCCGGAAAGCCTATTATACTGTAAAAGACTTTATTGAGGACAAAAAGGCTTGGGATTGAGCTGCTCCAATAGATTTAAACTGCGAATGTTGTTTTACTTTATTTTTCTATTTTACACTTTATTTTTTTATAAATATCTATTTATATAAACAATGACATGAACATTTACCATTTACTGTGTAAAGTATTATATTATTTTATTTATTTTGAAAGTGAGGACTATATGGGTCATTGTTTCCGTTTTAATCATGGTCTGGCAGTTTGAGTAGTTTATGCGACCTACCCAAATGTCCTGTCTTTGGTATTGTTCGTCGAATCGTTGAGCTCCTTAAGTTTGAGTTGAGCTGCACGGTACAAATGCGTGCACTGACTGGACAGGTCCACTCAATCTGTGGTTCTTTCCTCAAAAGACCATTTCAGACACCAACCTACATGGTCTTCACATGATTTGACCAAGATTTTGTCTGGACTTTAAAAGAGGCTGTGACTTCTGAGTTTGTTTCGGCCTTTCTTCTCAGAACAGTCAGGAAACGCCGACCTCGTCTAGTTTAAAAAAAAAAAATATTGACGTGTAAAAGTATTTGTACAAACCTACTTACAGAAATAAATCATTTATTGTGAGGAAACCGGCATGTCCTAGAGCCAAAAATTGGAAGACATGTGACAACCGCCAACCCGCACTGGGCCCGCGTGGTGGATTATGGCCCTCTCTCACACAGAGGAGGCCTGTGTCTCAACAGTGGGGACATTATAGGCTGAATATGTATTCACTGACAGACAACACACAGCCTAAACTGCTGGGTCTGGAAGCAAGGATTTTAGAATAAGACTTCCTTGTACAACTAAGGTAAGCACAAAGAAAAGATTTTTGTATATTCATCCCCTAAAGGTGTTAAAAAATAAAGGATGAAAGTTTCTATGGAAGTTCGTCATTTTTACCAATGGGGATACACTCGAGCACGGCTTGTAGCAAGATAAAAAAATTGATTAGAGAATTAAAAAATATAATTAAACATCGTCGAATCATCATCTGCTGAGCCTTTTCCCAACTATGTTGGGGTCTTGGGGTCAGCTTCCAGTCTAACCGGATGCAGCTGAATACCAGTATTTTACATGGAGCGACTGCCTATCTGACCTCCACAACCCATTTACGGGGTAATACGATACCCGATTGCATGTCATTATGTTATGATTGAATATGTTAAGCTACTATACCTACTACCATTGTAAGAACTTTTGTAACCATATTTATCAGCAAATAAATGTTTGACTTTGACTTTGACCCCTTGGTAAGACTGGTTGTCAGACTTTCGAGCTTCTGACTACCTGTAACCACTGTCAAAGATCCACGAATGACAGCTGGGACCAACGGCATAACGCGCTTTCCGAGGCACTGAGGGGTCTCGGTATGTAAAGATGGTCACCCATCCATAGACCAACCGCGGCAAGAGTAGCTTAACCTGATCGATCGATCTGTGCGGCCGTTATTATTTAGCCACGGGCCTCTCCAATTAAACATCGTCGAATCTACATACTATATCCTATAAAAACAGAACAGCAGCTACCTGTAATTTTGTAACACATGCGTCTTGTTTCAGGCGCCCCTAGGGAAACATCAAACTTTCAGCACTTGTAGGCTTTTCAGCGCGAACCCCCGAAGGGTTGGATGAAGGAGGGTACGTGTCGCGTTATATCTCCTGGGAGGGATGTAGTTATAGTTCCGGAGAATATTATGGGCAAATATTATTAATTACGGTGATATATTATTAATTAAATGGCTTACCTATATTATACAAGTATGCTGGACTAAGTATACTATAGGAAATGACAGTTGTTTTTTGTGCCGATTCGAAGCGCCGCTCGAGCGTCTCAGGAACTAAAATTGACTCATTATTGCAAATGGCCGTCGTTTTGTTTTGGTACCTACGTCTCTGATGATTTAGGTCTAAATCGACATGTTGTGTTTACGACGAGATATTTAGAACATTTTTATCATGAGAGTATGCCCATTTTGTAAAACTCGTTATCAAAAATATTAGTTTCACGGACGCTCACGTTGCTATCAGCGCCAAAATGGCGAAAATCAAATTTCATAATTTTTTCATCGATAGTACATACTCTGAAGTCTAGCGTACTTCTTTATTCTATAGGTCGGGGGCTTCGAGGATTATTAAAAGGAATTATAGGAAATGGTATAACTTACCAGTTGGATTTTGGGAGACGATTTAGGCAGTTTATAATCACAGTTGTCGTGTCGTATTCAATATTATCCAAAGATCGCCTTGATAACGCAGATCCTAAATCAGTAGGTACTTACGGCTGTGGCACTCTAAGTCACAATGCAATTTAAGTTTTTCGCGTTAGGATACTGCAGAAGGCAAGGCAAAATATTAGCCACTAGCTGCGCCCTGCGGTTTTACCCGAATAAGTCTCGATCCCGTGGGAAAATCGGGATAAAAAGTAGCCTATCTCTTAATGCATGTCATAGTCTACGTATGTGGCAAATTTCATCCAAATCTGTTCTACCGCTTTAGCGTGAAAGCGTAACAAACAATCATACCTAATATTAATTTCGACTAGGTGCGAGTTATGTCATTGTAACCACAAAACTATATCAAGCTAACAAAGTTAACGACATGAGTTCATAACATTAAGACTATGCCGACCGGACAGTGGCGCCCTCATCGTTTGTTTGGTTATTTCATACAATTTAGAATGAAAATGGATAACAGTGCCCACTATATTCCGTAATAAAACTAACAATATAAAACTACCGTTTGTAATAAATAATATTAACGTATAATCTTGTGAAGCACAACTTAACGTGCTTATTTTCAGCATTTTCATTCTAAATTGTATGAAATAACCAAACAAACGATGAGGGCGCCACTGTGCGGTCGGCATAGTCTTAAGGAGTTACAATAATCACCACATAGTATAAAACAAAATCGATTTCTCTGTCCCTTTGAACGCTTAGATCTTTTTAATTAGATTTTTTTTTTCGGTTTTTTTTAATAGATAGAGTGATTCAAGAGGAAGGTTTATATATATAATATATGCATGCATGTGATGTCGTAAATAAACACATTTTTTTGCGCTTACTTTTCAAACGCTGGCTGAACCCTACGAGATAGATCAAAATAATGTACTACAGTATTGTACACCTTAAAAAGGTCTACAAAAAAGTCCGCGATGGTATATGTCTATTTCATAGGGATAACCCACAATAATCATTTTTTATCCTTTACTTTTTACGAGAAATAATGGCTTATTTACGAAGCGATTTTAAGCAATACAGCATTAATCCTTATCCAATTAAGTACCTTAAATACATTGTGCATTTAATATAGATAAATATGGCCCTTTACAGCATGTAATTGAAATGAATATTTTCGAAGATATTACAAATTTAAAATGCAGGGACATAGCGGTTGCTGCGGTACCGGCCACGGCGGCGCGTGCTGGCATTCTTGAAATACCTGTACTTAGTATCAGTATTGCACCCGTGCAAAGCCGGGGTGGGTCGCTAGTTATCCATTAAAGTATCACACCATAGTCACACTAATATTATAAAGGTGCAAGTTTGTGAGTGAGGGTGTGTGTGTGTTTATTTGTTTGTTACTTCTTCACGCTCAAACGGCTGGACCAATTTTGATAAAATTTTGTATGGATGTAGCTGACATCCTGAAATAACATATAGGCTACTTTTCATCCCGGTATTCCCACGGGATCGACATTTATGCGGGTGAAACTGCGGGGCGCAGCTAGTATTATAGTAAACTAGCTCACCCCACAAACGTCGTTTTGCAAAAAATAGGGGTATGAACAATAGATGTTGGCGGATTTTCTGACCTACCCGATATGCACACAAAATTTCACACAAATCGGTCCAGCCGTTTCGGAGGAGTTTGGTAACCTATGTATGTAATTTGTGTACCAGTTTTTTTCTATCATTGTTGCTCGCAATCAAAGCACCTGTCAGGTAGTCTCTTCACCAGCCTTGGTTGAGTGGTAGATTGTAGGTACCTTTTCTGTATGCGAAAAGTTTGATATATAAATCAAAAGCGAGAATAACAAAACGCTTCACTGATCGGAAAAGAAAATATAAGCCCTTTATAATAAGTAGAAGGTTATATCCTTCCAAGCCGTAAAACTCAAACGATACATCTAATAAATAAAGAATGAAGTAAAAATAATACCACGTAACGACGGCTAATAGTCGCAGTTGCAATAAATTCCTTTCAGCCGACATACGCTACCGTAAGTGGGTAACTGGAACACACTATTTCATTTTTAATTCAACGCGTTAAAAGTTTCTCGTAAACCACAGAAAAGCAAAAAGCAAGCAAGCAAGCATAGATTTATGCGTATCTTTATATTCAAAATATTTATTCCTCAATTTTCATGATTGCACCTACCACTGTTTGTCTCTGCATCACCCAAAATTTGATTGGTAGAAAATGCCTATGGCATTAAGTCCGCCTCTGTACATTTATGTGTTTGAAGTATTAAATAAATAAATAAAAGCGCAAAAGGTTGGCTTCCTCCATTACATAACGAGACCCCTCCATGCCTCGGAGAAGGTAATGGCAGAAGCCAGAGAGTCTAACAACCAGTCTTGCAAAGGGGTATCGTGTTACCCAATTCCTGGGTGGCGAGATTCAGAAAGACAGTCACTACATGTAAAATACTGGTATTCAGCTGTATTTGGTTAGACTAAAAGCCGGACACAAGACATTTGGGAAAAGGCTACGCAGTTTTGACTCCATAGGGATCGAAAACAGGAGCAAGCACTCATAGACGCGTAAGTACGGCGATTTCAAACAAATGCCGCGGGGGAATTGCGTAACACACTATCGGAAGCAATGGCTTGCATTTTGACAGTTCAACAACATTCATAGCATGGTTTACGTTGTTGAGCAGACTCATTTTTAGAACATATGAAGCAATGGATTATCAGAATTCTTCAAAATGTTTCAGATTGAGACTGATAAGTGTGTTACACAATTATTAAGGCCTGCACAGACGACGGATTTTTGTCCGCGGACTTTTTTGTCCGCTAAAATAGATCGCTTACAATTGTATCGAGTAACGCAAACGAGGGATTAAAAGTACCGCGTACAAAAAGTCCCCCAAATAACCGAGGACATGCAGAGAGCGGACCGGACAAAAGTACGGGGGAGTCCCCGGAAAAATAGAACTCGTGTGACTAGGCGAAGCAACGCAAATGGCGGACTTTAGTCCGGGTTGTGCGCTCGAGAGTGATGTAAGTAGGTATGCGCGTATTTCTGGGCAACAAATGATCGCACACCGTGTGCGTTGAGTTCGCGGTAAATCCGCGGCGGACTTTTTATTCGCGGAGCGTACCTACGCTCCGCGAATAAAAAGTCCGCCGCGAAGAAAAAAGTAGGTACCTACTTTTTTCTCAGCCGCGGAGAAAAGTCCGTCGTCTGCGCAGTACTAAGCTTCTGCACTTTCTGTGATATAAGCTATTATTAATATTTAAAACTACGGGTAACAGGTCGATAGTAGTTACCTCACCTCTTACATAATTATAAGTGAAAGGACGTTAAACTCATTTCATGATTAAACGCGAAGTTTTCCACGAGTCATGGTGGTAGAGAATATTTTTTAAACGTAACGTTTAATTTGCATGGAGTTGTTTTGTTCTTCAGGCTTTTCAATTTCCTTAGAAAAGAGTTTCTTAATTGCGTAACAGACTATCAATCACAATCTGAATAATTTTGAAGGAATCCATTGCTTCATATGTTCGAAAAATGTATCTGCTCAGTAACGTAATTATCTCAATGAATGTTGTTGAACTGTCCGTGAGGGGCTCGTGGCTAAATAATAACAGCCACACAGGTCGATCGATCAGGTTAAGCTACGCTTGCCGCGGTTGGTCTGTGGATGGGTGACCATCTTTACATACCGAGATCCATCCCTGCCTCGGAAAGCACGTTAAGCTGTTGGTCCCGGCTGTCATTTGTGGATCTTTGACAGTCGTTACGGGTAGTCAGAAGCCCGAAAGTCTGACAACCAGTCTTACCAAGGGGTATCGTATTACCCAGTAACTGGGTTGTGGAGGTCCAATAGGCAGTCGCTCCATGTAAAAGACTGGTATTCAGCTGCATCCGGTTAGACTGGAAGCCGACCCCACCATATTTGGGAAAAGGCTAGGCAGATGATGATGATGAATGTTGTTGAACTGTCAAAAATTCAAAATGAATGGCATTCCTACTGTTAGTGTGTAACGCAATAACCCCGGAGAGCTTGACTTTGTTATGGCGTTTGGCGTTTTTATCTGACTGCGAAAAGTGTGAAAGAGCGACTTTTATAAGTAAACCTATCTTCCTGTTGGAGCATATTTTAATCTCTATAAATTCTTTACTAGAATAAATATTTTCTGTATAAACAGCCATTTATACAGGGTGGCCCAAAAGTCGTGGATCAAACGTAACTAGGGGTTAGATGGGGTCACCAGCTGCAAAAAGTTGTTCTACGGGAGGTCCTTAAGGTCAACCCCTGCAGAGTTATAATTTATTTTGTGTTTTTAGTAGAATATTGACTTTTTTTAACTAATTCTTATTAAAATTCGAAAAAATCTACATCCTGTATCTTTTTTATAATTTTCACTAGATTGGTACTGATGAGTCCTTGCGTTAGACATGCTATTTATGGTTGTTTATTGGGTGTGTTGAAGATAATATTAAGTTTTACGATTTTTTTTTCTCAAATCATTAATTTTTATTTACTTCAGACCCCACTGTGAAAAAAAAATACTCTACCGAAAAGTGAGCCTGTATTACAAGTTTTGGCGCATTTAATAGGGATTCTAAAAAGGTATTACACAGGGCCATGAGTGGCTCTAATATCTTTCTAGGACGAAAAAACAAAACAACGATTGTGAAATAATTGTTTTATTAAGCAAAACATTTTACAATAAATGATGATTGTGTGTGATGCAAGCTTTGCTGCCCGGTGACCTAGAGTGCGGTTTTGCAGAGAGATGCCAAGATACCACAAAGAGGATCCGCAGTTCTTCAACAAGGTTTTATGGACGGATAAGTCAACTTTTAGAAGAATGGGAGTATTCAATATCCACAATCTACATTTTTACTACAGAGTGAACCCCCATATCATAAGAAATGATCGATTCCAGCATCTGTTTGGTATTAACATGTGGGCTGGTATAATTGGCCAGCAGTTGGTGCTGCATGAAATGCCAGCAAGGCTGAATGGTGCTCAATATTTAAATTTTTTGCAAAATAATTTAAACAATATTCTTAACGAAGCTGAAGTTCCAGAAGAAAGAATAGCAGAAATGTGGCTGCAACATGATGGCGCCCCGCCTCACTACGCTCGAGCAGTTAGAGATCATTTGAACGAGCGCTTCCCCAACCGGTGGATTGGTCGAGGCGGACATATTGCGTGGCCACCTCGGTCGCCCGATTTAAATTCATTAGATTTTTTTCTTTTGGGCTATTTTTAAGAAATAATTTACCAAGGAGAGAACAATAGCGAACAAGAACTACGACAAAAACTCGAATTTGCTAGGGTACAAGTTACTAACAACAGAGATGCATTCCGTAGGTTACGTAGGAATTTTATTAGACGGTACAGATTTTGTATTATGGTCAGAGGCAGGAAATTTGAGCATTTATTGTAAAATTTTTTGCTTAATAAAACAATTATTTCACAATCGTTGTTTTGTTTTTTCGTCCTAGAAAGATATTAGAGCCACTCATGGCCATGTGTAATACCTTTTCAGAATCCCTATTAAATGCGCCAAAACTTGTAATACAGGGTCACTTTTCGGTAGAGTATTTTTTTTTTCACAGTGGGGTCCGAAGTAATAAAAAGTTATGATTTGAGAAAAAAAAAATCGTAAAACTTAATATTATCTTCAACATACCCAATAATTAACCATAAATAGCATGTCTAACGCAAGGACTCATCAGTACCAATCTAGTGAAAATTATAAAAAAGATACAGGATGTAGATTTTTTCGAATTTTAATAAGAATTAGTTCAAAAAAGTCAATTTTCTCATAAAAACACAAAATAAATTATAACTCTGCAGGGGTTGACCTTAAGGACCTCCCGTAGAACAACTTTTTGCAGCTGATGATCCCATCTAACCCCTAGTTGCGTTTGATCCACGACTTTTGGGCCACCCTGTATAACTTGTGCTTATGCCCTAGAAGTCAACGTTTTTAAGTTGCTTGGCTAAATAAATAATATTCTCGTGTCACAATGTTAGTTACCATACTCCTCCGAAACGGCTGGACCGATTTTTATGAAATTTTGTGTGCATATTGGGTAGGTCTGAGAATCGGCAAACATCTATTTTTTTTTTCAAAACGACGTTGCGGGGTCAGCTAGTCTAATATACAAATTTCTCGTGTCACAATGTTAGTTACCATACTCCTCCGAAACGGCTTGACCGATTTTTGTGAAATTTTATACAACATGTAATTTAAGTCGGACCTGAAAAGAGATCATTGTACTCATCATTATGAACAACTTTTACTATGGGACAAAACCTGAAAACGCGAAAAAAAATCAGCTTCCCTACATTTATGTTCGTATAACTCGTCAAAATGTAGGGAACAACTGATTTTTTTTTCGCGATTTCAGGTTTGGTCCCATACTAAAAATTGTTCGTAATGATGAGTATAATGGCCTCTTTTCAGGTCCGACACCATTTAAATTACACCTTGTATATGCATATTCAGTAGGTCTGAGAATCTGGCAACATCATTTTTTTTTTTTTTTTGCAAAACGACGTTTGCGGGGTCAGCTAGTATTATTATAAATACGTACACACATTGCTAAGCATGAACAAAAAGGATGAACTTTTAAACTAAACCATCATTATTGCCACTCTCTTGCCCTTATCCCAATTTATTTGGGGTTGGTGAAGCATATCTTCTCCCAAACAGCCTTTAAAACCAACATATAATCTTTGGGTGTAATTCCATCCATTCGCTAACCTTATATATCACCGATTAGCGTAGTGAACTCACCGATTAGCGTAGTGAACGGACGTGTTTACGTATTTGCAATTAAAAAAAATAAATAAAAATTAATGTTATCATTCAAAATTACACCTAATATAGTAACGAACATAGCATTATTCCGAATAAGTGAGTGTTGACAGTGAACGATAGACTGCGAGACGACACCAGCCTACAGCAGTGTGCGTAAGCATCATTAAAGTTGTGCACATATTAACTAAGAGGAGCGGAAAATACAGTTTTAGTTTCTGAGAACATGAATATCTTACGTTCGCCTACTAATACAACTACGAACAATGATGGCGTTAGTACCAATGCTGGAACTAGCAGATCTCAGCCTGACCTATCAACTTTCGGGCTTACAGAATCTGAGTCTAGAAATATATCAGTACGAAAGAGAAAAACACCAGAGGATGATTTTGTATATCAGTTCGGCGAATTCAAAAAGGAAATTATAGGATTACTTAATAATTTTGGAAAATCCCAGGCTGATAGTCTTGATACTATAAAGCAAGATATATCCTCTATTAAAGGACAGTTGAGAGACATTAAGACCACAACGGATCAATTAATAGCTGAAAACAAGAATTTGAAATCGGAAATAAAAAGCTTAACTACTACTGTTGATAAAACTCAAGAAAAAATCAAATTTCTAGAAAACGATGTTCATACCCTACAATGTAATGTCAAATTGTGTTCAACATCGTTGGAAAACTCAACATCCAGTTTATGCGGTGAAATAATTACTGAAATCCAGGAGCGTACCGAACGTAGTAAAAATATCGTAATATTTGGCATTGCAGAACCACACTCAGATAACATGGAGAAAAAAAAAGATGATGATAAAAACGAGGTTAAAAACATTACATTAGCTATAGACCCTGATTGTCCTGAGCCTGAAAAAATTTTACGTTTAGGAAAATATAACGAAAACAAAATACGTCCCGTAAAAGTTTGCTACTCAACTCATGAAACGGTACAAACTATACTTAAGAAAAAAGCAAATCTGAAGGACAACAAAATCAAAATTTATTCCGATCAGACCCCAAATCAAAAGCAGGCGATGCTAAAACTACGAGAAGAGCTGCGTCAACGTGTAGAAAATGGAGAGAAGGAGTTAACCATAAAATATCAAAAAGGAATACCTAAAATTGTAAAACAACAGGACCATTCACAACCACCAAAAAACTAGAAGTAAAAGGAAATGCAAGAGATAATGCCTACAAAAACCGGTCTATAATCCATAAAGTCTGTAACTCATACGATAATTTAATTGTTAAAAACAAATCATTAAAATTTATTTACGCAAATATTCGGAGTCCGGTAAAGCCCGGCAAACTAGATGAAATAAGATGTGTTATAGAATCATTTCAAACAAAAGTTCATGTGATTGTGCTAACAGAGACTTGGATAAAAGACGAAGATGAAGCTCAAAGACTTGTATTACCACACTATAAACATTACTACAACTACAGGAAAAATTCGCGAGGTGGTGGTGTATCCATATACATCCACACAGACCTAAAACATGAATTTGTGGACGAACACTATGAAGACGGAAACCATTTCTTGTGGGTACATCTAAACACTCTCGCTCTGGATATAGGGGCTATATATAAACAACCAGCAGCAAATACGTCCAAATTTCTTGAGACCTACAATCACCACCTTTCAATAAGAAAACGAACTGTTATTTTCGGTGACCTAAACCTGAACCTACTCAGCTCTGAAAAACCTGTAAAAGAATATAAGCAAATGCTACAGGAAAATAATATAAAAATATTAAATAAAATCACTTTAAAATATTGTACACGTGAAACAGCTTCTACAAAAACTATCATAGATCATGTGGCTACCAGCTTACAAGACAATACATTTCAAATGTCAGTTATTGATTCTTCAGCCTCTGATCACAAACAAATATATCTTGAGATAAATAGAATTGAGCCTGAATGCACACAACGCGTACAGTATGAGTCGGTAAACTATTCAAAATTATACACAACCGTAGGAGATATTATGGAAACCAAGCTTATCTTGGACCATGATGACCTAGAGACTACACTACTGGGCGCAATATCTATAAACAAGACACGAAAAACTAAGATACTAAATACACCATGCAAGGAATGGATAAATAGCAAACTCATCACACTAATAAATGAAAGAAACTATTTATGGCACAAACTAAAACAAACACCTGATGATAATCTCCTGAAACAACAATTTACACATAAAAGAAATACTACATTCGTCAATATCCAAAATGCCAAAAATAGGTACTATAGTAAATCTTTCGAAGACTGTAAGAGGGATCCTTTAAAAATGTGGCAATTAATTAACAGACTCTCAAAAAATAAAACGGAAATCAGCAGTGGGCCATCAAAGATTAATACTGTCTCGGGTGAAACTACAGACATCAAAGAAATTTGTGAGTGTTTTAATTCTTTTTTCTCAACAATAGGAAGCGATCTAGCTAACAAAATACCTGTAAACTCTAATAACTACGCATTGCGGACTCCAACAACTAGTAAACTTAAAACAAATCATGATCAATTATCAAAACTAAATCCAACTAATACAAATGAAGTAATAAAAATACTGAATCTGCTAAAAACAAACACTAGTTCTGGTTTAGATGGGATTAACACGAAAACTATAAAATGTGTTAAAGATTTAATAGCGAAAAACCTAACAAATTGCATCAATAAATGCTTAAACGAAGGATATTTTCCTGATTCTCTTAAACGTGCGAAAGTAAGTCCCATATTTAAATCGGGAAACAAAATGGATCCAAGTAATTATAGACCTATAAGCGTGCTACCAGTACTATCTAAAGTCTATGAAAAAGTTCTATATAACCGTCTAAACCAATTTCTAACTGTGACTGACTATCTATTTAAAAAACAATACGGCTTCAGACCGAAGTCCAATACTACCTCTGCGACTGTTGACCTAGTGACAAATATAAAGATCAATATCGATAATCGAAAAATAGGCCTAGGAATATTCATTGATTTAAAAAAGGCATTTGATACCGTCAGCCATGAAATATTATTACAAAAACTGGAAGATTTGGGTGTTACAGATACAGCGTACAATATTTTCAAATCATATCTTACAAATAGGATCCGAATTGTTAAAATCGGTAACCATCAAAGCACACCTAGACTTATTACCTGTGGCGTGCCCCAAGGCTCAATTTTGGGCCCATTGCTATTTTTAATTTATATAAATAGTATACATGAAATTGGGCTCAAGGGAGAAATTACTTTGTACGCTGACGATACTAGCTTGTTCTATTTTGGTGACTCGATAGATGTAGTTATGAATGAAGCACAACAAGATTTGGACATCCTACACGATTGGCTCCAATCAAATTTGCTGACCATAAATGCTTCAAAAACAAATTATATTATTTTCACATCAAAAAACAAAAAAATTGGTACCTATAGTCCATTAACAATTAACGGTGAAATAATAAACAAAACAAACTCAGAGAAATATCTGGGCCTACTACTTGACAGTGGACTTACATGGAAGCCACATATCGAAAAAATACAAAGCAAACTGTTATCCCTATCAGGTGCCCTACGGCCCATATCTCGATGCTTGCCCAGACATGTGCGGTACACAATCTATAACTCCTTGGTCAAGCCTCATCTGGATTACCTAATTGAAGTATGGGGATCAGCAGCTAAAAGCAACTTAAATAAATTACAAAGATCACAAAATAAATTAATTAAAACGTTATTTCGATATGATTACCTAACTCCGACCATAAAAATTTATAAAGAAACTGGATTAATGAATTTATCGCAAAGCTATAAATACAACACCTGCATCCTGATTAGAAAAATCATAACAAAGGATATTCACTCACAAATAACATTTACCAAAAATATAGACCACCACAAACGTAATACTAGACAGGCAAATGATATCCGTTTGAAACCACCTAGAACTAGCTATGGAAAAAAGAATATTCAATTCAATTTATCGCTTGTTCAAACGCACTGTGTCATAGGCTTTAATAAACAAGCATTGTTCGCGCCGCCGTAGGCGCGCACTACACACAATCCACTAACATATTTTTTTTTTAACATCTACCCTACCAAAAACGCTAATCGGTTATTTTGTTTACTTATTATTGTATTTTCTCTGTAAGTGATTAATGTAATCTTTTGAGAAATAAATGTCTTAAACCGTATATATTTGATCGGGGTCGTTGTACCGTCTAATCGGATTGGACTGAATTTTAGTGTTAAAATAGAGCTCCTATCTTAACTCTAGTTACTGGGTGTAATATGGATTATCTAAGATTAGTCCAGTTGTGTGTGTGACTTTCCACTTTCAGATCATGTTACGGCTTAAAACCGTAGTCGGTCAAGTCGAAGAAGGGATGGTCATCCATTCACTAAGTTTGCAGTATATAAAGTGCATTACCTACACCCATAGATATAATTTTTTTTTTATTTCTATTATTACAACATTGCAAATCTATCAACTCAAGGATGACAACTTCCTAAATATTACTTAGTTCTCTCTAAATTTATCATAATTGCCTGCAAGAGATCGCAGAAAGCGATAAGGCCGCCCATTGTATATTTTGTAGTGTTAAATTTGATGTATCTTTTTCATGTTGTATTTTTGTGATGTATAATAAAATATATACGTATAAATAAATAATAATGACTTCTGATCTCCATATTCTTAATCTTATTTTTGTACAAAAAGTTTATGAAAGAAAGTTCAAACGAAGGTACACAACGATTGTTCCTATTTTTAAGAACTTAACATCCAGAGAAAATAGTGTCGTTAATTTTCCTTTTAATTTCCAGGACCACAATGGAAACAATTTTAGTAAAAATGGGTTCCAGTTTAAATGAAAATTAGCCGTTTTTGGGCTCCCCATCATTTACCCGGGAGAATACTAAAGAGATATTAGGTTTATTGCCAGCCCCAATAACCCAGTTGGCGTTGCACAATTGAATTAAAAGAAAAAACTTGGCAACGCTGTCTATGGGCTATTTGCATTAATTTTCTGATTAAAACAATGAGTTAGGTACTGTAAGTATTTGGAAAGTTAGCAATAGCCAAGGTTACCCAGTGTTAGTTTTTTTTTCACCCACTTATTTTTTAGCCAGTTGTTTTTAGGTTTTATCCAAATTTTTTTTAGTTTTTACCCAGTTTTTTTTTAGTCTTTACCGAGTTTTCTATTACTTTCTTTGGAATTACACAAAACAAGGAGTGTATTCCCTAAAGGGTTAGGCAGAGATTTACCAAGTTATACACACATTTCGACGGGGCGGATTTGTATTGTCAATGTCAATGAATGTGTGTTGTCTTTGGTTCCCAGCCCCTGACATCAAACAATGGACAAAATTGTCAATACTTTATTACTTTTATTAGGTACACTTTATGCTTGAGTACGAGGCTTTTTTATAGACTACGTTGTGTGTGTATATTTTATGTTTTATTTTCAACCGACTTCAAAAGAGGATGAGGTTCTCAATTCGGATGGTTATATTTTTTTTTATTTGTAATGTGTGTTTTGTTTGTGCAGAATAAACAATTTTTTTTTTATTTTCTTTCTTTTACACTATTGCCAACAGCTGGGAACAACTCCAGACTTCGTCGTTCTTCAAGATGGAAAAAACTCATTAACACTTTACCCGACCGACCCTAGGAATTGAACCTATTAAGGGCCTATACTACCTCAAATGGCTTAGCATGATCCTCCGTTATGTCGAAAATACTGCAGCATTAATTTTGAAATAAATATATGGTAAAGTTGAGAATTAATGCTAGGTCTTATGTTAGACGAAAACACGATTTCAAAAAATTTTCTCGATAGAAAAAAATTCCAAAGTTACCTCCAAACCGAACAATAAACCGCTGGTATTAAAAAAATACTTCAAATTAGATCATAAAACTTTGTATACTAACCGAACTAACTATAAAGCAGGTCTTATGTTATTTACTTTTTTTAATTACCATTATTTTCACCGTAAGAAACAAATACCTAAACTATTGGCGCTGCCTGCCGCCTAGCACCGCACTCTGTCTCGCTCTCACTCAGTCCGCGAGCAGTATCGTGCGAGCGGGATAAAGAGTGAATTTTAGCTGAGGTAGTGTAGGCTCTTAAATCCTGAGCTCAACAGTAGCACTAGTGAGCAACAAGGCAGTATTCAGACATATTTGTACCTAACTAAAGTATATTTCATGCAAATATGTATTTAAGGTTATAATAACTTTAAGTATATTTCTTTCCTGAAATAATTTGATACGTTTACTTGTAGATCCCTTATGCGGGTTGCAGACCAAGATGTAGTTTTTCGGCCTTTTTTATTTGGTTTATCAGATTCATCTTCTTGTAAGATGATAATTATCGGGTGATAAGAAGAACTAAACTAACTTAGCTCTTGGTCTGCAATCCGCATTAGGGCTGGTTGTTTCAAATGGTTGGTTTACGTAATATACGTACGTCAAATAATAACGGTTACGTATTCGTTATTTTATTTTATTTTATTTATTTGTCTCACCAACAATTGAATACACTAAAACAAAGATATGACTTACATCCAATAGACTTATAGACTAGTGTACCAATTTCTTACAGGTAAGCACATCATGCATTACTTATTTGTTGAAGACATTAAGTGCCTACTTAAGATGAGATGAGTTCTTATTCTCACCGAACATAATTATGTTTACAACCGAATTTCAAAATAAAATCAATGTTAACATTAAAATCAAATGCAATCAAAATTATTTTACGCATAGGCCATAGTTTTGTAATTGTCATTTGAAACAACGCTTGTTTGGTTTGACGATAGTTAGCGCCATTTTTACGTAAACGCGTGCGTCCAGTGGACGTGAAACAACCCTTAGTTAGGAAAAATAACAAAATCAAAGATAAAATACAAAGAAAATAGGATATCTACCTAGGAGCAACTACGTGTTATAAAAATTACTAAAATTTCACAGATTCAATCTTACCCACTTACCAAAGAACTTCTATTCAAGAAAGCTCTCAAAAACGGTTTTGTTTATCTTAATACCATCTTGGATTCCCAAGAAGATGAGAAAACCAGGATCCCATTACCGATGAGATCCTTAGTAATGGAAAAACAGGCTGTAACGAAGAAGGTTCGACCAAACGACTCCACTGAGAATCAGATAAAGTTCATTGGTTTAGGAGACAACGGACGAAAAGAAATGTCAACGTATTTGGAATTGTTATAATTTTGATAACAAGAGCATTGGTACTCGTTTGTGATTAGTTTCTCTAAAATAATTATTATTTAACGACACAGATAATAAGGTCGGGTCAAAAATATTTTCGTATTTTGAATCTATTGTTAGTAATCAAACCTCTTTGGCAGTACCTACTGATGTAACTGGCTGGTTTTAATACTATTAAACGTTGACATTCTAAAGATGCAATAAATTAAAAAAAAAACTAGTTCCCGCCATTTCTCAATTGTTTTTCAAGCAAGCAACATGAACGTATGTGACGAAGAAATTCGGTACATTTTAAAATGTTATTACAAAAAAGGTAAAAATGCGACGAACGCCGCGAATAAAATTTGTGCGGTTTACGGACATAATGCGGTATCAATACGAGTAGCACAAATGTGGTTCAAGCGTTTCAAGTCAGGAAATTTTAGTGTGAAGGATGAAGCTCGCTCTGGACGCCCTGTCACGAATAAAATCAGTGCCATTTTTGAAAAAGTGGAGCAAGATCGACATATTAGTAGTTATGATATTGCTGAAGAACTGGATGTTGATCACAAAACAGTTTTACGGCATTGATATTTGGGTACCACATGATCTCACTGAGAGAAACTTAATGCAACGTGTTTCCATTTGCGATTCTTTGTTGAAACGTAATAATTCCGACCCATTTCTTAAACGGGTGATGAAAAATGGATCACTTACGATAAGAATGTCTGAAAAAGATCGTGGTCGAAGCATGGACAAGCCCCACAGACCGTGGCAAACCCCGGTCTGACTCGGAACAAAGTGATGCTGTGTGTTTGGTGGGATTGGAAAGGAATCGTCCACTATGAGCTTTTGCCGCCGGGTAAAACTATCGATTCTGACCTCTACTGCCAACAACTGATGAGGTTAAAAGAAGCTATTGAGAAAAACCGGCCGGAGCTGGTGAATAGGAAGGGCGTGGTGTTTCATCACGACAACGCCAGACCTCACTCATCTATAGCCACTCAGCAAAAATTGAGAGAGCTTGGCTGGGATGTGTTGATGCATCCTCCGTATAGCCCTGATCTTGCTTCATCAGATTTTCACCTGTTTTGGTCACTTCAGAACTCTTTAGGAAGCATAAAGTTAACTTCAAAAGAACACTGTGAAATCTACCTGTCAGATTTTTTTGATAAAAAATTTCAAAACTACAGCAATGGGATCATGGCATTGCCCACAAGATGGCAACAAGTCATCGATCAAAACGGCACATACATATTATAAATAAATAAAAAATTAAACCTAAAACAAATTTTTTTTTTGTATGAAAAATACGAAAATACTTTTGCCCCGACCTAATATTAACTTAATGTGGGTGCTTTTATCCCATATTTCAGCTATCGTGACCGTGAGTCTTGCGTAGTACCTACGTAACATAGGTATACATATAACATTCTTCTAAAACTCGCTAAAATAAAAAAAAATGACCAAGACGAATTCCCACGATTTTTAGACTCGAAATTACACGTAATTTTTAACTGACTTGAAAAAGGAGGAGGTTCTCAATTCAACTGTATGTTGTTTATTTTTTTGTATATTTTTTTCGGAATATCTCCGGAAATTGTAAATCGATTTTAAAAAAAATATATTACATAGGGTATGCCTCAGGGGTGGGCCCATATAAATTTTATTAACTTTGCTTGGGTAGTTTCTGAGTTAGGTTCAATAATATTTACGTAAGTATTTTTGCCACTTAAGTTTATATTGATGATGTTATAATGACTTCCTGTCACTGATATTTACATAGCAAGTAGTGTTATACGAATTTGTGTGAGGTAAGTATATAACTTAAAAGTGAAAATAAAAACTTTTTTACAAAAAAAAAAAATAAACAACCGACTTCCAAAGTGAAAAATAACTTCAATTTCGGAAGTTGGTGGCAAACAACAAAAATGTGAACTCAACGACACCGATGTCTTTTTATCGAAATCCGTTCAGTGGTTTATGCCTGAAAAAAAAAACAAACAGACAGAATTGCCTACTTTTGAATTTATAAAATTAGTAGGTACGGATAATGCTTACCTAACAAACTTCCGAAATCTGATAAACAAAACGATCTAGCAATCACATTGAAAATAATAACTCAAACAATTAAAAACTATAGAAAAATAAATTACCGCAGCAAATGTACCATAACGTTATTGTAACCCGCTTTTTAGGGTTCCATAGTCAACAAGGAACCCTTATAGTTTCGCCATGTCCGTCTGTCTGTCTGTCCGCGGTTTAGCTCAAAAACTATTGGTACTAGAAAGTTGTAATTTGGCATGAGTATACAATTTAATGACGCCAAAAAAGTGGTAAAATAAAATTTTGAAAAAAAAAAAAAACAATTCTTCAGGGTTCAAAGTTGGGATGATACTTTTTTTTCGTCCTTCCCATAGTGATATGTCGTTGGATAGGTCTTTCAAAAATATTATGGAATTGGGAAGACCGTTTTTTGATTAAATTAACCGTTCGTGACTTATCAAGCTTTAAAGTACCAATTTTCGTTCGAGTCAAGTGTCCCCCCTCTACCAACTAAACGGTTGTAGTTAGAAATTCAAATGTCACGGCAGTAGTACCTATATATAACGAAGTTTAAAGGAAAACTATCACACTTAAGTGGGCTTTACAAGTTTACGAGTAATAGTCGACCAATTGTATTTGACTCGAAAATTTCGATTTTGACTGTATTTGACTCGAAAATTTAAAGCATGGTACGAAACTATCAGTCAGTGAATACGACCCGCATTTGGCTGTTATAAAACTACGAAACCCTACACTGCGCGTGGCCCGACACGCACTTGACCGGTTTTTTCCATAACCTTAGTGAAAAAAAAACCATACAAACTCTATGGTGACGTGTTACGAAGAAATTAATTTTCCCCTTCGTGTAATGCCGTAAGCATATGACTCACGTTATAGACCCATTATGAAAATATTGTAAAAACTGTGACACCTTTTGTTTTAACGTTTTACTAAACAAACTGGTTGTTATATTAACTAGCTGTTTAGAAGTGAATTGTATTGGTTATTTACTAGATAATTGGTTAATTTCCGTGTTAGTAAAAGGCCGGCTATGTTTATTTTTTGGTGGTTTTTACTCGACTATGGCAAAACTGAAAATGGCTGAAATGAACGGTGCTGTTAAATCTATACTAATATTATAAAGAGGAAAGGTTTGTATGTATGTTTGTAACGAATTGGCTCAAATAGTACTGGACCGATTTTAAAAATTCTTTCACCATTTTAATGCTACATTACCACTGATTAATATAGGCTTTTTAATTGCAAGAAAAAAAAATGAAATGTTTAAAAAATAAATGACCACCTGTGCGAAGCCGGGACAGGCCGCTAGTACGTCATATTCGTGAAGGGGCACCGTCAGCAGGGATTGGTCATCTCTTAGCTGTCACGGCATAATTCTGTTTTTTTTTAGTTTTTATGTTTTTTATTACGAACGCTTTTAACGTATACCTCTTTCTACATCGTTCTCACATGTACAATTTCAACACGAGTGATGTAAGTAGGTAACTAATATTTTGTTTAAAATTGCATCATCATTTTCACCTTTACCAATTAACCTTTAAAGAAGAAAGAAAACTAAATATTTATTGCGACTCGTACACACACTAAAAACACAACACAAACAAACACAAACCACAAACACACACACACACTATCAACTAAACACAGTCTAAAATAAAATACCATAAAAATAAAAAAAAGTAACAAAAACGAAAAATTAAACAGAAAGTCACGAGGCCAAAAGGCTCCTATCTCAACATGATGCTGCGATATTTGAAAATAAATTTCGCAGCGCTGGTATTCTGATAAGGCCCGCTGTGATGTCACTGTGATGGCACTGTGATGTCGCTGTTTGTACATTTAGTATTTTATCTATGGTCGCTGTGATGTCGCTGTGATGTCCTTTCAAGTATCCGTACTACAACGTATTCGGTACAGCCCATTGGCCTGCCAACGATTGATATAATTGCACAGTGATTACCGCGAAATTCAAATTTTCTTACTTTTTTTGCAATTAGCAGGTCAGTGTCAGGTTGTATCTTGATCAAAATATGATTCGCGACTAGGTATAACAGGTACTTATTCACAGAATTATAGTCATTAGAATCATTAATACATCTTCCTAAGTTAGATTTGTACCACAAGAAGAAATCTCCTAGGGAAAAGTGTTTATGGTACAAATCTCACTTACTTTATGTATGAATATTTTTTTATGATTATAATTCTGTAAATACGCACCTGTTATAGTCGCGAATCAAATTTTGATCAAGATCCAACCTGACACTGACCTGCAAATTGCAAAAAACGTAAGAAAATTTGAATTTCGCGGTCTACCACTTCCCATTCACCTTAAACAGTTTTGCAAACCAATAACCAGTTTTATTGTGAAAAATCATTACTAATGCAAAAAGGCTTCCGTGTAACTGCACAACGACCCACTTCAACTGTTTCAATTGCAAACAATTTTCCTCAAACTAAGTACTTTACAGTTTTTTAATTGAAACAAACAAACCAATTTGCTTGATGGGCACTCGATCGGCTTTCCCGGCGGCGTCGAGATTATTTTGAACCGTTGACCTCAATAATTTTGAGAGGTTTGGAAATATGTTTAGAGTTGACTGAAATGATTTTGGGCTTTTAACATAGAGTAAGTTCAGGTGAGAATACATTCATAGTGCCTTGATAACGAAAGACAGGAGAAAGAACATAAAAGTACATAATACTTATTTGCACTGCACTCCTTCACAAAAGCGTGTTTTGTATGGCACCATTAGTATATAATAAAATTCCAGAGGTTATTAAAAATATAAAACAGCCAAATTTATTCAAAAGAGAACTTAAGAAGTTACTTACTGAAAAATGTTACTATTATGTTAAAGATTTTTTAAATGATAGTTTCTAATCTATTTGTGTTAAATATTTTAATTTTGTTATGCTTTTTTTTTTCTTTTTTTAAAAGTATTAGATTTCAAGTGGCTATAATTTATTTTGTACGCCAATTGTGGCAAAACATGTTGAAACTCACATATTTTCACTTTTACATCCACATTTGCATGTATATATGTATAATGTTACACATGTTTACAAATAAATATATCTTTATCTTTGAATTTAGACGAGAAGTGTTGTTTCTTAGATTGTTCCTTTAAACAATTCCAAAATCGAAATAGTAATCAAGTTAGTAAGTTAAAATCGTAGGTATAAACGCCAAAGGCCATAACAAAGTCAAGCTCTACGGGGTAATTGAGCAGTGCCAGTCATTTTGACAGTTCAACAATATTCATTGCGTTATTTACGTTGTTGAGCAAACACATTTTTCGAACATATGAAGCGATGGATTAGCAATATCCTTTCCAATTCCTGTAGTACATCAGGGACTTATAAAGTATGCATTATTCATTACATGGTGTAGTGTAGACAATTATAAAAAAATTTAATGTGATCCGCAGCTCTCCTATTAGCTAGATCACTGACTAACCTGTATTTACCATCATCTGCCTAGCCTTTTCCCAACTATGTTGGGGTCGGCTTCCAATCTAACCGGATGCAGCTGAGTAGGTACCAGTAATTTACATGGAGCGACTGACCTCCACAACCCAGTTACTGTGTAATACGAAACCCCTTAGTAAGACTGGTTGTCAGACCGTACCGACTGTCAAAGATCCACGAATGACAGCCGGGACCAGATGGTCGCCCATCCATAGACCAACCGCGGCAAGCATAGCTTAACCTGGTCGATCGCCCCGTGCAACTGTTATTACTTAGCCACAAGCTCCTCTAATTGAGTAAGGAAAGGAGAAAGATTCAGAATGTGAATGATGGTGTGTTACATAATTAGGTTGCTGGAATATTCCAATCATATTTTATTCCAGCAGTGAGTAGGTGGGCAGCGGGATTGTCCAAAAGGATCACCGCTGCCTTGGAACATAAAGGTTAGCCCTTTATGTTCCGGGGCAGCGGGAGACGCCCCGGGCGTCGGGAGCCGCGTGACGACTCCCGGTCACCGTAGGCGCGGTCCTGCGGGCGGAGAGTAATGGGTAACTCTCCGTCCGATCAGGACCAGGCTCGTGCTGGACGGCGCGTAAGTGTTCCTCGCGCGCCTCAAAGAGATGTCAGCAATAAGGAAGGGGCCCGTAAGGGCCGTAGCCTGCCGGGGGAGCGGGATTGTCCGAAAGGGTTACCGCTACCCCAGAACATAAAGGGCTAAGGAAGGAACACGGGTGGGTTTTAGTCAGTAAAAGTCTGACACTCCCTTCTGCTCCATCCTGAGCGAGAGGGGTCATTTGATGATTCCCATCCACAAAAAAAAAGTAAGTAGGTACTTAGTAGGCTACTGCGTTATTAGTATAAAATCACCTAGTCACACTTTCCAATGAATTTGATAACACAGGCAGTTTGGTCGATAAGTGACATCTCTTAGCTATCTATAATAGCATACAGGCACAAATGCTTTCACACACACAACCGTTGCTAAGTTACAAACACAAATAGTGTTGCAAAACTAATTTACATAGTACGTTCAAGCTTTATGCATAAAATAACAATGAATTACATTCTTGAAACTATGCCAGTTCTCTCTGAATACGCAGAGAGTTTCAAACTTTCAATAGTCTTACTTATGCAGAACCCAAAAGACACTGGAAGTTTTAGAAAATCTAGAAAGGTAATAAGCTGGATTAAACTAATCCTTAGACACCATTTGAATTCGATACTCGGCTACTCTCATGCAGAAGGCCTAGTCAATGTGACATTCTATCAGCGATAACTAATAGGGGAAGGTCAATAATGAATGGCACTGATATAAGCTACCGCAGTTCTCTAATGAAGCAATTGTGAGCTACCACGTTTCAGTGCCATAGGTCATCTCTGGCAAAGAAACGCACTGGTCAAAGACTTTTGACTTTTGCCTAGTACAGGACTTTCTGTTTCAGTTTTCTTTATGTCACTTTTTTTTAATTAAAATTTTGTTTTATATTTTAGACTGTGCTTAGTTTAGTTTGTGATCTTCCTTTACGAGTCGCAATAAATACTATTTCTTTCTTCCTTTTTATCTTGAGACACTGCGGTATGTGGGATGGGAGAAGATATTGCGTCTTCTTCTTTTTTTCGTGTCGATACTTAGCGCTCTTCCTCGCTGTTTTTTATATCGCGTAGCTTCCCGAACGGCGAGCCGAATCGGGTTCGACAATTGACCTCTTTCTCGAAGTTGCATCCATTGGATGCGAGAAGCACAGAACCGGCTGAAGTGGAGGTGCTTGGGGGAAGCCTATGTCCAGCGGTGGACGTCTTTCGGCTGGAATGATGATGATGAAGTTACTGCACAGCCTATATCAATCCTGTTGAAAGCATTTAAGTCGTTGTATAACCGCTTTAAAAACGAATGCTGCTGCCCACTTGTCTAGGGCATCAGCTATTACCAGCCATCTTGTGAAGATCGACGCTTGAAGGATAGATTTAAATGGCGTGCCATTGGAAAGGTCTATACCTATAGCATCAAAATATAATCAGCTGTACCATACAAAATTTTAAATGTCTACTGGACCCAAATGTATGGGACAGCTGATAACTTTTTCCCTTTATGCTCACTAGTTCTTTTAGCAGTTCTTTTGAATGAACTACCTACTGACAATTTTTGGATCCTGTTTGGATAGTTCCTTTAGCAGTTCCTCTGAAGGAAACAAACATTATGTAATGCTACCCGCTGCTGCCGCATGCTGGCCCCGTGGCCCGTAGGTTCGCTCGATGTAATAAGGAAGTTTCGCGATTACGATGTTGGAGAAAGTTGTTCAGTTTAATGGTCTGTACTACACCCTTAAAGGAGATTGCCCATCTCCCATACATCGTTGGGCCCACAATTTGATAAATCGTTACAAGTTCCAAATGATTTGTTGGATTAAAATATCAATTTTAAGCTGACTTAGTTTCAGTTTCATTGACAATTGCATTATCAAGATATATGGGGTCGAATCTAATCGCAAAATAAAAATCAGCTGTTCCCTACATTTTGACAAGATAGACGAAGACAAAAAAAAAATTAAAAAAATAAAATAAAAAATTTTGACGTTC
Source organism: Globia sparganii (assembly GCA_949316385.1). NCBI lineage: Eukaryota > Metazoa > Arthropoda > Insecta > Lepidoptera > Noctuidae > Globia > Globia sparganii. Next base: position 3,585,416 of record OX438677.1, read on the forward strand.
AAAAGTGCCTTTTTATTTGAAATAAATGATTTGACTTTGACTTTGACTTTGAAGATAAATGTAGGGAACAGCTGATTTTTATTTCGCGATTTCAGGTTTGGTCACATAGTAAAAGTTGTTCATAATGATGAGTACAATGACCTCTTAAGAGGTTGCTGGTTTTTTCAAATAATCCTGTATATTATTGTATTATTATTTATTATATTATTTTTATTTATTATATTTATTGCTATTATTATTTATATTGGAATATTTTTTCGGTCACTGGGTCGTCTTAGGGGCTTGGTAACTAGCCGAACTCAAGTACCTACCAAATAATTGACATAACATGCGCACAACAACCTACTGTACGCCTTCCTACTATGCAATTACAATAATATTGCAATATTGCTTGCCTTTCACTTAGAGAGCTGTAGTGCTATTCTGTAAAAATTTCACCGTGAAAACTAAGGTGAAGTCAGCTGTCATTCCACCTGATGTTAGGGATTGGCCCTATTGATCACACAGCTCAGCTCACTTCACGCTCACTTCACATAAGTTATCACGGTGAGATTTTAACAGAATCGATCGGCTGTAAACTAAAATATACCTATACAAAATACATATGTTTTTCTGCTAATATGTCGAGAGTGAAATTTTCCTCTTAGTAAGACACAAGCCTCCTCTCTTATTGAGAGGGAGTGGGCCGTAATTCACCACGTAGACCCAATGCGGGTCACATGACCCATGACCCATGACCCATGGAGATGTCACATGTCTTCGGACTTTTAGTTCTAGGACCGGTTTCCTCACGTTTGAACTGCCTGCCGGGGATCGAACCCACGACTTACACCACTGCTCTTCTATAATATAGGATGGTGGCAGAGAAATCGTAAACCTAACCGTTTAGCCACCAATCCACAAAAGAAGGATGTCTCGAGAATGTGTGTGTGCTAGTGGTCTGGAATAACGTATCCTACTAATCCTACTTCCTACTATCCTATCCGACTAATATCCTACTTCCTACTAATATTATAATTGCGAAAGTTTGTGAGGATGGATGGATGTTTGTTACTCTTTCACGCAAAAACTACTGAACGGATTTTGATGAAACTTTACAGTAATATACTTTATAATACATCAGAATGACACATAGGATACTTTTTATCCCGATATTCCCACGGGATCAAAACTTACGCGGGTGAAACCGCGGGGCGCAGCTAGTATATTATAAAGGCGAAAATTTGTGAGTGTGTGTGTTTATATGTTTGTTACTTCTTCACGGCCAAACGGCTGGACCAATTTTGATAAAATTTTGTATGGAGGTAACTGACACCCTCGATTAACATAAATAGGCTACTTTATATTCCGATATTCCCACGGGATCAACACTTATGCTGGTGAAATCGCGGGGCGCTGCTAGTTTATAGTGGATAAATAGTACAGCCTATCGATTCTGTAAAAATCTCACCGTGATAACATAGGTGAAGTGAGCGTGAAGTGAGCTATCAATGGAGGCAATCCCTAACATCAGGTGGAATGACAGCTCACTTCAACTTAATTTTCACGGTAAGATTTTTACAGAATAGCACTGCAGTAGGTAGGAAAAAACATTGACGCGGGTACAAAGAATCAAAAGATTTGTTCAAAAGAATCTGTGTCACGTCTTATTACGGAAGGCAAGATAAATCGAACTTGGATTGTTCAATGATTGACCCGAAAACTCCTACATATTTCTTGTTAAAGAGGATGCGAAAACGGTGAAGGAAAATATCGTGAGGAAACCGGCATGTCCTAGAACCAAAAAATTCGAATACATGTAACTTCCACCAACCCGTACTGGACCCGCGTGGTGGATTATGGCCCACTCCCTCTCACAGAGAGACCTTTTTTCAGCAGTGGGAACTCAGGTGATGCTAAAGGGGATGCGACGAGGCAGCCCGCGAAATTCAAATTTCCTTACGTTTTTTTGCAATTTTTAGGTTGTATGTTGATCTGTGATTAGCGACCGTAAAAAATATGTGTATTTAAAGAATTATAGTCATTGAAATTATCAATACAACTCTTTAAGTTGATATTATCCTATCGAACGATTATTTTACGAAATCATGATATTTATGGCCAATTCTTGTAACTTTAAAAGTCGTATTGATGATTATAATTAGAAGATCAAACGAACTTACCTGAAGTGAAGTTCGATCTTGATTATCCTGTCTTCGTCGAAGAGATTTTAATCTTGACCAATTAGTAGCTTGCCTACGTTTCGATCACGCCGCACAAGTCTTTAGAGTATAAGAAAGAGAAAAAAACATTGTCTCCGTCTTGTGGCGCGCCGTCCAGGCGACACCTCATTATCTTTAGAGTAGAATAGAGAAAACAGTAGCAACATTGATCATACAGGGTTTTGGGTTAGGGAGGGACCTTAAATCTCTTCGACGAAGACAGGATAATCAAGATCGAACTTCACTTCAGGTAAGTTCGTTTGATCTTCTAATTATCCTGTCTTCGTCTTCTAGATTTTAATCTTGACCAAGTAGATGTTTAGAGGTCTATGATCTATGTTGCAAAAAATCAAACAAAAGGTTTAAGAAAAAAATAGAAAATTATATTTATTGACTATCCATAAAATACAATGGATTTTTAAAAATAACATTAATCAACAAAGTTTGATTAGGTATATTAACAAAAATACTGTCCAACTTTTACCAATTATTATTTTATACGTATTATTTTCCTATTTGTGTTCCTATTATAAATCTACAAGAATCTACGTTAAAAAATCTAATAAATTTGTACTAATCGACGTTTGATCAGTGACTATTGGTCGATTATAGAAATTAGCGAAAACTGCTGATTGAGCAGACCAACCCGCGGTCTTCCTAATGGCGTCGATACTTAACCCCGCACGAGCGGCTGCCGAAGTCGAGGCATGCCTCGTACTGTGAGCACTAAAAATGGAAGTGTCGATGCCGCTTTCCAATAATATCTGCTTAACCCAGCGTCCAAGGGTCTGAGAAGACGCTGCCCTGTGTGGTTTTTTAAACGTTAAAATCAGACGCTCCTCGTAATCTGGTCTGATCTCCGAAGTTACCTCCAAATGCTTATGTAAGACAGAAGCTGGGCAAACTCCAGGTTTCTGATTGAAATAAGTTAGATTTAAAAGGGGTTGACATTTACCAATTCTTGAAGTTTTAATCAGACTACTAATAGTTATTATAAATCGATCTTGGAATGTTTTAATATCAGACAATTTTATCAAAGATAAAGTTTGCATTCTTTGCCCAGTAGCAAGTGCTAACAGAGTGATTAATTTTTTGCTTAGCATTTCTAAACTAGCTGATTCATTCTGAATGTGTTCTAAATAACTTAAAACTATACTTGAATCCCATGTAATATCATAACGTGGAAATACTGGTTTTAATTTGAAAATGCCTTTAAAAAATCTTTTGAGGTTACTGTCTTCGCCTATTTTTTGTGTAGATATCAAAGAAATTGCTGATCTATGACTATTTAAAGTACCGTAAGATGATCCATTTTGAAAACAAATGGTTAGAAAGTCTATTACAGAAGAGACGTTAACATTGTAGAAGTCAATATTTCCTTGTATGCAATAATTCCACCATAGTTTGAGACTTGAACTGTATTGCGAAATAGTATTCTGTGAGAGGGACGAAAGCATAACGTCTAAGGCTGATTCGGGAACATGTTGTCTACGGAAGCATTCCCGGATAACACACAAGCTGCCAGGGAAAGATGAGGATGCAGGGGGTGTACTGATCTGAAAGGAGAGAGAAGGAGATATTTACTTGGAGAAAATACTATCATCTCTCTAACACAGAGTGACCTGAAAAGTGGGTACCACGGCTGAGACGGCCATAATGGAACGACTATTATGCCGGTCGCTTCATCAAGTATAATCTTTTTCAGGGTTTTTAAAATTAAAGAAAATGGTGGAAAAGCGTAAAAGAAAAATTGTGACCAATCTAACGTGAAAGCATCGATATTGTAAGCGAAAGGATCTTGTTTCCATGATACGTAAACCGAACACTTCGTGTTTATGCGAGAGGCAAATAAATCTATGTTAGGCTTCCCGAATTTATAAGTTATTTGTTTAAATTCTCTAGATCCTAACTCCCACTCCGTATTCATATTAAGTTTTCTAGATTCGGTATCAGCTTCTACATTTGATGAAGAGCAAATATATGATGCGAAAATGAAAATATTCCTTTCTTCACACCACTTCCAAATCATGTTGGCTACCTCGTTTAAGTGCTGGTATTGAACTCCCCCCATTCTGTTAACGTACGAAATAGCGGTAGTATTATCAACGCGTAAAAGAATTTCGCAGTTTTTTCTATCTTTTGCGAATGATCTGAGGCCGAAATAAATTGCCAACAATTCCAGATAGTTTATATGATTATTACGCTCTGTGGCGTTCCAATGCCCACCCGATTTTTGAGAACCACAGGCTACACCCCAACCTGTTAAGGAGGCGTCTGTGAAAATCTCAAGATCGTATTTATGGTGACGAATTGGATTGACTTTTAATAAAATATTATTCTTCCACCAAGATAAATCCTCATGTAAACTATCTGGTACACTTAGGAATGCATCATAATTATCGTTGTTCTTAAGCAACGCCAAATATTTAATTCTCTCTAGAGCCTTGGTGTATAACCAGCCGTATGGAATAGCTGGACATGCTGCAGTAAGAGTGCCTAGGAAACGAGCTAATTCTCTTATTCGAAGTCTCTTTGAATCCGATAACCAATTTACTTCCTTAAGGATCTTGTGTCGTTCTGAATTTGGTAGTTGTAAAGTCATGGAACCAGAGTCTAAAATAAAACCTAAGAATTTACAAGCCGTTTTGGGTATCAAATTGCTCTTTTTATAGTTAATGATAAAACCTAACTGTGTTAAACAACTAATACTTTTATTTGCGTTTTCTAGGCAATCACTAGAGGATTTTCCAATACACAAAATGTCATCAAGATAGCGTACTGAAAGAAAACCTTCAGACCTTAGATGAGTCATAACCGGTTGCAATATTTTCGTAAATATATAAGGAGCCGAACACAGCCCAAAAGGCAAAACTATAAATTCGTATAAATCTTCTCTAAAATAAAAACGTAAAAATTTTGTATGACTATCATGAATGGGGACTAAAAAATAGGCATCTTTAAGATCGATATTAATCATGTGACAGTCCTTGGTAATGAGTTTGGTGGCAGTTCTTACATCTTCCATTTTAAAATGTTCGGTATGTACATATTCATTTAATTTCTTTAGATTTAAAATAAACCTGCTACCACCGTCACTCTTAGGAATTAGGAAAATATCTGAAACGTATTGACCAACGACTGGTTTACACTTCCTAATAGCCTTAATTTTTAAAAGATGTTCTATTTCATTTTCTATTGCTACAGACTCACATTTTGAAAAACTGCGACGTGGGTAATTTTCTAATTTCTGATTAGGCTTTTTAATAAAGGGTATCATGTAACCAGACACAGCATCTAAAATGAATTTATCATTGGTGAATGATTGCCATTCACAATAATAGTGTTTTAATTGACCAGCGAGTACCTGGGTTTGCAGCGGAACTTGTAAAGTCAATGTTTCGTTGTGTACCGCGGTGCTCGGGCCGGCGCAGGCGGCGGCTGCGGGCGGCGCGCGGACTGCGGCGGCGCCCGACGCATGGGGGGTGGCGGCGAGGCTGGCGCTCGCTTGCGGCCCGGGTATGCGTAGTGCGCATACGACGTCGTTTGTTTCGGCCCACCGGCTCTGGATGGGTACATCTGGCCGCTGCGCTGGTGTTGGAACCGAACTCGGGTCGATGGGCCTTTTTCGTTTAAATTGACAGTTGATGTGTGAGCTTGAATTAGTTGACTTGTATTTTTAATAGTTCTAGAATTCTTGACTAAATCGCCTAGATTTTCCCCAAATAAAAGAGAATCTCTTTTCCTATCTTTAAAGGGATCTGACAAAGATTTATCAATCAATGGAATGATAACTGAGCGACGAGTATCTGTTTCAGTGTAGTGGGAATCAGCCAGGAGTTGACCCGCATCGTTCAGAGTACGGATGATATCTGGAATATCTGAAGTTTTCTTTAAGAGACATGTCATAGCATAACCTAAAGCTGATAGGGCTTTGCCTAGCTGATCTTGCTTGGCAAGCAGCCGTTTATCCCTTAATTTACAGGTCTCGACTAGCATGGCGCCAATTTCCGGGTTCAGAGAAGGGCCTTTAGCGAGGGGAACATTTTTTGGAAAAAGATGTTTCTTTAAAATCTCCTCTTTAGTTTCCTTTTTTAAGCCACATGAAAGAATTTTTTTAAATCGGGTGGCTAAATCTGCTTGAAGGTCACTACCGTACTCAACGATGTCAGCCTCAGAATCACCAAGGGCCTTTAATAATTCGGGGTCAAAATTGTCAGACTCAGCTGTTTCGTCCTGCGGCGGTATAGCAGGATCAATGTGCGTCAAACAGGGTTCAGCAGCCTCCGCGTCGACCGTTGTAATAGCGCCATCTCCAATCTCATTTGGGTGGTCCCTGTTTTGAAGCACGCATTCAGCCTCGGCGGGAAGCGACACGTTTACAGGTGGATCCAGCTCGAGATGTTCTGGAAACCATTACTTATAATGAGGCAATACCGAATAAAAGGAGGCAACCACACAAAAGGTAGTTTAAAAAAAAAAAAAAAACTTGATTATGATAGCAACAGCGAATAAATACGGCTAAGTATAGCTGATGGTATGCCATGTATGTAATGAGCGTTACTTTGCAGTAGGCAATAGCCACACTTTGAATGCACACAACGCAAACATATAAAAAATTCTTGGTAGGTATCCGAAGAATACAACGGATTTTTGCATAAACGTACGAATCCCGATGAATGCAACGGTCGTACTTATATTATATTATTAGACGATTATAAATTATCCGAAGAATACAACGGATTAAAAGGCATAGTGATCCCAAAGAATACAAAGGGTACATAAAAATCACCTTGAGGGTAGACATCATCATCGTCGTCCGAATATATAATCCTCCGAACTCTGCGCCGATTCCCTTGAATTTTATCTTCGTACTTTTTCATCTTCCTTCGCCATCTGTCTTCTTTGGTTTCATCATGATTCCGCTTAGGCATCCTTGATGCAAGCCGTAAAAACCGTTTCCTAGTATTTTGTAGGTAGGTGCTTGTGCAAACGCCGTGAGCGCACGGACAAGAATGAGGTGTCGCCTGGACGGCGCGCCACAAGACGGAGACAATGTTTTTTTCTCTTTCTTATACTCTAAAGACTTGTGCGGCGTGATCGAAACGTAGGCAAGCTACTACTTGGTCAAGATTAAAATCTAGAAGACGAAGACAGGATAATGATTATTATTCCGTAGATACACATATTATTACGGACGTGAATCATACTTTGATTCAGAAAACCTGATACTGACCTGCAAATTGGAAAAAAAAAGTAAGACAATTTGAATTTGGCGGAATACACTGGCGCTTTCGCCTTAGGGGTCGATCGCTTTGCAAACCGAAACCTTTTCCCCGTTGCCCGGGGCTACGAACGAGAAAAATGTTAAATAATGTTGGTTTTCTTCAAAAAGCTAGGTAGGTTTTAGGTTGAAAAGTGTTTTTTACTAAAAGGGTAGCCATTTCCGTAAATATTTAAACCAAACACGTTTTATTTCGTTTCAATATTTGCCTCCACACACGAGTCTTTTAGGATAACTGAAAAGTCTTACTGCTGGACCGTGGGTGTAGATAGATGAAAAGAAACTACATATTAAAAAAAACATTTTTAGGTAGCTTGGCGTAACAAAATATTGGTGGATTTTATCTCGCTTACCGCTCTACAAACCAACCTCGCCTAGAGTCTGTTTCTCTTGTCCGGATAGGCATTATCTACCAGATAAATGACCAGCACCCTAATTGCGTAACACACTAATACTCTCAATTTGAATCGTTTTGAAGCATATTGCTAATCCATTGCTCCATATGTTCGAAAAGTGTGTCTGCTCAACAACGTAAATAACGCAATGAATGTTGTTGAACTGTCAAAATGAAACCCATTGCTACTGATAGTGTGTTACGCAATCACACTGCAGAGCCTCTATGAAATTATCAGCCAAATATGAGTTAGCCGAATATTATCAGAAGCTAGTGGAACACACCAAAGACGCCATTAGCCAATTGCCGCTATACAATATAAATACCTAACTACAGTATTTTTATTTCGCGAAGCGACTCGCGCTTTACTTGTGGTTACCAAGTGTACAAACCAATGTGATAACACACACGCACACACACACATCCGACTACGCTATTGTCTCGAAAGGTATCGAGAGCTACATTCGACTATATCGCTAAGGCATAGGTTCAAAGTTGATTGGGAAAATTTGACAGTTTCGGGTAGCTTTGACGTACCGGCGTCTGTACAATGTACATCCTACGCAACAACACATCAGTAGGCAGATAAGAGCAACGATGACGTCAGTATGCAGTATTACAATAACAGTACTAACTTAATTTAATAACAATGTCACAGAAAATTGGGTAGGTTTTGTGAAAGTTGATAAGGTTAGAAAGTGGGTAGATATTGTGAGGTGACGATTAATAGAAATGTGTGGGAGCTAGATGAACCGATGACCTTCAAAAGGAAGCTGGAACAGACTGGATGTGGAAGGCGGAGGACAGGGTGTTGTGGCACAGCCTGGGAGAAGAATATGTCCTACTGTGGGCTGCTATAGGCTGAGTTGACTGATTGATTGGGAGATGTTTGAAGGCGCCGATATGCAGTAAATGATATAATTATCAGACTACACCCCTTACTAATAAATGTTGTATAGGTCTGTATAGTTACACAACGCTTTTTCTTCTTTCGAAAGTCAAATTACAGACGACTGAAAGAGAGAAATCGGTGTGTAACTATTCATCGGATATATTACGTTTATTAGTAGATAATAATAGGGGAGCCCACGATGCTAAATAGGGGTTTAATTGTGGAAATCGGCAGATTATATTTTTCCTGTTATCTTTGAATTATTTCCTTCAAAATAAAAAAAAAATCGACCGCGCTCGAGAATGTCGAGGTGACGTTTTTTTTTTTTGCAAGTTTGTGACCTTCCCACTCCCCTCAAGTCACGGTAAAATCGTCAGATTATTGAAAATGCGCACTTTTCAGCATGTAATTAACCCACCATACCTTAATCTGATGCGCTCGAGTATTTCTAGCTATCGATATTTTTTTACTTGTACGAAAAATACGCGCATTGAGCGTGGAGTTGCGGAAACCAGCCCGTTTTACCTATTTTTTTACTATTCTGATCGGCTACCCTATTCGCGCGGTCCTCTAAAGAGGGTTAAGATTAATTTGGTCTAGGTACTCAACAGAGTGCAAGGATTCCCCCTATATGTCAATCTGCTACACTTGAGTAAACCCCAAAATCCCCTATTGGACTCCCCTACTATAAGGAGGTAAGTATTTTATTCCCTCAGAGAGGATGCTTGTGTCCCAGCACTGGGACCTTATAGACAGATTAAATATGCTGAATTTCACTTGATACATTTTTTTTTGGATGGGAAATTATCAAATAACTTCTCTCGCTCTGGGCGGAGCGGGAGGGTGTGTCAGACTTTTACGACTAAAACCCACCCGTGTTCCTTCAGTTGCGTGTGCCAGGGACCATGGTATCTCTTTCGAACAACCCGCGACCCTGGCAGGTATCGGCCCTAGCGAACCCCGTCAGTTAGTGCTGACATCTCATTGAGGCGCGCGTGGAACACAACGCGCCGTCGACCACTTGCATACCTCAAAATTCAAACGAAATAGTTGGTGTTGTGGTATTATAAAAGTCAGAGACTGGTCAACTAAAGCAATGACATATCCTTTGTAGATAGGATACGCTAAATAATGTTACAGTATATTTATTAACTGTCGTGAAATTAATTGTCGAGCAAATTGACCCACTACGTCTATTCTATTCTATTTCTTATTATGGCAAGCAAAGTCGATGTCGACCATTCCGCCAATGTCTGACCCTTTACGTAAATTTTCTCTGTTATATTAAAATTATCTAGACACGCGGCAAGCCAAGTTCAAGCAAAAGAACTGGCTAGCCAGCGCCGAGTGTAATATTACACGAACCACTTGGTGCCACTTTTGACCCTTCCATAACGCTTTCTTAAAACTTTCAAAGAATTACAGGTGTTTTGTGGTGTTCTTAGTTGGCTTCCACGCGGACGGAGACGCGGGCAGCAGCTAGTAATATAATCGGGGTATAACGAAAAACATGGAGCGACTGTCAAAGATCCACGAATGACAGCTGGGTCGAACGGCTTAACATATTTTCCGAACCACGGAGGGGTCTCGAATAACAACCACGTCACAAAACCTTAATAATAGAGGCTAGGTCTCATTTTCCAATAACTTTAAGAAGATTAACCGCCATTTCTTTCATCCTAGACCCAGCAATTACTATGTATAAAAGCCTTAATCAGCCCACTCAGCACGATACTAGGTGCGCCAATTTAGACCTTAATTGCATGTCGTTAAGTGCTATTACTTTCAAGGCTAGGTGATGATATTCCCATGGGAAATCATGTTGATACAGGCTTTTAGTGCGGGTAGTGAAATAATCCTATTTCTCTCGTTGCGAGGGTAGGTTTACATACCTATAAAAGTTATATTTTATGGTCTAATCCTATGACGTAGGTACAGACCATTGCTGGTTAAAATTAGGACTTTTATCTGTACCAATAATGAAAAATAGACCTCACAGCTTTGCTTAGTAAACCCTACCACATGGAAGTAGCTATCAAAGGTTAAATTAGCTTACGAATCTATATATATGCCCAATTTGGCTACAAAAATTCTACCATTGGTAAGTAAAACGATAATAATCTATATACAGGGTGAAATTGAAAACATGCGACAAACCGAAATGGAAGATTGTACTCATCATTATGAACAACTTTTACTAAGGGAACAAAGCTGCAATCGCTAAAAAAATCAGCTGTTCCCTACATTTTGACGAGTTATACGAACATAAATGTAGGGAACAGATGATTTTTTTTTCGCGATTTCAGGTTTGGTTCCATAGTAAAAGTTGTTCATAATGATGAGTACAATGTCCCATTTCGATTTGTCGCATGTTTTAAATTTCACCCTATATATGCCCAGTTTGGCTATAAAAAATGCAAAATGGTAAGTAAAACGATTAGTTTTTATTGTTCCGTAGTCAACAAGAAACCCTTATAGTTTCACCATGACCGTCTGCCCGTCCGTCCGTCCGTCCGCAGCTTAGCTCAGAGACTTAGTACTAGAAAGCTATAATTTGGCATGGATATACATATTAATCAAGCCGCCAAAGAAAAAAAAAATTAGGGTAGCTCTTCTACACGTAAAGTGGGGATGTTTTTTTTCTCGTATACCACATGGTGTGGGGTATCATTGGATAAGTCTTTCAAAAATATTGCAGGTTTGTGAAAACCATTTTTAGATTTAGGGACCCGTTTGTGAAATATTAAGCTTTAAAGTTCTAATTTTTGTTAGAGTCAAGTGTCCCCTCCGCCTGCCAGCTAACTGGTTACTTTTGGATAAGTGAAAAAAATCACGGCAGTAGTATTTATAACGAAATTATAAGGAAAACTATCACAGCAAAGTAGGCTTTACAAGTTTACGAATAATAGTCGACCAACATAAATTTTCAACTACAATGTTAAGTTTGTTCTTGGGATAAATTCATTCCAACTACGGAACTCTTTGTTGTACGTGGTTCGACATGGACACGCACTTGGCTGGTTTTTTGTTTATAGGAACCGCGCATTAGTAAGGTTGACCTAAAAACTTCGCAGCGTGAATATAATTTTACTGCTTTTATACTTACGTAAGTAGGTAGGTACTCAAATTATATAAGGAAATAACGCTCGGGTCATGGGGCCCGAGTGCGCGTCTCCTTTTTAAAGAAATTTCTCGCCGGCTGGTCGACACTTCACGTGACCAGAGGGCTAGGTCGTTCTTTGGCCAAAGAATTAGCTTTGCCATTCAACGTGGCAATTCAAATTCAAAAACTTCAATTCGAGCGAAGACCCAGGGTTAGTAACATTGTTCTTATAACTAAGTGTTAGTAAACAACACGATACGATGGCACATGTAACTGACAACCAGTGGCATTGCATAAAGGCATAAAAGCAGTGTCTATCTCGATAAATTACCATAAGCCTGTCAATTACATTTTATAGATAGTGCAATCCACGAAGACGCGCCCCACTCTTCTTCCGAAACGTTACTGTTTATCGCTAGTTAATTCCATTAATGTTTTAGTTCTTTCGATACGCTCTAATTACCCACTAATAATAATTCGTGTGTATTTGCAAAACTAAAACACTAGCGGAATGTTGCACACTTCTGCTGTAAGCATTAGGAAAAAGAGTGGGGCGCGTCTTCGTGGATTGCACTATCTGTAGTCTGTGTGCCCACCTAAATTATCATACGTGGGTAAGAAAATAATTTGAACATTCAAAATAGATACTTTTTTTTCTATGTTTCTGATTAGTGACCGCGTCTGCCTAGACTAGGAACGGCCTAGTGCCTGCCTACCCATTCTGAAAACCAACGCACGCCACTGCTGACAGCAGTGAATCATATACGGACAGTCGTCTTGTTGTATAGTTTATGGTTATTTTTGGTTTTGATATGTCAGCTTGACTTGTTTAAATGAACTGACGGATAGCTGGTAGCACACAAAAATCAATTATTAGCATTCCACGGCACTTCAAGAAATACTAACGGGCCGAGTGAATGCCCTATTGAATTAGAAGATCTACAAGTAACTTCAGAACAGTCAGAACCGAACCCGACACCTCCAGGTGATGGTAGTGCGTCGGACACTGGAGGGGAGGAAAATAGAGAAGACGAAGTATTCTATGATGCAACAGATGCAACCCATGGAGATACTCCTGTGGAATTAAGTCAGCCAATAAGACAAACGGTTGAAGGCATGAAACTGCGAGCTGTGCCTAGAGTAGACTATAAGCGTTTTTATTAGAGTTTTAGATTTATGTTTATTTTGTCAAGCTAGGGGAAGGAATGTTGTATAGTTTATGGTTATTTATGGTTTTGATATGTCAGCTTGACTTGTTTAAATAAACGTCAGTGTGCTACCAGCTATCCGTCAGTTCATTTCTCCTTCCGAAGTCCTAGGCCTTCGCCCTCCGCAATATCCGCATACTTATCACGTCTCTGTCAACAATCATTTTCAGAACTCTGTTGGGACTGGCCATGAGTCATGGCCAATGGCTATATTGCTTTTGTAACAGGCTATCTTATTCAGGGAACTAAACTTTAAACGTAAACAATCAACTACCCTTCAAGTTACAGTCTCTTTGTTAACCTGTCAATTACACGACAGACAATAACGTTAATTTGTAAAGTGGGTAGTGCTTTGTTTACACTTTACACGAAGTCTTTTGTCTGTTTGGTGAGTGATTCAATGTTCAAAATATTAACGGAAATCTAATGGTGGGTAGAGGTATACATAATTATTTGAAACGTATCATGAATTGTAGCATGGGTTGAACCGAACCATCTGCCTAGCCTTTTCCCAACTATATTGGAGTTGGCTTCCAGTCTAACTGGAGTACCAGTATTTTACATAGAGCGACTGCCTATCTGACCTCCACAACCCAGTTACTGGATAATGCGATACCCCTTGGTAAGACTGGCTGTCAGACTTTCGGGCTTCTGACTACCCGTAATGACGGTTAAAGATCCACGAATGACAGTCGGGACGGACGACTTAATGTGCTTTCCGAGGCACGGAGGAATTGGGCTATCAAATGCAAAAATATTTTTTATAAATTTTAAAATCCGAATGGAAAGTTCCAGAGTTTAGCGCGTTCAAACATAGACATTTTTAAATTTATAACAGCTCTGTGGTTGGTGAATCACAACAATTATGATATTTTTGACAGCAGCTGTAGTAGCAATTTTTTTTTAAATGAGTTTATTGAAACACAAAACGTTACGTAAATTCCTATCCTTGAAATTGTAATGAAATGAAACAGCCTACAACTTATTTTCTATGTAGGAACTACTTTAGTTATTTCCAAGGTGTTTTTGATGTTAATCTTTCACGCAACTTTAAAGATTAACAATAATATCAAAATATAATATAAAACGTTTATTTTCTCTACACAAGTTATGAACTTAAGAGTAAACTAGTCGCGAGCTCGAACTCACTGGTGGTTATGGCCAAAAAGCACGCTGTCTCGTCTGGCTTTGTGTCCGAGAGCGCTAGTATCAGCGATGAGCAGTTAGACGTTATTCTACACGAACAACATCGTTCTCGTGCACAGAAACATCGCTCCGAACTGATAGTAGCGTAAAAAAAATCGATGTGATTTTTCGGAAAAAAAAATTCAGAATGAACGCAGAAATAAAAAAAAAATCAGAAAGAACGCTAACCGAAAACGAAGTGATAGCACAGGCGGGTGATGCGTTGAGACGGACCACCCCGTCGCATCGCATCGCACCGCGTCGGGGGAACAAGAAATTTTACGCGGACGAAGTCGCGGGCAGAAGCTAGTAGATTTTATAAAAACATAATGTTTTTAATAATCGTGTTCTGTTTAATAAAATTTTACAAAAACCTTATCTTTTTAAAGAAATCGTTTTCCCCGTTTGGGTAATATATGTGAGCGAAACATACAAAATACGAAAAAAAAGTGCTGTACAAAAACTCCCATTCTAAAAACAACGTTCTCGCAAAACGAAATTGCTTCATTTACCGAACAGCATAAACACAAATAACATCACAAAAGCGTAGACAAACAAATGAAATACGCCGGAACAATCTAGGCGTATCCACGAGCCGAAATGTCGTAGTGCTCGAGACTGACCTTTTGCGTTTTATCTAAAAATACGCCAGCCCGCCAGACGAAGCTGCAGTTTCCCTAGTTGGCTGCTTACTGAAGTTACGGAGAATCGTATTTTAATGCCCTTAACTCAACTCGGCTCGACGCCAAGCACTTGAAGGCTAAGAGAGCACTACGCAGTTTCGGGTTTCTTTTTAAACATTTTAAAGAGGATTTTGTTTGAGTTGTTTTCATATTGTTGAAGGAAAAACTAAGCGCCTTTGTTTAAAATAAGATTTACTTTACGGCTACAACAGTTAGAATGTTTATTTTTAGGTTTTTTTTAAAGTGAAACTTTTATTACATCGTCTCAAACTTTTTCGTCTGTGTGTTGCATGTCGCGTGACGGTCGGCCGCGGAGTAGGGATAAAGTGAAATTTTTAGTTAAATGTCTATAATATGAAAAAAACGTTTCACTTTTACAGTGGTTTCATAAAATCACACAATCCTTTTTTTCTTTATTATACCGAATCGGCGGAGCGGATTTGGATTTTGTTTTCGACTAAGGCTGACAGGGGCAGGTTGACCGTAGGGGAAGACTAACTATCAAAATCTACACACTATATTTATAGCACTAGCTGTGCCCACGATTTCCTTCGCGTGGATGTCGGAAAATTCACTGCTTCATTGAAAAAAAAGAATCTTCCGATCATGCCTGGCAGGAAGCGTTACCTGGGGTTCTGTACCACAGCCTTTTCGACTTCAGTCATTACGCCTCGCAGAGCTAACGGCGGACGGCCAGCACCCTCCCCCGTCATGACCGTTATTTTAAAACTATGACACCCACCAAAAACATTTTCATGTAAAATGTTGCCAAGACGAGACCATAGGGCTCGCACTGTCAAAAAGTTATCAGATCTCATGTAGAGCCAAACTTCTAACTCTACACGCCCTAACTCTACAAGCCCTAACTTCACAAACTCTACACCTTAGTCAAAATATGAGGACTGGCCGTTTCGTTACTACAAGAACTATTGTATAACAGAAAGGTAATGATCACTGAATAAATTTTTCATCTTACGCCCATGTGATGGTAGCGAAACGGCCAAACCACATATTTTGACTAAGGAGTACAGTTTGTGAAGGATTAATATGATGTTTATAAAAACACCTTCGCAAATAATGCATTATTTTAGAACAAATTTGATTACTATAGAGAGACTCTTTTTTAGAACTTTTAAAAAGGAACAATTCCGTCATACATGTAAAAACGATGGACGAATGGACTGTATGTGTTAATGCCTGGTGAAATGAAATAAAACTAAAGCTCAAAGTGTTAAAAGGATTTTAGTGAATAGAAATGAATATTACAACATAAAATTGGAAACTTACACACAAACCTTTGACAGATAAAAAAAAAACGAAAGCAGAGAGGAAAAAACAAAAAACAATCAATAAAATAAAAACTATATAAATCTTCTAAAAAGTTGAGCACAACCAAGGAGTTTGCAACATTCCACCACCTTGTGCACGAAAGTGCACAAACTACCTACTAGTTGCTATTAGGTGGAAAGCCTTACAAGCTTCTTGGTTGGCCGACGAAGCAGGCCACCCGAAGTGGCTACATCCACCACCCTTACTATGCCATCCTTGCCAGGAAAGGTGTCAGCAACGCGGCCTCGTGGCCAAGTTCCACGGGGTAAATTTTCATCCATTATGAGGACAATGTCCCCAATATTGAAAGCTTGTTCCCTGCTGTCCCCAATCTGTCGCGGCTGCATAGTAGGCAAAATTTCTCTAATCCACCGGTGCCAAAAATGGTCAGCCAACCGTAGTGCTTTCCGCCAATCTGAACGTCTTAATAAGTCCCGGTCATCCAATGTTGAAGGAATAATTTGATTGGACGATGAACCAAGCAGAAAATGAAAAGGAGTGAGCGTCTCTTGGTCTTCGTGGCACACTGAAACGTGACTAAGTGGCCGAGAGTTGACAATAGCTTCGGCTTCTAGCAAGAGAGTCACAAGCACTTCTTCCTTTGGTGCTCTTTCATGCAGTGTGGCATTTAATGCTACTTTTACGCTGCGGACCAGCCGTTCCCAACATCCACCAAAGAACGGAGCTGCGGCGGGGATGAAGCTCCATTTGACACTTCTATTTGCGGCGAAATTTTCAACTTCAGGGTTGTAAAAATCACGTAGTATTCGGTTTGCACCAACAAAACATGTCCCATTGTCCGAATATATCGTATCGGGAGTGCCTCTTCTCGCAATAAAACGTCGCAGGCTCATAATGGCAGAATCCGCTGACAGAGAATGCACCAATTCTAAATGGACGGCTCTGGACGTCATGCAGGTAAAAAGGGCAACATAACGTTTCTCTCTCCTTCGGCCAATGGAGGCAAAGATGGGGCCAAAATAGTCCAAGCCAGTATAAGTAAATGGACGGCGATGGTGGGCAAGCCGTTGTGCCGGGAGATCGCCAGTCTTAGGACTGATTGGTTTTGCCTTCTTTATTTTGCAGAACAAACATTGGTGGGCCACACTTCGAACAGTGCTGCGCATGCGTAAGATCCAGAATTTCTGTCTCAACTCATTAATCACAGTTTCATTATTGGCATGACCTGCCCTACGGTGAAAATATTGCACCAGTAAACGGGTGACATGGTGGCGGCCATCTAATAGAATTGGGCGTTTCACATCGGTGCTGACATTTTCGACTGCTCGAATTCTTCCGTCTAAACGTAGCAAACCGTCTTCTCCCATCATGGGTGAAAGCTTCAATAAGGGGCTAGACTTGGGCAACGGAACATCTTGATTAATGGAATGAATTTCTACTGGAAACGTTTCCGACTGTAAGCGTTGTAAAATATGCCTTTCTGCGGCTTCCATCAATTCAGCTGACAAGGGCAATAGAGTGGTGGACGCTAATATAGTCGCACAACGGCGGTCTCTAACAGCGGTGTTAGGGACAGTGAGTCTAGTACGGTCCAAAAGTGAGCGAAATTTGGCCGCAGCCTGCAAAACGCGAGCAGTAGCGCGGAGTAAACGAAGCCAGTCACTATAACGGACGAAATCTGCTGTGAAAACCAGATGAGCAACCACAAGTTCGGGGAGTCGTTTACGTTCCTCTTGAACTATAGGCTGGCCAGCTGGTTCTTTAGGCCAATCCTCCGGATCTTCAAGAAGAAATGGTGGCCCCGTAAACCATCGGTGATTAGAATTTAGATGAAGAGATTTCATACGAGTAGCGTCGTCTGCGACGTTCAAATCAGTTGGGACCCATCGCCAATCTTGAACTCGTGAATTTTCAGTTATTTCCCCGATTCGATGGGCCACAAAAGGTTTGAACGTACGTGCGTCACTTCTGAGCCAACCAAGGACTGTTTTAGAATCTGTCCAAAGAAATGTGCGGATTGGTTTTTTTTTGTGAAATTCCTTGATAGTGACAGCAAGGCGTGAGGCAATTAAAGCAGCTTGTAATTCTAGACGCGGAATTGATGTCGGTTTGAGTGGTGCTACTCTCGCCTTACTAGCAATGAGGGCGAGCTTGATGGTACCGTTGGAATAAACGAAACGCCAAAAAGCAACACAGGCGTAGGCAAGCTCGCTCGCATCGGCAAAAACATGAAGTTCCCTGTGTAAAGGTTCGCCATTTACGTTGGCGTACCAACGTGGAATTCTAAGAGTTGATATTTCAGAGAGCTCTTTAAACCATTCACCCCACCTCAGGACCTCTGAGGATGAAAATGGTGTATCCCAGTCAATTTTTGATCTCCAGAGCTCTTGGAGTAGGATGCGACCCTTTACAACTATTGGCCCGAGTAACCCCAACGGATCATAAACTTTCATAAGGTGGGACAACACTTTACGTTTGCTTAAAAACCCTTGTAACTTGCAAACTTCTAAACCAGTCCTAAAACCTATAGTGTCTGAAACCGGATTCCAGGAAATGCCTAATACTTTATTGCCAGTGATGGAATCGTTACCAAGTTCGACTTCAGTTTGTTGTGCAGCACACAATTCGTTTGGCAGAAGACGCAGCGCTTCTGGATTGTTAGACATCCAGTCACGCATTTCGAAACAAGCATTTCGGTGGATAGTGACTATATCAGATGACAGCTGAGCAGCCCTGGTGGCGTCATCGACACTATCCAGATAATCATCCATATAACTGCTGTGCACGCTAGCGGTGGCCGCTTCCGGATACAAATCGGAGAAAAAAAAAAAAAAAAAATATTTCATTTATTCATAGAAACAACACGGACGAGGTCTCACAGCCTGCTCATTTAACGGGCACTCAGGCTGCTGCCCCATCGTTAGCAGCACACCTCAACTATCAGGCCGGTTACGTTCCCCAAGCGCCCGGGTTTGCCGCCACAGAGCCGCAACCCTCTGTCGTGGGTCTTGAGGGACAACGCCACAATGCGCCTGTTCTTTGTGATCAGTTGTCCCCCTTACTTTCGCAAGCAATTGCAGACATTGCCGCTGCAGCTAAATCTTTGGCCGCTTCACAGGATAAGCCACAAAAACCAAAAATAGAGCTCTTTCCATTTACTGGCATTGCATCACAGTGGCTTCAATTCAAGAAGCTATTTGATATTACTAAATCTTCATTTACCCCCGCAGAGAATGTCGCGCGTTTACAAAACACGCTCCGCGGCCCTGCACGCGAAGCTGTCGCGTCGCTGCTCATCTCTGCCGAGGACCCCGAAGACATCATGTGCGCTCTCGAGCGTAGCTTTGCGTGCCCTGAGATGATCGTCTTCGGAGAAGTACAGGTACTAAAACAGTTGCCGCGTCTAAGTGCCGATCTTAAAGAGCTGGGTGTTATTTCCAATAAGGTTCGTAATAGTTTAGCTACAATGAAATTTCTCAACCATCGGGAATATTTACATTCGCCTGAGATTTTTCATACCATTTTAGGTAAACTAAACCCATTATTAAAATTGAGATGGTCTGACTACGCGTCAGACATATCAAGCCCTTCATCATCAAAACTTGAAATTCTATCCGATTTTCTAATCAGGGAACACGAGCGGTACACTAAGTTCGCCTTTTCGCCTGAAGCAGGAGTACCGGCCCCATCTCTCAAACGTGAAAACATTCACTCTGTGTCACATAATAACAGTAAAAGTAACGAAAAAACAGCATGTGTTTACTGTAAAAAAAGCCACAACGTCAAAAATTGTGACGAAATAAAAGCTTTGTCAGTCGACGAAAGATGGCGTTGGTTACGCGAGAACAAAGTCTGTTATAAATGTTTAAAGGGTAATTCGCACCAATGGAAATCATGTAAAGTAAACCCGTGTGGAATCGACGGTTGTACCTTTCGCCACCATCCTCTTTTACATGGAAGGCAGGGTTTGTTGTTAGCGACATCGCATGCACCCGAAACACGGTCGTGTAACAATGCTGTGTGTGCAGCTGCGTCTGAAAGTGTCGCTCCCTCAACATCATCGTCTACAGCCACTCCGCACGTATCACCGGAAGATAGGGTAACAGTCTCAAACACGGGTATTCAGCGCGAACATTCAGAAACAAACACATTTCTAAAGTTGGTTCCAGTTATCGTATCTGGCCCAGCTGGCGACTTTGAAACATTCGCTCTGCTTGATGACGGTAGCACAGCGACGTTAATTGACTCAGATGTGGCAGCACACATAGGGTTGTCAGGACCACAAGACTTCATAAATGTCAGCGGTGTCGGTGGTTTGCAGAAAAGAGCGAATATCTCTTATGTTGATTTTTACATACAGGGTAAATACGAAACTGAGAAATATTTGATCAAGCGTGCTAGGGCTATGCCTTCTCTTAGCTTAAGTACACAAACACTGTCTAAACAAACGGTTGATTTATACAACCACTTACAAGGATTATCTGATTTTCTGGTTCATACAGATGCTACGCCAACTGTACTTATCGGCGCCGAGCACTGGCATCTATCGATAACTCACGCGGCCCGCACTGGCCGCCGCAATGAACCTGTAGCTTGTCACACTTTGTTAGGCTGGACATTGTATGGAGTTGCTTCTAGTAAAACCAAACCAGTTGAATTTATTAATCATTGTCAGTTAGATCCAGATGAGCTTTCTGGAGATGAACGTTTGGAGCAACTCATAAAAGAGCAGTACAAGCTTGATTCATTAGGTATTTCTAAGCGCGAGATTCTTCATAGTAAACAGGATTTGCGTGCTATTGAGATTTTAGACTCTACTACTACACGTTTACCAACTGGTAGGTATCAAGTAGGTCTGCCGTGGCGTGACAACATTCAATGTGTTCCCGACAGCTATCCGCAAGCTCTCTCACGTTTTTTGAGTCTGGAGAGGCGCATGCTACGAGAGCCTGAATTTGCCGAGGCTTATAAAAAATTTGTTGAAAACATGCTCGTTATGGGATATGCAGAGGAGTGCGACCCTGACACTTATTATAATAATTCCACTTGTACAAGTAACCTCACTAATCTTACTATTCACAATACAGACAGCACGACGCCGATATTAAGGTGGTATTTACCACATTTTGGCGTGTATCACCCACAAAAGCGTAAGCTTCGCGTCGTACATGACGCGGCCGCTACGAATCAAGGAGTGTCTTTGAACACTTTGCTTCTCCAAGGGCCTGATCTTTTAGAGAACCTGTTAGGAATTCTTTTTCGTTTTAGAGAGGGCAGTGTCGCCATATCAGCTGACATCAGGGAAATGTTTCCTCAAATACGAATCCGAGAGCAGGATAGGGATGCGCTACGTTTTCTTTGGCGCGACGTTCAGTCAAAAAATACAATGCCTATAAAAGAGTATCGAATGACTGCTGTTATTTTTGGAGCGTCGTCTAGTCCATTTACTGCTCTGTACGTAAAAAACAAAAATGCCATGTTTCATCAAATTTTTGCGTAACTTTAACCGTTTACGCAGCGCACGCAACGGAAGCTCTGAAAAGGAATAATTTTTCCCCTTTTTTGCAACATTTTTCACTATTGCTCCGCTCTTATTGGTCGTACCGTGATGTTATGTAGTCTATATATAGCCTTTCTCGATTTTTTTTTTAATTCGAACCAGTAATTTCTGAGATTAGCGCGTTCAACCAAACAAACAAACTCTTTAGCTTTATAGTATTAGTATATGTAGATATGTTGATAGATTTAATAAAAACCTAGAGTACCAGTGTATATAATGAACAAATAAAACCCACTGAAACCCAATTCCCTTTCATATTAACCTATCAGTTCCATAAACAATCGGTATTCCGGAGCAAGGAAGCCTTTAGAAATATCGAGCAGAGATCGAATATGTTGGCTTAATTTATTATTAATAGCAGACATTGGGAAACGAGGAAGGAAAGGCTCTTTCTCTAAGTATACAAAGTTCTTATTTACTCAAATACAAGGTATAACATAATAAAAGCAAGTCCTGGAAGTAGTTTGTTAATAATTGACTAGTGAATCTATTTCAGTAACTTTTAATATAGGTATTTTTTCAAAAATTATGTATTTTTTCATACTAACCGCCGATTAGGCCAAATAAAATTAAATCTAATTTCAAGGCAATAAGACACAATTTTGATCTGAAATGTAGTATAGTAGTAGTATCAACACGATTTTCTTAAAAAAAATAGCAAGCTTTAAAAAAAACAAGTTTTGGTCATTGTATTATGCTTTTAACTCAATACTCAAATTAGGGTGTATGAGATCTTGCTTTAATTATGTTACACTTTGTATACATCCTTACATTTTGATCGTTTTAATCCTCAAAAGGGGTCATTATACTCATCATTATGAACAACTTTTACTATGGGACCAACCCCGAAACCGTGAAAAAAAATCAGTTGATCCATACATTACGTCGAGTTATGCGAATATCTCAGCGGTCAGCTGATTTATTTTTTTATAGACTACTGTGTACGCGATTTAATACCGTTTAAAGATTGTAAAATCCGTTCCGATCCGATGCTTAAGAAACGAACAATCGTGATTGATTTCTAGTTTCAAGCTTCAAAATATAATAAGTACAAAGTCAAGATTTCCGTAGAGTTTCGTAGCACGCGTAGCTCCGTGCTACGAACCGCTACGAGAATCTTAGGAAATCACGAAAGATGTGATTTGCTACGCGTGTGCTACGAAGCTTATTTAAAAATAAATAACGTAGACTTTGTACTGTTTGTACTTGAAGGAGGTCTTTGCACAGCAGTGGGTTAGAAAAAGTTAAGAAAAAAAAGTACTTGCAAGTGATTCATCATTTGCCTAGCCTTTTCCCAACTATGCTGGAGTCGGCTTCCAGTCTTACCGGATGCAGCTGAATACCAGTATCTTACATGGAGCAACTGTCCATCTGACCTCCACAACCCAGTTACTGGGTAATACGAAACCCCTTGGCAAAACTGGTTGTCAGATTTTCGGGCTTCTGACGACCTGTAGCGACTGCCAAAGATCCACGAATGACAGCCGGGACCAACAACGTAACGTGTTTTCGAGTCACGGAGGGGTCTCAGTGTGTAAAGAGGGTCACCCATCCACGGACCAACCGCGGCAAGTGTAGCTTAACCTCATCGATCGACCTGTGCGGCTGTTATTACTTATCCATGAGTCCCTCCCAGCAAGCAATCAAACAAATATGCTATGTAGTCAATATATTCTATTCTATTTTTAATTATGGCAAGTAAAGCCGATGCCGACTATTCTGCCAATGTCAAAGTGAACTGGAAAAGCAAGTGTGCATTATTTAAAAAGTAAAAAATCTACGATGCTATTCTACAGTTGAACATAATGTAGATCTTGTGGGGTTAGTGTTGGACTGAAACAAACAACAAAAAACGAGTGTGCTTATGACCACACGACTGAAGTGAAACTTCTTTCGCTCCATCTGTATGTATATATATATATATATGTGTGTACAATATATACATGTATACACATATACATATATTAATTTTCTACAAATATTTAAATTTATTTCATGGTTTCATTGGTAAATTAATATTTTTGCATAGATCTTCTATTGCTTAGATATACGGAACGTATTTGGCTATGAGAGGAAGAGAGAAAGAAAATGTGCGCGCGCACTGCTGTCTCTTGCTTATATCCCCCACTTAACTTCCGTTCGCCTTGCCCGATCACACTTTTCGTAACGCTTACGTCACGCGTTCGCCAGCTTACTCCCCAAGTCAAGCGTGCGTAAAGAAGTTTCACTTCAAAAATATAATTACATAATATTATTATATTTGTTATAACATTAAAATATACATAATATACCATATCCCAACGGGCAGAATATTTGAGGAAACAAATCATAATTTTATATTATTGTGCCGGATGAATATCATCAGCGCCACAAGCAAATCTGGAGAGGGATATGTTAAAAGAGAGGGGAAATTAATCGGAAGAGGGATCTTAAATTTGGGGAGACGGCTATACAAATCTAGAGGTGGGATGTTGTTAGAGCATTTGAAAAATATGTGATCCAGGGTGCCCTCCTCCCACCCGCACTCGCAGAGAGAAGAGTCACGGACATGGATCTTGTGTAAAAAGACGGGAGTGCAACAAAAGCCTAGGCGGATTCTACAAAGAACGGATATAATAGTTTTCGATACTTTTTTGTGACCGAAAAACCACGGTTTTGGTTTCATGGTCGGTTGCACTGCATAAAAAAAACTACCTTTTTTTTTGCTAGACATATTCCACTGCTCTTGCCAGGAAGACTGCAGGTTCAGCCTTGGAAGGGACAGTAGGTCGTAACCCTGGTAAGAATTGTGCGTGAGATCCGACGATAAAGATGAACAAGCATCTTTAGCCAAAGCATCAACACATTCGTTGCCCTTAATGCCACAATGGCTAGGTATCCAAACTAACTGAACATCTTTTTGACTATTAGCGCAGGTAAAAAGTGAATTTTTAATTTTTAAAATAAGGGAACTGTGCAATTTACTTTTAAACGGATTTTGGACTAAAGCTTGCAAACAACTAAGGGAATCTGTAAAAATAACGGCTTTCTGGATATTGTGGTGTGATTCTATAAAAAGACAAGCTTCCAATATAGCCACGCACTCGCCAGTGAACACAGAAGACTCCTTAGGGCCTTTATACTGTAGTATAATTTTGGAGTTTTGGTAATAGACCGCAGCGCCAGTGTGATTATGGTCGGTTAGTTTCGAAGCATCCGTGAAGAATAATTGAAACCCGTTCCATCGCTCGCCCACCACCGCATTGAAAGCCAAATTTGCTGATGGGGATTTTTTGGATATACCAATATCAAAGAAAATTTTTGGAATATATCTTAAAACTGGATAAGGAAAGTTAAAAAGGGGTAATCTGGGAAACTGGACGATCGGGTATGGTAAATTTAGAATAATACGAAAGGATTTTAGGATTAAGGGTATTTCCTTATTTTTCCAGTAATTTGAGCTTCTGCATATGGCATCTAATTCGTTCAGTCTTCTTAAGAGAGGGTGGGTGGATCTACTTATTAGCCTAGACACAAAACGGGAGGCCAGATATTGCCGCCTAAGGGCCAGAGGAGGATCAGCACATTCGACCTGCAACGCGTTAACGGGAGAGGACTTCATACAACCTGAGATGATACGAAGGCACTTCGACTGAACTCTATCCAGCCCAGCCAAGGCACCTTTGTTGGAAGGAATCAGAAGATACGTTCCATAGTCTAAAACACTACGAACTAAGGCGTTATATACTAATTTCATGGTGTATGGGTGAGCACCCCACCAGACACCCGCAAGGACTTTTAAAATTGAAATAACACGTTCACACTTTTTAATAAGATGATTTATGTGATGTTTGCCAGTTAATTTTGTATCTAAGATAACGCCTAAAAATTTTACTTTTTTAACTATAGGAATATTGTGGCCTAAAATGTTCACTGAAATATGAGGGATGAGTCTTTTGCGAGAGAAAATTACCACCGAACTTTTGGGAGCAGATAACGACAACCCTTGGCTTAAAAGCCATTGATTCAAAGAGTCCAGAGAGAGACACAAAGATGACGCAGCGTCAACTATGGAGGGATCAGTCACATACAAAACAATGTCATCGGCATATTGTAGTATCTGACAATTGTTGTTTAAGCAGGACCCAATATCAGCCGTATACAAATTGTAGAGTATGGGACTGAGGACATAGCCTTGTGGGAGTCCCTTCCATGTCTGCCTTGTATCGAACTCCTCACCCTGGACTCTCAGAACCAATGAGCGGGACAACAGAAGTTCGCATATGCATTGTATCATCTTAGCCGGAAGACTCAGCTGTTGCAGTTTTTGCCTGAGTACGGGAAGAAGTACATTGTCATACGCAGATGAGATGTCAAGGAAAGTGGCAACAACAGATTCATTTTTAGAGTAGGCTAAGCGGATATCCGCAACTAAAGTACTAATATTATCCATTGTGCTTAGTCCTTTCCTAAAGCCAAATTGATGATTCGGTAGTAGGTCTCTCGATTCGACTATCCACTCTAGACGGTTTTTGATAAGGTGTTCCAGTAATTTGGCTAGGACTGAAGATAGGGCAATTGGCCTAAGGCCATTCGGATCATCTGCATGTTTGCCTGGTTTCAATAAGGGAATAATAATTTGCAATTTCCACTGATCTGGAACCCAACCATGACTATAACAGAAATTTAAAATATTTAAAAAATAGACTTTCGCTTTTTCACCAAAATGGGTTATGAATGAATATGGCACGCCATCAATACCCGGCGCTGAGTCCCGGACATGTTTGAGTACCACATTCAGTTCGTCCAAAGTAAATGGCGCATCGAAAGGATCCTCTGAATCTTTGTACAAGGGCGCGTTTTGACATTCTGATAATAGTGGAACATAGGATGGCGCAATTTTGTCGAAAAAATGTTCAGCTGTTTCCCTAGCAATCGGTGAAGAGATTGATGGGGAACAACCACGTCTAAACCTATTAATATTCTTCCAGACGACTGACACTGGAGTAGAGGGTGATAAAGAGGTGCAAAAATTAACCCAACCCGTACGTTTCTTCTTGCGAAGAAAACGTTTGGTCCTGGCATTGATACGACAGTATGCCAACAGATTTACAGTGCTCATATCTGTATTGTAACACACCTCGGCCTCGTCTCTATCCCTGATTGCCGAGGTGCATTCTGGGTCCCACCACGGTGGTGAAGGGATTTTATTACGAGCACTATTTTTTAATGGAAAGCAGGAGTCTGCACTGGAGGTAATAGCTGTTACAAAACTCTCATAGCAGCTCTTGGCATGGCAGTGACCAGAAGGATCAGATAAGTTTGAATTTAAATTTGGAAGAACATCAATTTTGTCCTCCAATAGTGATATAAATTTTGTCCAATCCGGTTTGGACAGGTTATATTTCAAAAGTGGAGGAGAAGTTTTTTCTAAATAGAACTTATTAACCAAAGATATGACTATAGGGTAGTGATCACTACCATGCGACAAGGTTGTGCATTCCCAGTGAGTCGATGCCGCTAACTCTACCGAACAAAATGTAAGGTCTACGCAACTCTTTTGTTGTCTTGGAAGAGATCGTCGTGTTGAGCAACCGTTGTTCAAAACGCAGAGGTCCAAGTCATCCAAAAGATCAACTAGTGCCACACCAAAGGCATCACAGCGTTCAGACCCCCATCTGTAATGGTGGCAGTTAAAGTCACCCATGACCAATATTGGACCATGAACATTAGAGAAAATATCCTGTAAACATGTTAAAAAATTATGATGAGGATGTGCAATATAGATTGAAAATACTGTGATGCCCTCAACTCTCCCTGCGGCAATGCTCATATCACCCGTAAGTGATGGTAAAGTAAAAGGCAAAAGTGGGACTCGATTGTTGACTAAGAGGGCTGACCCTCCATAGCCATCAGATCGATCACATCTGAAAATGTTGAAATGTGGCATACGGAAGCTAAGACTTGGAGTAAGCCAAGTCTCAGCTATGGAACAAGCCAATGGCTTGTATTTATTTAAAAGGAATATGAGGTCGTGCTTTTTATGCCACACGCTCCTCACATTCCACTGAAGGAATACTTGGCGAGACGCCATTTCTGATATCTAAAAGAAGAGTTATAAGTTGTTCGGCAACGTTGGACGGTAATTGGGTATTAGAAGTAGAAGAAGAAATAATGATGGGTAAGAGTTTTATAAGTAGTTCGATAATAGAAGAAGTACTATTAGAGACGGAAGTATTAGAAGAGACATTATTATAATTGAGAGCGCAGCCATTAGGCTGTGAAGGTTGGGGGGAACTAGTTATCTGCTGATGGGCAGCTTTGTCATAAGATGGGGAGAGGGGGGCATGGGTCTTAGGCTTTAGTGTTACTGTCTTGCGATAAGACTGAGATATCGGAGTTTTTGTGATGTTGGCATAATTGCGGGAAGCTGTTGGAATTAATTTGCTAGCCTCAGCATAAGGCATGGATTTTTCAGCCATAACAGTCTTAATGGCTTTCTGTCTACCATGCTCGGGGCATGACCTGCTATCAGCAAAGTGATTACCCGAACACAGAATACAGAAGGCCTCGCCCTCAGAAATGTTGCAACCATCACCTGGGTGATCGTGGCCACATTTACTACAGCGTGGTTTTGATCTGCATACGTTTGCCACATGTCCGAATCTACAACACTTGCGACATTGAATTGTGGGAAATATGTACTGCTCAACAGGAAGGGATGTGTAACAGCAGAAGATCCTCTGGGGTAAGACTTGACCATCGAATGTGATTACACAAGTTTCAGTAGGTTTCCATACATTAACACCATCTTGCTGAACTTTTCTGTTAATCCTGCGAACTTTTAGAATTAGCCCACATCCTGAGGGCACAGATAACAAAGCTATAGCCTCATCTTCTGAAATATCAGAGGGAACACCTGTTACTACTCCCATCCTTGTGATGTTAAATGTAGGGATAGAGGCAGTATAACTGTACTTGGGTAACAAGGTGTTAACCAAGAAGGAGTTGGCATCCTGAGGGGAAGTAAACTCTACAGACACACGGTTTCTACCAACCCTATTAACACCACCACGAACTATGTTCGCAATGTTGTTATTAATTAAAAATTTACCAAAATTAACAGGATGTAATGTGATGCCTGAGTTGGGTTGGGTCTCTATACGGGAGACGTGGACAATGTAAGGGGCCTTATCAATTGCCGAATATTTGGCACGTCCAATTTGGCTTTTTTTTTGTTTGCTTGGGGGGGTAGATGACAAAATATCTTCGTTAACCGGGCGTTTACGGGAAGATTGGCTGGATTGGGATACATCCATCTCTGTAACACTACAGACAACATCCGCGAATTGTGATAGTGGAT
Organism: Globia sparganii; assembly: GCA_949316385.1. Lineage (NCBI taxonomy): Eukaryota > Metazoa > Arthropoda > Insecta > Lepidoptera > Noctuidae > Globia > Globia sparganii. The sequence goes on from OX438677.1 coordinate 3,614,555, forward strand.
TCGGGGAAAAAGGGAATGAAGGACTTGGAATGTCGGGAGGATCAGGATCGGGTGGTTTATTTGCATCCATTTTGGAAAAAACGAATTAAAATACGACAATCACAATACAAACCTGTTAACGAACACAAAAACAACACACTTAACAATAACAAGTTACAAAAATGTCAACAATCACTTTAAAAAAAACAACAAATTCTAAACACACGTGCTAACCAAGAACACCGTGGCGAGAATCTCACCATGTAGTCAATATAAAAAAACAAGTATTAGGTAAGTACATAAATATACTGAAATCAGATAAGGCCGGAATATAAACACGTGAAGCAGAGTCTGACTTTGAAACCCATATTATCTGTTTGAGTAATAAACTGATTTATATGAATCATGCATGACGGAACTTGGAACCTCATATAGCTTATCATAGAGATGACAATGCGCGATTTTTGTTATTTCAAGGACAACTTCCCTACAGCAAACGACCTTGGGCTTTGAACGGTGCCGCAGTGACGCTTATGGCTCTTGATTTTAACGAAGCAAACAACAAAAGGAAAAACCTGATGAAATACGAATAAGAGAACGTACTTGATCTGTTTTTCACACATACGAACCTCGATATAAAGAAAAAATGCACCCACGCTTAAGAAAACTACAGAAAAGGTCAGCTCTTCAAGTATTTTTATCTTCCTCTTCCACATGAAAGGGACATTCAAAGAAATTCCGATAAAAAAAATGTGTCACGATCGTCTGTTGCGATTTGGAGTGTTCGGTGAAGATCGTACGCAATATACTTGCTACATGGTCTAAAGCGCGGTCACTGTCGTACTGCATAGAAAAGAAAGAGAAGCGTGATGACACAACGCTGGTAATTTATTGCAATATATGAAGCAATTATCTATTTACAAAAAATATATTGTTTGGACTAAAATATTAAAACACTGGTGCTTTAGTATATTGCTTTTAGAATCATCTGAAAAAAAATCAGAATGATTGTATGTATATTAGTATGGTTTTTATTGTGAAAAGATAGTTTTTAGAGGTATCTTCATGATTTTGTTGCTATCGTATCAAATTATTTGTATTATGTTTTTAGCATATATCCTGAAGAATATCATAATAGACTATCACTTCGCCCGCGACTTCGTCTGCGTGTATTCGTGCCAAATTTCAAGTTACACAATTTTTTTACAAAATTAACTCAAGCAATAAGATTTTTCATACAAACAAAAACCCCCCTTTTCTCCCCCTTAAAGGTCGAATTTCCAAAAACCCCTTCTTATGTTCCCCTACATAATAAAAGGAAGCCGTATGCAAAATTTCACGTTCCTAGTCCTTGCAGTTTCGGCTGTGCGTTGATATGTCAGTCATTCAGTCAGTCAGTTTCTCCTTTTATTTAAATAGATTTCTGATTTTGTTTACTGTAGTTGATCATATTCTTTTAGGTTTTCTAAAACGCGTTTTTTTGCGTTTAAGTCCTGCCTTAAAGATATATAAAGCTGGTTGGCGAAAACCACAGTATGTACTCCACCAGTTAGCTAGCAACTAAAAATAGAAGAATATACTATAGATAAAGTCTACCAACCGGTTTAGTTCTAAAAATAAATCAGGCTCTACATTATTTTGTTATAGTTCGCAAGAAAATCGACAATCTTGACCTAAAAATTCGGCAAGGCATTGAGCACTTTCCACATACGAAACCACTAACACAAACCTTGTTTAAATCGCTCCAACGACCTCCAGTTTTTCAATAAATAATCTTCAATATCACTCGATAAAATAATATTCTGTTTTTTAAGGAAATTCGCAGAAACTAAGGAAGTACCGCACTTCCTATATACATAACTAAGTATACTCGTTCATAACTTGCCCTGTTATATAAAACAGAAAAAAAACAGACCAACCTCCTTATCGTCTCTATAGCAAAACTGCGCTCCATGATATACAAAATCCAATTTGTTGTACAATAATTCGATTTAAAATTAGTTTATAATAGCAAAATTAACTTACCCTCAAGCACTTCTTCTCACCGCTAACTTTTTAAAGTCTATCCACACACTGACATTACTTTAAAATTACGTTGATAAATAAAAAATATCACGTTTTTGTCTAAATTCTATTTACAATTTTATTTACAGTTATCCGTAATTTTCGGAATGATACTGGGGTTTGTTGAAACGTCAGTGGTGTCGCATATGTTTTACGCATGCGCGGGGCAAGATGGCGGCCGCGAGGCGGGTCGATAGCGCGCGATAACGTTCCGAAGGCTGCGCCACCATTGCCGGGTGACATTGTGCTAACGGGGTAACATAAAAACGAGGTCACCGTTTCATATTAGCCCGCTCTTCCGTGGTACGGTGATACCAGCATATTTGTTACCATTACAAAAATGGAAAATATTTTTCGTAGTCATTGGCGAGTTTAGGGTTTTATTTATTTGAGTAGTGGATTTAGCAATGTTCATTATTTTACTTACAGGATTTTATGGGAATAAGAATACTCTATTTAGTTCTGGATTCTGTTAAGTGCCCTATTTCACATGTCACATGCATGTTTTATCTTTATTTCTCCTACGATAATATCTTGATATAGCCTTCGATACTGTGCTGCTATGCATACCCTGAATATGTCTTTCGTTTCATACTTATGACTTCTTACTTACTTATTACCTATACTTCTTTCCTCTTGAAATAGGTAAGCGATAAGCTAAGAACAAATTCTGTCTTAAGTAAGGAAAGAGCAAGAAGCAGATATCACGCGGTGTCCCTCAAGGTTCTATCTTTAGATCATTCCTATTGCAAATACACTTCACTATCACTGTATGTATCCAGCTCTATGTGTTAGTTGAAGATAGCAATATGTTATTTTGGATAGGATAAAAAAACAACAAGATACAATAAAAAATAATTTATTCATCCTCAAAATCGGTCTTAAGATAGCGCACTTCAGGGTCACTTGTAGTGCGTCCACGCATGCGTGCAATCGCAGCCATCCCACGCGCTGATCGCTTCATGACGTAGGCAACACACAGCGCGCCAACAAATGCCACACCGACCAGCAACACGGTTACTGCTACCGTTGCTCCACTCATACCTGTAAAAAAAACATTAACTTCAAGACAAGCGTCTCTGTTTTTGTCAACCGGCACACCGGTAAGTATTAAGTCGTTGTTCAAACGTGATCCAATGCCTACGATATAAAATATTACCTTCCTTTTCGGCTCCACCGGAGACGGGGAAAAATAGACCGCACACGTAATCATGTATTCAACTTATTTTCAGGGGCCAAACTTGGGATAACTAAGTGTGATAATCAAAAATAAAAACTCTAGAAGAGACTATCTTTTGACAAGTAATTTAATGTGAAAAGATTTGTCTAGGTTTCAGCAGAGAAAATTTAATAAAAAACTTTAGGAAAAAATATCATACCTCCAGTTTTCTTCGCGACCACTTTACCCTGTATTACTTTCTCTGTAGTCTTTTCATTTTTGGTTTTAATTCCATCATCAAGCTTCGTGGTTCGCACAAAGAAAATGGTTGAAGAAGACACCGGCGTTATTCCAATAGTTAACGTAGTTGATTTACGTGTGAAGATTGGTTTTAAAGCAGTTGTTGTAGTTTTAGGAGTTATTTTCTTAGGAACTACAGGCCTAAGAGTAGTAGTTGTAGTAGTGGAGGTCGTTGTAGTGGTAGTTGAAGGTTTAGTAGTAGGCCTTTTAGTAGTTGTAGTGGTAGTAGTTTTTCTAATGGTAGGTGGAGGAGGTCTTTTTGTAGTTGTAGTGGTAGTGGAAGTTGTTGTAGGCATAGTCGTAGTGGTCGAAGTGGTGGTAGGTGGCAATGTTTCAGTGGTTGTGGCTATCAGTTTCTGTGTCTGCGGTGGTGCTACTGAGCTGTTCAAGTTTGAGTCGTCCTCTGATGTCAATCCTTAAAAGAAGAAGCTTTATTAAATTGGGTCCTGTATAAATGTTTTTGGAACTCTTGTGTGCACTTTTTTTTTCTTTCTGGGGATTTGAACTGTGGATAAATGAGAGTAGAAAGAAATTTTCTCGAATATGAGAGAATTAACTATCAGTCCACTGCTGTACAAAGGCCTCCACCAATGGCTGCAGCTATTTCAGTTCAAAATAGGATACTCTTTAATATGGAATAATATAGACCATTGTGTGCTTGTTTTATCTAACTTACCAACGCCTTCTCATTTTGTCAAGACTCCGTATGGAGAAGAGTACTAATAATCTATGTTATTAATGTCTGCAAAGTATACATACTGCCGTCAAAATCGCAAACGTCCAAGAAGTCAGGACAGCAGTTCTGGGTGACGACGCAGACAATGCTGCAGCTACAGCCACGGTAGCCGGTAGCCTTAGCGTACCAGTCGCAGCGGCCGACGCAAGACTCTTCTGGAAATAACAAACATCCATTAAATGTAGAGTAGATGATGCGAAATTAAAATTAATGGTGCAAGCATTATGCACGTTATTTACCTACATGCATTTTTAACCGAGTGTGTATTTTATTATATTGGGCGGAGTGCTTTCATTGTGGGATAGGTAGGTTTAACAATTTCATATTAAGTATATTTTATTTAATTTTACAAAATGAATGAATAGCATATACTTAATAAACATTTGTGAAAACTCGTATTCGTTCCGGACCGCTCGGATTTTTATTGCGACTGATCGTAGGTACAACTTAAAATGTGTCTCCTTTATTTCAGTCCATCCAAAGATGTCTGTAAGTGATCGCCTCGTGCGATAAGACTTCTCATTCTCATTGTACACTTGTTTTAATTATGTTTGTCCTTTTTTGGTGTTTTATGTGGTGTCCAATAAAATGTAAAATAATAAAAAAAGACAATATTATTCATACGATCAATCAAATTATAATATTTTCGTTTTACTGCATGCGTTTGCATCGATCTAGTAAAGTGGTGAAAATATATACACCATAATATTCAGTTCTACTTACGTAAAACAGAGGGTGGTGTGGTGGCTTGGAGCATGGCTTTGGTGCAGTTCTCACCATGCTGAATGGATACATCGTCGATGGCTAAGTCACTCATAAAGTTCTCACCCCTGATGCCCTCGATGACGATCTGTGAACGAAAATAATTATGTTAATAAGATTAGCATAATTAATTATTTAATTTTTATAGTTTTTTTGCCTGTTGAGAAATTAACAGACTTCCCATGTTTCGAAATTAGGTTACCAATCATAACCATTGGAAGGATTTGAGAATAAATTAAGGACCTATAGTTACGTTTTTTTTTCATTAGCAGTATAAATAATTTGAAACTGTTGTCATTCAAAATGATCGATGCGTGAGCGTACTCCAACAGCATAGCGTGGGCCTCTCCAGCAAAGGACAATGCCAGAAACTCTATAGAACTTTGCCCCGTTCAATACAATTATTCATTTACAACCATGCAATATGCAACACTTTATTACAAGTATTACTGATAACTAAACATTTTTCCTATTGCTTGTAGAACTTGCGGTTTCTGAAATGTTTGTTTCGGAATTTAGAAGAACTAGATGGAGATGGAGATCTGCCTATTAGACAACAGCCTCCAACCAGCGATAGGGCACAACTCGTCGTGATCACGACCTTCCCATCAAACGCAAAGCGAAGAAAAAGAAGATACTGACCTGGAAGTTATCACCAACATCAGACAGCATAGCGACGGCGCTGTACCACTCATTGCCCTGATCTCCCCACTGCTCGAACAGCGTGTAATTCTGCGCCTGCGACTTGGAACGCAGCATTTGCAGCTGATACATTGACAGTTTGTCAGGCTTCTGGTATACTACGAGACCACCCATGGTCCTGTAACGAAGATTAATTTAGTATCATGTCGAGAATATCACGCCACGCCAGGCGATCACGGAGGGGGCGCTCGACGTGCGGGCGCGCACCGGCCGTCACCGCATTGCGACATCGTCAACGCTTCTGAGCGATTGCATATACAGGTTGAAATTGAAAACATGCGACAAATCGAAATGAGAGATTGTACTCATCATTATGAACAACTTTTACTGTGGAACCAAACCTGAAATCGCGAAAAAAAAATCAGCTGTTCCCTACATTTATGTTCGCATAACTCGTCAAGATGTAGGGAACAGCTGTTTTTTTTTTCGCGATTGCTGCATTGGTCCCTTAGTAAAAGTTGTCCATAAGGATGAGTACAATCTCCCATTTCGATTTGACGCATGTTTTCAATTTCACCCTGTATTTATTTCTCGCCAATTCAAATCCCATTAAATGATAAATGATAAATGATAAATGATTTTATTTCTGTAAGTAGGTTTGTACAAACACTTTTACACGTCAATCATATTTTTTTTTAAAACGAGATGAGGTCGGCGTTTCCTATCTGACTACTCTGAGAAGAAAGGCCGAAACAAACTCAGAGGTCACAGTCTCTTTTAAAGTCCAGACATAATCTTGGTGAGATCATGTGGAGACCATGTAGATTGGTGTCTGAAATGGTCTTTTGAGGAAAGAACCACACAGATTGAGTGGACCCGTCCAGTCAGTGCACGCATTTGTCAGTAATCATGCAGCTCAACTCAAACTTAGGGAGCTCAACGATTCGACGAACAATACCAAAGAAAGGACATTTGGGTAGGTCGCATAAATTACTCAAACTGCCAGACCATGACTAAAACTATCTGAGAAAAAAACAAAGGCAAACTAAAATTAACCCACATAGTCTTCACATTCACAGTCATTAAAAATAACATAATACTTTACAAAGTAAATATTCATGTCACTGTATATGTAAAATTTATCAATGTCAATGTGTATATAAAAATCCAGAAATAGTCTTGGTCAGATCATTTTGAGGACCATGTAGATTGGTGTCTGAAATGGTCTTTTGAGGAAAGAACCACACAGATTGAGGGGACCTGTCCAGTCAGTGCTCCCATTTGTCAAAAAAAAATGTGCAGCTCAACTCAGAACTTGAGGAGCTCAACGATTCGACAAACAATACCAAAGAATGGACATTTAGGTAGGCCGCGTAAATTACTCAAACTGCCAGATCATGAATAAAACTAACTAAGAAGGAAAACATAAAAAAAAGATAGAAAAGACCCACATAGTCCTCACTTTCACGACAATTAAAATAATATTATACTTTACAAAGTAAATATTCACGTCTATAAAGAGAGAAAATAAAATAAATAATAAGCAAAAAAAACCAAACAAGATTCACTGTGTAAATTTATTGGAGCAGCTCAATCCCAAGCATGTTTATCCTCAATATAGTCTTTAACAGAATAAAAGGCTTTCTGGCATAGTTTCCGCTTTATAGAAGATTTGAATTTATTAAGGCTTAGATCTTGAATGTGGCTAGGAAGTTTATTATAAAAACGTATACATTGGCATCTAAACGAGCCACTTATTTTCTTAAGCCTGGTTGTAGGAACAACGAATTTGTGTTTGTTCCTAGTATTTATATTATGGATATCACTGTATTTTTTAAACAGATTAATATTTTTATGTGCGTACAAAAGATTTTCATAAATATACTGAGAAGGCACAGTCATTATATTAATCTCTTTAAATTTGTCTCTGAGGGAGTGTCTGGGACTTAATTTATAAATTGAACGAACTGCCCTTTTTTGTAAGACAAATATTATCTGAATATCGGCGGCATTTCCCCACAATAGAATACCGTACGACATCACACTATGAAAATAACTAAAGTATACTAAACGGGCTGTCTCTAAATCAGTTAAGTCACGAATTTTTCTAACGGCGTATGCTGCGGAGCTAAGCTTTTTTGATAATTTATCTATTGTTTTGTTTTTTGTTAACCGTTTGTTTTCTCTTTGTTGAATTTTATAATACAGTCCACCTTAATCAAGTCACCGTATTTTTAGTCCTCGTACCACCTGGAGGATGCTACCCCATTCTTTCTTAATCACCAACCTGTAGTACCAGTCGACTACTGGCCGTAGGACCTATTCCTGCCCCCATGTATGTGACCTATATTATATATTATAGACCTACCTATATTATAGACCTATCTATATTATAGACCTCGACAGTTATTTCCTTCTAAAGTGCAATACCTACGCGGTCAAATTGGAACAACTTTCTTTATAACCTGTTAACAGCCGATCGATTCTGTAAAAATCTCACCGTGAAAAGTTAGGTGAATTGAGCTTAGAGTGAGCTGTCCAGAGTATCAATCCCTAGCATCAGGATGACACTGACAGCTCACTCCACGCTCACTTCACCTAAGTTTTCACGGTGAGATGGTTACATAATCGCACTGCAGGTCCCTGCCTGTATAATCTGTTCCAAAATTATCTGACAAAAGTGTAAACCAACTCTGTTTAGTTACACTGCCTAAAGGGAATTATTAACACATTCATATGTATTTGGAAGGTTTAAATTTTGTATCTCACCACCTTTTCCCACAATCATTGTTTGAATAATACTAGCTTCTGGCCGCTACTTCGTCCGCGTGTTTCTAGTTCCTCCGATCCACCCCGTTGGTGCATGGGTTGACTGCGATATTACTCCGTTTTTGCTTAACATTTATTCTGACTTTTTTACTTTTTGCTCGGCTCCTAAGGGTCTTAGCGTGATGTTAAATAGCCTATAGCCTTCCCCGAGATTGGGCCATAAAATACAAAAAATATTTTTCAAATCTGACCGGTAGTTCCAGAGATTAGCGCATTCAAACAAACAAACTCTTCAGCTTGTTGTCAAATGAAAAACATGTTTAAAGATGATTTAAAATTATAATTTTAGAGTATATGTATGCAAATAGGTACCTAATCAAATCAAAGCACTCAAATTGTGAGTGGTTCTCCAAATTGCAACAGGTACGTTAACTGATCCATTTGTTTACATTTTCATTAAATACTTTTGGAACAGACCATAGTCCTCTAAAATTGTGTGTATTTCGTGATTGTTGCACTATTTACCTTCCGAACATGTGGTACCAGAAGACGAAGCATCCGTTCTTGGCCAGGTCAGCCTCATACACGGGTGACATCAGGCGAGCGGTCTCATTCGTAATCCGACCTGTACTTTCTATATACATGTAGTATCCTGAAATAAATAAGAATGGGGTGTTATTTTTCGAAGAGTTGGGTGGAAGTATACCGCTATAACCACAGATATAGGTAGTAGATAGAACTAGATAACTCAAGTATCACGACTGAGTGCGAAAGTGGCGGCTTACGATTTTTGAACGTAAGTTGGAGCGATTTTTGGCACGCGAAGTAGTTGCTCTTGCGTTATCTAGGTGTATCTATATCTGTGGTTATATCTGTATCATTGGATGGGTAGGTAGAGATACCTAAGTACCTATTATAATATGATTATTACACTCGAATTTCGCCAGTTCCGTTTTTTTTATGACATGTAAGACACCTAACCATGTAAGGCGGGGTGCCTGTTGTGACTTGTGACGGAAAATTGGTGACAAAAATAGACTACCTCGTTGGTTTAATGTTCGCAAGTACGACACCTTTTTTTTTTTTGTGGATGGTAAATCATCAAATGACCCCTCCCGCTCTGGGTGGAGCAGAAGGGAGTGTCAGACTCTTACTGACTAAAACCCACCCGTGTTCCTTCCTTAGCCCTTTGTGTTCCGGGGTAGCGATAACCCTTTCGGACAATCCGGCTGCCCAAGTACGACATCTGAGCTTAGGTTTCGATTCAATGGTCGGGCAAAGAGCTATGTAATGGGTTTAATTCTTAGTAAGAGCTCGGAGAATGGATATTTTGTCCGGAAGATGAAAACTAGGGATTGCCTTTTTGAAGCCTTATATTACAAGGAACTTTAAAAAAGGAATACATTGAAAGAAGAAAAGAAGGATTGAAAAGAGTATGCTTAGATGGTTTGGTCATGTTGAGAGGATGAATGAAAGGCCACTAACAAAAGGTATTTACAAGGCAGATGTGAGTGGAAACGGGGGGGACGGCCTGGGATGGGAGCAGATAGTGACCTTAATGGTGATGTTGTACAGAAAGAGATTGTGATCTGATCAGACTGTGAACGTTCTTAAAATTACGAGATTTGCCCCTAGGACTGTAGGTCGAACTATGTATCTATGGTGTTTTAAAATTAACCCTACAAACTTTAAGAGCTGCTTTAGACCATTGAACTGAACAACTTTCACTATAAGACAAACTCTGAAATCACCAAAAAAAAATCAGCTGTTTCATACTATTTGGTCAAGTAGGTATTGAACTTTTGTAGATTTTTTTTTTCGTGATTTCAGAGTTGGTCCCATAGAGAAAGTTGTTCAGTTCGATAGTCTGAAGCACCTCATAAAGTTCGTAGGGTTAATTTTGAAACACCATAAAAAAGAAAGAACGAATGCAAATACGTCTATTTGCGGTGAACATGACGCAAAAAAAGAACATAAACAAAAAATAAAATAAATAAAAGGTAGGAGGAAACATACGTCACATCCACGCAAAACGGCTATCGCTCAGCATTATGCTACGACCCTGTGCAAGACAGAGCCCCAGCGCTGGTTGGTGGTACATACCCGATCCATTCTTTCCATAAGTATGATCGTACGTAGGTCCCGTCTGTAGGAAAGAACTAGGAGTCTTCTTATTCAGCCTCCTCCAGTCAAAGTCGTGAAACTCATCCGGCTTCCAACCGCAAATGTTAGGGTCTTCGAAGTCACATTCCGTTTCAGTCTGTTTTATTGAACTATCTGGTAATTAAAAAGAATTATTTAATTTATCTACTGCACCCTAATTCACAACCATAAGACAAGCTATCGTATCGAAAATGACACATTTCAATAACCTGATTTGCCTTGCCCCCGACAGCAAACAGCTGTTGGAAGAATAGCTGTCTTCTATTTGATTATAAACTGACGAAATTTTAGGGTTTTGGACTTTTGAATAGCGTTTAGAGAACTCCTACGATAACACTGATTGATGTTCGATACGGTACGGAAGCGTATCGGGTGTTTGAGAATATCTATGCTGCAGTGCTATTCTGTAAAAATCTCACCGTGACAACTAAGGTGAAGTGAGCTGTCATTCCACCTGATGTTAGGGATTGCCTCCATTGATAGTTCACTTCCCGCTCACTTCACCTATGTTATCACGCTCACTTCACCTATGTTATCAATTTTTACAGAATCGATAGGCAGGTCTTTCAGTCGTCGGACACCATAATAATATTTGACCGAGTTATTGAGATTATTGGCTTATGAGGATATTACACTATCATAATATCATTCTTTTGGTAGAATAAAAGACGTACGAAATATAATAAACATATTATGTATCCTAATATTGTCTTTAACACATTGTCATAATTATATCTATGGCTCATATAGGTATTTATGATGAATGATCCATAATTTATGATAATTTAATATCCCTCGTATGATAGGCAAGCAGCGAGGTAGGTACCGGAAACCGCCAAGCGCTATGACGTTGAGCGGTTTCCGCATTTTATCTGGCTCATGATTTAAACTAGAGCCTGGACCGTGCAACAGATGGCGCTGGCACCATCGCGTTCTATGACATGGAAGTCTCTTCTCCTGAGAGTAAATGTGTTTTGTGGTGTGGACACAACTAAGTCTATACCAACTTTTTAATTGCAACTTTCTCAAAAGTCACGCAGTCATTTAATTTTGTAGATTCTATACCGTTTTTCAAGTAGGTACTCAATCATATGAATGTTTAATTTTTTATTTTGTTAATCCAAACCAGTAAACCTTTTTTTTACACTATAATGCAGGCAGGCAGTGCAGTACAAATAACGACTATTAAAAAAAACCTTAAATTACAATGGTACCAGTTTACTAAAAATTTACCCCAATTGTGGGTAATTTGCAAAAAATATTGGTAATGTGTTTGTCTACGTGTATTAAACTACTTTAAGCATTTAAATCTTCAGTATGTATTACTATAACATCCAGGAGCAGTTGAGTTCCATTGTGATCCATCGCAGTAAATAACCGGTGAACCCACGAGCTGATGTCCGGGTAAACAGAAGAAGACTACCCACGCGTCCTTATGAGATGTCATATTCACCGCATTCTTAACTTCTTGTAACTGTTGGCAGCCCGATCCTTTAAAAAATGAAAGAAAACTTTTTAAAGTACGCATAAACACGACATGCAGAAAAAAAGCTAGTAAGTAGACAGGTAATCGAACACAGGAACCAGGAATACAGAAACATTATTTAGCAACTGCGTCTTAAATCTAAAATAAACTGAAATAAAGAGTATTCTATTTGTAATTGTTATGCTGGATATAACCATAATATATGATACTTACTAACACATACGGGTGTGGGCACGTCCCATTGTCCAAACCTACACGTGGCATATTTGTTGCCCACGAGTGTATATCGAGCGCTGCAAGAATACTTGATAAATGTCCCTCTCTGCCTCGGTCGAGCTCGGCCGTTCTTAACTCGAGGAAGCACACACGATGGCGTTGAGCCACGGTAATATTGAGGATATTCTGCAACAAATAGTAAACCTCTTATTTTATAAGTAACCCTGGCTGCTGGCCTTAATTTATTAAGAGCCCTCTTACATTTCGGTTCATATCATCCTCGGTCAATGGAATCTCGCAGTTCAACCTATGAGATTGTCATCTTCTTAACCGGGATAGCCTGTGGATGCCTCAATAAATTAAGGCCTCCAGCCAGGGCGAGCGCGCATATCCGACGCAGTGAAATATAAAGTACTTTTATTTTATTTATTAAATAATCAAAGTAACAATATTTGTTTTTTTTTTAGAATATTGCTTAAAAAAATTATTGAAGACTATTTTGGTATAAATACTACTTGAAAATGATGTGGAAGTACGGAGATATTCAGACTTGTTTCCAGTAGAAAATTGAATTTATAAGGCATATAACAAAAATGTATTTTATTATTATTCAAGTATATGGTAATTGTGATATGAAAAAAATTGTTTTGATGGATTATATTGAATGTGCAAATTAGAGCTCTCAAATCTGCTCTCCATGAGTTTTTGCCTAAACATGCATCACGAGAACGATTATTCCTAAATAAATAGACAAATAATAAAAAAAAATCGCTTTATTAGGTACTAGCTGCGCCCCGCGGTTTCACCCGCGTAAGTTTTGATCCCGTGGGAATATCGGGATAAAAAGTATCCTATGTGTTATTCTGATGTATACCTAAACTATATTACTGTAAAGTTTCATCAAAATCCGTTCAGTAGTTTTTGTGTGAAAGAGTAACAAACTTCCATCCATCCATCCTCACAAACTTTCGCATTTATAATATTATAATTAATATAATTTAATAAATATAATATTAATAGGATTATTGTAGAAGAGAATACGAACTATCTTTACCAATTAATTTCTATTTATACCAAATTTTTGTAAGAGGCCTCTTAAGGTTACCCAGGATACCCCGTTAAGCAGCCGACAACCTCATCCAGTTCCGACACATCGTCCGGTTCTGTCGTTTCGTATCCAACGGATTATCGCGACCTTACCATATACTTATGCCTTGTCCATTATAGTTTGCGATTTTTTCAAATTTATCAGTATATTTCAGTAATATTTAAAGAGCTGGTCTTCAAATGCTTCTCTCTAGCTGTTTCTAGTAACGTGACGGGTATTTTCTCGCCCATTTAATATTTCCGAGTGAGATGATTCTGTGTTTTAGTCGGTATGAGATCAGCTAAAAACGTGTTTTTTTCAACTGAGGACTGTAACGCCACCTACGCTTACATTATTTCCATGAGGACGGAAGTTTGATGTCACGCATACCGCCAAGAGCGTGCGTCCGGCTGATAAAGTTTATAAACCATGTTTTTAACGTTTAGATAAGTTTGTAATATTGTTTATTAATAATGTTAAATGCTTAAGATCTGTTTCCTGGGTCCTAGAATAAATTCTCGATATTTATAAGAATTTTAAAGTCATTGTTACCAATACTTTAAGGATTGTGAATACTTTTAACCTGAGTTATTGTCTGAAATAAAGAATATGTACAGTTGTGGGCATGTAATTAGGAATGACTAATACCGAAGTCACTTTTCGATAAACAAGTTGCTGTTATTTTTTAATCAATTTACTGATAATAACTTTGAACAACATGGTTAAACATCAATTTTAATAGGCTTTAATACTACATACAAGATACGCAAAATAGTTGGACTTCTATTAATAATTTATCTATATTACATTTGAACTACCTATTCGAAACTTTCTAGCTATGGACAACTAATTAAGAACGGGTAAAATTATTGCATTTATTATAAGATAACTGCTCTGCAGCGACCAAGCATGGAATTTGTTAATTTTTTACAGGTTTCAACAGAAATAGTGCTCCAAGATTCGACAAAGGCATCACATAGTTCTTTCAAATTACTCGCCGTGTTAGCAGCCACACTCTACTTCTCCCCATACACTTTCGATCGGATTAACAGCTAGGCTGTTTGCAGGCCAATCTAACAGAATTACTTGTTGATCTCCAAGAACTTTTTCACTGAATGACCATTTGATTAAGGTGTTGTGTGTTGTGTTGACTGTAAAAGTGACTTTTACAGTCGTTCCTAATTAAATGTCTACAATTACTGTTTATAATATTAATCTGTATAAGATCATCCCATTAAAAATTTACTTAGTTTAATGCAAAGTCGACTTGGAGTGCAATTTGTTTTGGTACAAAAGTAAATGTAGCTACAATTTGGCTTTTGCTTGCACAGTTAGGTATGACATTCCTGGTAGCTACTGAAAGTTACAAAACAATGTTTTATTTGTACCCCATTTAACACTGTGAGAAATACCAAAACAGCTATTAGTCATTAGGTACACGTGAGGATAATCTACCTATATTTCCTTGGGCTTATTTAATTTAATAGCGTTACTGTTAATAATGCGTTAAGAAAATAGAATAATATAAATCACGGCGGGTATTTTATTAGAGGTAAATTGTACAGGCATAATTATCACGGCGCGCATGGTAGGATATGCAGGTAGAACAATATTTTGATGTGCAGTGAATTTTGAAATTGTTTATTGAAATAATTGATTTACATAAATATTTACAAATTAGGGCCTTAAACTAGAGGTAGGTAACAAATAATTGGATTCTACCTGAACTAGGAATAAACCTGTATCTCAGGTATCTCACTCAAGTGCTTATTACATAAGTATTATCTAAGATTTCTACAAATAGTAAATATCTAATTTATCTACTTTAATTATGGCTATATTTAAATTGAGTTTGTTATTATTTTACTGCTAGATAAACTATGCCAAACTTTATAAAACCAGCACCCAAATAGCGTAACACTCTATCAATATAAATCTGAATCATTTTGAAAGATATTGCTAATCCATTGCTTCCTAAGTTCGAAAATTTGTCTGCTCAACAACGTTAGTAACGCAATGAATGTTGTCGAACTGTTAAAACGAAAGTAATTCCTAGTGTTAGCGTATTACCCCTCTGGGTCGTAAGTACAGTCGAACCGGCTATTGGTACAGCAGTGCTATTCTGTGTGAATCTCACCGTGAAAACTAAGGTGAAGTGAGCTGTCATTCCACCTGATGTTAAGGATTGCCTCCATTGATAGTTCACTTCACGTTCACTTCACCTATGTTGTCACGGTGAGATTTTTACAGAATCGATAGGCAGTACAGGCAAACATATTCATCTTTCCACTACACTGCCATAATCATTTAAGCAGGTATATTGTATGTGTAGATAATAACTATTCATGCTTAAAGCACATTAAGTGTGCTATAAGAATGAAGTAAAATATTTGACTATACAGGGTGTCAAAAGGGTGACAAATATCTACGTTATGGAGTTCAGAATCATGTGCTAAATTCATGGTTTCAGTTTGCGAGTAGATGTATCTGCCACCCTACATTGTATGCCTAGGTAATGCCATTTTATGCTTATAACATATTAAAGAGTATTCGAAGTAAAAGGATTGACTATACACCAAATAGCCTGTTCGACTGTACTTGACTGAACTCCAAACCCATAACTTTTTGCGACCGCGATGAACAACAGCTTTTTCGAGCCGAGTCTGTTGTTGGTCATGGTTGTTGAGCACCATTGCTAGTTATTATTGTTCCAGTTGCAGTACAGTGACTTACGATTTACGCAAATTCCAAAAGCGATTTTCTATGACAGTGACTGTACTATGCCGGTAGATCTATGACAGTCGTCACAGGTAAACAGCAGCCTAAAATTCCGACACCCAGTCTTACCAAGGGGTATCGAATTACCCAGTAACTGAGTTGTGGAGGTCAGATAGACACTTCGCTCCATGTAAAATACTGCTGCGGTATTCAGCAGCATACGGTTAGACTGGAAGCTGACTCCAACATAGTTGGGAAAAGGCTAGGTAGATTGATTAATAGGTATTAATAATAACTATCACACTTATATCGGCGAAAAGTGTATTGAGTGTCAATTAAACGATTTTTACAAGGGTAACTTTTTAAAGTTAAAAGAATCTCAATTTGTGTCCAATAATCCCTTTTAATTAGGTAAAAACAAGCGAACGGATACTACTTTATCCGAAAAAAAAATACCTTGTACAGGGCGAGCTATTAAAAATATCTAGTTAACAGTACTCTGATAGATGGATATTTTTAATAGCTCGGCCTGTACAAGGTATTTTTTTTTTATATCCCATAACTCTAGGGTATGAATGAGACCATAAATCAAAGAATCAACTGGCATATATGAATTATTTTTCAATTATCATTTTCCATATAAAATATGCTCGACAAAGTCACGATTAATATAAAACACCCTTACGTGAAATATGACAACGTCGCATTTTCTTAGCTTTAAATATGAATGATTAGTTTCAATGAATTAGGTACTCGTATTTATCAATGAAATTTAGATATAAGATATCTTCGAATCTTTGCGTTTATGGACCACAATATTCTAAGACTTTTTGTATTATTTTTTCATAAAGATTATAACCCTAGACTACTGGGATATAAAAAAATCACGTTGTATAACTCTGCCTATGTCTTTGGCAGGCGTGATGTTTGGAATTTCCATTTCCTCGAATACTTGTTTATCAGTTCCATATGTTTAGTTAAAAAAAAAAACATTATAATAGGTAGTATATTATTTTCCTTGAATTGGGTACCTATATACTGAGTATACAACCCAATTCAAGGAAAATACATATTAACACACTGATCCATTTTAATGAACACAACTAAGCTTCAATCATTAATTATTACAATTTGTTATCAAAAAGCCAATTACCAACTGTAAACAAACTATATTTAGAGCATTTGGTATTTTTATTAAACTTAAATAAATCTAATTAGTTATATACAGATAGGTACGGTAGGTACGTATATGAGCAAATAACAAAAAAAAACTGTAATCATATTCAATTATAAGAACATAAAGACATGTTTCTCAAGAAAGGGGTTAAATAAATGAAAGAAAATAAAGAAAAGAAAGAAAAGAAAGAAAAGAAAGAAAAGAAAGAAAAGAAAGGAAAGAAAGAAAAAATACTTATAATTACTTAGGTACTGTTACTTATTTTAGTATTATAAAAGCGAAAGTAACTCTGTCTATCTGTCTTGTGTACCTGTTCACGCCTAATCCATGAAATTTGACAAATAGGTAGCCTGGAACCTGGGGCCCAAGTCTGCTAATTTTATAAATTATTCATTCCAACACGATCCCATTGTCATTTTGCAAAAAATTCGTAATCTGCTAAATTCATAATGGTCGATCATTGGTGGGACAATGGTCTGAGAAAAACTACTACTAAATTTCATGCTAGATTTCATTTAATATATATTTTTACATATTACGTATTAGTGTTTGCAATCTGAAGTAGTAAGAAGTTCGTAAATAGCAATAAACATTACATTTATTCATTTGTCACTAAGTACGAGATTATCATTTTATGCCATATCTTTCAATGGAGTGTCAGTGGTTGACCATTGGAAAGTCATAATGACGCCATTATATTAGTAGATTACCAAACTTGTCAAAATCAACACTTATGAAATCAATGATAGACCATTCTGACACTATTGTAATAGCAGACTGGAGGCCCTAGGACTTAGCTCGCGGTTGTAACCCAGCGGTTTCCGCGTGAATCGGCCATCAACCACCGGTGGTACGCCAGGACTTTGCGGTATAAGCGATCCAGCGTTCCCTCGGTGGTATGCCCCAGGGTATTAGCTGACTAAAGTGTACTTTTCATTCCGGACATTTGTATAAGAAATAATGAAGCTAAAACTGGAAATGTATAGCTGGATGTGTACAGACGCCAGCACATCAAGGTACCCAAAACAGTCAAAATTTTCGCAATCAACTTTGAACCTTATGCTTTAGTGCTAAAGTTGAAAATCTAGTGAAGAAAGAAAGATTTTAGTAGCTTGATGTGCTGGCGTCTGCCCATACAACCATTTCGGTTGTAGTGTAGAAACTGTTACTTGTTTGAATTGCTACACAGGTAACAAATATAGTAGCTGTGTCTACCTAGTGTTGACACCTCGACAAAAAGTGGGGAAGTTAAGAAACATAAAAGTGGTTACATTTTAGAAAAGATGTTTCATAAAATTGTAGTAACATTGTTACCAGTTTGTTACAGTTTTGAATGAACGATAATCGAATCATTGAACGATTAATGCAACTTAAATCTTACATCCATTTTACTTTTATGTCAGTGTCATCAGCCATTACAAAATAATAAAATTATTTATTGTATGGGTAAGTTTTTTATAATTATTATAGGTAGTTACAAAGTGCGCAAGTTCGTTTGTCGAAGGAATTTGGAAGATAATTCCAAATAATAGAGGCGCCGGCGATTTATAAAGAAGTAAGGTAAAACATTTATATTTTTGTTAATTTTGTGATAAGAAAAATTAATATTTCATAGGTGTCATTGTTGCTAATTAGAAAGTTTAAATTATTTAGATCTAATATTTATTTTAGGATATAATAATGATTGCAAAACATGTATTTATGTTGTTTTGATTTCAACTTAATTGTTTTTGTAAGGCTATCACAATGTTCAGTTACTAAGTCGACACAAAGTGTACTTATTGATCGATCCAGTAACAAAATCTATTATGGCCGACGGAATAATCCGATGCCAGTGGTTCCACAAAAGTGGTGGTTCCAAACATGTATCAAGTAGGTATCTATGTGCAGTACATTAGGCAAACATTTATGTGATGAGCATTGGTGTTTGCCTTGTTTCTAGATGTATTTTATCCTTTGATTATATACCTACTTGATTTTATCTTTGTATACAGGGTTATTTGAAAAACACCAGCGACCTCTTAAGAGGTCATTGTACTCATCATTATGAACAACTTTTACTATGGGACCAAACCTGAAATTGCGAAAAAAAATCAGCTGTTCCCTACATTTTGACGAGATAGACGAAGATAAATGTAGGGAACAGCTGATTTTTATTTCGCGATTTCAGGTTTGGTACAATAGTAAAAGTTGTTTGTTATCATCAGTAAAACCATGTGTTTAAGTATCGTACACTAATTGCCAGTCACCCATTATGTGTGTTAAAAAATATTTTAAATACCTAATGTATGAATCTGTGATTTACTTACTGATCTGAAAAACTAATAAGTGATTATAATCAAAAATAATAAATAATACTACATAAAATAAAAAGTTTTATTCATTTCCACGTTTATTTCCTATACTATACTATACTATGAGTGATAATAATAAAGGTAGTGCAAGGATTTTACAACGTCTGTAGTGGTTGAACATTTGATGTTGTATTTCTAATGGTTGATGAGCCTGATTGAATTGAAATTGGATCCGCAGATGTCGAAGTTCCATGATTCTGCTCCTTTTCTTTAACTGCATGGAGTCGTCGGTAATAAGTGGTTGTATGTCTAAAAGGTTTACTCATACTGTTAATTGTTAAAACGTACAAGCACTCAATTATCAGATAAATGTTTGAGTAACACTGAACTTTTTCAATGGGAATCAAATACTCTAGAGCTGTGTACTAGTTTCGACTATGTTACAAAACTAAGTTAATTAGTGTGCACATTTACTTGTAACTATTTATACACAAAGTTTAGTAACATTCTAGTAACAAAAATGTAGTCACAGTGTAAGCACTTTTGGATGGTTTTGTTCTTCATGTCATAACGTAGTAACAGTGTGGATATATTTACGAAACATGGTTACCAAAAGTTAGTCTGACACATTTTAGTCGCGAAGTGTATACCTTGTTACAATATTTTGAGGCTTAACTTCACGCAGGCACAAAGCGTAGTAACAATTACGACATTGCGACCAGTCGATTATTTTGTTACCGAAATTTTAGTCACCGCGACCGGATTTGGTTGTATGGGATTCCTAAAGCTAAAATTAGTATAATATATGAGATTTTGTGTGGTAGTTTGAATTTACATGTAACATCAAATTTTGAATGTTTTTAATAATCAGCCTATACCTAATGTTCCCATTGATGGGACAGGCCTCTCTTCGAGAGGGAATGGGCTACTACAACCCACCACGCAGGCTCAGTGCGGGTTAGTAGATGTCACATGTCTTCGAATTTTTGGTTCTAGGCTATGCTGGTGTCCTCACGATGTTTTCGTTCACCGTTTTGAGAAAGTCTGCTATTACAATAGTGTCAGAATGTCTATCATTGATTTCATAATTGTTGATTTTGACAAGTTTGGTAAACTACTAATATAATGGCGTCATTATGACTTTCCAATGGTCAACCACTGACACTCCATTGAAAGAAATGGCATAAAATGGTAATCTCGAACCTAATGACTTTAATGACAAATGAATAAATGTAATGTTTATTGCTATTTACGAACTTCTTACTACTTCAGATTGCAAACACTAATACCTACGTAATATGTAAAAATATATATTAAATGAAATCTAGCATAGTTTTTCTCAAACCATTGACCGACCAATGATCGACCATTATGAATTTAGCAGATTACGAACTTTTAGCAAAATGACAATGGGATCGTGTTGGAATTACGAATTTATAAAAATAGTAGACTTGGGCCCCAGTGGTGATAAAATTATTTACTTATAGTAAAGCACCAGCCTGCGTTCGAACTACGGGTTCGAACGCACGACCTACAACGCGTAAGTCGGGGCCGTAACCACTGCGCCACTACTGCAAGTGGTAAAATATTTTTAAGTAGTTCTTTTTCTTTTCTGTCACGAGAAACAAACCCACGCAGTCACACTCAGGCGGATGGACAAAACCGAGATAGCAACGGATGTGAACAGAAACCAAAAATCACTCGCTGTATGGTGTTATCAAATGCTGAAAACAGCTTCACATAAATAACTACCCATTTATTATAATTTGCGTCATTATAATGATTATAATTATGTCAAAAATACCTCTAATTATTTCCATACAATTTAGACAAGATTTTGATATATGTGAGATGAGATTGCGCCTTGAATTTGAACGTTCTTAAAATTACGAGAATTGCTGTAAAGGTCCGATTATGAAATCGAAAATTTAACTCTAAACTAAAGATATTTATAAATTGTATTTAAAATAATAAGGTAACAAAATATATTTTAAGTAACAGAAAACTTAATGATATTTATAAAGAAATTAATTACCTGCTTCAACAAAACTGAGCACAAATAACAATAATAAACACTTTAGAAACATTTTGCACTTTTTAATACTATTCTAATATAGCACAATGTTATTTTAAACTATTTATGTAAAATAATAAATAATATTCATGCTACTTCATATTTTAGGACTAGACTAGATGTCATTACGTACACATTTTAAATGTTGTTACATTTGTATGTTGTTCACATCGAACCCGACAAAGAGTAAACTCGACTGCAGATCCTCCATCGGATTTATATAATGCGTACGTCTCAGCGCGGACCAACGAAGAGCGTTGAGCAGAAGATTTTTTTTCATGTTGAATAATGTACCTTATTTTCAATTATGAGAGCAAACGAACCCGCCAAATATGTAATTAATCCACTAAAAACTTATTTGCTTAATGATGCAAACTTTTATATAGAAATGAGCCTCTCTCTAACTTTTTGGCCAACTTGGATGTGGCAAGTGCCAGATCCAAGTTGGCCGCTGTTGGCTGTTTAGTATTTTTAGCACATTAAAATATAAATTATATAAAGTTCACAAAAAGCCGCGCATTCATTATATTGAAGTGTTCAATAATATATTTTATGCAAGCAAAATGCGATTAAATACATACCGTTAAATTCATTTTTAAATTCCATAAGTCGTAATGTCATTTCTGTTTATTTTTATAATCTATGCGCTGAACGGGATGTACAGACGCCAGCAGGTCAACCTACACCAATCTGTCAAATTTCTTTGATAGATTTTCAACTTAAGCGCAAAGGAATAAGGTTCATATTCAACTGGGAAAATCTGACAGATTGGGGTAGCTTGATGTGCTGGCCTCTGTACATTTATCAGAGGGCGCTTCCTTTAAACTTTCCAGCCGATATTCCATTGAATACTATCAGCCATCCATGGTTTTCGTTAAACAGATTAGTAGACCTACTGTAGCTAATTTATTATCTTATCGCTAAATACCCTTAAACCCTTGCACTGTGAGTCTGAGTCACTTTAGGCTTTTTTACATTCCTATTAAATTCACGAGTTTGTCAGGCTAAGACAAATATTATAATTATCAGTTCCGTCATATGAATGTTTTAGGTTACCTACTACAAGGATAAAGGACCATCGGTTTTGTAGTACTCTACGTATTCAAGTAAAGGGCGACGTCACAAGGGCGTTGCCAATGCGTTGCGTCGGCGTTGCGACGTCTGAGTGGCGACGCTCCGTAATTGTACCTACAGACTGCAATCCGTCAAGTTTTTTTAATAGACTTTCAACTTTATCACTACAGCATAAAATTCAAGGTTGATTGGGAAAATTTGACAGTTTCGGGCAGTTTGATGTGAATAAGAATAAGAATAAATTATTTGTAAAACATAGGTGTTGCTGGCGTCTGTACATATAAATTTGAGCTTCGTGCCACACGGTGCATTAAAACAACGTGGGGCGATGGAACGCCTGCGCATCAGACAAGGGGCCAGGGAGTCGAAGCAGGGAGGGGAGCTGCAGTGAGACGACGGATTTTTTAGAATATCGAAGGCAGACGTCGACGTCGTCGTGAAGGTGCGACGTCGGGATAAGCTGCGTTGCGTTACGACATCGCAGCGCTCTTGTGGCACCAACTGCGCCGAAATCACTGCGCTGCGACGACGCTGACGACGCAACATATTGGCAACGACCGTGTGGCATCGGTATAAGTCGAGGTTGCACCCTCTGGGTGGAAACTACGGTCAGCCATTCCCGCTAACAACCTTGACGACTGGCAACTTCATTCCAGCACGAGATATTCTCGAATAGATCATCCCAATATGCGACACGAGAGAAGAAGACACTTTAAAGACTACCTACATTATTTACTTAAATCTTCTAATATATAAAAGTCTCGTGTCACAGTGTTAGTTACCATACTCCTCCGAAACGGCTTGACCGATTGTTATGAAATTTTATATGCATATTCAGTAGGTCTGAGAATCGGCTACTATCTATTTTTTTTTTTGCAAAACGAAGTTTGCGGGGTCAGCTAGTCTAATATATAAAATTCTCGTGTCACAGTGTTAGTTACCATACTCCTTCGAAACGGCTGGACCGATTTGTATGAAATTTTGTGTGCATATCGGGTAGGTCTGAGAATCGGCTACTATCTGTTTCTTTTTTGCAAAACGACGTTTGTGGGGTCAGCTAGTAATATATACAAATAGTATGTGTACATGAATGTAATAAGTTATACTTACTTACTTTGTAATCATTAATGGAGTGTTCAAGCAAATGTGAGTGCCAATACAAGCCATTTCAGGTTTACGTATACAAAACAAACATAAACCTGTATTAGGACTGTATGCATAAATAAAAAATAAAATAAAACTTTTTTACAATAAAAACAATCGACTTCCAAAAAAAGCAGTACAAAATGAAAAATAACTTTAATTTCGGAAGTCGGTGTCGTTGGTTCCGCATTTTCGTTTATTGACACCGACTTCCGAAATTAAAGTTATTTTTCACTTTGTAGTGTTTTTTTTTGGAAGTCGGTTGTTTTTTTGTAAAAACACATCACCTTTAAAAACTATATTGCTTTTCCCGATGCAGGGACGTTAATTGTTGAGGAGTTCTCCTAGTAAGAACCAGGAGAACTGGAGCTGATTGAGAAGTCACCATTAGCCCCACTTCACGATACGCATTGTGCTTAGCAACCACATTATCCACCATCTGTGGTCTTCATCATCAGTTCCACTTCACCGGATGGTGCTTTCTGAAAGCAAATGCTTACTTAGCAAATGCTTAATTACTATAAAAAAATACCCAAATCGCTATAGGTGTGCGTACAAAATTTTAGGGTTTCCCTCGATTTCCATGGGATTCCCTCATCAGATTCCGATTTGGTGACAATGGAACCACCTTGGGAGCATACCCTTTCAAATAAAAAAATAATTTAAAAAATCGGTCCACAATTGACGGAGTAATCGGTGAAAATACATTTAAAAAAAACATACATAAAGACTAACATTATAACCTCGTCCTTTTTGGAAGTCGGTTAAAAAGAAGATCAGACATCCTATATCCAGACACCATTTTGTTCGTGTGACGTGACTGCATTTTAATTTTGTAAGTGCGACGTACGCGCCAATCTAGCAATGGTAGTTATGATAAAATTAACGGATAATTATCTAAAATGCTTAATTATTAAATGATTACGATTCAAATGGTCTCAACCCAGTGGGGACCCATCAACTGAGCTTACCCAGTGAAACTGGCTAAGGATCAAAATGAAAACTGGAATCTCATAATTATACTTCGTAATTTATTTAGGTAGATAAAAAGTATATTTTGTGATACAATGTATCATGTTCAAGTCGTATTTTTCGAAAAATACAACCTTAACAAACGGATTCAACTTACTATTATCGCAGCTAGCTATGCCAGGTCGGTACATGGCATAGCTAGCTTATAACAAAATTTCTAATAACTGCCGTCGAATTTCAGTGCTTCAGCTGTTCTTATTTTTATAAAGTTACCCACCACATACGACCAAAGTCACAGAATACCGCTTGTTTATGTTTCAGGGGTAATCTACACTTCAAATAGGGCAACATTAATAAACCAGCTGTCAAAATAACTCGACCTTTTACGTTCCAGCGACCATTGCAATAAAAGCTTCATTTGTATTTCAAAACTAGCAAGAAAAATCCGAAGACAATGCTGAAATGCGATGCCGAATGCCGATAGCTGGAACGTTTGTCGTGTCGTGATATTTGAGCTACGAGTATTTTTTTGTTTTTCCGCAAATAAATTAATTAAAAATAAATGGAACATGGAGAAAATATGCAGATTTTGTTTGAAAGTATCTAATAAAAACATGTGCAGTTTGCAAGAATGCGATATACTCTATAACATTCAAAAATTTCTAACGTTAAAAGTAAGTAATCGTCTTTAAAAGATATGCTTAGCAAAGTTGTGTGCCTATATCGTGTTTCAAGTTTTAATTAATTACCTACATACAAGTATTTATGTATCCTCTAGCCGTTTTCTGAGACAGGAACACAAGTAATTGTAAAATAATTATGATTCTTGTCTGTAACCTCAGCTTTACCCATAGAGATTATTTAGTTTTTAGAGATTATTCGTCCTTTTCAGATACCAACTGAAGATTCCTTCCCGAGCAATTTATGCAAGGAATGCTTTAAAAAAATATCGCAAATTATTAAATTCTGTATAACTGTCAAAGAAAATGAAGATAACTTACAATATTATTCAAGAATTGGCCTATTACAAGATTATTATTCAAAAATTACAAATATACAAATTAAAGATGAACAACAACAGTTTAAAATTGAAACACATTATGTTGTGAAAGTTGAAGATAATACAAATACAAATATTGGGGATGATCATTTAAAAAATTATGAATTGTCTGATGATATTGACGAGACCCATTACAGTTCTGACGATGAAATAACACTGTCCTCGATCAAGAAAGAAAACGAACTTAATCCCACTACTCCATTAAAAAATATTACAAAATTTAGACCTATAAAGAGTATCATTCCTAAAAGGAGAAAGTTAAAAGAACCAGAAAACGTTGAATACGTAAAACCATTTACTTGTCTAACATGTTTAATAGAATGTAACTCTCAAGCAGACCTCACTAAACATTACTATGCCAAACATCTCAAGAAAAAAACTGGTAAGAATTATACAGTACATAAATCGGAGGACAAGACTACGTATAGCTGCAACAGTTGTGAGCAAACATTTAATTTGAAGAAAGATATTATAAAACATAATAAGAGTCATACTGATGACGAAAAAGATGAGAGACCGTTGATTTGTAAACTTTGTGGTAAGAAATTATTATAGTTATTTTATTCAAAGTCAAATCATTTAAAAAATAAAAAGCACAACTCCACACAATGTGCCTGAAGGTAGACGGCGCCGCCGAGGTCGGCTCAAGAAGAGATGGCGAGATAACCGGGATGCATACCGCTAGGACTGGTTCAAGAAGTGGTGTGGGAAAAGAGTTCCTGGAAGGATTTGGGGGCCTTTGCCCAGTAGTGGAACAATAAAAACCAAATACTTTTGAACATAATTTGCCAAAAATAGGAATGATTCTCGCTGTCTCTTCCAAAAGATTATTTCGTATGGAAAAGAATGGGCAAGAAACTTCATAGATACTCTTTTCAAATGCTTTACTATATTTTGTATATGTTAATTATAATTATATCCCCTGCTTGGCCTTGCTTGCTTGGCTTCCAGTCTAACCGAATGCAGCTGAGTACCAGTATTTTACATAGAGCAACTGCTTATCTGGCCTACACAACCAACCTATTTGGTAATACGCAACCCCTTGGTAAGACTGGTGGTCTGACTTTCGGACTTCTAACAACCCGTAACAACTGTCAAAAATCCATGAATGACAGCCAGGACCAATTGCTTAACGTGATTTCCGAGGCACGAAGGGGTCTTAATATGTAAAGATAGTCGTTCATCCACAGACCAACAGCGGCAAACGTGGCTTAACCTGATTGATCGACCCATGCGACTGTTTTTAGTTAGCCACAGTCCCTAATTATATCATCATTTTTATAAAAATTAAATGTGTTAATCCAGGGTGTCAGCTAACTCCATACCAAATTTCATCAAAACTGGTCCAGCCGTTTATGTGTGAAGAAGTAACAAACATACAAACACACTCACAAACTTTCGCCTATACAACGTGGCGCTACAATGGCGACATTAATTTAACACACGGGTAGAGCTAGTGCCTATTAATCATATAAATTTTGATAGGTTAAAATAATTCGTAAATTGAAAAAAAAATGTTTTCAAACAAACTAAATAATAAAAAAGTAACTAAAATTGGGATCACCCTTGCAAAAATTCATTCATGAAATCACTTACCTATACTCCATTTACAATAAGATTAGAAATTTAAACAAACCTTTTTTACCGTCGGTTCAATCGATTTTGACTTCTATTTCGTAGGCATAAGGATGGCATTAAAAGCAGCAAACAGTTGTTATTGTAAGCACTTTTTTTTGCTTTTAATGCCATCCTTATTCCTACGGAATAGAAGTCAAAATCGGTTGAATAAGCTGTAAAAAAGGTGTATAGCTGCTGGCTTACGTTAACTCGGAGCGGCAACGCGTCGTTTCGCGCGCTAACAATCGCGCAACGCGTCTTGTATGTACCTACTCGTGATCGGTCCGATTCTTTGACGGCTTATCAAAGAAACCGAGCGACGCAAGTGGTACCTACAGCGGAGGTGCTTAGTGTCTAACGGAGTATGCACTTTTCTAAATTTGAATGGGTGCCTGTTTTCGGGCTTTAATATCCTATGGACGGCTCTGTGATGGACTTGAAAATTAGGATCATGTCCGCATATTCAGCTGCTGTGTAGTTCGGATGTGTATTTGCCATCACGATCACAAGTTTACACAAGCATTAATAAAATAACACAAATAAAAGCGTCCGTATCGCAAGAGATGTAAACGTACCTACTAGATTACAAAACGAAAACAAAGCAAATCGTCTTTATCGCAGTATCTAATTACACAAAAATAAATAAATAAAGCAAAAAATATTAGACACCGTAGTGTGAAGAAGTGTATCAAGGACACGGGTTCGGCTATCACTAGAAATGCAAAAAAAGAATTCGAGTTCGGTGCGGCGGCGGGTGGAAGGGAGGGCGCGCGTCGCCTGCGCCGCTCGCCGACAAAGGGCTATCTCTTTCCTTCAATTGGGTACTCTTTGCATTTGTTTCATCCTAATAGTATTGCTTATTCGTTCTAATTTCATTGATGCGATGTTATGATCCGTGACCCCGGCAAATGACCGCTGCGCGACAGTTCTTTAAATACAGGTTGCTCTAAGATGCCATTTTCTAAAATTTAAAATAAATCCGTAAATAATAACGTTTAATAGAAATATAATTTCTAAATGAAACGAAAATGTGAAAACGTATATGTTTGTTAAATTAATGTCACCATTGTGGCGCCACGTTGTATAATATTAGTGTGATTTTTAATACTAAGTTAAAAATTGTAATAAAAATTAATTATTGAGCCCCACAGATTGGTATAAAGAATTTATATGAGACCATTGTACAAAGAAACTATCTCTGTAATCTCATTGATTAGCTAACTTTTTGTATAAGACACTTATTATCAAGGTTGCCTGGACAAGATTGCAAAAAGCCAAGAGTGGGACAGAGCAGGCTAAGAAAAAATAAAGTCATGGAGTTTCTTGCAGATTCTTTTCCATAGAAAATAACTAATTGGAACTCAGCTTCTGATGTTCCATAAATGACCGGATGGAGATATAATGTTAAATAATATTTTTTGAAGTTCTATTTATATCTATTTCATGGACAGCCAGAACATACCGGAAAGTTCCTGACATAGTTCGCCACGCTAGAGCTCACAACGGCTTAAAACTGCAGTGCCCATATGACTGTGGGTACACCACCTCTTACGCAGGCGCTATGAAAGAACATAAGAGCAAACACTTGGATGAATATAAGGTTTGTGTACTTTTAGTAAGTATCTATCTATACAACATGTAGCGTTAAATGCGCAAAACCTGTATGAGGTTTTGCGCATTTAACGCTACATGCCAATTAGAGTATTGAGTTAAAAGCATAATACAATGAGCAAAACTATTTTTTTTAAAGCTAACTATTTTTATTAAGAAAATTGTGTTGGTCCTAGCATTGCTTTATGCATTCAAAATTGAGTCTTATTGCCTTAAAATAAGACTTAATTGTCTTTGGCTCAATAGGCGGATAGTATGGCAAAATAAATTTAAAAAAAAACCAATATTAAAAATTACTGAAATCGATTCAGTAGTCAATTATGAACAAACTATTTTCAGGTTTTTCGCTTTGTATGTTACATTACACTACACTATACCCACAGATGTAGATACACCTAGATAAAGCAAGAGCAACTACTTCGCGTGCCAAAAATCGCTCCAACTTACGTTCAAAAATCGTAAGCCGCCACTTTCGCACTCAGTCCTATGTACTGCTGGCTGGGTGAGCGTGAGTGAGAAAGAGCGCTTGTAACGTCATAGTAGGTAGCCAAAAAAATGCCACGCTTGGTTTTCATACAGATTGTGATACTTGCGTTATCTAGGTCTATCTATCTGTGACTATACTTGTCTTTAAAAACAATACCTCTACAGTACCTAACCTATTTATTACACCTTTTCAAGTATACCTGTAAGACATGCGGCAAGGGTTTCAACACAAAGACCTGGTATGAGCAACACCAGAACCTCCACACCGGACAGAAGCCGTTCGTCTGCAACATATGTGGCATCGCCTTCCCTCTTGCCAGGTTAATTTGAACAAGTGATAAAGTAAAAGAAACTTAAACCTGGGGCCCAAGTCTGCTATTTTTATAAATTCGTCATTCCAACACGATCCCATTGTCATTTTTCTAAAAATTCGTAATCTGCTAAATTCATAATGGTCGATCATTGGTCGGTCAATGGTCTGAGAAAAACTACTACTAAATTTCATGCTACATTTTATTTAATATACAGGGTTATTTAGTAAAACACCAGCAACCTCTTAGGAGGTCATTGTACTCATCATTATGAACAACTTTTAATAATGGCGTCATTATGACTTTCCAATGGTCAACCACTGACACTCCATTGAAAGAAATGGCATAAAATGGTAATCTCGTACATAATGACAAATGAATAAATGTAATT
Organism: Globia sparganii; assembly: GCA_949316385.1. NCBI lineage: Eukaryota > Metazoa > Arthropoda > Insecta > Lepidoptera > Noctuidae > Globia > Globia sparganii. The sequence goes on from OX438677.1 coordinate 3,644,846, forward strand.
TTTATTGCTATTTACGAACTTCTTACTACTTCAGATTGCAAAAACTAATACGTGATATGTAAAAATATACAGGGTTATTTGTAAAACACCAGCAACCTCTTAAGATGTCATTGTACTCATCATTATGAACAACTTTTACTATGGGACAAAACCTGAAATCGCGAAAAAAACATCAGCTGTTCCCTACATTTTGACGAGTTACACAAACATAAATTTAGGGAACAGCTGATTTTTTTTTTTGCGATTTCAGGTTTGGTCCCATAGATTAGTAGATTACCAAACCTGTCAAAATCAACAATTATGAAATCAATGATAGACCATTCTGACACTATTGTAATAGCAGACTTGAGGCCCTGATTCCAAAAAAAGGTTTTAGAGATTTTTATATGGAGCCTGTTTGCATACCTACCTAATGTTCAAAGTTGACCACGTGACTCAGTCATCAACATTGAACGTTAATGGCCCCGATTCTATTGTTCACAAACTAAATTAATTTTAAGTTCAGTGCATCTTTTTCTTTCTATTTCATTAAGAAAAGGACAGAACATAAATATTAGTTTAGTCCTGTCCAATTAAGATATCCATAGACGAGTTTAGACGCGATTAAAAAATTGGCTACTAAAAATACGTCAATTTACGTCAGGCGCTGACTAATTTGACAGGACTAAACTAATAAATAAATGATAAATGATTTTATTTTTGTAAGTAGGTTTGTACAAACACTTTTACACGTCAATCATATTTTTTTAAAACGAGATGAGGTCGGCGTTTCCTATCTGACTACTCTGAGAAGAAAGGCCGAAACAAACTCAGAGGTCACAGTCTCTTTTAAAGTCCAGACATAATCTTGGTGAGATCATGTGGAGACCATGTAGATTGGTGTCTGAAATGGTCTTTTGAGGAAAGAACCACACAGATTGAGTGGACCCGTCCAGTCAGTGCACGCATTTGTCAGTAATCATGCAGCTCAACTCAAACTTAGGGAGCTCAACGATTCGACGAACAATACCAAAGAAAGGACATTTGGGTAGGTCGCATAAATTACTCAAACTGCCAGACCATGACTAAAACTATCTGAGAAAAAAACAAAGGCAAACTAAAATTAACCCACATAGTCTTCACATTTACAGTCATTAAAAATAACATAATACTTTACAAAGTAAATATTCATGTCACTGTATATGTAAAATTTATCAATGTCAATGTGTATATAAAAATCCAGAAATAGTCTTGGTCAGATCATTTTGAGGACCATGTAGATTGGTAATATTTATCTTCTGTCCTTTATATTTCCATAATGAAATAGAACGAAAAAGATGCACTGAACTTTAATTTAGATTGTGAACAACAGAATCGGGGCCAATATCTTTTGAAGTCCAGACATAATCTTGTTCAGATCATGTGAAGACCATGTAGATTGGTGTCTGATATGGTCTTTTGCAGAAAGAACCACACTCACTGAGTGGACCTGTCCAGTCAGTGCACACATTTGTCAGTTCATTTGTTTCTTTCTGGACAACACAGGTGTGATATCTTACGGTCTTGTTTTCAGATATTTACAAACTCACAAGAGCTCGGTGCATCCGCAGTCGTCAAGCTTGAAGCGGTACCAATGTGTCCATTGTGACGAAAAGTGCGACAGTACCAAAAGTCTTGCTTTACATTTGCAGGTAAATTATAAACCTTTATGCATTTTGGCATGAGGTCCTGGGTTCGATTCCCAGGTGGATTTTTATATCTGGAATTTTCTGTAGCAACCCAGAGTCTGAATTTGAGCCCGGTTGAAAACACTAGGTTTGCCCCCTATTACATATTATGACTTAAACATAACTGCCCCTTTGTAAGGAGGAAATCTCCTAAGATATTCATTGAAATCAAATGATGTCAAGGGAAATTTTGTTCAAAATTAAATACTTGTGATGAATAACGTATTTATTTGGATAAGGATTAATATCATGTTTATAAAATCACCTTCGCAAATAATGCATTATTTTAGAATATATTTGATTACCATAAAAAAGGTTATAGTGAGTCAACCTTAAAAGATAGACATAGGCTGTCGCGAACTTTTTTTTAGAATTTCTAAAGGGGAACAATTCCGTCATACATGATTTTTGCGTATCTTTAACCGTTTACGCAGCGTACGCTACGGAAGCTCTCAAAGGGAATAATTTTTCCCGTTTTTGCAACGTTTTTCATTAATATGCTCCACTCCTCTTGGTCGTAGCGTGATCTTATATATAGTCTATAACCTTCCCCGATAAATGGACTATCCAACACAAAAAGATTTTTTCAATTCGAACCAGCAGTTCCTGAGATTAGCGCTTTCAACCATACAAACAAACAAACTCTTCAGCTTTATAATATTAGTATAATTTATTTTAGATTAATGTTGTTAATTTCTTAATTACAGAAACATGGTATAAAAAAAGAAACAGTTTCTCTTTGTGACTTTTGTGGCAAGATTGTTACATCTACTTATCAGCTGCAGTACCACCATAGGATGCACTTGGGAGTGAAGCCATACTCATGCACGTATGTACCATAATTAAGCATAATTTAAATATGAACACACATAATCTGCATTCGCGATTTATTTCCCAAAAATGTAAACAAATATGAGTTTATGGAAAAATAATTTTAAATCCTACACAATGGCGCCGATTCCCTTGTTCACAAACTTAACAAAATTTAAGTTCAGGGCATCATTTTCTTTCTATTTCATTAAGAAAAGGACAAGATAAATATTAGTTTAGTCCTGTCAAATTAAGATACACCATAGACAAGTTTAGACGTGATTAAAAAATTGGCTACTAAAAATATGTCAATTTACGTCAGACGCTGACTAATTTGACGGGACTAAACTAGTATTTATCTTCTGTCCTTTTCTAGAAAGAAAAGGATGCACTGGACTTAAATTTAGTTTAGTTTGTGAACAAGGGAATCGGAGCCAATAAAGTTCAATTTACGCTACAACTTTAAACATTTTTATAACTTTTTCAGTAGTGCTAGTCACTCTAAAATCAACTTAATAGCCATTAAAATAAAGTTGATATTTGTTTTATAACTTGAAATAACATCAATTTGTAACATTAGTTGGATTAGACTATAGGTACATACATACACAAAGCCACGCCTTCTTCCCATGGGGGGGGTAGGTAGAAGCTACAGTAAGCCACCTGCTACGATCCTTACATACTACTTTTGCTTCGTTTACGTTTATATATCAGCTGGGTAATTGCGTAACACGCCAAGAGTAAGCATAACGTATCATTTTGACAGTTCAACAACATTCATTGCGTTATTTACGTTGTTAAGTAGACTTTTTCGAACATATGAAGCAATGGATTATCAATATGCTTCAAAATACTTCAGATTGTACTCAATAGCCCTTCGTATGCTGCACCGGTTGACGTCATTACGTCAACGCCAGCTGTCGCTGAAGACCAGCGCTGGAGCTCTGTCTCGCATAGGACCGTAGCATTATGCTGAGCGATTGCCGTTTTGCGTGGAAGTGACACATACTTTCCCTCAATTTGTTATTTTTTATGTTCTTTCTCTGCGTCACGTTTACGGGAAATAAACTTATATTCGTTCTTTTTACATATTTTTACCCTGTCAAGCTCGTTTTTGATCCCTAAATCCTGTTTTACAGTATATGCAAAAAGAAGTTTGCGAAAAAGTACAACGTGCAACTTCACATGAGTATCCATACCGGTGATAAGTCGCACATTTGCGTTCATTGCGGCAAGCAGTACTCTCAAAGAAGCACTCTGCTGAGACATCTTAAAAGGTATTGTAACAACACACACACATACACAACCACAACGCACACATACACAACCACAACACATCCATACTCAACCACAACACACACACACACATTTTGTGTGTTTGTGTTTTCGAAATAGACGTGACAATAGGAAACTTAGCAATTCTAGATCCAAAACAACTCTACTACGTAAAAGTATATTCTGTGTGGCGCAAATCAAAACAAAAAAAAAAAAAATTAAGAAGTAGATAACAAAGCCTTCTGTTAGAGAAAGCCTATTACAGCACTGACGAATTTCTTTCTGATAAATTATTCTGACTTCTGTGAAATATCTAGATATAATTCCTATTAACTTTCACATTTAATTGGCTATTTTATTATACATTTCTATAATGATTGATTTGTAATGTTAATTGCTTTGAATAATGGATAAATTTATTATCTGTATCTGCACAACATTCCTGAGGGCCCACTCTCCTCTGAATCCGTCAACGAAGATACGCGCCCGTCCGAAAATAGTTCGAAACATCGGAATGAACACTAACTCCCGATTAATTAACTTTTTCGGACGGGCAAAAACATATCGGTGGTAAGGACAACTGTCAAATCGTGTTGACATTCATTCTTTGTTTTAATCCCAAAAAATGGCCGTGGGTGATAAGGAATAAGATACGCCCGTGACTTCGGTAACTTCGGCTGAAACTAAGGATTTCGTGTAGACCCCCCGTATTCCCATTCTGTATAGGTATGGAAACCCCCCATCAGATGCAACTCATGTAACTAAAGGAGTGGTGTTTATAAATGTTTATAGATGGAGGGGCTTGTGGCTAAATAATAAAAGCCCCACGAGTCGATCGACGGAGTCGAAGCTACGGTTGCCGCGGTCGGTTCGTTGATGGGTGACCATCCATTACACATCGAGACCTCTCCGTGCTTCGGAAAGCACGTTAAGCCGTTCTTGACAGTAGTTACTGGTAGTAACCAGTTATAGTAAGGGATATTGTGCTACCCAGTAACTGGGTTGTGAAGGTCCAACCGGTTAGACTGGTTGCCGACCACAACATAGTTGGGAAAAGCATAGATTCATTGATTTAGACGAAGATGCAGAGCTGCCTTCCAACCTATGATTGTGTTGGTTGACTCGCACGTGATCTGACAGTCGTTATTAACTTTCATTCTTAGACAAAAATTAGGTATCAGGGGGCCTACTACGGCCCTGGTTCAAGCCATGCTCCGGGGCGAGAGGGAGTGGGAGGCAGTGACCTCCTTCTGCGAAGCAGTCATGCTAGCGAAGGAGGTGGCGGGACGGCTGAGGGAGAGAGCCTCACGTCCCAGCCGCCGCGGGAGACGCTCCGGGCGTCGGGGGCCGCGCGACGACTCCCGGCCACCGTAGGCGCGGGCCTGCGGGCGGAGAGTAATGGGTAACTCTCCGTCCGATCAGGACCAGGCCCGTGCCGGATGGCGCGTACGTGTTCCACGCGCGCCTCAAAGAGATGTCAGCTTAAGGAAGGAGCCCGTAAGGGCCGAAGCCTGCCGGGGCAGCGGGATTGTCCGAAAGGGTTACCGCTACCCCGGAACACAAAGGGCTAAGGAAGGAACACGGGTGGGTTTTAGTCAGCAAGAGTCTGACACTCCCTTCTGCTCCACCCAGAGCGGGACCCGGTCATTTGATGATTTCCCATCCACAAAAAAAGGGCCTACTACCACCTCTTATAGCAGTATTTCATCTTACTTCAGTGTTTGAAAGAGATGGAGCTGCATGTCCTGTATTGCTCCATCTCTTTCCCACACTGAAGTAAGATTAAGATAAAAAAAATCTGCCATAAAACTAGTAATTATTTATTTCAGGTACCACGGTGGCGACACGTCAACATAGCTCATATGCCGCACAGCAATAGGGATCATAGAAACGTAGTTTTAAAAGATGTTTGTGTTTTTGTAACTTGTAGGTACCTAATTGTATTATTTATTACATAAATACAAAAATATAATAATAAAATTATATTAATTCTTATGGCGTGTTTTTATTTAAAAAGAAACCTATCCTTTAAGGTGAATGGGAAGTGGTAGACCGCGAAATTCAAATTTTCTTACGTTTTTTGCAATTTGCAGGTCAGTGTCAGGTTATATATTGATCAAAATTTGATTCGCGACTATAACAGGTACGTATTTACAGAATTATAATCATAAGAAACATTCATACATCTTTATAAGTGAGATTTGTACCATAAACACTTTTCCCTAGGAGATTTCTTCTTGTGGTACAAATCTAACTTAGGAAGATGTATTAATGACTCTAATGACTATAATTCTGTGAATAAGTACCTGTTATAGTCGCGAATCATATTTTGATCAAGATAAAACCTGACACTGACCTGCTAATTGCAAAAAACGTAAGAAAATTTGAATTTCGTGGTAATCACTGCGCAATCATCCTTAATTATTAAGTTTAGTGGGATTGGGCCACGGTCAATGATATTATAAGTAAAAAGGTGGCCGCAGTCATTTCTGTCGAGTGTCGCCTGCCAGATTAGCTGTCAACGAGTGAGCCCCACTAAATACAACGTGTAACGTTATATATTTATATGTTATCCCACGCATGGAATTTAAAACATCCCGCGCCGCGGACGTGCACATTGACTCCTGACCAAAGGCTGGTGCACATGAAGACTTTACCCAGCATTAGAACAGTCATTGTATTTTTAAGTACTTCTTGGATACAACATAACTAAGCACACGTGGTCGCCTAAACAAGGTTAAAAATATAATCTCGGCTTTAAAAATAAATCTATTTTTGTATGAATGATCGAAATAAAACCTCACTAGTGTTGCCTTACTATCGATTGCCTATCGATAGGTTGTCAATACTATCGTAACCTCGAAAAATAGTCAGAATATCAATAGCCCTATCGATACTATTGAAAGTTTACAATACTATCGATAGTATCTATCCAAGAAATTGAGCGATACTATTGATAAAGTGCAATACTATCGATAGTATCGATACTTTTGGGTATTAATACTATCGATAGTATCGACACTATCACTATTATGGTGTGTTTTACTGCAATCACTGTCGATACTATCGATAGTTTTACTACATCGATATTGATAGGTTTGAATCCAACACGATACTATGGAATTTTGGTAAAATACCGATGTAGTAAAACTATCGATAGTATCGACAGTGATTGCAGTAAAACACACCATAATAGTGATAGTATCGATACTATCGATAGTATCAATACCCAACAGTATCGATAGTATTGTAAAATTTCAATACTATCGATAGGGCTATCGAAATAGTGGCTATTTTTCGAGGTCAACTATCGATAGTTAGGTAACACTAAACCTAACCTTTCCGAGGAGGGGTGCTATTTTCGAGCTCGCTTCGCTCGCCCTTGCATCCTACTTTCTCGTACTCTTTTTTACATATCAGAGGCGCGGTGGCCCAATTTAGTTTTACCGCCTGGGCCTTACACACGCTCAGTGGCCCGCCACTGCATAAGCTAGAATGCTAGATCATTGAGGTTCAAATATGGACAGATTCTTGAATTTGCTAGCACGCTTTTATTTGCATAACCATGTGACACTAGTGTTGCGAGAGACTCAGTCGTTTAAGTTTTAAAAAAAGACTAGTCTCATTTTTGAAGACTCACGTCTAGACTAGTCTTTTAACCCTCAAGTATTGGAGTCAAAAGACTAAATTGAGTCGAAGTCCATTAACCTCAAGTCTAAAAAGACTAAAGGTAGCACACATCAACTCTGAAAGGGATCGTCACACAAAGCACAAAAAGGTATGATATGTAAACAGTGTTTACATATCATACCTTTTTGTGCGAAACACGTTATAACAAAAAAGATATAGACTTTTTGTGGAGTCATCGACCGCAGTTAGTGTAGGCACTTTCACATCAGTTTAAAAGTCTTTTTGTGTAAACTTCACAGAAGTATCGATATCTAATCACGATAAAACAAAAGAAAAAACAGATTTTCTTAACTCATACTCGAGTCAATTCGAGTAACAACACTCTCAGCGGTCGTTGACCCCAAAAAAAGGACGTCAAAATTTAATATTTTTATTTTATCGCGTTTAAATATAAACATTATAATATTACAGACCCTGTATAAATATGAAATATTGATACATAAATAATATTTCTTGAATAATAAATAGTATCAACTCCGGTTATGCATTGTATAGTCAGAGTTAACAGCTCTAGATTTTTTTAAATGCCGCCTATTTTCGCTTTCGTTAGTCAGCCTTTTTTTTGTGGATGTGAAATAATCAAATGACCCCTCCCGCTCAGGGTGGAGCAGAAGGGAGTGTCAGACTCTTACTGACTAAAACCCACCCGTGTTCCTTCCTTAGCCCTTTATGTTCCGGGGCAGCGGTAACCCTTTCGGACAATCCCGCTGCCCAATCTAAAACACTGACGCGGGGAATCGAGAAATTTTTATTGCCATCACTGTTTACCTATCAAATGTGAAATGTCAATGTCATTTCATTGAATCATTGAATGGCAGTGTTTTTCAGTCGATAGAGGTAGTGTTTTTATTATTTATCTCTCTAATTTTGATAAAAGCGCTGCCTATTTTATTTATGTGAAGCAGCCTGCTTTTGGAATATGTTTGTGTCGATGGACCAGTGAAAATCTGTTGTTTTACCTTCTTGGTAAACATTTGCTATGGCTGAAGGACAACGCAATGAAAAACTAGAAATGATGACTCTTCACAAGATCTTATTTACTATTTGCGCTCTCTCCATCATCTATAAGTACTATACTGGCAGTGTGACTAACATTATACGGATAAAAGATCCAAAATTCAGTACTTTAGGACCATTTAACACGACTCAGATAACGGTTGAGGACAACTACACTCAGTTGATAGATATCAGTAATTTTACCTTCAAAATTAACCCACAACCGTGTAAGGACTACCCTGCAGGCTTGCTGCTAATGATAATTATATCCTCCAACCCACATAACCGTGAAAACCGAATGGTTATACGGAACACTTGGGGTCGAAATCATGATTCGACTAAAGTCGTGTTTTTGGTCGGCGAACCGGAAAACGTAACTGTAGCACAGCGAGTAATGAATGAAAGTATAAAGTACGGGGATATAGTACAAGGAAACTTCGTAGATGTATATAGGAATATGACTTACAAACATGTTATGGGTTTGAAATGGGTAGCACACCATTGCCCAAAAGCTAAATATGTTCTGAAAACTGATGATGATATTGTGGTGAATTCTCGGGAGATGACACACTTTCTGGCAAGGGAACTGTCTCCGTGGGGTGCTAAGGATCTGATCACATGCCAGGTGTTAGAAAACGCCAAGGTTCAAAGGTCTAAGAAGTCAAAATGGAAGGTGACTACTGAAGAGTATGCATCAGCTTATTATCCAACTTATTGTGCAGGTTTGTTATAATTGTTTCATATTCAAAGTTATGCTTGTTATTTTACTGGACATATTAATTATTAACATTATTCTAGTATTTTCTCTCTTCTGTTTGTTAATCTAATATATAAAATTCTCGTGTCACAGTGTTAGTTACCATACTCCTCCGAAACGGCTGGACTGATTTGTATGAAATTTTATATGCATATTCAATACAAGTAAGTAAGTAACAACATTTGCGGGGTCAGCTAGTGTTCTATAAAAATAATGTGTAACTACTCTACTCTACTTTAAGATTGTTCACTTAGTAGGTAATAATAAGAAAATTAAAATAACTAAACAATTTAAATTTAGTTCTGTACTTTATGTTATTTCCTGTAGTTTATATAAATGTTGGTAAATCTAAATAAATAAATTCTACAAAACAGTTGTAGCACATTAAGCCGTTGGTCACTGCTGTCATCTGTGGTTCTTTGACAGTTATTACAGGTAGTCAGAAGCTCGAAAGTCTGACAACCAGTCTTACCAAGGGGTATCGTATTATCCAGTAGCTGGGTTGTGGAGGTTAGATAAGCAGTCTCTCCCTGTAAAATACTGGTATTCAGCTGCATCCGGTTAGATTGGAAGCCGACCCCAACACAGTTGGGAAAAGGCTAGGCAGATGATGATGACTACAAAACAGTTGTAGTATATTTATTTTCAAACAAGGTAATATTTAAGTAAATAATATAAGCTCATTATCATTATTATCATCTGCCTAGCCTTTTCCCAATTATGTTGGGGTTGGCTTCCAGTTTGACCAGATGCTGTTAAGTACCAGTATTTTACATGGAGTGACTGCCTATCTGCTAACAAGCTGATAAGCTAACAGACTTGAAATAATATTAAAATTATGTATATTTACTTAAATAAAAAAAGAAAGAAAAGAATCATAGGGAATCAAAAAATTTGTCCGCATCACTGTCAACGTTAAGGAAAAGTGCTCAAAAGGCTGGCAACTGTCTTAAGATGTTAAAAAATTAACCCAATAAACTTTCACAAAAAAAAATCAGCTATATACTTAGTACATTTTGGTCAAGTAGGTATTGAAGTTTTGTATTAAACAGCTGAGTTTTTTTCGTAAATTCAGAGTTGGCCCCATAGTGAAAGTCGTTCTGTTCGATGGTCTGAAGCACCTCTTAAAATTTTACAGGTTAATTTTTTAACACTTTGTTTATAAGTTGTTCATAATGATGAGTACAATGACCTCTTAAGAGGTTGTTGGTGTTTTTCCAATAACCCTGTATACGACATGAAACAAATGCTATACCTATGCTAATCTTTCTAGTTATTTTCTTAATCTCATAGAATCATAGCTTCCTTCTCATAACCTCATACTTACACAAATTCGTAACTGTTTTCAGGTTGGGCCATCCTCTACTCTACAGACGTAATACCACGACTACTAAAACAAGCTCAGTCTACTCCATACTTCTGGATAGATGATGTCCACATAACTGGTGTAATGGCAGAGAAGATTGGTGTGGCCCGTACTCCGCTATCCAGTCTAATATTGACCCCAGCCAATGTAAAACAATTGAAGGTGTTTGGACCGAAATACATTGGACCGTTTATTCTCGGTCCACCTGACTTAAGCTCTGGGAAGATTATGGAGATTTGGACTTCCATTCCTGCATAAGTTTTATATTTAACTTGCATGAAAAGTGTTTTTTTGCGTAAGCCTACACAGTTTATTTTTTATGTAACCGACACTGTGGACCAAAGCCGCCCCAAATTCTTACTTTTTCCCTATATGTATCTTGCAATTGATTGTAAATCTTTAGCGGATTTTTGTGTACAGTCAGCAAAGGAGATAAGTATTAGAAATAATGTTTTCGAATGAAATTTATTCGAAAAAAAAATGGCACGCTCGGTTTTCATACAGATCGTAATACTTGCGTTATCTAGGTCTATCTATATCTGTGCTTTTACCATATTACTATTTCATGAAATCATGACAAATGTAAGGCCAATTCTAACAACTCAAGGAGTTGTATTGCTGATTCAAATGATTATAATAATTCTGTAAACTCATATGCGTTACGATCGCGACTCATATTTTAATCCACATTATAATCGGACACAGACCTGCAAATTTTTATCCAATTTAATAAAAATACGCCCACCCAGTGCTTCCAGATCCCAAAAGTAAAATTACAGTGGTGCAAGCTAAAAAATACAGGAGTTTTTAAAGACAATACAGTAGATTTCAAAATCGATTACAGTAAAATTACAGACAAACTTTGTTTACATATTGATAGAAAAATAAGTCTAAAATACAGTAAATCTACTGTAATTACAGTGAATCTGGAAGCACTGCGCCCACCAAACCATAGATACGTTATGTTAAGTAGGTAAATAATGTAGGTTCTATCTCAAAAAAATTTAATGTGGTTGAATTTCCCCGTCTTATTTTATATAGGTATTGTGAACTTGTGATTAACTAGTCATCGGTATTATAATATGCTTCGAAATTGTGATAACTACATCACCAAAGATTATTAAACAAGAATAGAATAGAATAGAATTCTCTTTATTATGTACACCATATAAATTACTAACATAAATATAGACAAAGGGTGACACAATGGGCGGTCTTATCGCTAAAAGCGATCTTTTAAAGACAACCTTTGGATGGATTAAATAATAGGGGGAGGAGAGACAAATACTGTAGGTAGTCCGTGGTGTACCATTTACATAATACAATAAATACATAAATAAAGTAGATAGGTATATTATACTAATCTAAATAAATATATATATATAACTATATATACATATATATATATATATATAATAAATATAACGGGAGCAAAGAAAATATAATGATGATGTTTAAGGAGAGAGAAAGTGCTATTTTATCATTAAAAGTAGACAAAGATTGAGCACGCCTTACCGACACGGGCAAATCATTCCATAAAAGATAAACAAGCTGATAATCTAAGGACTGGACCTGTTGTGGATGTGAGGGTAGAAATTTAGAGTGATTCGGAACACCAGATCAAACTTCAGCATACTGTCTCATCCCCAACGATTGTACTGTTGAATACAAACCATATAAGCAACATTGTGAAGAAGATTTCATGAACACGGACATCATCATTGTCGAACTCCAAGGATTTAAGGATTTATTTCATAATTTCATTGTGAAAGAATTGGCTATCGTAAGTCAGAATCATACACAAACATTCAATGGTTAAACCACCGTTGGTATTCGTTTTATTACCTATCACAAGAAAAGAAGTACCTAAGTGCGATAGTTCGAATGAAATCGAGGAATTTTCTAGAGTGAGGGCTTCCTATACTACTTTCAACACGTTAGCTTACCATATTTAGAAAAAATATTACAAAGGGTTTGGAAAAGATTAAGTGGATTAACCTTTTATAACCGCCTACGTCGGATTTATCCGACAAATATTTTCGTGCTCATTTCGATTTTCGTGTTAAAGGGTTATGCGTAAACTGTGAAGTGATTGACTTAAGTAAGAAAGGGTGCCCTAATTTTTCAAAAATAAAAAAAAGTTCTGTAAAAATAAAACTGCATTTAATTGTGTGAATCATAAAATTAATTGTGCATTGAATAATGCTGTGTGTACCTATTAGAAAATGGTATTTTGATAATATTAAGACTGTACCTATTTCATTTATTTTAATTATTATTGTGCTGAACAGTTAATAAAAAATGTCTATTTATTTAAGTGTTTAATTTAATCAGGGTAAAACAAACTTAAAATTAGTTGTAGCAAAATGATAATTTGTTTAATTTTATTATTCTAATAAAAAATACTGAAAGCAAAATTAAATAACTTATGAATATTGATTCTATTGTTACACTGAGAAACTTAAACAGTCAATTAAGTGTAGGTACAGAGGCCAGGACATCAAGCTACCACAATCTGTCAGATTTTCCCTATTGAATATGAACCTTATTCCTTTGTGCTAAAGTTGAAAATCTATCAAAGAAATTTGACAGATTGGGGTAGGTTGACCTGCTGGCGTCTGTACACCAAACTTTTATTATTAATAATAAACACAAAAGACTTAATTAATACTATCAGGTTAGAATTATAGACATGAATAATTATCACTATAAATGATTTTCCAGTCAATACAAAAATGAACCAGACATGGAAAACTGTAAGTAGGTACTTTTTTTTTCATCGTTGAAAAACTAGTTACATAGGTATACAAAAAAAAAAAAAAATATTAAACACTAAGCTTAAGAGATGGTTTTCTAACCACCTTGAGAAAGCCTGCACCTCTACACCACTACAGTGACAGGTGTGTAGTGGTTTTCTTTTAAAAGTTACATGTCTTGCACAATTGCTGAGGCGGATATAATTTTAAATTTTCTATACTTTTACTACTTTCGGACAGTGGAAGTTTCCAGGTTTTGTTTTTCTTTCCTTTTTCTTCTTCTATCTACAATCAGCCTTTGAGCTTTAATCAGTTCGGTTGTTTCATCTCTAGGCAGTCCGAGACTGTTCACAGCCAGCGATGCATCATTTCGTTTCTGAGTGTCTCGATTTATCAGTGTTGGTTAGATTGGCGCTATTCAATCTCTTTTAAGACTGCAAGTAGAGTCTGAGGACTTTAGAAGTGTCATATTGAGTTCATTTTTCCTTGCAAATCATTTTTTCTTTCCTTGTAATTCTTGTACAACCTTTCTACAACTTCCTTGATAGTTGGGATTTGTAGGTACTCATGTACTTTAATGTTTTTTGTGAATCAAGGTGCACCTCTTACGGTTTTAGTACCTTATTTAGAAAGCGCTGTAGTATCTCAATATTTGAGTGGCTTGCCGATCCCCAGAGCTCTATACCATATGTCCAAATAGGTTTTAAGGATGCATTTATAGATAAGTTTATTTTCCAAGCTTAGTGATGACTGTTTGCCCATGAGCCAGTGAATGTTTCTTAGTTTTATGTTTGCTTGATCTCTTTTGGTTATTATATGTTCACTTCAGGTAAGTCTTCTGATGATGTGCGTACGTATTTGACGGTATTTTTCTGTGGCAGAAAGAATTCACCGAGTTTTATTTCTGGGCAGTCTCCTCTTCTTAGGGCGAAGGTAATATGGACAGACTTGGCAGAACTAGCCTTGATTCTCCACTTTTTCAGCCATGATCCAATCTTGTTGAGGTGTTCTTGGAGTTTCGTGGATGCTCTAATCTGGTCTTTATCGTGGGATAGGACTGAGTTTCAGCATAGGTTGCAGTAACAATTCGTTTTTAGATGGGTAGGTCAGCAGTATAGACTGTGTACAGAACAGGGTCCAGTACAGAACCTGGGGTACGCCAGCTTCTATGGGATAGAGTGCAGATAGGCAGTCTCCAGGTTTAACATGGAACACTCAGTCCTTCAAGTACCTATGCCATGAGCAGCATGTATGCGGTGTGTGGTAAGCAGGTCTTTAGTTTACACAGGAAGCCCTTGTGCCATACTCGGTCGAATGCCTGTTCTATGTAAAGAAAAGCAGCTGAGCAGTACTCCTTATTTCTTTCCAAAAATTGTCGGATTGTGTGGACCACTCTATGTATTTGTTCTGTCGTTCCATGGTGATTGTCCTTTGTTCTTCAAGCAAGGGGTATCGTATTAGGTACCCAGTAACTATGTTGTGGAGGTAAGATAGGCAGTCGCTCCATGTAAAACACTGGTATTCAGCTGCATCCGGTTAGACTGGAAGCCGACCCCAACACAGTTGGGAAAAGGCTAGGCAGATGACATGTATTAGATAAAACGAAGAAAAATTCGTTTTTATTAATAACAGAAAGAACGTCAGAAAAAAGCCGAGCGAATTGCTAATTTGATAGCGTGGGTATGCTTTATGAAGGGATGGGTCGGTCTGGGGAACAAGAACTTTCACGCGGACAAAATCGTAGGCAGAAGCTAGCGTAAAATAAAACGAAAAAATATAAAACACATCTGTCTATTATTATTATGTCTATTTGTACAATATTGTAATCTTAAAAATAAAGTGTGTTTAAAGTACATGTTTGTTCGTAAAAATATTATATTTGGGTTAATGTTAGGATTATAGAATAATTATAATCTCACTAAAAATAATTGAATCACTTATCACACATCTAAAATTATGGCTTGTCTGTATCACATAAAACTAAATTCTTTTGTTTCTTGTTGGCTCATTTTAGAATCCGAAGGGCTTTTTTACAAATGCAGCAGACGCGCGTTCTGTGAAACGCGCCCCTACGGCGCTTACAAAAATTAAACTTGAATAAAACGGAAAATTGCGTAACACACTATCAGTAACAATCGCTTTCATTTTGAGAGTTCAGCAACATTCATTGCGTTATTAAGTTGCTGAGCATATGAAGCAATGGATTAGCATTATCCTTTAAAATTTTTGGTTCTAGGACATGCCGGTTTCCTCAAGATGTTATCCTTCACCGTTTTGAGAGCAGTGGTGATGAAATAATTTACACAAAGTGCTTGTCTGGCTTCAAACCCACGACCTACAACTCTCGCTGCCGTTACCACTGGGCTACCACTGCTGTCCACTGTTTTATAATGATCTGGGGGTTTTATGATAAATTCAGTTCTGTACATGGTACTCTACTTGTCTTCATCACTTTCTGTTTCTTACTTGCCTAGAGATTCAATCAATTTTATAGACTTTCTGCTTATTTAGTCTAGATGTATGTCCTATTTGAAAGCACCTATTCCTTTCATTTCGTAGTTCACAACTATTTAGGTATTTACCTAAGTTTGCTTGGATACAAATATACCCTGTAATTTAAAACTTACAAAATTCGCACTTATATTTGGTACTTTAAAAAGCTTAAAAGATATCGCAAGGAATGACTTGAGTACTCAATAATATCTAGTTAACTGCAACTCCTTCTTTTATAATCAGTTTCATCTGTGCCTCCGGATCATTACTTTTCTTACCTTTGAAACTATCTTCTATGTCCTGTAAAGTCCTATCCTTCGTTTCAGGCAATAGCAAATACATTACACTTAGGAACACAGTCAAAACCGCTGAATAAACTAAGTAAGCACCTTCGACTCCTACTGAAGAGTACAAATGTGGTGCAGATTTCATTGAAATCACGAAAGAAGGAGTCAAAAATGACGTGGACAGTGTTGATCCTAAACTTCTATAGGCTAAAGGAAAAACTTCGCCACATATCACCCAATTTAGAGGTGCTAAACCTAAACAGAAAGATAAAGTGTACAGAACCATTAAAGCCATTGGAACTATGTCCAACATCCATGGTTCAGTAAAAACTTCCGCTCTCCTTAAATAAACGAAGACCGAAATCGCTGTCATAGACAGAACAGTCATCACACCACTCGTGAACAAAATAGTCCTTCGTTTAAAGTATTTTAGTAAGAATATAGCTAAGAACGCACACACTGTCCTCAATAAATCTATCACTGTGAACTGCCAAGCAACATCTTTGGCATCTTTCTTATCCAGCACCACTTGGAGGATTATATTGCCGTATGCAGCCACCATATGGGCTCCACCGAATTCAAAAACAACCAACATGCTTATAGCTATAATAGCTGGTTTATAGAACTCTTTCTTTTTGAATATTTTTACAACTTCGCTAATAGCTTCGAATATTTTCTTGAAAACATTGTTGCATACATGAGTTTCAGCATATTCTGGTCTCTTCTCGGCCTTTTCTATCTTCTGTGCGTTGATCATGGCTTCAAGTTCCTCCTGTTGTTCAGCTCCTTCACCTCTGACCCATTTGAAAGCCTTTTTGGCTTCAGCAAACTTGCCTTTAGATACCAACCAGCTAGGAGATTCTGGGGATAGACTTATAATTGCCATAGCTATCAACGGGAAAAGAGAACATACTGTTGCTGTCATCTTCCAAGTCATATGCGCTCCCCACAAATGCGACAAAAATATCCCCATTCCGAGAGAAATAGCGAATGTCCCCAAAAATGCACCTCGATACTTCGGATCAGTGTATTCCGCGACTAGAATGGCTGCTAAAGGAGTTCTAAGTCCTAATGCAAGTCCATGCAAGAGTCTGGCCAGTAAGAAGAGGGGGACGCTGTTTCCGAAAATGAAGACTAGCCATCCTAACAAGGCGGGTAGGGTGGAGATGAGGTGAGCGCGTTGGCGGCCAAATCTAGTCATCAGGACAGGAGACACGAAGTTGCCCACGATGCCCATCACGCCGACTACGGACGCTGAAAGAAAACAATCAAGGGTGAGTATTTTACATAATATGATTAATGTATGATACTTATTTTGCTTAATACTCCTTTGCTAATCACTTCAGCGCTTGTAAGCCAGCGGGGTAATTACGTAACACACTAACATTTTGACAGTTCAACAACATTCATTGCGTCATTTATGTTGTCGAGCAGACTCATTTTTCAAACATATGAAGCAATGTATCCTTCAAAATGATTCTAATTGAAAGTGTGTTGCAAAGAGTCAACAAACCGCGGTATGTCAGTAGGAAGTGATTCTGTCTGACTGGACAACATTCTCCTGCTATTATCCCAATTCGATTTTTCGATTCCGAGGTTTAGGGTTCTGTAGTCAACACGGAACCCTACTATGTCCGTCTGTCTGTCCGTCCGTCCGTCCGTCCGCAGCTTAGCTCAGAGACTCTTAGTACTAGAAAGCTATAATTTGGCATGGATATACATATATATATTAATCACGCCGACAAAGTGGTAAAATAAAATCTTGAAAACATATTTTTTTTAGGGTACCTACGTACTCTACACGTAAAGTGGGGATTTTTTCTTTTTGGTCTACCCCATGGTGTGGGGTATCGTTAGACAGGGCTTTCAAAAATATTCCGGGTTTGTGAGAATCATTTTTCGATTCTGGGTTTGTGAAGTATTTACTTAGCTTTAAAGTGCTACATTTTGACACCCCCTGCCAGCTAACTGGTTACTATTGTATAAGTGAAAAAATTCACGGCAGTAGTATATAATAACGAAATTATAAGGAAAACTCACAGTTAAGTAGGCTTTACAAGTTTACGAGTAATAGTCGACCAACTTAAATTTGCAGTTGCAATGTATGGGAGAACATGATTTTCAACTACAATGTTAAGTTTGTTCATTGTGCGTGGTCCGACACGCACTTGGCCGGTTTTTTACTAGGAATTTCCTAGTAACAGCTCGGAATTTGGCGGTGTGATACCTCCGTGCCTAGGGAAGCACGCTAAGCCGTTGATCCTGGGAGTCAGTACCAGTGTATCAGGGGGCCCGGGACATGGGGTCGTGACCCCCCCCCCCCCCCAAATCATTCAAGCTGTCAAGGGCCCGATTGATTTTCTTGTCTTACTAACATGAGCCACGGGAATCGTACGCAGAACCTCAGCAGTAAAGCTTGCGACCACTTGACCAACGAGGAGATGTAAGTACCTCCCTAAAAATATTTTTTCGGAACTCATGGTGACCCCCCCAAAATCTTGAGCTGCGACCGCGCCTGCAGTGTATCGGATCGTTCGAACTCCTGTCTGAATAAAGTCTTGTTTTTCGTAGATTTTAGTCCAAACGAACATAGAACCAGCGCTCTAATTGCGTAACACCCTATCAATCACAATCTGAATCATTTTGAAGGATAATGCTAAATCCATAGCTTCTTATGGTGAACGGGAAGTGGTAGACCGCGAAATTCAAATTTTCTTACGTTTTTTGCAATTTGCAGGTAAGTGTCAGGTTTTATCTTGATCAAAATTTGATTCGCGACTATAACAGGTACGTATTTACAGAATTATAATCATAAGAAACAGTAAGTGAGATTTCTACCATAAACACTTTTCCCTAGGAGATTTCTTCTTGTGGTACAAATCTAACTTAGGAAGATGTATTAATGATTCTAATGACTATAATTCAGTGAATAAGTACCTGTTATAGTCGCGAATCATATTTTGATCAAGATACAACCTGACACTGACCTGCTAATTGCAAAAAACGTTAGAAAATTTGAATTTCGCGGTAATCACTGCGCAATCACCATAAGTTCGAAAACTTAGGCCCGTGTTACAGAACGTCACTCAATACTCAAGCATTACTTAAAACTAGATTCAAGCCATTTGATTGGTTGAAACTAGTTTTAAGTAATGCTTGAGTACTGAGTGACGTTCTGTAATACGGGACTAAGGCCCGTATTACAGAACGTCACTCAATACTCAAGCATTACTTAAAACTAGATTCAAGCCATTTGATTGGTTGAAACTAGTTTTAAGTAATGCTTGAGTACTGAGTGACGTTCTGTAATACGGGACTAAGGCCCGTATTACAGAACGTCACTCAATACTCAAGCATTACTTAAAACTAGATTCAAGCCATTTGATTGGTTGAAACTAGTTTTAAGTAATGCTTGAGTATTGAGTGACGTTCTGTAATACGGGCCTTAGTCTGCTTAACAACGTGAATAACGCAATGGATGTTGTTGAACTGTCAAAACGGACCCCATTGCTACTGATAAAGGGTTACGCAATAACCCTGCCGAGGACAAAACTATAGGACATATTGCTATTGGACATACCTAAATAATCTACGCCGTATTTGTGTCCTTTGTGTTACAAAACCATGAGATTCTGACTACCGGCTACGTGACAGGAAATGGCTTTTTTGTTAGCAAACATCATGTCACCTACTTTTAGTGCAAATAGCAAATACCTACTTACTTGTAAAAATAATAATCTCGTTTACAATAAACTCGTTTTAAAAAATAAAAACCTTGACAGAGATATTGAGAGTTCACGGCTAGTTGTTGACCGTATCTACGCACGGTTGCACATCAAGCTATAATTAACCAGTATAATCTGACTTCTGATTGTACGAAAAGCCTATAAAATGCGAGGTCAGCTAAAGCTGGTAATGTATAGCTTGATGTCTCGCCGGGTGTACTTACTTAATAAGTAGACTTATTTTACATTTTTTATCTACTGATTCCAATCAAAGAGGGATTCTTTTTCTTGTTATACTTCCATTTACTTTTTTAGCTTCAAGCGGTTTTTTGTGGTTGTATTCAGTTAATATATTTTGTGCAATTCATTGTACTCAAATAGGAAGATATTTACTTAGCATATACATACAGCCTATAATGTTCCCACTGATGGGGCACAGGATCTGGGACCTCCGCTCTTCAAAAGGGAGTGGCTGTAATCTACTACGCGGTAGATGTCACATGACTTCGAATTTTTGGTTCTGACAGGTTTTGAGAGCATTGGTGATGAAATTATCTGCCTAGCCTTTCCCAACTGTGTTGGGGTCGGCTTCCAGGATGCAGCTGAGTACCAGTATTTTTCATGGAGCGACTGCCTATCTGACCTCCACAACCCAGTTACTGAGTAATACGACACACCTTGGTAAGACAGGTTGTCAGACTTTCGAGCTACTGATAACTCGTAACTAAGACCCGGGAGCAACAACTTAACGTGCTTTCCAAAGCACGGAGGGGTCTTGGTATGTGAAGATGGTCACCCATCCACGGACCAACCGCGGCAAGCGTAGCTTAACCTGATCGATCGACCCGTGTGGCTGTTATTACTTAAAGCGCCTCGCTGGGTTTGAACCCACGACCTACAACTCGTAAGTCAGTGCCGTTACCGCAGTGGTGACGACTGCTCACGTATTTACTTGGATTAACCAAATTCTAAAACAAAAGCAACATGCAACTATTACCTGGATGGAGCTGCATGCCCTGTATTGCTCCATCTCTTTCCCACACTGAAGTAAGATTAAAATAATACTGCTATAAGAGTGGTGGTAGGCCCCCTGCACCCTAAATGCGTAACACACTAGGTATCAATAGGAATCTGAGTCATTTTGAAGCAAATTGCTAATCCATGCTTCATAAGTTCGCAAAATTTGTCTGCTCAACACGTAAAAAACGCAATGATTCTGGTTGAATTGTCAAAATGAAACCGATTCCGATTGATAATGTGTTACGCAATTACCTTGCTGTAGTATCTACTTTTTGTCAGACTCTTGTCATTAGCCGTTAGGAGATAGATAATCTAGATAGTGCCAAAAGTCTTTCGTCTGTCTGGAGGTGTCTGATGTCAGTATTTTTTTTCTTTATTGATTGATTTGCATAGCTGCCATTTAGCCTTTTTTTGTGGATAGGAAATCAGCAAATGACCCCTCCCGCTCAGGGTGTAGCAGAAGGGAGTGACAGACTCTTACTGACTAAAACTCACCCGTGTTCCTTCCTTAGCCCTTTATATTCTGGGGCAGCGGTAACCCTTTCGGACAATCCCACTGCCCTGCCATTTAGCCTGGAACTCTATGTTTTTTGGTGTTGTTCCCAAATAGTTCATAATGCAATATTTTCTCTCACCAATCCATGAAGTGTCATGATCTGTCAGCGTGACGGGCCCGCCGTCTCTGGTGAGCTGAGCAAACAGCACAGCCGGGAAGCCGTGTGCGCATCCATGTCCTGCTATGTTTAGAGCTGCACCGCTCACCACGAATGCCTGGAACGCAATGTATTGTGCATTTTAGAAGAGATCTTTAATCTGCGGAAGAAATCCTCAGGGCCTTATTGCTTGGTTGTTGCAGAAGCATCGTGGTTATAAAGTTCCTAGAAGTATGATATAACCCTTCGTTTTTCCCAAAAGGAAGGTTATCCATGACAGCTTCCACAAGAAAAACAAAATGTCTTATCGATTTCCAACAGGACATTTTGTTTTGTTGATCAAAACGTTGTTGCTCTCAAAACGGTGAAGGCAAACATCGTGAGGAAACCGGCGTTTCCTAGGACCAAAAATTCGAAGACACGTGACATCTACCGACCCGCGCCCCGTCGCGTGACACGTTGCAGTGTGTGATCTGCCTAACAAAGCTTTTCGGCAAACATAAGTAGGACGCCCTCAAGCACTCAGTTGAGTTGCCGAAAATCGAGTTGAAAGGCGTGCATTAGGAGAGGCATATCTCCAGCAGTGGACTGCTGTAGGCTGATGATGATGATGAACTAAGCTTATATAACTTGGCTAGATTAAAAAGCACGACGACGTGACAAATTGCGTAAATCGGAAACTATTTCAATTCATTTAAAAAAAATCCATTGAATATTATCTATTGACTGGATTGTTTATTTTCTTGCGCAGTTAGCTCCATAGACTATAAGTAGTATTTACGTAGGTACCTACTTACTTAATTATCTGTGGGAACCTAGAAACTTCTTAAACAATGAAGTGCGATGGCCTTTCTTTGTTAACAAGGTGAATCATGATAATCGTGGTCTACGTATCTACATTATCGAATCATAGGTAGATAACAATGTTTGGTCGATGTATCTTACCCCCTTAATTTATGTCCTGTCAATAGCCTCAATGATCAACGCAGCATGGCCATTCTACGGACGTATCTACATAATGCAAATGTGCTAACCTTGCATTTTTTAAACTGTAGACCCGTGTTTGGGTTGATTGTCGTAATAGAACGCGATTACGCGACCATCGCGCGATTTTATCGTGCAAATGTCAATAAATTATGAATTAGGACACCTATGCGACACGTGCCGTTAGACTCGTATTTTGTAAAAATCTTAGCGTGGAAACTTTTGGAAGTCAGCTTGAAGTGAGCTGTCATCCTACTTAACGCGAGAGAATCTAGGAATTAACAGCTCACCTAAGTTTTCACGGTGAGATTTTTACAGAATACATCGACTGTACATACGTTCAGTTGACTTCATATCGGTGTTAAAACTTTGACTTTGAGTTAGCTTGAGCTGGCCTAGAGTAGTACGGAGTTTAAAAAAAATAAAGAGTCCGTCTTTTTACTAGTTTTATTACCACTGACGTGCGGCGAACTATACCTACGTAGCCTACGTTTGATAGCTGCAACCTAATTGCGTAACACAGTATCAATCTCAATCTGAATCATTTTAAAGGATATTGCTAATCCATTGCTTCATATGTTCGAAAAAAGTTTCTATTCAACAACGTAAATAACGCAATGAATGTTGTTGAACTGGCAAATTGAAAGCCATTCCTACTGATAGAGTGTTACACAATTAACCCGCGGGTTCTTTCGAACAAAACTCGCGCAAACTTGGGATTGTCGCGTAATCGCGTTCTATTAGGACAGCGCCTTCAAATTGAATTTTTCCAACAACCATATAAAAAAATTGTTAATATTTATTTACCTGCTTTATAAAAGGCTTCATCGCACTGTGGCTTCATGCAGGAGATTGAATCTGTAACTATTACAATAATTAAATGTTACCATTGTTATAATATACTGAAGATGCATTAACTGCGAGTTCATCTGCATATTATGTCAATTAAAAATACTTGTAGCCTGTAGGTACCAACACCATGCGAATTTAAATAGGTATCAGTATACACCTATACATACATACAAAATCAAAGTCAAAATAACAGCTTTTTTCTAAATGCATTCCATCTGCCTAGCCTTTTTAACCGACTTCAAAAAGGAGGAGGTTCTCAATCCGACAGTATGTTGTTTTTTAGGGTTCCGTACCAAAAAAGGAAAAAACGGAACCCTTATAGGATCACTTCGCTGTCCGTCCGTCCGTCTGTCAAGACCGTTTTTCTCAGGAACGCGTGGAGGTATCAAACTGAAATTTATATCTAATACTCAGGTCTACTGTCCCCTGGAGCTGTGAAAAAATCAAACTTCTAAGCCAAAGCAATCAAAAGATACAGCCGTTTATGCCGCAAATTCCCGAAAATTTTCGAAACTCGCACGGGTATCAAAACCTACAGGGTACTTCCCGTGAACTTAGAATCTTGAAATTTGGTACGAAGTAACGTCTTATAGTACAGATAAAGGAAAAGTTGCGAAAACCGTAAATTTTTAGTTACATCATATAATAAAAAATATTTTTGAAAATTTTAAAGTTACTACTTCTTTTCTCATGAACGCGTAGAGGTATTAAATTGAAATTCATATATCAAATACTCAGGTCTATAATACCTTTAAGCTGTAACAAAATCAAACTTTTATGTCAACGCAATCAAAAGAAATAGCAATTTAAGCCGCATATTTTCAAACACGCAACTACTCGCGAGAGAATCAAAACCTAAAGGGTACTTCCAGTCGATCTAGAATTTTGAAATTTGGCATGAAGCAATGTTTAATAGCACGTATAAAGGAAAGATTCCGAAAACCTTAGATTTTTAGTTACATCACATATTTTTAGGGTTCCGTATCTAAAAAGGAAAAAACGAAACCCATATAGGATCACTTTGTTCTCCGTCCGTCCGTCCGTCCGTCTGTCTGTCAAGACCCTTCATCTCGGGAACGCGTGAAGGTATCGAGTTGAAATTAAAACCATATATTCAATTCTGCGGTCTCTTAAAGCTGTGAAAAATCAAACTTCTAAGGTAACGTAAAAAAAAATACGGCCGTTTATGCCGCAAAACACGTATATTTCGATACTCTCAAGGGAATCAGAATGTATATGTATAGGGTACTTCCCGTTGACTTAGAATCATGAAATTTGGCAAAAAGCAAGGTCATATAGCACAAGTAAAGGGAAAAATCCGAAAACCGTAAATTTGTAGTTACTTGCCTACTTTGTACGGAACCCTCGGTGCGCGAGTCCGACTCGCACTTGCCCCGTGTTTTTCTTATATGTTTATTACGTGATATCTCCGGCAATTGTACAGACGCCAGCAGGTCAACCTACCCCAATCTGTCAAATTTCTTTGATAGATTTTCAACTTTAGCACAAAGGAATAAGGTTCATATTCAATTGGGAAAATCTGACAGATTGGGGTAGCTTGATGTGCTGGCCTCTATATATCGATTTCAAAAAATCTTTTTTTAATGGATAGGGTATGCGGGGGTGGTCCCATATTTTATTACCTTTGCTTGGGTAGTTTTTGAGTTAGCTTCAATCATACTTATTTTTGCCATTTAGTGTATATTGATGATGTTATAATGACATCCTGTCACTGATATTTACATAGCAAGTAGTGTTATACGAATTTGTGTGAGGTAAGTATAACTTAAAAGTGAAAAAAAACTTAAAAAATTAGGTAACAGAGACGATTCGCCCGTTTCGGGCGACTAAATTTGTGCGAATCGACTTTTAAGCCGTAACGATCGATCGGCCATGACTGGCTGTTTCGATTATAACGATATTATTTATTCCCGAATACATGTACGTAGGTAGGTATCAAAATAGATTACTATCCAAAACAAGAATGGTCTCTACATCGTAGTTACACTTTTTCACAATACTAAAGTGACCTTGTAATACCCTGTGCAATTCATTCTGAGAATTAATATCGACATGCCTTTTATTAATTCTCATGATTTAATTGTAAGTGCTTGCTTTTAAAACTAAGTATTTTTTGTCTTTTTCATGACTCGATTTGTTTTTTTTCTTCGCGAAAAACGTTAATGTAAAGGCGGCTATACACGGTCAGTTTCGCAGCGCTGCGATGCAGAAACGATTCATCTTTGCCCCGATTGCTTGATCGCTATTGTCGCTATAGACTCGCGTGTGTCAAAAACGCGCGTCTATATCGATGCAAAAAGTCCCCCTGTATAACCACTCTAAGGACGACGGTGTAATAGCGTAATACACTAACAGATTGGCCCCGATTCTGTTGTTCACAAACTAAATTAAATTTAAGTTCAGTGCATCTTTTTCTTACTATTTCATTATGAAAAGGACAGAAGATAAATATTAGTTTAGTCCTGTCAAATTAGATAATCCATAGACAAGTTTAGACGTGATTAAAAAATTGGCTACTAAAAATACGTCAATTTACGTCAGGCGCTGACTAATTTGACAGGACTAAACTAATATTTATCTTCTGTCCTTTTCTTAATGAAATAGAAAGAAAAAGATGCACTGAACTTAAATTTAGTTTAGTTTGCAACAGAATCGGGGCCATTGGCTTTCATTTTGACAGTTCAACAACATTCGTTGCCTTATTTACGTTGTTGATCAGACAAACTTTTCCAGCATATAAAGTAATAGATTAGCAATATCCTACGAACGATCCAGATTGTGATTGATGTTTTAAGACATTAGGGTGCGGGCCTTATCTCGCGTCCTAACCAAAAACGATCGTCGCGCGAATACACGATCGTCGCATTCTTATAATATGAATATTGTGTTGGAAGTTGCAATACTAACTACAAGTTAATATTTACACATTTTAACATTGTACTACTGTCATTTGGACAGATCATCTGTCAGAGGTTTTGTGTCACTGTCTTTTTAGTAGTGCGAATGAAGATGTCTTCGGATT
The DNA here is from genome assembly GCA_949316385.1 of Globia sparganii. Lineage (NCBI taxonomy): Eukaryota > Metazoa > Arthropoda > Insecta > Lepidoptera > Noctuidae > Globia > Globia sparganii. Next base: position 3,671,259 of record OX438677.1, read on the forward strand.
CGTATTCAAGGTAACAGCAGGGCGATTCTGTAACCATTTCACCGTAAAAACTTAGGTTGAGTGTGGAGTGAGCCGTCAGTGTCATCCTGATGCTAGGGATTGATACTTTTGACAGCTCACTCTAAGCCCACTTCACCAAACTTTTCACGGTGAGATTTTTACAGAATCGATCGGCAGAGGTGTGTGTTTATAACAAAAAGGAGTCGAGCGGGTTTGCTGAGTGGTGCCACACACAAGCATTTCACACCGCCAACACCTCGAACATAATTAATAATTATGGCATAGTCGCGCGATCAATGAAGTCGCGTTTGTACGTCAAATTTACAATCGCTCGCGTCGATCGCGTACCTACTAACGCGACGATCCCTTTTGGTTAGGTAAGACCAGTCGTCTACACAGTCTAAAAACTTACGCCTAAAAAGCCATTCAATATAGGTACTTATGCCTATCATCCACGACGCTACTCAAAAGTCAACCAGCACCCTAATTGCGTAACACACTATTACTCTCAATTTGAATCATTTTGAAGCATATTGCTAATCCATTGCTCCATGTGTACGAAAAATGTGTTTGCTGAACAACGTAAATAACGCAATGAATGTTGTTGAACTGTCAAAACGAAACCCATTGCTACTGATAGTGTGTTACGCAATTACCCTGCAGAGTGGGGCAATTGCGTAACACATTATCAATCGGAATCGGTTTCATTTTGACAGTTCAATAATATGTACGTGTTCATTGCATAAATTTACGTGTTCAGCAGACAAATTTTTCGAACTTATGAAGCAGTGGATTAACAATTTGCTTCAAAATGATTCAGATTCCGATTGATAGTGTGTTGTTTACGCAATTATGGTGCAGTTTGTATTACTTTTAAGTAACACCGTGGACGATGGGCTTCAGTACAGATTGAATGACTTTTTATAAGTTGATTCGGTACGCAAGTCAGACAAAATGGGACAAAGATTTTTTTCTTTTTGGCTTGTAATTGGACATCGCATTAATCTGTTTCAAGCTGGCGATGGCGGGAGGAAATTGAACAGTGAATAATCCTTTGTCAGGACTTCTCAGTAATTTAAATAAAATGCCCTTCACAGATTAAATTAATATTTTATAACATCCATATAAAATAGTTAAGTGTTAAAGTAATTCAGCAGGAAGTTGGAAACGTGTCTTCATTAAATAGAAAAAAGTTTATTCAATCAATTAGACACGTTGATGTCTGTACAAAAGAATAAACAATCGGATCGCAAGTATGTAGATAATGTTGCCATATCGCTATTAAACTGAAAAAAAAGGAGGAAGTCATGGTTGTATTGTTTTTTTTTTAATGCTTCTGCTGCCGGGTAGGATAAGAACGACAGATATAGATAGGCCTAGATAAAGCAAGTATCACGATCTGTATAGGTAGTACAATCCACGAAGACGCGCCCCACTCTTCTTCCGAATCGTTAGTGGTTATCGCTAGTTAATTCCAATAGTGTTTTAGTTTTTTCGATACACACTAATTAATTACCCACTAAAATTATTGTGTATCAATAAAACTAAAACACTAGCAGAATGTTGCACACTTGTTTTGTAAGCATCAGGAAAAAGAGTGGGGCGCGTCTTTGTGGATTGCACTACCTATATGAAAACCAAGTATATATTAATGACCTTCCTTACATGATGGCTAACTTATCGGATATCATTTTATTCGCTGATGACACTTCCCTTATTTTTAAAATACACACATCAAAAGTGTCTAGGGATCAACATATATTTTTGCAATAACTTTTCTCCTGATTGATATTAATTAAAATTTTCTTTAAGGATTCATCAAATAAAGTGTTTTCGTTTGTCACAGTAACGATAAACCAAGTCACCTTTGCATTAATAAAGAAATTTGCCATTTTCCTAATAAAGGGATTTTTGACATTTGAACCACTAACACAAAAGTTCGAAAAAAAGACTGAAATAACAGTTTTCTCTAAAATTTTATTGGGTAACTTAAACAATTAATAATCCGTGTTTCTACCGCGAACACTAACAACACAAGAACATCGGTTTGGCATACTCAAAATGAGTTCATCCAAATCACACTGTGGAATGGCCGCCCATGTTCGTTGCAACAACAAAAAAAGGTCTTCTTGCGACTGGATACCCTCCATATTCGGCAGAGCTCTTCTCTGTAGCATATCCCATGCATGCTCAATCGGGTTCAAGTCTGGCGACTGAGCAGGCCAGGGCAGGACATTGATGTTAGCTGCGGCGAGAGTCTGTCTTACAACTCTTGCGGTGTGCGGTCGTGCATTATCATGCATTAACTGAAATAAGGGACCGATTTGCACTTGTAGAGGAACGATGACGTCTGATACAATCGTCTCAGCATAAATTTGAGCGTTGAGGTTGCCTCTGATCCAAATCAACTCAGTTCTTCCGCCGATCCAAATACCCGCCCATACCATGATGGTTCCACCACTATAAGGATGGACTTCCTGGCAGGATTTTAATCGCTGTTGACGTCCAGGGGTTCTCCAGTGTCGTATACGTCTTGTATCCGGTCTCATACCAAAACGAGACTCATCAGAAAAGCACACGAAACGCCATTGTTCTTCTGCCCAATTTCTGTGTTCAAGAGCCCATTGATATCGAATCCTACGATTGTGCATTGCTATAGGTGGTACCCGTAGCGGTCTTCGGGAATGAAGGTTCACTTCATGCAAGCGGTTTCTGACTGTTTGGTCGCTAATTAAGTTCCCTGAAGAGTGATGAAGCCTCACGGCTAACATCATGGCGGTTATTGTTGGAGCTCTTCGAGTTAAGATTTGAATGTATCGGTCTTGTCTCCGTGTGGTGCAGCGATACCGTCCTCCATGGCGCTCAGCCACGGTACCAGTGCTTCGGTAACGTGTCCAAAGTCGACTGATAACACTCTGACTTGTATTCAGAGCTAAAGCCACAGTACGTTGCCGGGAACCAGCTTCTATCATTCCCACGGCTCTGAGCATTTCTTCCCTGCTTAAATGACGTCGCCGCTCCATAATAACGTTGGTTTTAATCAGTAGTAGGGAAACAGTAGCACTAATAATGTCTTCAATGCGTTGTATGTTTTTATAGGGAAAATATTGACAGCTGATTTTCATCTTTTACTCGAATTTGATTCACAGTTCCTGATTCAAATTATGAAATGCACCAAAAAGGATCCATATAAATTTATAAAATCATAAATTTATTACAAAGCCACATCTCAATCTCAAGAAATCCGCATAAAAATGCTTGATCCCTAGACACTTTTGATGTGTGTAGATAGAAAAGATACGGATGTTTTAAATGTCAACGATAGTCTGGCTGTTCTTTCGAAATGGTTTGCAGCTAATAATCTTTTACTTAATGCGAACAAAACGAAATGTCTTAAGTTCTCATTACCAAATGTACCTCAAGTGGGTCTGAATTTAGAGCTTGATGGCAAAAAACTAGATGTTATTACGGAAACTGTATTTCTGGGAATTACTTTAGATTCAAAATTACAATGGGGCGCACACATTAGAGCTCTTTCAGGTAGATTAAGTTCAGCTGCATATGCAGTAAGGAAAATAAGGCAGTTGACAGATATAGCCACAGCTAGGTTAGTATACTTTGCTTATTTCCACAGTATTATGTCTTATGGTGTTCTGCTGTGGGGATCGGCAGCTGACGTAGATTCAATTTTCATTTTACAAAAGAGGGCAATCCGCGCAATTTATAAAATGAGTCCTCGCGAGTCTCTTAGAAACAAATTCAAAGAAATTGATATACTAACTCTGCCTTCTCTTTATATTTTAGAAAGTATTTTGTATGTTCGCAAAAACTTAGGACTTTTTAAAATAAGAAGCGATTTCCATAATATAAATACCCGTAGTAAAAATGAAATTGTGATACCTAAATTTAGATTAACAAAAACTAGCAAGTCTTTTCATATAAATAGCATCCGTTTTTATAACAAGTTGCCAAAGCCGGTTACAGAACTTAGCGATGGAAAGTTCAAAACCCTCATCAAACGTGTCCTTATCAAAAAAGCATATTATAAGATTAAAGACTACGTTGAAGACAAGGTGGTTTGGCAATGATTGCTTCTGCACATGTGGCTTCCCTGGCATCTCATTAACGGCATAACTACATAAACGTCTATTAACTGCTCTCAAATTACGATTTTTATTTAATTTTTACATACTTCTTTGACATTTAATCTTTTTACTATTTGACATTATATAGAGACAATTCTAATCCTCCAACTCTTTTTATTGGTTGTAATGGAAATTATGATCACTTGGTTTTAATATTTTATTTATCTTTTTTTGAGTTTTTGATTTTGTAAATGTGAGGACTTTGTAGGCCCTGTAGATTTTAGATCTGTAGATCATTTTTTATTTTATCAAGTACCTGGCGCTTGTTGACAGGCCTACGCTGTTCTCCGATACCTACTGTAATTAGAAAACATTGTAAAAGCCAATTATTTTTAAAAGAGTAACCGTGGAGTTTCTTGCCGGTTCTTCTCCATAGGAAACGACCAATTGGAACCGTGCACCTAGCTTCTGACGTTTCATAAGTGCCCTTGTAGGCTTATGTGAAATAAAAATATTTTGATTTTGATTTGATTGATTCAAGCGTGCCATTTTTTGACTACCTACATCACAAGCACTATTTAGTGATGGGAAAATGAAACCGATTCAAAGACGGCACCCGCGTGCGGCACCCGTTTTGCCCCACCTCCGGGGCCTAGGTATTATGTATTCTGTGGCCTAGGACCAGCGCTCACGCTCACCCAGCCAGCAGTACTAAGGACTAGGTTTTTACAAGGAGAACTCCTAAACAATTAACGTCCCTGCATCGGGACAATCAATGTTTCGTAAAAGGTGATGAGCAGTTGAGATTAGGCTATTGTAACTTAGATAAGTTACAAACTGGCCCACTAAAAAGTGAAAAATAAAAAACTTTTTACAAAAAAAAAAACAACCGAATTCCAAAAAAAACACTACAAAGTGAAAAATGAATTTAATTTCGGAAGTCGGTGTGAATAAAAGAAAATGCGGAACCAACGACACCGACTTCCGAAATTAAAGTTATTTTTCACTTTGTAGTGTTTTTTTTGGAAGTCGGTTGTTTTTTTTGTAAAAATTTTTTTATATTACAGGCTTTAGTTGGAATCTTGTCTATTGTACCTACAAAGATTCTAAAAACGAACAAAGACAACAATTAGCTTACTCGTTAGTTAACAACTAATTACTTACGTATGCGCCGCGCCAATCTTAACGAAGATCGTGACCGAGTAACAGAATATCTGACGTCGTTTACTGACATAAATTTTGTAGTTCTGCCGGGCGCCGTGGGGTCGAGGCGTGATGTTATTACGAGTCAATAGTTTTTGCTAGGAAGTGCATGCAAAATAAAGCTATTTAAAGCTAAAGAGTGCAATGACATTGGCCCCGATTCTGTTGTTCACAAACTAAATTAAATTAAAGTTCAGTGCATCTTTTTCTTTCTATTTAATTATGAAAAGGACAGAAGATAAATATTAGTTTAGTCCTGTCAAATTAGATAATCCATAGACAAGTTAGACGAGATTAAAAAATTGGCTACTAAAATTAAGTCAATTTACGTCAAGCGCTGACTAATTTGACAGGACTAAACTAATATTTATCTTCTGTCCTTTTCTTAATGAAATAGAAAGGAAAAGTTGCACTGAACTTAAATTTATTTTAGTTTGTGAACAACAGAATCGGGGCCACCGTCGTTATGACGGCAAAGAATAACTAATTGCTTAAGGTGGATTATAAAAAAAAACCCATATATTCAGAAAGGACTTGCGACTGTTTATTCATACATTTTTGACGTTTAAACGTCACTTAACTTTAATCATCGCTTTTAAATAAACCCCTGACAGATAGTGCAATCCACCGAGACGTGCCCCACTCTTTTTCTTAATGCTTAAAGCACTAGTCTGCAACATTCCGCTAGTGTTTTAGTTTTGTTGATACATACTAATTATTATTAGTGGGTAATTAGTGTGTATCGAAAAAACTAAAACACTAGTGGAATTTACTAGCGATAACCACTAACGATTCGGAAGAAGAGTGCAGTGGGGCACGTCTTCGTGGATTGCACTACCAGAAATAAATATTTTCTAACTGAACAGACAGCTGTGCTGCTGGGGAGTTTGTTGCGCCACTTCTTCTCCCCAGCGAAAGCACTAGGAAGTGGTGACGGGCGGGCGTTTTTGGGGGACTGTCTTTTGTAATTGACGTTCGAAAAGTGCTGATTCTCAGCCTAGTTTGAATAAATGACTTTTGATTTTGATTTTAGAAGTTCATTGGCTCAGTTGCCAAAAAAGAAAAAAAAACCTAGAAGCCAGTTTTTAGGCGCAGTGGTGGTACTACTGGCTGCTACGGATGGCATCGGTTAAAAGCGTGGAAAAGCCAGCGAGAGGTCGTAAGTTCGATGCCTATCCGTTGTACAAATTGACAGGAAACCACACCTAAGTAAGTAAGTTCCATGTTTCTTAGCTGTTAAGGCAGGCGACTGGTGGTCATTAATGTTAGGAATATAGCCTATGGTATAGGCTGACGAATTAATGATGAAACTCATGAAAAATACAACTCAATTAAATTATGGGTAGAGCCTGCATGAGGCTGGCATAGGAGCGTGGGGATCGGCACAAGAAAAAAACAACCGACTTCCAAAAAAGACACTACAAAGTGAAAAATAACTTTAATTTCGGAAGTCGGGGTCGTTGGGTTCGCATTTTCGTTGTTTGGCACCGACTTCCGAAATTAAAGTTATTATTCTCATTGCTTTTGTAGTGTCTTTTTTGGAAGTCGGTTGTTTTTTTTTTTGGACAAAAAGTTTTTATTTTTCACTTCTAAGCTTACCCTTACCCCACACAAATTCGTATAACACTACTTGCTATGTAGAATAATCATACCCTATCCATTAAAAAAATAATTTTTGAAATCGATTTTGCCGGAAATATCCGCGTAACAAACATACAAAAACTAATGCAGTCAAATTGAGAACCTCCTCCTTTTTGAAATCTGTTAAAAAGAGAGGCTTTGCTATGCTCAGCAGTGGGTAAAGTCGGGCTGTGGGAGGCCGATGAGGATGACGAAATCATGTCATTGTCTTGTTATTTGTGACGCTAAGAAAACAATGGAAGAAGTACCAAGAAATCTTCACAATCATGTCTTCTATCGCAATAATTTTCAACACCAGTAGGGTTAGGTGAAGAATAGATAATATGTGGGGGAGTGAGCCTCTAAATTCCAAAAAGGATTTTGTAAAATGTAGTGCTAGACGCTATGGTGACCTAACACTCGTTTCTCATATTGATAGGATATGGTTAGAAGTTAAAGTCTCGAATTGTAAAGTAAATACCTGTACCTAAGTATATTAAATTACTATAACACTTAGTTACAAGACAATGGTAATGGTAATGGTTTTTTGAGTACGTGGTGTCTCTAATGAGATCTGAACGCGACCTGGCCCACATTTTGGTGGACGAGCGAATGTGCATACTTGCGTTCGATGCAATGCTTAGTGATCGATTAAAACTCGAACAGATTCAGAAGGAAGACATTTTGTCTCAAATATGCACACTGCCAAAGTCTGGAACTCTGTGCCAGCGTCTGTGTTCTTCTCCACGTATAACCCATCTGCCTTCAAAGCAAAAGTGAATCTCCGGCATCTCTTGGGCTTGCTCGATCCATAATAGACCTCATCCATTGCTTTCCACCAGGTGAGATCGGGGTTAAGAGCTGGCTCTTCGCAATGAGGGATTAGGGGAATATGGGGACACCTGTTAGCTGAAAATTGTAATTGATTTCATCACCAAAACGGTGAAGGGAAACATCGTGAGGAAACTGTTTTGTCCTAGAACTAAAAATACAGACATGAGACAGAAGACATGTGATATCTACGAAGACGCATTGGGCCCTCGTGGTGGATTACAGCTCACTCCCTCTCCAAGAGAGGAAGCCTGGGTCCCAGCAGTGGGAACATTATAGGCTGATTATGTAACCCAAGGACAACCAGCGAATGTTTGGCCCACTATCAAAAACGATTGCAAAAATATAAGTAGGTACCTACATACGTAAGGTAGGTTATTCCCACAGTAATTTTACATTTTATTCTTATTCTGTGTGATACTTCCTGGCCGCGCCACAGTGGAAAATTAAAGAAACACGTTTCTAGATAAATTGTACCCTTTATGCACTTTAGAGTTCATGAGAAACTTTAGAGTAGGTACATGTAGTGAAAAAACATGTAGTACATTTACATGAGAGGCCCGTGGCTAAATAATAACAGCCGCACAGGTCGATCGATCAGGTTAAGCTACGCTTGCCGCGGTTGGTCTGTGGATGGGTGACCATCTTTACATACCGAGACCCCTCCGTGCCTCGGAAAGCACGTTAAGCCGTTGGTCCCGGCTGTCATTCGTGGATCTTTGACAGTCGTTACGGGTAGTCAGAAGCCCGAAAGTCTGACAACCAGTCTTACCAAGGGGTATCGTATTACCCAGTAACTGGGTTGTGGACGTCAGATAGGCAGTCGCTCCATGTAAAATACTGGTATTCAGCTGCATCCGGTTAGACTGGAAGCCGACCCCAACATAGTTGGGAAAAGGCTAGGCAGATGATGATGTAGTGAAAAAAATTGTAACCTCAACGAATAATGAAATATAAAGTTTTGGTGACGCGGCTGGGGAGTATACTTCCTGGCCGCGCCACCAACACAAGCCTATAATTTCTAAAGTAGGTAACAAAATTTTCGAATCTCTTTAAAGCGTATGGAAAAGAACAATTTTGGTACAATTCTTTAGTGTACCTACACATACACTATGTCCGGGTACGCCTAATACATAGTTTACAAAAACCGTGGTGGCGCGGCCAGGAAGTACTTCCCAGCCGCGCCACCAAAACTATTATATTTATTATTTTTTTTTTGAACTATTATTTTTTTTTACTATTTTATTTTTACAATTTTTTTATTTAACTACTTTATTTACTTATTATATTTAATTATTCGTTGAGGTACAATTTTTTTCACTACATGTACCCTAAAGTAAACGGTCCGCGGCTAAATAAAAAACAGGTACACAGGTCGATCAGTCAGATTAAGCTACGCTTGCCGCGGTTGGTCTGTGGATGGGTAACCATCTTAATATACCGAGACCCCTCCGTGCCTCGGAAAGCACGTTAAGAGCCTACACTACCTCAGCTAAAATTCACTCTTTATCTCGCTCGCACGATACTGCTCGCGGACTGAGTGAGAGCGAGACAGAGTGCGGTGATAGGCGGCAGGCAGCGCCAATAGTTTAGGTATTTGCTTTTTACGGTGAAAATAATGGTAATTCAAAAAAAGTAAATAACATAAGACCTGCTTTATAGTTAGTTCGGTTAGTATACAAAGTTTCATCATCTAATTTGAAGTATTTTTTGAATGACAACGGTCTATTGTTCGCTTTGGAGGTAACTTTGGAATTTTTTTCTATCGAGAAAATTTTATGAAATCGTGTTTTCGTCTAACATAAGACCTAGCATTAATCCTCAACTTTACCATATATTTATTTCAAAATGAATGCTGCAGTATTTTCGACATAACGGAGGATCATGCTAAGCCATTTGAGGTAGTATAGGCCCTTAAGCCGTTGGTCCCGGCTGTCATTCGTGGATCTTTGCCAGCCGTTATGGGTAGTCACAAGCCCGAAAATCTGAGGACTAGTCTTACCAGGGGTATCGTATTACCCAGTAACTGGGTTGTGGAGGTCAGATAGGCAGTCGCTCCATGTAAGATACTGGTATTCAGCTGCATCCGGTTAGACTGTAAGCCGACCCCAACATAATTGGGAAAAGGCTAAGCAGATGACGATGTAGGTACCCTAAATTTATTTAGAAACATGTTTCTTTAGTTTTCCACTGTGGCGCGACCAGGGGGGCGATTCTACTAATTAGCAACGTTACACGTTCAATTGTGTTTTAATAACAGTTCGATTTCGATCGCCGTTCGTTAGTTACTTATAAAGTAATTCTACTAATTCCTATGCAAACTGGAAACTAAACCTATGCTGAATCGCAACTGAATGGTAGCGGGAACGTAACAGCGGGTAAACTGTGTTACCAACATGCCAAATAGTTTGTTTAATAATACCCAAGAAAAAAAAGTTGAACCTAAAAATGTTACCTATATGTCACCGAAAGTATTTTCGAATACAAAATTATATTTAGACCATTCGATTCTAACAAATGTCAAAATAACAGTAGAAAGTGACTAAACGTCACGCTCATGTTCGATTTTGTTAGCAGAATATAAGTAATTTTGAAATTATTTTGATCGATCGTTGGTTTAAACTAAAACGTAACCGCAATTGAATCGTTGTTCATTAGTAGAATATGAAAACGCTTAACATCCGTGATTCAGCTGTGGTTCCATTGCGATTTTTGAACAATTTTGTTAGTAGAATCGGCCCCCAGGAAGTATCACACCAGATTCTGACACTGTTAAAAGCTAAAAAACCTACATTTGTATATTCACGAAACCTAAAGGAACTAAAATTACCTACGTTGGTAGGTACTACGTGCGCAGTATAGTGGACAAGTACTTATTTAATTAAAAAACGCATAAATTGAATTAAGTCGTAGTTATGACTGAGTCATGAGGTAAGTAATTGGTTATGTTGCACGTTTTTATAGCAAAAAACCTTAGGTATTATCTATAAATAAAATTAAAGTGTCTGCCTTTAAGAGCCTACACTACCTCAGCTAAAATTCACTCTTTATCTCGCTCGCACGATACTGCTCGCGGACTGAGTGAGAGCGGGACAGAGTGCGGTGCTAGGCGGCAGGCAGCGCCAATAGTTTAGGTATTTGCTTTTTACGGTGAAAATTATCGTAATTAAAAAAAATTTAATAACATAAGACCTGCTTTATAGTTAGTTCGGTTAGTATACAAAGTTTCATGATCTAATTTGAAGTATTTTTTGAATACCAGCGGTTTATTGTTCGGTTTAGAGGTAACTTTGGATTTTTTTTCTATAGAGAAAAATGAATTCGTGTTTTCGTCTAACATAAGACCTAACATTACTCCTCAACTTTAACATATATTTGGTAGTATAGGCCCTTAATGTCAAAATAACAACTAAATGCATTTATGTCAACTTATCTTTTTTTTGTCTGCTTGTTCCGGCTAATCTCCGAAATGGCTGGATGTTATATATAAGGAATAACTTATAAAAAGAATTAGGGTTCCGCGCAAAGAATTAAAACCCGTGAAATGTAATTTGTTTTCCGACAGGCACTCGAACGAAGTCGCGGGCTCACCTAGTCTACAAAAAAATTAGAATGAACTACCTAGTTGCTTTTTGCACGTGGAATAAAAATGGCTGACTGGGCTGAAGCAATAACAAGAATACACGATGTCCGGCTTAGTAGGTACTAGGTATATATGGGATAGCATTGATTAAATCAACGGAAAATTACGTATAAGGGAGGCGGAGATGCTTTTCAGTAGGTCGGCAAAGGCTACATTTAGATAGAGGTTAAAAACACTATAACTTGGTACGTACTATAATACGTAGATAAGGAAAGGAATACGAATATGTACTTCGGAGAGTGTGAGCAGTAGCTCCACAACCTCATCTCTTTTCACTACTGGACTGCCAGACGTTCTTACTGCAGGGTACCATCCGCACTTGGTCGATATAGGTACCTACCGATACTTAAATAGATACACCTTAATAACGCAAGAGCAACTACTTCGCGTGCCAAAAATCGCACCAACTTACGTTCAAAAATCGTAAGCCGCCACTTTCGCGCTCAGTCCTGTGTACTGCTGGCTGGGTGAGCGTGAGTGAGAAAGAGCGCTTTTGACGTCATAGTAGGTAGTCATAGTAGTATCTATATCTGTGGGTACCGACTAGTGGTACTCAGAATTTCTCCTTTACATTTATTATGCGCACGGCCAAAGTGTGAAACTCTTTGCCAGCGTCTGTGTTCCTTTCCGTGTACAACCCGTTCAGCATTCAAAGCAAGAGTGAATAGACATCTTCTGGGCACGCTCGTTCCATCATAGACCTCATCCATCGCTTTCCATCAGGCGTGATCGAGGTCAAGAGCTGGCCCATTTTGCAATAAAAAAAATCACCCATCATCATCTGCCTGCCTTTTCCCAACTATGTTGGGGTCGGCTTCCAGTCTAACCGGATGCAGCTGAATACCAGTATTTTACATGGAGCGACTGCCTATCTGACCTCCACAACCCAGTTACTGGGTAATACGATACCCCTTGGTATGTCTGGTTGTCAGACTTTCGGGATTCTGACTACCCGTAACTACTGTCAAAGATCCACAAGTGACTGCCGGGACCAACGGCTTAACGTGCTTTCCGGGGCACGGAGGGATCATAAGGACATGCCGGTTTCCTCTCGATGTTTTTCTTCACCGTTTTGAGAGCATGAAATTATTATTATTAAAAAAAATCATCCATGAAAAACATAAATCGTTTAGACAAGTTGGTTTTGAGTTCTGAAAATTACTTTCCACTAGATTTTACCCGCGTGGATGGGCGGATTTGATCCCACGGGAACGTACTGCCGGGATAGAAGTCTCCTAGGTCCTAATCCAGGCCATGGTGTATCCATGTGCCAAATTTCTTAGTATGAATGCTGAACCTTACCTAAATTTTTTATTGTTTCAGTGTATGATGTAGTAGGCACGGAATAAACTAATTCAACGTGAAGGAACGGACCACACACGACTATTCTGCAGGGTTAACGCTGCCCTGGAACATAAAGGGCTAAGGTAGGAACACGGGTGGGTTTTAGTCAGTAAGAGTCCCTTCTGCTCCACCCTGAGCGGGAGGGGTCATTTGATGAATTCCTCAAAAAAAAAAACACGACTATTCTCAATTTGACCAAATTGCTTACATAACTCTTTACTCTCGCACAATTGTGTCGAAAAACACGTACTTATAGTCCTCTTCACTGTATCCGGAGACAACGAAAAGCACTAGGTACTTACTTAAGGCCTATCTAGGAGATAGCTAAAAGCCCAGGTTACACAATTTATCTGACATGCCTACGCTAACTATCGTTAGCACCGATATTCTTCTTACAAAGATAACCGGCGAGATCGGTAAATTATCTTATATTTTTAACGCACTGGGTCAATGAACTATGTCGAATTTATTTTTATTTTATCTTCAAGGCGGCCTTAACATTATGTCATTCAGGCTGGCTGGACAAATCTTCAAAATAGCTCGCATTTAACTACGTCAATAGCGCATTTTATGTGACGGCTAAACACCCTTATTTCAGAATTTGTGACGCTACAGAATCTTAGATAATCGATCGAAAACGTGTCCAGCCATCTTGAAAAACCACTTTTCGCTGGTCTCTCAATCTCGGTAACGGAAGTGATTTTGACGACTTTTTGCATATCAACGGGCGTCACATAAATTTGTGACAGGCATCGAGCTAAAAGTTTTGTGATACGAACAGCGGTTTAGTAGAAAAATGCAAAAATCTGTGTCCAGCCATCTTGAATTTACGTATAAAACTTTTGGCTGGCACTTCTGAATCTCAATAACGGGAGCGTTTTCGAATATAGTTCCTTTACTAACATTTAGTGACGCAATTTGTGACAGTAATAACGTTCGATTTATGGCGTCACATGTAAGGGTTTACGAGAAATCAGTAAAAACTTACATGTCCAAATAACCTGCGTTCAAGCTGGCTGGACACATGTATCTCCGCTGCCTGATGATCTACGGCCTTCGAAATATATTCAAATTTTTGTGACGAGGACAATAATGATTTACTGAATTTGTGACGGAGAAACTTTGAGTAGTTTCAAAGATATTGATCATTTAAGTTTTCCCATACAAACATCCATTAATATTGTGAGGTGACCATAATTTTTACATAAATAAAGTCTCAATGGTATTGAGATAGAAAGTGTCGATTCCATCTGGTTTTTTTTTATTTTTATTATGTCCGACGTTTAAAAGTGATGCCGATACTTATTTTATATAATTATGCCGATATATACTTTTTCATTTAAATAGCTTCGAGCATTAGTTATCCTGACACAATGGTGTCAATTCTCTTGTACACCGAACTAAACTATGACTAAAATTACTTACTTTTGGCTATGAGAATCTTAGAGCTATTCTGCATTAAAATATCTAAATTTAAAAATAATTTTGACACAACCAAATCGAATTTGACAATCGCGACTCCACGTGGTAAGTAGGTATTTTTTTTATTTGTTTGGCTTCGCACGGTTTGTGCATTCAGCCAAAAATTAGGTACTTATTTGCCCTCATCATCATCATCTGCCTAGCCTTTTCCCAACTATGTTGAGGTCGGCTTCCAGTCTAACCGGATGCAGCTGAATACCAGTGTTTTACATGGAGCGACTGCCTATCTGACCTCCACAACCCAGTTACTGGGTAATACGAAACCCCTTGGTAAGACTGGTTGTCAGACTTTCGGGCTTCTGACTACCCGTAACGGCTGTCAAAGATCCACGAATGACAGCCAGGATGCTTTCCGAGGCACGGAGGGGTCTCGGTATGTAAAGTTGGTCACCCATCCACAGACCAACCGCGGCAAGCGTAGCTTATCCTGATCGATCGACCTGTGCGGCGGTTATTATTTAGCAACGGGCCCCTCCCCGTGTTTTTTTTGAGCCGAAGGGGCATAGTGGGGCAACCTCGACCTCCTTTTTATGAAATTTTTCACTTTTGTATGGAAAATGGACACCGTTTTCTAGATATAAGCAAAAGAAAAGAAAATAAAAAAACAGTACTGTTTTTGCATCCGAAGTCGAGGTGTTGGTGTGAATTTTAGCTCATGCCAACAAATTTTATTCCACACCTTTTAAGTCGCGATTAAAAATAGTCAGATTTAGTTAGAGAATCTAAATTTTAGGTGAAAAACCTCAAATTCAGAATAGCAAAATTACTATTTTCTCTAAACTATTAACTCAGTGCAATCTTAGTGCTGTCAAACTAAAATTTAGTTAAATTGTGTCACTTTAGTTAATTTCAGAATGGGAAATCATCATTTGACAGGAATAAACTAAATTTTGGTGATTTGTAGTCTAGTTTAGACGCATTTGTGACAAGTGAATCGGCACCAATACCTACCTATGTACTTACCATGAAAAACACCAATACCTACCTACTAAAAAGAGTAGGTATCTGCACGTAAATAATCAATAACATCAAAAAATTACCCCCCCCCCTTCCTCACTTCTACACTTTTGTCATCTATCGATTTAAGGCGAAAGCGCTAGGGTAGCCCGCGAAATTCAATTTTTTTTTACGTTTTTTGCAATTTGCTGGCCGTATTAAGTTGTACGTTGATTAAAATATGATTCGCGGCCGTAACAAATATGTATTTACAGAATGATAATCTATAAATTCATCAACACAACTCTCTAAGACCAAAGTAATCCCCAAGAATGACTATTTCATGAAATTTTCACATTTGGGGATTATACTAACTTTACTGATTGTTGTAATGATTATAATTCTGTCAACTACTATCACCAAAACACGGATTTTCGTCCATTAAAGAAAACACCTTAAAATATACTTAGTCCTACATAAAACCTACAATATTGGTAACCCTACTGCAGTGTTTGTATGGGAAAATTTAAATGATCAATATCTTTGAAACTACTCAAAGTTTCTCCGTCACAAATTCAGTAAATCATTATCGTCCCCGTCACAAAAATTTGAATATATTTCGAAGGCCGTAGATCATCAGGCAGCGGAGATACATGTGTCCAGCCAGCTTGAACGCAGGTTATTTGGACATGTAAGTTTTTACTGATTTCTCGTAAACCCTTACATGTGACGCCATAAATCGAACGTTATTACTGTCACAAATTGCGTCACTAAATGTTAGTAAAGGAACTATATTCGAAAACGCTCCCGTTATTGAGATTCAGAAGTGCCAGCCAAAAGTTTTATACGTAAATTCAAGATGGCTGGACACAGATTTTTGCATTTTTCTACTAAACCGCTGTTCGTATCACAAAACTTTTAGCTCGATGCCTGTCACAAATTTATGTGACGCCCGTTGATATGCAAAAAGTCGTCAAAATCACTTCCGTTACCGAGATTGAGAGACCAGCGAAAAGTGGTTTTTCAAGATGGCTGGACACGTTTTCGATCGATTATCTAAGATTCTGTAGCGTCACAAATTCTGAAATAAGGGTGTTTAGCCGTCACATAAAATGCGCTATTGACGTAGTTAAATGCGAGCTATTTTGAAGATTTGTCCAGCCAGCCTGAATGACATTTAACATTCACATTGTAAGAACGCAATCAGTCAAGGTTTATGTTCGGAGAAGTAGGATTTTGAACTCTTTTATGAACTCGTAACATACCTAAGCATAATCAACGTATTTTGTTCCCAATCCTGGGACACTGGCCTGGCTGCATGTAATCCACCACGCGGGCCCAGTGCGTGTTGGTAGATGTCACATGTATTCGAAGTTTGACTGTCCCATTGGTCTCGTGGTTGCAAGCGCGACTGCTGAGCGTGGGGTCCTGGGTTCGATTCCCGGGTCGGACAAAGTGTTATTAAATTGAGTTTTTCCATTAAGAATTTCTTAGTAACAGTCCGGAGTTTGGAAGTTAGCGGTTTAATACCCCCGTGCCTCGGAAAGTACGTAAAGCCGTTGGTCCTGCGCCTGATCTCTCTCCGGTCGTGTCGGATTGCCGTCCCATCGGACTATGAGAGTGAGGGAAGAGGGAGTGCACCTGTGTCTGCGCGCACACTTGTGCACTATAATATCTCCTGCGTACCTGGCTAATCTCCGTTGAGATTGGCCACCGTGACCGAAATCGGTCGGGGAGGCTATTATTCGAAGTTTTGGTTCTAGGACATGCCGGTTTCCTCACGATCTTTCACCATATTGAGAGCATTGGTTATGAAATTATTTAGGTACTCAAAGTAAATCACCCGCCTGGGATCGAACTTGTGTAGTTCTGTTATCACTTTGCCACCACGGCTCGCTATGAACTTTGTAAAGCTTTGAGTGATGATAATTTGATTGTGAAGTTCTCTCTCTGAAGTTGGTCCTTCCATTGACTAGCGGTTGCAAGGCGATGTCCTAACAGAACGCTTAGTTCGTAAAAATGCGTGAACAATTGCTACAGGTGTCGAATTTTTTTGCCCGAATTCATTTGACGTTCGCGCGATGTTCGTAAAGCTGATTATTCTAGATAGGTATTAAGGATCCCCGAAACGTTCAATTGCAAATATTACAATCAATTATAACTGTAGTAATATTGCCATTCGCTTCAATTGCATTTGGTAGACGATCAATTTGCGCATCAATGTGTATTAAATCACGTAAAAATTGGCAATTGCGATTGATTGTTTCGGGGAATCCTTTAATGAAGAGACGTCATTCGTATCGCATTTCATGCTAACTACCCGAAACTATTAAACGGTAAATTATTTCTTAGTCTTGTTTATGGGCGCATTACCTAACTACTGTTATTCAATCAAGCTAAAAGGACGTCAAAATGCCGAAAAAACAAGCACCAATAATCTCAAAATGACTAAACCGGGAAATTCATTAAAACGATTAGGTAATACTACCTATTTACTTTTTTTTATTGACCGATTGGACTGGGCTGGCCGTGTCTGCTGTATGCCCATGAGTTGTGAGCCAAAATAACCATCACCTGGCTGGAGCCCTGACACGGTTAGTAGGCGTCGCGGCAGACCCTGTAGAAGATGGCGGGACGAGTTGGAGAAAACTAACGACCAGGGGGCCTACCACCACTCCTATAGCAGTATTATTTTAATCTTACTTCAGTGTGGGAAAGAGATGGAGCAATACAGGACATGCAGCTCCATCTCTTTCCTACACTGAAGTAAGATTAAAATAATACTGCTATAGAGTGGTGGTAGGCCCCCTGTGGTCCACTTTAGCTCTGGATCGAAAGAGCTAGAAGTCATGGTGGCAGGCAGCAGTGTGCAGTGGGATAATGCAGGCTAACAGTAACCAGTAACTGACCGATTTGGAAAACTAGAATGCTTAACAAGTCGCCAGATCACGAATGAAGACCAATTAAATCGTACTAATGATCGTCATTAATACTGAATATATTTAAATACAATTGGTTCTATCATTCACGAACATTTTGCATAACATTTAATTAATGTAAAACGTTAATTGTTAAAAAATATCTTAGCATCGGATCAATTCTACTGCTAATTGGAGAGGGATCGAACTTATGTGTCAGTGACTCAGTGTCATGTCAGCAGTGCTATTCTGTAAAAGTCTCACCGTGAAAACTAAGGTGAATTGAGCTGTCATTCCACCTGATGCTAGGGATTACCCCTATTGATAGCTCACTTCACGCTGGGTCGTTTCGCACAACGAGTGGTCCGGACCGCGGTGTGAAACGCCGAAGAGCTCTTAGGAATTGGCTGTTTCGGACCGCGGCGGTCTTTGGAGCGCCGAGCGGTGTGAATCGACCAATAGCTCTTAAGAATGGGGTGATTCGAACCACTATGTTCGGTCGAAATTTCAATCAGTTTTAAGTCAGAATGCTAATGTTTCAACTGTGATTTAAAATAGTTCTCAATTACTAATCAAACTGTGATTTAAATTCAACCACTTTTACTAAATTTTAGTATGCGAATGTGATTTTGAAATATGATTACAAAATATTAAGTCGTAACTGTTTTATTTTCATGAAACACTTTTCTACTCGACTGTACATACAAACTTTGAAATTAGCTTGTACCTAAACATAGTGGTTCGAATCGCCCCATGCTTAAGAGCTATTGGTCGATTCACACCGCTCGGCGCTACAAGGACCGCCGCGGTCCGAAACAGCCAATTCCTAAGAGCTCTTCGGCGCTTGACACCGCGGTCCAAACCACTCGTGGTGCGAAACGACGAAACACCCTTCACGCTCACTTCACCTAAGTTATCACGGTGAGATTTTTACAGAATCGATCGGCTGATTATTGTTTTTAACCGACTTGAAAAAGGAAGAGGTTCTCAATTCGACTGTTTTGTTTTTGACGTGATAAATCGATGAATACCGGCTGCACGCACGAAAAAGTGTCACGTTCCGCCTGAGCCTGAGCGTGCAAGCGAGAGCGCGGAACAAGCGATAGAGTGGCACGATCGGCCCAAGCGTTGGCTTGTGACACATTTATTCATCAATGTTTCTCTATGACGTTATCACGTAAAACGGTAAAACTATCGTCCGTAAACCGACTTTACAGGCAACCAATTTTTTTTGTGTGTTTGTTACAATATCTCCGGCAATTGTAAATCGATTTAAATTTTTTTTAATCGACAGGGTGCCTCAGGGCTAGTCCCATATTTTCATTAACTTTGCTTGGGTAGTTTTTGAGTTAACACGTATTTTTAACCCCGACAAAAACAGAGAGGTGTTATAATAGTTTGACGTGTGTATCTGTTTGTCTGTCTTTGCCATCGCAGCTCCCAAACGGCTCAACCGATTTTGATTGTTTTTTTTTTGTTTGAAAGGTGATTTGATCCAAAATGTTCTTAGCTATGATTCACGAAAATCGGTTCAGCCGTTTGAAGATTATCAGCTCTTTTTTAGTTGATCAATTGATGTGAGTATCTTCGTAAATTCAATGAAAGTAGAAGAACACAGTAACCTTGAACTGCTGCTGCAGCATCACCTGGAATTTGCAGGATACCTAACTCCCTTAACTTACAGCAGAACTATCGTGTTTGGGCTCCTTGGAATGGTCTCAATGAATAGGTTATAGATACATGGTGACCAGGGGCTGATGATGGAGTAGGAAAGAGAAATAAAGGAGGACCGGACAAAATGGTACCCACGGCCAATAACAACCAGACATACTTAATTATCGCATGCTTAACCCTTTGACCGCCACGGTCGTGTATAGCCGACAAATGAAAACGTGTCCAACACGCCATCGTGAGCTAATGCCGACAAGAAAACACCATGTTTTAAGTACAAAATAAATAAACTAAATTCAGTTTTCTGTGTTTATACTTAAAACATGGTGTTTTCTTGTCGGCATTGGCGTGTTGGGTACGTTTTCATTTGTCGGCTATACACGACCGTGGCAGTATAGTGAGTTATTAGAGCTTGAGCTAAAGATATACAGGGTGTAATTGAAATCATGGGCATTATTTTAACCTAAGGCACTACTCATGATACTAATTGCATTAGGGCTACTATTACGCAAATCAAAAATATTATTAAAGCAAGTATGGAAAATCTTAAATTACTACATTTTAAGATTTTCCATACTTGCTTTAATAATATTTTTGATTTGCGTCATACAAAGTATTTTTTTTTATTTTTGTCATACAAAGTATCAAATAGTTGCGCTTCTCGATAGCAAATGCGTAGGTACACTACGCCGTACGCGTCATTGGGCGTGAATTCTTTGACCCCGCCCGACTCACGTGACATTCGTAAGTTGCCAATGAATTGATTACTACATTTTTAAGGTTTTCCTTACTTGCATTAATATATTTTTGATTTGCGTATTAATAGCCCTAATGCAATCAGTATCGTGAGTAGTGCCTTAGGTTAAAATAATGCCCATGACTTCAATTCCACCCTGTATAAGTATATAGAGCGAGTCAAAGTTATGATTTCTGCAGAATTTTTTTTCTGTTATGATTTTTTTTCGTATACGTCGCTTAGTCACATTCACTTATACCATTATGAACGTTATTGCTATACCATAAGGTTTATATTCACTTGCTTAGTTTACTTATCAAAGTTAAGTCAAAGACCGATCTGTGAATCTTGCCTTAAGTACCTACTAGTAGGTAGGTACCAAACGCTAGTACTAGAACGCGTCTAGGACTTATTTTTCAAAGACAATTGAAAAATGTTAACATTGAATATTTGCAGAAAAATAAAAAATAATCATGAACAATTATAATTATTATTGAAATCATTTATTGTTGGAAAATTAAAACTAATTAATCGAACAAAAGACACCATCTGTTACTGAAAGTACAAAATAATTGAATAATTAGATTGACAAGGACATACTTTGTTAGATCAATAAAGTAAGTAGGTACCTATTGTTAAATAGTTTCCTCTGGATAAAATAGGTATAATTCAAGGGGTTCAAGTTTTTTAAACGACGCTTTTATATTATAACTAGCTGACCCCGCAAACGTCTTTTTGCAAAAAAAAAAAAAATAGATATTAGCCGATTCTCAGACCTACTGAATATGCACACAAAATTTCATACAAATCGGTCCAGCCGTTTCGGAGGAGTATGGTAGGTAACTAACACTGTGACACGAGAATTTTATTTATTAGATACTCCTTTTGCCAATGATATTATACCTATACAATATTGCCTTTTGCCTCGTGAATGAATTGACTGAACTGTCAAAATAAAAGGCACGATCTTGAGACCAGCCGGGGTAATTGCGTAACACACTAAAAGTAGGAATTGCATTAATTTTGACAGTTCAACAACATTCATTGCGTTATTTACGTTGTTGAGCTGACAAATTTTTACCCGACTGCGGCGAAGCCCAAAAGGGGGTTATGTGTTTGACCTGTTTGTAAGTATGTAGGTATGTCCGTTTCTTTGTTCCCTCGTAACTCCTAAACGCATGAACGGATTTGGATAAATTATAAATTATGGTGCTAGCATTAGTCTTTGGGTGCTGGTCACACACGCGCGCCGCGCCGGTTGCGAGTTCTTATACGCACCTGACTTTTCGAAGAACATCACCAATAAGCAGGATCCGTAGGATCGTAGCAGGTGGCATTCTGTAGTTTCTGCCTGTCCCCATGTGGAGAAGGCGTGAATTTATGTAATAATATATTTTTCTTCCGGTTTGAAACTGCAAACTTGGACCATTGTTGTTTTAATACTAGCAATCCGTTCCTGCTTCGCACGGTTTTTACGACTTGAAAAAACATAAAATTCAGTAAGTTTAATAGTTACGTTTTATAGGTAGGTATACATAATCCTTCCAGAATGAATTCTCTAAATGATTGTGAAAACCGCGTCAAAATCCGTTGCGAAGTTACTTCGTTTATTGGTTGAAATGATGGTAGATCATATTAGACAGGGTTATACAGGGTTATTTGTAAAACACCAGCAACCTCTCAAGAGGTCATTGTACTCATCATTATGAACAACTTTTACTATGGGACCAAACCTGAAATCGCGAAATAAAAATCAGCTGTTCTGTGTCTATTTCGTCAAAATCTAGGGAACAGCTGATTTTTTTTTCGTGATTTGGTGCCATAGTAAAAATTGTTCATAATGATGAGTACAATGACCTCTTGAGAGGTTGCTGGTGTACAAATAACCCTGTATACCCATATAAATTGCCATGCTAGGAAGATTAGGTAATATGGATATGGAAGGCGGGGAATGGGTGTTGTGGCGCAGCCTGAGAGAGGCTTGTGTCCAGCAGTGGACTGCGACAATGTATACGTAGTTATACAACGTTTTTTTTTGATAGTCCCTACATTTTGACGAATTATACGAACATAAATGTAGGGAACAGCTGATTTTTTTTCGCGATTTCAGGTTTGGTCCCAAAGTAAAAGTTGTTCATAATGACGAGTACAATAACCCCCTAGAGTTATGAGATATAAAAAAAAAACATGTTGTATAACAAAAGCCTTGGTCCCTCCATGTTGTAGGGCTCCCTTCCCTTCATAGCCTTATCGTGAAAGATTACACAACAATCCGTTCACCTCTTCTGTATTCTGCCTCTATTTTAACCGTCTACCAGTGGCGAAGGTACCATACAACTCGATTCCCGCCGGCTTCCCTTCGAAAATTCAGAACACAACCACTCTATAGTCAATTCATTATTGCAATATAATGAAACGGTTTTATTGACATTTTTTTTTTGCTCCGGCTTACCTTTTTCATAAATTCACCCTTCGCCACTGCCGTTTATACACATATCTTATCTGTCATCCATCACCATCATGATGATTCTCTTGCGCTTATCCTAATTTAATTGAGGTCGACGCATCATGTCTTTTTCTTCCATACTTCTCTATTGGTCGTCATCTCGCTAGTCCCCTTTTCTAACTATATCATCGTTCACACAGTCCATCCATCGTTTCTTTGGTCTCGCCATACTCTTATAGGCGTCCACATTCATAGTCAAAACTTTCCTTACGACATAATTATAATGGCCCCGATTCTGTTGTTCACAAACTAAATTTAAGTTCAGTCCATCTTTTTCTTTCTATTTCATTAAGAAAAGGACAGAAAATAAATATTAGTTAAGTCGTGTCAAATTAGTCAGCGCCTGACGTAAATTGACGTAATTTTAGTAGCCAATTTTTTAATCACGTGTAAACTTGTCTATGGATTATCTAATTTGGCAGGACTAAACTAATATTAATCTGCTGTCCTTTTCATATTGAAATACTTAGAAAGAAAAAGATGCACTGAACTTTAAAGGAGATCACCCAGATTGGGCTAATTTTTATTTTGCCGGCCAACAAACATAAACGCATTATTTAAATAGAATTCAACATTATAATCATTTTTTATTACTATACCAAAGTTCTCAGTCAATTCAATGAGATTATATTTCGGTTTGAATTTTAGCCTCAAAGTATCACTCAGTGTAGATGTAAAGCAGTTTTTTGTTTAGTCAAAAGTGTTATTTCTATGTGGTGCAATGGTAGTCAGTTGCCATTTTAGTTTCACGTCCATTATAAAAAGTCCCGGGAAAAAAAAATTCTTTATTGAACATTTCAATGATTATTCTCTACTTATAATTCTCCTGGTCTAACAAAAATATTCTCTAAACCTTCAGCAGGAATGTTTATGACAGACAGGTGCCTTGCATGCCCCATGTACCATACAATACACATCACATGGGAGCAGCAGCCGATAGTTCTTCTGCCATTATGGCAAGAGCAATAATAATGCGCAATAGCTTGCCTGCCTGTGAGAGCTGTGTCTATGGCTATATAAACATGATATGTTTGTAAACGGATATGCCGGGACTGGATTCGCCCTCGAAGTATGTAGAGATCCCTCCCTTCAACTTCTCGCAGATGTTCAGCAGGTATATTTCCTCCGATTTCAATGACAAACATACCAGTTGCCTGTATGTGCTCTGCATAATAACTACGTGCCTGTTTAAGTTGGTATATACCAAGGGCGAACAAAATAAGGTCTTCTTCCGTTAATATAGGGAACGGGATATCAGACAGATTCGTATTTATTGGCTGAAACTGTGCACGTCTTCGGTTATAATTGTATCTGGTTACCAGATCACCCAATGTATTTGGAATATTAATTCTTTCTTGAATGATTTCTAAAAATCTTGGGGCGCGCACATTGTCCACAATCACTTGATGATATGCGTTTAATATTGCTGCTGCTATCCTAAAATATTCAATCATGTGCGGTAAGGCACGATTGCAATGAACGATTCGTAATAGTCGAAAATCCCTCTTAAATCGTCCATTAATGACTTCGACCACCCAGCGGCATATGGTAACAAGGCGTGACTTGTTTGCTTGTACCGTAGTCAGTTGCGTTTCATTAGCATCCTTTGTTTGGGGCATATGCACTGAATATCCATGAGATTGTAGAGGTAATGCCGCGTCTCTAAAGCCGCGATCAAGGATAAATACGTCTCCTGGTCTATAAAACCAATGAAATACACTTTCTTCGTCCTCAAGAATAGAATTCATTACATAGGCGTCAGAAGTTGTTGCAGCGTGTGGTCCAGACACCTCTATAATATGACCGTCACAACATACAAATAAAAAAGGCTTCGTCAGATTTCTATATTTATGGTGACTGTACGTGAGTCTTTGAAAAAAGTAGTTGGAGCTTTTTTGGTTATATATATATGTACCGTCGCATATAGTAATAGCGTTTCTTTGTTCTATAGAGCTTTCTGGATTTCCATATAACGTTTCTGGTAATAATAAGTTCCTTTGTGCTACATCTTGTCGATTTAAATGGTCAAATCCTAAGTGTATAGGAACAAAATCACGCACTAACGCTTCACGACCTAAGGTCAATAGTCTTTGAAAACGGGATTCGCTTGTTCTAAAAATCAAAGCGAGCCTCGCATTAGAATCCCCTGTTCGAAGTTTGGCTAATGTTGCAGCCAGTATAGTTTTTTTGTGTCTGTTACTATTTAAACTGGATATATTGTCGAGCAAATTGGAAAACTGCTCATGACTAAGTCCAATCCAAGTGTGGAATTCGTTTGCATTTATAAGTTCATATTGTTCAAAGTTGAGTATATCTGTTGTTATTTGATTTCGCATTATAGTTAGAGCACTCACTATTTCAGAGGCCGTAAAATCTTCTACGAGATTATCCTGTAGAGGAAGTGTATGCCAGAGGTTTTGCTCCAGATGTTCTTGACACACGCGAGCATTTTCTGGTATCAATAAATTGTAACGTCCGATCAGAAGAACAATCACACTATGTGGAATTCTAAGTCGGGTCACATTCTGGCAATGTTGAAAAACACAATTCACTGTTGTGTTTGGAGTACGAACGAATCCTGGTAATGTCAGTGTTGGATGGGTTCGGGGTACTTCCGGAGCAGGTTCATCTGGCAGAGCATCGATGACTTGATTTGCCTCGCGAACTCGTCGTTGAAAAGTCCTTTCAACTCTTTGCCAACATGGTCGGCAAATGAAGTCTGTTGGCTCTTCCTGAAAAGAATAATAAATAAAATGATTAAACACCTACTTTGATTAAAAACCTTTGATTATAACGGTAGTGTTGCCTCCAAACCGTGCCAGATGTAGTGTGTGTAGTGTTATTGTGTTAACCATTATGAATTATTATTATTATTATCGTATATGACATGTTTTTTTTTTTATTAATTGATAGAAGTATATGCACTAATACTAGTTTGTAAGTTGTTTATGTTCTTACTAACAATATTGGATTGTACTGATCTGACAAATAAATGAATTGAATTGAATAAACTACAATGATTAAAATTGTTCGTACACGTGACAAGACTGCCCAGTAGTGGTGTAGGTACGTTATACGTCCAACTGGAAAGAGACTAGCATGGTATGGAGTTACTATCATTTAGTTGTACCAAAAAATATAAAATAGGTTACCTGTCTCGCAACCAGCTCCTCGATAACTATCTGCGCCATGTCGTTATGGTGTTCTTCTCGTGAAGTCCACGTATAAGTCCTTCGACCTTCACATGGTTCACGACATTTTATACACAACATTTGTGCCATTATAGCAACAATAAAACGACAAAAAACAACAATAACACGACAAAAAACAACAATAACACTATAACAAAAACAGCAATGACAAAACAACGATAAAACTGGGAGCACAGCGGTGTAGCCGTCCGATGTAACAGAAGTTGCATGGAGAACTGAAGGCAAGCCGTGCGGTGAGCGCCGTGTGGTCAGTGCGAGCGAGATAGCATGTGACGCAGGCGCAGGTAGCTGCTACCTTTTTTACATTCTGACTCGCACGTTATTCCAAGAAATATAATAATAATTAGGTTTCTTCCACAAACTGAATAGATGTTCTGAGTTTGAATAATATCTCACAGACTTGACTTAGAACTTTAGTGTGGTAATAAAAAGTGTTTATATTATTATTATCTATTGTAATATTGAGTTTATTTTAGTTGGCCGGCACTTTCAAAATTAGCCCAAAAATGTATGGAGGTTGGGTGATCTCCTTTAATTTAGTTTGTGAACAACAGAATCGGGGCCATTGTCTGTCATAGTAAGTTCTTCAATGCTTCGCAACACATGAGCGTACACGCAAAGATATCAATCTGAAATTGAAGTAGGTAGATATCTATCGATCAAAATGATCATGAATGCACCACAACATCTGTTTTGGGTGTCATTTCCAAACGCACCTTTCATACGACGCATTCGCAACCGCACCGTCATTACATGCCATGAATCGCCCATGCGCCCGCGCCGACCATTCTCTCACGTGACGTGTTTTATAACGACCGCAGAGTTTCCTCATGAGTATTACTTACAATATTTTTTTAATCACAGATAATGTCACTGTTTTTTGTGAATTATGCCTAGTCATTTAACGTCTACGATTTCAATGACAAGAATTGAGTGACAATTTTAGTTTTTAAACTGAGTTTAGCTGATGAATAGGTACACAAGGCCAATTCGCGTAATTAAAAACGTTCAAAATCTAGTTGCAACCACATCTTAACGACAATTTGATCAATTTTAAAAAATTATTAAAATTAGAGGTATTTTTGACAGTTAAACACCGAGATTAGTAGAATATGAACGTTCTTTTAAAAATACAGGAATTGCCACCCGGATTTCCGGCAATTATAGATCTTACACACAATATTACAATAAGTACTGTGTGGTTTTGTATTCTTTTTAGGTTTGAGGCATATTGACCAGCACCCTATGCGTAATGCACTTTAAATTTTGAAGGATAATCCGAATATATTGCTTCGTAGTTTTGAAAAAATCGTCTGCTCAACAACGTACAGACGTCAGGAACATCGCGCTACCCGAAACTGTCAAATTTTCCCAATCAACTTTGAACCTTATGTTTTAGAGATAAAGTTGAAAATCTACCTATTGCAATGATCGTGGCTGAACTGTCAAAATAAAAAGCATTGCGATCATTCCGTAATTGCGTATTATATAAGTAATCAATCTTAATAATTTAATTGCTAATCTATTGCTTCATATGTTCGAAAAAATTGTCAGCTCAATGTAAATAACGCAATGAATGTTGTTGAACTGTCAAAATTGGTACTGTTAGTAGGTATGTTACGCTATTACCCCGCAGTTGTCACTTTATGTGTGTGATACGCAATAAAAAATCGTGCCCGCCTTTTTAATGATTTTTACTCTTAAAGCCAGCTTTCGAAGTTGCCGATATTTCATCAAATCACATCGTTAACTATTATGTAGTGATACTTATTCATATTTTATGAGCTAATTAAGTACTTTTAACAAAAACTTCGCTTTTTTTAAAAATAAACAACCGACTTCCAAAAAAAAACACTATACCTAAAATGAAAAATAACTTTAATTTCGGAAGTCGGTGTCGTTGTTTCCGCATTTTCGTTTTTTGACACCGACTTTTTTTGAAAGTAAGTTGTTTTTTTTTTTTGTAAAAAAAGTTTTTATTTTTCACTTCTTAGTTGTACCTAGGTACCCCTCACAAATTCATATAACACTTCTTGCTACAGAGAAATGAGGGTGTACCGTGGTATACTGAACACATCTGCGTACCTAGAGAGGGTACATGTGTGATGTTATGTTGTGTGTTTGCGTAAACTATGCATACATATTGAAGCATTTATTGAAGAGTTCCGTTGTCTGTCTCCGAAACTCATCATCACTTCATCAGATCTTTACAAAATTTAAATGGCACCATTTCGGAATACGCATCTGTCGAACAAAAAAATATTTTTGTAAATCCGTCTGTAAATGACGGAGTTATGCCCAAACATACATAAAAAAAATACATCCGAATAGAGAACCTCCTCCTTTTTTAGAAGTCGGTTAAAAAAATATGAAACAACAAAGTGACATTATAACAACGGTCGCTTTCAGAGGATGCGGAGTTATGGCCGCACACTGTCAGTAAAAAATCAAGATAATTAGGTATGTTTGCGCATTAAAAAATTGGCGTCCAATCATAGCAGTTATAAATGAAACAGCTTTCCGCCTACAGAAAAATCTACCAATGTTTAAATGTCTAATGAATGAATCAAGTTCACTACACCAGAAAATTGAATTGAAATTCAGCACATTCAAGTGTTTGTTTTTTTATACATAAATCCAAAGATTTTAATCGTAGATTCGCCCTGCCGCGGCCGCGTCAAAAGGTAGGCACTATATATAGTGCACAAGTGTGTGCGTAGACACAGGTGCACTCACTCTTTCCTCACTCTCATAGTCCGACGTCTGCGCGACTGTGAGAGCAAATCAAACGATTTAAATCTTAGCCAAAAACACGATGACATTGCGAGTAAAAAATTGAAAATCACTGACTTACGACGATTGGCTTGTGCATTTACAGTCCAATTAGATTGATTGTTTAACTAGTATTTAAATTAAGTATTGAAGGCATTGAAACAGTATAATAGGTAAAATAGATTGTGCGAAATCGCGGATGGTTTAGTTCTAAGAAAAAAAAAACAAACCGACTTCCAAAAAAACACTACAAAGTGAAAAATAACTTTAATTTCGGTAGTCGGTGTCGTTGGTTCCGCATTTTTGTTTAATGACACCGACTTCCGAAATTAAAGTTGTTTTTCAATTTTTGCTGGGTCAGTTTGTAATTTATCTAACTTACAATAGCCTAGGTGATGTCAACTACTCATCACCTTTTACAAAATATTGTTTTTCCCAATGCAGGGACGTTAATATGTTGAGGAGTTCTCCTAGTAAGAACCAGGGGAACTGGAGCTTATTGAGAAGTCACTATCAGCTCCACTTCACCATATGCATTGTGACGAGCATAAATTGCTTAGCAACCACATTAAACCACATTAATCGAGTCGCAACCCGTGAAATACTTAGTATTGAGTAGTTCCGATGGCCATCTGTGGTCTTCACCAAATAGTGCACGAGTTACTATAAAACTACCCAAATCGCTATAGGTGTGCCTATAAAATTTGAGGGTTTCCCTCGATTTCCATGGGATTCCCTCATCAGATTCCTACTTGGTGACAATGGGACCACCTCGAAAGCATACCCTTTCAAACAAAAAAAAGATTTTTATTCTACGCCATTTTGTCGTTATTTTTGTAAACTGCACAGTGAGGTTTACCTACTCCGTATAATAAAAGTTTTTTTTGGTATGTTTAGGTACCTACACGTATTAAGTAAAATAATTAAATTAATTAAGTGGGTAAAAAATAAAAAATATTAATTAATTTTTAGTTCAAGAAACTTCATGTCAGATAGTAAAATTTTAAGTACTTACTTGCTTAATTTATTCAAATTGGAAACACAACAAGGTTGTGTGGGAAAATTAGTAAATTATTCACGAATTTCTTTGTTAAATGGTTTAAAATGATATTTCATGCATTACAATTTAAAAAAATATTATACAATGTGTAACCTGAAAATAGTTTGTTCATATTGACTACTGAATCGATTTCATTAATTTTTAATATATTAAAAATTAATGAAATAATAATACTTAAGTATTAAAAAAACCTATACTTATATAGGTTTTTTTGTTATTTTGCCATACTATCCGCCGATTGAGCCAAAGAAAATTAAGTCTTATTTTAAGGCAATAAGACACAATTTTTAATGCATAAACTAATGCTAGGATCAACACGATTTTCTTAATAAAAATAGCTTTAAAAAAATTGTTTTGGTCATTGTAATTATGGTTTTAATTCAATGCTCTAATTGGGGTGTATGAGGTTTTGCGCATTTAACGTTACATGTTGTATAATATGTACTTATCTATATTATACAAGTTCTAAACTGGTAAAAGTTAATTGTAAAGTATCTCGTTGATAATCCTTACATAAATCAATAAATTATACTTACAAAAAATACATGCGTCACATTTTTATAATATAAAAACTAATAAAAAACAATAAGTCTTACCTAGACTAGATATCACTGTACCTATTCTATTTTTTAAAATTCGAAGTCTCATCCACAGAACCAATAGTGATCGACTAAACCATTATTGACATGCGCCCGCGCTTTTAACCGCAAGCTTTTTTCATAAAGCCTGACCCTGACATTGAAACATGAGTATTTTATTTAGACCTTGGATTGTACGGAAATATTATGACGAGGCGGTTCTACGTTAACTGGATGTCTGACTACGTATAACGTAACTAACTATCCATTTTTGCTTTATGATAATGTAGAACTGGTACCTAGTATTTACGTATAAAATATATGGTTATATCTGTTGACATCCACTGCTGAAAACTAGTCGATTCGCACGAAAATATTTCGCCAAAAACGAGCGAATCGCCACCTTACGTTTTTTTTTGTTTTTTCTTACTTAGGGCTCTTTCAATTTAGACGTTTCGTGTCGGACTGCTGCGGCGCCGCCACAGCGGTGCGGTTGTCGTACTGCGAACGGCTAGTCGATTTTGAAGCATATTGCTAATCCATTACTACATAGGCTCGAAAAATTTGTCTGCTCAACAATGTAAAGAACGCAATGTACCTATGTTGTTGAACTGTCAAAAAGAATGAATCTTACTGTTAGTGTGTTACCTACGCAATTACCCCGCTGGATGTGTGTTTCACAGGACCGAGGCGAATGATCAAGAGAAAGCGCTGGAAGATACATGAAAAAGGCAATAAGCAGCCATCGAAAACGGGTGACTTAGTCATAAGACCTTCAGTGTATAAAACAACACGTAAACTGGGAATGACAATAGAAAAGACCAACATTCTAAGACCTCCAACAACATCAAAATTGAAATACATCAAAGTCCAACTTACACTGGTAACAATTCGCATGCTTACACGTTTCTTTAAAAATAATATCTAGGAAGTTAGGAACTAATTTATCGGTACAAAGATCTTTTTATTGTCAGTGTTAATTGACAGGGAAATATTTACGCACGTATTTGATATAATTTAAATCGCAAGTGATTTTCACAATCTGCGCGCCTATAGAATTGTGACTGATTGAATTGGAGTCAAATCATCTTTATTTTCCTGGCCTGATTATCATCTTTTACACAGTACATTCATCGGTAATTTAAAATTTATTTGTAAACTAGCTTTTGCCAGCGACTTCGTCCGCGTGGAATAATGACTTCCGGAAATTGAGGCACTAACTCTCATAGAGTTTAACCGATGTGCTCTTTCTTCTGCCGATTCTTGAGAACGCGTATTTCTCATTCAACGCGTTTTTCAAGACAATAGCGGGCGGACGCCGGCGTCCGCTTGGGGCTTGAATAACTAAAAATATATAACTACGTCTAATATACAGAGTTGATACGACCGAGGGGCATTAAATTACACTACTTATACTATACGTGTTTAGTATTAATTCGATAAGGTATAAAAATAAAAAGCGCCAAAAATGAGAATTTTTTTTTTTCAAACAAACTAAATAGCTTACAAATCAGAGTAAAACGCAACCACCCTTTGTAAGTAAAGGAAAAACCCAAATTTCATAGAAACTTGGACCTGGCGACTGACCTTACAAAGTGGCAACGTCGCACGCGCGCCGGGGCGCGGCATGTGTTATTTCGTGTCGAAGCGGGCGGCCGGCGGTGGCGCGGGCGGCGGCTTAGGCCTCCGCTCGCGCTGGCTGTTATGTTAGATAGTTTTGAAGTACGCCGACAACAAAAACACTAAATTTTTAAATTCTCTATGTGTCCTCCATTCACATTAATGCACAAATTATACCGACGGAGAATATTGTTATTTAGTTTTGTAATTAAATCACTGTCCGTCGCTAAGCACTTTAATTTATGAAATGCTAAAATAATCCTGTTTTTTAGTTCAACAATTGTATTTACCTCGGAGGCATACACTTCACCCTTAATGTACCCCCACAAAAAGAAATCCATGGGAGTGAGGTCCGGAGATCGTGGTGGCCACCGAACAGGTCCGAATCGACCGATCCATTGCTGCTCAAACATTTCTGTGAGCCGCTCCCTGGAAGCCATCACAGAATGTGGAGGCGCACCGTCCAGCTGGTACCACAACTTGCGATGAACGGCTAAAGGTAGTTGGTCAGTGTACTCGGCCACAGGACCACTTAATAAATCTAAAAATTTCACCGCTGTAAGGGTGCCGTCAATAAAAACAGGGCCGATAATATTATTATTATGGATACCAGCCCACACATTGAGAGAAAATCTGTACTGGTGTTCAGATTCTCGAAACACGTGTGGATTTCCCAAACTCCAGTACCGGAGGTTTTGCCGATTCCAGATGCCGTTCCGAGTAAAAGTACACTCATCGGTCCATATTACATTTGTTAAGAAATGGCGGTCTTCGGATGTTTTATTTAATAGCCATTGGCAGTAACTGTTCCTGATCGGTAAGTCTCTCGATAACAAAGCTTGCACCTTCCGATATTTATAAGGTTTGCGTTTGTTACGTTTTAGAACCTTGTGGATGGTTCTATGGCAACATCTAAACTGCCGGGCGGCTCTGTGGAGACTCGTTGTCGGGTTGCGGGAAAAATGATCTAATATTCGTTCGTCCCATGCAGCGGGTATTTGCCGCGGTGGCACTCCCTCCTGTTGCGGCACTACACGTTTATTGTCCCGTAATCTTTGTACTGCCAACTGTATGGTGCGGGCGTTCCTAGGGGAATTGCGGCTGTCACCATACCTTTCTCTGTATGTTCGCAGAGCTAATGCTGCGTTTCCACGGCATTCACCGTAAATTAAAATCATGTCAGTGTATTCTGACGCCGTGTAAGTTAGACGAGGCATTGTTGAACACTTTAATTAGGTATACACACACACAACCAAAGTTTAATTACGTGTCCTATCACAATAAAAAACAGTAAATCACAAAAAAAAACACTAACACTAAATAATTATAATAGCAAGTTACGTGTCTTGTCACAATAAAAAAAAAAGAAAGAAGTGTCCTATTCACAATAACAAAACAAAATCACAAATGTCAGCGCACGAGTTCGACAAAACAATAGCGGCACAGGACTTCCGTGTTACGTAACGTACATACGTCCCGGAAGGATAGCGTTGGCGCACTGAAAAACCAAGTTTTTTAGTTTTTAGAGGCCCCCCTCGCAAGGACCAAAGATGCAATAGCAACACACTGACCTATTTCTATTTCTTTTACGCGCGTGATATTTTGCTAATGGGATTGTCACTTTCTGTTGTAGGACGTATTTGCTTATGACTTGCGTAAGAGCGGCAACAACGTATCGTAGATTTATCGTTTTAAGGTGCATGACCTATGCCTATAGACATAATCAGCTGTTAGGAAAAATACATCATGTTCAAACGGGCCAAAAACTTAAAAAATCATTTGCGACTAAACTATTGTTTCAATTTAAATGATATTTGGTACAGAGCTTGAAAATGGTACCTAGTATAAGCAGTTTAAAGGAAAGCCTTTCTGTCGTATCAACTTTGTATAAAATAATATAAAATTAAACCTACTTCACTTAAAACTAAATACCTATAACTACTATAATTAATAATACCTATACCTATAATTAATAAAAGTACCTACGCTTTTACCTACTTAATATTCAAAAAAACTGAACATAAATTAACCAAAACTTACCTACTACTAACCTATTACTACTTCACCTAAAAAGAAATCCTGTTTTCCCAACATTTCCCTTCACTGCTCTGCTCCTATTGATCGTAGCGTGATGAAAAGTATACTATAACCTGCCCGAGTATGAAGAACAATTGTACCAAGTTTCGTTGAAATCCGTCGAGTGGTTTTTGTTTCTCTAACGAACATACAGACAGACAGACAGACAGACAGACAAAAATTTTACTGATTGCATTTTTGGCGTCAGTATCGATCACTAATCACTCGCTGATAGCTATTTTGGAAATATATTTCATGTACAGAATTGACCTCTCTACAGATTTATTATAAGTATAGATTTGCAAGTTGAAGTGGCAATGGGCAGGCCACATCGCTCGTAGAACTGATACCCGATGGGGAAAAAAAAGTTCTTGAGTGGCGACCACGAACCGGAAGACGCAGCGTAGGCAGGCCTCCCGCTAGGTGGGCCGACGACATCGTGAGAGTCGCGGGCAACCGATGGATGCAAGTGGCGGATTGTCGTTCGTCGTGGTGGTCTAAGGGGGAGGCCTTTGTTCAGCAGTGGACGTCTTTCGGCTGATGATGATGATGATGATTCATCGGTAAACGAGAAAAAAAATCCTTCAACTGTTATTTCATATAGCATAATCATGGTTATATGCCTATAATGTTTTCACTGTTAGGATACAGAACTCCTCTCGGTGTCAGGGAGTGGCCCGTAATCGACCACGCGGGCCCAATGAGGGTTGGTGGTTGTCACATGACTTAAAATTTTTAACTCTACGAGTCTAGGACATGCCGGTTTTCCTCACGATGTTTTCTTTCACCATTTTGAGAGCAGTGGTGATGAAATTATTCACACTAAGTAAATCGCCTGTCTGGGTTCGAACTTAAAGCTACAACTCGTGAGTCGCGGCCGTCACCATTTGGACACTGCTCTACAAGGTTGGATTGAAGTTTACTAGGAAGCCATATTAAAACAGAGGACGCATAACTTTCTCAAATGATAAATGAAACACCAAGTATAATAGAAGGAAGCCTTAAATCTTGCCACGGATCAAATGGGTCACACTGAGCCTTAGTTGATTCGCTGTCAAATTTCGCCACATATGTGGTGACGCCCGGCGCCCTTTAAAATGGCAATCGATGGATAAGGCACGAATACCTGCAGAGTGATGTCGTGTCCTGGTTTTGTATAGTGCAGCGCTTGCGATCACTAAGCTATCGAGCCAGTCAATTAGAATAGAATAGAATACTCTTTATTATGTACATCATATAAATTACAGACATTAATATAGAAATTTTACAAAGGGTGACACAATGGGTGGTCTTATCGCTAAGAGCGATCTTTTAAAGACAACCTAGAGAGAGTAACTCTTTTAGTGTCTAAACACACTATGTGCCGAAGTTACGCGACCGAAGTTAAGCAAAATTACGCTAGCAATGCTATTTGAATTACTGACGACACACTATGCCGAAATTACGTCGCGTCCCACAGCCTAACTTCGGTCGGGCGTAAGTTCAGCGGAGCACACATTATACGCGACCGAAGTTCGGTTCGATTGCCGACGAAGATCCGGGTGGGGAGCAGCGGGGAGTTGAGGAACTGAATTTCTGCCGCGTAAGTTCGGCACTTATGGTGTGTCATATCAGCCGAATAAAAAAAAAAAACGTAAAATCAGCCGCCGAGCTTCGGTCGCGTAACTTCGGCATAGTGTGTTTAGACACTTAGGGTTATTATAGAGAGCAGTGCATGGTGACCCTGTGCTAACGGCCTCGACTTACGTCGTAGGCTCCTCGAACCCAGGAAGGCAGTTTACTTTTTGTAACTTATTTCATCACCACTGCTCTCAAAAACGGTAAAGGAAAACATCGTGAGGAAACCGGCATGTCCTAGAACAAAAATAAATTCGAAGTCAAAGTTAAATCATTTATTTCAAATAGGCACTTAAAATGGCACTTTTGAACTTCAAAAATTAAAATTAAAAAATAGAATTGATTCTAGTCGCCCCTTCCAAAATGTAGTTTTCGTGTGGAGAAGAATTGGCAAGAAACTCCACCGTTACTCTTTTAAAATGTTTTACAAGTTTTTGTATACATTCATTATATAATGTGATGACGATGCACCTAAAATAAAATTTAGTCTACCACAAATGGTAAAAAAAATTAAAAATATAACAGACTGGTAAATCAATTATGTGATAGATACATGGTGCTCACATATTTACAAAGATTGTAAAATGTTACTAGTATTTTAAAAAGTGTGTGAGTTACATTTGTCACAGAATGTAAAAACATGAAGATATATTGTGACATCTACCAACCCGACCCACGTGGCGGATTTACGTCCCATGCCCTCTCACAGAGAGGAGGCCGGTATCCCAGGGGCTGATTATAGAGGGCAGCAGTTAGAACCTAAATTTTTATCTTGCAATAAGTACGTTTGTGTATCCCATAGATTGAAGGAAGTAGTTAAGTAAACGTTTAGAGACTGCATGATTTATCTGGTGACGCATATCCTAGTAAACAAACCATTAAGTAATAATTAGGTATTAGTAGTAAAATATTATTACAGGAGCATTCTGTAATAATAATTCTGAGAACGTAAACTTTATAGGCTGCGCAGTGGCGTGCACAGAGATTTCAGACAGGGTATGCACAAAAAAAAACTTATCAGAAACTGGTAAGTTTTTTTACCCTACCTATACCGCAAGCGCCATTATTGGCTTTGCATGATGTTTGTTTGAGACCACCATGAAAAGGTATATAAATAAGTGATTGATGGTACCTAACATAACAGGTCACATAAATTATATCAAAAGTAGCCATTAAAAAGGTCTGGAGATGTTAATTTTGTTTTCTTTGCGCAAATTAATTAAAATTTTATATAAATTACTAGTTAAATTTGAACTGATTACTTTTTACAAGTTAATGTTTGAATCAAATCGACGCGCCTATCTGACTAAAGAACTAATCACACTTATTCAGCTTTGTTCAGCGTTTGTCCATAGAAAACAACGATTTTGTATGAAGTCCGTTCAGCTTTCCGCGGCTGAACGGACGCGTACCTACGCATCTCATACAAAATCGTTGTTTTCTATGGAAAAACGCTGAACAGAGCTGAATAAGTGTGATTAGTCCCATAAAGTTCTTTTTCGATTGTAAACATAGATAAACCTGTGAGTCTGTTTTGGCCCCGTGTGTTTCGTAAATATGTATGAATCCAAGTAGGTACCTACTCTTTGATGAATCCTTTTTAGACTAGAAAATGATCGTTCGGTAGATGCGCTGACTGGAATCGTAACTATTAATTTTCCTAATTTGTAAACTTCAGAAAATATGGAAGTCAAATTGTTTGAATACTTATAAATTTTGAATGAGATCGAATATGTATAAGTAATTATCCATTTTTTACAATAAACTTACTAAATAATTACTTGACAGGCAATCACTTGCGCCAAGAAAAACAATAAATGGCGAAAAAACTTTGCAATTTTAGATACTTACGAAAATCTTACGAACTAATACAAAATACAAACTAATAAATTACTCGGGTCATTTGGTCAATCCGACTAAAAAAAGTCGACCCTCTGCAAACAACAATTAAGCGGTGCTTATACGGGTTCTCAATTTGGCCGGCTTGCAATGTAAGCTATGCTTCTAAAACTCCAACACGCGCGCACATTTTCACGCACACACTCACACTTTTACTGTGTACTACACGAGATGTGTTGAATGAAGAATAAGCAAGGCATAGTATTGCTTTTGCTCACGCGAGCGCTGCCTGCGCGCTGCACGGCGGCGAGTGTTCGCCGATCCAACGAGTTAGTTCCAAAAAATATAATAGATGGCGCGTTAGCTAAATTACCATGATTTTTAAAAAAATAGTTATCTAACATTTAGAGGGACATGTATGTATGGGACTATAGGAGTACAGGGTATGCAGAGCGTATTTGCATGTATGGAGTGCACGCCACTGAGGCTGCGTGACGTTCTGTCATGATTTTCAATGTCAAAGTTTGCTTGGTTGTCATGCCAATGTCGACTATATAGGTAGGTACGCACGGCTACACATCAAGCTATACATAACCAGTATAAGCTGACTTCTGATTATACGAAAAACCTATACAATGCAAGGTCAGCTATAACTGGAAATGTATAGCTTGATGTGAAGCCGTGTATACTCCACGCTAGTGTTTACATTCTCTTTGGGTACCTATATACCGTCAAGTTTTAAGCACAGAATTAACACTGGATGGATGAAATGGCGGCAGGTGTCACGGGAACAATCTGCGACTCCCGCATTTCCCTTAAACTTAAGGGGAAGATATATAAAACCATGATCAGATCTGCTGTCTTGTATGGATCAGAATGTTCGGCCACAAAAAGGATGAATGAAAGGCAATTGTATGCAGCTGAGATGAGAATGCTAAGAGGGATGTGTGGTGTTATACGAATGGATAGAATAAGAAATGAGTAGGTACATACCTACATAAGAGGAAGTTTGAAAGTGGCACCGGTAAAGTAAAGTTGCGTGGAAATCGGTTGTCATGGTATGGGCATGTGTTACGGAGAAATGAGGAAAATATCGTGAGGAGAGTTTTGAGTATGGATGTCGATGGCTACCTATACATATAATAAGAGTAGGGGAAGACGATGGATGGACTGTGTGAATGATGATATGGTCAGAAAGGGGGTGACTACCGAGATGACGACCAATAGAGAAGTATGGAAGAAAAATACATGTTGCGTCGACCACAAATGAATTGGGATAAGCGCAGGAGAATGATGATACCGTCAAGTTTTGTGGTCTCCATAACTGTCATTCGATAGGCTATCGTGTTCAGATTTGCGTTAACCCCTACGGAAAATAGCTTTCCGAGGCACGGTGGGGTCTTGAATTCTTGATATGTAAAGATGGTCACCCATCCACGGACCAACCGCGGCAAGTATAGCTTAACCTGACCCGTGCGGCTTGTATTACTTAGCCACAAGCCTCTCCTCAAGAGTTTGTTATCTACTATCTAGGTATAATAAGTCTCAAAATAAAGTTTTTACCGCCCCTCGACGTAATGAATAACAATAAAACTTCTATTGTGTCTCGTTCAGTATCTTTCAATGTGTGGTCCGGCAGGGTAATTGCGTAACACACTATCAGCGGGGTAATTGGGTAACACACTATTAGTAGCAATGGGTTTCATTTTGACAGATCAACAACGTTCATTGCGTGTTTTACATTGTTGAGCAGACACATTTTTCGAACATATGAAGCAATGGATTAGCAATATGCTTCAAAATGATTCAAATTGAGATCGATAGTGTGTTTCGCAATTAGGGTGCAGTTTAGCCATGGGTTTCATTTTGACAGTTCAACAACATACATTGCGTTATTTGCGTTGTTGAGCAGACACATTTTTCGAACATCTGGAGCAATGGATTAGAAATAAGCTTCAAAATTATTCTAATTGAGAGAAATAGTGTGTTACGCAATTAGGGTGCCGTTTTCAATTCCCAGCATAGCTATTCACAACCACTCGATACGCTTCCGTACCGTATCGTACATCAATCAATGCTATCGTAGGAGTCCTCTAAACGCTGTTCACAAGTTCAAATGTCAGCTTTAAATCAAATAGACGACCACTATTCTTCCGACAGCTGTTTGCTGTCGGGGGCAAGGCAGGTTATTGAAATGTGTCATTTTCGATACGATAGCTTGTCGTATGGTTGTGAATTAGGGTGCAGGTCGGTCAAGGAGTGTTAATGGATTTTACATCAGGAATTTCTCAGTAGCATCCCGCCCGGTCTCTGGATTTATAATAATGACAACACAAGTCTAAATATAGGGCGGGTAAAAAATCGTGGATCAAACGAAACCAAACGATAGCTGAGGTTATTTGCAGTAAAAAAAAAATATTTAAAAAAAAGCATCATCACTACAAAAGTGCTTTTATGATGGTGGGTACCATGATTTATCAGTATTGGCACTTTTTTCAATATCTTTTAAGTCTCACGAAAAATTATTTGGAACTTTAGAACCTTACTGTAACACTCAAATTGTCCTAACTGTTAAGACTGTGCCGACTGCACAGTGGCGCCCTCATCGTTTGTTTGGTTATTTCATACAATTTAGAATGAAAATGCAGAAAATAAGCACGTTAAGTTGTGCTTCACAAGGTTATACGTTAATATTATTAGAAGCGGTAGTTTTATATTCTTTAGTTTTATTATAATCCTTAAAACGGAATATAGTGGCCACTTTTATCCGTTTTAAGGATTATGATGAAACTAAACAATATAAAACTACCGTTTCTAATAATATTAACGTATAACCTTGTGAAGCACAACTTAACGTGCTTATTTTCTGCATTTTCATTCTAAATTGTATGAAATAACCAAACAAACGATGAGGGCGCCACTGTACGGTCGGCACAGTCGTAAGGAGATCAAGTTAGGGCACTGCCACAGAGAATTTTTTTACCGCAAATAACCCCAGCTGTCGCCCTGTTTCGTTTGATCCACGATTTTTTGTCCACCCTGTCTAACATCACATCATAATATTTTATCATCTATTGCTTAGGTTAGCACTTGGCTTCGGCCAGTGTTCTTCTATAAAACCGGCACATCAACGCCGAGTATAAAAAATGTATACCAATAAATAATAACAAATAATAAAATTTCAGAGAACATCGGGGTAATTGTGTAGGTAACACACTATTAGTACCAATGGGTTTCATTTTGACAGATCAACAACGTTCAATGTGTTTTTACATTGTTGAGCAGACACATTTTTCAAACTTATGAAGCAATATATGCTTCAAAATGATTCAAATTGGCATCGATAGTGTATTTCGCAACTAGGGTGCAGAGCATCCATATTTGTGTTAGTAAATACCAGAATATACTTGAGAGCTATGTTAGTAAACCACAAAAAAATAAAACAGGACAAACGAAATTAAATAGACACGTGGATTGCGATCCAGCGTCCAAGAAAAGGACCGTCTAAACGGTCCGCTATTAGGTACTTTCAGAATGCTGTTGGAGCTTGCTCGGATAAGGTGCAATATGGAGGCCGCTCGCTTTCTCATGATGGCATGAAAACCATCAATCCGAGCCTCCATGCCAGACGCACTACAACATCTCGGCAGCCCCAACAACATCCTAAAAGCATTATTATACTCGTACAGGGTGACATTTTAATCACCGTTTTCCTGTTAAGGGGTCATTGTACTCATCATTATGAACAACTTTTACTATGGGACCAAACCTGAAATCGTGGAAAAAAAATCCGCTGTTCTCTACATTTGTGTTCGTGTAACATAACTCGTCAAAATGCAGGAACCCGTTGTTTTTTTTTCGCGATTTCTTTACTTATTACATCAATAATATTTGAGTACATCTTATCAATCACAGATCTATGTTCTAGTTCCACATGACATCACAACAGTGGCACAATTCTATAAGAGAATCTAAGTCTCTAAATTTTTCATTACATAACAATGCGATAGTGCTCAATTTGTTTGCTAACGCTATTAACTTTATTACAATTATTACAACTTGTTTCTTTAAGAACATTATGGGGCCTAAGTACATTTAAGCTGCAATTAATCTCTAACGCCAGGTGGTCAGACCAAGATGAATCATAGTGTACCTGTACCTTCACATCTATAACCGACTGCCGGGCAGCCTCTGTTACTACGCAGTGATCAAGCCATCGAGTGGTACCGTGAGCATCAGTTATATAAGTAAAGGAGCTACATAACTTCTCGACGTCTATACATGACCATAGCATGGTCGCAACAGAATTTTTCCAGTTCTCTGCCAAACCGTTCACCTGGGGCCCAAGTCTGCTATTTTTATGAATTCGTCATTCCAACACGATCCCATTGTCATTTTGCTAAAAGTTCGTAATCTGCTAAATTGATAATGGTCGATCATTGGTCGGACAATGGTCGGAGAAAAACGACTACTTTTCATGCTAGATATATATTTTTACATATTAGGTATTAGTGTTTGCAATCTGAAGTAGTAAGAAGTTCGTAAATAGCAATAAACATTACATTTATTAATTTGTCATTAATTCATTATGTACAGTCAACAGCAAAAGTAGATGATGAAAATCAGAAATTCAATACTAATGAATGGCGTTCGCGTTAGAACTGTGTGGCGTCAAAGTGTCGTTATGTGATTGTAAATTATACCAAACATTTACTACTTCGACGCCACACAGTTCTGACGCGAACTCCGTTCATTAATTAGTATTGAATTTCTGATTTTCATCATCTACTTTTGCTGTTGACTGTCCGAGATTAACATTTTATGCCATTTCTTTCAATGGAGTGTCAGTGGTTGACCATTGGAAACTCGTAATGACGGCGTTATATTAGTAGATTACCAAACTTGTCAAAATCAACAATTATGAAATCAATGATAGACCATTCTGACACTATTGTAATAACAGACTTGAGGCCCTGGATGAGCATCATAGTCACCCAGCATATAAATTGACGCCACTTGAGTATTTTCAATTATTGAACTCATTTCAATATGACACAATTTTTTTTTATTGCTGAATGGGGCCGCTCTTGACCTCGATCACGCCTGATGGAAAGCGATGGATGAGGTCTATGATGGAACGAGCGTGCCCAGAAGATGCCTAAGGCACTGGAACTCCCACGCGTCGACGAAACACAGCAGGCTGCTTGACGCCGGACTCCGGTGGGAGGGTGGTCGCAAACCAGGCGGTTGTTAGCCCTACCATCGCAAGGGAACAATTGGCCAGTTAAATAAGGTGTTGGGTGTGACTGTCCACGATGCGCCAAGCGCTCGATTCAGTTCAGTAACTGGCGGAACAAACTGCGCTACACGAGGAGACTTCTTCATGAATCCTAGATTTTCCTGTAAGTCATGTAGGCATGTAAACAGAGAACACTAGGAACGATCGATCATTAGCACTCACTTTTTTGCCGATAGTCGCACATTATTTGTTTCCAGCATGGTCACAGAATCGAAGGCATCCTTCCGCCACAGTGTTGCTACACCGGCATAGGGTCTACCTCGTATTATGTCCACCGACGCGTCAATTGCAGACTTGCCCGTAAAACCAAACGCGTTGCTAACCGTCCCAAGGACAGCTAAGTCATGTGGAAACAGACATGTTTCTTGCAAAGCCACAATATCGGCTTTTTTACATAAAGTTCTCACGCAGTCCATTGAACGGGTG
The DNA here is from genome assembly GCA_949316385.1 of Globia sparganii. Classification (NCBI taxonomy): domain Eukaryota; kingdom Metazoa; phylum Arthropoda; class Insecta; order Lepidoptera; family Noctuidae; genus Globia; species Globia sparganii. The sequence continues at coordinate 3,714,733 of OX438677.1, forward strand.
ACAGACTTGCAATTATAACAAAAAAATCTACTGCTTCGCCGGTTGACCATGTTGTATATTTGCTCATTTACACCATGAGCTCCAAAACCGGTTTGTTTATTATATCACCCTGATTTATAAATCGTCTGAATGTTTAAATTCCAGACAGCCAAAAGTTATCGTCTAAGAAGACATCGATTTTGTGTGAAGTAACAGCGATTTTATAAGAATTATGCCCGATAAACGGTGAAGGAAAACATCGTGAGGAAACCGGCATGTCCTAGAACCAAAAATTCGAAGACATGTGACATCTACCAACCCGCACTGGGGAGCTATTCTCTAAGGATACAGCCTTGCGGACAGCGCTGTCGCAACTGTCAAACCCACCGCGACAGCGCTGCCCGCAAGGCTGTATCCTTAGAGAATAGCATGGCTGGGCCCGCGTGGTAGATTACGGCCCACTCCCTCTCATAGAGAGGAGGCCTGTGTCCCAGCAGTGGGAACATTATAGGCTGATTATGTATGCCCAATTGATAGGAATAGACTCGAGACTCGAATCTGCGGGGTAATTGCGTAACACACTATCAGTAGCAATGATTTCATTGTGACAGTTCAACAACATTCATTGCGTTATTTATTTATTTATCCATTTATTTCTGGCATTAAGGCCCATATAAACATATACAATACAATATTAACCCTTTGACCGCCACGGTCGCGTATAGACGACAAATGAAAACGTGCCCAACACGCCACCGTCGGCAACAAAACACCTTGTTTTAAGTACAAAATAAATAAACTAAATTCAGTTTTCTGTGTTTATACTTAAAACAAGGTGTTTTATTGTCGGCATTGGCGTGTTGGGAACGTTTTCATTTGTCGGCTATACACGACCATGGCGGTCAAAGGGTTAATATAACTTAAAAATACTAGGTATACATACAACATTATAATTACATAACTAAAAAACTAACGCACACGAAGTATCTGCGTCGTGTTCCGCTGACCGGTGTCATGTAGCCGGCCACGAAACCGGCGGTACACAACACCCTTCGGCCAGAACTCTTCCTTGAGGAACTTCTCGAGATGATGTTGATTTGAAATTTTTACCGACTTCAAAAAAAAAGGATATTCGAACATTTATGAAGCAATGAATTAGCTATATCCTTCAAAATTATTTAGATTGAGATTGATAGTGTGATACACAATTAGGGTAACTATGTGCCGACCGCACAGTGGCGCCCTCATCGTTTGTTTGGTTATTTCATACAATTTAGAATGAAAATGCAGAAAATAAGCACGTTAAGTTGTGCTTCACAAGATTATACGTTAATATTATTACGAGCGGTAGTTTTATATTGTTTAGTTTTATCATAATCCTTAAAACGGAATATAGTTGCCACTTTTATCCGTTTTAAGGATTAGAATGAAATTAAACAATATAAAACTACCGTTTCTAATAATATTAACGTATAATCTTGTGAAGCACAACTTAACGTGCTTATTTTCTGCATTTTCATTCTAAATTGTATGAAATAACCAAACAAACGATGAGGGCGCCACTGTAGGGTCGGCACAGTCTTTAACCAAGTAAATATCTTTGCGAGGAAGTGCAGTTCTGGGGCCACTAGGTCAACGATACGCCCTTGATTATGAAATGTGTTGCAAACAGGTACGGTCAGCAACGAAAGCAGATTACCACTACTACTTTTACATAATAGACTCGTGGCTAAATGATAACAGTCGCACGAGTCGATGGAAGGTAAGCTACGCTTGCCGCGGTCGGTTTGTAGATGGGTGACCGTCCATCACATATAATAATATATAAGCCATTGGTTGCCTGCTGTAGTATGCTACCTGGATTTGCTAGTCACCATATTATCCAGGTAGAATAGTTGCGGTCATTTTCCAGTCTAAACCGAAAGCATCTGAATACCAGTAATTTACATGGAGCGTCTGCCTACCTGACCCCACAACCCAGTTACTGGGTAGCACGATACCCCTCGGTATGACTGGTTGTCAGGATTTTTGGGTTTCTGACTACCCGTAACGACTGTCAAATCTGCGAATGACAGACTTAACAGGCCGAGGCACGAAGGGGACTCGATTTGTAATGGATGGTATTGGTCACCCATCCATGAACTGACCGCGGCAAGCGTAGCTTAACCTTAGATCGATCCGTGTGCCTATTATTAGGTATTTAGCCAATAGGTATCTACCTACCTACTCCTTTCAGGCAATCAGGTTTATAGTAACGCTTTCCAGACGTAAATGTAAAATAAAAATTCTGTCTTTTTAAAAGACAGTAACTTCTGACTCCCTGACCCGCGACTTCGTCCGCGTGTAATTACTTGTTTTAACATAAAATATAATAATATCCTATGACCCTTGGCAATATTGTAGCTTCTCATTAATGAAATAATTAACAGAATCGGATCAGTAGTTCCGAAGACTACCCCATAAGTATATCCGAATTCTTAGCCCCTACATACAAACTTGAAAATTTTTACCTCTCTGTTGGTATCATTAGTTTAAATGTGTACCCGTAGAAATATAATAAAAAAAAACTTATTTCTTCTGTGTGTACCAGTTGTAAATGCGTGTGTGTAAATGTGTACCCATAGACATATAAAAAAAAAACTTCTGTGTGTACCGGTTTCATCAATAAAAATATCGAAAATCACATGGTCTGTGTTCTGTAACAGCACCATAACACGAATTATAAAAATATTTACCGCCAAAATATAAAATGGATGACATAGACATGCTGTCAATAATTAAACCATAGATAATCAAAAAATATTATCAAAAACTTACCTATATCAATCATAAAATTCCTTCCACATTTTTTAATAATTTGTCACTCAAGTCCATTTTAATTTTGTAGCACATCAGTAATAAATTAAGTAGTTAATAAAATGAACACATTTTTAGAAATATTCTAGAATCCTAACATACCGAAGCATCCATTAGATTCATATTTTTTTTAAATTTCCTATCGTTCTTTTTTATAAACTCGCTCGCGCTGCGTAGTGCGGAGAAAGCGGACGCGTCGATTTCTCCGTAGCCTTAACATCGACTGACTTCGTCGAGTTGTTACGAAACCCCGTCTTTCATCTAGTGATGCTAACTTACGTATTATTATTATTGTTATTTCTACATTGCCGCATAATTTTTTCCCATTGCCTACCACGATACTTAAGTGGGCACTTTTATAAGCACGTTTAGTACACTTGGCCTGGATAATGAGCATGTAATTTGAGTGCAAGTCCTATAACATAACTAACCGACTCACTTACACAAAATAAGTAACATGTCTTATTCAATAATTTAATGATACCTACTTAATAATAATTTTCTTTGAAGAATAATTTACGCGCAAAGTCGACAGTCGATAGACACAGCAAAATAAATTCCCATCACTAGCGTTAGCTAAATAGTGATGGTTTGTTTGTCGCCTCGGCACGTAAAACACATTGTGCAAAACACAGGCCTCATAATTTTGCACAACGAGAGAGGTTAGGTGACATAACTATGAATAATGACTTTAAAAAACTTGTCAGTAAGTACAGTCAGCGGGGAAGACTCCTATTAGGGGCCGTATTACGAAGTATTATAGTCGCCGGCACGTAATTTGGCAAGAGTCGTTAGATGCATTTTTTCTTTCTTAAACTTTCTTGTAAAAAGACATGTTTAAAAATAATTTATGGCAATTACCGTAGTAAAGTACAAACAATTAAAGTGGCCATGTTCTTGTAGCACTAAGGGGCCATCTCCACGAGCGAGAGAATCGCGACGGATCCGCGCTTCTATCGTCGGGTCGTCTCCACGAACGAGCGATTATTCCGCCAGCGTATCGTCGCGACTGGTAACGGAATCGCCGCGTGCCCGCGACGACTCGTAACGGAATCGCCGTGTTTCCGCGACGAGGCGTGGTGCAATAGTTTTGTTGAAAGAGTTCAGTTAAGTGCTAGACGAGAGCGAAATAAGTAGTGTCTCAGTCAATAAATAAATTATTTATTATGGATGTAGTGTTCTTTAAACTTTTCAATGTCAAACATTGTACTTATATTGTTTAAAAAGCTTGTCGATACTTAACGTCCATGCTTGGCGAGAGGCAACGCTGAAATGACGCTCGCTGCGTTTGACAGCGCGCCCGCCGCGCGCTCGCTGTGAGTTTTTTTTATTTGACGTGAATACCTACATCTTTTACAATCGTTACAATCGTTGTAAATATGTGAGCACCATGTACCTATCACATAATTGATTTACCAGTCTGTTATATTTTTAATTATTTTTACCATTTGTGGTAGACTAAATTTTATTTTAGGTGCATCGTCTTCACATATAATTATATAATGAACGTATACAAAAACTTGTAAAACATTTTAAAAGAGTAACGGTGGAGTTTCTTGCCCATTCTTCTCCACACGAAAACTACATTTTGGAATGGGCGACTAGAATCAATTCTATTTTTTAACTTTAAATTTTGACGTTCAAAAGTGCCTCTTAAGTGCCTATTTGAAATAAATGATTTGACTTTGACTTTGACTTTAAAATTGCTTTTAATGTGGAAGGCAAGTCAAAAAAACCAATGATAACAAAGTCGGGGGATACAGTTTGGTGTTGCAGCTTCATTATATCTATCATCTCCATCCTAAATTCAATTACACCATTGTATAGCTAAAAGATCAAAGAATGAATTACGCCAAGTGAGGATTGTGGCGCATCGCGCGCGGTAAAGGAGGAAGCGCCGCCATTTTCTAAAATTATAATCATGTTTAGATATCGATAGTTCGAAACCCAGCAAGTCTGCGGAATTTCCCTAGCTAATTAAATTTGACCCTGTATACTGACACCATTGAGCTATATAACTAGAGAAGCAAACTTCAATAAAATGTGTCAAAAAAGTGTAGCCACTTTATAAACGCGACGACGTAGCTTTGAAACCACTAAACATTTAAAAGTAAACATATATCTGTCTCACTTACACACGTCGTAAGAATAATACCGTCGCTTAGATTAGACAAAGACCGCATTATAAACATGCAATGACGGGATGGGGTTGCCTACCCATGCGAAATTTTCCCCAACATTTTAAGCCATAAAAAGCGTTTTAGGTTAAGTTAAATTATTTTTTAAATATTTAATTATGTATTTCTTATTAGATGTGTAATAGAAGTTTATAAATAATGAAAATAACTAAGACATTTTCTTTTTGAATATTTTTTCTTTATTAGTAATGAAATTGAATAGCCAGTCAGTCTCTTTTCTCAGCAATCGGATTATTTCCACCCATTTTTCACGGTGTGCTGCATCTTTAGGCACCCTGCTACGTTGTTATTATTAAAAAATATTTAAAATCACTTTTTCCATAAATTAAAAACTCCCACTAATGTGGGAAACTAAAACTAAGTTTTTAGTGGTAACACTGAACCTAATTTACAAAATTCTACATTTTATTGCGTTTTTACGTTGATATAAACACAGAGACAATTAATTTACGTGTGGAAAATAATTCCGGTTAATTTATTATGTTTTTGTGATCTTGAATCGCACTCTTTCGCGATATTTTTTGTCGCATGTCACTCAGTTGACTTCGGTTGGTGTCACACAGAGCACTGAACTGACGTTAGCTACGCTGATGGCTGTGGCCATCAGCCTAGTGGCAACGCCTTGGTGCGGTAATTGCTAATCTAGTGTAACATATATATCAATGACTGACACAGTACAGTGCAACACCAAAAAAAATAGTTTGTTTGCACGGAAAACAAACAACAATTTAAAGCGTCTGACTGTACAAAGGTACCTACGCGGCCTGGCAACCAAAGTGAGAAAGCTGAGACACAGGTTTTCTTTTAACATCCATTGCAATATTGACACAGAGAAATTCTAACACAACTTCTATAAAACCGAAATGGAATGCAAACAAGTAATTTTGTCCTTTGTTTTTTTTTTTAGTATGGTAGTTGGCTTAACCCATTTGTGGTAAATAGCCAACACCTTAGGCCACGAAAGACAGGCTTTAAAAAAATAACTAGTTACTAGTATGTGGGTAACGAGATGCCATTGGTAACTTCGTAAAAAAACTCTTAGCTGTCGGCTGTCGTGCGCACGGGAAATTTTTTATTAAGACGATTTTTGACCGTGTGCTGGATTTTCAAAGCTCTGTCCAACATCGAGAGTTGAAAATCCAGTGCGCGATAAATAAACATCGCTTAAAAAAATTGCCCGCGCTCTGGAAACGTCGTTGCATTCGTAATAATGATTAAAAATAAAAAGTTAAGTATTTAAATAAGGTGCTGTCTATCTGACTGTGATCCTGTTTGCGTATGTAAACGAACATTGAACTACATTTTATGAGTTTTAAATCTATTTTACCTGGTTCCGTCAGAATTTTTCTTTAAAAAATGTGCAGGATTTCGTCCAGGGAATTACTAGCCACGGCTTCAATAATCAATAACATGTTTTTTTTTGTTTTTATAATTAATCGATTTTGATTAAATATTATTTGTATGAATTTAATTGAGTATTTTTCATAGTGTTAAAATCCATTTTATCGATATCGACTATCTTCCCTTAATGAAGTAGAGCAGCCCTAAGGATAGGCATACCTACGCAACTTGACCTTGAACTGACCAATCGCAGCCGCGCGTTCTTCCTCGTCCCCCGCGGTAGTGAGTCGTGTGCTTCGAAGAAATCGGCCTACGCGCTCTCTAGTGGTTATATTCTCTATGCCATGTACAGACGCCAGCAGGTCAACCTACCCCAATCTGTCAAATTTCTTTGATAGATTTTTAACTTTAGCACAAAGGAATAAGGTTCATATTCAATTGGGAAAATCTGACAGATTGGGGTAGCTTAATAAAAAAATTATTTAATAGATTTTCAACTTTATCGCTAAAGCATTAGGTTCAAAGTTGATTGGGAAAATTTGACAGTTTTGGGTAGCTTGAAGTGCTGGCGTCTGTACATCATGTACAAGGCAATGTTACCCTCCGTGAGACGGTCAGTAACATCAAGGCGTTGGCATTCCATGAGGAGCTGGAGTGGATCGAATAATCGATGTTTCCACCCGTACGCAAAATACGGGCATTCACATGGAGTTGCGGACACCAGCTCGTATTACCTAATACATATTATTATCTATTCCTAGCGAGATAAGGAAAACCTGTTAAAATGTCAAATCGATATTGATAAATAACTGTTTTAATCGTTTACCCACTAATCGATATCTCGATTTTAGGATTTTGATTGATTTATAAATATCATCATTTAGCGTCAAAAAACATGTCTATGAATAGACGAGACTGCATTACTGTTATAGACAATTATTTCTATGATTTGATTGACCCGTAATGACCCGTTCAACACAAAAACCGATTATTATTATGTAAAAATTCCGAACACGACCTTGAACGAGGTGTATTACTGAAATCACTTCCTTAGAGCTAAAACGTTTGTTTTTTTCCCGATTTTACTTTAAAGCAGAATCGTTTTCTTTTTTTATATTTTTTAACAATGAAAATAAATTTATTTCTATGTGGCGTGGTGCTTAACGATATGACGTAATTTAAAGTTCGCGCTAATTTTAGTGTTCCGCGTCGAAAAAGTTAGATGTATATTTTTTAATATGGTCACTGGCGCCTCTACTTATTCCTCCTCAGACTGATGATTTTTTAGTTAATAAATAGTCAGATGTATTTTTACAAATATCCATCTAGGCCCTAAATGTTGCCTGAATATTTTCTTATCCCTGTCAAACGACAATTTCCCATTCTGAAATTGACTAAAGTGACACAACCTATAATTTAGTTTGACATCACTAAGATGGCACTGAGATAATAATCTATTGAATTTGAATTAAAAATGGAAATTTTGCTAGGTATTCTGAATTTGACATTTTTCATCTAGATTGTCTAACTAAATCTGACTATTTTAGTAGCTTGATGTGTGTTAATCTTTATGAGAAGAAGCCTTTGCTCTGCAGTGGGTCAGTAATACACTGGTATTATTACGTCAATGGTAATAGTCAACTGAAACTACTGACAGTGTCCGAAAAACGCCTAACTTCATTTCACGGTACGGAACTCGAAGCACACAGTTCTGACTCTATTCGATCAAAGTTTTTATTGATTCCGTTGAATAAATCGTTCAGTATTAAAATACAGAGTCATTCTGATAATGTAAAGAGCTCACTAAGAGGTTGAATTTTGGCTTGTAGAAGAAATATCGATACATGGATATTTTTGGTCATACATAATATATCGATATAAAATATCAAGTATCGAAAATATATCAAATACGATATATTTCCAATGGCAGCACGCACCGTTGTCGCCACTAACTGAAACCGCTGGGATACAGAACCGAAAAAAAAATTACATTTTTTCATTATTCACTTTGCTCGGAAAAATAAATATTTATGATTATAAACTATTGTTACTTGATTATTAGAAACGATGTTCCTTGTTTATGAATAAAAATCAATCACTTAAAAGAATTTCATAAATATTATTGAGAAAATTCCACTGCTACGTCGAAGTTTTTTTTTCGATATTTTTATCGAAATCGATATCAATATTTTATAAATATTGATATCGATACTTTTTGTCACTTTTTGCAATCCTAGTTGAAACATGCAAAAAATTTTTCGATATTTTTATCGAAATCGATATCAATTTTTTTTAAATATTAAATAATAATATAATAATATATATATAATATAATATTAAATATTTTTTAAATATTGATATCGATATGTAATTTAGCATGAAAAAGTGCCGCCGAAAAAGTGGTAAAATAAAATTTTGAAAAAAACAATTATTTAGGGTACCTCCCCTACATGTAAAGTGGGGATGATAATTTTTTTTTCGTCTTTCCCATAGTATGGGATATCGTTGGATAGGTCTTTCAAGAATATTAGGAGTTTGTGAAGACCGTTTTTTGACTAAGTAAACCGTTCGTGACTTATCAAGCTTTAAAGTACCAATTTTCGTTAGAGTCAAGTGTCCCCCCCCCCCCTCTACCATCTAAAGGGTTGTAGTTAGAAATTCAAATGTCACGGCAGTAGTACGTACATATAACGAAGTTTAAAGGAAAACTATCACACTTAAGTGGGCTTTACAAGTTTACGAGTAATAGTGGACCATTCGATCGACCACCAGTCGATTTTTTTCGTTTTTTTTTTATTTTGCTTTACTTATAGTATCAAACACAGAGCTCCCTCAGGTATAGTAAACTACCTACTTCCTCAATTTAATTATTTTTTTGTGACGAGTGAGTAGTGTAGCTCTGTGTCCTGTATTTACTCAAAATTCAAAAGACCGGCTATGACAAGTCTTAACCGAATCTCTAAAAAAAAAAAAAAAATTAAACTTTCAGTGCAAAATTGAAGAGTTTTTTACAAAAACTACATATCCAACACTTTCACAACTTTTTTGTTATTGACAACACTGTGTTCGTCTGTGACTAAGCTATCGAATGATATACTAAATGTTTTGCAAAAACTACATATCTCGAAGATATTTGGCTTTAAAATTCATGCTATTTTACAAGAACAGCATATCTTCATAAATATTTTACAAAAACTGCGTAACATTTTGTACATAAGTAGTTTTTGTAAAAAAATATCAGGTCTGTGGTCATGTCAATGTCAAAAACGACGTGTGCTTGGTATTGTGATACGTTTTTTTTCGCGCCTTACAAATAATTTAAAATGGATATTCAAGGTGTTTCTAGAAGAAGAAAACGCAAAGAAAAAAAGGAGAATGTGATAAAAATTAAAAAAGCTAAAGGACTTGAACATATAAACCATAAAAATAACTTAATACTAGCTCGAGAAGTCGGGCCTGATTGCAGGTAAATCAAGAGCACCACGTAGATTCATTTGTTTGTGCATTTCGGTTATTGTCGTTATTTTGGGTTAAAAATAATTTTTATTTCATTTCAGGTGTAAAGTAAACAAATGCTATGAAAAAATTGATGCAGAACAGAGGCAAAGTATTTTAAGAAATTTTAATGAATTAGGTAACAAAAACGATCAGGATGCCTACTTAATGAGTTTAATTTCTTCGTCACATCCGAAAAGGCATACAACAGAGAAACCGCAAAAGTTTAGATTGGTCACATATTCTTTTAAAATTCGTATGGGAGTGGAAGAAATACCGGTATGCCTTACTGCTTTCTGTAACATTCATGGTATTAAAAAAGGTCGTATTAGAAGATTGCAAGGACTCATTACTGTTAATGCTTTAATACCAAAAGACATGCGAGGTTCACACAAGTTAAACAGATATAAGAAAACACCTGAAGAACTTTTACATTTAATCTGTAGTTATATAGAATCATTCAGGACACGGCAATCACATTATTCCCTGAGAGAGAATCCTAACTGCAGATATTTGGATGAAGAGTTATCTGTCAATAAGATGTATAATTTATTTTTAAACAGTCATCATATTCAGGTTTCTTATGTAGTGTATTGGTCAGTTTTTAAGAAGGAATTTAATCTTAAGTTTGGCTTACCCCGAACTGCGCAACATGCGATTCCTTCAGATTAAAAATTAAACTAGCTGCTTTAGATGAAACTAAAGTCATACTTAAAAATGAACATAAATTACATTTGGCAAAAGTGGAAAAATTTAATGAGATTAGACGAATGGAAAAACAAAAGGCTCAGCAGGGTGAAACTGTCTGCTTAACCTTTGATTTCATGCAGAATCTCCCTCTGCCCCATATTAGGACAAGTGATGTCTTTTACTGTTGTCAACTATGGATGTATGTATTTGGGATCCATAATGTTGGAAATAATCAAGTGGTTTTGAATAGCTACTTAGAAACAGAGGGAAAAAAGGGACAGAATGATGTAACATCACTCCTACTGAGATACTTAAATAAGTATGAGATTCATTCTGATAAATTAGTACTAATCAGTGATGGATGCTCAGGACAAAATAAAAATTATATAATGGTGTACTTTCTTTATTGTTTAGTTCATGTCTTTGGTTTATTTAACTCAATCAAATATATATTTCCTATAAGAGGACACACATACCTACCTAATGATCAGGATTTTAGCTTGATTGGGAATAAAAAAAAGAAATGCACTGCAGAGACACCTGAAGACTGGAATATTATAATGGAAGAAGCTCGAAGACATCCATCACCATATAATGTCGAAAAAATAACATATGACATGTTTTTTAATATAAAAGAAGCTGTTAGCCAATTTTTTTTACGTCAAAGCAAACCTCCAATGAAACTTAAAGAAGTTCGAATGATCAAAATAAAGAAGGATGTTCCTTTTGTTTTAGTACGATATCAGTTCACAGGTCCTTGGCATAGAATTATGATAAGGAATAAATGCAAATTGCCAGAAGATCTGGAATTAAGTAGGATGTACCAGTCATCGCTGCCTTTGAATCCATATAAAGTAAATGATTTACGCAAGCTGATGCCTTACTTGTCAAACCTTGCATCTCACAACTTCTATAAAAATCTTCTGAGTACTTCAGCACCCACTAATTTAGCTGATGATGTGGACAACGAGGACAATAGCAGTGGCACAGAAGATTAATAATCATGATTAATATGATATTTTTTCGCAAATAAATACAGCATAACTTTGGCAGACTGTTTTTTTTTTTTCACAAAAACAACATTACTTTGGTAAACTGTGTTTTTTTTTTTCACAAAAACAACATAACTATGAATATTTCACAAAAACTGCATAAGTGTCAGATAGTTTTTATTAACCCTTCAATTGTCGGATCAGGTGAGGATTTGTAGTCAAATTAGGTAGGTAGTCATGTTTGGCTTTTAGTTAGAGCACGGTACGAAACTATCAGTCAGCGAATAAGACCCGCACTTGGCTGTTATGAAAACTACAAAACCCTACACTGCGCGTGGCCCGACACGCACTTGGCCGGTTTTTTTCGTGATTTCAGAGTTGGTCCCATAGTGAAAGTTGTTCAGTTAGATGGTCTAAAGCACCTCTTAAAGTTTGCCGGGTTAATTTTGTAATACCTTACATATGAATTGAAAAGTCACATTGCTACTTGCCCGGATTTGAACCCACAACCAACAACCTCGTGCATAAGAGGCGGGATCTTCGTCACAAACCTACGATCTTGAGATCTGTGGAGAGTAGGCTTGCGATTGAGAGCTCTGAAAAGTGGCTGAAAAGAACCCACTGGCTACGGCGCTCGAGATAACGCTATCGCACCAAGTGATAATTTATTGCTGTTACAAGTACCTAAGTATTTGTAGGAAACCATGTAAATAGGTACAATTTTTGAAATGTATACATCCAACTTTTGCAAATTGTAACAACTGAAGAAGGAATATTTCATGAGATAATTATGTCATACTAGGCGCTATATTGTCATCACATAATATACCGCGGATTGTCATCTATTTGCGTGTGGCGGGTGCGTGACGTTATTAAGAGAACCATCTTCATGGTGATATGGTGATGGTGAGAACCGCGAGCGCTCAGCGCTGTGTGTAAATAAATAAAATCTCAATATTCATCCGCACCGCCACTTTGCCGTGGGCAATCTTCCACTTGTTGCTATTATTATCATCACAGGCGTGACGTAATTTGATTTGTTGTCATTTGAGTGAAAGGCTCATCTAAATTAATGATACATATTCCATTGAAAATACTTGGTGCAACTCAAGGAGGTTATTGGAGGGCTCCTTGGTGCAACTTTACCAAAAAAAGTTGAGATTTTATTCAGACTTCCTCATTTGAATGAAATCTATGGTTACAAAATTAAATATTATTTTGATATGGTCACCCTAAATCAACGTGGAGAAAAAAGAAGCAAATTGTCTATTCGCCATTAAAATGGCGTCATCAAAGGAAACCTATTGTTTGTGTGGTCAACCTTATAATATTGGACAATTTATGATAGAATGTGATTGCTGTCGTGAGTGGTTTCATGGCAGGTAATGAGGAAATTATATAAATTTCACAGTGAAAGTTTCTTTGTGTGTTAAAAAAATGCAATGAAGATTGACAGTGTATGCGCGTTCGGCCATCACTTGTATGCGAATGTTTTACTCAATATTTCTTAATTTTCTGTTCTCGGGCGTGATTTTAACCATTTATTAGGCACGATACAGGTTCTATTTAATTATACAGGATTTATGCGGCGCTTTTCAAGAGTTCTTGTTTGTTTACATCAGTGGTCGCCATGGGTTTATCAGAATGCGCTTTTCTGCCATGCATTCTTTGTGTTTATTTATATTATTTTATGCCTGATAACGTGTTGTTAACGGCAAAACCATATAGTAATATTATTTCTTTTTCTTTTGCTTTAGTTTTTGATGTTTTGTCTAAAGTTAGAGTAGCCCTTAGCAACTGTTGTGAAATCCCTAAGACCATAATTATATGCCTAAGAAGGCAGGGGTCAAAAAAAGAGCTACGCTTTGAGGACTTTGGCCGCCCCTTGTAGCCTTAAGCGCATTGTGATTGATTAGTTACGTTGAGCACAAGAAGTACACACAGTATCTACAAATTAATGTTTTAATGAATGTTTCGAGTTATTTATGTATTTTGAGGTGTTATATTACTATGTAACATGGACATAAAAACATTAATTTGCACATACTCTAGCCATAGATGGCAATTAAAACATGAAACATAATTATTTTAGTTGTAATAATTATTGATTGTTATTTAAAATCCTATTAGCTTGGTTTTCAGTCAATCAATATTTTTGTCATAGCATTTTCTATTGCTTTATACTAAACATCATAGACAACACCTATTTAGTCCGTTATAACTTTTTACCTGACTATATCAATCAATTCATATTACTATTTGAGTTAAAGTTAGCGATTTCAGACTTATAACTTCACTAATGTCCAAACATTAGTGAAGTTATAAGTCTGAAATCGCCAACTCGCCTTTAGCTAGCATGGTGAATATGATGATCAGCACTTATGCCTTCTCTGTATGAGAAGAGGCAATTGCGCTGGAGTTGGACGATAATATGCTGGGTATATTATACAATGTAACGTTAAATGCGCAAACCCTCATACACCCCAATTAGAGCATGGAGTTAAAAGCATAATACAATGACCAAAACTATTTTTTAAAGCTATTTTTATTAAGAAAATCATGCTGATCCTAGCATTAGATTATGCATTGAAAATTGAGTCTTATAGCCTTAAAATAAGACTTAATTTTCTTTGTCTCAATCGGCGGATAGTATGGCAAAATACATAATTTTGAAAAAAAACCTATATTAAAAATTACTGAAACCAATTCAGTAGTGAATTATGAACAAACTATTTTCAGGTTTTGCACATTTGACGTTACACATTGTATAGTTACAGTAACTTATTTATTATTTTAGAAGTTGATATTAAGTGCTTTGACTCCATAATGAATGGAATACCACGTCGTTGGTCTAGTGCTTGTACTGCTGATCATGAGGTCCTGGGTTCGTTTCCCAGGTCAGGCAGAGTGTTATTGGGTTTTTCCTTCAATCATTTCTTAGTAGCAACCAGTAGTTTGGACTTGTGCTTGATTGTTGGCAATAGGTTCACCCCCAATTATATGGAACTTAAACATAATTGAGGAAACGGTGTTGCTGTAGGTACAACTCTACCTAACATTCCTCTACCTTTGGGGATTCTTCGGGAACAGGCTTCAGGTTATGTTATGTTGTTCATATTATGTGATTTGACTCCTTATTAAATAAAATAGGTTTTTAGATAGCCTGATAGGATCTAGGAAACTTAAGGGCAAGCGCACACCAGCAAACTACTTAGTACTACTCTGCAGATGATTTTAAATTAATCAATGGTGTTGATTCCCTTGTCAAAAACTAAAATAAATTTAAGTTCAGTGCATCTTTTTCTTTCTATTTCATTAAGAAAAGGACAAGATAAGTTTTAGTTTAGTTCTGTCAAATTAATCAGTGCATGACACTACTCCATACAATTTAAGATGTGATTAAAAACTTGCCTACTAAAATTACTTCAATTTACTTCAGACAGACGCTGATTAATTAAAACAGGAATAAACTAAATTTTATCTTCAGTCCTTTTTATTTGGCACTGAATTTAAATTTAGTTTAGTTTGTGAAAAACAGGATTGGCACTATTGTTTACTAAGATATACATACATAACTCGCGCCTACTTCCCAAGGGGATAGCCAGAAACTACACACAGTCACCTTCTACGGTCCTTACATACTCCCTTTGCCTCGTTTATGTTCATACTGTTCTACGTCATCTGGTCATACATATAAATGGTTGCAAGTATACCCACCTGCCCTATCTGAAGAACATCACCAATAAGATCACTATAAATCCTAGAGCATCCCCTCCCGGCATTTCCACTCACATCTGCCTTGTAAATACCTTTTATTACATTTTATTTTACTAATACTTTCCTTATTTTTGTTACAGTTGTGTTGATGTCAAAATATATCATTCTGATGACATAGACAAATATCACTGTCCAAAATGTGCACAGACTTATGGACCCTCAGTATGTAAGTACTTTACAAACCATACTTAAATAACAAAAACTGAACTTGTGGAACTAATTTTGGGTGATTATAATTATAGCATTAATTAGTAGGGTGGCATGGACTTCGATGCTCAAATCTCATACCATGGATTTACTAAATGATTTTGAAACCCCATGGTTTGAAAAGGGATTGAAGATTTTTATAAGGAGCCTGGCATACCTACTGTCGTGCCATTTTGTTATTTTTTTTTTTCAAAATGGCGGCCACGCATTAATGACACTAATATTATAAAGGCGAAAGTTTGTGAGTGTGTTTGTATGTTTGTTATTTCTTCACGCACAAACGGCTGAACGGATTGGGATTTATGAACTGTTTGTTTTACTATTAGTTAAATTAAATTTTATTCGAAAACATCAATGGGTTTTTTACCAAACTTCAACTATATTCGACGACCCTGCATACTTATCTCCATCTTAGTAAAACTAGATCAGAGCTATTATAAACTAGTCTTTTGAAGATTAAGAGACTATTTAGTGGAATTTCTCTCATAGAATTATTTAATTTCAGCAGATAATAGGAATATGTCTAACCAGAGAGAAGAATAAAAACTTTTCTTTGTGTTCCTGAATATTGTCATAGCAAATAATGACTAAAAACAAATTTAATTCATTAACAACTTTTTTTTAGTAAAAATCGCCACAAACAACCACCGCGCGGACCGCTACGAGTTGGGCGCAGAGACTCGCCCGTCGCAGGTGGGCACGCCGGCCTGGGTGCGCGCTCTGGCCGCGCGGCCACTGCGCCCGGCCCCGGCCGCGCTGCAGCGGATGAGCCCGCACCTGTTCACTGAGGAGCTCATCAGAGATAATGGTGAGAGATTTTTTTTTTTGTGGATGGGTAATCATCAAATGACCCCTCCCGCTCTGGGTGGAGCAGAAGGGAGTGTCAGACTCTTACTGACTAAAACCCACCCGTGTTCCTTATTTTAGCCCTTTGTGTTCCGGGGTAGCGGTAACCCTTTCCGACAATCCCGCTGCCCCGGCAGGCTTCGGCCCTTACGGGCCTCAATGGTGAGAGATAAGGATAACATACAATTTTTAACACCCTCAGAATTCAACAGTTTTTATACGGAACTGGAAAAAATAAAATCGTGAGGTGTAGCGTAACCTGAGTAAATATCTAAATAGCATTTATAATGATACTAGCTGCGCCCCGCGGTTTCACCCGCGTAAGTTTTGATCCCGTGGGAATATCGGGATAAAAAGTATCCTATGTGTTATTCTGATGTATAAGCTATATTACTGTAAAGTTTCATCAAAATCCGTTCAGTAGTTTTCGCGTGAAAGAGTAACAAACATCCATACATCCATACATACAAACTTTCGCATTTATAATATTATAGTAGGATGAGCGGTTGACTGTTGATAGAAATTTCACGCGCCCCACGATTTTATTTTTTTGTCTGCTCAAGCCCTAGATTGATGAGGAAAGTGGTATGATGACGGGTACCTGGACTCACGGAATTATTTTTTAGCTTTTAGTATCTACAACTACATCATTATTTTTATTAAAACTGTTTAACTTAAACATATTTTTTTACATATTTTTTATGTCATTGTACAGAGGCCAGCACAACATCAAACTATCCCAATCTGTCAGACTTTCCCAATTGAATATGAACCTTATTCCTTTGTGCTAAAGTTGAAAATCTATCAAAGAAATTTGACATATTGGGGTAGGTTGACCTGCTGGCGTCTGTACTTTGTTTCTTCAGCAAGAGAAAAGAAAAGCTCCGTGCTCCGAAACGTAGCTACAACGTCTTTGGCTTGATGGCCTTTCCACCGAATTCAGGAACTTACTTTTTGTCTGATTCATCCCACTGCTGGTCAAAAGCCTCCTTTATCACTTCCAGCTCTTTTGATCCAGGGCGAAAGAGGACCACTGATCGTTCGTTTTCTCCAGCTCGTCACACAATTTCCTGTCAGGAAATTAATTACTTGAAAAGCTTTAATTTTAAAACTGTATGCCCATTTGGTGCCCTCATACAATCTAGACCAGGGATTCCCAAAGGGGTCGATGACGGGGTTGATCTTAAAAGTAGGTAATTTGGCCATGGGGGTTCTGAGGTAACAGTTCATTTTGGAAAAGGGATCACTTGTCCAAAATAGTTTGGGAATCCCTGATCTAGACTAATATTATAGTGCAATTCAAAGAATGATACTGCTGCATATTGATCATGGCATAATTAGCCTATAATAGGTATTCACGCTGCTGGGACACAGGTCTCCTTTCTCTGTGACACGGAGTGGTCTATTGGAAAAACAAAAATATGACCAGCAAATCCTACTAATATTATAAATGCGAAAGTTTGTATGTATGGATGTATGGATGTTTGTTACTCTTTCACGCGAAAACTACTGAACGGATTTTGATGAAACTTTACAGTAATATAGCTTATACATCAGAATAACACATAGGATACTTTTTATCCCGATATTCCCACGGGATCAAAACTTACGCGGGTGAAACCGCGGGGCGCAGCTAGTATTTTATAAATAGATAAGTACTCACATAAGGGTTATCATCTATGAAAAAAGTAGGTATATCAATATCCAAGCGGCTCGAAGCGGCATAGATGCGTCCCATCGTCCGGCATCATGCCGATAACGATCTAAGTATACGTAAGTAGTATAGTAGCCTAGGTAGTAGTAATGTAGTTTAGAATGAACACCTCACGACTTGATCAAGCGTTGGTTTGAGACGCAAGCGCAAGTTAGTTGTCCACGGTCGGTATAATTATCGTTTGGCGGTAGTAATTCACTACGCTAACGCGCCACGTGACCTCACTGAACCCGTGAGCCGAGCGCGCCGGCGGCGGCGCCGCCGCGCTGCCACACCCCACACCGTAGCGTACGAGCCGGGCGCCCGCGCCCGGCACGATATCTCGCAGTACGTCGTCACGCTCATAGCCGCACTAAGGAAATGCAACTGCAAAAATGTATTGGGAGCGCGCGCGCAGGCGACAGCGACGCGGAGGTGAGGGTGGGAGCGAGACAAAACACAAAACACAGAATTTCCCTCTTTAATAAATACTTTGGGTACAAATCTTTATAGGAACGCACGGTGATGCCTGCGGATAAATTGAATTTTATGTTATTCAATTTCATATAATTGTTGGTTATAAGTAGTTGCTTTAATTTATGAGTACTGTTTGTTTTATTTTATTTTGTTACCTGTTAAGTACGAATTATTTGATCTGACTTGGTTTCCGTACGTCCTTTTCGGGTAACCACTGAAAATCAGCGCTGTGCTGTGGGTCCCTTATAGCACAGCATCATGCTGAGTGGAAGCCTTCTTGTCACAGTCATGACGTGCAGCCGTCCACTATCTATGCTTTGTGCTCATGTATAAAGATATATATATTATTTTTTTTTGTTTCGATATACAGAGTTGATACGACAGAGGGGCATTAAATTACACTACGTATACTATACGTGTTTAGTATTAATTCGATACGGTATAAAAATAAAAAGCATCATAAATGAGAATTTTTTTGTTTCAAACAAACTAAATAGCTTACAAATCAGAATAAAACGCAACCACCCTTTGTAAATAAAGGAGAAACCCAAACTTCATAAAAACTTGGGCCTGGTGACTGACCTTGGATAACTATACAAAGTGGCAACGTCCAACGTCGCGCGCGGGCAGAGTAACTCGAAACACACTGTGGATTTTCCAAACTGCAGTACCGGAGATTTTGCCGATTCCAGATCGGTCCGAGTAAAAGTACTCTCATCGGTCCATATTAAATTAGTTAAGAAATGACGGTCTTCGGATGTTTTATTTAGTAGCCATTGGCAGTAACTGTTGCTGATCGGCAAGTCTCTCGATAAAAAAGTTTGCACCTTCCGATATTTAGAAGGTTTGCGTTTTTTACGTTTTAGAACCTTGTAGATAGTTCTATGGCAACATCTAAACTGCCGGGCGGCTCTGTGGAGACTCGTCGGGCTGCGGGAAAAATTGTCTAAAATTCTTTCGTCCCAAGCAGCGGGCATTTACCGCGGTGGCACTCCCTCCTGTTACAGCACTATACGTTTATTGTCCCGTAATCTTTGTACTGCCAACTGTATGGTGCGGGCATTCCTAGGGCAATTGCGGCTATCACAATACCTTTCTCTGTAAGTTCGTAGAGCTAACGTTGCGTTTCCACGGCATTCGCCGTAGATTAAAATCATGTCAGTGTATTCTGACGCCGTGTCAGTTACACGAGGTATTTTTGAACACTTTAATTATACACACACACAACCAAAGTTTAACTATCACAATAGAAACAGTCAATTACAAAAAAAAAAACACTAACACTAAATAATAATAATCCCAAGTTACGTGTCCTGTCCTGTCACAATAAAAAAAGGAATACTGTCTTAAACTTATTTAGTGTCCTATCACAATAACAAAATAAATTCACAATTATTGTCAGCGCACAAGTTCGACAAAACAATAAGGGCGCAGGAGCTTCCGCGTACGTACCTACGTTCCGGAAGGGTAGCGTCGGCGCACTGAAAAAACAAGTTTTTTGGAGGCCCCACTTACTGATCGCAAGCACAAAATACAGAGAGTACAGAAGTCAATCTACATACAAAGTGCGCTCGAGCAACGCACACATAGACACCGCTCACGGACACGATATCTCGGACTGGTTGGGACTAGTGCGAGCGCAAGTGCCATCCGCTTGAGACATGCGTCTATGAAGTGCAAAAATGGAGCAATAAAAAAAATTATAACTGTTCAGTGGACGGTTGTTTAAATTCAACATTAAACGGTGAATTGTCGTTTTTTAATCTACCAGTTGTTTCAGAGAGGTAAGTAGGTATTTGCTTGTATTTCGATGGTTTGTATTAACGTAACACAGTAGTTAGGTAGGTAGGTAAGCGCCCCGGCCCCCAGTCCCGCGCCGTAAAGTAAAAGCGAACATGACTTTGTAGCACTTTGTGACAAAGTAATGTAACAATAACATTAAAATTAAAATATTTTAGTTATTATTGGTTTTTTCGTTTCTCATCATCATCAATAAATCAAACAACTAGATGCGAGTGCCACTACCACGATAGTTTTTTGTGCATAAGCCAAAGTTGACAACCATAGCGCGACCGCCGAGCGTAGACTTCTGTACTCTCGGTATTCTGTGTCGCAAGGATCTAAGATACAATAGCAACACACTGACCTATTTCTATTTCTTTTACGCACGTGATGTTTTGCCAATAGGATTGTCACTCTTATGTACTACGTATTGGTTTATGACTTGCGTAAGAGCGGCAACAACGTATCGTAGATTTATCGTTTTAAGGTGCATGACCTATGCCTGTAGACATAATCAGCTGTTAGGAAAAATACATCGTGTTCAAACGGTGCAAAAACTTAAAAAATCATTTGCGACTAAACTACTGTTTCAATTTAATTGATTTTTGGTAGAGAGCTTGATAATGATACCTAGTATAGGCAGTTTAAAGGAAAGCCCATCTGTCGTATCAACTTTGTATATGATGTCATTAGAATTAATCATCTTTTTGTTTGCACGTGTTTCTGTGACAAATAAACCTATTTTTCTTTCTTTCTTTCTTTCTTTCTTAATCTACCACGCGAGCCCAATGCGAGTTGGTAGATGTATCTACGAATTTTTGGTTCTAGGACAATGGACATGCCGGTTTCTTCGCGATGTTTTTCTTACACCGTTTTTAGAGCAGTGGTGATAAAATTGTTTACACAAAGTAAAGCCCTGTCTGAGTTCGAACCTACGACCTACAACTTGTAAGTCGGGGACATTACCACTGGGCCACTACTGCTCTCATATTGAACATATTGTCTATATTTACAATCCTCTAATTGCTTTCAAAGTTTTATTTGAAGAAATTCATGAATTATTGATTCTTCTTTCTTTGCAGGATTCACACGACCGGTAACATTCACAACTTCAGACGGTTTGGATATGAAGACTCCCAATCCTGGCACATTCACAGTCAGATCAGTACTCAGATTCTGTGGGGCACAACTGGAGGTAAGTAATAGTACCTAATTCTTTCGACTTGTTTCGACTTTCGACGGAATACAGGGTGGAATCGAAGTCATGGGCATTATTTTAACCTAAGGCACTACTCACGATACTGATTGCATTAGGGCTATTAATACGCAAATCAAAAATATTATTAATGCAAGTAAGGAAAACCTTAAAAATGTAGTAAGATAAATTGCACAAGGCTTATTATTGCAAATAAACACTTAAAGTAATTAAAACAAAATACTTCGTTAACGCCAATAATTGTTGAAATATCAAAATCTTAAAGCGCAGTACAGCGCAAAGCGAAATGTAAACAAACATCACCTGCGCGCGCGCGGGTTTTTCCTTACAAGTAATAATAACAATGGGCTACAAGACATTCCGTCCGGCGGGATTCCCTGAACTCTCTCCGTCCCACTCCCTCACTCGCAAAAATACGAATATCACCCCCGCGCGGGGTATGCTTCCCGCCGCAACACGAAGTCACGAACCCGGAACCAGTGTCATAACGACTGCGCAGGTGCATTGACGCGTAATTAAAAACCCGGGGGGCTAATGTTGCTCGCGTCCGTAGGAATTACCACCTTATCCAGGCCCACCCTACACGTGTCCCCCGGGTGGTGCTAAAAGAGCAACTCAACGCCGAGTCACAGGCGGCGGTTAATTAACCTGTATGTAAGCAGGACTAAAAACCCAGCCAAGTGAAGTTAGGAAATGATCTTCACAAACCATAACCCTGCTATCGTATTGTATAGTAGGAATGGTGGCCTTGGCTTGATCGCCCGGACTGCGAGGAAGAACTTCGTCTCGGAAATATTCCTCTATAAACATTCCCTTACCCAACCCCTATCCTACGGTGGGAAACGTGCCAAAAGGATACTCATAAACATCTGCATGAGCGGCTAGTGGGAAACTAGTCACAAGCGCCATCCTCAACGGACCCGGCTAACGTTGTTGTATCGAGCCTTCTTGGGGGAATAGGCGTCACCCCGCAAGTGACTTTTTAATTCGTCCTAACTCGTGGGAACAAGATGAATGAAAATATAAAAAATCCAATAAATCACAACAATATGATCCAACAGCAATTTCATAAAAGTATGTTTATTAGACAGCGAAGCAACAGTCTTCCATTAGCTGTAAGTAAGTCTAATGACAATAACAATAAAAATGCTAATCAGCTAAACGAACCGGGGCCAGCAAGCAAAGTGGACTTCCCCTTGCAATGGCAAAACGATAATGCGCCGCAGAAACGGCACAAAAGAAAAGAAACGAGTCCAACAAGCAACAACAACACTAAGAAATCTAAAAATGAAACGACCTTTGCAGCTGTACCTATTCACAATCAATTTGACATCCTAGATACAGAAGACATGGATAAACCAGTGAAGGAATTTATACCTAAGCCAGAACCTATCTTTGTGACAGGAGTAATTGATATCACAGCACTAAAGACTGCATTAAATCAAATTGTAGAGTGCAAAACATATACACTAACAACATTAAGATCTGGTCATATCATCAAACTAATGCCACATGATATCTCTACATACAAAGCCATACGTGCAAATTTCATTGCTAATAATATAGCTCACTACACCTATCAACTTAAGAATGAAAGAGCCTATAGAGTGGTGCTCAGAGGTCTACATTCAACGGAAGACACCTCTTTACTGAAAGAAGAATTAAAAGAACAAGGACATGATGTCAGGAACATAGTAAATGTGTTACACCGAACCAGCAAAAAGCCACTGCCATTATTTTTCATTGACCTAGAACCGAAGAGCAACAACAAAGACATTTTCAAAATGAAATATTTAGGTCAAATGAAAGTGTCATTTGAAGCTCCCTACAAAAAAAAGGAAATTCTACAATGCAAAAGATGTCAAAGATTTGGACATTGCAAAAACCAGTGCCTTAGACCCCACAGGTGTGTCAAATGTGGCGACGCTCATGCGACCTCAGCATGCAAAAAAACACCAGATACTGATGCTACTTGTGCAAACTGCCAGGAGAAACATCCTGCAAACTACAAAGGCTGTGCTAAATATAAACAATACAAAGAAAGAATACTTAAAGTCAAACCCACTAACAAAGAAACAGCTCAAACCTATGTAAACGTAAAAGACACCAAAGGTAACAATAGACCTAGACCAAGATCTGATACGCAGAAACGCACTTTTGCGGATGTGGCAAGGGACCATATTACAACACCAACGCATTCAGATAACATCACTGACAGACTCGAATCAATGTTCGCCAAATTCCAAGATATCATGCTAAACATGATGGACAAAATGATGGATCGTATGATTCAGCTAATATCAAGTCTAGTTACAAAATGATGCACACAATCCGAGTCGTAACTTGGAACGCCAACGGCTTGACGGAACGTCGTCAAGAACTATTAACATTTTTACAAATGGAAAAAATAGATGTAGCACTAATTTCAGAAACCAGATTTACTACTAGGTCCCATATTACCATGAAAAACTACACAGTCTACACAACCAATCATCCTTCAGGAAACAGCCACGGAGGAACCGCAGTAATAATTAAAGACAGTATCAAGCACTATGCACTCGAAGAATATCGCACTGACAAAATCCAAGCAACATCAATTAACATCATAGTAAATGAGAAAGTGGAGACCACATTATCCGCGGTCTACTGCCCTCCAAGACACACAATCACCGAAAGCGATTTCAATACTTATCTTTGCTCACTCGGCCCTAGATTCATATGTGGTGGCGATTGGAATGCCAAACACACTCATTGGGGCTCTCGACTGATTACTCACAGAGGGAGGCAACTGTATAAAGTAGCTCAGACACGAGGTCTTGAATTCATGACCCCCAGGGTACCAACCTACTGGCCAACAGATCAAAATAAGATTCCGGACCTTCTGGACTTTTTCGTTACTGGAAACATAAGTCGAAATTATATGACCATCGAATCGTGCACGGATCTTTCTTCTGATCACACACCAGTAATTTTGAATGTCCACTCCTCAATAGTACTGGTGGAAACAGCGCTTAGATTATATAATAAGACCACAAACTGGGAATTATACCAGGACAGAATATCAGAAGATATCAACCTAGAGGCTAAACTGAACACTACTGGAAAGATAGAAAAAGCCATAGAAAACTTAAACCGAACTATCTACAAGGCTGCAGTGGTATCTACGATGGTGAGGAAGAAGTCACCCCCTGCATGTAATGAATACCCTAAATTAATCAAGGATAAAATCACCGAGCGCCGCGATCTAAGGAAAGAATGGCATAGAACTCGATATCCCAGAGATAAAACTGCATTCAACAGATCTTCTGGTGAACTAAAAAACCTCATCAAAACTCTTAACGATACCAACCTTCAGAACTTCCTCTCGAACCTATCACCATCAGTAGACAAAAACTACTCCCTATGGAGGGCCACAGGCAGGTTGAAGCGCCCGAAAAGCCAAATACCGCCTCTTAAAAAGAATACAGGGGAGTGGGCAAGATCAGACGTCGAAAAAGCTGCCAGCTTTGCCGAACATCTCAGTACTGTTTTCCGGCCATTTCCGGAGTCTAGACCTGAGCATGACATGGAAATAAAAAATTACCTAGAAAGCGCCCAACAGATGTGTCTACCACTAAAATCCACGAGCCCTCGAGAAATAAATCTGGAAATAAAACAACTTAAGGAAGGAAAATGCCCAGGATACGACCTTATCGATGGCACACTTCTGAAGAAGCTGCCAATGAGGGGTATCGTAGCATTGGTCCAGATTTTCAACGCTTGTTTGCGTTTATCCTACTTCCCGGGCCAGTGGAAAATTGCACAAGTAGTTATGCTACCCAAACCTGGTAAACCACCACAAGAAGTCGCTTCGTATAGACCAATAAGCCTTTTGTCCATCACAGGAAAACTATTTGAAAAGATACTGCTAAAAAGGATGAAGGAAAACCTAAATGACATAATACCAAATCATCAATTCGGTTTTAGGGAAAACCATGGCACAATCGAACAAGTCCATCGTATTGTGGATGTTATAAGTAGAGCATTGGAAGAGAAACAATACTGTTCTGCAGTATTCCTAGACATCAGCCAAGCCTTCGACAAAGTGTGGCATGAGGGTCTACTTTATAAAATCAAAAAGTCGCTACCACACTCGTTCTTCCTCATATTGAAATCATACCTTGAGAAACGTTGTTTTGAAGTTAAGTACAAAAACGAACTGTCAGACCTGTATGAAATAAAATCAGGTGTACCGCAAGGTAGCATCCTAGGGCCAGTACTGTACGTCATCTACACTGCTGACTTACCTGTTATGGACAAAACCACAGTTGCAACATACGCAGATGACACAGCTCTACTTGCAACACACTCAAATCCAGTTACTGCATCAGAACATCTACAGCTCCACATTCACGAAATCGAAGAATGGCTTAAAGTTTGGAGAATCAGGGCAAACCAAAGCAAGTCCACGCATGTAACTTTTTCCCTCAGAAGAGATACCTGTCCACCAGTGATTCTAAATAATGAAGAGATTCCCCAAGATGATAACGCCAAATATCTAGGTATGCATCTGGACAGGAGGTTAACATGGCGAAAACATATATGGAGTAAAAGAAAGCAGCTGGATGTAAGTCTAAGAAACATGTACTGGCTAATAGGAAAACAATCACAAATGAGCACACAAAGCAAGCTGACAGTCTACAAAGCAATTCTCAAACCAATCTGGACGTACGGTATCCAGCTTTGGGGCACAGCCAGCCAAAGTAATATTGAGATTTTAGAAAGGTTTCAGTCGAAGATATTAAGAGTTATCTTTAATATACCACAATATATTAGTAACAAGATAATATATCAAGACTTGAAAATACCTACAGTCAAACAAGAGATAACACAATACAGCAACAAATACCAGAAGAGAATATCAAAACATCAAAATGAACTTGCTCTAAAACTAACTGGTGATGGTGGCCTGCAATTTAAGAGATTGAAAAGACATAGCGTCCCAACTCTCCTGGACAGATTCATCTAATTGGAATGAGAACTTTAACTACGAAATTCTCACCAAGCTCTATTACCTAATAAATCCCAGAAATTTCGGACAAAGAAGCAGCTTATTGTCGTTTACGACAGATTGCCGTGAAGCAGAAAAGAAAAGAGAAAAAAATTGACGCGTAATTGATTTATTGATCCCGTGACGTAATCGCCGTACTCGCCGCTCGCGTCATACGGTGCTTGGATTGCAGTGTATTAAGTGTTAGTGTAGTAGTTGTGTGTTGTGTGTGTGTTTGTGTACACGATGCCTCGACCGCGTAATGTGCAGGCTAGGTACACCAACTAACAATACCCACAAATGGTTGTAATTTACGATCGCACAAGAAATTTAGTATGAACTCGTGAAATGTTCCATCGGCGCTACCCGAACGACCCTATTCCTTCACGGGGTCTCATTCCACCAGAACCACTCAGAACCTGTTGGATTTTTCGTCTTTTCACGTGCCAGCACATGCACAAGCTCGTGGAAGAGCACCCGTTTACCCTCTGTCACTTTACCGACAAATAAGGTTTTTTCAAAACAATCCACAAGCTAGGTACGTAAATGTTTTTTTTTTATGTATGTTAGTTGACGTAGTTTTGACCGTCCTAAGCCGGCAAAGTACGAAGGGAAAATTGGAATTTATTATGAATCAATTCATTGGCAACTTACGAATGTCACGTGAGTCGGGCGGGGTCAAAGAATTCACGCCCAATGACGCGCGTACGGCGTAGTGTACCTACGCATTTGCTATCGAGAAGCGCAACTAATTTGATACTTTGTATGACTTACTACATTTTAAGGTTTTCCATACTTGCATTAATAATATTTTTGATTTGCGTAATAGTAGCCCTAATGCAATTAGTATCATAAGTAGTACCTTAGGTTAAAATAATGCCCATGATTTCAATTGCATCCTGTATAGTGGCCACTGTTATCCGTTTTAAGGATTATAATAAAAGTAAACAATATAAAACTACCGTTTCTAATAATATTAACGTATAATCTTGTGAAGCACAACTTAACGTGCTTATTTTCTGCATTTTCATTCTAAATTTTATATGAAATAACCAAACAAACGATGAGGGCGCCACTGTGCGGTCGGCATAGTCTTAAGAGATCGATACCCATCACGTCTGCAGAGTCGCTAGCTAATTGTTGGGCGAATCGCTACACTCCTAGCTAGATCACTGAGTAATCTGTATTTAGGAGAGAAAGTTTTGACTCCCTATTTTAGTATCATCTCAATCATCAATTTCGAAGCAACTGTTTCGCCAAAACCATACGTAATCAGCCTATAATGTTCTCACTGCTGGGATACAGGCCTACTCTCTATGAGATGGAGTGGGCCGTAATCCACCACGCGGGCCCAGTGCGGGTTGGTAGATGTCACATTTCTTCGAATTTTTGGTTCTAGGACATGCCGGTTTCCTCACGATGTTTTCCTTCACCGTTTTAAGAGCAATAGTGATGAAATAATTTACACAAAGTAAAGCGCCTGGCGGGGTACGAACCTACGACCTACTACTCGTAAGTCGCGCCCGTTACCACTGGGCCACCCTGCTCGCCAAAACCTTATAAACTTAAGGTGATTGCGCAGTGATTACCGCGAAATTCAAATTTTCTTACGTTTTTTGCAATTAGCAGGTCAGTGTCAGGTTGTATCTTAATAAAAATTTGATTCGCGACTATAACAGGTACTTATTCACTGAATTATAGTCATTAGAATCATTAATACATCTTCCTAAGTTAGATTTGTACCACAAGAAGAAATCGCCTAGGGAAAAGCGTTTATGGTACAAATCTCACTTATAAAGATATATGAATGTTTCATATGATTATAATTCTGTAAATACGTACCTGTTATAGTCGCGAATCAAATTTTGATCACGATACAACCTGAAACTGGCCTGCGAATTGCAAAAAACGTAAGAAAATTTGAATTTCGCGGTCTACTACTTCCCATTCACCTTAAAATGTCCATTTTTCGTAGGTGGAAGTGATAGATGTCCGCAAGCAGTCGACGCTGCGCATGCCACTGGGCGACTTCGTGGACTACTTCGAAACCCCGCCGGAGCACCGCGATGAGAAGGTGTTGAATGTGCTCAGTTTAGAGTTCAGCGAGACCAAGTGAGTGATAATTGTTTGATGATCATAGGCCCGTATTGGTCATTTCGTAACGAATATTATATATGAACTTGTACTGCCGAATGTCTTGCAAGTCTAGATATTGGGCATTCAGGCAAACATACAGGATATTTTTTTTTTTCAAGTGTTCATCGAAAATCGAGAACTATATTCTTTTTTTTTAATCCTTTGTTTGATCTTCTTCAAGAATCAGCATTTGTGTTTAGTTAGTCGTAGTTTTTATATTTACGAAACCTTTTGCCTGATAATTAGTTTGAAAATCGGGTTAAAAAGGTAAATCACTCTAATATTATAAAGGCGAAAGTTTGTGAGTGTGTTTGTTACTTCTTCATGTATAAACGGCGGACGACAAATTTTGATAAAATTTGCTATGGACACCCTGGATTAATACATAGGCTACTTTTTATCCCCATATTCCCATGGCATCGAAACTTATGCGGGTAAAACCGCGGGGCGCAGCGAGTGTGGCAATAACTACGAATAAGTAATTATTTAATAAGTAATTACTTATTCGTAGGGTAATAATGATTTACTTATTCGTAGGATAATAATGATATGAAAGTTTTCAAATTTCTCCCCTTTTAGGTTTTGGGTTCTATTGTGGACTAAGACCTAATTGCACCATAATGTACTAAATACAATCTTAAAAGTAAAAGGTTGATGTTTTAATTTTGTTTACCGCTGATTGTATTTGGTGACTGGTGGAAGCAGGCTTAAAGAAAAAATATCTTCCTCATAGTTCGCGTCAATCTTTATGTCGGCTCTGAAGTGGTCTACTCGCTGCGCAGTGACTCACAAAGCTATAGTTGGACTTATAATTAGGTGCAGTAAAATGAGTTTAAGTGTTACCACATTTTAACGAAATTTAAAAAGTGATGTGTCAAAATAATCCATTCATTAAAGTAATATCCAGTTCAAAATCGATCCATGTTAAAATAAGTTTACAATGAAAACATTGAACAATGGCTAATTACCGTTTTGTCATGACATATCATTGATCGGATTGGATTTATAAGAAGCATTTATTCTAATCACAAACATATATTTTAAATATTCTTATTTTTTAGTTTTTTTTTGTGTTTTGCGAATAATCCTGTATAGTAAACGTTATTTTATTCCTAATGAAAACTTTATTTTATTTTAAAAAATGATTTCTTAGATCGATAGTAGGAGTTTTAGAGTAATAAATGAACAAAATTACTTTTAGTAGACTATTTATTTACGCTGATTTGAAACTACAACATATATTTTTATCCGAACAATACAAAGAATCTTTGATTGTTTACGGTTAAATCAAAATTGGTCAATTTCAAATATCTAAATTACTAATTAGTGGCAACATTTTTTAACGAAATGACAGTAAGAAGTGTCATTTTACTGCAGCTATTTAAAAGTCGGACTACAGAGCCGTGTGTAACCCCCGCAGCATGTCGCGCAGCGTGGAGCCGCCGGGCGTGGCGCGCGCGCTGGACTGGGCGCAGCGCGTGTGGGCGGCGCGCGAGCGGCCGGCGCCGCAGGTGCGCAAGTACTGCCTCATGTCGCCCGCCGGCGCCTACACCGACTTCCACGTGGACTTCGGCGGCACCACCGTGTGGTACCATGTGCTGCATGGCCGGAAGGTAACTATGGAAATTTCTTTTAACTATTATTCAATACCTCTCACAGAGATGAGGCCTTTATACCAGCAGTGGGAACATTATAGGCCATTATAGGAAAAGTTATAAATCATCATCATCATCTACCCAGCCTTTTCCCAAAGTCGTTGGGGTCGGCTTCTGGAAGCCGATCCCAACATAGTTGGGAAAAGGCTGGCTACTGGTATTCAGTTGCATCCAGTTAGACTGGTATAACCGGATGCAACTGAATACCAGTATTTTACATAGAGCTACTGCCTATCTGACCTCCACAACCCAGTTACGGGGTAACACGATACCCCTTGGTAAGACTGGTTGTCAGACTTTTGGGCTTATGACTACCCGTAACGACTGTCAAAGATCCACGAATGACAGCCGGGATCAACGGCTTAACGTGCTTTCCGAGGCACGGAGGGGTCTCGGTATGTAAAAATGGTCACCCATCCACTAACCAACCGCGGCAAGCGTAGCTTAACCTGATCGATCGACCTGTGTGGCTGTTATTATTTAGCCACAGGCCCTTAAAAACTTTATCGCTAAAGCATTAGGTTCAAGGTTGATTGTGAAAATTTGACAGTTTCGGGTAGCTTGATGTGCTGGCATCTGTACAAATCTTGCAATGGTCTCGCCATTGTGGATTTTGGACAGATTTTGCATGGCAAATCAGTCAAAACGTCACAATGGAGAGACCAGCCGTTACGAGTCACACGTAATTACTAAAAATGTTAAATATAAGTGAAAAATTTATCACAATTCTAATGAAATATTACTTCAAATTCCAGATATTCTACCTAATCCCACCCACAGCGACAAACCTCGCCCTGTACCAACAATGGTCGGCCGCTAACAACCAAAACGAGCGCTTCTTCGGCGACATGGTGGAGTGGTACGGCACGGCCGAGATCAGCGCGGCGCAGACGCTGTTCATCCCGAGCGGCTGGATACACGCCGTGCTCACACCCTGCGACTCGCTCGTGTTCGGCGGGAACTTCCTGCATTCCTATGCTATTGAGATGCAATTGCAGTGAGTAACTTATAGCATAGATTTCGTTCTGCTTTGTTAAAGAAACTTAAGGATTCCGATGTATAGTTATTTGAACAGTCTTGTAGTCTTACTCGCACAGATTGTTCATTAGTAAAGTTATATAAATTGTATATGCTGTGGATAACAGTGTGAGTTTCACATTTATATAATAACTTTGTTTATATTATTTACGCAGATATAATGTGTTACTGTTTGTTTGTCCCAAATAAATAAATAACTTGATTTACTACAGAAAGGATTAAAACTATATAAATAATTTCATACAATTTAGAATGAAAATGCAGAAAATAAGCACGTTAAGTTGTGCTTCACAAGATTATACGTTAATATTATTAGAAGCGGTAGTTTTATATTGTTTAGTTTTATTATAATCCATAAAACGGAATATAGTGGCCACTGTAATATCCGCACGTACGTAACGAAAAAAAAATTACGAGAATTGGCCCTCGGGTCAAATTTGGGACTATGGTTTCTTATGACTGTCATTAAACTTAGTCAATTGTTGATGCCCACTGCTGGACGACCGGCCAATATCTATTCACTAATGAAAAACATACCCATGATCCAAGAATATATCCGTATCTATAGTCCGACTTTTAATTAGCTGCAGTAAAATGACACTTTTTACTGTCATTTCGTTAAAAAATGTTGCCACACTGTCTCTGCTAGTGATGTGATTTAAATGCAGTGAAACATCGTTTTAATCGTATTAATTTTAGATATTCGAAACTGACCAATTTTGTTTCAACCCTAAACAATCAAATATTCTTTGTATTGATCGGATAAAATATATTTTGTAGTTTCAAATCAGCGTAAATACATAGTCTACTAAAGATAATTTTGTTCAATTATTACTCTAAAACTCCCACTATATCGATATAAGAAATCATTTTTTAAATAAAACATACATACATTAGGAATAAAATAACGTTTACTATACATGATTATTTGCAAAACACCAAAAACCTCCAAAATAAGAATATTTAAAAGATATATTTGTGATTAGAATTAATGCTTTTTATAAATCCAATCCGATCACTGATGTGATGACAAAACAGTAACTATGCAGTGCTCAATGTTTCTGTTGTAAACTTATTTTAACATGGATCGATTTTGAACTGGATGTTACTTGAATGAATCGATTACTTTGTCACATCACTATTTAAATTTCGTTAAAAAGTGGTAACACATAAGCTGTCATTTTACTGCAGCTAATTAAAAGTCCGACTATAGGAATGTTGGTTTCAATTGTGTTGCC
Organism: Globia sparganii; assembly: GCA_949316385.1. Classification (NCBI taxonomy): domain Eukaryota; kingdom Metazoa; phylum Arthropoda; class Insecta; order Lepidoptera; family Noctuidae; genus Globia; species Globia sparganii. The sequence continues at coordinate 3,747,378 of OX438677.1, forward strand.
ATGTGATTTGAAAACAAATCAAGCTCAGAATAGCATGATCTGCTTTCAAATCTGCTGTATCTTTGAGGCAACTCCTGGAATCTTTGAATTCTTGGATATTATTAAAATCTTTTATCCGTAATCGTGATCTGTTCATATACAAGGTGGAGATAACAATATGACAATAAAATAAACTTCGCATATTCCAGTTTGCATACAAAAAATCAACCAAATCTTTCCAATATTTTAGTCACTATGACTAGCCAAAGATTGGCAACACCCATAGTCGGCCGAAAACAAACAACAAAATATCATCAAAATAAAAAAACACTTTTTTTGATGTTGGGATTTATTTGATAATTTCAAAATATTTCTATTCATTAGTATTGTCAGTGTTTTCATCTATTAGTATCGTCGTTTCTATATTGTATTTATGTTTATCTTTCCTTGCAGGATCTACGAGATAGAGCGTCGCGTAGAGACTCCCACAATGTTCCGGTACCCGCTGTTCGAGGCGATGCACTGGTACGCCGGAGCACATCTACTCACTATGCTGCGTCGGCATAATGAGGAGTCACAGGTATGGTGAAAATACCTGTTTTATTATCACTACATACTATAAAACAAAGTCGCTTTCTCTGTCCCTTTGAATGCTTAAATCTTTAAAACTACGCAACGGATTTTGATGCGGTTTTTTTTTATAGATAGAGTGATTGAAGAGGAAGGTTTATATGTAGTGTATTTAGTATCAGCATTGCACCCGTGCGAAGCCGGGACGGGTCGCTAGTTATCTATATAAACTTTATTATAAAAAAATCCCGATATTCCCACGGGATCGAAACTTAACGCGGGTGAAACCGCGGGGCGCTGCTGTTTATAATATTAGTTAGGATTAAATTAACATTATGTTGTGCAGGACGAAGAGTTCACACTAGGTGAGAGCAGCCCTCGTCTGACGCCGGCCGCGTTGCCGCCACTGTTGCTGCGCGGCATCAAAATACTCGCCAACGCGCTCAAAGAGTGGCATGCGCTTAAAAGTGTAAGTAATACAGCCGGTCGATTCTGTGAAAATTTCACCGTGATAACTTAGGTGAAGTGAGCTATCAATAGGAGTAATCCTTAACATCAGATGGAGTGACAGCTCACTTCACCTAACTTTTCACGGTGAGATTTTTACAGAATAGCACTACAGTATAATTATTATACATGATTTATTGTAATATGTCTATGGTGGACTGGAAAAATATATGCGTCGTTACATTTCTGCCTATCCTAGATTGAAATTTAATAAAAGCGTGACATATTTTAATAAAAAATAACAAATTAGAACATGTGGCAACAAGGACTTGCCCATAAAGAAACAATGAGTTCACATACCATTGTGAAAAATTATTGTATGAAATGAAATGAATGAAGCTATGCATGAATTAATTAAGAAATGAATATATGCATGAAAAAATGAACGAATGATAAATTTTTATGTCACTATTGATGTAATCAATTCTATATTTTTTTTTATTTTATGGTTATTGCAGACAGACACAGCGAAACGTGACAATGTACCCAAATGCCTGAACTCCGGCCAACTAGTTCGAGAACTGTGCAAGGAACTAAGGACCTTGGAGAAACGTTCCACCACCACTACTAATAAAGATAAGGTTAGTCTATCATATTCTTTCATCAGTTGGGGTCTATTTCTAGCCTAACCGGTTGTGTTTGTCAAAGTCTTGGGACTTTTGTCTCACAATCCGAATCATTTTGAAGGATATTGCCATCCTACTTCCTACTATCCTACTAATATTATAAATGCGAAAGTTTGTGAGGATGGATGGATGGATGTTTGTTACTCTTTCACGCAAAAACTACTGAACGGATTTGGATGAAACTTTACAGTAATATAGCTTATACATCAGAATAACACAATAGTGTTGAGTGTCAAGCTCCAGGTGTGCAGCTGGTGGTCTTGACTTGGTAATAAGAAACGACTGCGATATTATAGAACTGTATTTTCATAGGCTGATTAAAAATTTACGGAGATGACCGATTGTGTGCGCACGCTCAAGGTGTCGGCGAAAGAGTGCGTGAGCGGCGGGGGAAGCCTGCGATCGCGGTGTGGTGTGAGGCCCGATGTGACGTCAGGAACATATTCCCCGCGTTGAAGAGAAGTCTTCAAGAGTTAAGATGATGTTGAAGAGACCGGAAGAGGGCATATGTTGTTGTAGGCACGTGTTATGATGCCCTTCTTCGTCAGGATGTCGGCGACTCGACAATGTCCGTCAGAGCCAGTCTTCACTGCAACCACTCTGCCCAGCAACCACAGAAGAGGAGGAAGATTAGTGTCTCTCACTAAGACCATGGTGCCTGTTTTCAACTCTTGCCCAGCTGTCTGCCATTTGGTTTTCTGCTGCAGGAGAGACACATACTCATTAGAGAAGCGCTGCCAAAAATGTTGTCGTAGTTTTTCAATACGATCGAAGCGCTGTAGCCGCTGGATATTGACGTCGTTGATCTGAGGACGAGGGACTGACGTGAGTGATCGTCCGATAAGGAAGTGTGAAGGAGAAAGATAAGAAAGATCTGATGGATCAGTGGATAAAGGTGTTAAAGGTCTGGAATTTGAAATAGCCTCTATCTGAATCAGACAAGCTGAGAGCTCTTCATATGTTAAATGAGTTAGGCTCATGACTCTACGCAATAAATGTTTGATGGACTTTACTGCACTTTCCCAAATCCCACCGAAATGTGGGCTGTAGGCAGGTATAAATTTAAATTAAATGTCTTTGGTTGCAAGATCTGACTCTATATTACTAGATGAAACCTTTAAGAAGCGTGAAAGCTCATTGAAAGCTCCCACAAATGTAGTGCCGTTGTCGGAGTACACGCGTTGAGGCTTGCCCCGACGACTAATAAATCGGCTGAAGGCCGCAAGGAAAGCCTCCTTGGTGAGGTCGGAAACCAGCTCCAGATGAACGGCTCTGACTGCAAAGCACACAAAAACACAAATGTATGATTTAATTAGCTTACATCCTCTACCCTTACGGTCGGCTATCAGCACTGGCCCGGCATAATCAAGCCCTGTATTCAAAAAAGGGTACTCTAGATGAGTCCTATCGCTTGGTAGGTTGCCCATGATGACCTGAATAGGCTGAGCTTTAAAGCGAGTGCAACGAACGCAGTTACGAACTACCTGCTTAGCCAGGTTTCTGCCTGCTAAAGGCCAGTAGGTGAGTCTAATGTGTGCTAAAAGTAATTGTGGCCCTGCGTGAAAGAGTGTTTTGTGTTCTCTTTCAAAGATAATTTTGGTCAGGTGATGTTTGCTACACAAAAGGATAGGATGCTTGACATTGTAACTATAGTTGGAGTTGTTAAGACGTCCCCCTACGCGTATTAAGTTGTCTGAATCAATGAAGGGAGAAATACTTATTAATCGATTCTTTTTATGTAATGCCTGATTATTTTTAAGACATGAATATTCCTCAGGAAACATTTCCTGTTGAGAAATCTGTAATATAAGATTCTGTGATGATCGTAATTCTGAAACTGATAAGTAAGATGATTTTTTATTATTATGATTTTGACAATTATGGATAAATCTTTGTATATAGGCTATGATTCTTATGAGTGATGTAAATGATGATTTTTTATGAATTAAATTTGAAAATATATTGTTATTATTTTGTTTATGTGTGTCAGCAGTTGTATGTAAAGAGGTTTCTGGTAAAGATTGGATTTGTGTATTAGGTGATGAAGGAAATTTGATTTCTTTATGATTAAGAAAATCAGGCCCCGACCACCAAAGAGTGGACGTGCTGATGCAATCAGCCTTCACCCCCCGAGATGTGAGATCAGCGGGGTTGCTCTTAGAAGGAACATAGCTCCACGTCTGTCCGGTTGTTGCTTCTTGGATTTCACTCACTCTATTGCGGACGAATTGATCAAGCCGACTTGGCATTGTCGACAGCCATCCGAGCACGATCATCGAGTCACACCAAAAGAAACAGTGATTAAACTCTAGAGTGAGTGATTTACGTACCTTCTGAAAAAGTCTTGTGCCCAGTAAAGCACCACACAACTCCAACCTTGGTATGGTTGTGGGCTTTATAGGGGCGACCTTGTTTTTGGAAGCTAAAAGGCGAACGCAAACTGTTCCATCGACTGCTACCGTTCTGACATAAGTACACGCACCATAGGCGCGTTCAGAAGCGTCTGTAAAAGTATGTAGCTCTATTAAAGAAGCATTGCTACAAGATACCCAACGAGGAATGTAAACAGAGTTAAGAGCTGGAAGTGACTGTACGAAATCAAGGAATTGTGATTTTATTTCTGTCGGTACTTCATCATCCCAGTTACATTTAAGTATCCACAGCTGCTGTAACATAAGTTTAGCCTGAACTATGCATGGCCCGACGAGGCCTATAGGATCAAATACCTGACTTATTAAAGATAAAATATTACGCTTTGTAATTTTTGAAGTTGGTTTTAAATCTATTGAAAAGAATAATGTGTCTGTTTTACAGTCCCAGTATAGCCCTAGTGTTTTGCTAGGAGTGTCATTTAGGTTTAATTTTTTATCTTGATTTTCTTGTTTTATATTAGTGACTGACTGTAATATCTTCGGACTATTTGATTGCCACTTTCTAAGCTGAAACTTGGCGGAATCGAGAGTATTAATTACGCCTTGACATAAATTTATGACTGACTCAATCGAATCGCCATCACTCAAATAGTCGTCTACATAAAAATCACGTTTGATGGACTGACTAACTTTTGGGTCTGAACATTGATCTGCAAGCGATACTAGGCATTTTGTGGCCAAATACGGGGCTGAAGCTGTACCGTATGTCACTGTATTCAGTGCATAGGTCTTTAAAGGGTCTGAGGAATCGAATCTAAAAACAATTTGTTGTAACGGGCGCTGCGATGGCTCAACTAAAATTGCTCTATACATTTTTTGAATGTCACCCGTTACGACAAACCTGTGTTGCCTGTATCTTAAGAGTATGGATAGCAGATCCTCCTGTACGGTTGGACCTACCATCTGAATGTCGTTGAAGGACTTGCCCGAGGTGCTGGAGGCCGAAGCATCGTAAACTACGCGAAGTTTTGTGGTAGAACTTGATTCGCGCACAACACCATGATGAGGCATAAAATAATTAATTTCTGAATGATTTGGTTTTGAATGTTCTGTCATGTGATGAAGATCAATATATTCTTGCATGAATTGCAAATATCTGTTTTTAAATGTGGAGTCTCGCTCAAATCTACGTTCTAGGGAGAGGAAACGACGCTTTGCCATCACGTAAGAGTCACCTAAGCACTCGAGCGAGTCCTTCAATGGTATGGTGACCACGAATTGACCATGCGTATCCCGACGTGTGGTCTCTTGAAAGTGTTTTTCACAAGCCTGTTCTTCTGTTGAGAAACAGTTTGCTGACGACACTGTGTCAAGTTCCCAAAAGCGAGTCAGCTGATCTGATTCCTCTTGTGAAAGAAAGTGACAAACAGAAGGTTGTGTACAAAGACGAGACCGACTGACGCGGCCCGAAACAAGCCAACCCAGTTTGGATGACTGTAATCTAGGCTGGTTATTGCCTAAATTAATGGTATCGGAACCTAAGACGTCCCAGAATACCTCAGCACCTACTAGAATATCGATAGCAGTAGGTAGATTGAATGATGGATCTGCTAATTGAATACCTGGCGGGATGGTAATGTACCTTTTATCTACATAAGAGCAAGGCAGCAATTGTGTGATCTTTGGTAAAACAAAACAGCTTACTTTCGCCTGATAGCCACCATTACAAGACCGCAAATGAAGACTGCAGCTTTCTGAGGTACTGGAAACTTGACCGTTTATACCTGAGACGGTGGAGCTAGTGCTGCGTTTTACCAGGCCGAGCTTCGCACAGAGCTTTTCGGTGATGAAGTTGGAGGTGCTGCCGTTGTCCAACAGGAGTCTGGCAGTATGAAGCTCTCCATTGATGTCTGTCGCCTTTGCCAAGGCTGTGGATAGCAAAATGTGAACCTGATTAGTTTCTGAACAGGAGAATACGACATTTGTTGCCAAAGCAATGTTTTCTCCTGTCTGTTTTTCTGTTGATTCCCTATGTAAGAGGGTGTTGTGTCTGATCTTGCAGTATTTGCAATGCGAGAGACTGCAACGCTTTACGTTATGACCAGGTCGAAGGCAGTTCATACAAACATTGCTTTCTGAAGCTTTTTTAATGCGTGCTTCTATGTCAAGATTTCTGAAAGGCTGACAACTGAATAAAAAGTGATTCTGAGAACACATAGGACATTTAACATTGTCTGAATTGTTATTACTTTTAGTTTTTGTTGTTGTGAGGAAATTTTTAGTTTTGCTGTTTTCGTTAGTGTTTTTTGTTGTTGTTGTGTTTTTATTATAATTTAAGGATTCAATTAAATCTGCTCTGTTTGTTAAAAATTTAATATAATGTTTTAAATTTGGAAAGACATCTAAATTGTTTTTGTATTCTTGCCATTCCCTTCGTGTTACCTTGTCAAGTTTTTCTGACATCATGTATATGACAAGGGTTTCTCCTAGACCGCCTTGCTCAGAAGGCTGCCCTTAAGTTGACAAAGCACGAAGATTTTTATTTGTGACGTCAATCATGTTCCTTAACGATTTACAAGATTCATGTTGAATTTGTTCAAGACTGATTAAGGCCTGTACGTGATTATTAACAAGTAGTCTCTCATTGTCGTACCTTTCGGTTAATAACTGCCAAGCTGTAGCATAGTTATCTGCTTTGAAATCTATGCTTTTTATCACTAATGACGCGCTGCTGGTTAAGGCAGCACGTAAGTAGTGAAATTTGTTAATGTCTTGTATGCTGTCATTGTTATGAATAAGGGAAAGATACGTATCTCGGAATTCAAGCCAGTGCTGATAGTCCCCGTCGAAGTGAGGCAAGTCTATCTTAGGCAGCCGAACGAAGTCATGCCTGCAGCCAGAGCCGTGGCGCGCGAGATTATCGTCGGAGGTGGCAGACACGAGCGCGGGCGAAGAGGCGCGCGCGGGGGCGAGGCTGGCCCTCGCGCGGGCCACCAGCGCGTGGTACTGCGTCTCGTACTGTTCCCTCTCGTTGTACATTTCATCCGCATCCTCCGACAACAGCTCCAACTCTGTCTGCAACACGTCGAATTCCTTATATAGGGTTTCCATTAAATTAAGACGGTGTTTTAATTCTGCTGCTTGGAAGCTATCTAAATCATTTCCCGTGCGTGGTATTAATCTTAAAAAGTTGCTAAAATGCGTAAGCTTTGCTTTGTAGCCACCACGCCTCTTTACAAGTTCCTTTAATTTTGCATCAGACATAATGAGAAGGTAGGTAGGTCGTTAAAGCAAAGAAAAAAAAATCTGACGTGCAAGCGAAGACAAAGAAACTAATGTAAAGTGAGTTAAGTTATAAAATTATGCGTAAACAGCTAGCCAAGCCTACGGTAAAATTAGCAGATATTGCTAATGAGCCCGGCGAACTAACCGGTGCAATAAGTACAATATCGAAAAATAACACTAATGAGGTTGTTTACGCGTTTAGCAAACACGTGCACCAAGCGAACAAAGGAATATTTTAAGAAATTATGAGAAATTATTAAGTATGCAAACTGAGGATGATTTTAACTGTGGAAATTTCCACTGAATAGGTAAGCTATATATGAAGAGATCAATATATCGCACCTTCGGTAGAACAAGGGCATAATTGCAGTTTTTGCTATTTTACAGGAGAGCTATTTTAAGATATTTATTGCATTCAGTGAGGTCTTGCTCTGTTAATATTGCTCGAAAGTTTTTCTTCTTTGCATGATATAAACTATATACTATATCCTTTTTAGGCGTATAGTTAACAAGAATTAAGAACTTTTAGTTTTTTTTCAATTAATTTTAATTTTAAGGAAGGGATACATTTGTGCCCTTGTTCTACCGAAGGTGCGATATGCCTGATCCGTATAGCACTATTTTAAAATTCCTGGATGACAAGGCAAAAAGACAGGAAAGTAGAAAAGGATATGGAACGGACTCACTCAGTATAATGTCCCTCTGGGTAGACTGTCCTCTAAGTGTCCTCTACAGCGGGCGGGCGCGCGGTAAGGACGGCCAGTCCAAAGTCCACAGAAGGCGCGTGCGCAGCATAAAAACGGCTTCTTTAACTCGAAGGACCATTATGTTGAGTGTCAAGCTCCAGGTGTGCTGCTGGTGGTCTTGACTTGGTAATAAAAAACGACTGCGATATTATAGAACTGTATTTTCATAGGCTGATTAAAAATTTACGGAGATGACCGATTGTGTGCGCACGCTCAAGGTGTCGGCGAAAGAGTGCGTGAGCGGCGGGGGAAGCCTGCGATCGCGGTGTGGTGTGAGGCCCGATGTGACGTCAGGAACACATAGGATACTTTTTATCCCGATATTCCCACGGGATCGATACTTGCGGGTGAAACCGCGGGGCGCCGCTAGTTGCTTCATATGTTCGAAAAATGTATCTGTTCAACAACGTAAATATTAATACGTATTGAATGCTGTTAAACTGTCAAAATGAGAGCCATTCAGATAGCGTGTCACGCAATTGCCCTGCTGATAGTGGAGAGTAAATCTGGATAATAATGCTATTTAGTACGACGTCGCACTAATTAGCATTATTAGTCTTGATGTGTGACTAAAACTATTAATGAGAGGGCCATAGCATGTCGTGAACATGTTCAAATGCTTTGCTATTTTGGGGCTCTTTGAGGAACAGCTATTTTATTTTAAGACATATAGTTCTCATCGTAGCATTTTTTATTAACCTCGCCAATCACCATATCCTAGTCACAAAATTGTCAAGAAAATTGTTCGTGTGACGTTCGAAAAGTGCTGATTCTCAGCCTAGTTTGAATAAATGACTTGATTTTAATCAAGACAAGTTTACGAGTATGCCTCTCTTTTCTAGGACTTCAAAGTAAAGAACCACTCATCCCCCAGCAAGTCGCATTCAAAGAAAGCAGCAAGCAACTCTAAGAAGTCTCTGAAGCTGACTCTACCGAAGCCTATCATGCACATGGGACAAAACGGAGAGTTCTTGGAAGAGAAGGTGTACGCCGACAAGTTCTATATTGATAATAAGGTAAGTTATTGTATGGTGGCCGAGGCGACGGCCCATCTGATGGTCATTGCTTCCAATGAACCTTTGCCATTCCAGATACCGAACGAACGACACGAACGAGAACGTTAAAATGCGTTATTTTACCTGTTATTACACCGGCACTGAAACCCTTCAATCCGGAGCACAGCAATGCAGTTTAGCGAAACAGAGTTCATGTTCATATCAGATGAATAGTTACCGATTTCTCTCTTTCAGTCGTCAGTAATTTGACATTCGAAAGGTTAAGACAAAGCGTTGTGTAACTATACAGACGCTATACAACGTGTATTAGTAATGGGGTATCTGTTTATCGATCTTTAAAATATAAAAAGACAAGAAATTTTAAAAATAGTCATGAATTATCAAATTCTAAAATCTGTGGTGTCAAAGTAAAAGGGGATAAGTCAATAAACACAACTTTTCACCAAGGGCGAATAAAGGAAACGCTCTTTTTTTTGTTTATTTGCAATAATAAGCCTTGTGCAATTTGACTTACTACATTTTTAAGGTTACCCTTACTTGCATTAATAATATTTTTGATTTGCGTATTAAGCCCTAATGCAATCAGCAGTGCGATTCTGTAACCATCTCACCGTGAAAACTTAGGTGAAGTGAGCGTGGAGTGAGCTGTCAGTGTCATCCTGATGCTAGGGATTGATACTCTTGACAGCTGACTTCACCTAACTTTTCACGGTGAGATTTTTTCAGAATCGATCGGCAGTATCGTGAGTAGTGCCTTAGGTTAAAATAATGCTCATGACTTCAATTCCACACTGTAGATTTTGTATTTTACGAACGCGCGTCGATCATTCCAATTCATACCTTACAGTACATGGCGCGCGTTCGTGCCTAAACTAATCTATACTAATGTACTCACTCAAACAACCTAAATTCTCATTTCTCTTCCCCAGGAGGTAGTCTACCAAGAAAGATACGTAACAACACAAGACGTCAAGTACGCGAACGGTATACCGGATACAAAGTACGTGGTCGAAGGCAAGGAGATGGTGATGCCGGTCAAAGGGTACGCCTATCAGACGTACGAGGAAGTCTCCTATCCAGAGGATGGATCATACGTTGAGAGATCTGATAAGAAGACTACTTTGAAGATAAAGATGAAGTATGTGGATTTTTTTACTACTTATTTAGTTTGTCACGCAAAAAAGAAACATAAAACAAAATGTAGGTTTTAGATAAAGACGAATTAGATGGCTAGCTAAAACTGAATTGAATCCGCGTATGAATGTGCGTCCTGTTTGTGCAGATTTTTTTTCGACACTAATTTTCAGCCGGTACCTGTTCACAATTTTTTTTTTTTTAATTTTACCACACTTAAAATTAACTTTTTTGATATGAGCTCAATTGTGACTAATGAGACACAATTACTTTTTCTACTTTTATAAATCAAATTTTGATTTTCCCACAGTTGAGAGTATAAAATTGAGATGGGAATTCAATTACACCCTTACTAATAAACGTATTATATCAGATGAATAGTTAGACACCGATTTCTCTCTTTCAGTCGTCAGTAATTTGACTATCAATATATAAAGCGTTTTGTAACTATACAGACGCTATACAGTTGCAGCTGAAAATCAGCGCCAGGTGCACATCTTGTGTTGTCATCTGACATTATGCTGAGCTGAGGCATTATAATCTTTGTTTTCTGTTTTTATAGTTTTAAGGTGTTTTTATTTATTTTGCTGTAATGCCAATAAACGCATTTTTCTTTATTTCTTTCTTATACAACGCTTATTAGTAAGGGGGTTAGGATTTATCCAAACATTAGAGCAGGGCTTTCCTGGCTCCGCGAGATTGCTGTGTATCCCGCGCTTGTAAGTCATGGTAGCAGCAGAAACACTGCATATTTTGTTGTTATGCGTCCGACATAACCGTCCGTTCCTCCCCAATACAAGACATCCATGAGGATTCCAACTTTCTTATCTTTTCACGTGCATGTGTCTCTGTGACAAATAAACCTGTTTTTTCTTTCTGTCTACTAATCTAAAATCTCTTGTTACAGCAACTCCCCCTCCTCGTCCCGCGAGGACGCGCCCCCTCCCTACTCCCTCCCCGAGCATTCGATCCTCAAGTCCCACCTCATTCGTACAGACAGACCTCCAGTCTTGAAGCCTATACATCAATGGACCATCTCTAAGAAGGATATAGGAGACTACCATGAAGAACAGATATTGTTTACTAATGAGAATCTTCAGGCTAACGTTAGGATTGATGGACAGGAGATGAATTATGGACCTGGTGAGTGGAAAATCCTTTTGTTTGTATGTATGTATGTATGTATCTATCTATCTATGTATTAGTATTTATTCTTGTATTTTATAGTAATTTATACAAGGTGTAACAGAATAAACGCAAGTCCTGAAAATAGTTTGTTCATAATTGACTACTGAAAAAATACCTATATTAAAAGTTGCTGAAACCGATTGGTTTCAGCAACTTTTAATATAGGTATTTTTTCAAACAATTATGTATTTTTTCATACCAATTGAGCCAAATAAAATTAAATCTTATTTCAAGGCTATAAGACTCAATTTTGAAAGCATATGAAAAAATAAAACGAAAAAGTAAAAAAAAAAAAGTGAAAGTAAATTTGATTCGCGACTATAACAGTACGTATTTACAGAATTATAATCATTAGAATCACACATTTCACATCTTCCAAAGTTAGATTTGTACCATAAGAACAAATCTCTTACGGAAAAGTGCTCGAATCAAATTTTGATCAAGATACAACCTGACACTGACCTGCAAATTGCAAAAAACGAAAGAAAATTTGAATTTCGCGGTCTACCACTGCGCAATCACCTTAGCGGGTTTCAGTGAACTTTGGAACACAAGAAAATATTTGGACATAGGATACTTTCATCCCGTTAACACATTCCTGTGGGATAATTTCCGACCTCGTACACAGGCGAAGTTGCAGTCGGAAACTATAAATATTTCTGTCTTTCTCAGGCATGTACTCGGCAGAAGATATTCAACAAGATTACCAGTACTCGGAATCAGCGAAACCGGGGTCTTACCAGCCTTCAGTATACAGTTACCAACAGCCACAGCATATAGCATATACCACTGTGGATAACTACCAGAGATATGAAGAAGTACCTTCAGTGCATCAGGTAAATAAATACCATGTAATCTTCAGATACTGTTGCTAAGGCTAGGGGATTATTAAAACTTAACCTATCTAGAACTTACCATTGTGCAATGCAAATGGAAATGTATCCCCCCGCCCCCCTGCCCCCCCCCCCCCTGCCCCCCATCCCGCATAAACTACACCACGAAGGCGCTATCTCCACGGGCGAGAAAATCGCGGCGATAGTCATACGGTGCCATCAAGTTATCGTCGCGATGATATCGCCGTGTGGAGATTAATTCATAGAGTTTCTATTTAAAAGGACAGAAGATACATATTAGTATAGTCCTGTCAAATTAGATAATCAATAGACAAGTTTAGACGTGATTAAAAAATTGGCTACTAAAAATACGCCAATTTATGTCAGGCGCTGACTAATTTGACAGGACTAAACTAATATTTATCTTCTGTCCTTTTCATAATGAAATAGAAAGAAAAAGATGCATTGAACTTAAATTTAGTTTAGTTTGTGAACAACAGAATCGGTGTCATTATTATACAGTGTTTTGGTTCTTGAAATATAGGTACTATAACCCAGCTCTGGAGCCAGGGTTGTAATATGTATTTATCGTTCGCAGCAAACAGCAAGTTACAGCAATGTGGCAGTTCAAGAGACAGTGAATGGAGAGTATCATCACAATCAGCTGCCGTCGTATGACGCGGCGATCGCACACCAGTATACAGCAACCACTAATTATGTAAGTAATGTTAGTATCCAATACGATATGATACGGAGGAATGAGGAAAATGTCGTGAGGAAAGGTTTGAGTATGAATGGCTATAAGAGTAGGGGAAGACCAGAGAAACGATGGATGGACTGTGTGAATGATGATATGGTTAGAAGGGGGGTGATTACCGAGATGACGACTGATAGAGAAGTATGGAAGAAAAAGACATGTCGCGCCGACCGATTCATTAACCATTGTATTATCGTACTAGCTTCTGCCCGCGGCTTCATCCGCGTGAAAATTCTCGTTTTAACATAAAATATCCTATCACACTCGACAACACTGTAGCTTACCATTAGTGAAAGAATTTACAAAATCGGTTCAGTAGATCCAGAGATTAACCCCTACAACCTCACCTTACCTCTTTGTAATATTAGTATATATTTAATGTTTGGTTGACTACGTGCTCATAATCATTTTCTTTCTCGCTTTTTATTCGACGTGAGGAAAGTTTTGAGTATGATTGTCGATGGATATAAGAGTAGGGGAAGATCAAAGAAACGATGATCGGCCTGTGTGAATGATGATATGGTTAGAAAGGGGGGTGACTACCGAGATGACGACTAATAAAGAATTATGGACACAAATGTTGCACCGAGCCCAAATACATTGGGATAAGGGAAGGAGAACGATGAGGTTAGTATCCAGTAAAGATTGGCATAATAGAGAACCTTTATTCGAAATATTGTTGGGAATATAAAATAAATCATCATTTCAGCATAACATTGCTTCGATAATCTCGTTTCAGTTAAATTATAAGTATTAAATTTTAACATAGGTACAATAATAGTGATATACATGGTGTCCCTGGAGGTATGGATCAAATCAAATAGGGGCGTGGGCAAAGTCATTTCCAAACTTTTTGATCCTGAGAATGTTAGTGAATTTTTTTACAGTTCAAAAGTTATGACCAACTTTTGTTATTTTCAATCACTTAGCATAGTGCTCGAAGAACAAAATCATTTTAAAAAAACTACCAGGAACTGTCAATTTAAGTTTTTTGTCAATTTGATTTTTTTTCTTTGAGCACTATGCAAAACAATTGAAAAAAATTGGTTACAACTTTTGAACCGTAAAATAATTCTCAATCATCAATCATTCTATGGATCAATAAGTTTGGAAATGACCTTGCCCACGCCCCTATTCGATTTGATCCATACTTCCAGGGACACCCTGTGTAAAGATAGTAAAGAGTACGTTATGTTATGCCAGATTAAAAAATACATTCTTAATCAAAGAATAACAACGAGTTCGAAAGTTGATTTTTAACACCACCGTTATTTCCAGGTGGTTGAAGAGTCAAAACCCAGCGTATCCACCACACCACCGACCCCAGTCCGTCGCTCCGAGCGTCCCGTTCGACGTCGAGTCTCAAATACATATGACTACGAAGATTCTGACTTATACATCGACGATACACCCGCACCGCGACCCAGGAAGACGAAGCACAACAAACATACCACTTACAGACGGAATGAGAGCAGCAGTAATGGTGAGTCAGTCTAACCTTAACATAACACATGCAGCCGGATTGTCCGAAAGGGTTACCGCTACCCCGGAACACAAAGGGCTAAGGAAGGAACACGGGTGGGTTTTAGTCAGTAAGAGTCTGACACTCCCTTCTGCTCCACCCAGAGCGGGAGGGGTCATTTGATGATTTCCCACACACAAAAAAAAAAACATAACACATAAAAACACACCAGCACCCTAATTGCGTAACACATTGGCGCCGATTCTGTTGTTTACAAACTAAACTAAATTTAAGTTCAGTGCATCTTTTTCTTTCTATTTCATTATGAAAAGGACAGAAGATAAATATTAGTTTAGTCCTCTCTATCTATATCTGTGGTTTCTGCAAACCTACTTACAAAAATAAAATCATTTATCATTTATTTGTTTCCGAAATCCCAAATTCTAACACCCGCACACGGATCGGCCAGCGCGCTGTAACTGGCGATCACACCACACACCCGTCTCTTTTACACTACAAATTGCTGGCACATAACATTTATGCTTACATTGTCCCATACAGTGTCTTAGAGAACCAAGCCCCTGAAGGCCTACTCTCGTAATTGAAAACGTTAAAAATCTAGTCGCAATCTCATCTCAGAGACAATCAATGTCAAAAGCTTGTCAAAAATGTAGGAAAAAGGAATTTTTGACAGATTGAGATCCTGAGATCAGACTGTGAACGTTCTTAAAATTATGAGATTTGCCGCTCTGTTTTGGCAGAGGTGACATAATATAGTACATCTACCTACCATTACCCGGCCTAGCCTTTTGTCCAACTATGTTAAGGTAGGCTTTTAGCTGAGCCGGATGCGGCTGAACACCAGTGTTTTACTTTTAACTAGAGCGACTAATTACTGGGGACCACAATAACCTTGGTAAGACTTGTTGCCAGCTTTCGGGACTACCCGTAATGACTGTCAAAGATCGACGAAGTTACGACTAACACTCGGGATTGACGGCTTGACGTGCTTTCCAAAGCACGGAACGGAGACCCTTCCATACTTCGGAAAGTATCCATGACCGGTAATTACTGATGGTAGCGTAATGCGCATCAATTTATTCCTCCCCTTTATGTACTCCTGTAACTCTTTACATGGATAATATTTGTTACTAATTGTTCATTGTTACTTTTTTAATGCTTAACTGGACCTTCAAACAGATTCCGCAGTCAGTTATTCAAGTAAGCATTCTTTCTCACAAATAAATTACTATTTGTAAGCAAACAATACTTTACCTGGGTGTGAATCAGACACATCAAGCTTCAGAAAGAGATCGTTCGGGTATGAGTGACAGAGACGACGTAATTTTTTGTGGTACACTAACGGCGGGGTAAACAGTGGTTATAGTATTTTATCTCACGAAGCGACCCGCTCTTTACTTGTGGTTACCAAATGTACAAACACGCTTTGAATGTGTGTATAAGCGCAGTTCTCGGTAAAGAAAGAAAAAAAGAAAATACGTTTATTTGCGGCAAACATGACGCATAAAAATAAGCATACCGATGGCGAAGTCAGAAGTGTGTACATGTGATGTGCTGACGCTACTCGTCTTCACGCACACATTAACAGAGTGTTTGTACACTTAGTTACAACATATAGAGATAAGAAAAGAAAGAAAGAAAAATGCGTTTATTGGCATAACAGCAAAATAAATACACCATAAAACTATAAAAACAGAAAACAAAGATTATAATGCCAAAAGGGCCTCAGCTCGGCATAATGTCAAATGACAACACAAGATGTGCCACCTGACGCTGATTTTCAGCTGCAATCCACGAGTGCCATACGCTGGAATAACAAACACTTATGGAAGTGTGTCCGTTAAAATAAATTAAGAGAATTAATTAAATCCTACTTCCTACTAATATTATAAATGCGAAAGTTTGTGAGGATGGATGGATGTTTGTTACTCTTTCACGCAAAAACTACTGAACGGATTTGGATGAAGTTTGGCACACATATAGTTTATAACCAGGATTAACACATAGGATACTTTTTATCCCGATATTCCCACGGGATCGAAACTTACGCGGGTGAAACCACGGGGCGTAGCTAGTGTGATAATATGAAAAGCTCAAACAAAAAATCAAATAAAGCGCGCGTCGCTTCATGACATAAAAATACTATACACATCAAGCTATACATTTCCAGTTTTAGCTGACCTCGCATTGTATAGGTTTTTCGTACAATCAGAAGTCAGCTTATACTGGTTATGTATAGCTTGATGTGTAGCCGTGCGTACCTATGCATTACTTATTTTTTATCACAATGTTATCGTTTAATTTGTTACAGCATCCACAAACATAACGAGTAGCAACTATAAGCAAGTAGCAGCGAGGCCGGCGCCCGCAAACGGTATCGAGTCTCTCATACAAGCGTCTGTGTTGGCCGAGGAGGAACAGCCCGTGGTTGAAACGTGAGTAAAACGAAACCCATAACAAAAAAAAAACGTGTTATTTTCCTCTTGGATTTGAAAATTTGACTACATTTTCGGTTCAGCACCGTCGAAAATCATAGAAACTATATGTACATGGTGAAAAAAACATGTCGAAGAATTTTGCTTTTTTTTTTTGGAATTTTTGTATTTTGATGCTAATTATTGGGCTTTTGCCATCTCAGATTTATGTTCCGTTCCGACATCTCATTTTAAAACTTGCAATGACATTCGTAATCAGGGACATAAAGCCGTTACAATTATGTATGTACACACGGCGACATATCAAGCTATACATTTCCATTGATACATTTACCATACTCATTTAAGTTAACTATACACCTCGCTGGAATGCTATGCCTCCCTCCTCGCACCACTCACCCCGCGCTCGCCATGTCGCAAGTAAAGCGTCGAAATGATGTCATCAACTCCAGGTGTACAGTTAATGCGACCAAGTTATAAGCTACGTCCACTTCCCCACGCAACTCCCACACGATTACTGTGCAAAAACAATCTCGATGACTAACGGCCGAAATTAATAACCAATCTAATCCAATATCTCTAGATTTAAGATTGAAAATTCAATCCAGATTTATAGTAAACTGTAGCTAAAAACGATCCGCGGATTGCAATTGCAATCTTTTCAACCAATCGATCTTTGAGAGGGCGGATCATAGATTACAGATTGACCTCTGTTCGAAAATGACAGTTTGAGTGTGTCAATAACCTATCCGTTAAATTTGACGTTTGTTTGGATCGGTCTAAACAATCCAAATCTTAATCTTAGAATTTCCTTAGATAGAGGATTGACTTCACGGATTTTATTTGAAAAATGGCACTGTCAGTATTTTCCAGTGATAGTGATATGGAGGTTTTGGCTCAATTATCGGATTGGGACAGTACTGATAGTGACGCTGCTGAAGAAATAAGACGTCAATGTGTTCCTCGCGGAGAAAGAAAAGGGTGAACTACATGCAAAGTCTGGATGATGCGGAGTTTACCTTTAGGTTTAGGCTATCAAAATTAGCAGTAAATTTACTGTTCACTGAAATTATGCCTCTCGTCCGTGTAACCTCATCAAGGTAAGTTGCAAATAGTAAAAAAAATAGCTACCGTTTTTAAAGTAAGTATGATAATTATTTCACAAATCATGGAGTGCCACCGCTTCATCAACTGTTGATGACTTTATGATTCTATGCATTAGGCACTATGCTAATTTCTGTAGCTGGTTTTGTGGGAGTATCAAAATCAACAGCAGGTAGAATAGTACGGGACATTTCATCAGCAATTGCCAAATTGTATGATAAATACATTTTTATGAATCACGGAGGTGCAGAAAAATGTTTTTGAATTTTTATAAATTACCATTATTTTCACCGTAAAAAGCAAACACCTAAAATATTGGTGCTGCCTGCCACCCGGCACCGCACTCTGTCTCAGTGGTGCCAACTTTGGGGTTTTCCCCCTAAATTTAGGGGGAAGAAGTGTTAAAAGGGGGATTTTTAGGGACAGAAATTTTTTGGGGGTATTTTTAGGGACTTCAAAAAACATGTGCAATTTTAATCGAACAATAGTAGGAATAGAATGACATCACCGCAACGCGATTTAGTTCTCGAATGAATGAAACGAACGTGGCATGAGCGTGGAATGGAACGAACTGCGCTGCTGTGTCAATCTAAAATCAAGTTAGTGAGTTTCTAAGTCTGGTTAGTACCCCTGACCAACAATTTTTGACGTGATAACGTCCTATAAATCAATGAACCGCGAGCCTAGATCTTTTCATATCAATTTTCATTCACTTATTTATCCATATCTTTCCGTAACTCAATGCCTTTTGTACCGTAGATCTCATTCTCTATCTACGGTTTGCACCTCAGACCTCAATCTGAGAGGTTTGCACCTTTGTTTTATGATTTGTTTGCTCAATCCTTCGCCCCGTGACATCTGACAGGTGACAACTGACAACCTGACGTAATGACGATTGTTTATGTCTCTTGACTAAGTACCTATGCGTTTTATTTTATGAGTTACGAACGATTTAGGGAGTTGGGCACTACATGAAAGTTTAACTTATGAGATACTTAGGGTTTTTTTGGGGGGATTTTTAAAAAATCTTTAGGGTAAATTTTGGTATAGGTTGGTAACACTGCTCTGTCTCGCTCTCACTCAGTCGACGAGCAGTATCGCGCGAGCGAGATAAAGAGTGAATTTTAGCTGAGGTAGCATAGGTTCTTAACCTTGAATTTTATTACAAATTTATTCGTATTAATAGAATTGTTTTTTCGGTCTATATATATATGTATTAAAAATCCATAAAATAAAATTATAAAACCTGTTTATGCTTAGCTTTTTATTGTTACAAAAAAAACAAACCGTGTCTACTTTTTTAAATTTTGCATAGAGCGGAATGACGAAGAGGGAAAGGATTTCATGTTATCTGCGGATTGACCGACAGCAGGATCGTCTTTTTTCGATATTAGGACGCGGGTCGGAGATCGATCCATAGATTGGTATCTATCGACGATCGATTTATATCTTGGATCAAGGATTCAATATTAATTTCGGGCGTAAGCTGAAAGAGATTAATTATGACTGCAAAGTACTAAATACCAAATTAAGGTGATTGCGCAGTGATTACCGCGAAATTCGAATTTTATTACGTTTTTTGCAATTTGCAGGTCAGTATCAGGTTGTATCTTGATCAAAATTTGATTCGCGACTATAACAGGTACTTATTCACAGAATTATAGTCATTAGAATCATTAATACATCTTCCTAAGTTAGATTGGATTGTACCACAAGAAGAAATCTCCTAGGGAAAAGTGTTTTTGGTCCAAATCTCACTTATAAAGATGTATGAAATGATTATAATTCTGTAAATACGTACCTTTTATAGTCGCGAATCAAATTACGATCAAGATACAAGCTGACACTGACCTGAAAATTGCAAAAAACGTAAGAAAATTTGAATTTCGCGGTCTACCACTTCCCATTCACCTTAAATCATTTATTTGCTTGAATATCGATAGGTACATGAGGTAATAGATAATTGGGTAGGTTATACATAATTACAACAGTTCTTTGAACAATATCCTCCCTTAATAGGTGTGCAAATATCTAATACAATAAAATATACACATACATAAACTCGCCTTCTTCCCATGGGGTCAGGCCTGATTAGACAGAAAACTAGAGAACGCCACCTGCTACGATCCTTGCACAATACCTCGGGCTCGTTCACGTTCACAAATCTGGTAGTACGCACGGCTACCCATCAAGCTATCCATAACCAGTATAAGCAGACTTCTGAGTTTACGAAAAACCTATACAGTCTGAGGTCAGCTAAAACTGGAAATGTATAGCTCGATGTGTAGCCGTGTGTACACGCACGGTTGCGAGAATTATTTATTACATTAATCCATGATTTCAATGCATACATCTCATTAAACATTATTTATCTGTATCTATAATATACTAGCTGACCCCGCAAACGTCGTTTTGCGAAAAAAAAAATAGGGGTATGAAAAATAGATGTTGGCCGATTCTCAGACTTACCCGATATGCACACAAAATTTCATACAAATCGGTCCAGCCGCTAGCTGACCCCGCAAACGTCGTTCTGCAGAAAAAAAAATAGTAGCCGATTCTCAGACCTACCCGATATGCACCCAAAATTTCATACAAATTGGTCCAGCCGTTTCGGAGGAGTATGGTAACTAACACTGTGACACGAGAATTTTATATATTAGAAGATATTATTTTTGACATTTAATTAATTGTGTATGTTCGAGTTTTAATCGAACACTAAGCGAAAATGCATAATTGCATCGAAAGCCAGTATGCACATTCGCTCGTCCACCGAAATGTGGGCCAGTTCGCGTTCAGATCTCACTAGAGACACCACGTACTCAAAACCATTACCATTACCTCTGTCTTGTAACTAAGTGTTATAGTGATTTAATATACAGCTATTTTCCTTACAATTCGAGACTTTAACTTCTACCATATAAACCATATCCTATCAATACGAGAAAGGAGTGTTAGGTCACCATAGCGTCTAGCACGACTTTTTACATGGTCCTTCGAGCCGGATATGAACCAGCGACCTATGGATATACAGTCAACTTGGGATCCGCTTTTAGTGCATCTACTAGCGCAAAAGCTTGATGACGATACCTTCACCGAATATATAGAATCGGTCAAGAATCCAAGAGAGCTACCCGAACTGCAGGAGTTTCTAGAATTCTTGGAAACCAAATTTACAGCGCTAGAAGCGTCACGTCACAAGCAAGAACCGACAAACCAAAAAACCACGACGTATCAATCAAGCAAGAACAATAACCAAAACCAGAAGAAAGGTTTTCACCGCAACAATCATCAATCAGGCAACAAAGACAATTCAAAGTCTAACATGAGCGCGTTACACGTGTCGCGGTCGATAACCTGCGCATTGTGCAATTCAGAACACGGATTGTGGCGTTGTCCAGAATTTTTGCAAATGACGCACGAGCAAAAGGCAAACAAAATTGAGCAATTAAATTACTGCCAAAACTGTCTATGCAGTCATAATAATAAACCATGTCAATCGACCAAACGATGTCGTAAATGCTTAGGTACACACAATACACTACTTCACGAAGCATTAACAAAACAAAGTCCAACTGCGTCAGCAGAAGATAGAGATGACCAACGATGACCATGAGTGTTTACAGTTCTTCATGAAAACCACTAAGAGGCTTAAGGACGGAAGGTATGAAGTCCGACTGCCCCTTAAACCAGAACACAAAGACAAGTTGGGTCAAACCAAACCACAAGCATTAGCTCAATTTAGGAACTTAGAAAAGAAATTTGAGAAGAACAGCGAATTGAAGTCGGAGTGGATCCCACCAGCAGCGGACTACGGTGACCCCACCGTCTCCGAGACCACGACGCCACAGAAAGATAATTTCACCTTCAACACAAAAATAGAACCTGAATCACCTGCTACGATAACCAAAAGAGCACTACTTTCGGACATTTCCAAGCTGTTCGATCCATTAGGGTGGTTAACCCCCTTGAGCACTACCATGAAACTCTTGTTTCAAAATGTCTGGTTGTCAAAGATAAAATGGGATGACGCCCTACCAGAAGCAATGAACTCAGACTGGATAAAATTGAGGCAAGAATTCCCGGACATAAATAGCATAGAAGTTAACAGATGGTTAGGAATGGGAGAAAACCAAAATATAGAGTTGTACGGATTTTGCGACGCCTCTAACAAGGCATATGCGTGCGTAATATATTGCAAGGTAACAAACAAAGAAGGGACAACCATTACATTAGTTGCGGGGAAGGCCAGGTTGGCCCCCTTAAGCAAAGTCTTATCTATACCAAGACTGGAGCTAATGGGTGCTCATCTGTTAGCTCAGCTAATGCAGAAAGTTCGAAACTGCTTGTCAGATTACCCTACCAATGTCTACTGCTGGACTGATTCAACCGCAGTACTAGGATGGATACAAGGAGATCCAACCCGATGGAAACCATTCGTAGCAAATCGGGTAAAAACAATCACCAAAACCATACCACCAAAACATTGGCAATATGTGAAGACGACAGATAATCCAGCGGACTGTGCAAGCCGCGGTTTGACTGTCAGGCAACTTAAGGACCACAAGTTATGGTGGCAAGGGCCGTCATGGCTGCCCTCACACACAAACCAAGAAAACCATCATACCATTTATGAGACGAATATAGAAGTAAAGCCGTCTATTTTAAAACAAACCAACACGGTAGTTACTGAACAACCAACAGAATCGATGACTACCACAATAATTAAGAATTTGACAAACAAATACAGCTCAATTACAAAAATCATACGTATTTTAGCGTGGATACTGCGATTACCTACTTTGAATAAACAAGTTCGCCGACCTTACCTCGAATTACGCGAACTTCGTCGCGCTAAACAGCTGATAATAAAAAATGTTCAGCAGGCAGAATTTGCAAACGACCTAGATTCATTAAACAAACACGGAAGAGTGCACTCCAAAAGCAAGATTTTGAGTTTGAACCCAACAATAGATGAACGCGGAATATTACGCGTGGGTGGGAGATTGGAAAACGCCCACATGAGTCCGGAGATGAAACATCCCATCATCTTACCTCATGAACATCAGCTAACCACATTACTCATCGATCAAGCTCATAAACTGACTTTTCATGGCGGAGCGCGATTAACGTTAGCAAACCTACGACAACAGTACTGGATCATAGGCGGTTATATGGCCACAAAAAAGTTTATAAGAAAATGTGTCACATGCAGAAAACAAAATCCCATGCGGCAGCACCAGCTCATGGGAGATTTACCAGAACCAAGGGTGAATCCAGAACATCCATTTTATCACTGCGGCGTAGATTACACAGGCTTCGTAGAGGTCAAAGCAAATAAAGGACGGGGAATCAAAACCACAAAGGGGTACATTGCAGTTTTCGTATGTATGGTCACAAAAGCGGTTCACCTAGAACTCGTGTCAGACATGAGCAGCTCCGCCTTTTTGGCAGCTCTAACCAGAATGGCAGCCAGAAAAGGGGCGCCACGACATATGTACAGTGACAACGGCACTAACTTCGTGGGAGCTAACAGAATGATACAGGAAGAATTACTCAACCAACTTCAAAAAGGTTTCAGTGACAGTTTTATGACCGAGATAACAGAGATGGGCATAGAATGGCACTTTAACGTACCTAGCTGGCCTAATGCCGGCGGTCTATGGGAGCGAGCAGTACGCAGTCTAAAACAGCATCTCAAGAGGGTTATCGGTCAACAAAGACTAACCTTCGAGGAGTACACCACATTGCTAGCCAGACTAGAAGCGTGCCTCAACTCACGACCTCTTTGCGCGATATCCGAGGATCCTGACGATATAAACTTCCTTACGCCAGCTCATTTCTTAACAGGAAGACCAGGAACAACTGTAATAGAAACAGACCAAGATGCTAGAACCAGATGGCATCTAACCAGCAAATTATTCCAAGATCTTTGGAAACGATGGAAGGCTGAATACTTGGTACAACTCTCATCGAGAAGTAAATGGATGGAACCACAAAAAAACATCGGAATTGGAGATCTAGTGGTAATTCATGATGAAAATCTGCCACCAGGAAAATGGGCTCTTGGACGTGTAGTCGACACACACCCAGGAAATGATGGCCTAACCAGAGCGGTTACATTAAAAACCAAAAATGGAGTCATGAAACGCCCAATTGTGAAACTCTCCGTTTTGCCCGTTAATAAGAATAACTTAACGACACCAAAACCAGATATAAAGCCAACAACCAACTTGACAGACAGGAAAAGAAAACCGAGATCAAAACTCACAGCTGTTTTACTGAGTTTTTTCATGCTGATTTTTCCGTCTTACGCTTTACACGATGTCAAACCACTTCTAAACAACCAAACGCTTTATTTTGACCCTATTTCAAGGGTCCAATTAATTAGAGATAAGTGGACATTAGTCATGTACTACGATATGGGACCCTATTGGACAGGCATAACCACTTATAATAAAATAACAAATTACCAAGAACAATTGTGCGCAACCATTGAAACACAAAGCCATTGTAATACGATCGTGCAGCAAGCCCGACACGATTATCAGGAACTCGAATACTACAATGAACTTTTGCTAACACAGCACTTTGATGTCCACACCAGACAGCGACGCGCCGCACGGAAGACGGATCGGCGCCGACGAGGCCTAATCAATGGTATCGGGTATCTAGCGAATGACTTATTCGGTGTGTTGGACTCACGTTTCGCTGACCAGTATGAAAAGGACATTGAAACCATACATCGCAATGAAAAACACCTTTCTAATCTATGGAAAAACCAAACTTCCATAATCGAAGCAGAGTTCAATCTCATGAAGCGGATGGAGATCACTGTAAACAAACAGCACAAATTTATAAACAAGAAGCTTTTGAGTTTGCAAGACAACGCGAGCACTCTCCAACGCGAAATACAAAATATTTCATACATCAATGACTTCACATTGTCAGCGATGTCTGGAAACAACTTGCTGCAAGGGTTAAGACGACTTCAAGACACGTTGCTCGATGCATTAACAGACATCTACCGCGGTCAGATTAGCATACATTTACTGCCACCAACACAACTTAAACGGGAGCTCCAAACCATATATGGCCAGATGCCAAGTGAACTCACACTACCAATCACCAATTTAGACACAGATCTTCAGTACCTTTACAAATTACTGAAAGTCAAAGCCAGAGCGACTAAAAAATTTGTTATAATGAAGTCACTTTTCCACTAGTATCCAGAGAAAGTTTCAAATTGTACAAGATAATACCTGTACCGCACCAAACCAACACCATTAAGACCACAATCACACCAGTCTCCGAATATGTAGCCGTCAACCTAAAGAAGGATTCCTTCTTTAGCATGTCCACACAGGAACTAACGGCATGTTTACACCATGGGACTACTATCATGTGTCAGCTGCTAAAACCAATAACAGACCTGCAAAATGACGAAAGTTTTTGCGACAAGAACTCGGCAACCAATAAATGTAAGGTAGAAAAAACCAACTGCACTAACGTGTGGCTTGAATTACATTTGACTTCTCAACACTTTTATTTTTGTTGTGACACCTACACAATAAAAATAATATGCGGCGAACATGTAACAGTTCTTCAGCTAAGCCAAGCCGGGATCATTAGCATAGGTCAAGAGTGCGTCATCAAAGGAAAAGACTTCTCATTATATTCAATACGTCATCAGTCAAACCAAATGAACATTTCACCAATCATTTATACGCCTGAATTCGACCAAATTAATCACTTGATTAACATCAAAATGCCAGACGAAAGATCGACTGATGACGGAAATCTAACTATATCCATGACCAGTCTGGGGAAAGCGATAGAAAAACTGAAGAAAATCGATTCTGACATAGATGACATATCGCCGCACGATATTCACCAATACGTAATTTGTTACGTGTTGATGTCAATCGCTCTATGCATAACGGCCGTCTGGTTGTGGCAGACCGGGCGATGTCGCCTGTGCCGAAAGGCCGCAGCTGGACACCGTGGCGAAGGATCCCACCAGCAGCGGACTACGGTGACCCCACCGTCTCCGAGACCACGACGCCACAGCGAGAGCTGCTGCCAGCAGGAGTTTGCAGCGGCTCCACTAACACCGAACCAAACCAGAAGACACGAATCACATAGTACAGTGCTCAGTGCCAGAGATCTAAAGGATCAAAGTGAAGTCGGTTTTCGTTTACACAATTATGCCAAACGCTGGCCTAGCGCAAACTATAGTGCGATCAAACGGAGCAAAAATACGAACACGGGCAATCAAAATATTGCTTTTACTATGGAAGACTCAATAGTGTAACTTTAAATCCGTGTTAATGTATTTAATATTTTATAATTATTTAAGTAGATAAGCTTTTATTGTCATTGTCTTTATACTTACCAGTTAAGATTACTAGAAACAAATGCGTTTAAGTAGTTTCACAATTTGTGCACACCATCAGTATCATAGTATAGTTTTTTGCTATCATCCCGCATTTCTTTCGCTCTCGGGAATATGTTCGAGTTTTAATCGAACACTAAGCGAAAATGCATAATTGCATCGAAAGCAAGTATGCACATTCGCTCGTCCACCGAAATGTGGGCCAGTTCGCGTTCAGATCTCACTAGAGACACCACGTACTCAAAACCATTACCATTACCTCTGTCTTGTAACTAAGTGTTATAGTGATTTAATATACAGCTATTTTCCTTACAATTCGAGACTTTAACTTCTACCATATAAACCATATCCTATCAATACGAGAAAGGAGTGTTAGGTCACCATAGCGTCTAGCACGACTTTTTACAGTGTAATTTTACTAGCATTGTTTGATTTAAAAATGTAATTACATTTATCATTTAAATAATAATTAACTTTATAATATGCTTTATTGATCAAAAAATCTATAACCTATTTTTAAATGATATAAAATTATTTGCTTCCTTTCCACAAACCATCCATCTCACAGGGAACCAGAAGACGCCGCAGTAGCAGGCATGCTGAGCATCAGCGAACGTTTCACAGCTCCATCTCGAACCTTCGGCCTGGCTAGCGACTCTCCGCAGCCCGCGAGCTCGAGACACGACGGCAAACGAGCTCGAAAACCGCCGCCTGCGCACGACTTGGCCGATGAAGAGGATGTTATTAAGGAGGTGCATCGGGATGAAGAGTATGGTAAGAGTTAAATGTTGATTTTCATTGATTATTGAGGCTGCAGTTGTCTGAGATGATTGTTGTTTTATTTCTGGGCTGTAGGGCTATTTTCTGTATTAATATTCCAAATCACAGATATATAGATACACCTAGATAACGCAAGAGTTACTACTTTGCGTGCCAAAAATGGCACCAACTTACGTTCAATAATCGTAAGCCGCCACTTTCGCGCTCAGTCCTGTGTAGCGCTGGTTGGGTGAGCATGACTGAGAAAGAGCGCTTGTGACGTAATAGTAGGTAGTCAAAAAAAATGGCACGCTTGGTTTTAATACAGATCGTGATACTTGCGTTATCTAGGTCAAGGTAGAGAGAAAGCCCAGATTCTTAAGATAATGACGTGCCGAAGATGCCTCTGCAATACTTAATGGTCGCGGTCCAACTCGCTACCTCGAACTCACATCCATGTTTAACAAAATGCATGCAAGCACGTGCCAGGCGTCGAGGTAAACCCCCAAGTAGCCCGCGATGTATCGCTGTGAGGTATCCTTCGACATGTCGGCTGTCCCATTTCAAAACCTAGTAAGGGACATTTAAAAAAAAATCGTTTTATTGCATAATCTTGCTAACCTAAACTAAGTTAGCAAGATTATGCAATAAAACGATTTTTAAAAAACTTGAGAGGTGTCAAGGGACACCCGGATGGAACGAAGTTCCTTTCGATTAATTAGTGAAGGAATTGTAATAAAATTTTATTTTTTTTAACTTATAATAATAAATAATGTAATGTATTGAATCTTGTATAAAATAGTTATATTAATAATTATATTCAATGCGAAATAGAAATGAAAATATCTGGCTTGCTTTCTATAAGAGAGAGAGAGACAGACAGAGAAACATGCGACGCCGCACAGCTTACAATAGCTTACTATAGCAAAAAGTGTCGTGACAACTTTTCGTAAGAATTTTTTCCGTCTAGCCCCCTTTCACAACGCGCAATAAGGAACTTCGTTCCAAAAAAAAATCCCTTACTAGGTTTTGAAATGGGACAGCCGATGTGCGTGCGGGGTTTTTTACATGGTGGTGACATCGAGGTAGCGTGCTAAACCGCAACCGCGCAGTATCGCAGAGAGGCATCTTCGGCACAATCAATCCTTACGTCATCGTCGTCGTACTGACGAAACGCAGTTTCTACAACCAAAAATTATAAACATCTCTTTATAAAAATAAACTTAACCGCCTATTCCACCTTGTCTGCTTTCATGCTCTTGCTGAATATGATAAATGTAGGTATTTACGGCCAGTAAGACCTAATTTTTATGGCTTATTTTTTAACTTTTTTTTTTCTTGAGCAGAAAAATACGTAAGTACAATCAACAAAGGAGATAAGTATGCAGGGTCGTCGAATTAGTTGAATTTTACTAAGAAACTGACATGTTTTCGAATAAAATTTAATTTGATAAACGAACTGTTTGTTTTCTATTAATTAAATTAAATTTCATTCAAAAACATCAATCGGTTTCTTAGTAAACTTCAACAATATTCGACGACCCTGTTTACTTATCTCCTTTGCTGATTATACAAAGGTGATGCTTATTTTTAAAGAAATCTCTTTAAAAATAAGCATCACCATTGAATTTCTAGGGAATTTGTGCAGCTTCAGTGATCAAAACGATACATTTCTACGACGTTTTTGTTTGCTAATAAAGCACTTACAAAATAAACTGTTTAACAGTATTGCTCTTGTTCCAGTGTATCCATCGTTAGAAATGAGTTCGGATGAAGACGAAGAATGGTCGGCGTCGAAACGACGAAGAAATTCACGCAACAGGGTAGATTCGCGGTCCAAAGGGGATAAGTAAGTAATATCTTAATTATACAGGGCAGTAATTTTAGATAGGGTATGTATGGGCTTAAGATTTATTTCATACTGCTTAGATTTGAAATTTAGATATGTATTCTATTGAACCAACTGAGGTTAAAGTAATAGAATTGAAAAGTCATAAATGTTGAAAAATCAAAGGAGTATCGTCAGCAAATAATACCATTTGTGGTTGGTTTTTTGATAATAAATGGGGTAGATCATTAATACATACTTATAAGAGCAAAGGACCCAATATAGAGCCTGGTAGAACTCTATTTTTTTTTTTGAAATCCTGAGAATTGACATAATTGATTCGAAATTGCTGCTGTTCATTTAAATATGATTTTATTAAATTGAACGTAAGGTTACCTAGTCCGTTATGCTCAAGTTTCAAGAGTAGGTAAGGTTTCGTGATTTACGAAATCAAATGCCTTGGAGAGGTCACAAAAGATTCTGACGGCATTTTGGGCCTCTTTCGATGCTGTTAATGTGTTTTAATAAGGTATCATCGGTGTCAGTCGTACTACGTTAAAATGATACTGTTGATTGTGTAAGATTTTATTGGTGTTTAAAAGATTGAACATTGCTTTTCTAAACACCTTGTTGAATATTATACAGGTGGAGGATTAGCCAAAAAAGGGTGGTTCGTAGGTAGAACCATTTAGGAAATACATATTTAGTTTGAAGATCCTAAAGGTTAATTTTTTTTTATATTATGTAATTGTACAGAGGCCAGCACATTAAGTTACTCCGATCTGTCAGATTTTCCCAATTGAATATGAATCTTATTCCTTTGCACTAAAGTTGAAAATCTATCAAAGAAATTTGACTTTTTTTTTTGTATGATGCATCCTTGGCCTATCAAAGGCAACGGTAGATGCAAATAAGATCTGAGTAACGGGTTGTCCCCCGGCGCAGGGACAGCGCGTGGTCGCCGCGCGCGCGCCTGGGCCGCCTGCTGCCGCGCCTGCGCCCCGCGCGCGCCGCGCGCCGCGAGTGCGTGCGCGCCGCGCTCTCCGCCGCCGCGCGCCACCACGCCGCGCCCGCCGCGCCCGCCGCGCCCAGCGCGCAGGTACGCACACAACACCACGTCCACAAAGCGCAACGTTAAGACTAAGCCGACCGCACAGTGGCGCCCTCATCGTTTGTTTGGTTATTTCATACAATTTAGAATGAAAATGCAAAAAATAAGCACGCTAATTGTATTATAATCCTTAAAACAGACAACAGTGGCCACTATATTCCGTTTTAAGGATTATAATAAAACTAAACAATATACAATGTGTTAATGAAATAACCCAAAACCTGAAACTAGTTTGTTTAGAATCGGCAGCAAAATCGAATACAATAATTTTTAATATGGGTTATTTTTTTTCCAAAAAATAATTATTTGTTATGCCGTGTCTAATATTTTTTAACGACGCTGTACGCTACTGTCCAACGCAATGAAAACAAACAGCGCGGGTGAGGGTGAGGAGAGGGATGCTAGAGCTGGCGCCAAGGCCGGGAAGCGCGCCGGCGGCGATGGAGCTACGAATCTATAAGAAGTAGCGCGACAACAACATTTACAAATATCTTTTACTATAATTTTTGAAAATAAATAATTATATGTCATATCAATTTATTAATATAAAAATCGGTTGGGGTGTCCGAGGTTTTGGGTTATTTCATTAACACTTTGTAAAACTACCGCTTCTAATAATATTAACGTATAATCTTGTGAAGCACAACTTAACGTGCTTATTTTCTGCATTTTCATTCTAAATTGTATGAAATACCCAAACAAACGATGAGGGCGCCACTGTGCGGTCAACATAGTCTTAACGGGATACTAAGGCCCGCCGCTGATTGCAATTTTTTGTCGACATGACTATTTGTCACTTAGTCAAGTGCAATGAAAACTATACTGAGTGCGCTCATTATGGTGACTGATAATACGTATAAAAAATAACAGTAATAATAAGTCACAGTGACAAAAAATTGCAATCAGCGGCGGGCCTAAGCGCCAGTACATAGCGTTCACGAACATCGCGCGATTTCAAAATACGCGCGTAAATCGCGTGCAGTTCGCCAGACTCTCGACTCGCGCTTGATTCGCACGTATTGCGCATGATTCAAGTACTAAAATCCTTGTTGCGTCCAGTTGACGCGCGAACTCTAGAACAAATGCATGTATCAAGGAAAATTCGAACCCAAATGCTCGCTCGTTAGTACGCTCCTTCTGGACGTAACGGTCACGCGTAATACGCACGAAAGAATCGCGGCGAATTTGCCCTTTCTGGACAAGCTCTTAACTTAACCTAATTATTTTTTAACGATTCGCGTGTCCGCTATAATAGTATTTCTCAACGATATTTCTCAACGAACTTTTCTCTGTCAACAATTAACCACGCGTCTTTTGTTTTTTCTCAATTTCCATTGTTGTGACCGTTTCTAATAAACCAGCTATAAATACTTTATATTTATAGCTTTAATTTCATTACAAAACAAAAAATAATTAATTTAAATTTATATTATTATTATTATTATTTTTTTTTTTTTTATTTATTTAATATAAATAACATTAACCATCCTTTATTGTGAACAGCCCAACGCCAAACGAGCCGTTTTAGCCACAAAAAGCAGACGGCCGCCACCGCCTGTACACAATACGCCAAATAATAAGAGTGAGTATACTTTCTAATCTGCATTCCCGATTTATTTGCCAAAAATGTAAACAAATATGAATTAATGGAAAAATAACTTTTAATTCCTACACAATAAAGTTCAGTATACACTATAACTTTTTCAATAGTGCTAGTCACTATGAAAATCAACTTAATTGTCATTGAATTAAACTTGATATTTGTTTAACTTGAAATAGTATAGGGTTGTGTAGCACTGCGCACTTTTGTTATACTATTCATATTCTATGCTAAATAGTCAGGTGGAAAGATATCCCTTAGTCTAAAAGTGGTGTATGTTACCTATTGTTAATATTTTAACTCTATTAACTTAGTTGTTAATTTTATTGGGCATAATGTGGACTCCTATAAGCGAAGGAGTGCACCTACTTAAAACCAGAATGATAATTATCGTAATTTAAAACGTTCAAAATCTGGTCTCAGTCTCATCTTGGAGTTAAACAAATGTCAAAAATTTGTCAAAATGTAGGGAAATATGTATTTTGACAGACTGAGACAGATCAAACTGTGAACGTTCTTAAAATTACGAGAATTGCCCCTCAGATGTTACCCTTTAATGTGTCATGTATTGTCATCATCTGCCTAGCCTTTTCCCAACTATGTTGGGGTCGGCTTCCAGACTAAAAGGTTGCAGCTGAATACCAGTATTTTAAATGGAGCGACTGCCTATCTGACCTCCACAACCCAGTTACTGGGTAATACGATGCCACTTAGTAAGACTGGTGGTCAGACTTGACCCGTAACTTCTGTCAAAGATCCACGAATGACAGCCGGGACCAACGGCATAACGTGCTTTCCGAGGCACGGACAGTGGTATGTAAAGATGGTCACCCATCCACAGACCAACCGGCAAGCGTATCTTAACCTGATCGATCGACCTGTGCGGCTTTTATTATTTAGCCACGGGTTTAGTAAAGGCAAAATATCTATGCTTGTCGCGGTTGGTCTGTGGATGGGTGATCGTCTTTACATACCGAGACCCCTCCGTGCCTCGGAAAGCATGTTAAGAGCGGTTGGTCCCGGCTGTCATTTGTGGATCTTTGGCAGTCGTTACGGGTAGTCAGAAGTCCGAAAGTCTCACAACCAGTCTTACCAAGGGGTATTGTATTACCCAATTACTGGGTTATGGAGGTCATAAAGGCAGTCGCTCCATGTAAAATACTGGTATACAGCAGCATAGCGGTCGGCTTCCAGTCTAACTGGACTGGAAGCCGACCCCAACATAGTTGGGAAAAGGCTAGGCAAGTGATGATGTGATTTTACCTTTACTTTAAAGTCTCAATTTCCCTCTCTCTCCTCTCTATATCAACCTCTGGACCATGTTGTTTGAGCTGGCTCCGATTCTGTTGTTCACAAACTAAACTAAATTAAAGTTCAGTGCATCTTTTTCTTTCTATTTCATTATGAAAAGGACAGAAGATAAATATTACTTTTGTCCTGTCAAATTAGGTAATCCATAGACAAGTTAGACAAAAATTGGCTACTAAAAATACGTCGATTTACGTCAGGCGCTGACTAATTTGACAGGACTAAACTAATATTTATCTTCTGTCCTTTTCATAATGAAATAGAAAGAAAAAGATGCACTAAGCTTAAATTTAATTTAGTTTGTGAACAACAGAATCGGGGCCAATACCTACATTGTACTCTTATATGAAATGTTAAAGTTTGTGTATACTTAATAAGAACATTTTTTTTTTCTAATATCCAGACAAAATTCCAGATGCAAGACTGAAGAAAGGAATGAAGACAGCGAAGCAGCGTCTCGGTAAAATCCTTAAGATACACAAAATGATATATTAATTATAATTAATTAGTTTTCTAGATTAAGCGTGACAGACGGACGTATGTAGATATATATTTTATATATGTACTGTATATAAGCACGGACCAATACGTGTCGTGATCGGACGATCACTAGTTGCCTGTATCTTTTTAAGCGATATGCGTTGGAGAAAATATTGCATCACTTGTATGATCGGCCTATAATGTTCTCACTGCTTTTTTTTTGTGGATGGGAAATCTTCAAATGACCCCTTCCGATCAGGGTGGAGCAGAAGGGAGTGTAAGACTCTTACTGACTAAAACCCACCCGTGTTCCTTCCTTAGCCCTTTATGTTCAGGGGTAGCGGTAACCCTTTCGGACAATCCCGCTCCCCATGTTCCTCGCTCTCCTCTCTGTGGGCGGTAGTCAACCACGCGGGCCCAGTGCGGGTTGGTGTATGTCAAATCTCTTCGAATTTTTGGCTCTAGGACATGCCAGTTTCCTCACCGTTCCTTCACCGTTTTGAGAGCAGTGGTGATGAAATAATTTACACAATGTTAAGTGCCTGTCTGGGTTCGAACCTAAGACCTACATCTCGTAAGTCGCGCCTTGAACACGGTCACCACTGCTACAGAAGTTGTATTCCTGGCTTATTGATAAATGATTCTATTTCTGTAAGTAGGTTTGTACAAACACTTTACGCGTCAATCATATTTTTTTAAAAACGAGATTAGGTCGACGTATCCTATCTGACTACTCTGAGAAGAAAAGCCGACCCAAACTCAGAGGTCACAGTCTCTTTTAAAGTCCAGACATAATCTTGGTCAGATCATGTGGAGAGCAGTGTCCGAAACGGTCTTTTGAGGAAAGAACCACAGAGATTGAGTGGACCCGTCCAGTTAGTGCACGCATTTGTCAGTAATCATGCAGCTCAACTCAAACTTAGGGAGCTCAACGATTCGACGAACAATACCGCTATTCAATAAACTTTTTGCATATGGTGAAGGAAACATCGTGAAGCATTGACATGGTAAATATCATCGGGGCAAGTTTAACTGTCAATACAATGTCGACAGATTAACATGGCGATTATTGTCAGTGACCGATTGTCTCTGATGAAACTCAGAAAAAAATCAGGCACTGACAAGAATGGCTTTAGGAAAATGAGATTAGAGACCTTGCTTTAGTGTAACAGTAATACGGACTAACCTTATCATTGAACAACACTTATAACGCTAAACGGATTCATTTTGATTCTTAACTTACTTTGAGGTGCCTACAGATTGCTCGATTTTTAATGATGCTGATTGTCATTCGTTATGCTGTGTTTTAACGATCAATAAGATCTTGTGATCTTGTTGTTTACACGTTTACTCGATTTTATTCGATCACACGTGTCGATCATGAAAAAAAAAGCCGGTCAAGTGCGAGTCGGACTTGCGCACCGAAGGTTCCGTACACATTTTTAGGTATGTAAATAGTTTATCACGGGTTTTTTTTTTTGTAATGTATCTACAAATGTATGGTTTTCTGATTTTTTTCTTTTACTTGTACACACGGCTACACATCAAGCTATACATTTCCAGTATAAGCTGATCTCACATTGTATAGGATTTCCGTACGATGCGAGACCAGCGTAAACTGGTTTTGTATAGCTTGATGTGTAGCCGTGTGTACTACATGAAATTGCATCTTGCCAAATTTCATGATTCTAGATCAACGGGAAGTACCCTATAGGTCTTGATTCCCTTGCGAGTGTCAAAATATGCTGCATAAACGGAACATAAATGACCGTATCTCTTGATTGCGTTGACTTTTTCAACTTGATAACTCCACGCGTTCCTGAGAAAAAGGGCCTTGACAGACGCACAACGAAGTGATCTTATAAGGGTTCCGTTTTTCCTTTTGAGGTACGGAACCCTAAAAATCAAGCAGATCTGTAAGCACCTTTAGATGGACACGTACATAATAAAACTATTTATGCCTTTTTCGACTCAAATCAATGTCTACCCTTTCCCAACTATGTTGGGGTCGGCTTCTAGTCTAACCAGATGCAGCTGAATACCAGTATTTTACATGAAGCGACTGCCTCTCATTAGTCAATAATTAAGACCGGAGGGATTTAATATGAATGGTGCAATATTTTTTCACTTTCTGAAGTTATTTACCAGGTGGAAATTAATTTAAAATTACGTTTTTTGTTTTAAGTAGATAGGTACTGTGCAGTTCAGTTTCTAAAATTGAACTGTTTGCCTCGGAAATAATCCATTTTGATACCTAACATAAGCTTCCGATAGTTTTGTTATGATTTTATTTAATTTCAGTATGAGTTAATTTTAAAATTCTAAGTATTGAAGAATAATCCTTACAGCTAGATTAAAGGCTCGACCGAAGCTCACAGTTGACATCTCGACGGTTAACCGTCAAGACCTCCTAACTGACTTAAGTCTTAACAAAATGCTTTTTCTTTTTAAAAAATCCCAAAAAAATATATCCCACACAATACCAAAATCTCCTATTTATCATAATATTGTAAGTAATATAAAGAACTAACTAGATTTTTGGTTTACTCATATTAACATTCGTATCAAAGTTACAAGATGTTTTGCGCCTCCTGTAAAAGTTTGACATATTGAGTTAGGAGGTCTTGACGGTTAGCCGTCGATCTGGCGCGATATACAGGGTGGTCAAAAAGTCGTGTATCAAACGAAACAGGGAGATAAAGAAGGTCATTTCCAACGTTTTTAAAATGAGATTTTTTTGGTAATGCTTCAAAATTTTTGGAAAAAAATTAATTGCTCTTGAAATTTGGTACCCAGAGTTTCCAACACTTGTTTTTTTTTTTAGAGAGACTAGCACTGTTTTTTTTATTGTTTTATATCACATTTTTTAAAATTAGTCTAATTGTAAAAGAACTCGGTATTCAAAAATATTCATAATTTTTAGGGCAATTGAATTATGGCCATGCTGTAGAAAGATTTTTTGTTGGAAATGACCTCCTTTATCTCTCTATTTCGTTTGATCCACGAATTTTTGACCACCCTGTATATGGGCTCACGCTCACTGACCGTCAGTGTTACACTACACACGACCATTTTTTATCGTCAGAGTCTTGGTACGCGACCGACGTCAACGTAACACTTAATCCAGTCTAATCATCTTTGTAACTAAGCCCACGTTCGCAGGGACGTAAAAATATCGCGCACTGGATTTTCAACTCTCTGTGTTGAGCCGAGCGTTGAGAATGCAACAGCGCATCCAAGCGCGTCATAAAAACACTGTTGAACTTTCAAACCTCGGCGTTAAGTGCGAACCGCCAGCCGCGATATAGTACGAACCTGGGCTAAAACTTCATTCATTCATTCATTTTATCACGACGAAGTTTGTTTCTTACTAAACAAATGTTTTTTTTTTTTTGCTTACTTTCATAAATCCTAATGGAAAAACAGATTTTTATGTACAGACGCCAGCACATCAAGCTACCACAATCTGTCAAATTTATTTAATAGATTTTCAACTTTATCGCTAAAGCATAAGGTTCAAAGTTGATTGTTAAAATTTGACAGTTTTGGGGTAGTTTGTTGTGCTGGCGTCTGTACGTTATTTAGCTTTTTCATTATTTCCACCTGGTATTTAACAAACATACAAGCTTGTCTCATAGTAACTCAGTGATGAGCTCTTAACTGCCTAAAAGCCGCGTACGCACTGACAAAGAATGCAATCAAACATAATCAGGTGGATAAAATACATCTCGAATCGGCACCCACTATGCCAATAAACTATTAATTCAACTAAAAGCATTTTATTTCATTTAGGGCTGACTGATGATGTAAATTTTATTCCTCGAATAAAACTTATTTGGCGATGGAAAAATCAGCTCTTGAACCAATAACAGGCACTTTTGAATTGTCAAGAACTCAGTCGGAAATATGAAGCTAATTATAGCCCATTTCAAAGCGTAGTATGTACCTATGTAGAAGAACGGGCCTGAAAATTCAGGGACACTGTTTTAATATCAAAATATCGTAACAAAACATTCAAGTTGAAATTATACATGTGAGAACGACGTAGAAGGAAGTGCACGTTAAAAGCGTCCATAGTAAAAAAAAAAAAAAATACAGTCGGGAAAATTAATTGTTTACCAAATTGATACACTACGTCAAGTTGCCGTGTGTTTCCGGGTCAGTCACACCAAAACATCGCTGGATGTCCTGCGCGTCCAGTATAACAACATCTTCAGGATGATGTTGGGGCTGCCTCGCTTCTGTAGTGCATCGGAGATGTTTGCTATGTATCGCACTGATGGCTTTATGCCGTCATCCGCAAGAAAACTGTATCCCTGATCTGCAGAATGCGTCAAAGTCAAAGATTTTTATCGTGAGACAGTGGTTAAAGAGTTGTTATTGAGTTATTTTGGCGTGCAGCTGCAGGCGTAACATTTTGCGCGGCAAAAGCAACGGAATTCTGAAGACTAGCAGATAGGATCTCTTCTCAGATATGGAGATCCTTAATTAAGCGAGTAACTTGAATGTATTTTAATTTAAATCGGACTGTATGGATCAGTTACTTATCTGATTTTATTTATTTATAGCCTTTTTCTACAGCTGTCAGAGAATGACAGTTGTGATTTGAATATACAGACAATTCAATTAGTTTTCTTGGCTTTACATTTTTTTTTAATAGGAGGGCACTTTTGACGTTATATACTGTTCTGAAAATTGTATAACATATAGCTATAAAAATTGCGTATTTTCTCAGTGCGTGCGCGGCTTTAAATGTGCATACAGGTTTAAAATGTGATTTTATATTTAATAACAATAGAGATAAAGCGTATTTTTTCAATCAGTAGGCTTGCGATGGATATCAAATGTTTTTAGTTCAGTAGAAAGTCTCTTTACTTAATATCAATAACTAACATGAATTTCGATACTCGAATACTAACTTAATTAATGTTGTGTCTTTAAATACTTATGATTTACCTGCATTTATTTCATCTCAATCAATCAATCAATCAATTCAGCCTATCGCAGACTGCGCCACAACACCCTATCCTCCGCCTTCCGCATCCAGTCAGTTTATTTCATATAATATATTATATTTTGTTTCGCATAATACGAGCTCTGCTAGCTTCTGTGTTTCCCTTCCACATTTAATCCGTTGTTAGCCTTCAAAGCAAGAGTGCACAGGCTTCTGGGCTCACTCATTCCAGCATAGACCTCATCCATCGCTTTCTATCTGGCGTGATCGACCTCAAGAGCAGGCTCAATCATCAATTTAAAAAAAGTAATTTTATTGGAAGGTTTTTTGAAGTAAATTATACAGGGCAGGCGCCCAATGGGATTTCCCATCCGTAAAATGACGATCTTACATACAATGTTTATACCTTATTTACGGCATTAGGGGATGAATTTTCTAAAATCATTCCTTAATACTGCTCACTTTCGTCATGTACGGAACTCTCGAGCAAAGGGCTTTGAAGGTCAGTGGGCTTTGATCCTATTTTATTTTCCGTTTACGTTGATGTCAGCCATCGATTTATTAAATATAGGTTTAATGGGAAGCCACCATTTTGAAAAAAGTCAAAATGGCGCGACAGTAGGTATTGGGGCTCCATATAAAAATCTTCTTTCATGCGGTTTTTAGGCTGTGCGTTTTCTGTCGGTGAGTTTATGTTTTTTTTATTAAGTAGTCATTGTTGCTGTTGCGTATTATGAGCGTGCGTCTGGTGAGTTTAATAAACATTGTCTTAAGATTTAAATTACAATTATTGAGCACACTCGTGAAATGCAACAACTATGTACAGACGCCAGCTCATCAAGCTACTACAATCTGTCAAATTTCTTCAATAGATTTTCAACTTTATCGCTAAAGCATAAGGTTCAAAGTTGATTGGGAATAATTGACAGTTTCGGGTAGCTTATGTGATGGCGTCTGTACCTCTATACTTTCTACTTACACTACTTACTAAACAGGGTCGCAGGGGCACGACGCGCAAACTGTTACCACGGGTTCAGTATATCGTCGGCCTAATTTTTTAACCTGCCAAGTCCATTTTTAAGAAAAATTTACTTTTT
The DNA here is from genome assembly GCA_949316385.1 of Globia sparganii. NCBI lineage: Eukaryota > Metazoa > Arthropoda > Insecta > Lepidoptera > Noctuidae > Globia > Globia sparganii. Next base: position 3,786,945 of record OX438677.1, read on the forward strand.
ATACCAGACAAAAAGTAGGTTCTGAACCTTTTGTCTGGTATAAAAAGTAAATATTGCTTAAAAATGGACTTGGCAGGTTAACACAAATTAGGCCGACGATATGATTCGATCAGAGGGGCAATTCTCGTAATTTTAATAACGTTCACAGTCTGATAGATCTCAGTCTCAGTCATGTCAAAAATACCTCAAATTTCCCCACGTTTTGACAAGTTTTTGACATTTGTTTGTCGCCGAGATGAGACTGCGACTAGATTTTGAACGTTTTAAATTACGAGAATTGGCCTTCTGATCCCCTGCGTTGAAATTTATAATTGGTTATAAAAATTGCTGCTCCATAAATTTTGACCGCAGAGGCACAGATATTACACTTTTTTATGAAACAGTCGATTGTTTTTTGATAACCGATGAAAAATTTATACGCTGGGTGTCTAGAATCATTTGCTGCATTAATGGTTACAATTTGCGCAGCGATGGGGACCCCGCTTCCCTGTCTAATACATACGAACGAAGTAAATTAATTAAATGCTCTTAGAAAGGATTGAAGTTGAAGAGACTTTCTATGAACTTGTTTTTGAGTAAGATCTGATTTCTCACTTTGTTTGTGTATTTGTCTTTAAATTAATGTTTGATTAAGCTATTATGTCTTTTTGATAGGCGTTGTACAGACACGACGAAATTGTTTCTAAATTAAATATTTTTTTTACATTATTAATAATACTCCTTTTTGATTCTGTTAAGAAACAACTTGATAAATTATCGAAAAGAAAAATATATAAAAAGACATTATTTTTCATTAAAAAAGAAAGTGTTAAACCAACCACCGAATATTAAATGTAAATAAAAATGAAATGAAAAATAAACGTAAAAAAAAACACAAAAAAAATTGCTTTAGCTATGGACATTTTTTTGTTATGTTTTTAGTGATAGTAGTACATAAGGTCGTGTTTTCAATGTTATTTTGTTGTATCAGAATTAATACGGATGCAGAATGAATTTATATTTTTATCAAGCTAGTGCAATAGAATTATATGGAAATTCACGATGTTGATGTGACCTAGACGTTCGCGAAAGTTTGTGAGGATGGTTGGATGTTTGTTACTCTTTCATGAAAAAACTACTGAACGGATTTTGATGAAACTTTACAGTAATATAGCTTATACATCAGAGTAACATATAGGATATTTTCATCCCGATATTCCCGCGGGACCGATACTTATGCGGGTGAAACCGCGGGACGTTGCTAGTTAACATAATAAAAACCTAAATACTTGATGAAGGGAATCTGTGATGTTGTAACATATCCGTTATTTCTACTATTATATCCTTGCCCATTAAAGGACGAATTTCGGTTTGTCTTCTTTCCTATAATTTTATTGCACACAAATCGTTTTGCGTCTGTATTAAATGGCTTGTTCTCATTTGCAAAAAAAAAACAGGGTGTGTTTTTCATATAATATTTTATATTCATAGATGTGTCGCGTTCGTGTATTAAGTCCATATTTTTTCGAAGATTACGTTATTTTGTAACATATAATAGAACATAAAACGAATTATGATAGATATTTATTATCCGACATGAACTGCAAATGACGTAAAACTTAAATATTTTTCTATAAAGAAGAAAAATCATTTTTACTTCAACAACTGTATAATTTTATTATATGTTACTAAATTACTCGACTTTGTATCAACAATGATCGGGCATTTTTGGGCTATGATTGTAAAATGTCGACTTCGCCCGGTTAGTGCGTCTAGCGGATATAAAATTATAAATAAGGATCAGAAAATGTACATTTACCCTTTAAAATGTGCAACCATAACTGATGGACGTTTTTTATAATGATAGATTTTGTAGGCACTGAAAGTAATTATTTTAGTTTTGAAATAAATCAGTGATGTTTTAAAGGGTTAACGTATGTTTTAATTTCTACAAGTTTTTTACGTATAATGCACTATTCAGTCATGATAGAAGTCGTCTCGTTCATTATAGAAAGTAATATTATGAGCCTTTGCCGTTTTTAATGATTATTAAAATTAGCTTCAATTTTTCCCATAAATAAAATAACGAACATACAAAAGAGTACCAAAAGAGCTAGTTTTTCAATGTGTCCCAAAACAGCAGTTCGCGTCAATAGAACGATTCGGGTTAGCTTCATTCACTCATCATTCACCAATTGACTTATTTTTTTCATCATTCATTTTTCATTTATCGCTAGCCCAATACCGTTCTAGTTGTCGTTTAAATGTATTTTTTAAATCTACCTACATTTTAAATGCGTTCTAGTCTTTTTCATTAGTTGAGTTTGTGTTATTTATTCATACATCACATTCGACTCAAGCGCAGCTTATGAAAAAGAAATTGAATAGAGTTTGTATTAAATTATCTGGCACATAAGTTATCCGGTACTTATTAATTGTGGTGAAACAGGCCATAAGACGGGGTAAACACGACAACATATCAAGCTATACATTTGGAGTAAAAGCTGAACTCGCAATGTATAGACTTTCCATACAATGCCGGTCAGTTTAATGGCGAAGAAAACTGTCAAATTAGTTCCGCCTAGATGGCGCTAAGTGTTTGTTACTTTCTTTCGGCTGCCAATGGAGTTTCTTGTTAAAAATTGCTGTGAGATAACGCCATCTGCTTTATCTTGTCTCCGATTGATCGCTTTTCATTCAAAATCACTTTGACAACCGACAAACACTCGGCGCCCTCTCGCGGCAAAGCTTCAGCAAACAACCCAATTTGTGAACGATATAGCTTGATAATATTTCCTCGTGTTGTTTTACTATATAAATATTAAAATTACTTTTTCTAATGAACGAGCCGCCATTGCCACATTAATTTACTAAGCCTTTGATGTTAATTAACTTATTAAGATGTTTTCTCGTAGGAGCACATTAGATATAAATGGAAGCGCCTTCACGGTTTAACTAGCGTTTATTGTATATTGGTGATGTAATATCGGACATATCGATTACTTAAGTTTTCTATTACTAGAAAAAAATAACGATTTTTATGTAAAATTTGTATATCTTGAATAATATGTCACCTATACGGGGTGACAGGATTTGATTCTGTCGTTATATGACAATCATATTAAGGCAAAAATGGGTTATTTATAGAACACAAATCAAAGTTCACCAATATTACTAAATGATTAATTTCGTGTTTGGTTTAAAAAATGGACATAATAATATACTTAATAGTGTAGAAAACTAAAGTAGTCGACAAGTATGAGCGATTGGTATATACATATAGTATAAAAGATATATTGTAAATTATGAATAACAGTGAATGTATATTGTTGTGACAGAGGAAACAGTTCTCTAGACAAAACATTTATTTCTTCGTTTTATTTATACCACCCAACCATACTACGCTAAACTGCAGTTATCTGTACCCTAAGTAACACACTAAAAGTCATAGCACACATATCAACTCGGAAAGGGATCGTCACCTTATCGCTTTTCGCCTCGCCGTCAAACGGCGTCAACCTAACGTAAGCACGTAACCAAAGCGGATCAGCAGCTTCGATACGTCGACTAGGCTACGGCTAGGCGACGCCGCGCTTACGGCTTGCCGAGCGCTGGTTGATGGTGCTGCGGGCAGGTCGCGGGAGGGGTGAGAGGGGCAAGGGTGGACGAAGAGACGTAAGCACAAGGGCGACGAGCCGTAAGCGCGGGAACTGCAACTTGACCGCGCACCGCACCGCGATTCGTGATCTTGTCCCGAGGCGAGGCGACTACGTTACGATTTCGATTAGTGTGCGTTGCAGTAGGGAGTTTCATAGAAAGAATACTGAATGGCTCGAGTTGATACGGTGACGATCGGTTTCCGAGTTGATATGTGTGCATGACCTTTAATCATTTCGAAGGATATTGCTAATCCATTGCAACATATTATGTTGCAATGGATTAGCAATATCCTTCCTACTGCAACGCACACTAATCGAAATCGTAACGTAATTATATCGATGTTCGAAAATTTTGTCTGCTCAACGAAGTAAATAACGCAATTCATTTTTTTGTCAAAGTGAGAACCATTTCTACTGCTAGTGTGTTACGCAATTACCCGCTGAATACTTAGCCTACGTTCAGATGACAAGCGCACAGCGAGCGTTGAACGCGCGTTAAATTTTTATATTGTGTTCACATGGTGCGCGCTTGTCAGGCGTTAAACGCGCATTTCGAACGATTTCCATACGAAATAGATGAACCCTAAAATACGTCTATCCGCGTCGAAAGCGCGCGCTCAACTGAACGGAAACATAGAAAAGCAATGATCTCAAAGCGCGCGTTGACGCGCGCTGACAACAGCCAAGCGCTAGCGCAAAGTTCAACGCGCGCTTTATTAAAACGCGCGTAAGCATGTGTACGGTTTGAATAAAATGTATGTAGTTGTAAACGCGCGTTATCTAAACGCGCGTTGAGCGCTTGTCATCTGAACGTAGCCTTAAGCAAGACAGTTTGAAGTAACTTACAATCTAAATCAGCAACCATACTTAACAGAGTCAGCAGTCAGCACCCTAACTACGTAACTGACAGTTCCAATCACAATCGGAGAGTTTTGAAGGATATGAATCCTAATCCGTGTTTCACTTTAGAAAAACGTTGAAGATCAAGAAACTTCAATACAAATCCTCATATAGTCTATAACAAAGTCGCCGAAATGTCTGTACGCGCATAACTTCCGAATGACTGCACCAAATTGGTTTTTTTTTTTGGTTGTGTTCGGTATTGCCAGGACAAGGTTTGTATGAAAGATAATTTTCTAGAAGAAATTCGAAAAAAGAATCACTGCTGGACGCAGGCCTCTCCTATTGCACGCCATTTAGCTCGATTCCCGGCAACTCTCATCCAGCTTCTACCAACCAGCCTGCGAAGATCGACGCCACGCATGCTTGGTACCTACGCCGACACCAAATATAATGCGTGGTAGGAGGTTGATAATAATGAGTCGTTCCCAGTGGTCTTTACAGCCAGTCCAGGGGAGCTATTCTCTAAGGATACAGCCTTGCGGACAACGCTGTCGCAGCCGTGAAACCAACCGCGACAGCGCTGTCCGCAAGGCTGTATCCTTAGAGAATAGCATGGCTGGAAAAAGCTTGCAGAACACCTAACCAAGAATTGGAAGCACTATCCAATTGACGCTTTCGCATCGTGGACTCTCTGCGTTTGGAAAACACGTACTTACCTACTCACTGCAGTTAAACCTTTTTGGAATCTGGTAATATCAAGTTGTGTGCTTTTTCATCAGAACATTTAGTTGTGCCAATCGGAATCTACTTACAATACAATTTATGCTTTACTAGCTCTTCGTCCGTGACTTCAACGCGTGGTTTACTTATTTTCCCATTTGAATTAAAACGATCTTAAATATTTGCTCAGATCAGTATTTCGATCATTTAATTAGATGGAAAATTGTTGCTTTATTAAATAAACCCGGATTTTCTAAAAGCCCTGTTAAATCTGTAGTCAAATGCCTTTATTATATTATGTACTTGTTATGCAGCTTGCGGCACTAAATTCTAAAAAAAAAAAATATTAAAAAAGGCTGAAACCGCATCAATCAGGTAGCCAATCTCGAACTATTTTCAGGGGTAGCTTTCATTTTGTTATCTAGGTATCTACCTACACAACTGGCTGTAAAATGATTTTCAGAGTAGCTACTTACCTATAGTAGCTTAAAAGGTAGGTACCTACACTACGTATCTACCTACATAATAACCACAGCGCACTCTATATTAATGAAGCCAATATCGTTTACATTATAGGCTTAATTACAACACGATCGAACGCTGATTCCATGAATTTTATAGCACCTTATATCTCAGAGATAATCAACATGAATACAGTTGGTCTAGGATTCAGTTCTAGATAATTATATTTGGCTCAATATTAATGATGAAGCTGCGTGTCGGATATCAGGCCTCATATAACAGAAGCCTAATAAGCTTTCTTTCGGCTCTAATAAGGTTCTCTCCCTCAACCGTCCCGTCACCTTCGCTAGCATGACTGCTTCGCAGAAGGAGGTGACTGCCTCCCACTCTCGGTCGCCCCGTACCATGGCCTGAACCAGGGCCGGGCGCGAGAGGTCGTCGCCGCTGCCGATCGCCTCTACGAGAACACGGCGGTGCTCCGCCCAAGCGGGGCAGACCTCCACCGTGTCCTCTAGGCGATTCTCGCAGTGATGACACCAAGGCGTTTCCTCCCGCCTGATGATGTGCAGGAACCTCCCGAAACATCCGTGTCCGGTGAGGACCTGCGTCAGGCGGTAGGTGAGGGCGCCGTGGCGCCTCTCTAGCCATTTCTCAAAGAGGGGTCTTATCGCCACTATCGTGGCGTGCCCTGCGTTGGGTTGCGACAGTCGCTCTTTCCATGCCGCCATGAGATCGCGCCGGAGGTCCGTCCGCTCCACCGCAATTTGCCGCGGAAGCGGAGTTTCCCCCCGGCGTAGTGCCTCCGCGCGCCACTCGTACAGGCGCGCGAGGACTATCGCCTCCAGATCCCATGGCGGCAGTCTGGCAAGGAGGCTTGCCGCCTCGCCCGAGATCGTGCGGTATCCTCGGATCATCCTTATGGCTCTCTTATGGGCCGCGTTCAAGTAATGGGTGGCTCGCCGCCGCAGTGAACGCGCCCACACCGGGGCCCCATATAGGGCCATGGACCGCACGACCCCCGCGTAAAGCCTCCGGCAGGAGGCGTTTGGCCCCCTCAGGTTGGGCAAGAGCCGCTTGAAGGCAGCCCCGGCCCGTTCCAGTTTGGGGGCCAAACGTCTGAAGTGTTCGACGAAGTTCCACCGCCTGTCGAGGACGAGACCCAGGTATTTCATCGATGTCTCGACGCCGATGTGAATCCCCTCCTACCGTTAATTGGGATCCCGGAGGTGGCCCGTTCCGAGGCCCATGAAAAGACATGGCCTCGGACTTGTGCAATGCCACCTCGAGACCCAACTGCCGAATCTTCTCCACGACTATCGCAACCCCGCGTGTCATCGCGTCGGCCGCCGCCTGATGCGACCACCCCTGCGCTAGGACTAGCGTGTCTTCAGTGTAGCAAACCACGGACTCCAATAGGGAGATCGGCCCGCAGCATCCAGTCGTAACCGATGTCTCACAGGAGCGGCCCCAGAACCGATTCCTGCGGGACACCGCACAACATCTCTCGCTGGTTCCATTCCCCGTCGCGGAACGTGTAAAGTATGCTCCCCCCGTGAAGGGAATAGAGCGCTCACCACCTCCAATCGTGAAGACACTTGGAAATGTGGTTTCTATCCAGAGGGGCAATTCTCGTAATTTTTAAGAACGTTCACAGTCTGATCTCAGTCTCAATCTGTCAAAAATACTTAAAATTTCCCTACATTTTGACAAGTTTTTGACATTTGTTTGTCGCCGAGATGAGACTGCGACTAGATTTTGAACGTTTTAAATTAGCAGAATTGGCCTACTGAGGTACACAATTATGCAATAAGTACAGTCGAGTTCATTAATATATTGGCAGTGACAAAATTTCAAAATATTAAAGTGTTATATGATGATCATTATAACGCTTATAATATTTTGAAACTTTAAATGTATGTTAACGTTTTATTTATGTCTAAGTTTGTATAGCATTGTAAGAACATTTTAACGCTTATAATATTTTGAAATTTTGTGTCTGCCAATATATTAATGAACTCGACTGTACAATCCCACCAAAAACATAAATGTAAAAAGGAGAGGCAAGTTCAATACAAAAATTATGCTTGGCTGTATCTATTTTTTTTTTTTGCAAAACGACGTTTGCGGGGTTGGCTAGTAACTTTATAAAATGACTGATGTAATGAAAACTTTCATACTACTAATACTGATTCGATAATCGAATTTGAGATTGTATTACCTCGCAGTTGGTGAGAAAAGCAGATTACATATTCTTATCGGGGATAAAGGTGTTTCCGTCTTGGGCGAGCTTAAATCCCTCACTGCACTCAGGATTCTAGTCTTAACTCCCTCGCTTCGCTCAGGAAATAACTCAGAGCTAGAATCCTTCGTTGCGTTTAGGATTCAAAATAGCGCCCCGAGTAAGAGACATAGGTACGATACATATCATATTATAGCCATCAGTCTTAAAATTATAGACCAGCCCTCTGGTCACGCGAAGAGTCGACCAACCTCTTGAAGATGTCTCGAAAAACCAAGTGGGCACAGACGAGGAGTCTGTGACCACTTGGTTTTTCGAGACATCTTCAGAGACATCAAACGGCTCGAGAAAAGTCAGTTTTTACTGGCCCCTTCCTTTATGCTGACATCTCTTTGAGGCGCGCGTGGAACACGTACGCGCCGTCCGGCACGGGCCTGGTCCTGATCGGACGGAGAGTTACCCATTACTCTCCGCCCGCAGGCCCGGGCCTACGGTAAACCCACGCCGGCCTACGGTAGCCTAAACACGATATAACTGCTGTTAGTTGTCGAGGAGTTAGGTACTCTGCAGACTATCCTAACTGCAGCATCAGGTCATGAGACCAAATGTGGCAAATGCCCTATCAAACATCAAAACAATTTACTAAAACTGTCCTTGTCTGTTCGAGTAACTTCTTACTGTTAAGGAGTTGTACCTTCCATCATCAGCTCAGCTACCTGAGATGGTGACAACCATACGCAAATACACAAGATACCTACTTCATAAAATATGCGAAAAACAATAAGTGAGCCTATAAAATTTGAGGGTTGCCCTCGATTTCTCTAAGATCCCATCGTCAGATCCTAACTTGGTGACAATGGGACCACCTCAGAACTATCTACTTTCGAACAAAAAAAGAATTTTGAAAATCCGTCGACAATTGGCGGAGTATTCGATGAACAAACATACAAAAAAAAAAAAAAAAAAACATACAAACATCCGAGCATAGTACCTACCTCCTCCATTTTGTGAAGTCGGTAAAAACCAAAGGCATTGACTGACACTGGACTTACAGCGCGCAAAGAGACTGCAACATTAATAAAACCTTTTTAACCCTTTGACAGCCACGGTCGTGTACGAAAACGTGCCCAACACGCCACCGTCGGCTAATACCGACAAGAAACAAAACACCATGTTTTAAGTACAAAATAAATAAACTAAATTCAGTTTTCTGTGTTTATACTTAAAACATGGTGTTTTCTTGTCGGCATTGGCGTGTTGGGCACGTTTTCATTTGTCGTCTATACACGACCGTCGCGGTCAAAGGTTTAAACGGTTCCTAATTATTTCGTTACGAAATTCATTCTTATACAATGTGACAATTTCAAAACAACAACATTAGGTACCTAAACATCGTCATGTTTACTGTCTCGAGTAAACTCGTTAAATACCTGCAGTACGATACTACGCACGTAAGTAATAACAGTTTGAATATTTTGTATGACGGTAAGTATTGACTATTCGTCAGGAATGGTGTTTCTTAAACCGCATTTTTATCGTTCCGTCACTACATGTAGGTACACCTTTTTTTAAAGCTCCCTTTTTTTATAAAGGCTTCGGCAAACCAAAAACAGGTAGGTAGGTAGGTACTAACCAGCAGTGCTATTCTGTAAAAATCTCACGGTGATAATTTAGGTGAAGTGAGCTGTCATTCCACCTGATGTTAGGGATCGCCCCTATTGATAGCACTTCACGCTCACTTCACCTAAGTTACCACGGTGAGATTTTTATAGAATCGATCGGCTGCTTAGTACCTGTTTTTGGTTTGCCGAAGCCTATGCTGTCCCGGTGACAGGCACGACTTGTAGCATCGCACGACGTGTCGCATTGCGACTATTTTCATAGAAAAAATATTGTTCTACGGATTATATCGCAGAATCGCGTCGCACTGTCTCGTTCGTGGTTGCGTCTTTTCACTCCAAAGCGCATGCATAACAAAGCCCCTTCTCGCTCACTCTTGTCGGCCATCTTGCTATTCACAATTCACTATTCAGTACATGTTTATTTTTAGACGAGTGCACGCGTTTATTGACGTTCTTCATATAATTCAGAAACAGAATGTCGATTCCTGCTAATTTTAACAAATTGCTATTAATTAAATCAGTGCATCAGAGACCAGCTTTGTGGGACAGAACTGTAAACAGTTATAAAAACAAATTCAAGAGAACGGCGGCGTGGCACGAAGTTTGCGGCATTCTGAAGAAAGATTATAATAAATTGAATGGAACGGAACGACAAAAGTATTGTAAGTTATTTTCTCGTATTCTAACTTCAAATAATTTTAAACCCTAATAATAATTATTAATATGGTTTGTGCGAACGTAGGTAATAGCGTCGACTGCAGAAATTATATATCAACGGTGATTAGGTATATCTGGCAAGCCTGTTTATTGTTGTGAAAGGAGCGATCCGGTATGACGCGCAGGCGGCGCGAGCGAGACAGAACATACGTAACTATATAACACTCGCAATTACCTAGAAAGGGACACAAATATTGTTGTTTGTTACGTAATTGCATGGCTATGATAATAATTTCACTTTCATAGTGCCTTTGTTGTGTAGCAATAAGGTAGATTTTCGTAGTCAGCTCAAAGATCTCTCGCGAATCTGTCAATAGGAAATAATTATGGATATAAAACGTATGCGATGACGTTAACGCGTCGGACACACGGTACGACAGACAACACGATACGACGTGACGGATGTCTTGCTGGTTGGACTAGATTGCGACTGCTGAACTTTCCCTTCATGTAGCGTTTGTTCTTTGTAGGTACCCTGCGTAGGTAGGTAGGTACCGAGCACGAGAAAAGTTCAGCAGATAAGCTAAAATCTAGGGATGTAAAGCAGTAAAATTACCACGGTAAAATACGGTAAAAAACGTTTTTTACCGTAAATTTAGGTATTTTACGGTAAAAAACGGTAAGAAACGGTAAAAAACGTAAAAATCGTAGTTTGACGTTCTACAAACATAAATACGGTATGAATGAGTGTGTTTGTATGTACCTTACTCTTTCACTATGTATATGAATATGAATTATTCAGTTCAAATATGAATACATAATAATAATAATAATAAAAAAATAATAATAACAAATTAAATATATGAATTATACCACGTCATCGATTTAATAATATATGTAGGTACCTATGTTATGTGCAAAGGCCAGTAAAAATTAAAATTTTAGTTTTTGGAAAATTACTTGTATTTAGTATTAAACTAACTACAGTTCTCAGAATCAACAATTTAAATAATAAAATTAAACAAATGACAATACAAAAAAAAAAAGAAAAATAAAATAAATCTATGAGTAATCTATCGCATTTTGCCGTACAACTTGGCGGAGCGCACTTGTCAGCAACGTCGCATTTTGATTTTGTAACCTCACGCGCGCGTGATATAAAATAAATTAAAATGTAGAATGTTATGCCACCGGTAATTTTACCGTAAATTACGGTAAAATTACCGTAGTTTACCAGCGTTTTCGGTAAAATTACGTAATTTTGCAACCGTACTAAAATCTAAAGAATAATAATATTTTTATGTCACGAAGCGACACGCGCGTTACCTATTGTACTTGTATAAGTCGCCGGCACCGTAACTTGGCAAGGTTTTGGCGTAGTGGGATTAAGTTAGCGCAAGTACAATTAGTGCAACAAGAAAATGGTCACTTTTATTGTTTGTCATTATACCTACTATGGTAATTGCGATAGATTATTTTTAAACATGTCTGTTTGCAAGAAAGTTAATGAAAGGCAAAACGCATCTATCGATTCTTGCCAAGTTACGTGCCGGCGACTAGTTACCAAGTGTACAAAGTCAAACATGCTGTGAATGTATGTGTAAGCGCAGGAGCCCTCTCGGTATCGCCCAAGACAACGGCGAAGTCGGAAACTCGGAAGTGGGTGTGTGTGTGTGTGTGCGTGTGTGTTTTTACTAACGCTACTCGTCTTCACGCACACATTCACACCGTGTTTGTACACTTACCATCAGTAAAGCGTGCCTCTTCGTGGGATAAAAAAATACTGTCGGTACAAAGATTGATCGTAATAAACATTTTTCTTTCCTTTCTTTCTTCTTTCTAAATTAAATTAAAAAATTAAAATTAAATTAAATATCTTTTATTACAGGCAATAAAAACAAAAACAAACAAAAACATTTAGAAAGAAAGAAAGAAAAAAAATGTTCAATGTACAGAAAAGCATCGTTTACAGATTTATTGTGTAGATGTATGTAGGTATAGATAACTAATTATTGAAATTCTTTTTCTTCATTTTTACAGACAAGTTAGTCATTAAAATATGGACTCATACCAGGGACAGCTGGGCGAGAAGTTTCAATGCAAGAAAAAATGCTAAAAAGGCCGGATCATATGTGAGTCCGTATAAACATCACAAAGAAATGTTGTTTTTAAAAAAAGTAAAATTTGGACGCATTATCGAAGAATCAGATGAATCCGAGGATGATGAAGAAGAAGAAGAAAATGAACAAGAAATTATTGCAGAAAGTGACTCAGATTCTGCTGCGGTTTGTGAAAACGAATGGAATGTCGACTCAAAGGAAGCCAATGATCTAACAGCAATGAACCAGGACAATACAACAAACGAAAATGATTATAAAGAGAAAAGACAGGATAGCAACATATCTGAAGACATGCTTAACGCGAAAATGCAAGAATACTTGAATAACCAACTGAAACGAATGAGGAAGCCATGTGTCAACACACATGTCGACCGCCATTTTGCATTTTTCAAGAGTGTTCATCCGACGTTAGCTTTGCTCGATGATGATCAAATTCTGGAATTCCAATCCGGCGTTATAAATCTTTTACGAAATATCAAAAGTGGAGGAAGATTTAATAATGTTGCTAACAACCAACCTAGTTCGAGTAGAGATAACTACAGTCAAGCAGAAGCTCCGGGTGTATAGCTACTACCAGTGGTTGATACCAGGAGTGATACAAATATCGTCTAGTTCAGCCGGGGCTTGTAGAACACAGCCCAGTATATCGATTCTGTAAAAATCTCACCGTTATAACTTACGTGAAGTGAGCGTGAAGAGAGCTATCAATAGGGGCAATCCCTAACATCAGGTGGAATGACAGCTCACTTCACCTTAGTTTTCACAGTGAGTTTTTTACAGAATCGACCGGCTGAATAGAACGAGATCCATTGAAACCTGAATGAAATTTTCAAGACCAAATGCTTGAAATGGTAACGAGTACGTACGAGTACATTCTCAGTGTATCTTGAACGGTACTTACATCAGTGAAGGAAAACATCGTGAGAAAACCTGGGCTTTTAGAGACTAACCACACTTATTCAGCTCTGTTCAGCTTTTGTCCATAGAAAACAACGATTTTGTTTGGAGTCCGTTCAGCTTTCCGCGGCTGAACGGATGCGTACGCATCTCATACAAAATCGTTGTTTTCTGTGGGACAATAATAGGCGGATATAATACAGGATGATCCCTGGAAGTATGGATCAAATCGAATAGGGGCGTGGGCAAGGTCATTTCCAAATTTTTTGATCCTGAGAATGATTGATGATTGAGAATTATTTTACGGTACAAAAGTTGTGACAAAGAAAAAAAATCATTAAAAAAAACTATCTGCAGTGCTATTCTGTAAAAATCTCACCGTGAAAACTAAGGTGAAGTGAGCTGTCATTCCACCTGATGTTAGGGATTGCCTCCATTAATAGTTCACTTCACGCTCACTTCACCTATGTTATCACGGTGAGATTTTTATAGAATCGATAGGCAGGGCTGTCTAAAAAACTTAAATTGACAGTTCCTGGTAGTTTTATTTTAATGATTTTGTTTTTAGATCACTATGCAAAGTGATTGAAAAGAACAAAAGTTGGTCATAACTTTTGAACCGTAAAAAAATTCACCAACATTCTCAGGATCAAAAAGTTTGGAAATGACTTTGCCCACGCCCCTATTTGATTTGATCTATCTACAGGGTGGAATCGAAGTCATGGGCATTATTTTAACCTAAGGCACTACTCACGATACTGATTGCATTAGGGCTATTAATACGCAAATCAAAAATATTATTAATGCAAGTAAGGAAAACCTTAAAAATGTAGTAAGTCAAATTGCACAAGGCTTATTATTGCAAATAAACACTTAAAGTAATTAAAACAAAATACTTCGTTAACGCCAATAATTGTTGAAATATCAAAATCTTAAAGCGCAGTACAGCGCAAAGCGAAATGTAAACAAACATCACCTGCGCGCGCGCGGGTTTTTCCTTACAAGTAATAATAACAATGGGCTACAAGACATTCCGTCCGGCGGGATTCCCTGAACTCTCTCCGTCCCACTCCCTCACTCGCAAAAATACGAATATCACCCCCGCGCGCGGTATGCTTCCCGCCGCAACACGAAGTCACGAACCCGGAACCAGTGTCATAACGACTGCGCAGGTGCATTGACGCGTAATTGATTTATTGATCCCGTGACGTAATCGCCGTACTCGCCGCTCGCGGCATACGGTGCTTGGATTGCAGTGTATTAAGTGTTAGTGTAGTAGTTGTGTGTTGTGTGTGTGTTTGTGTACACGATGCCTCGACCGCGTAATGTGCAGGCTAGGTACACCAACCAACAATACCCACAAATGGTTGTAATTTACGATCGCGCAAGAAATTTAGTATGAACTCGTGAAATGTTCCATCGGCGCTACCCGAACGACCCTATTCCTTCACGGGGTCTCATTCCACCAGAACCACTCAGAACCTGTTGGATTTTTCGTCTTTTCACGTGCCAGCACATGCACAAGCTCGTGGAAGAGCACCCGTTTACCCTCTGTCACTTTACCGACAAATAAGGTTTTTTCAAAACAATCCACAAGCTAGGTACGTAAATGTTTTTTTTTAATGTATGTTAGTTGACGTAGTTTTGACCGTCCTAAGCCGGCAAAGTACGAAGGGAAAATTGGAATTTATTATGAATCAATTCATTGGCAACTTACGAATGTCACGTGAGTCGGGCGGGGTCAAAGAATTCACGCCCAATGACGCGCGTACGGCGTAGTGTACCTACGCATTTGCTATCGAGAAGCGCAACTAATTTGATACTTTGTATGACTTACTACATTTTAAGGTTTTCCATACTTGCATTAATAATATTTTTGATTTGCGTAATAGTAGCCCTAATGCAATTAGTATCATAAGTAGTACCTTAGGTTAAAATAATGCCCATGATATCAAATGCACCCTGTATACTTCCAGGGACACCCTGTATAGGTCACTGTGTCCTTTAACTATCGATTAATGATTTCTAACAGGTAGGTAGGTACCTAATCGTTAGAAAGATAAATGCTATGTTATTGCACTGTAACAGTAGTTAATCGATTTTGTAGTAGTTTTGTAATTAGAAATAATTATTCCTTTAATCTATATTTTTATTTTCTCGCAGTTAGTTTCTCATATGCGACGATTGCTTATGGTTAGGACGCGGCCTTACGCAAAGACTACCTACTAGCGGTGTGCGCCGATTTAATTTTCATCGGCGGCGGCGTGATGCCAAAATTTAGACGGCGGCGGCGGCGTAACCGGCGTGAAATCGGCGTCAGTACTTTTGATTTAGACTTCAGAGAGGAGAAAAGTAATTCAGATTCTATCACCTTTTATTTTTAGAAAAATCAACAACAATCAATCCTGCTACCGAAAAAACTCGCTCACTTGGTGTTGACGTTGCAGGAACACACAAGATAGATTACACGTATGTCCAAATAAGGGAAAGGAAATCTTCGTTCACGCCAGTACTTGAGATGATCTCCATGAGATAGATCTCCAGCATCCACTCATCATTTCAGCCGAAAGACGTTCACTGCTGGACATAGGCCTCCCGCCTCCCCCAAGCACCTCTTCTTCGACCGGTTGCTTCTCGCATCCAACGGGTTCCTGCGGCCTTCACAAGACCGTCGATCCACCTTGTAAAAGGCCTTCCAACGTCTTTCGGTACGGGTCTCCACTCCATAACCTTTCTGCCCCATCAGCCATCTGTTCTGCGAGCAATGTGCCCTGCCTACTACCACTAAAGCTTGACAATTCTTCGGGCTATGTCGAGTACCTTGGATCTCCTGCGGATCTCTTCATTTCTGATTCGATCACGCAAGGAAACTCCAAGCATAGCCCTCTCCATTGCCCTTTGGGTGACTTCTTTTAGCCTTCTATTGCCCATTGTGAGCGACCACATTTCAGTGCCATAGGTCATCACTGCACTGGTCAAAAACTTTCGTCTTGAGACACTGCGGTATGTGGGATGAGAACATATTGCGTAGCTTTCCGAACGCTGCCCAGCCGAGTCGGATTCGACGATTGGCCTCTTTCTCAAAGTTGGACCTACCTAACGGGACAGTTTGTCCTAGGTAAACACAGCAGGTAAAAACAGCTAGGTAAAAACAGCCTACTCGTCCACGACTTCGAGTGTAGCGTCTCCAATCTTCATGAGAGTGGGTGTTCATGGACATTTGACATGACTTTCGTTTATGTTCATTTTAAGACCCACTCTTTCGGAGATTCTACTGAGGTTATCGATCATTGTACTGAGGTCCTCCATAGTCTCAGCCATGACTACGATATCGTCGGCAAACTGAAGGTGAGTTATGAACTCGCCATTGATGTTAATGCCAGCCCCTTTTCAGTCCAGAACCTTGAAGACATCCTCCAGTTCAGCGGTGAACAGTTTGGGAGAGATAACGTATCCCTGTCTCACACCTCGCTGCAGAAGGATGGGTTTCGAGGTCTGATCCTGGAGTCGGACTGACATAGTGGCGTTATCGTACAGACACTTCAGCACCTCGATGAAGCATCCACTGCCGCGAAGTATTTCCAACATTCCGTTTCAATTGGATTCGTAACAGCATTTTATACTAGAAGACGAGGAAGAATGTTTTTGGACAATTGAAGCAATAACTGTGGTTCAGATGGACTTTCATTCTTAGGAATAACGCGACAAATATGACACTCTGGTTTGGCCAAATGTTTCTAGGTAAATATCAATTTCATGTATACCTCTGAAACCTTCGATCAAGCGGAGCAGCTGACATAATCATGTTGTGAATAAGTGTCATCAGGCGTTTACTTGCCAATGAATTAAACTTAAAAGGACACGCCGATTTCACGCCGGCCCCGTAACCGGCGGCGGCGGCGTGCTTCAGAACCACCGGCGGCGGCGGCGTGGCGGCATGGCGCACACCCCTACTACCTACAATGTTTATAGCACTACTTAGCTATAACTCGCTACTCAACACACTATCAATCACAATGTGAATCATTTTGAAAGATATTTCTAATCCATTGCTTCATATTGTAAAAGTATTTTTATATTATCTGTATTGCCTAACTAATGGCAACACTGCTACTTCCTGTCTGTGGTTACCGTGTGTTCTGCGATTATGTCCGAGTAGCTATGTCGTACTTTATAATTAAAAAACTGTTGATTATCAAGTTAATCTTTTATTGAATTCTCCAAGTTCTCATAGGTTATGGGCCTTTGACGCCTTGTTAGTTTAGCTAGGGATATAGTTTTCAGTTTACCAAGCGCGTTTCCAGGCATAAAAATGGATACTACGCCGGCAAAACTGGTAAATTTTCCGCAGCTAAAAGCAGTCTTTCGGAAACTGGCTGTTCCGAGTACAGTGTCTGCTAGAAGAGAGAGGTTTAAAAGATATAGCTGAGGCTATAAGCTTCAAAGAAAACGAGAAACACTTGGACGCGAAGGCTAGAAGCCTAATAGTACAATGCCTAACCGACAGGCATCTAAATCTTGTCAAAGACTGTTCGACATCAAAAGAAATGCTTAATGCTTTAAAAAGCACTTTCCAAAGAAAGAGCGTAATATCGAAAATCACACTCCGGAGAAAGTTACTCACGCTAAAACAAGATGGCAGTCTCGAAGAATACTTCGCCAAATTTGAAAACATTATTCGCGAACTAGAAGCCTCTGATGAAAAGATACCTGAATGTGATAAAGTATGTTACCTCATAACAGGACTTGGAGAAGACTACAACCACGTTATTACTGCTATTGAAACTGTTAATTCAGAGCTATCTTTAGAATTCGTCCGTTCAAAATTACTGGACCACGAGGTAAGAAAGTCCCAGGAATGTAACAATGAAAAAGATGAAACATCATTTGTTAGCAAAAACGCTGATGTGATTTGCTTCAAATGTAAAAAGAAGGGCCACAAGTCATATGAATGCCGGATGTCAAGTAGAGGCTGAGGACGAGGCTTCAGAAGTAACAGGGGTAGACATGGAGCAGCTCATTCTACAGAAGAGGAGAGTGTGTTTATAGCGTCGGAGCAGGCATTAACTGCCAAGGATATGGTCGACACTATTTCTTTTATTGTTGACTCCGGAGCCACTCAACACTTCATACAAGAGCACTACTCAAAGTATATGACAGATGTAGAAAATTTACCACAAAAGTTAAGCATAAAAATAGCAAATGGACAAACTCTTACAGCTACGCAGAAGGGAATTTTAGTAGCTTCCCATGGGAATAAAAGGGTTAAAATTGAAGCTGTGATAGTACCTGATCTGAGTACTAACTTACTATCAGTTGGTAAGTTAATAGAAAGGAAAATGCAAGTAATATTTAGAAAAGGGAAATTACTTATTAAGGACCGAAATAAAATGTTTCATGGAACGAAGAAGGGACAACTATATACATTTGATGTAAAAATAAATATTGAAAAAGATGAACATTCATATCAGCTGATAGAAGATAAAATAAATATTTGGCATCGAAGATTCAGACATATGTGCAGGAAGAAATTAGCTATACTGGGATTACCATTTAGTTTAGAACCATGTGAGCCATGTATGAAAAATAAAGCAACAAGATTACCCTTCAAAAGGCTACAGAGACCAAGATCAAGTAAAATTGGTGAATTGATTCATACTGATATAACAGGTCCTACAAGAGTGCCGACTACAGAAGGCTATAAGTATTTCCAAACAATAATTGATGATCACAGTCACTTCACACAAACATATTTGTTGAGGAATAAGTCTGAAGCAACAGAAAAGCTAATATCATACATAAAAGAGATGGAAAGACAAATGGAAGTGAAAGTCAAGAGAATCAGATGTGACAATGGTGGTGAGTTTACAGCAAAGTCATTAAAAGATTTCTGTACCAACAAAGGAATCAGGATAGAATATACCCAGAAATACAGCCCACAACAAAACGGCAAAGCAGAAAGGATGAACAGAACAATTTATGACAAAGCAAGAACGATTCTGGATGAGTCTAATCTGCCA
The DNA here is from genome assembly GCA_949316385.1 of Globia sparganii. Taxonomy (NCBI): domain Eukaryota; kingdom Metazoa; phylum Arthropoda; class Insecta; order Lepidoptera; family Noctuidae; genus Globia; species Globia sparganii. Next base: position 3,806,163 of record OX438677.1, read on the forward strand.
AGACATCTGTGGGGACATGCCGTGCTAACAGCAACATTTCTGATCAATCGTTCACCATGTTCGTCAATACAAGACAAAGTACCAGCCAGTGAAATGAAGAAAGAATTTAATCTGGACAAAATAAAGATTTTTGGATGTAAAGCTTGGGTACACATAATGCCTAAACAAGATAAACTATCAAGCAGAGTGACTCCAGCTAGAATGGTAGGATATGCCATGAATGGCTATAAACTAAGGGATCCTGAAAATAATTCTATAATAATATCTCGAGATGTAAGATTTGATGAAAGCAATATAAGGTACACAGAAGAAAATAAACCACAGCACTACAAAGAAACATTAGATGAAACAAACCAAGAAGTTGAAAAGAAGATAGATGATGATGATAATGTTAAAAAGGTAAATGAAGAAAATATTGAAAATGGACAGGATGAAAATAATCAAAATGTATGTACCAAGTCAGGGAGAGAAGTGAAAAAGCCACAGCATTTAAATGATTATGAGACTTATGAAGCATACTGCTTACTGTCAAGTGTAAGTGACCCAGTAATATACAAAGAAGCTATAGAACAAAGTGAATGGAAAACTGCAGTCATGAATGAAATAAAATCATTAGAAAAACAAGAAACATGGACAGAAACAGAGCTACCAAAAGGATTTAAAACAATAGACACAAAATGGATTTTTAAGACCAAGTCAGATGGAACAAAAAAAGCGAGGTTAGTTGCTCGAGGATTCCAACAAGAAACTGAAGACTATGCATATGCTCCAGTGGCAAAAATTACTACAATAAGAATGGGATTATCACAAGCAGTGAACAATGACTGGAAAATAAATCAGTTGGATATACCTACAGCATTTCTAAATGGAAAATTAGAAACAGAAGTGTACATTAAAGTTCCAGAGGGAGTAAATGTGAAAAGTAACAAGGAAGGAACAGTTTTAAGACTTAACAAAGCTTTGTATGGCCTAAAAGAATTGCCAAAATGTTGGAATAAAACATTTGATACATTTTGCAAGAAAATAAATATGGCAAGATCCAAAAATGACATATGCCTCTACACAGGCAAAAATATATGGCTTATACTATTTGTTGATGATATAATGTTGTTGGGAAATGAAAAAGAAGTAAATAATGTGATTAAGCTATTACAAAAAGAATTTAAAGCCAAAAACTTGGGAAATATAAGTAACTATTTAGGTATTGAGATACAGCAAAATAACAACACAATAAGGTTATCACAAAAGCATTTTATTGAAAACATAATCGCAAAGTTTAATATGTCAAACTGCAGAGAAGCAAAGACCCCGATGGAGAGCAGCTTCCAAGTACCTGAAAAAGAAGAACAGATTAATAATGTACCCTACAGAGAGCTAATGGGATGCCTAAATTATCTGGCAACAATCAGCAGACCAGATATAACCTTTGCTACTTCTTTTCTGAGCAGATATCTAGACAAGCCTACAAGAAGCTTGTGGACCGCAGCAAAGCGAATATTGCGTTATTTAAATGCAACTAAAGACATGGAATTGACTTACCGTAAGAAGAAAGAAGACAATCTTTCTCTGATTTCAGCCTTTTCAGATGCTGACTGGGCTGGTGACAGAACTGACAGAAAAAGTGTCAGTGGAATGGTCATCTATCACCAAGGCAATTTAATCTCATGGTCTTCCAAGAAGCAGCAGTCAGTCGCACTTAGCACTTCCGAAGCTGAGTATGTTTCTGCAGCCATGTGTGCGAGTGAACTTTTGTTTATTCAAGGTTTAGCAAAAGACTTCAATGATCAGTGCAGTGTTGAACTAATCTGTTTAATTGAACTGTAACTTTTGTTTGTTTACATATTTTTTTTGTTGAGGTTAGTAGAAACGTCAAAGTAGTAAAGTATCATATGTCAAATGTCAGTCTTTTATGTCAGTGTCAACATGCTGTCATTAGTGTTGTAGCAATATTTCTAATTTTGTTTTTATGTAGCAATTTCAAGTTGTAATTAGAAAAATTATGAAACTTAAAATTGAGAGGGAGTGTAAAAGTATTTTTATATTATCTGTATTGCCTAACTAATGGCAACACTGCTACTTCCTGTCTGTGGTTACCGTGTGTTCTGCGATTATGTCCGAGTTGCTATGTCGTACTTTATAATTAAAAAACTGTTGATTATCAAGTTAATCTTTTATTGAATTCTCCAAGTTCTCATACATATGTCCGAAAAAATTGTCTGCTCAACAACAACGCAATGAATGTTGTTGAACTGTCAAAATGTAAGTACCATAATAATATGATGCTAAAACTTTATCTACGAATCTTCGTCTTTTCGAGTCGATGGTGAATAACTGTATTATGTTAAATGAGTTGGGAAAAGGTGGCCACGCCATGAATCTAATTTTCATTCAGTAAGTATATTAAGTACTACCTATAAAATACCTACCTACTATTAGGTAAGTATATTTCATAAATTTTTAGGGTTCCGTACTACAAAAGGAAAAAAACGGAACCCTTATAGAATCACTTTGTTGTCCGTCTGTCTGTCAAGACCTTTTATCTCCGGAACGCGTGGAGGTATCGAATTGAAATTAAAACCGTCTACATTCCCTTGAAGCTGTGAAAAAAACAAACTTCTAAGAAAAGATACGGCCGTGTATGCGGCAAAAAACGTATATTTCGTCACTCAAGGGAATCAAAATTTATAGGAGGACTTCCCGTTGACCTATTTAATTAATTTGGGTCTTATTTCAGTATATTTTTTTATGTGCTAATTAAACCCTTTCATTTGATACCCAACAAGGCACCTTCCCAAAATATTTATTTTTAAATTCATTACTTTATGTCCTCTAGAGGGCGCCATATTGAATGTGGTATGAAGTCACATAGCCTATAAAAAGCGGACGGTCAAGACGCTTCTAAGGATACCTCATTTGTCAAATTATTATAAGTACTTTTGAAGTTATGAGGGAACAGATGAACATACATAAATACGGGTTAAAATCACATAAGCCTCCCTAGTCGGGTAAAAAAAATAACCATTATTAACCACGTGATTTAGACCACGTGAGTTAGAAATAACGACCACATAGTTGCCATAGAGTGGCTATTTGGTTGTTATTTCGTGACAAACAGCCGCACAGTTTTTAAAATCGGTTAAAGGTTTTAGAATTCTTCATCAAAAATAAAAGAGTTGAACTCGTATTGAAAGCTCTGATACAATTGCTCTATTTTTCGTTACCCATTTTTATTAAAAACTGAAGTCTGTATGCTGTTGTAGGCTTTAGGGATCTGTGGTGCTATTTAAAATTGCAGGGTCTTGTCGATGAGAGTAGAATAATAACCGCGGAAAGTTTAGGTCACATGTAGAATGATGGTTGTGATCAAAAAGATAAAAAGAACGGTCTCAAACCAACGAATGGGCCACCCTATGCCTAAAAACGACAAAAATTCAAGCAGTGGGGACTGCTACTAGATATTACTGATAGAAATACCGACTTTGTAGAACCGGCACCCTAATTGCGTAATACTATCAGTCGACATCTGAATAATTTAGAAGGATATTTAACCCATTGCTTCATAAGATCGGAAAATTTGTCAGCTCAACAATGTCAATAACGTAACTAATGTTGTTGAGCTGTCAAAATTAAAGCCATCGCATCACCCCGCTGGGAATCGAACATATGTTAAAAAAATACAATATCATATTCATATATTTATTTGCATTCCATAATGTAGTATATGTGTTACAATGGCTTAAAGCTAAGGTATAATTATGGACCCTGTAGGGCACAGCAAGAACTAAAAAATATTATAATCTAGGACACAAATTAACAATAAAATTTAAAATATGTTATTAACATTAGAATAACTAAATAACATTTTGTTTTATTGAGATCAGCCTGATATAGGTTGTGGTACCTACATAATAATTATTTGGTGAGGTTATTAAACATAATTATGCCTATCATATTATATAATATTTATCTGTGTATGTATGAATGTCTCTATATGACTCTGTGTGGTGTCTGCTTGTGTTCTACTGATTATTTTGTCATGTATGTATTCGTTTATCGTGTAGTATGCTTTTTTAATTAATATTTGCTTGAAATCATAAATGGCATGATGGCATTATACGTTGTCTCCAAAGAATACAAGATTATTTTTCAAACTTATTCTTTAATGTTACCTAGGGACTTTTAAGTGCGGAATCCTTACCACTAGCGCCATTCACACTTGACCGTTTCGTTGTGCCAGTATTCGGTATGCTCGGATATTTTCCGTCGCCCGGGACGTGTATGAAATATGTCACTTTGTACCGCGGACGGCAGGCCGTTTGAAAAATAGATACTTTTTTCGGTAAAACGCTTGGAAACACAACACTATCCGTGCTTGTGCGGATCTGTTTGTGTCAACTGTAGTTCTTTAGGTCATGACGGGTTTCTGAGGGCTGTAAGACCTTTTTTAACCGACTTCTAAAAAGGAGGGAGTTCTCAGTTCGGATGTTTATATACAAGGTGTAACAGAATGAACGCAAGTCCTGAAAGTAGTTTGTTCATAATTGACTACTGAATCAACTTCAGTACCTAACTTTTATTATAGGTATTTTTTTTTTCATACCATCCGCCAATTGAGCCAAATGAAATTAAATCTTATTTCAAGGCAATAAGACTCAATTTTAAATGCTTAGAGTAATGTTAGTGTCAACACGATTTTCTTAGTAAAAATAGAAAGCTTTAAAAAAATTGTTTTGGTCATTGCTTTTAACTCACTACTGTAAATGGGGTGTATGAGGTCTTGCGTTAATTATGTTTTTTCGTGATTTCAGATTTGGTCCCATAGTGAAAGTTGTTCAGTTTGATGGTTTAAAGCACCTCTTAAAGTTTGTAGATTTGATTTTGAAACACCTTACACAGGGTTATTTGAAAAACACCAGCAACCTCTTAAGAGGTCATTGTACTCATCATTATGAACAACTTTTACTATGGGACCAAACCTGAAATCGCGAAATAAAAATCAGCTGTTCCCTACATTTATCTTCGTCTATCTCGTCAAAATGTAGGGAACAGCTGATTTTTTTTTCGCGATTTCAGGTTTGCTCCCATAGTAAAAGTTGTTCATAATGATGAGTACAATGACCTCTTAAGAGGTTGCTGGTGTTTTTCAAATAACCCTGTATACGGGTTACTTGTAATTCGACGTATATCCGTCAGGAGTTGATAGGGGGCCGAAATTCAATAGTTTTCGAGATATTTGAATTTTTAGGGTTTTTCGATAAAAGTCCAAATAAACAAAAAACTGCTTAATGAATGGGTATCATTAAAAAAAGATATTGTAGCTGGCACTTCAATTAAGCTATGAACACAATTAAAAGTACCTACTTAATTCAACAAAATAATTTCTAACATATTTAGTTCGTAATAAAACAAAGTCGGGGTTAAGTAAACCATTTATAACTCAAGAACAACTGGACCGATTTTTATGATATTTTATTTTTTGATTACCCCAGTGTTCCTTTAGCAGAATAACTATGGGAAAAGTTCACGAAAAAAAAGAAGGTAGGTACTTACTTAATTAATTTTCTCATACATTCAGTCTTCTTGATTCTGAGGCGGTATGAAGTTCAGCGGCGGGGTAGTTGCGTAACACACTATCAATAGCAATGGCTTTAATTTTGACAGTTCAACAACATCCATTGCACTATTTACGTTGAAATAATGACAGCCGCACAGGTCGATCGATCAGGTTAAGCTACGCTTGCCGCGGTTGGTCCGTAGATGGGTGACCATCTTTACACACCGTTACCCCTCCGTGCCTCGGAAAGCACACTAAGCCGTTGGTCCCGGCTGTCATTCGTGGATCTTTGGCAGTCGTTACTGGTAGCCCGAAGCCCGAAAGTCTGACAACCAGTATTACCAAGGGGTAGGTATCGTGACATTACCCAGTAACTGGGTTGTGGAGGTTCGTCATCTGCTAAATTCATAATGGTCGATCATTGGTCGGTCAATGGTCTGAGAAAAACTACTAAATTTCATGATAGATTTCATTTAATATTTATATTTTTACACATTGCGTATTAGTGTTTGCAGTCTGAAGTAGTAAGAAGTTCGTAAATTGCATTAAACATTACATTTATTCATTTGTCATTATTTATTTATTTAATACTTCAAGCACATACATGTACAGAGGCGGACTTAATGCCATAGGCATTTTCTACCAGTCAACCTTTGGGTGATGCAGAGACAAACAGAACGACACACATTACGACACGACACAACACACACGACACGACATTATGTACGAGATTACCATTTTATGCCATTTCTTTCAATGGAGTGTCAGTGGTTGACAATTGGAAAGTCATAATGACGCCATTATATTAGTAGATTACCAAACTTGTCAAAATCAACAATTATGAAATCAATAATAGACCATTCTGACACTATTGTAATAGCAGACTTGAGGCCCTGGTATTCAGCTGCATCCAGTTAGACTGGAAGCCGACCCCAACATAGTTGGGAAAAGGCTAGGCAGGTGATGAACATATGGAGCAATGCAATATCCTTCAAAATGTTTCAGATTGAGATTGATTTTGTGTTAGGTACGCAATTGAAGGGGTAAGTGGACAAAGGTGTTATCTAACAAAACTGAAATAATCGAGTTTCTTGCATGAACATGGTTTTAAGTGACGATAAATCGTCTGGTGGGCTCAAAACATCTAATTTTAATTGAAGAGGTAAGTGGACAAAGGTGTTAATTAACAAAAAATTAAAATTGAGATATGAGCGTTGGAAAATAATTTTCTAACGCTCATATCTCAATTTGAATATTTTGCTAGTTAACACCTTTGTCCACTTACTCCTTCAATTAGGAGGTGCTGGCTAATTCACAACTATACGACAAGCTATCATATCGAAAATGGCACATTTCAATAACCTGATTTCCCTTGCCCCCGACAGCAAACAGCTGTCGGAAGAATAGTGGTCGTCTATTTGATTTAAACTGACAACATTTTCGGGTTTTGGACTTGTGAACAGCGTTTATAGGACTCCTACGATAACATTGATTGATGTTCGATACGGTACCGAAGCGTATCGAGTAGTTGTGAATAGCTATGCAGGTCAGCTAGTGATGAATAAATTCCATTATTATGTTTTCTACGCCTTTATAAAAACAGACCTGGTGGGCCAATTCTCGTAATTTAAAACGTTCAAAATCTAGTCACAGTCTCATCTCGGAGACAAACAAATGTCAAAAACTTGTCAAAATGTAGGGAAATTTGAAGTATTTTTGACAGATAGAGACTGAGATCAGACGGTGAACGTTCTTAAAAATTACGAGAATTGCCTCTCTGTTTTCTTTTAAGTATCTAATGAGTTTTCTTGTTTCAGACACTAAAAACAAGTCCTAGCTCTTTGAGACAGTGTTTTTACATCAATTATAAGATTATTTCTTGTAAGACTTCTGAGAAAGCTAGGTCTTGCGGATATTAAATAAATTCGGAGTCCACAAGCTCGGAAAATTAAATTTGCCAGGGTTACTGCCGCCTCGTCTTACTTTCAGTGTTTTATTACTTAGTGTTCATTTGGAATTCTCTTTGATAACTTACTGCGGATATTTTTATTGTTTTAATTGTTAACGTGGCTTACAATTTATACTTTATTTTTAAAAGCCATTAATGTCCCACTGTTGGGCAATCACCTCCCTACTCCCTTTCCACTTCTCTGTTCAGACCTGCCAACGACCCATCTTTATTAAAGGAGCCTAGCTCATAAACTCCATTACTATTATACTTGAAAAATATAAGCACTCTGGCTACACTATAATTCGCTGTAACAGGCATACCTTCTTGGGCAGCGGGATTGTCCGAAAGGGTTAACGCTGCCCCGGAATATAAAGGGCTAGGGTTTTAGTCAGTAAGAGTCTGACACTCCCTCCTGCACCACCCTGAGCGGGAGGGGTCATTTGATGATATCCCATCCACAAAAAAAAGGCCTAGCTTCTTCCTAACCTTAATCAGGGACGATATTACGTGTAATTGAAAAATATTTCTATAAGAATCATCAAAGGCGAAGTTATTTTGAGTCTATAATGGGCTGCATCCAGACTCTCGGCTGCTACTGAGATATTTGTAATGGAAAAAATAAATACCACTAGGTTTTTCAGAAAACTCCATTAACCTGTGGATCTACTAACCCGGGACCATAATCAGCAGAAGCTCTTGTTGTGACCACTGGATCAAGTGTCATAACGTACAGAAAACCAAAGGTCTAAGTCGCTTCCTTAGATATTTTATTGTGTACAAAAATAATATAATTATTAACTCAAATTCCTGCACAACCCTTTGTAGATCTAACGGATCCAAACACGACAGATTTATAGGTACATAAAATAAAAGATAAAAGCAAAGATATCTGAGTGAGTGCAGGCAACGGGAACGATAGTGAGTGACTCGCGAACAGATAAATCGCATTTGTGCCTCTCTGACCGCTTCCTTAACTACACTCAATTAGTTAGTTAGGTTAGTTGGTAGGTGCAAGTTACGAGATATAGCGAGAGTTATAAAAATATAATAATAATAATAGCCTCCCCGACCGATTTCGGTCACGGTGGCTAATCTCAACGGAGATTAACCGGGTACGCAGGAGATATTATAGTGCACAAGTGGGTGCACAGACACAGGTGCACTCTCTGTTCCTTTACTCTCAAAGTCCGATGGGACGGCAATCCGACACGACCGGAGAGAGATCAGGCGCAGGACCAACGGCTTTACGTGATTTCTAATTACGGCTGAACCACATTATGGAAAGGTTTTAACACGGACATCTTAACCTATTAGTGGGCATTATTATATCTACTATTACAACAAGCCACCATTGGATAACTTAGTTCCTAAGTAGATGTAGTTCCGCGTGTCGTACATATACTATACCTACCTGCATAAAAGTTGCCAATTGTTAACTTGTTAACTTGACAAGTTAATTTACACCTCTGCATACATTCAGAGCATGTAAACTTATGTAGGTGAAGTTATTCTACGCCCACACAAGGAGCATTTGTGACAGTACAAGTATCGAAACTCCTTGTGTACTCCATGTCCTTTCTCGGCATATGGAGGTGAGTGGAGGAGGGGTTGACTTCCATAAAATATGACGCCTTATGGCATAAGTTTTAAGTCAGTAAAACTTCCAGCAACAAACTTCCTAGGCGAAGATTTTAGTTACAAAATCATCGATAACTTTCAAGCAAAATCGCTACAGCTTATCAATGAAACCGCAGACCATGCTCAAACGAACGCGGCAAAATAGTTCGCCATCCATTGCGGGCGAATAGAGAAAACTGGTAAAATGAATTAAGATTTTAACTCCTCCGTCGACCAGCCGAATTAGCCTTATTCTGCGCACTGCTCACAAAATAGTTTATTTTCAGTTTCGCTAATGTTATAAAGTGGCGAGTTTTATTAGGTGGCAGATAAAGTAATTATGTGGAATTTTGTTTTGATATTGTTGCTGGTTAATCAAGCATGGATGCTGTTCTTCCAGGGCCCTAATTCACTATGACACTCGAAATGATTCCTTACTTCAAAACCATGTCCGTATCTAATCCCGCCATATTCGCGTTCATTTCGCGCGGTTTCGTTCATAGTGTCTTAGAGAAGGACGGGCTGAAGCTACAGTCCGGCCGTCGAGCGAATGCGTTCTTGACACTTGTCAGTTGCCCCGATTCTGTTGTTCACAACCTAAACTAAATTTAAGTTCAGTGCATCTTTTTCTTTCTATTTCATTAAGAAAAGGACAGAAGATAAATATTAGTTTAGTCCTGTCAAATTAGATAATCCATAGACAAGTTTAGACGTGATTAAAAATTGGCTACTTACTAAAAATAAGTCAATTTACGTCAGGCGCTGACTAATTTGTGTAATAGTGTGTGTGATAATCCGATCCCTAAAGAAATTTACGATGATTACATTTCTGTAGTCGAACTAACGGATACAGACGCAAAAAAGAAGAAAACAAATGACGATGGTCGGACGTAGTGTTTACATTCTCTTTGGTCGGACTGGTAAAGAAAAGACTTTGCTTGCTAAAAATATATAAATTGTATTTATTGTGCTCGATAATCAAGGTTACAAGGTAAGTTATATTCAAACTACCTATGTTTTTACTTACGAATCCAAAATGTAACGTTTATTTATATAAATACTTACTTGTATTTCGTGGGATCATATGTATTTTGGGGAGCAAAGGTCAATCGTCTGATAAAACTGGTTACATACATGTTCGTTTGTAACCAGTTTATTTGTTTTTTTTTTTACTTTATGTCTAAGCGGTCAAACTAATTTAAGGTTCTATCTTCAAAGTTGTTAGATGATTTAATTTCTGTAAGTAGGTTTGCACAAACACTTTTACACGTCAATCTATCTAATCTAACTAGCCTGTACTTCTTCACTTCTTCTTCTTTCCAGAGCCAGTCCCTACGGTTGGAGTCGAGCCTGTCCCGCCATCTTTGTCTTGGCCTGCCGCGATGGCGTCGTGCGTTTAGTGGGACTCAATCGGTGGTTCCCAGTTGGTGGTACACATCAATCATATTTCTAAAAACTAGTTGAGGTTGGCGTCTCCTATCTGACTACCTTGAGAAGAAAGGCCGAAAAAAACTTAAATTCCAGACATAATCTTGGTCAGATCATGTGAAGACCATGTAGATAGGTGTCTGAAATGATCTTTTTGAGGAAATAACCACACAGATTGAGTGGACCTGTCCAGTCAGTGCATATACATTTGTCAAAAATCGTGCAGTTCAACTCAGAACTTAAGGAGCTCAAAGATTTGACGAACAATACCAAAGAAAGGACATTAATTTGTGTAGTCCGCATACATTACTCAAACTGCAGGATCATGATTAAAACTAACTAAGAATGAAAAGTTCCCCAAGTATATCGGACATAATCCCTTCATTTTGAGTGAATTTTGTTTTGGATCTCTTATCCAGATGTTCTCGCCATATTTGCCGATTATTCCTTAATATAATTAAATACACAGACAATGCTATTGCTTTCAAGTAAGCTGCTAAATTAAATATAACATTAATGGTCAATGATTTTACTTTCAATGTTACAGTTAGATCTAATATTGCTATTACAGTACTGAGTAAAAAAATCAACGAAGCAATGTAGAAGCCACGCCATTTGCTAAAAGATTTAGTCACAACTACACTATCACGGAATAAAAAATATACAACTATTATATAAATAACAAAACTAATCGCCACGGGTATTAATAACATTACAATGATGACATTAGTTAATATTTGAGATGTTATTATTTCACTGGAAACGTAGACATGAACTAGGGTCGCAGGAACATAAAGTAATAAAATTGTTATAAAAGGTAGACCCCACGCAAATAGGCTACTCTTAAGGTACCTCCTCCGAATGTCAAGACTAAAACCTTGTACATAATCAACACAAAATATGTAGCACAACACAAGTAACCAACTATTAAACGTTAGCGCTAGATATATTAATAGAGCTCTATATATAATATACACTTCTAGATACCGGACCAATTCCTCTGAATATAGGTTTAATATGTTGTGGAGTAAGAAAGTTAGCGTATTCGCTATAATTGCACCGAGGAGCACATAGTTTCTGAAATTACGAAATTTCTTGATTACGAACCACGATGTCACTCCGTATACGGCCGCTGCGAGGGTCAGCACGAACATAATCCATCCAATATTGATATACCATGAGTCACCAATGAGTTCTCTATAGGTTTCTGGGCTGGTAATATTGGTATGTGTGTCGGCCATGGTGAGCGTCGCGTACGCAGTCTGATACGCTGATGAGCAGTTTACACGCGTCCACTAAGTTACTCGCCGCAAAGCGCTATGATACCGGATCCTGTTATATTATCTACTTCTGCTAACTTCTGCTCGCGGCTTCACCACCATGGATGTTGTAAATATCATGGGTTCTAATTTTCTTGTGATGATCCATAATTATTTTTCTAAAATAAAAGCCTAAGTTATTCCTTGTGACATCAGCTATCTGCCTGTGAAAGTCCCGTAAAAATCGGTCCAGCCGTTTTGAAGAATACAAACAGATAGACAGAAAGACAGACAGACATACAAACAGACAAAATTTAAAAAAGATATATATTATAAGTACCGTATTTAGATACTTTCTTATGCTTTTAGTAAAAAGCTGTTATTTTGAAACAGACACTTCAATTTTATTTATTTGTATGTATAGATTTAAGACAAGTTTGTAGATTTGGAACCAGACAGTCCACTTTGCGCTGCGTGTGCTTATTATTAATGTTTAACTTTTTTATTGATTTTTTTATAGGTTTTCAAAAGCCGTGTCCTAAATCGTGAAATAACACGGACAAAAAAATATGCACATTCCATTTACACATTGTATTATTTGTTTATGTACAGAGGACAGCATATCAAGCTACCCCAATCTGTCAAATTTTCTCAATTGAATATGAACCTTATTCCCATGTAGTAAAGTTGAAAATCTATCAAAGAAATTTGACAGATTGAGATAGCTTGATGTGCTGGCGACTGTACATAGGTAGTTAATATATTGTATGATAAAAATGAACAACCTAAAGAAATAATACGTCGTTTTTAACCTCTCTGAACTTGTCAGTTTTTACTTCAAAATATTATTTAATTATATTGGGGCTGGCTGGAGACGTCTGCCGCATATCAGACGATCAATGGGCCAAACTTCGACCCAGTGGGTCCCGCTTAAGGTGCCACTTTTCGATGTTTTTTCTATACAAATTTTGGGAGAATATTACTCCACTGTTTGACATTGTGCATCCAAAGTTAAACATGATATCGTTTTGACTTATTATTAATTGTGTCTGTACGGAAACAGAATAGTAAAATAAAAAGCTATTAAAAAGTTATGAGCCAACAAAGATTCGTTTTTCTTGCTAATTTTAACGTAACAAGAAAAACTAATCTAATAGTAATAAAAGAACTGTGAAATCTTCAAAACCAAGTCCGTACCGACAAAGCTTAGTTCTCGAAGAGATCAACAAACTTTATTCGTAATTGATTTATGCAATGGTTTTTTCATAAAACTCGATTTTCCGAAGCACTTTTCGAATCTTTTTACGCGCCTATTAGTTCGGAACGGTGTTTCTGTGCGTAAAACTAGACGTTTTTCGTGTAGACTAGCGTCAAACTGCTCATCACTGATACTAGCACTGTCGGACACGAAGCCAGGCGAGACAGCGTGCTTTTTGGCCATGACCACCAGTGAGTTCGAGCTCGCGACTAGTTTACTCTTAATGGCAAATGACATCGCGGCAGGCCCAGACAGACGGAGATGGCAGGATGAGCTGGACTCTAATACAGATTGGTCCTTGGCGAGGGAGCCCTTCGCCCAGCAGAGGGACACAAATTGCTACAAAAACTAAATTTCTATCACTAGGTACAGACCCCAGCACATCAAGCTACTACTTACAATCTGTCAAATTGCTTTAACAGATTTTAAACTTTATCGGTAAAGCATAATGTTCAAAGTAGATTGGGAAAATTTCACAGTTTCGGGTAGCTTGATGTGCTGGCGTCTGTACTTGCTATTTGAAAAAAAAAAAACAGAGTAACCAGAAGGGCAATTCTCGTAATTTTAAGAATGTTCACAGTCTGATCTCAGTCTCAATCTGTCATAAAATACTTCAAATTTCCCTTCATTTTGACAAGATTTAGACATTTGTTTGCCGAGATGAGAGACTGTGACTAGATTTTGAACGTTTTAAATAACGAGAATTTGCCTTCTGGTTAGGTGGACTCTGGGACTCTTATTACTGTACTGATAGAATGAGGTCCAACACTTTTGCATTGAAACTCTGTTACGCCAAACCTAACTGCGCACTTTCAATCACAATCTGAATCATTTTGAAGGATATTACTAAACAATTGCTTCATTTGTTCGAAAAGTTTGTCTGCTCAACAACGTAAATGATGCAATGAATGTTGCTGAACTGTTAAAATGAAAGCCATTATATTGATACTGATAGTGTTACGCAATTACCCCGCTGGAATAAACTTTATTATTATTACTGAGAATACATTGTTAGACTTTTAGTTTTCCTCTATAGGGTGACTGGTAATTAGTGACCGATACCTAAACACGTGATTGTACTCATGATAACAAACAACTTTTACTATGGGACCAAACCTGAAATTGTGAAAAAAAAATCTGCTGTTGTTCAGTCATTTATGTTCGCCTAACTGGTCAAAATGTAGGTACTGCAGCAGATTTTTTTTCGCGAATTCAGGTTTGGTCCCATAGTAAAAGTTGTTTGTTATCATGAGTACAATCACGTGTTTAGGTATCGGTCACTAATTACCAGTCACCCTATATAATTAGGACTGAAGCTCAGACTTCAGAGGCCTCTCTAAGGTAAGATAACTAATAAAAATGTATACCTATGTTACATGAAAAACGCTAACAAAAAAATGAGACCGATGATGGTATCATCTTACTAACTAGCTTCTGCCCGCGACTTCCGCGTACAATTTCTTGTTTATTTATTTATATATACTTTATTGTACACCAGAAAATACATAACAAAAAAAAAAAATTACCCCTATATTACTTCGTTTTCGCTTAACGTTCTGACTTTTTTCTTTTTGCTCGACTCTTATGGGCTTAGCGTGATGTTAAATAGCTTAAGTATATAATAGCTTTCCTCATGAATTGGGTTATGAAATGCGAACATTATTTTTCAAATCCGATTAGTGGTTCCAGAGATAAGCGCGTTTAAACAAACAAACTCTTCAGCTTTATTATTCGTAGGTATAGATTATCATCGAAATCGGCGCAAGAGGCAAAGAATTAGGTGTCGCTGAACGTACATAAAAATTACTAAAAACTGCTCAATTTTTATATTAATTTATTTACAGGTCATAAAATCACAATTCGACATAAGTCGCCATGTTTGTTACTCCACATCTGTTGAGTCCTCGTCTGATCCTGAAAAATATATTTAAAAAAAATCATAATCACATAATCTATTTAAAAAAAATATATTAAAAAAAAAATTTAATCAATATCATCACGAATGTACGTGAATGTCTGCCCTGGGAGAGAAGGCATAGGGTTTTAAAAAATCCCCACATTTCAATCGCCACGTCGGAAGTCAAGTAAAAGGGGGGGCGAGCTAAGAACAATAAAAGTCAAGAAATGTAACTTAAGCTCAAAAATGGCACCACGCAAATGTTTACCGCGGTGGGCGTTGCCGAAAAGGTCACCGCTCACCAGAACCAATCACGGCGCTTGCCGGAATGCAACGTTTTACGCGAGCGCAGCTGATTGGCTTATTTGCATGTGTGTTCTTTAGTTCGAATACTAGAGGTATTTTGTCAATGTTGTGAAGTTGGAGCCGAATTTCTCGTTGATTTTGTTCATAGTTACGCTTTCTGACTTTTTATTATTCGTAGGGGGCGAGCCTATGAGGGTCTATATTCTGTAATGTACTCTGAAATAAACACACATACAAACCAGGTACAAAATTTGAAACCCAATAACACTTTACCCTCGCCCCTCGCCCCTCGCTTCACCTCTAACAAAAGCGAAGTTAATTATGAAAGTAGGGATAAAACGGAGTTTTCACATATCAATAATATTCAATTATTGTATTTGTTTCTGTTAATTGGTTAAACACTTTTACACGTCAAAAAAAGTAGAGAAGAGAAGTAGTTTTAATAGGTACCTACTTAGTTTTTTTCAAAATTTTTGTTCTTCTGTCCAAAGCACCTATCATCTAATCTCTTCACCACCCTTGGTTGACCGGTAGAGAATGCCTAAGGCCCTTCCGCTTTTGTACCTTTTTAACCGACTTCAAAAAGGAGGAGGTTATCAATTCGGTTGTATGTTTTTTTTTTTAATTTTTTTTTTATGTTTGTTACCTCAGTACGCCGTCATTTATGAACCGATTTGGATTTTTTCTTTTTTATTTGAAAGGATATGCTTCCAGATTGGTCCCGTTTTTTTCAAAATCCAGTTCTGATGATGGGATCCATGAGGAATTGAGGGAACTCCTCAAATATTATAGGCATACATATAGCAATTTTGGTATTTTCATCAACATGTCAAGCATTTGCATTCAAAAAGTATAATTTGGTGAAGTGGAACTGATGAAGGAGACCACAGATAGCCACAGAAACTCTTCAATGATAATAAGTATTTCACGGGTGGCGATAAGATATCTCGATTAAGATAGTTAAGCGACTATGACGAAGCAAATTCAAATAAATGGTTCTGACGAAAATGGTACCATCAAACCGATCTGATGATGAAGCTGGAAGGTAGGTACTGGAACTTCGTAATAAAACCATGTATTCTAGCCGTGTTTGGGCTTATTGGAATTGTCATGAGATGCACTCTGACTATAAAAAGTAAAAAATAAAAACGTTTTAATAAAAAAAACAACCGACTTCAAAAAAAAAACACTACAAAGTGTAAAATAACTTTAATTTTAATTTTGGAAGTCGGTGGCAAAAACGTAAATACAAAAACAAAGACACCGACTTCCAAAATTAAAATTAAAGTTATTTTACACTTTGTAGTGTTTTTTTTTTTGAAGTCGGTTGTTTTTTTTTGTGCGAATTATAAAAAATAAAAAAAGATTACGATGTTGGTCCCATGGTGAGAGTTGTTTAGTTTGATGGTCTGTACCACATCCTTAAATCTGGCTGGTAATTGAAAAGTAACCCTGTATACAACGTCATGCCTGACAACAATCGTTGGGCAGTTGCCCACCCGACACAACACCCGTCTGGTCGGAGGATCCCTCCCTTTTCTATGGAGGGATGAGTGAACACTCTGTTCCTCATGCCTTTATATAGGGTGACTGGTAATTAGTGACCGATACCTAAACACGTGATTGTACTCATAATAACAAACAACTTTTACTATGGGACCAAACCTGAATTCGCGAAAAAAAAATCTGCTGTTCAGTACCTACATTTACGGTCTAAATTTTGACCAGTTAGGCGAACATAAATGACTGAACAGCAGATTTTTTTTTCACAATTTCAGGTTTGGTCCCCTAATAAAAGTTGTTTATTATCATGAGTACAAGCACGTGTTTAAGTATCGGTCACTAATTATCAGTCGCCGTATATTTCTATTTGTATTGGGGTGCCGCACTAAATCCGAATTTTTTACGAATTTAGAACGTTCCCAACTCAGTTTGAATTCGGATCGGATACAGTGCGAAAACGCTCTTATAAACTCAGAGGTCACAGTCTTTAAAGTCCATTCATCTTGGTAAGATCGTAATGAGGACCATGCAGATTATTATAAAGGGTTTCTTGTCCCACTAACCTGATATAGCCATCTTCTCCCCAGTTCTTGCCCCACCAGTTGAGAAGAATCCAGTACTCCTGCGTATACCCTACTAGAAGCATCGCGTGGTTCAACGTCCATGAAGTGCAGAATAGATCGTCGTAGATACCGCTCCTGATTGTGAAATAAAAATCATAAAAGATTTAATATTTTTTTGTTTAACCTAATTTCCGAGCTATACAGGGTTATATTTTGTAAAACACCAGCAACCTCTTAAGAGGTCATAGTACTCATCATTATGAACAACTTTTACTATGGGACCAAACCTGAAATCGCGAAAAAAATCAGTTGTTCCCTACATTTTGACGAGATAGACGAACATAAATGTAGGGAACAGCTGATTTTTTTTTTCGCGATTTCAGGTTTGGTCCCATAGTAAAAGTTGTTCATAATGATGAGTACAATGACCTCTTAAGAGGTTGCTGGTGTTTTACAAATAACCCTGTATACAACGGCCCGACATGAATCATCGGGCAGTTGCCCGCCAGATGGAGGATCCTTCCTTTTCTATGGAGTGTGAGTGAACTTGACAGCTCACTTCAACTAAGTTTTCACAGTGAGTTTAACACCAGCTGGGCAGAGATCATAAATACCTGTAGAGCTGAAATGTAAATGGTGCAGCGTTAATAGCCACGGCTAGAGGTCCGATTGTTGCGAGGCTCTTTTCTACGGCCGCCTCGTTACCAACAGGTAGGGTCGCCCATCTTCGAGGTCGGACCCGCACGAGTTGCCTATTGTATTTGCAGCTACCATCCTGGAGGATAACAAATAGATGATTTAGGGCGGTTGGTAGCAACTGGATGAGTGTAGCTGAGGACCGAGTTTGTTGGCGTGTGATTGGAGATTCCTATGTCAGCTGTTGACTGATGATGAATTATTTTCAACTGCTTTATGGCGGTCGGAATATTTGTTAGTCTGTAAAGTTAGTCGCTCATCTGACAGTGCTGACTGTCCCGGGTTTGCCTGAAATTCTTAGGTCATGTCATTGGAGATAGAATTCTGTCGAATGTTTAAAAAATATCATGTCAAAATTTTGTAACACACTACGAATCTCAATCTGAATTCGTTTTAAAGGAATGGCTAATCCATTGCTTCATATGTTCGAAAGATTTGTCTACTCAATAAAGTAAATAACACAATTAATGAAAAAATTGTTGCACTGGCAAAATGAAAACCATTAGTTACTATTGTTAGTGTGTTACACAATTACCCCACAGGTGTGCCGTGCGTCAACCCAAACTGGACGTGTCTAGCCGTTCAGGCTTGTACAGTCAACAGCAAAAGTGATGATGAAAATCAGAAATTCAATACTAGAACGGAGTTCGCGTCAGAACTGTGTGGCGACGAAGTGTCGTTATGTAATTGTAAATTAAACCAAACATTTACTACTTCGACGCCACACAGTTCTGACGCGAACTCCGTTCATGAATTAGTATTGAATTTCTGATATTCATCATCTACTTTTGCTGTTGACTGTACAGACGCCAGCACATCAAGCTACCCGAAATTTTCCCAATCAACTTTAAACCTTATACTTTAGCGATAAAGTTGAAAATTTATTAAATAAATTTGACAGATTGGTTACCTGTACTTGGTTATTGCTTATGACCAAAGTAGTTCCAATAAATAGTTATTGTAACGGTTCTGAATAAAATCAAGCAAAATGCACACTGGTTAAAATAATAAATTAACAGATGGGCAATACTCGTCATTTTAAGAACGTTCACAGTCTCAATCTGTCAAACACCTTAAATTTCCCTACATTTTTGACATTGATGGTCGCTGAGATGATATTGCGACTAGATTTTGAATGTTTTTGATCACGGGAATTGGCATTCTGATATACAAACCTTTCCAACATAAGGGTACTGCGATTCGGTGATCAATCCGTCTCTGGCTGCATATCGCAGTGCACCCCGCAACGAACCTCCATCGCAGCCCGCGTTGCCGTCCTTGAAACTACAGTCCACTATCTGCTGGGGACTACAGGATAAACAAAAGTATGCCTGGGTTACTTAAAACAGGTCACAACAACCCTTTTCACTGCGCTTTTAAATTGCGTGCACAAACATCAACGCAGACATCAAACGGGGCTCCGTCGACGTACAACTAGGTGCATCCTACGTCGACGGACTCACGGAGCCCCGCTTAGCGGGGCTCCTATTTCTGTGTAAAGGGTTTAAAGTAACCTAACCAAACCTAACCTCGGGGTGCCCTTCACTCGCTCTTGCCCCCTCAAGGCTCAAGCCCTCCGCCGGCCCGGCGCGTCCATCGAATACATTTTTAGCCGTCTCGTTTCGGTTAATGTGCACATTAGCCGGCTAATCTTAAGTATATGTTTACACCCACCTTTAGCCGTAACATATTATTATATACAAATGTCGGATTCAAAGGAAAAACAAGAGTTGTTACCTTACTTGTAACCAGCCTATCGATTCTGTAAAAATCTCACCGTGATAACGTAGGTAAAGTGAACGTGAAGTAAACTATCAATGGAGGCAATCCCTAACATCAGGAGGAATGACAGCTCACTTCACCTTAGTTTTCACGGTGAGATTTTTATAGAATAGCACTGCTGTACCTATTAGCAGCACAATAAATACAATTTTATATTTTTAGCAACCAGCGTCTTTTCTTTATCCATTCGATCATCCTCAATAATTGTTCTCTCCTTTCCGGCTTTCCTTCTTGTGTTTCCACTGGCATTAGTTCGTTCGGATACATTCATACAATGATCTGCGTGATATTATGTTATGTTCATTATAACTTAAATCAGCTGAATGGTTTTTATTTGAAAAAAGAATTTAAATACACAAATCAATTGCACCCAACACTCTCGGAAGTCTAGATATTTTATAAAAGTCAGTTGCAACAGATAATCTCTCCTCATCTGCGTAGCCTTTTCCCAACTATATATTGGGGTCGGCTTCCAGTCTAACCGGATGCAGTTTAATAATAATACTAGTACCAGTATTTTATGTGGAGCGACTGCCTATGAGCCTATCTAACCTCTACCACCCAGTTACTGGGTAACACAATACCGCTTGGTAAGACTGGTGGTCAGGCTTTCGGGCTTCTGACGACCCGTAACGTGTTTTCCGAGGCACGGAGGGATCTAGATATGTAACAAATTTAGAAATGGGCTTATTTTGTACGAGTGCGTTAAGAATTAGTACGGAATATTTAAAAAAATCAGCTGTTTAATACAGCTGTTTAATTGATTTTTTTTTTCGTGATTTCACAGTTGGTCCCATAGTGAAAGTTGTTCAGTTCGATGGTCTAAAGCACCTCTTAAAGTTTGTAGGGCTAATTTTTAACACCTTATATAACCCTAGGCACCAATTTTGTATTATTTCCCGCGAAATCTTACCGTAAACGGACAAACTTTTATTTTGACAATTCAAACCACACCATTATGTCATAGAGTCATACGTTAATAGTAGTGTTTGCGTAATATTCTATCTATTAAAGAATATTCTATCTATTTGATAGCTATTTGCGACGTTACCTTTATGGTGATTGCGCAGTGATTACCGCGAAATTAAAATTTTCTTACGTTTTTTGCAATTAGCAGGTCAGTGTCAGGTTGTATCTTGATCAAAATATGATTCGCGACTATAACAGGTACTTATTCACAGAATTATAGTCATTAGAATCATTAATACATCTTCCTAAGTTAGATTTGTACCACAAGAAGAAATCTCCTAGGTAAAAGTGTTTAGGGTACAAATCTCACTTATAAAGATGTATGAATGTTTCTTATGATTATAATTCTGTAAATACGTACCTGTTATAGTCGCGAATCAAATTTTGATCAAGATACAACCTAACACTGACCTGCAAATTGCAAAAAACGTAAGAAAATTTGAATTTCGCGGTCTACCACTTCCCATTCACCTTAAGTAGCAGCCATATTTACCTTAGCTCCCCCCAAAAGCCATGGCGCCGATAGAGTTGCGCCTGCAACGCGTGTGTGACAGCAAACGCGTAGCACGCTCCGCAGTGATGTTGCTCTTCTAGCTTAGGCTTGAAGCCTGTAGTGCGCCAGTCGACCTGTTAAACATATTCTATCTAATATATAAAATTCTCGTGTCACAGTGTTAGTTACCATACTCCTCCGAAACGGCTGGACCAATTTGTATGAAATTTTGTGTGCATATCGGGTAGGTCTGAGAATCGGCTACTATCTATTTTTTTTTGCAAAACGATGTTTGCGGGGTCAGCTAGTTTTATATATAAAATTCTCGTGTCACAGTGTTAGTTACCATACTCCTCTGAAACGGCTGGACCAATTTGTATGAAATTATGTGTGCATATCGGGTAGGTCTGAGAATCGGCTACTATCTATTTTTTTTTTTTCTAAACGACGTTTGCGGGGTCAGCTAGTATTTTATATTATTAGCCTGTGATGTCCCACTACAGGGCAAAGGCCTCCCTACTCTCTTTCCACTTCTCTCTGTTCAAAGCTGCTAAGGATTAATTCTTGTTGAAGGAGTCCAGCTCATCCTGCCATCTCCGTCTGGGCCTGCCACGACGTCGCTTGCCATTAAGCGGGACCCACTGGGTCGTAAGTTTGGCCCATTGTTCGACTGGTATGCGGCAGATGTGTCCAGCCCAGTTCCATTTTAGCATGGCAGCTTTCCAAGTGACATCAGTTATCTTTGTGATGGAACGGATGGTCGTATTCCTAACCCGGTCTGTGAGTTACTTAATCAAAATATTTTACTTAATATAAACCTTCATGGGCACTTATAAAACGTCAGAAGCTAGGCGCACGGTTCCAATTGATCGTTTCCTATGGAGAAGAGCCGGCAAAAACTCCACGGTTACTCTTTTACAAAAAACCGGTCAAGTGCGAGTTGGACTCGCGCACCGAGGCAGGGTTCCGTACTTTGTAGGTATGTAACTAATAATTTACGGTTTTCGGATTGTTTTCTTCACTTGTGCTACATGACATTGCTTCTTGCTAAATTTCATGATTCTAGGTCAACGGGAAGTACCCTATAGGTTTTGAATCTGGAACATAAACGCCGCTTTTGATTGCGTTGACTTAGAAGTTTGATTTTGGACGTGATAACGTCTTATAAATCGATGAACACTGGCTGCACGCACGAAAAAGTGTCACGTTCCGCCTGAGCCTGAGCGTGCAAGCGAGAGCGCGGAACAAGCGATAGAGAGGCACGATCGGCCCAAGCTTTGGCTTGTGACACATTTATTCATCAATGTTTCTGACGTTATCACGTAAAACTATCGTCCGTAAACCAACTTTACAGACCAATTTTTTCACTGCTTCAAGGGATTGCAGCCCTGAGTATTTGATATAAATTTCAACTGATAACTCCACGCGTTCCTGAGAAAAAAGGCCTTGACAGACGGACAGACAGACGGACAATGAAGAGATCTTATAAGGGTTCCCTTTTTCCTTTTGAGGTACGGAGCCCTAAAAATTGGCTTTTCATTTCTTCGTCTTCCTCCTAACTACACCAAGAGTACGCACGGCTACACATCAAGCTATACAGAACCAGTATAAGCTGACTTCTGATTGTTCGGAAAACCTATACAATGCGAGGTCAGCTAAAACTGCAACTGTATAGTTTGATGTGTCGCCGTGTGTTTTTTCTTCAATTCTAGTGTTAATATCTACATCTTATCATGTAATATTTTTTTTGTTTATTTGAGTAATTTTTCCCTTTAGCAATATAATTTAATGCCTCACCGTTTCAGGTACACTGCGAAGCAAACTCTTTCTGAAAGCAATCTTATGGTGATCCTCTGCCGGGTCGAACAGTGGAAACGTGTGGAACAGCTTCAGAAACTTGTTGAAGTATTCTTTTACGTCCTAAAACGAAGAACAAAATGTTATGCAAATTGTGGAACACCTCAATTACCAAAACCGGCCTTACTAATACGACATAAAGGTGTTTTTTCACTGCAGAGGAAGGGCCTCTTTCCATACGGAGAAGGAGCAAGCACTGATAACTACGCTTGTTCACTAGTTTTTGAAGATATCCTACACACATTGGGCACCATAGGTTTCCAACCCTTGGTGAGAGACCTACGTATGCCTATGTCTAAACGTAGCTGCAGGAACAGCCATTAATAATTAATGAATTCATAATCCTACTAATATTATAAATGCGAAAGTTTGTGAGGATGGATGGATGGATGTTTGTTACTCTTTCACGCAAAAACTGCTGAACGGATTTAGATGAAATTTGGCACACATATAGATTATATTCAGGATTAACACACAGGATACCTTTTATCCCGATTTTCCTACGGGATCGACACTTATGCGGATGAAACCGCGGGGCGCAGCTAGTAATACTATAAAGAGGTATTTGTTTGTTTGTATGTAGAGGGTAATC
Organism: Globia sparganii; assembly: GCA_949316385.1. Lineage (NCBI taxonomy): Eukaryota > Metazoa > Arthropoda > Insecta > Lepidoptera > Noctuidae > Globia > Globia sparganii. Next base: position 3,829,888 of record OX438677.1, read on the forward strand.
TCCGGAACTGCCAGTCGGATTTAGAAAATAATTTTTCCAATTCTTGAAGGAGGCTATTTAACATCACGCTATGACTCTTGGGAGCCGAGCAAAAGGAAAAAAAATCTAAAAGAACGCTAGGCGAAAACAAAGTAGTATCACGGGCGAGCTATGGGATACGACGCATTGGTTTGGGGGCCTAAAAATCACGCAGGCGAAGTCGCGGGCTAAGCTAGTTTTCATATAATAGGACAGAATACTATTCGATAGCTCTGAGATACAAGTGCTATAAAATTCATGGAATCAGCGTTCGGCCGTAGTACTTAATTAACGGCCGAACCCAATTACCTATCTATCGCCAGTTTTGGCATACTGGAGATAGAAAACCCTATCTATCTCTGGTTTTAACGTCCCAATAATCTATATCAATAGCGATCTGTATGATTATATTATACTGACAGTTATAATTATACTGGCTACCATCAGTAGCTATCTGTCAATAGGTTATTGGGTTCAGCCGTAAGCCTCAAATGTAAACTACAAAGTGTTAAAAAATTAACTCGTAAAACTTTAAGAGGTGCTTGACCATCGAACTGAACAACTTTCACTATGGGACTAACTCTGAAATCACGACAAAAAAATCACCTGAACTTAATACATTTTGGTCGAGTAGGTATTTTTTTTATTTAGTAGGTATTAAACTTTTGTATTAAACATCAGATTTTTTTCGTGATTTCAGAGTTGGTCCCATAGTGAAAGTTGCTCAGTTCGATGGTTTAAATCTAAAGCACCTCTTAAAGTTTGTAGGATTAATTTTTTAACACCTTATTTATTGGTTTCATTAATGTAGAGTGCGCTGAAGTAGGCTCTGTGGTTATTATGTAGCTACCTAGTAAAAAGTGTCATCATTCACAGCCCGACTTCACCCACCACTAGTGCTAAGCACAGACCTCTCTTTTCATGTGACAGCCTCATCAAGTGATCCAGGTTCTACCCGCGATGGTAACAATGTGGTCCGCCCATCTCACCGCCGGACGACCGACACTTCGTTTTCCAGTACTTGGACGCCACTCCATGAATAATGTAGCTATCTATACTAACTCGTTTTGAAAGTCTGTTCACGACGTGGAAAAATATGAATGGAAGTGTTGAAAGCATAGTTAGAATCGACTTCCTGAATTGGACTTCCATTTTAACAGCAATCTGATTTTATACACCGAAAGTACAACGAGTTATGTATTCACAAAGACACAACTATTACAATTTACTAGCTTACACTAAATATTCTTGTATATAATATAATTACTATATATTATATACAAGTATAATTATATAAAGATTATTATTTTTAAAATAACATTTAAAATAATAATATGACGAATAAAGTCGTTAAGAGGAAATGCGGTCGTAGAGACTTTTGAAAAAGCCTAAATAAAAGGTCATAATTCGAGGTTTGGCTCTCGGCTATTTCCTCCTCCAATATTTTGGACCAATTTAAAAGATATTTCATAAACTGAACATGAAGGATATACCTACAGGGTTATTTGAAAAACACCAGCAACCTCTTAAGAGATCATTGTACTCATCATTATGAACAACTTTTAATATGGGACCAAACCTGAACCCCGAAAAAAAAATCAGCTGTTCCCTATATTTTGAGGAGATAGACGAAGATAAATGTAGGGAAGATCATATTTTTTTTGCGATTTCAGGTTTGGTCCCATAGAAAAAGTTGTTCATAATGATGAGTACAATGACCTCTTAAGAGTTTGTTGGTGTTTTTCAAATAACCCTGTATACTGTGTCCCCATACAATAGGCCTCTGTTGATAGCGGTGTAAATACGCATTTTTTGAGGGTTCTAGAGCTTATAAAAATAATTTATCGTCAAAAAGGAAAACATAGGGACATACAAGTAAGAGTATACTGTGTCTGAAATGATTCAGAATCGGGTGAAAAATCTTATTAGACATAGACAATTTGATATTACCAGATCTCCGAAAAGATTTAGATGCAGCGAATACGACTTTTTTCCGAGCAGGAAGTCGCGGTTGTGTTGCGCCACTATCTGCAGATTGTTGCGCCACTTCGTTAGTGCTTCTAATTCCTGGTGAGGTGTTGCGTAAGCTTTTTTGTGGACTGACTGTAAAGAGAACAATGGGAACGTCTTTTATTGTCAAACTCAAACTCAAAGCATTAGAATAAAAAGAGTGTATTTAGTTTTCACATCAATCCTTTTTGTTCTGTATAAATTTATTTTTCTACCTTTTGCTTAGACATTCGAGTTGTCAACGAGAAAAAAACGAAAAATATAAGTTTTATCTTATCTTATTTTTCTACCGTTTTTTATCATCTCCTGCATTGCGCATTATTATAGGCACTCTGTACACTAGTGGGACTTGTGTAGAACTACTAACGGGTCATGGGCCCAGCACGCTATCACTGCGCATTTAAATAAACCAATTACAGGCACTTTTGAATTGTCAAGGGGTCGGTCAGACAGAAAATATGGAGCTAGTTGCCCATTCCAAAGCGTAGTGGGCACCTATGGAGGAGTACGGGCAAGAAACTCCACGGACCCTCTTTTATATCATAAAATTGTTACAAAATATTGGTTAAGTTAAACATGTGAGAACGATGTAGAAAGAAGTGCACGTTAAAAGCGTTCGTAATAAAACAAAAAAAGTAATATTCACAAATAAAGAACAATCAGACCAGAGGGGCAATTCTCGTAATTTTAAGAACGTTCGCAGTCTGATCTCAGTCTCAATCTGTCAAAATATACTTCTAAATTTCCCTAAATTTTGACATTTGTTTGTCGCCGAGATGAGACTGCAACTAGATTTGAACCTTTTAAATTACGAGAATTAGCCTTCTGATCCTCGTTACAAGTCAGGCAAACGATCACGTCATGTTTGCGCCGACAACTTTTAATGTGACGAGCAGCAAAGTGTGACAGAACTTTTATCAATACAGCCTTTTACAATCTCTCATATTTAAAACTAGCTTTAGCTTCTGCCCGTGAAATTTCTTGTTCCCCTGACCCACCCCGTCGCATCGCATCGCCTGCCCGCACTATTACTTCGTTTTAGTTCGTCGTCATGTTGAGAGCCTGAATGAAAAGCGACTAACAAAAGGTATTTACAAGGCGGATGTGAGTGGAAACGCTAGGAGGGGGGACGGCCTAGGAGGAGATATACTTATATAATGATCTTATTGGTGATGTTCTTCATGGCCAGTAGCTCAACCATGAGTTTGCACAGCCGAAACTAGCTAACGTCTACGTAAATAATAGGTATGTAAGTATGAAATATTATACAGCGCCGCTAGCGGTCACAGAAAGAATTAAAATCCGTACCATGAGCACTATATATTTATTTATTTTTTCTTATTTCGATAGGTAAGAAACCTAACGTACCTAATCTATTCGATAGTCATTAACGTTTTTCAGCTGTCGCCATAATGCATGAATGTAAACGAGGCAAAAGAAGTATACAATGATCGTAGCAGGTTCTGCCTAACCCAATGCGAAGATGGCGTGAGTTTATGTATTATATGTTATAAAAACATTATATACAGACAATCTAATTTTTCAACTCTTTATTAGTGGTTGTAATAAGGCAATTTTGATAGATTATTATTTTGTAAATATGAGGAGTAGGCCTTGTAGACTTTAGACTGTAGATCTGTAGACCATTTTTTATTTTATCAAGTACCTGGTACTTGTTTACCGGCCTACGCTGTCCTCCCATACCTATTGTAATTTGAAAACATTGTAAAAGACAATTATTTTTAAAAGAGTAACCGTGGAGTTTCTTGTCGGTTCTTCTCCATAGGAAACGACCAATTGGAACCGTGCACCTAGCTTCTGACGTTTCATAAATGCCCATGTAGGTTTATGTGAAATAAAATATTTTGATTTTGAACTTACCTTATATTCATGCCAATGCCATTCTGGTAAATCAGAATGTACTATCAATCCGTTCAAAATGTGTCTCTTGACATACTCTGCACTTTTGTCCAATGAGCACTGGCTAACATTGAAACCCTTCAGGAACTCGCCCAAGCCTGCATTCTTTTCGACCAATTTGATCGTTTTTGCAACAATACTTTCGGTTTTATCGAAGTTGCTACATCTAGCATGTCTGTTGTTTTTATACTTCGTTAGAATCGATTTGATTTTGTTTGTCGTTTCTGTTATGTTCATTCCGGTGATTACAGTGAATTGTAGGATGAGAATGATTTTAATTATTTTCATTTTGTGTAACAATGATTTCTAAATAGATACTACGAAGGTCTAGAATTAGATTGTACTGTATTACACAGTTTATTTTGTTTTTGACACAAGGTAAAACTTTTAAAATAAACTCACGAACACTAACTTGTATTTTCACTTATGAAACAATTTAGAACATTTACTTTATAGCACTAGACTTTAAACTGACTAATTCAACTGTGAATTTTGTAGACTAAACAAAGATTTTCTGTTCTGAGTTTGCAATAAGAATAGATGAGTCATAAATGCCTAATGATTGTTTATTTCCATCGCAATAGTTGCTGATCGACATTTTTAACTATAAACAGCATAATGTGTTACTTAGGTTTAACATAGTTTGGTTTAGATTGAATTTATGTCGATGGTAATGTAACTTATGTAACTCTTAGTTAACAAAACTGTTCTTTACATTTTTTTGACCTATTCTCTAAGTCTGTACAATACTAATAAGCTTAACCATCTTATTACAAAACGAAATCTAATTTTCGACCTAGCCTAAACCTGTGAGACTCGTATGGTTGTGAATTAGGGTAAAGAAATAAATGCGGCTCGACTCGATTCGCTTCGAATCGACGTGTTTCTGCTGTAGTCGGCGCCAGGCTTCAGAGAGTTTGTAAACACTATAATATTTGTTACAGTCTCACCTTTCTAAAGCACAACATTTTGCGAAATTTTGCACACAAATTAAAGTTAGAAAGGTTTTGTGCTTAGGCTAGGGCACTTAGTGCATGGTGCCGTAACAAGTGCTAATTTATTAAATAAGTTTAGAGCGTCCTAACTTTTTGGGTACGCTTCCGGTCGGCCGTTACACTTATCCCCCTCTAACGAGATTCGAACGTTGGTTTTGAACCTTTCGTATCGGAAGGACATTTTAAGTAAAACGTCCTATGAGCACAATGTCTTAGAAGCAAAAAGACCTGTGAGCAGCTCGACCTATTAGCAATATGACGGGTTTGACGCATTTGGTGCACACCATGCTCAAATGGTGAACTTACCAACTGGTGCACTTCTCATATGGTACACTTCGCAACTGGTGCACTTCTCAATTGATGCACTTCGCAAAAGGAGCACTTTTTAAGATGAGTGGAGATTTGGAAAAAATGTCTAAAAACGAAAGAATCTTTGGTAGGTAGGTACACAATTACTTAAACTTAAACAATTTTCAATAATAATATAAAAAGTCACAATATGACTAAATAGCAAATGGTCCTACATGATAGCATCATTTACTGTAGGTACCTACACAATAAAAAAAAACTATACAAAAAACCTATACAAAGGCAAGTTAACAGGAAAAGTTATTTTATTAACGGCCAAGCCTCACATTTTGACTAAGGTGTAGAGTTTGTGACATTAGGGCTTGTAGAGTTAGGGCGTGACGAGTTAGAAGCTTGGCTCTACATGAGATCTGATAGCTTTTTGACAGTGCGAGCCATATGGTCTTGGCTTGGCAACATTTAAGTACATGAAAATTTATGAACATCAGACCGTTCGGCCAATCGAGGTAGGAAGCTGGCTGCTACTCCAGTTTTTAGTGACGATTTTGTGACGCATAAATATGCCAGCCAAATAATTTGTGACAGAACAGTTCGAAATTTAGAAGCATTTATTTATGGCCGAACGGCCTGATGGTCGTTCGGCCAACCTGAATCTCCATAACTGAGGACCTTAGAGAAATTGTTACTGAATAGAGATTTAGTGACGAATTTGTGACAAACAACCACTGCTTTACTATTACTCGTAATGCCACCGGTTAAAAGTAAAATGAATTTTAGTTCCAAAAATATCAGGCCGTTCGGCCAACGTAATCTCCATAACTGAGGACCCGAGAGAAACCGTTAATGAATAAAGAGTTAGTGACGACAGTGAAACGAATGTTTATTGCTTTAGTTTAATTTGTGACAGCCGCATTAAATGGCAAATTGAAAATTAAACTTCTAACCTCAAACATTGGGATTATCGATACCTACACAACGAAGAAGTCTAGAGAAACGGTGAATGGATAGAGAGTTAGTGACGACAGTGAAACGAATGTTTATTGCTTTAGTTTAATTTGTGACGGCCACATTAAATGGTAAATTGAAAATTAAACTTCTAACCTCAAAACATTGGGATTCTCGATTCCTCCACAACGAAGAAGCCTAGAGAAGCTCTTAATGAATAGAGAGTTAGTGACGACAGTGAAACGAATGTTTATTGCTTTAGTTTAATTTGTGACGGCCCCATTAAATGGTAAATTGAAAATTAAAGTTCTAAACTCAAAAAATTGGGATTATTGATTCCTCCACAATGAAGAAGCCTAGAGAAATTGTTAATGAATAGAGAGTTAGTGACGACAGTGCAACGAATGTTTATTGCTTTAGTTTAATTTGTGACGGCCCCATTAAATGGTAAATTGAAAATTAAAGTTCTAACCTCAAAACCTTGAGATTATCGATCCTCCACAACGAAGAAGTCGAGAATACTCGTAAAAACGCCTGATTTTTTTGCTCTGCAGGATTTCAGTGCAACGGTGTCAGTATTTTTGTTGATTCAAGATCGCCACTATGGCAAATGGTGACTGAAATAGGGTGACCATGTATTGAAATACTCGATAAATAGGTACTTGTTCCGTTGGGATAAAACAAGTTTTTATCTAGTACCTAGGTCCTTAATGAAACAAAACACGTTGAAATAGTTGAAATAAGGTAACCATATAAGTATTCCAACGAAATAAGTATTATTATATCCAAATGAAACACAAGCAACGTTGAGCTATTACCTGCATATCAGTCCACTTGTTTAATTTATGTTAAATTGGTCGAGTCTATTTAGGTTTAAAGGTGATTGATATTGGAAATTTGACTACAAGTATACCTACGTAAATAGATACACAACTTTAAAAAATGCTTTATTTCTAATCAATCATCCACAAAAAGCGATAGTTAGGTAGGTAGGTATGGCCACGCCGCATAATAATTAGTAGGTACATTTTAGAATCACAGTTGTTAGGTAAATTGGGTCACCACGAGAGAAGATAGATCGATTTGACAGCTTCTTGTGTTTACTGATATGTGAGATTGATTTGAAACTTGTCAAATCGGATGTCTTACGGTGGTGGCTTGACAACATTATTATTAGTTTGATAAACTAGTTTACACATTTTACAATTAAATAACAGTTCCATAGAGAAATCACTGTAGGTATTGTACAATAACTACACAAATTGTACTAGTCTACAACATTAAGGCTTTCTTTCAGCTAAAGTCAGCCGCAATGTAATCTATCCATTTTAAGACAATCATTTACAGTAGAACCAGGCAGGACAACTATAATACCAAAGGATCTCTGTACTTGACCTCGATGACGTTACACGAGTGACATTATGACAATATGGACTAGTGAGCGAGAGACAGCAAGGCGTCGCGGGGAAGTTGCAGGTGTTGCGGGGGGAGGAACGCATTCCACGCTATTTCCATATAGGTAAGCTTACCTTGTGTACCTACCTATTTATTTCTATATTATTTAAGAAAAAAACAAGTTTTTCTGTGTACCTACTCAAATCGACATCGTACAATGTTGGCTTAAAGTAAGCGTAAGCTTTCCTATATCAGTTTCCTCTCGTGCTAGTCAAATGTAATTATTTATCAATTTCTACTATATTACCAAGGGATCTCTGCACCCGCGTGGAATGCGTTCCTCCCTCCGCAACTTTACTGTACTTTTTTTATAATTATTTCGTTGGAATACCTATATGGTGACCTTATTTCAACTATATCAACGTGTTTTGATTCATTAAGGAGCTAGGTACTCGATAAATACTTGTTTTATTCCAACGGAACAAGTACCTATTTATTGAGTAAGTATTTCAATACATGGTCACCCTATTTCAGTCGCCATCTGCCATAGTGGCTTAAGATCTTGAATCAACAAAAATACTGACACCATTGCACTGAAAACCTGCAGAGCAACAAATCAGGCGTTTTTACGAGTCTTCTAGACTTCTTCGTTGTGGAGGATCGATAATCCCAATGTTTTGAGGTTAAAACTTTAATTTTCAATTTGCCATTTAATGGGGCCGTCACAAATTAAACTATAGCAATAAACATTCGTTTCACTGTCGTCACTAACTCTCTATCCATTCACGGTTTCTCTAGGCTTCTTCGTTGTGGAGGAATCGATAATCCCAATGTTTGAGGTTAGAAGTTTAATTTTCAATTTGCCATTTAATACGGCTGTCACAAATTAAACTAAAGCAATAAACATTCGTTTCACTGTCGTCACTAACTCTTTATTCATTAACGCTTTCTCTCGGGTCCTCAGTTATGGAGATCACGTTGGCCGAACGGCCTGATATTTCGGGAACTAAAATTCATTTTACTTTTAACCGGTGGCATTACGAGTAAAAGTAAAGCAGTGGTTGTTTGTCACAAATTCGTCACTAAATCTCTGTTCAGTAACAATTTCTCTAAGGTCCTCAGTTATGGAGATTCAGGTTGGCCGAACGACCTGATATCAGGCCGTTCGGCCATAAATAAATGCTTCTAACTTTCGAACTGTTCTGTCACAAATTATTTGGCTGGCATATTTATGCGTCACAAAATCGTCACTAAAAACTGGAGTAGCAGCCAGCTTCCTACCTCGATTGGCCGAACGGTCTGATGTTCATGAAAATTTTTTTGGTGGGATTTCACATGTTTTTGTAAGTTCCTTATGAAAAACATTTTTTTTTTGGAGGTGATTTACTAAAATTCGTGAAATATGTTTTATATGAGGTTTAAAAAAAAGGACGAAGCGCTTCGAGAAAAGGTAGGTAGTGCCCTTGCGCTTCGCTTCGCTTGTCTTAGCGGGGCCACTCCCGTGCCCCCAGATTTCCCTTTGTTCCCACTAGTACCCACCGGTGGCACTAGCGGGTTCGTTCCATAGAGTACCACCATTTACTTAGCGGTACTAGTGAGACTATTTGTTACTATGCCAATGGGTTCGTCATCGGACATCGGATTTGTATCGGAATTGAAGCACAATATACGAGTTTATGCGAAATGGTATATTCTGCGTCAAATCCGTGGGTCGCTTCCCCTGACCGAGTGAGGTGAGGAGGGACGCAGCCCCTAGAGTGTACGAGGAGGGACGCGCCCCTAGAGTGTACGAGGAGGGACGCGCCCCTAGAGTGTACGAGGAGGGACGCTGCCCCTAGAGTGTACGAGGAGGGACGCGCCCCTAGAGTGTACGAGGAGGGACGCTGCCCCTAGAGTGTACGAGGAGGGACGCGCCCCTAGAGTGTACGAGGAGGGACGCGCCCCTAGAGTGTACGAGGAGGGACGATGCCCCGAGAGTGTGAGGAGGGACGCTGCCCCTAGAGTGTACGAGGAGGGACGCTGCCCCTAGAGTGTACGAGGAGGGACGCTGCCCCTAGAGTGTACGAGGAGGGACGCGCCCCTAGAGTGTACGAGGAGGGACGCGCCCCTAGAGTGTACGAGGAGGGACGCGCCCCTAGAGTGTACGAGGAGGGACGCTGCCCCGAGAGTGTGAGAAGGGACGCTGACCCTAGAGTGTATGAGGAGGGACGCTGCCCCTAGAGTGTACGAGGAGGGACGCTGCCCCGAGAGTGTGAGGAGGGACGCGCCCCTAGTGTCTACGAGGAGGGACGCTGCCCCGAGAGTGTGAGAAGGGACGCGCCCCTAGTGTCTACGAGGAGGGACGCTGCCCCTAGAGTGTACGAGGAGGGACGCTGCCCCGAGAGTGTGAGGAGGGACGCTGCCCCTAGAGTGTACGAGGAGGGACGCTGCCCCGAGAGTGTGAGGAGGGACGCTGCCCCGAGAGTGTGAGGAGGGACGCTGCCCCGAGAGTGTGAGGAGGGACGCTGCCCCGAGAGTGTGAGGAGGGACGCTGCCCCGAGAGTGTGAGGAGGGACGCTGCCCCGAGAGTGTGAGGAGGGACGCTGCCCCGAGAGTGTGAGGAGGGACGCTGCCCCGAGAGTGTGAGGAGGGACGCTGCCCCGAGAGTGTGAGGAGGGACGCTGCCCCGAGAGTGTGAGGAGGGACGCTGCCCCGAGAGTGTGAGGAGGGACGCTGCCCCCAGAGTGTGAGGAGGGACGCTGCCCCCAGAGTGTGAGGAGGGACGCTGCCCCCAGAGTGTGAGGAGGGACGCTGCCCCGAGTGTGTGAGGAGGGACGCTGCCCCGAGACTGGAGGGACGCTGCCCCGAGAGTGTGAGGAGGGACGCTGCCCCGAATGTGTGAGGAGGGACGCTGCCCCGAATGTGTGAGGAGGGACGCTGCCCCGAATGTGTGAGGAGACGTAATTGCAGGTAATAAAACTTGCCAAGTACGCTTATTTATAGTAGTTTATTCCCACAAAACGGCACTGAAATGCATACTTCGAAGACACGAACATCGGAGGCCTCGGTGCACCATCTTCGACGTAGACACCATGGCTCGTCTGCGCGAAGTGGCGCAACTATGCCACTAACAAATCTTCGTACAGCATGTGTAGATCGTGATGCAAGGGCAGCAACAAGCACTGCTGGAGCCACCGCAACAGCCACCACAACCTCCGCACCTGCAACAAATAAAAAAACCGTTCAGTCTCAAGTCGAGGCTATATGCGGTAAGTAATGGAGATTGTTCAAAATGGCCGTTAAACCCATGATTGAGGAACCTACTACCCGCACCACTAAATCGAGGGGATTCATCAGTCACGAGCAACACTTATCGATGGTCAGTTACAGCGGCAACTGTAGCTGACGACCGCGTCGATGACTGGTCGGCAACTTGCCGCTCGGCAACGGTGCAAGAGCCGCACGTTGTTGACGGCAGCCGTCGAGGCGTCTATGTCGGCCGTCGATGGCTTGCCTCCGCCGTTGACGTGTACCGCTCGTACACACGAGCGGTACACATGAACACGAAGCCCAAGAGGAAAGAAAAAAGATTCTACTTACATTTTCTTAGGTAAAGAGTACCGAGAGCCTAAAATAGTTTCGAAAGTAGACGCAAAGTTGTGGAAAGTCACTGTTTCTAATATTTTTTTAAAATGATAGGGGTTTTTTTTTTTACTTTTTATTATGTGTGTATTACGCGAGCGATTTGATTGTACTGCCCTTTCTCAGAAATGTACTTCTACAGAACACCTCGGATGGCGTTTGAATTGAGAAAATAAAACATAAATTTGAAATTTGCTTTTTATATTGGTTTATTAGTTGACAGTATCATTCTAGTTCAAAAAATATTTCAAAAATAGTTCATATTCGATTTTTCTGTTTTCTTAATTTAGTGTGCATTTCTTTCTATAAGGTGGGCCGTAGACGATCATTATATTGCACAATATCGCGAATTACGCAATGTTTTTGACATTCGTCCATCTATGCCTGGTTGTGGCCAGGCTTGTTTAGTACTTTTCAAATTCAGCATAATCATATATTGTTTCCATTGCTGGGATACAAGCCTCCTCTCTGTGAGAGGAAGTGGGCCATAATCACCACGCGGGAACAGAGCGGGTTGGTGGATGTCACATGTCTTCGAGTTTTTGGTTCTAGGACATAACAAGAAGCAACAGCAACACAATAACAGCAAGATAAAAATTTAGTATAAGTGGACGACTGCGAGGAAAAGAACTTTATAAAAAAACACAGAATTAAGATAGATGCAGCATTGGCAGTATACCCAAACCGTGTACTAGAAGTTCGATCGACGGTTGAGTTTTTTTTTTTGTATGTAGGTAGGCAAAAGAATTTTAAAAAATATTCTTTCCCCGCAGTCTTACGAAATTAAAATTAGCACAACCGCCCGTATACCATCACCAAGATAACTAATAGAAGAACAGCAGAATAAACCTAACACGGCTCGATATCTACCTCTAGTAAGGGCGCCACTGTAACGTTGAGTTGCTCGGTGGGTAGTTCTTAAATAAAATTTTAAGCAAACGTTACAAAGTTCAGTTTATTACGAGTACAGGAATTTACAAAGCCGATTGAGCCGGGCGTGGATCGAGCTCGCGTAAAGTTAAGTCCGCCTAATGAACACCACTATCCTGTAGGTCCTCAAGACGTAGGTGGCGGTATCCCGAGGTAGGGTCCAGTTCTAGTTGTTCCAGCAGTGAGTCCAGCCACTTCCCTGCGGCGCCGGCCAGTGGCGGTGCAGTATTAGTAACCGCTGAGTTGGCCTGCCGCTGCCGGAGCTTGAGCGTATGAGCAGCGCTTGAGCACGAGTGTACGCTGATGTAGCGGTAGGCAGGAACCCCGTCTGGGGTTTGTTCATCACAAAACTTTTAGAGTTTCATGATATAGTAGATAATGAATAGGTACTAGGTGACCTGTTAGTCTTTACTGTACAATTATTAATAGGTACGGCAGGGTAAACTATGACCCTTCGGTTGATCTGTCCCGTAAAAATGATGTGCAAGCCTTTATAAAGGCACAGTCTCATGTAATAAGGCGACTGAGGGTAACGACCAATCGCGAAGTAACTGTCACTGGCTACGATGTTGCCATTATAATTCCTTCACATTACGATTTTGTTACGTTTAATGTTGACCGATTATTTTAAAAAGTGAGGTTTTTTTATATATTAATTTTAAGTTAATTTAGAAATAACGTGCAACGTTACAGCCGGTTTCCTCAAGATGTTTTCTTTCACCGTTTTGAGAGCAGTGGTGATGAAATTAAATACACAAATTAAAATTCCTGCTTGGGTTCGAACTCACGACCTACTCGTAAGTCTGGGCCGATACCACTGGGCCACCAATGACCTGACTGCCCTTTTCATAAATAATGCGCGGAAAATCAAACTAAGTAGGTAAGTAAATTCATTGTAAATTCCAGGATCAATGATGAACAACAAACATTTTTCACGCGTCAAATGTTCATTAGTTTTTTGTTTACTTCAAACATTTGCACGCCAACTCAAAAGAAGAATGGCAGTTCTGGTGTCACTTTTAATTTCAGAAGCGTCCTTTATGAAAGTATGAAAATATATGAAACAAATAGCTTTACTTGTTCCCCGGCGAAAATATGCTGCAATAAACGTTAAACTCGCTCAAACTGGTTCAATCATTGCGCCATCTTCAATAGGTCAAAAACACTGCACAATGATATTATGCAATTTACATAATTGATCGTCTAGTGCCCGCCTAAGGATGAATGAAGGCCCAACTGAAGTTTAAGTATGAAGAAAAGACTGGCCGAATATAAAAAAAGCTTAAAATTTCGAATAAATACGAGTTAAACTTTTTATTTGCTTTGACATTAGCGGGCCGTCACCGCAGTACCCGGGGTTAAGGCAGGTTTACACCAAGCCGCCAGTTAGACTGGCAGCCAGTGATGGCATTGGCCCCTGTAAACAATTTTTCTTGCCAGGCCAGCACTGGCAGCTAGTGAATACAGCGCCTGTATTGTTCGAGCTAGTTGGACCAGTGTAAACGCATCGGGCCAGTCGCAAGGGCGTGTTTTTCACGTAGCGGTTTTTTTTCGCACGCTGGGTATTCAACGCACTGCTTAGCGCCGAGAGATCAGAATCCAAGAGTGTTTTTTTGTCGCGCTGGGATGCGCTCTGTTGAATATCAATGGAGTTGAAATTTTAGTGCGCGATAAAATCCCGCCGAGATATGTTTACATCCGTGCGAACGTGAGCTTAACTGCACATGTGCTCTCGTAATAACGCAGTTATTATTATTTTTTTGTAACAGCGGATTTTGTCCGAATTTCATTTTTAAATTTAGATGAGCGTGCGTACCTTACACCACATGATAAAATTTCACCGCAAGTTAGAAATGCCATATGTAAACATCACCGGCCATGTCAGCGCAGGCAAGTCCGTACGACTAACACCCTTAGACTATACATCATATGGACCCGAAATGTTTGACTATACAAAAACACAGTTATACAAATATGAGGCTTATCGACGCCAGAATCATAAAAATATTGCCATCCCTTTTTAACTTTCTTAGTTTTGCATAAGCGAAAAAGGATAACAGTGTTTTTGACAGTCACTATCATGGCAACCCGCCATTCCTAGCGTCACTAAAATACCTATTTGCGGCCGGTCGCCATTTTATCCTCTCACTGTTTGGTACCAAAGTTGGGTACGTCAACTGTCAAATGCTCTTGAGCTGTGGATATAATTTGTGAATTTTGGAGTAATTTGCTGTGTTATTGTGTTTCAACTCGGTTCTATAGTGGAAGTCGTCAGTAGCAAGATGCCCAATTGCATTACGTGTGGCTGTGGCATCAAAAGAAGCAGAAATCACCCGAAAACAACCAGCACCGGTATGTGTACTTAATTTCAGCTGAAATATCATTAGATTTAGAGGATAAACAAAAGATTCTGCATTAGTTGAAGAGTTTCAACAGCAAAGCATTCATATTTTCCCTTTTCTCTTTATTTTCAAGTTGTATTTCATGAAATCATTTTCTTTGTTATTGTAGGGATAGAGTAGTGCATTTGACATTATTATATTTATCGATAATGCTATTTTATGGTTCTTTATTGGTTGGAAACAATCGGTGTTGAAAATTTAGAGATGTCAACAAAAACAATTCATATTTGTTCTCTTCACTTTGAAGAATCTAGTTTCAACCGGACGCTAAATAAAGTAATTGAGACAGAGTAGGAGATATCTCTCGCTTGTCTTCAATATCTATTAAAGCTTACTTATATTTTATTTGTTTCAGATTTATTAAGAGAATTAAAGGACAAATGTCAAAAACAGCCCAAGAAGATAAAAAGACTTAACGAGAAATTTTTAATACAGACGAAAATATTAGGGAAAGAAATCTCCTGAAAGAATATCACATCGAAATTATCTGATCAAAATTGTATAGTTCAGAAATAAATGAGTGATTGGTTTGTTGTTGTTTTTTCCTGTTTGAATATAATTATATACTTCATTATAATTTATTGTTGACTTTTAATTAAAGCCCACTATCATGTTAGAAATGTTAGATTAAAGCCCACTATCATGTTAGAAACATGTTAGAAAAGGTAGGTGTTGGAAACTTAACATCTAAATTTCAAAAATATTAATTATGTTAGTTCCGTCATTATATCCCGTGAAATTCAAATTTTCACACATTTTTTTTCCAAATTGTAGTTCTGTTACAATTTTTTTTATTATTATTCAAATTATTATCAATTATCATCAGCGGTCCATTGACGGTAACACGTCTTACGACTTAGCTGTGAAAGATGGACGAACCTACAAATAACTTAAATGAAAGACTTAAGTTAGAAAACTTGAGGTATTTTTACCCGTAGATATTGTACCGTGAGTCCGTGACACAAAGAAAACATTCCTACAATCTTTTATCGATGTTATTTTATAGAAATATCGATTAGGGGCTGCTCTATTAGCCGCCATTTTATCCTCTCAGCAAAGTGTAGGTATGCACGTTTTTCTTGTCACTGGCACTGGCACTGGCGTCGTGTGACCCGCCTTTACATGAAGTTGACAGCTGTCAAATTCATTCATTCCAAAATCAATCGTCGCAAAACTTCACTCAAAACTTCAGACGAGCTGTCATAACTCATAAAAGTATATTTTCTTGATAGACGTTTGTTCTCATCGATTTAATAATATTAAGCAATGATAATAAGGATGTTTTTTTGTTGTGAATTACGATGATTTGCTTCTATGATAGTTCCGCCGCTGGGCCTATAAATAAAGACAATCGTACGCTCGGGTACTTGATATACCAAGTCGGACAACGCCACACGCCACCGTGCACCTGTCCGACGGAATTTACTGCTTGATTTCGCATGTCATAAATGCCCGATGGCTTATTTCCTCGAAGTCATAAGATCGAACGTCCGAATTGCTGAAATTCCATAGCATCGATGTACCACAATTTCGAATAGCCATTAGATCCAGCATCCGTTTCGCCGAAAAGCCATCGCAACGATAGTACTATTCATCCAATGTCTATTGGCTCGACGTGCCAATAAGTCGAACCGTTTCACCTACATAATAACGTTTACATTAAAGGCTTTAATTACCACGATCAAAATCAAAAGTCATTTATTCAAATTAGGCTCAGAATCAGTGATCGAACGTCAAAATTACAAAAGACAGTCCCCCAAAACGCCCGCTCTTCACGTGGAACGTCTTCACGGATCGAACGCTGATTCCATGAATTTTATAGCACTTAGAGATAATCATGACTCATGAGTACAGTTGGAGTATGATTCAGTTCTGGATAATTATATTCATCTCAATGTTACTGACGAAGCTGCGTGTCTAAACTCTTGGACTTAGGCCTCTCATTAAATCAATTTGCCAAGCCTTTTCCCAATTATGTTGGGGTCAGCTTCCAGTCAAACCGAATGCAGCTGAATACCAGTATTTTACATAGAGCGACTGCCTATCTGACCTCCACAAACCAGTTACTGGGTAATACGATACCCTGGTTGTCAGACTTTCGGGCTTCTGTTGACCCGTAACGATGGACAAAGATCCATCACGAATGATAGCCGGGACCAATACGGCTTAACGTGCTTTCTGAAGCACAGAGGGGTCTTGGTATGTAAAGATGTTCTCCCATCCACGGCCCAACCGCGGCAAGCGTAGGTTAACCTGTACGATCGATCAGCGCGGCTGTTATTTCTTGGCCACAAGCCCCTCTATGTCTTGAATCCATTATGGTGTATATAAGAGTATGATAAGATAAGATAATGGCCCCGATTCTGTTGTTCACAAACTAAACTAAATTTAAGTTCAGTGCATCTTTTTCTTTCTATTTCATTAAGAAAAGGACAGAAGATAAATATTAGTTTAGTCCTGTCAAATTAGTCAGCGCCTGACGTAAATTGACGTATTTTTAGTAGCCAATTTTTTAATCACATCTAAAATTGTCTATGGATTACATAATTTGACAGGACTAAACTAATATTTATCTTCTGTCCTTTTCTTAGTGAAATAGAAAGAAAAAGATGCACTGAACTTAAAATAGTTTAACTAAATAGTGTAACTTAAAGTAGTTCCGATTCTGTTGTTCACAAACTAAATTTTTAAGTTCAGTGCATCTTTTTCTTTCTATTTCAATATGAAAAGGACAGAAGTTAGATATTAGTTTAGTCCTGTCAAATTAGTCAGCGCCTGACATATTTTTAATAGCCAATTTTTTGTGTGCGTTACGATTGCTCCGCCAAGTTATCCAACAAAAAAAAACGTCTAACTTGTCTATGGATTATCTGATTTGACAGGACTAAATTAATATTTTATCTTCTGTCCTTTTCACCACGTATCACGGTAGTAGAGTATTCTATTCTATCCTCAGAAACAGACCACAGCCTAGATTTGTGCTCGGTTGATGGCAACAGCCGATCGATTCTGTAAAAATCTCACCGTGAAAAGTTAGGTGAAGTGAGTTTAGAGTGAGCTGTCAAGAGTATCAACCCCTAGCATCAGGATGACACTCACAGCTCACTCCACCTAAGTTTTCACGGTGAGATGGTTACAGAATCGCACTGCTGTTCACAAATACTGATTATAGACATGTATTCCCCGTGGTCAGATTACATCTTGACACAGCAAACATTCGCCTGTAAAAAAATCCATAGCAATGTTTTTCTATTACACGTTATATCGCTCCTGTGTTAGAGAAGGCGGTAGGCCTGGTATAACGAATGAACAATGAATTATTATTATACCCAGCGTACCTGATTTGTTTTTTAAAGCTGAGTACTTAAATGAAGAAAGCCACGTTAAAAATTAAAACAAAACAGCAATAAAAATATCCGCAGTAAGTTATCAAAGAGAATTCCAAGCGTAAGTACAATAAGTAATAAAACACCGAGGCGGCACAATACCTCTGGCAAATTTAATTTTCAAGCTTCTGGACTCCAAACTTCTAGCTTTCTCAGAAGCCTTACAAGAATTGTTCTTATAATTAACTTAAAAAACGCCGGTTCTAACGCTGTCTAGCTAGGGCTTATTATTTTAGTAAGCTTTACTGGCCAATTCTTCCCTTGCGGTGGTAGGGCTAACGCCCGCCTGGTTTGCGACCACCCTCCCACCGGAATCCGACGTCAAGCAGCCTGCTGTGCTTCGCCGATGCGTGGGAATTCCAGTGCCTTAGGCATTATAATATTTATTTACCATCGACTCGAAAAGACGAAGAAGATTCTTAGATAAAGTTTTATTATCATACTAGCTGCGCCCCGCGGTTTCACCCGCGTAAGTTTTGATCCCGTGGGAATATCGGGATAAAAAGTATCCTATGTGTTATTCTGATGTATAAGCTATATTACTGTAAAGTTTCATCAAAATCCGTTCAGTAGTTTTCGCGTGAAAGAGTAACAAACATCCATACATCCATACATACAAACTTTCGCATTTATAATATTAGTAGGATTATTATAGTATCAAAAACAGTCGGTAACGATATAAAAGAGAACAGGGTTATTATCTAATTAATGCTATAAACTTAATAGGTAGTCTTTGCCTAAGGCCACGACCTAACCAAAAGCAGTCGCCGCGCGAGTATGCGGTCATTACATTTAAGTATTTTGTTCGGCGAACCCGAACGCATGGTTACGTCGACGGAGGGCGCCTTCGTTATCCGAACAAATGAGTGATATAAATGTACGCGACAATCGCGTATTCGAGTGAATGACCTTTTTAACTGACTTCAAAAAGGAGGAGGTTATCAATTCGGTTGTATTTTTTTTTTATGTTTGTTACCTCAGTACGCCGTCATTTATGAACCGATTTGGATTTTTTTTTTTATTTGAAAGGATATGCTTCCAGATTGGTCCCATTTTTGTCAAAATCCAGTTCTGATGATGGGATCCATGAGGAATTGAGGGAACTCCTCAAATATTATAGGCATACATATAGCAATTTTGGTATTTTCATCAACATGTCAAGCATTTGCATTCAAAAAGTATAATTTGGTGAAGTGAAACTGATGAAGGAGACCACAGATAGCCACAGGAACTCTTCAATGATAATAAGTATTTCACGGGTGTGGTAGTTAAGCGACTATGACGAAGCAAATTTAAATAAATGGTTTTGTCGAAAATGGTACCATCAAACCGATCTGATGATGAAGCTGGAAGGTAGGTACCGGAACTTCGTAATAAAACCATGTATTCTAGCCGTGTTTGGGCTTATTGGAATTGTCATGAGATGCACTCTGACTATAAAAAGTAAAAAAAAAAAACTTTTTAACAAAAAAAACAACCGACTTAAAAAAAAAAACACTACAAAGTGTAAAATAACTTTAATTTTAATTTTGGAAGTCGGTGGCAAAAACGTAAATACAAAAACAAAGACACCGACTTCCAAAATTAAAATTAAAGTTATTTTACACTTTGTAGTGTTTTTTTTTGAAGTCGGTTGTTTTTTTTGTTAAAAAGTTTTTGGTTAGGACGCTTGGATACTCTGCCTAACCGCGCGGTCAATCAAGCCGTGTTTGTAGTCAAAACTCATACAACCGATCACGTCGATCGCGTATTCGCGTGACTATCGCTTTTGGTTGGGACGCGGGGTAAGACTGAGAGCTCTAAACTAATATAAAACATAGTTCCGTTAGTTTAGTTTTAGTCCGTGTTGGCGCCGTTCGACTGGTCACCTTCAGGGACTGGAAAGAGATGAAACTACCCGCAAACGGCATCGAATCTACGACGTACGAAAGATTCGAGACACCCGCCGCGAGCCTATATATAGCGCAAAAAAGTCAGTTGTTTAACTACCGCATCTCAAACTATTAAAAACTCGCCAAATTGCCACCATCGATCAATTTTCGGCTGGAGTACGCTAAAACCAAATCCCGCAAACACACTCCTCATTAAACTCTCCGTAAGTTAAAACCTCGCTGTGTGACCCGAGTCACGCTTGGCTGGAGTACCTACATCGCGAATTTCGCCGAATTTAAACACCAGAAGAAAGGGCGCCCTCATCTGAGCAAGCAGCGGCAGAACAGCATATAGGT
This sequence comes from Globia sparganii, assembly GCA_949316385.1. NCBI lineage: Eukaryota > Metazoa > Arthropoda > Insecta > Lepidoptera > Noctuidae > Globia > Globia sparganii. The sequence goes on from OX438677.1 coordinate 3,850,047, forward strand.
CAGTGGAATCAAACTTCCTTCTTTTGATGTGTCTCTCGTCGGCTGGTCATCCTCCATTGCCTATACGTACTCCGGGCCCACAGTTATTTATCCCGCTTTAGTTAAATAATCTTCCCGCATTTTAAAAAATAATTATTCCCGTGCGACCAGTCCGCCTTTGTACCTTTTTGTGTGCGAAAAGATTAAATAAATAATAATAATAGTTCAAAGACGTAGTTATTTCTAAATACAAAACTACTACAATATCAATTACTCGTACTAATGCAATACAATAACATAAACATTTAATTATCTTTCTAATTAGTACCTTATTTAATAGAAAACAATCATCAATAAAAAAAAAAACACCGACCTCATCTAGGATTGACGTGTAAAAGTGTTTGTGCAAACCTACTTACAGAAATAAAATCATTTAACAATACTTGAAGAAAATGCTCTAAGCTCATTGTTTTGTTAACTTATTTTGTAGTGTAATATCATAGTTTTAAGACCTTTCTAACTAACAATTATTATGGATGTACAAACATACTGTTTATGTTGTTGTATAGACACTATTAACAAATTGGATTTTATGATATTGTCCCATACGCCTATTATTGTCCCATCACGCTTGCTCAAGATGGATTGGCGATTTCAGACTGTAAGCCCAGGTTTCCTCACGATGTTTTCCTTCACTGCTGTCAGTTATATCCCATACAAATTCAGAATGTACCTACTCGTTACCATTTCAAGCAATTGGTCTTGAATATCATTCAGGTTTCAATGGATCTCGTTCTATACTGGGTTGTGTTCTACCAGCTCCGGCTGAACTAGACGATATTTGTATCACTCTTGGTCCAACCACTGGTTGATGCGATACGCCCGGTACTTCTGGTTGACTATAGTAACCTCTACTCGAACTAGGTTGGTTGTTAGCAACATTATTAAATCTTCCTCCACTTTTAATATTTCGTAAAAGATTTATAACTCCCGATTGGAATTCCAAAATTTGATCGTCATCGAGCAAAGTTAACGTCGGATGAACGCTTTTGAAAAATGCAAAATGGCGGTCGTCATGTGTATCATTTGGCCTTCTCATTAAAATTTGTTTCATTTGGTTATTCAAGTATGCTTGCATTTCCGCGTTATGCATATCTCCAGATATGTTATTATCCTGTATTGTCTCTGTATCATCTATTTCGTTTGTCGCATTGTCCTGGTTAATTGCTGTTAGATGAATGTCTTCCTTTTTTTTTTTTTTTTTTTTTTTTGTGGATGGGAAATCATCCAATGACCCCTCCCGCTCTGGGTGGAGCAGAAGGGAGTGTCAGACTCTTACTGACTAAAACCCACCCGTGTTCCTTCCTTAGCCCTTTGTGTTCCGGGGTAGCGGTAACCCTTTCGGACAATCCCGCTGCCCCGGCAGGCTTCGGCCCTTTCGGGCCCCTTCCTTGCTGCTGACATCTCTTTGAGGCGCGCGTGGAACACGTACGCGCCGTCCGGCACGGGCCTGGTCCTGATCGGACGGAGAGTTACCCATTACTCTCCGCCCGCAGGCCCGCGCCTACGGTGGCCGGGAGTCGTCTCGCGGCTCCCGACGCCCGGGGCGTCTCCCGCGGCGGCTGGGACGTGAGGCCCTCTCCCTCAGCCGTCCCGCCACCTCCTTCGCTAGCATGACTGCTTCGCAGAAGGAGGTGACTGCCTCCCACTCCCTCTCGCCCCGGACCATGGCTTGAACCAGGGCCGGGCGCGAGAGGTCGCCGCCGCTGCCGCTGCCGATCGCCTCTGCGAGAACACGGCGGTGCTCCGCCCAATTGGGGCATACCGCCACCGTATGCTCCACCGTGTCCTCTGGGCGACCCTCGCAGTGGTGACACCCGGGCGTATCCTCCCGCCCGATAATGTGCAGGTACCTCCCGAAACACCCGTGTCCGGTGAGGACCTGCGTCAGGCGGTAGGTGAGGGCGCCGTGGCGCCTCTCTAGCCACTCCTCAAAGAGGGGTCTTACCGCCGCTATCGCGGCGTGCCCTGCGCTGGGTTGCGACAGTCGCTCTTTCCATGCCGCCATGAGATCGCGCCGGAGGTCGGTCCGCTCCGCCGCGATTTGCCGCGGAAGCGGAGTTTCCCCCCGGCGCAGTGCCTCCGCGCGCCACTCGTACAGGCGCGCGAGGACTATCGCCTCCAGATCCCACGGCGGCAGTCCGGCAAGGAGGCTTGCCGCCTCGCCCGAGATCGTGCGGTATCCCCGGATCAGCCTTACGGCTACCACCTTCTGGGGCGCGTTCAAATAGTGGGCGGCTCGCCGCCGCAGTGAACGCGCCCACACCGGGGCCCCGTACAGGGCCATGGACCGCACGACCCCCGCGTAAAGCCTCCGGCAGGAGGCGTTTGGCCCCCTCAGGTTGGGCAAGAGCCGCTTGAAGGCGGCCCCGGCCCGTTCCAGCTTGGGAGCCAAACGTCGGAAGTGCTCGACGAAGTTCCACCGGCTGTCGAGGACGAGACCCAGGTATCTCATCGTTGTCTCGACGCCGATGTGAACCCCTCCTGCCGTTATTTGGGATCCCGAAGGCGGCCCGTTCCGAGGCCCATGAAAAGACATGGCCTCGGACTTGTGCAAAGCCACCTCGAGACCCAACTGCCGGATCCTCTCCACGACTATCGCAACCCCGCGTGTCATCGCGTCGGCCGCCGCCTGATGCGACCTCCCCTGCGCCAGGACTAGCGTGTCGTCAGCGTAGCAAACCACGCTGACTCCATCAGGGAGATCGGCCCGCAGCACCCAGTCGTAACCGATGTCCCACAGGAGCGGCCCCAGAACCGATCCCTGTGGGACACCGCACGACATCTCTCGCCGGTTCCATTCCCCGTTGCGACCGGGGTAGATGACGGCTCTGTCCGTCAGATACGCCCCGACTACTCGACGGAGGTAGGTCGGCACCCGGTGATACCGGAGCGCCTCCCCAATGCAACTCCAGGGCAGGGTGTTAAAAGCGTTGGCGATGTCGAGTGACACCGCCACGACCACCCCACCCCGGGACACCGCGTCCCCCGTCGTGAGGGCCCTCACGCGCATGATGGCATCCACCGTCGAGCGCCCCTTGCGGAAGCCGAACTGGCTGTCCGCAAGATCCGGCCCCGTCCTCACCAGGTGCCCGACGAGGCGGCCCGCAATCACTCTCTCAAAGAGCTTGCCGACCTCGTCGAGCAGCACGATGGGCCGGAATGCGGACGGAGAGTCCGCAGGGCGCCCTGGCTTCTGTATGAGGACCAGCTTCCCCGTCTTCCAGCGGAGTGGAAACTGGCCCCTCTCCATGCATGCGCTTAAGAGCGCCTCTAGTCGGGGCCCGAGAGCCCCTGAGGCCAGGACCCAGGCCTTACCCGGCAAGCCGTCGGGTCCTGGGGCGGTATTTTTGGCCTTCAGCCTATCTACCGCCACTCTCAGATCTACCCCGGTCACTTCAGGGATGTCGTCGTCGTCCGCGTGGTCCGCTTCAGGCACCGCAAGTGGCGGAGCCATGGGCGGGGGAGTATGCTCCGCCCGTGAAGGGAACAGAGCGCTCACCACCTCCTCCACCAGCTGGGGGCGGAGACTCTGCGTCAGCGGGGGGGCCCAGGTGCGGAGTTTATTCCGCACCATTTTATAAGGGCGCCCCCATGGATCTCTGTTCAGAGTCTCCACCATCTCCTCGCGGGCCATATCCTTGGCCCGCTGGACAGCCTCGCGGAGGGCGGTCTTCGCCGCTCTGTACCCCTCGTACAGCTCCGCCTCCGTGGCTTCCGCATCCGGAGGGCGGATGCGGAGCCTGCGGTGCCTGGTGTACAGGTGTCGCGCGTCGACGCAAGCCTTGCGTAGCGACTCCACCTCCCGCGACCACCAGTACACCTGACGTCGGGCGCGTCCTGGCCGGACTCGGGGCATTGCCACGTCGCATATCTCCGACATGGCCTCCCGGAACCACTCCGCCTCATCGTCGATATCGGCAGGCCTGTCCGGTGATGACACCCAGGCCTGCACGATCGAGGCTTCCAGGAGGAGCTCCCGGTCCAGCTGCTTCAGCGCCCACCGCGGACCACTCGGGGCCTGTTGGACCGGCGCGCTGGAGGTCTGGGTGGAGACGTCGAACCGGATATACCGGTGATCGGAGTAGGTCTCCACCTCCTCCATGACACGCCAGTCAATAACACTCCGTGCCAGAGCGGGGCTGGCGAACGAAATGTCCACCACGGACTCGCCCCGCATCCGCACACACGTGGGAACAGAACCCCGATTTAGGACGACCAGGCCTGTTTCCAGAGCCCAGTCCTCCACCATCCTGCCCCGCACGTCCGTGCAACGGGAACCCCAGGCCATATTCTTGGCGTTGAAGTCCCCGAGCACTAGTACGGGGAAGCGATGGTTTCCGGCGACGACGACACTCAACTCTGTTAAAGAGTTCTGGAACTCGGCGAGAGTTCGGCTCGGAGAGAAGTACACTCCCACTACTACTATCTCTCCGAACCGTGCTGCTACGCACCCCTGTCCCTTCGTGACTCCTTCGAGGGACGGGGTGCCGGCGGCGGCCGACGAAATTAGGGCCACTGAGCCGCTCAGGTCCTCCACCCAGTCATCCCTGGGCGGGACAAAGTACGGCTCAGCGACCACGGCGATGTTGATCGACCACTGCGCCATGCTCTGGAGCAACAGGTCCTGGGCGCAGGCGCAGTGGTTGATGTTCGCCTGGAGGAGGCGTAATGGAGCCATCACTCCTCCATTTCAGCCCCCTCCTGGGCCCCTTGCGAGGGCCCCTCCACGGTGGCGGCGGCGATGGTAGCGGCGGCGGCGGTGACGGCGGCGGCGTCGGCGGCGGCGGCGGCGGCGGTGGCGGCAGCAGAGGCGGCAGCGACGGTGGTCGTGGCGGCGGTGGTGGCGGAGGGCCTCCCTTTCCTTTTGGCTCCGTCGGGTGGAACGCAGCACTTGCTCCCTGCCCGGTGCTCGGCCGGCTTGCCGGCAGCCGCACATGCGACGCAGTGCGGCGCGGCGCTGCACGAGCCGGCCGTGTGTCCGGGCTGACCGCAGCGGAAGCACAGAGTGCTGCGGTCCACCTCCGAGGTGCACTGGACGCCTACGTGGTGCCCCACATGGCATCGGAAGCACCTCAGAGGTCTGGGTTCCAGCAGCTTGACCTGCGCCGAAACCCAGCCGACCAGAAGCCTTCGGCCCTCCACGATCTTTCTGGCCGCCGTCACGGGGCAGCTTACCGTTACGGTTCGCATGCCCGTGAAGTCAGGACGTATGGTGCCCGCCTTCACTTGGTCGGCCAGACACCCGCCCGCCCTGACGACGGCGGCCACCACCTCTCCCTCCGTTACGGAGTCATCCAGGCCCAAGATGCGCATGTCTGCGCACTTGACGGGCCTGGATACTCGAACCTCCTCCGCATTTAGGGACGCCCTTAGCTTCTCAGCTAGGGCGTCAGCGGTGGGGCCACTCGTCACGCCAGGGATCTCCAGCATGCGGGCGCCAGTGGCGGTCACCCTATGCCGGAGGCCCCCGGCGATCCCCAGCTCCTGGAGGTCCACCGTCGCTCTGGCCTTAGTGAGCACGTCGCAGTACGTCACGCCCTTTTTGACCGCGTCCGGCTGCAGTGTTATGACCACAGCCGCGGTCTTCGGGGCGCGGAGCCTAGCTGCGACGGCTCGCTCCTTGCGGCGCCGCCTTTGCGCCTTTTTCCTGGCCGCCTTGGCCGCCTTCTTCTTCTGCCCGACCACCTGCCATTCGGCGTCGGTCGCGGCAGAAGTGGGAGTGTTCTGGGGGCCGGGCGTAGGCTCTGGGGCCTTCGCCTTCCCTCCCCCCCCGCCCCTCTTCCGGGCCGGCGCCGGGGTTTTGCCAGCAGGAGCCGGCCTTACCGTCGCCGGGGCTCCGCCTGCAGGCACCGGTTTAGCCGGCGCCGGGGCTCCGCCAGCCGACGCCGGTTTCGCCCTCGCCGGGGCTCCGCCAGCAGACGCTGGCTTGGCCGGCACCTGAGCCCGGCCTGACGGCCCGGGTTTAGAGGCGGCCGTTGCCGCTGCGGCCGCGTACGAGGCCGCCTTCGGCCCCGGGGCCGCCGCCTTGCCCGCCAGAGGTGGGCGCAGGACTATGCCCTCCAGGACGGAAAACCGCGCCTGGAAGGCCGCCAGCTCCTGCCGAACCAGGTCCAGGACCTGGTTCTCCACCGGGATAGGCCGGCTCGGTGATTCCGCCTGCGCCCTGCCGGTGCTCCTCAAGGTGGCCAGGTCTGCCCGGAGCCTCCCGTTCTCCTCTCGGAGATGCTCCATCGCGGCCGTCAGGCGGGCGACCTCGGCTCGCAATTCGGCCACTTCTCCGGCCGAAGGGCCGACGTAGTTGGCCGCCTCCGCTGCCTCCATGATGGAGGCCGTTGCCGAGACTATGGCCCTGTTCTTCGAAGCTTGAAGCTTCTTCAGGGACACGTCCCGGATCGCGGCCTCCACGACCGCCGCAAACCTGCGCCTGCGGTCCGCCCCGGGGCTGCCAGCCGCACCCGCCTCGTCGCCAGAGGACCCCGAAGCGACCGCGCGACCGGCCTCCGCCTCCTTTGTTGGCTCCTCCGCCAGTTCTGCCGCCTCTCGGGCAGTGAGCCCCCTCCCCTTGCCTCGCTCCCGGACTCCTCCCCGCCTGCTGGTGGGGATTTTCCGGGCCGAGGCCAGCTCCCCGTCGGAGGACGACCCCTGGCCGTCTGGCTGGCTGGCCTGGTCTCTGTATCATCTATTTCGTTTGTCGCATTGTCCTGGTTAATTGCTGTTAGATGAATGTCTTCCTTTGAGTCGACATTCCATTCGTTTTCACATACCGCACCAGAATCTGATTCAATTTCTGCAATAACCTCTTCTTCTTCTTGTTGTTGTTCTTCATCCTCAGTGTTATCTGATTCTTCGACAATTTTTTTACTTTTTACTTTTTTTAAAAACAACATTTCGTTGTGATATTTATATGGTCTCACAAATGCTCCGTTCTTTTTAGAATTTTTTCTTGCATTTAAACTTCTGGTCCAACTGTCCCTGGTATGGGTCCATATTTTAATGACCAACTTGTCTGTAAAAATGAAAAAAATAGCATTTCAATAATTATAATATAGGTAGGGACTAAAAGCGCAGCGGACCAATCTTTGTAGGTACCAATCTTTAGCTATTCTGTTGAAGTTTTCTCCTGCTCGGTACCTACCTACCTACGCAGGGCAGAAAAAACGGATGTAGGTGATGTAGGAAAAATTTCACAGTCGCAATGTAGTTCAATCAGCAAGTTGACACGTTGCGTCGTGATATCGTACCGTGTGTCAGATGCGTTATTAGGTCATCGGATGCGTCTTACATCCATATAAATTACTATCAGTAGATTCACCAGTATTCGCGAGAGTTACCTCTTTGAGCGTCATGTCAAAAGTGTTGAGTTTAAGCCCAGGTACGTGCCCAGGCGTGTTTTTCCTGCGCCGATTATTTTTCGTGCATTGGATTTTCAACGCACTGCTCAGCGTCGAGAATTGAAAATCCAAGTGTGTTTTTTTGACGCGCTGGGATGCGCTCTGGCCTCTGTTGGATTGTCAATGCTCGGCTTAACACTGAGAAATGAAAATTCAGTGCGCGATAAAATTCCGCCTCGATATTTTTACGTCCGTGCGAACGAGGATTAATCGTCACGAGTTACGACACACCACAAAAATGGACAGATAAGCAAATTCTATGAAATCCGTGCAGTCTCATTTTGTTAGTAGTAACACATGAGCTGCGAAAGCCGACCTTACTGCTACAAATAAAAAAAACAACCGACTTCCAAAACAACACTACTTACAAAGTGAAAAATAACTAATTTCGGAAGTCGGTGTCGTTCGTTCCGCATTTTCGTGTTTTTATTTTTTACTTTTTGTTATAGGTAGGTACCTATGAGTACCCCACAAAAATCCTAAAACACTACTTGCTATGTGATATATTAGTGACAGGGAGCTATTAAAGGTTTAAAATATCATCAATATACACTAAGTGTATAAAAATCCTATTATTAAATACATCTGCCTACCCCTATAGAGGGTACAGGCGTGATGTTATGTTGTGTGATTGCGTAAACAATGCATACATATGCAATATCAGCAATCGCGGTTGATTTGCTGGCATTTATTGAAGAGTTCCGTAGTCTGTCTCCGAAACTCATCATCAGATCTTTACAAAATTAAATAAATAAATGGGACCATTTCGGAATACACATCTTTCTAACAAGAAAAATATATTGCATATCCATCTATTTATAAGACGGAGTTATGCCCTAACATACATAAAAAAACGTAAAAATTCGAATTGAGAATCTCCTCCTTTTTTATAAGTCGCCTAGTCGTTAAATACAAAGGCGCGAGGCGTTATGAAAGGCAAATTATTATCGCAACCATCGAATTACGTAACAAAAACTGAAACATGTTTGTTTCTCTCTAAGTAATCGCGAGTGTTGTATAGATACGAATAAACTGTCTCTCGCTCGCGCCACCTGCACGTCATACCGGCAGGCGCTCTATTCTAGCATGTACTTACTTGTACACAGTCACACACACACGCCACAGGTATTGCCAGATAATAACAGCGTTGATAATCACTGCAGGCGATGCTCTTACGTTCGCACGAACGATATTGTTCATTATTTTATTGTGCTTAATTTTTAGACAGTCGCATTACGAGGAAAATAACTTACAATACTTTTGTCGTTCCGTTCCATTCAAATTATTATAATCTTTCTTCAGAATTCCGCAAACTTCGTGCCACGCCGCCGTCTTCAAAAATTTGTTTTTATAGCTGTCCACCGTTCTGTCCCACAAAGCTGGTCTTTGATGCACTAATTTAATTAATAGCAACTTGTTAAAATTATGAGGAATCGACATTCTGTTTCTAAATGACATTGAGAAACGTCAAACGTGTGCACTTGTCTAAAAATAAACGTGTACTGAATTGGGAATAGGAAGATGGCTGACAAGAGTGAGCGAGAAGGGGCGATGGTACGCAACGCTTTCGAATGAAACGACGCATCCACGATGTATATTGATTGGAACGATAAAAAAGGCGGACCTACATTTAGTGAAGTAGCGTTATAAATGCGGTTTATGGGACACGATTATTTTGCCGTATTACCACAGATTACTAAATAGTTACTTCGTAAGTATTACCGTTCGTGACAATGATGAATACAGTAAAAACATAACTGTTATTACTTACGTGTGTGGTTTCATAGAGTTAGATAACGAGTTTGTCTTCTCGAGACAATTAAACAAGACGTAGTAACCTTGAATTTGTAATGTTATTGTTTTGTAATCGTAATGTTCGTGAAGGTGAATCGCGGGGTTTATGAATTACTAGCGACCCGCCCTGGCTTCGCACGGATGCATTGCAATTTAATAATTTAATTAAATAATTAATAATTTTAATGTAGGTACTTAATGTTTTTTTTTAACTTGCCGCCAGCCCCTGCCGCCGATACCGCAGCAACTGCATTTTAAATCTGTAATATCTTCGAAAATATTAATTTAAATAACATGCTGTAAAGGGCCATATTGATCTATATTAAATGCACAATGTATTTAAGGTACTTAATTAGATAAGGATTAATGCTGTATTGCTTAAAATCGCTTCGTAAATAAGCCATCATTTCTCGTAAAAAGTAAAGGAAAAAAAAATGGTTATTGTGGGTTATCCCTAAGAGATTGACATATACCATAGCGGACTTTTTTGTAGACCTTTTTAAGGTGTACAATACTGTAGTACATTATTTTGATGTATCTCATAGGGTTCAGCCAGCGTTTGCAATGTAAGCGCAAAAAAAGTGTTTATTTTCGACATCACATTAGAAACCTCTAAAATTATCAGTGTTTCTCTACTATATTATGCATGTATTATACATATAAACCTTCCTCTTCAATCATTTTATCTATTAAAAAAAACCGCATCAAAATCCGTTGCGAAGTTTTAAAGATTTAAGCATACACAGGGATATAGGGACAGAGAAAGCGACTTTGTTTTATACTATGTAGTGACGAATCACCACAACACGTTTTTATAGCTATGTTATTATTATTAAAGAGAATTAAATATTGTGAACCGTTATTTTTATCCAACCGTTTTTCCAGAAAACCGCACTTTAATGGTAACAGTTTTTCTAAGGAAGGAGCTATCCTATATCCGCGTGAGGTTTTTTAGACCATTTTAAACCCGAGGGGGTAATACGTGGTGAGGTTTTAGGCTGTCCCAGTGTCCCTCCTCGTCCCCTCCCAGCACTTGTGTATTTTTTATTATTGAAAATATCAGATATTTTTAGAATCTGTTTAGGCTTCGGAAGTGAGTCGTATAAAAAAACATATTTCGGAAACCGTAAAATTTACCATAATATGTAATTTGCGAGCGGCACACGCACCGCCACGGTTACACATCAAGCTTTAATAACCAGTGTAAGCTGATTTCTGATTGTACGAAAAACCTATCCAATGCGAGGTCAGTTAAAACTGGAATTAATGTAGCTCGATGTGTAGCCGTGTGTACCTACCAACGTCACATTTTTGAAAGACATTACTCTCAAGTTAGTAAGTAGTAAACCAAGATATTTAAGTCCAAACTAAAACTTGAATTGGCCGTTCCTGACTTTTATGGTTGGCCAGTTTAATTTAGGAAGTAAGTTAAGCTTTCTGTAATAATTTAGGAAGTTTTTTATAGCTTTTATGCGGTACCTATGTACAGTCAACAGCAAAAGTAGATGATGAAAATCAGAAATTCAATACTAATGAACGGAGTTCGCGTCAGAACTGTGTGGCGTCGAAGTGTCGTTATGTGATTGTAAATTATACCAAACATTTACTACTTCGACGCCACACAGTTCTGACGCGAACTCCGTTCATTAATTAGTATTGAATTTCTTATTTTCATCATCTACTTTTGCTGTTGACTGTACAGACGCCAGCACATCAAGCTACTACAATCTGTCAAGTTTCTTTAATAGGTTTTCAACTTTATCGTTAAAGCATAAGGTTCAAAGTTGATTGGGAAAATTTGAGTTTCGGGTAGCTTGATGTGCTGGCGTCTGGCTGGCGCCTGTATGGACGGCTACACATCAAGCTATACATAACCAGTATAAGCTGACTTCTGATTGTACGAAAAACCTATACAGTGCGAGGTCAGCTAAAACTGGAAATGTATCATCAGCCTGTATTGGCCCCACTGCTGGGACACGGGTCTCCTCTCTGTGAGAGGGAGTGGGCCATAATCTACCACGCGGGAACAGTGCGGGTTGGCGGATGTCACATGTCTCCGAATGTTTGGTTCTAGGACATTGCAGGTTTCCTGACGTTGTTTTCCTTTACCGTTTTGAGAGCAGTGGTGATGAAGTAATTTACACAAAGTAAAGTACCTGTTTGGGTTCGAACCCACGACCTATAAACTTGTAAGTCGCGGCCGTTACCACTGGGCCACAACTGCGGGGTAATTGCGTACCTAACACACTATCAGTAGCAATGGGTTTCATTTTGACAGTTCAACAACATTCATTGCACTATTTACGTTGTTGAGCAGACACATTTTTCGAACATATGAAGCAATGGATTAGCAATATGCTTCAAAATGATGCAAAGTGAGAGTAATAGTGTGTTACGCAATTAGGGTGCTGCTCTTGTTTCATTTATACCTACTTAATACTCAGTATTTTATGCGAAATGTCCTTTTGGTAATTTTCGTTGAGCTATTGACCTCCTTAAGTTCTAAGTTGAGTTACACGATTACTGACAAATGCTTGCACTGACTGGACAGGTCAAACAAAAGTCAAAGTCAAAATTAAGGTTCGCGAGCATATTTGCAAGAAGCTGGCAGTATCATCACAACGGTAATATTTTCTCATTGTTTGTCTTACTTCTTTTTAGTAAGTATATTCATGTACACATATAATATGTAAGTATATTTGTTTGTGCTTATCTTTATATGTAATTAATTAGGTATTTAATATATTCATAGTTTTAATAGGTTTTATGGCGTGACAAGTGTCTTATTACATCTAACTAGAAGATGCAAATAAGATGACTAGCTTTTGCCCGCGACTTCGTCCGCGTGAATTTTCTTGCTCCCAGCACCCACCCCACCCCGTCGCATCGCATCGCCTGCCCGCGCTGTTACTTCGTTTTCGCTTAGCGTTCTTTGTTATTGTCTTTCTTTTAAGCGTGATAGCGTGATGTTAAAAAGCCTATAGGCCTCTTCAAGAATTGGGCTATCAAAAGCAAAAATAATTTTTCAAATCCGATGATGATAATGAAATGTTAGTTCCAGTAATTAGCGCGTTCAAACAAACTCTTCAGCTTTATTATTTATAAATGATATATGATGTATTTTCTGTAAGTAGGTTTGTACAAACACTTTTACACGTCAATATTATTATTATTTTTTAAACTAGATGAGGTTGGCGTTTCCTATCTGACTATTCTGAGAAACACTCCCTCTTCCCTCACTCTCATAGTCCGATGGGACGGCAATCCGACACGACCGGACAGAGATATCAGAGGGAGTGCACCTGTGTCTGCGCGCACACTTGTGCACTATAATATCTCCTGCGTACCTGGCTAATCTCCGTTGAGATTGGCCACCGTGACCGAAATCGGTCGGGGAGGCTATTATTCTGAGAAAAACAACCGAAACAAACTCAGAGGTCACAGTCTCTTTTAAAGTCCAGACAAAATCTTGGCCAGATCATGTGGAGACCATGTAGATTGGTGTCTGAAATGGTCTTTTGCAGAAAGAACCACACAGATTGAGCGGACTTGTCCAGTCAGTGCACATCATGATTAAAACTAACTAAGAAGGCAAACAGAAAAAAAAGAAAGAAATGACCCACATAGTCCTCACATTCACAATAGTTAATTAAAAAAAGAAGAAAAAAAAAACTTTTCAAAGTAAATATTCATGTCGTTGTATAAACAAAATTCATCAATGTCAATGTGTATATAAAAATACGAACATAATACTTGAGGACCATGTATATAGATAGATGATAGCAGTTGGAACTTGTAGTTACATGAAGTATCTGAAGTACCTCTAGTTTCTTTACCAAGCGAGTGAAACCGCGATCCAAAGCTAGTAATAAATAAGTTCATCATCATCATCAACTATGTTGGGGTCGGCTTCCAGTCTAACCGGATGCAGCTGAATACCAGTATTTTACATGGAGCGACTGCCTATCTGACCTCCACAACCCAGTTACTGGGTAATACGATACCCGTTGGTAAGACTGGTTGTCAGACTTTCGGGCTCCTGACTACCCGTAACGACTGTCAAAGATCAAAGAATGACAGCCGGGACCAACGGCTTAACGTGCTTTCCGAGGCACTAATAAAGGCTAGTAATAAATAAGTTATCAAAACCATAAACCCGAGGACCAGACTATCGACATGGCCGGTCGAAATTTTATGACAGGAAGTTGCGTCAATTTCCCGTTGCATTTCCGGTTTCCGCAGGCCGGCGACGGTTTTCAATTATTCAGTGATTCCAGCCTCCGTTTTCAGGATCTAACCGGACCGTTTTGTTTTAACTATGGGCTAATTTTTCCATCGACAGATAATATTTATTCGTAGAATGAAATTGACTTCTCATAGATTTTGTATCGAAGAACACTGTCAAAAATTCAAAATTATTCCTCGGATAAACAAATTCTGGTGTTGGAAAAATCTACCCTAACTGGACCAAATGTAGGTTTACGTGTAATCTGAAGGCCAATTTTCGTAATTAATTTAAAAAGTTCAAAATCTAGTCGCGATTTCATCTCGGCGACAAACAAATGTCAAAAATGCAGGGAAATCAGAGGTTGACAGATTGAGACTGAGATCAGACTGTGAATTTTCTTAAAAAATTACAAGAACTGCTCAAACTCAAACTCAAAGCATTTGTTTCAATTAAACCATTTACAGTCACTTTTGAACTGTCAAGAAGTCGGTCAGTCAGAAAATATGAAGCTAGTTGCCCATTCAATAGCGTAGTAGGTACCTATGGAGAAGAACGGGCAAGAAACTCCATAGACACTCTTTTAATGTTGAATTTATTTATAATTATACTAGCTGCGCCCCGCGGTTTCACCCGCGTAAGTTTTGATCCCGTGGGAATATCGGGATAAAAGTATCCTATGTGTTATTCTGATGTATAAACTATATTACTGTAAAGTTTCATCAAAATCCGTTCAGTAGTTTTTGCGTGAAAGAGTAACAAACATCCATCCATCCATCCTCACAAACTTTCGCATTTATAATATTAGTAGGATGTGCTACTGCCCCTCTGTTATTAGACTTCCTTGTTATTTTACATCGACTGTCTCGTTGGTTTATTGGTCACAGGCGCTACAACTGAGCATGACGTCATGGGTTCGAATCCCGGGTCGTGTAAAGTGAATGAGTTTTTCTATCTGGAATTTCTCAAAAGTGGCACGCAGACCAGAGTCGAATGATTGTGCCCGGTTGATGACTATAGAACGTATAATTAAGTAGTATTTAGTATTTATTTCTGTACAAGTGATTTGTAATCTTTAAAAATAAATGAATTCAAACCGTAGGTTCGCCCCCCATTAAATGGGACTTAAGCGTAACTGGGAATTGTGGCTGAAACTACTAAAGGTACACCTCTGCAAACACTTTGGGGCTTACAGGCGTGATGTTATGTATTTATTTATTTATTTAAATAACATGGGAGACTTACAACTAAAACAAACATTGATATGTTTGGACAGTATATTAGTCTGAAAGCCAATTACAGGTCTCCACTTATAAAATACAGACAAGAAAAAAGTAAATTCTAAGGACATTCACACCAAGTTACTATAAACTACAGCATAAATTGGATAACAACCATCATAACAAAAAGAACTAATAAAATAATAAATGTATGTAATCATACTATACATATACAGGCTGTCCCTTTTTTTTTTTTTTTTGTGGATGGGAAATCATCCAATGACCCCTCCCGCTCTGGGTGGAGCAGAAGGGAGTGTCAGACTCTTACTGACTAAAACCCACCCGTGTTCTTTCCTTAGCCCTTTGTGTTCCGGGGTATCGGTAACCCTTTCGGACAATCCCGCTGCCCCGGCAGGCTTCGGCCCTTTCGGGCCCCTTCCTTTATGCTGACATCTCTTTGAGGCGCGCGTGGAACACGTACGCGCCGTCCGGCCCGGGCCTGGTCCTGATCGGACGGAGAGTTACCCATTACTCTCCACCCGCAGGCCCGTACAGGCTGTCCCTGGAAGTATGGATCAAATCGAATAGGGGCGTGGGCAAGGTCATTTCCAAACTTTTTGGTCCTTAGAATGTTGGTGAATTTTCACGGTAATAATAATTGCAGCCTATTAAAGTGAAACTTTTATTACATCGTCTCAAATTTTTTCGTCTGTGTGTTGCATGTCGCGTGACGGTCGGCCGCGGAGTAGGGATAAAGTGAAAAGCTTCACTTTTACCGTGGTTTCAGAAAACCACACAATCCTTTTTATTGTCACACTGCAGGGCAAATGCCATCTCAGATAAGGCACGACCATTGATCTGATCACCACGCTTACTCAAGACGGGTTGGCGATTTCAGACTTACAGACTTACACACAGGGTCAAATTAAATTAGCTAGCAAAACTCTGCAGACGTGATGGGTATCGATATCTAAACGGTAACATAAGTCTCGTTGGTTCCGCACTATCGTTTATTGACACCGACTTCCGAAATTAAAGTTATTTTTCACTTTGTACTGTTTTTTTGGAAGTCGGTTGTTTTTTTTTTTGTAAAAAAGTTTTTTATTTTTCACTTTTTAGTGGATCAGTTTGTAATTTATCTAAGTTACAATAGCCTAATGTTAACTGCTCATCACCTTTTATATAATATTATTTTTCCCAATGCAGGGACGTTAATTGTTGAGGAGTTTTCATAGTAAGAACTAGAAGAACTGGAGCTGATTGAGAAGTCACCATCAGCTCCACTTCACCAAACGCATTGTGACGAGCATAAATTGCTTTACCTAATCGAGTCGCAACCCGTCAAATACTTATTATTGAGTAGTTACATCTGCCATCTGTGCCATCTGCCTGCTGTGCTGCTGTGTGCTGCAGGCCATCTGTGGTCCCCATCATCAGTTCCACTTTACCAAATGGTGCTTTCCGAGAGCAAATGCACGAGTTACTATAAAAAATACCCAAATCGCTATATGTGTGCCTACATGAGCTTCGCTCAATTTCCATGGGATTCCCTCATCAGATTCCGACTTGATGACAATGGGACCACCTCGAGAGCATACCCTTTCAAACAAAAAAATCAATTTTAAAATCCACAATTGACGGAGAAATCGGTGAACATACATAAAAAAAAAAAAAAACTTACATAAGTCGAACATAAAACGCTTCTCCTTTTCAACAACATCATAATAATAACCACCTAGAAATTCCTCTCATCAAAACATTCTCGGGAACCTGCAGGTGAGGTTTCAAGGGCTGTCAACGTCAAGCCAACGAAGGTATAACAAATGTTGTTTTTTTCCTCATTCGGGTCGTTTATCAGCCTGCCTTGCGACCGCTGACGGGTCTTTCGTAGGGTTCCCACTGGGTAAACAAATAGAATATTCTATTATATTTCTTTATGTTTTTTTTTTCTATTGCTGAATGTGCCCGCTCTTGACCTCGATCACGCCTGATGGAAAGCGATAAAACCGGATCTGTGCGTAGTCTCGATTAACATCGAAGGGTTCTCACGAGATAAATCTGAAATTCTTTCTGATATCTACCGCAAAACTCTCTGCGATAGTCTTTGCGTCCAAGAGACCCATCGAGATGTAACTCAAAGCCGGCCACAAATCCCTGGACTTACGCTTATCGCCGAGATCTGTCACCCGAAGCACGGTAACGTAGTGTTTGCTGCTCCCGGCGTAAGCATACTATCCACCAAGTACTCAAACGAGTTGGTGACGACGCTGGTGATGGCGCCAAACAGGTAGCCGAATTCTGGGCCGAGTCCATTTAGATTGCTATCGACACGCTAAGAAGAAGAAAGCGATGGATGAGGTCTGAACGAGCGTGCCCAGAAGATGCCTTAGGCACTGGAACTCCCACGCATCGACGAAACACAGCAGGCTACTTGACGCCGGACTGCGGTGGGAGGGTGGTCGCAAAACAGGCATGTGTTAGCCATACCACCGCAAGGGAAGAACTGGCCAGTTAAATAAGGTGTTGGGTGTGACTGTCCAGGATGCGCCGAGCGCTCGTTCCAATTGAGTAACTGGCGGAACAAACTGCGCTACACGAGGGGGCTTCTAGAAATACATAATAAATAAGGTATATTATGCACTATACACTTATAAAAAAGTCAGCTTTCAGCCGAGTGCGGGCAGAATAGGTTTTGGTGGTAAATGGGTCAAACGAGAACTCTGCAAAGAATATTAAAGTCCTTACTCGCTCGCACCGTGTATGAATTTTGTGTGTTGTTAGAAGAGGAAAAAGAATGAAGATTGGCGGATTAAAAGACAGTCTATCTCGTTAGATATAATTTTATTTTTAAAAGAAAAGTCCAATCAATCTGCTGGTCGACGACGATTTCTAACTTGTGGCTGTAGGTGATATACTCAGGAACCCTTTCCTTAAATCCGGATGGTGTAATAAGAGGAACGACATTCCTTTAAAAACACATCACCTAAATCATCATCATCTGCCTAGCCTTTTCACAACTATGTTGGGGTCGGCTTACAGTCTAACCGGATGCAGCTCAATATCAGTATTTTACATGGAGCGACTGCCTATCTGACTTCTACAACCCAGTTACTGGGTAATACGATACCCCTTGGTAAGACTGGTTGCCAGATTTTCGGGCTTCTGACGACCAGTAACGACTGTCAAGGATCCATACAAGGTCAGCCGGGACCAACGGCTAAACGTGCTTTTCGAGGCACGAAGGGGTCTTGGTATGTAAAGATTATCACCCATCCACGGACCAACCGCGGCAAGCGTAGCTTAACCTGATCGATCGACCCGTGCCGCTGTTATTAGTTAGCCAAAAGCCCCTCCATAATCACTTCACTTAAATATCGGGCCCTAAATATCGTGTACTGTAATAAGAGTTTTTTTATTCAAAACTAGCGGTCCGACGCGGCTTCGCATGGGTGAACATTAATTTTTTAAACATTTTATTTTTTCTTGTAATTAAAAAAGCCTGTATTAATTAATCAGTGATAATGTAGCATTCAAATGGTGAAAGAATTTTTAAAATCGGTTCAGTACTTTTTGAGCCAAATGTGTTAATCCTGGATATAAACTATCTGTGTGCCCATCCAATCCGTTCAACGGTTTTTATTGAGTAACAAACATCCGAACATCTTCATAAACTTGAGTTATTCTTTCACATAAAGGATCAAGAAAAACTACCTTACTATATGAGAAAAAGAAAATGTCCAGTTAGTTCTACTTTCTTATTTTTAACTTACCAACCCTAGTCAGGTGTACGCATGATAGAAAAAATTCTACTCTCTCCAAAACCAACTAATTTCGAAAAACTGTTGTCCATTTTATGGTGACGCGTAAAATGTTGTAAACGTTGAAATTGTATTTTTTTTGCCGTGACAAAGGGGAAATTAGAACAGTAGGTAATATATATAAAAAGGAAATAAATAAAAATGAAATGATGTTCGTTCAGAGACACATCACTTAAAAACGGCGGGAGTGATTTGGCTATAGTTGACTATGGTTTTTTGGAGCCGGTTAAAAATGGGATTAAACACGGGGGAAAGTTTCCCAATTTTTTTTAGTAAAAAGTTAAAAGTACCTCTTATTGATTATTGTAAGCCCTTCTAGTCTATACATATAATAAAATCGTAGGAAAGTCAACTGAAAATTGAATATTTTTTAAAAAGAATACTTGGGGCGTGATCTACAATCGATATCGAAGCCAAAAATATAGTTTTTAGAATTTTTGTCTGTTTGTCTGTCCGGGATAAACTCAAAAAGTACTGCATGGATTTACTTAAAATTTTGCATGAATATTACTAAGAGGTCGGGTCAACATATAGGCTACATATTATCACGCTATCACCAACGGGGGAGGAGCTGTGAATCTTTATTTTTCTTACGCATTCTGTGACAGCGTGTAATCTAACGACGCATATTTAAATGTTGTCTTTGAGTAAGCCATGCTATTATCTAGCTTTACACTATAAAAACTACGCCATTTAAGTAACTTGGGCAGAGAAATATAGTTTAATGAATGTTAGTAGTTTAAAGACAATTTTAAAACAGCGCCATCTATGAGATTTCATGAAAACCAAATCAAGTTACATGTTAACATTTTTTGGAAATTAATAATTTAAATTTGATCATGTTGGCGAGGTAAGTAGTTAGTTATTCTTAAAATTCATAGATGGCGATGTGCATTTTCTTCAAGTTGTATCATATAGTTCGTTTTGACAAATTCAAGTTCCAACAAAACCCTCAAAATAAAAAAAATGCGGTGTTAAGTATTACAAAGAAGTTATGTTCATTGATGATGATCATTTCATTTCATGACACCCTCGCGGAGGCTAGCGTCAGTGATAGTCCCAGCCGCATGCGTCATCTGTTTGCCGTCATCTTGGTATTTTGTGGAGTTGCGAACCCGGTAGCTTTGTGGGATAAGTATCGCCATCATCTGTCTGAAGATTTTCTACAAGCTTTGAGGCGTACTACTGGAGACGAAGTCGAAATAAATGATGAACGCGTGCTGAACACCTGTCTCAGTTCACTTCAAGATATGGTCATTTCGATCGGCGGCAATCTACTGATCGAATATAGGTTACCAGCTCCCCAATCATCACCGTATCAAGACCGTGGAAATCGGGAATATAACGCTGAGACAAATTACGATCCGGGCGAAATGACCATGTCGCTTTGTTCTCTTCAGAGCAAAAACTTTATGATACCGTCCTTGAAAGCGTTGGGCAAAACCAGGGTAAAATGTTTTTCTTGGATGCTCCTGGTGGATCAGGAAAAACATTTGTTACCACTGGCATACTTGCAGAGGTCATGAGGCAAGGCAAAATTGCTATTGCTGTAGCGTCGTCGGGAATCCCTACCACACTGCTTCCGAGTGGCAAGACAGCACATGCCATGTCTAAAATTCCCATCGATTTAAAGAGCGCCGAAACGCCTGTTTGTGGTGTGTCACGTAACAGCGATAAGAGACACACGTGCTCAAGGATTGCTCTCTGATCGTATGGGATGAATGTACGATGGCCAATAGGAAGGCAGTTGAGGCCGTGGACAGAATCCTGCAGGACATCCGCAGGAACGAACATTTGATGGGTGGTGTCACAGTTCTGTTCAGTGGTGATTTTCGGCAAACGCTTCCCGTGGTGACGCGGGGCTCGAGGGCTGACGAGGTGAATGCTTCGTTGAAACGATCTTCGTTGTGGTCACGAGTTCGCACGCTGCGCTTGACCATTAATATGAGAGCTCGGCTCGATGGCAATGCACGTGCTCAAGAATTCTCCGATGTCCTTCTAAGTCTTGGCGAAGGCACTCTACCAGAAGAGATAGGTGGACAGGTGGTGCTTCTAGAGCCTCTTGGTAGAGTGGTATCCAGCTTAGAAGAACTAATTCGCTGTGTGTACGGGGACATCAGTCGTATACCGCACCAGTAAAATTCTAGGGTGTGTGAGCGGGCCATTTTGATGCCCAAAAATGATCAGGCTGCAGCAATTAACGAATGCATTGTCTCGGAAATTGAGGGGAATAAAGTGGTCTACAACTCGATAAACACTGTTGTCGAGCAAGATGACGCCACACATTATCCCGTGGAATTTCTGAGCTCCCTGTCAGCAAGTGGACTAATCAGAAACCTAGTCGTCCGTTTCAAATCTAGGTCATCAAGGAGAAGAAGGACAAGAAACTCCTTGGAAACAATCTTAAAGTAATATATCAACATTTCTCACATTGCCATAATATAACATATACAGAACGCCATAGTTATCAGCAATAATCAAGATAATAATATCAATTAACTTACATGACATCTGGTCGATCTATTCCACATAATAACGTCACTAATACTAATCAACTGAACATAGGCCGGAGCTCCGTTCTGGTTGACGTCTCGAACCAGAATCCCCTGCCCATCTGAGCTCCCCCTTTTATAGTCATGAACAAACAACTTCGACGTTTCTATCTACCCTCATCCAAAATATCAACGACATAAAAGGTGGATATCCGTTTGGAATATATTCTATGGTTTGATATATTATTCCTTAATATTTTAACTAGTCTACAGACATACCAAGAGATATTTGTTACAATCCATAATTAGGATAATCTATCACGTGCGAATGGCGAATCCTTAGCTTACTTGCCAGATTTTTCTGGTAACTGACGCAAGTAATGAGGAAAATAAATATTTTATTCCCTATTTTGCTAATTAGGTACGCTGGAAATTGAAAATAAGATTATACACAAAAAAATGAAGAGTTATTGTTTTGAACCCGCAAAGACGACCGTTCACTTCCAGGCCACAACAAACTTACTTTGTCAAAATGATTTGACAGTTTATTTATAAACTAGCTGACCCCGCAAACGTCGTTTTGCAAAAATAAAAAATAGATAGTAGCCGATTCTCAGACCTACCCGATATGCACACAAAATTTCATACAAATCGGTCCAGCCGTTTCGGAAGAGTATGGTAACTAACACCATGACACGACAATTTTATATATTAGATAAGGCAGACAATTCAATAAACTAAAAACAACTCCAAATGCGCCATGATTACGAACAAATATCGATAACGCACTGAATAATCACAGTGGGCGTTACTGGATCATATTACCTTACGACGAGCCACAATCGATACCAAAACCCTCTCCAGTACCGATCCAACCATGGTCCTGTTCACTTATATCATACTACTAGCTATCTTAAACATCACGCTTGCCGAAGATTGTGTTATCAACAACGTGCCAGAACAGATGGCCTTCGAGAAACAGCTTAGGAAAGACCTAACATGTGACTACATATTGTACGAGCCGCCAGGTGGGAACAGCTCAACATTAACAGTGAACGTCAGGTTCTCTTTGAAACGGTTCAACCTCCACAGTGACGGAGTGTTCTCAATTCAAACCTGGATGTTCACCTCCTGGAACGATGAGAGGCTGAAGTGGGACCCAGAGAAGTACTACGGGATTAAAAGAATAGATATGCTCTATATGAAAATTTGGACACCTGCCTTTCGACTGTTCAACAGCGTCAATCCCTTTGACTTCGACATATCCTACCACCAACTGTGCCATTTGAAGAACACTGGAGATGTCCTCTGTCCGTTCAGGATTACACACGAAGCATTTTGCAGCATCAAACTCACAAAGTGGCCCTATGACCAGCAAGAATGTAGTCTTGAATTCGGTGCGTGGACATCAAAATCGACTCATTTTAGGATGAACTTTACTTCTCGTGCTATAAGCATGATGGGAGCGGAGTATGAAGCTGAATGGTTCATTTCTGATTATAGACAAGAAGCTAATCACAGTTCTGAACGTCAGTTGAAGATGATCTTTGTTTTGGAGCGTGAAGCTGGTGGATTAGCAGCCATTGTTGTGTACCCTGCGGTGATACTTACTGTTCTCAGTATCACATCTCTGTTTCTAGATGTAAGGCGTTTCGTACGCCTGGCAATCGCTTGCTTTAGTCTTCTCGGCCATTATTATTTCGTGACTGAATTAGCCGCGAATATACCGAAGCAGAGTGCCGATCCACCAAACTTAGTACTGTACTACCGTGGCTCAATGGTTTTAACAGTTCTGACTGTCTTGATCACATTCTTACTGAGAATTTTATGCATGTCGAAGTCAACATCACAATTTTATATATTATTTATAAACAATGCTGTGTTTGGGAGTTATGGAAAGTATTTTATATTTCCTTTGTGGAATGTTGATGATGACACGGTTGATATTAAACGATATAGCCAAGACTGGACAAAATTCGCAAACATTGTTAATAGTGTTTTTTCCGTGGTTATTATTTTTGCTTATGTAAGCATGTACTGTGCACTGGTGCCTCAACCTATCCCGATTAATTATTGATTAAATATTTTTAGGCATTTTAATTTGTTTGCTTACTTACTCCCAGTGGGGTAATTGCTTAACACACTATCAGTAACAATGGGTTTCATTTTGACAGTTAAACAACATGCATTGCGGTATTTACGTTGTTGAGCAGACACATTTTTTGAACATATGAAGCAATGGATTAGCAATATCCTTGAAAATGATTCGGATTATGATTGATTTTGTGTTACGCAATTAGGGTGCAGCACTCTAATTCACAACCATACGACAAGCTATCGTATCGAAAATGACACATGTCAATAACCTGATTTCCCTTGCCCCCGGACAGCAAACAGCTTTCGGAAGAATAGTGGTCGTCTATTTGATTTAAACTGACAAAATTTTCGGGTTTTGGACTTGTGAACAGCGTTTATAGGACTCCTACGATAACACTGATTGGTGTGCTTGTGAACAGCTATGCTGGTCTCTCTTTTCCAGTGGGCACTCTAGGCAAGCGCTCAGGGCCCCGAGATAGACGGGGGCCTCGGCTTGCTCACAAAAAAATCATTCTTTGCAGCCGCCGCCGTTCCATTTTACGCATTATTAGTACCTACCCAATTCAATAAAAAAGTAATTAGTTTGCAGTGCGATTTACAGTAGGTAAGTTTATAGCCCCAAACTTATAAAATATTTCTGGACGATTTCGCTTATATAAATACTAGCTGCTGCCCGCGACGTCGTCTGCGTGAAGGCTCTACAGCACCAAAAATATCTAAGGTGCCAGTGTCGCTATAGCATTATAAGTACACAACTATTAAAATAGCATTAAAATATAAGTTTTTTTTGCAAGCGAAGCAAGTGAATAGAGTTATATCCTGCTGAGTTCAGTCATAAGATGTGAGTGAAGGAAATACAGAAAATAATGCAGGAATACATTCCAGGACACAAAAGAGTAAAAATACGTACAAAGGTATCATACCTTACAACACTTCTCTATAAACTACGTTGGTAGTTATGCTGCCAGGAGCCAAAATGTAAAGACAGTCAGGACTGGTGACGCGGGAGCAAGCGACGTACAGTTGCCCTTGTGAGAAGCAACTCGTCCTAAGGTCAACACCCGCTGCCCTCAGTATCTGCCCTTTTTTTTTTTTTTTTGTGTATGGGAAATCATCAAATGACCCCTCCCGCTCTGGGTGGAGCAGAAGGGAGTGTCAGACTCTTACTGACTAAAACCCACCCGTGTTCCTTCCTTAGCCCTTTGTGTTCCGGGGTAGCGGTAACCCTTTCGGACAATCCCGCTGCCCCGGCAGGCTTCGGCCCTTACGGGCGCCTTCCTTTATGCTGACATCTCTTTGAGGCGCGCGTGGAACACGTACGCGCCGTCCGGCACGGGCCTGGTCCTGATCGGACGGAGGGTTACCCATTACTCTCCGCCCGCAGGCCCGCGCCTACGGTGGCCGGGAGTCGTCGCGCGGCTCCCGACGCCCGGAGCGTCTCCCGCGGCGGCTGGGACGTGAGGCAGTATCTGCCCCTGCGACTTATTGATGGTCATCGCGAAGCAAACACTCACGGGGAACTGTACGCGCTTGAAATGGAACGGGAAATCATGAGGTATGAGGGGAATGCGTGGTATAAATACTGGCCTCGCCGACGCCACAACCCGTAAGAATATCCGCCTCAATGGTGTGTCTGTGGAGCGAGATGACTTTAAGACGGGTTACACAACTTCGGAGGAGATAGGTTCCGAAGAAGCATAATCGGAACACCGACCTTCAGCTTGATGGTATGCGCTGGAAGTCCACTTGCTGACAGGGAGCTCAGAAATTCCACGGGATAATGTGTGGCGTCATCTTGCTCGACAACAATGTTTATCGAGTTGTAGACCACTTTATTCCCCTCAATTTCCGAGAGCATTCGTTAATTCCTGCAGCCTGATCATTTTTGGGCATCAAAATGGCCCGCTCACACACCCTAGAATTTTACTGGTGCGGTATACGACTGATGTCCCCGTACACACAGTGAATTAGTTCTCGAAGATCGTTTCAACGAAGCATTCACCTCGTCAGCCCTCGAGCCCCGCGTCACCACGGGAAGCGTTTGCCGAAAATCACCACTGAACAGAACTGTGACACCACCCATCAAATGTTCGTTCCTGCGGATGTCCTGCAGGATTCTGTCCACGGCCTCAACTGCCTTCCTATGGGCCATCGTACATTCATCCCATACGATCAGAGAGCAATCCTTGAGCACGTGTCTCTTATCGCTGTTACGTGACATACCACAAACAGGCGTTTCGGCGCTCTCTAAATCGATGGGAATTTTAAACATGGCATGTGCTGTCTCGCCACTCGGAAGCAGTGTGGTAGCGATTCCCGACGACGCTACAGCAATAGCAATTTTGCCTTGCCTCATGACCTCTGCAAGTATGCCAGTGGTAACAAATGTTTTTCCTGATCCACCAGGAGCATCCAAGAAAAACATTTAGCCTGGTTTTGCCCAACGCTTTCAAGGACGGTATCATAAAGTTTTTGCTCTGAAGAGAACAAAGCGACATGGTCATTTCGCCCGGATCGTAATTTGTCTCAGCGTTATATTCCCGATTTCCACGGTCTTGATACGGTGATGATTGGGGAGCTGGTAACCTATATTCGATCAGTGGATTGCCGCCGATCGAAATGACCATATCTTGAAGTGAACTGAGACAGGTGTTCAGCACGCGTTCATCATTTATTTCGACTTCGTCTCCAGTAGCACGCCTCAAAGCTTGTAGAAAATCTTCAGACAGATGATAGCGATACTTATCCCACAAAGTTACCGGGTTCGCAACTCCACAGAATACCAAGATGACGGCAAACAGATGACGCATGCGGCTGGGACTGTCACTGACGCTAGCCTCCGCGAGGGTGTCATGAAATGAAATGATCATCATCAATGAACATAACTTTTTTGTAATACTTAACACCGCATTTTTTTTATTTTGAGGGTTTTGTTGGAACTTGAATTTGTGAAAACGAACTATATGATACAACTTGAAGAAAATGCACATCACCATCTATGAATTTTAAGAATAACTAACTACTTACCTCGCCAACATGATCAAATTTAAATTATTAATTTCCAAAAAATGTTAACATGTAACTTGATTTGGTTTTCATGAAATCTCATAGATGGCGCTGTTTTAAAATTGTCTTTAAACTGCTAACATTCATTAAACTATATTTCTCTGCCCAAGTTACATATATGGCGTAGTTTTTATAGTGTAAAGCTAGATAATAGCACGGCTTACTCAAAGACAACATTTAAATATGCGTCGTTAGATTACACGCTGTCACAGAATGCGTAAGAAAAATAAAGATTCACAGCTCCTCCCCCGTTGGTGATAGCGTGATAATATGTAACCTATATGTTGACCTGACCTCTTAGTAATATTCATGCAAAATTTTAAGTAAATCCATGCAGTATTTTTTGAGTTTATCCCGGACAGACAAACAGACAAACAGACAAAAATTCTTAAAACTATATTTTTGGCTTCGATATCGATTGTAGATCACGCCCCAAGTATTCTTTTTAAAAAATATTCAATGTACAGTTTTGACTTTCCTACGATTTTATTATATGTTTAAAGATTAGGAGGTTATTGCCGAGGCAGAAGTTTATTTTGAAGACTTACACAAATCTTATTTTTTTGGATGGGTTACTGAAATGGCAGAAACGTTAAAAGTGTATAGACATAAATAAGGGAATTAGGTAGAAAAAAAATTAGAAATGCTTGCGCTTTCATTGCTAACACGGGTACTTATTGATCAACCCACGTAACGAAAGAAAATAAGTACTTGTATTTAGCACAGACTAAAAGGCATACAACACAAAAAAAAAAACAATACCACAAAAAAAAAACAAATAAAGGAGACGGGCGAATCGGGGCCTGACGTTACACAAATGAAACATTTATCAATATTTTTTTTCAGGTTTTTTGTAGTTAATCATGAAATATTAAGCAGTTTTATCATGGCATAAGAAATTAAATATTTATTGGAAAAAATACTGACTTCCCTTATTTTCACTTTTAAACATTGTTGCCAGATGAAATAGGTAAGTTAATCGATATTTAAAAATATAAATAGAAAAAAAAACAATAAAAATTGATTCAGTGTTTTCTTCTTTAGTTAAGTTAAAAAAAAAAAACATTTTTTTTAAATATTGGTGGTTTCCCAGTGACACAACAACGTTTCTAAAAAATCGTAAGAATAAATAATTGTAAATCGATTTCACGACAGATCATCATTTGTTTTAATATTCAGGCAACACATTGGAATTCATGTCAATCATGTCAATGTCACGTCAAACACAAACGTCAACTAAACAATTTGCTTCGTTCGGTTGGCTCACAGGAGACTCAGGAGTTTGCGGTGGTAGTGGATATTTTATTTTCTGTCGTGTTTTCGTGTGCTGTAGTAGTTATTATTCGATTAGTATTCTTTTGCGACTTTGGGTACGTATAAAGGATTCTGACGGGTATAACTTAGACAAACGACCCACGCATTTCTTACAACGGACTAAATTATCTTGCCTGCTCGACTTACCTCAGCAGGCTCAGCCTCATGTACTGGATTTCTAAGAAAAATACAATGAGTGGTCAAAATATTCATTTTAACAACTGCGGCTTAGCTTCTTGGTGGTGTAATCCTTCTATAGGATTACATCAAATACAAGACGAAGGCATTCTTTCAGTTATACTGCAATAGGTACTGCCTGCACAGTTCATATACGATATTTCAATAGTAAATGACGAAGTGAATAAACCATTAAAAAAAGTATTTTTAATTCATACTCCCGCTGCTTTTTATAATTTTCTCAAACCTCTAGAATCTATTTGGTGGGTCGCAATGTGTGAATTTCCTACGATGAAACCTATTAAATTCTAGTCTACAATAAAGTGTGATAATTATTTTCTCAAATAATAATGTGAGAGCTCGGTGTAAGAATGACTTAATAAGCAAGAATGTTGTTTCTGTATAAAACCAATAACACCCCATATTTTTTTTCTACCATGGAGAAATTGAAAACTTTTAAGTTTTTTTAAAATGGTATTAGTATCTAAATAAAATAATGCAGTAATCGTTACTGTAACGTCAGGCCCAACTTCCTATGAACTTTCGCCCGTCTCCTTTATGTGTATTAAGTTAAAGCATAGTGCGCGTACTTGACATCGTAGTCACCAACATCAATACGGTAATGTTTACGACGATACTTCGCACGGGGACCTTTCGCGCCTCGTGGATCACTGGTTGTCTAACGCCGGGCCTCGCCCAGGTAACTGAGGTTCTCACCTGGCGTGGACTGATCGCCGAAGTGTCGTGAAGAAAGCGCCTACAGAAACATAATGGCAACCACTCACATGGGCGCGCGTTCAATTTCCATTACCAGGTGCAAAAACAAAGTGGGGCCCATAATACACGGATCACCGTATAACCGTCTGCGGGAGGGGATGATGCCCTTTGACCGCCTGCCACGCCCCCTTATGACCCGGCTACACGTTCCGTCTTGCCTGCGAGCATGCCTGCGCGTGCGTGTGGACGGCAACACGGTAGCACGCGCAGTTCCGGAAGCGCGGCTTGTGCATTCGTTGACTTAACTGAAGATTTGGATTGCCCAAACTGGCTTGCATGGTTTTACTTGAACCTGTGGCCGGTAAGCGCCCCGTCCACAACTCTAATTGTAACACGGATCACGCGATCAAAATGTTTTATTGTTAATCATTAAATAAATATTGATTTTCTTTTAAATAATTGCGAATGAAAACTTGTAAAAAGCAGATCTTCTCTTCTTCAATACTTCAATTTGGCCACCCTCTCGCCGAAATATGTAGGTATGTACAGAGGCCAGCACATCAAGCTACCCCAATCTGTCAGATTTTCCCAATTGAATACGAACCTTATTCCTTTGTACTAAAGTTGAAAATCTATCAAAGAAATTTGACAGATTGGGGTAGGTTGACCTGCTGGCGTCTGTACATCAAGCCGCGCAATTTCTACGGCGTCCAGCGTGCGAATGGCGAATGATAAAACAAGTAACGAGGAAACTGGTTTAATTAATTATTAAGTCAATTATTTTAATAATCTGGATGACTAGTTGTTATGTGTGACTTTACTAATTATGCTGGAAATAGCTTCATTGATCATGTTCATGCGCATACTGATGATATCTGTTGAGAGGTATTTTATGGATTTATAATGATAACACGTATTGAATAATATTCTTATTCATTTGACAAGACAAGAGTGACAGACATAAACAATAAAGTATTATAAAAGAAAAGATTATAAGAAAAACCTCCTTTAACAATATCAACTAGACAGGCAACAATATAACTACAGTAGAATACGGAATTTCGACGCACAAAATATCGATAAATGCTAATACGATGCTACAAAATTACGATGCACGTTACTGCGAAAGACCCGTTTCTGCGAAGCCACTACACTTCGATGCACGTTACCGCGATAGATCTTCACTGCGATACTACTTGACTTCGATGCAGGTTACCGCGATAGATCTTCACTGCGATACTACTTGACTTTGATGCACGTTACCGCGATAGATTTTCACTGCGATACTACTTGACTTCGATGCACGTTACCGCACCCGCATTCGGGTCGGTGTCGGTTCGAGTCGGTGTCTTGGGATCTGTATTTTATTTAATTTTAGTTTTTTTGCCACCGACTTCCGAAATTAAAGTTATTTCATAATTTCGAGTTAATTTGTTTTTGAAGTCGATTTTTTTTAATACCTTTTTATTTCGTAATTTTTAGTTTTAAGTAAAAAACTGGAATATTTGTTTGTAATAAATAATATGTAATAATTTTGTCGTAAATATTGCACTAGAATTTGAACAAGGTTTTGACTTTTGAGATGTTTTCTCTTTCACACGACACCATTAGCTCGTATCAATAAGCCAGGCCGTCACACTTACTAGTCCATATCTTGAAAATAAATAAGCCGATTTTGATGAAACTTGCACTGTACCCTAAGTTGAAGTAAACATAAGCCAATAAAAGAATGGTTACAATCCGATAAATGGTTGCGGAGAAATGCGTGGACAAACATACATACATACATACATCTCTAAAATTTTGTGTATTTGTTTGGAAGCCCTAATAGATTATCATAATTATGTGAATATATTGCAGTTCCAAGAATAATACATACATACGTGTCGAATTGATGACCTCCTTTTTTTGAAGTCGGTAAAAATAATTTTGTCCAAAGACCTTGACTTAACAAGAAAATCCATAATTACGTGTACCTACCTATGTTTAAGTCGCAGATGGATTTTCGATACCGCTGTTTTACAAAACTGGTAGTAGTTTTATACAGGGTGTCCCTGGAAGTATGGATCAAATCGAATAGGGGCGTGGGCAAGGTCATTTCCAAACTTTTTGATCCTGAGATTGATTGATGATTGACAATTATTTTACGGTTCAAAAGTTGTGATCAATTTTTTTCAATCGTTTCGCATAGTGCTCAAAGAAAAAAAACATAAAAAAAACTATCAGGCTGTCTAAAAAACTTAAATTGACAGTTCCTGGTAGTTTTTTTTAAATGATTTTGTTCTTTGAGCACTATGCAAAGTGATTAAAAATAATAAAAGTCTAACTTTTGAACCGTAAAAAAATTCACCAACATTCTCAGGATCAAAAATTTTGGAAATGACTTTGCCCACGCCCCTATTTGATTTGATCCATACTTCCAGGGGCGCCCTGTATTATAATATGAGGAAAGTGAAACAAGTTGACTGCAAGTTTATCAGAAAAACCGGAATGGTTTGTATATATGCGCGATGTAATACATATCGTAGGTCAATGAACTCTGGTAACGACGCCTCTGAGGGACAAATAAGCGCGAGAAGGTGCGACGCGATTTTGGTCAAATAAAATCAATGAACTTTCCATAGAAATTGTTTTCCTAGAGTTGCGTCGCGCCTCTCTGCGGGAATCTTGACCTAACTCAACAAGAATTCTGAGGTGTAAATAATTAAAGTGAATGTGTCAATGTCCTTTTAAATTATTGCTAGCTGTTGTGAGTGCCACTTCAAGCTTTCTACATATTTTCGTTCTACTTAATATACAGGGTCAAATTAAATTAGCTAGCGAAACTCTACAGACGTGATGGAACGACAAAAAAAAAGATTTCATGATTTTTTTTTTATGGTTATTGGCCGCTGTTAGTGTTTTTACTGAAAATGTGATTTGATAAAATCTATTTTATTGTGTTGAGATATTGATACATGTCACGTCTGTGAACAACTTATACAGGGTTTGTCGTAAATAGTGGTCCAGAGTAAAGGAGTCGTTACACTGTATTCTTAAGTATCACACCGAAATTTTAACCATTTCGAGTTACGGGTCTTCAAAAAAAAAAACCTTGATTTTTAAAATGTCTGTACCTTGCTTCACGAATTTGCCTGTAATTTCAACAAATATCAATATTTTTTAATTCTGTTTTGATATTTGTTGAAATTACAGCCAAATTCGTGAAGAACGGTACAGAAATTAAAAAAATCAAGGTTTTTTTTCGGAGACCCTTAACTGGAAATGGTTAAAATTTCGGTGTGTGATACATAAGAATACAGTGTATCGACTCCTTTACTCTGGACCACTATTTACGACACACTCTGTATACAAAAAAAAAAACTTTGTAACTATTGGCGGTTATTGGCGGTACCCGAAAAAAAATCATTATCAAATTAATTCCTTTTTACGAATCCCTAGTTTGACAAAATTCTGAATCTGCTTGAAATTCGATACTTTTCGATCTGAAGTGGTAATACGTCTAAGGGCTAATTTTACTAGTCAAATATCATTTATCTGTAAAATAATATTGACGTCTTCCCCGTTCTAGTATGGAAAAACTGTCATAAAATCAAAATTTATTCTCAGGATAAGACTTATTCTTGGTACTAAAGTTTGGTGGAATTCGCCCGAATTTATTTGAATTTGAATAAATTTTGAATTTTTGTTAGATTTCCCATAGGTACTGGAACGGTTAGACGTCAATTTTATTCCTTGGTTAAAAGATATCTGACTTTGGCAGTGTTGCCGCAACTGAGTTCCCAAAAGGTACATATCCAGCGCTGAAAAGGTACATTTTGGGTCAAAAAGGTACATGCTTTTACTAAAATCACTCACTACTGCTTTTCTCGCTCACTCGCAATGAATGCGAGACAGGGAGAGACTACCTGCTCGCCAGCAGAAGTTCTATTTTTTGGATTCTAGGTGTGAGAAAGCTAATATTATAAAATCTCGTGTCGTCACGGTGTTTGTGGTCTCACTCCTCCGAAACGGCTCGACCGATTTTTATTGTTTCTCGCCCCCCCCCCCCCCCCCCCCCCCCCGCCGGTCGGATAAACGATACAATATTCATTGCCGTTACATGCTCTGTGTCATTGCCTACTCTCGGGGGAAGCAAAACAGAGCTACTTCCTAATTCTACCCTTCGTAGGTCTGTGACTTCACAGGCCACCGGTACTTAGGACCGAAGACCTACCTATCTAGTTTTCTCGTTTTGGCGGCGGTTTCAAATGTTGAGTTGAAAAGGTACGTAAAATGGACCCCATTACACATAACACATGGGAGGCTTAAAAGGTACGTCAAATGTGTAAAATGTACGCTAACGGCAACGCTGGACTTTGGTCAAATCAGCACTGAGGCACTAGGCACTACGTAGGGAAATAATCTGCCTCTCTCTCACTGCCAGCGTTTGTGTTTCCTTCTACATTTAAGGTGAATGGGAAGTGGTAGACCGCGAAATTCAAATTTTCTTAAGTTTTTTGCAATTTGCAGGTCAGTGTCAGGTTGTATCTTGATCAAAATTTGATTCGCGACTATAACAGGTACGTATTTACAGAATTATAATCATAAGAAACATTCATACATCTTTATAAGTGAGATTTGTACCTTAAACACTTTTCCCTAGGAGATTTCTTCTTGTGGTACAAATCTAACTTAGGAAGATGTATTAATTATTCTAATGACTATAATTCTGTGAATAAGTACCTGTTGTAGTCGCGAATCATATTTTGATCAAGATACAACCTGACACTGACCTGGGGGCCGATTCTACTAAAAAAATGGTTCAAAAATCGCAATGGAACCACAGCTGAATCACGGCTGTTAAGCGTTTTCATATTCTACTAATGAACAACGATTCAACTGCGGTTACGTTTTAGTTTAAACCAACGATCGATCGAAATAATTTCAAAATA
The DNA here is from genome assembly GCA_949316385.1 of Globia sparganii. Lineage (NCBI taxonomy): Eukaryota > Metazoa > Arthropoda > Insecta > Lepidoptera > Noctuidae > Globia > Globia sparganii. Next base: position 3,883,334 of record OX438677.1, read on the forward strand.
TATTCTGCTAACAAAATCGAACACGAGCGTGACGTTTAGTCACATTCTACTGTTATTTTGATACTTGTTAGAATCGAATGGTCTAAATATAATTTTGAATTCGGGAATACTTTCGGTGACATGTATGTAACATTTTTAGGTTCAACTTTTTTTTCTGTGGTATTATTAAACATACTATTTGGCATGTTGGTAACACAGTTTACCCGCTGTTACGTTCCCGCTACCATTCAGTTACGATTCAGCATAAGTTTAGTTTCCAGTTTGCATAGGAAATAGTAGAATGACTTTCTAAGTAACTATCGAACGGCGATCGAAATCGAACTGCTATTAAAACACAATTGAACGTGTAACGGTGCAAAAGCTCGCATTGCTCTCAAAAAATAAAGAATGATTTTTTGAGAGCAATGCGAGGCCCTCGTCTATCTCGGGGCCCTGAGCGCTTGCCTAGAGTGCCCACTGGAAAAGAGAGACCAGCATAGCTATTCACAAGCACACCAATCAGTGTTATCGTAGGAGTCTTAAAAACGCTGTTCACAAGTCCAAAACCCGAAAATTTTGTCAGTTTAAATCAAACAAACGACCACTATTCTTCCGACAGTTGTTTGCTGTCGGGGGCAAGGCAAATCAGGTTATTGAAATGTGTCATTTTCGATACGATAGCTTGCTGTAGGAAATCTAGGTTCTAACTCTTAAATAAAACGAGTTATGGGCTTTATATAACTGTAAGTATATTAAAGCCAATTGAAAGTCACTAGGAAGGTTATACGTCCGTCTTTAGTAAGGCGCATACAGCAAGTAAGATAAAATAAAGATGGCGGTTAGAAGGGGAGATTATTTTGATTAAATAAGTACCTACAACATATCGATTATTACAGAATCGACTAAAGATTGATTTTTGTAAATAAGTAAATCAAATAAATCAACACGCCCCCTCAAAAATTAATCTACCAATTATACAAATAAAATAAATCATAGTAAATACTTAATTGACCGGAACATATTCACTTCCTAGTGTTTGCTGGGAAATACAATTAATGGTCTAACATTTGTTCTAAGGATTAAGGAAAACCCAGAAAAAACCTTAATCAGACCACTTCATTAAATCATTCTAAATAATAATTAAATTAATAAAAAAAAATATCAGAATCTTATTCTAAACCCATCATGCTTCTCAACTTTTGAAAAGTGATAGCAGGTAATGGCTTGGTCAGAACTCAGAACATCTGCCAATTGTTGACCTATTGGAATGTAATTTAATTTTATTACATTTTTCTTAATCCGGTCCCTAGAAAAATGATACTTTATATCAAAATGCGTTGTACGTTTGTGATTGGTTGGATTATTTGTAATGCTTATACAGCCATTGTTATCCTCATAGATTGTGATAGATTTATCGATATCTATCTTAATACTAACTGTTAGTGATATAGGCCATAATGCCTCCTTAACAGATTTATACAATGCCATATATTCCGCCTCTGTTGAAGAGGCAGCAACTGACTTTTGTTTCTTTGTACTCCAGGCTACAGAACAGTGCTCAAAGAGCTTAAATAAATACCCAGTTGTACTTTTCCTGTCGTTTGAATCTCTGCCACCCCAATCTTAATCTACGTAACCACATAGAATATTATTGTAAGCACATCTTTTATAACTTAATTTTAAATCAACGGTAGCTTTCAAGTACCTGAGCACTCGCTTATGACATTGCCAGAGTTATTTATTATTTTTGTTCGTATCCCTACTCAGTATATTAACGGTTGTACTTAAATCTGGACGAGTGCATAACATAACATACATTAAACATCCAACGCTGGTACTTAAATCTGGACGAGTACATAACATGATATACATTAAACATCCAACGCTTGTACTTAAATCTGGACGAGTATATAACATGTCATACATTACACTTCCTATAACGTCTAGACATAAGCATTATATTTTTCTTCAGAGTTGAATGCTTCAAAATTAAGTTTATTTTCAATGGGTGTATTGACAGGTTTACAATCGTGCATATTAAATTTATATAATACCGTTTTTATGTATGCACTTTGATCAAATGTAATTTCATTTGCATGCCTTGTAATTTTTATTTTATACCAAGAAATAATTTTATCTCTTTTAAATCATTCATTTTAAATTTTCTCATTAAATACCTTTTTAAAATTATTCATTGTTTCAATATCAGCGCATACTATAACTAAATCATCTATGTACATATAGAACGACATAAATATTTTTATGTACATCTCCATTGTCTAGCAAATACATACACATACACCTATCAACTGAAGAACTTTGAAAACATTCTTTTAGAAATTGTTCGAAAACTTCAAGCCAACATCTATTTAATTATTTATGCTTTATTTAATTTACAAAAATAATTATCTGGACAAGAGAAGCCGTCAGGGACGTTCATATAAATATCTTCCTTTAATTTGCCATATAAGAAGGCGGTTTTGACGTCCATATTATGATGAACTAGTTTTTCCAAAGGTTTTCCAAGTTCATCATATTTTACAGTAAATATCCATTTACAACCGACAATGTTTTTATTTTCAGGTCTTGGTACGAAAGTCCAAGTATTATTTAACTTTACAGAATTTAATTCGTCCCTAATTGCGCTTTCCCACTGAGATCTCTCGAGTTTTGATCTCTTCTAATGAATTTGGTATTTTACATAGAATCATATATTATAATAATATACCTATAACATAATATACCATAATATACCTATAATATACCTTTAACATATTTTAATAGAATGAGCACACAAAGTGTAATCATCAACATCGTCTTCATTACATATACGAAATAGGTGGACGATTTTTTTTTTTTTTTGAGCCTATTGCTTCTTCTAACTTCAGGATTACTGTGTTTTATTATGGTGAAGATGGGTTATCAGAAAGTGTATCAACTATTTGCTCCGATTTAATTGAATTATCATGGTTTAATTTGCGAATTTTACTAGGACACTCGTGCCCATCAGATTTAGGCGTATCTGATTTTAAGCTGTCAGAATTATGAGACTTTACCGGCACTGACTTGGATATTAAATCATCAGTTTTGCCGTGAGAATTTTTAATATTCCCTTCAGACTTGAGGACTGGCCTGGATTGAAGAAAACCAGTCTCATCAACAATAACATCCCTGACTAGTACGTATTATTCGCATTCTGGGTTCCAAACTTTATAGCCGTTTGGTTCATAACCCACTAGTATAGTTTCCATGATTTTTTTTTTTTTTTTTTTTTTTTTTTTTTTTTTTTTTTTTTTTTTTTTTTTTTTTTTTTTTTTTAGCTTTATCAAACTTGGTGTTACTGATTTAATTATGAACGTAAACAGTTGAACCAAATACCTTCAAGTATTTAATTTGAGGTTTTTATCATGCCACATTTTGAATGGTGTTTTTGAAAGTTTCAAAGCTTTAGTTGGGCTCAAATTAATTAAATAAACAGCAGTCAGTAAATACTTCATCGCCCCAAACACTTTGTCTAATTGGGCACCGCTTATCATAGACCGAAATTTTTCAGTAATAGTTCTAACCATACGTTCAGAAACGCCATTCAACTGTGGTTTTCTCAGAACTGTTCAATGATAAGATATCCCTCTCTCTACACAATAAATTTTCATTTTAGTCGATAGATATTCGCCACCATTATCACAGTATAAGTTGACTAATCTTAACTTAAACTTAGCTTCGCTTTTAGCCACGAAATCTTAAAAAGCAGGGAACACGTCTGATTAATAGGTTAATAGGTACGTAATACAATACCGCGTATACTCATCAACAAAAAGTACAAAGTAGTTTTTGTTGTCGTTAGTTGGTCGAGTAATAGGTCCACAAACATCTGAGTGCACAATAAATAATTGCCGTTTAACATAACTTTTATCTTTAACCTGATTGAATGGAAGTCGATTCTGTTTCTCATTTATACAGGCCTCACACAGCTGATCATCTGGCATTACAGTTTCGATTTGTCTGGTGTCATCAACCATTTTATTATTTTTGATTTCGATTAATTTATTTTTATTATATGACTAAAGCGTTGATGCCATACTTTGTACATATTTTTATTACTGCATACTTGAGAAACAGATTGACACTTAATTACAGATGCCATTAAGTCTACAGCAATTAAATTATTTTTCAACATACCTTGCATAATGGTTTTATTATCCTTACTTATGTGGGCTCCATGCTGGTCGACACTGACTGTCAACCCAGCACGTTGCATGTTCGATACAGGCAGCAGGTTGTATGATACCTCAGCACAGAAGAACACGTCCTCTAAAACTCCTTGAACGCCCATGTCGCTGGTCACATACATCGTTCCCTTTTGGTATCTGAAATAAATTCATAATTTTTAGCAATAGAAAATTTTAATGCGGCTGCAAAACGGTGTGACTAATGAAAAGATCTTCCCAGTTTATAATATGGTCCGATGATCCAGAATCCAACAGGAAAGTAACTTTGCTTCCAACATCATTCCCTTGATAGTCTCCCATCATAAAAGCAAATCCAGAAAAATTGCTCGACTTGAATGGTCGACTGATCTCAACTGCCTGGACCGTCCTTGTCCTTTTCATATTTTTCTGCTGCTGCTATTGAGCTCTTTTGAAGTAGAAACAGTCGTTTTTCACATGCCCCTTACGGCCACACTGATGACACTTCAAGAACTGAAACTTCTTCTTCTGCTTGTTATTCTCCTGGTAGTAGCTATTATCCCCTTTATTATTTTGAGAATTATCGAATTTTCTTTTTCGGAATTCGTGTCCATTTTTTTTTCGTTTAACTTGCAAAACTTTGACGCTGGTATCACTGGACTAATTTTTCAACTTGACTTCATGATCCAAAAGCCTTGTTTTAACGAATGCTAGCGTTAAATTATCCTCCGAGAAAGTTTCGCTCGCAGTTATCACGCCATCATAAGTTGCGGGTAGGATGAGCAACAAATGAGCTACCATAACGGTTTCTTCCAACTTCGCACCGGCGGCTAACAATTTGATTCAAATCGTAAAATGTTTTATGAGTATGACGTCACCTTGCAGTTTTAAAATTAACATTTTTTTTTCGTAAAGCCGTTTATACAAAACATCCAAACTTTTCAAAATTTCTTTCGCCGTATTCTTTCTCAAAACCGAGGCAGGAATCTGATAAATACTCGACGATAACACTTTTTGCTATCCAGTTATTTTTCTCCCACAAGTTACATCGAATTACCGGATCGTTGTCAATAACTTTTATCACATCCATACCACTTAACAAATCCGTATTCTAAACTTCCAGACACTGTATTTTTTCCCATCGAATGGCTTGATATTACGTTTACTTTTTAAATTATCCATTTTAAAAAAAAGTTCGTAACGGACTTACTTTGAACCACTTATATTGCAGTAAACACGTAACCTGGACCCATAACCTGTAGGAAATCTAGGTTCTAACTCTTAAATAAAACGAGTTATGGGCTTTATATAACTGTAAGTATATTAAAGCCAATTGAAAGTCACTAGGAAGGTTATACGTCCGTCTTTAGTAAGGCGCATACAGCAAGTAAGATAAAATAAAGATGGCGGTTAGAAGGGGAGATTATTTTGATTAAATAAGTACCTACAACATATCGATTATTACAGAATCGACTAAAGATTGATTTTTGTAAATAAGTAAATCAAATAAATCAACACTTGCGTATGGTTGTGAATTAGAGTGCTGCACCCTAATTGCGTAACACAAAATCAATCATAATCCGAATCATTTTCAAGGATATTGCTAATCCATTGCTTCATATGTTCAAAAAATGTGTCTGCTCAACAACGTAAATACCGCAATGAATGTTGTTGAACTGTCAAAATGAAACCCATTGTTACTGATAGTGTGTTAAGCAATTACCCCACTGGGAGTAAGTAAGCAAACAAATTAAAATGCCTAAAAATATTTAATCAATAATTAATCGGGATAGGTTGAGGCACCAGTGCACAGTACATGCTTACATAAGCAATAATAATAACCACGGCAAAAACACTATTAACAATATTTGCAAATTTTGTCCAGTTTTGGCTATATCGTTTAATATCAACCGTGTCATCATCAACATTCCACAAAGGAAATATAAAATACTTTCCATAACTCCCAAACACAGCATTGTTTATAGATAAGATATAATTTTGTGATGTTGACTTCGACATGCATAAAATTCTCAGTAAGAATGTGATCAAGACAGTCAGAACTGTTAAAACCATTGAGCCACGGTAGTACAGTACTAAGTTTGGTGGATCGGAACTCTGCTTCGGTATATTCGCGGCTAATTCAGTCACGAAATAATAATGGCCGAGAAGACTAAAGCAAGCGATTGCCAGGCGTACGAAACGCCTTACATCTAGAAACAGAGATGTGACACTGATAACAGTAAGTATCACCGCAGGGTACACAACAATGGCTGCTAATCCACCAGCTTCACGCTCCAAAACAAAGATCATCTTCAACTGACGTTCAGAACTGTGATTAGCTTCTTGTCTATAATCAGAAATGAACCATTCAGCTTCATACTCCGCTCCCATCATGCTTATAGCACGAGAAGTAAAGTTCATCCTAAAATGAGTCGATTTTGATGTCCACGCACCGAATTCAAGACTACATTCTTGCTGGTCATAGGGCCACTTTGTGAGTTTGATGCTGCAAAACGCTTCGTGTGTAACCCTGAGCGGACAGAGGACGTCTCCAGTGTTCTTCAAATGGCACAGCTCGTAGTAGAATATGTCGAAGTCATAGGAATTGACGCTGTTGAACAGTCGAAAGGCAGGAGTCCAAATTATCATAGAGAGCATATCCATTCTTTTAATCCCGTAGTACTTCTCTGGGTCCCACTTCAGCCTCTCATCGTTCCAGGAGGTGAACATCCAGGTTTGAATTGAGAACACTCCGTCACTGTGGAGGTTGAACCGTTTCAAAGAGAACCTGACGTTCACTGTTAATGTTGAGCTGTTCCCACCTGGCGGCTCGTACAATATGTAGTCACATGTTAGGTCTTTCCTAAGCTGTTTCTCGAAGGCCATCTGTTCTGGCACGTTGTTGATAACACAATCTTCGGCAAGCGTGATGTTTAAGATAGCTAGTAGTATGATATAAGTGAACAGGACCATGGTTGGATCGGTACTGGAGAGGGTTTTGGTATCGATTGTGGCTCGTCGTAAGGTAATATGATCCAGTAACGCCCACTGTGATTATTCAGTGCGTTATCGATATTTGTTCGTAATCATGGCGCATTTGGAGTTGTTTTTAGTTTATTGAATTGTCTGCCTTATCTAATATATAAAATTCTCGTATCGCGGTGTTTGTGGTTAAATTCCTCCGAAACGGCTTTCCCGATTCTCATGAAATTTTGTGTGCATATCGGGTAGGTCTGAGAATCGGCCAACATCTATTTTTCATACCCCTCTTTTTTTTTTTGCAAAACGACGTTTGCGGGGTCAGCTAGTCTAATATATAAAATTCTCGTGTCGCGGTGTTTGTGGTTAAACTCCTCCGAAACGGCTGGACCGATTTGTATGAAATTTTGTGTGCATATCGGGTAGGTCTGAGAATCGGCTACTATCTAGTTTTTTTTTGCAAAACGACGTTTGCGGGGTCAGCTAGTTTTATATATAAAATTCTCGTGTCACAGTGTTAGTTACCATACTCCTCCGAAACGGCTGGACCGATTTGTATGAAATTTTGTGTGCATATCGGGTAGGTCTGAGAATCGGCTACTATCTATTTTTTATTTTTGCAAAACAACGTTTGCGGGGTCAGCTAGTTTATAAATAAACTGTCAAATCATTTTGACAAAGTAAGTTTGTTGTGGACTGGAAGTAAACGGTCCTCATTGCGGGTTCAAAACAATAACTCTTCATTTTTTGTGTATAATCTTATTTTCAATTTCCAGCGTACCTAATTAGCAAAATAGGGAATAAAATATTTATTTTCCTCATTACTTGCGTCAGTTACCAGAAAAATCTGGCAAGTAAGCTAAGGATTCCCCATTCGCACGTGATAGATTATCCTAATTATGGATTGTAACAAATATCTCTTGGTATGTCTGTAGACTAGTTAAAATATTAAGGAATAATATATCAAACCATAGAATATATTCCAACCGGATATCCACCTTTTATGTCGTTGATATTTTGGATGAGGGTAGATAGAAACGTCGAAGTTGTTTGTTCATGACTATAAAAGGGGGAGCTCAGATTGGCAGGGGATTCTGGTTCGAGACGTCAACCAGAACGGAGCTCCGGCCTATGTTCAGTTGATTAGTATTAGTGACGTTATTATGTGGAATAGATCGACCAGATGTCATGTAAGTTAATTGATATTATTATCTTGATTATTGCTGATAACTATGGTGTTCTGTATATGTTATATTATGGCCAATATATGGCAATGTGAGAAATGTTGATATATTACTTTAAGATTGTTTCCAAGGAGTTTCTTGTCCTTCTTCTCCTTGATGACCTAGATTTGGAACGGACGACTAGCTTTCTGATTAATTACTGACAAGCCTAAATTGAAATAAATGTCTAGCTTGTCTTTCTGTGCGTTACTTCATAAAACCCTGTCCCTGAAAACCTTCTAAGAACATACATACACATATAAAACAGTAAATAACTATAGAGACCAGCCTGACATTCATAGGTTATTATTTGGGTGATATATGTATATATATAGTTATAGTTATATTTTATAATGCTATCTATAACACACTTTTTTGACGCTGGGTGCCGTAGAGAGCGTGCGATATACAAGCTGTAACATAATTAACGCAAGACCTCATACACCCCAATTAGAGTATTGAGTTAAAACCATAATACAATAACCAAAACTTATTTTTTTAAAGTTTGCTATTTTTATTAAGAAAATTGTGTTGACACTAGCATTACTTTATGCATTTAAAATTGAGCCTTATAGCGTTGAAATAAGATTTAATTTTCATTGCCTCAACCTGCGGTCAGTACGATAAAATACATCATTTTTGTAAAAAAATACCTAATTAAAAGTTAATGTAATCGATTCAGTAGTCGATTTTGAACAAACTACTTTTAGGACTTGCTTTTATTCTGTTACACGTAGTATAAGTGCTTACCCATCTTCCTATACTCGCCATGTCTGATAAAGACACCAGCAGGCTTAGCATGAGCACCGTTTTGTCGACGGAAGAGTAGACAAAGATGACATTCCGTGTAGACAGTACAACGGCCGCAAAGTAGAAAGAGTCAACTGCACTTTTTACGGAATACATACTCTTTTACATAATTCGGCTCAGAATTCTGTTTTGTCATAGGATTTATATTCGTTTTTTTACTGATAATAAATCACGTATATAAAGACAACTACAACAATTGTTCTCAGTGTCGACGTACCGTGTTCTGGAACAAAAAATATCGTAGTTATATCATGATTTTGTAGATAACCCTATATACTTTATGGCCGTCGTGTAGAAAATTTAAAATCTCCTTACAACTGTCAGTCGTCAGCGTCATTTTGACAGTTGGGATAGAAATCTTTCTTCTGAAATAGTCTACATATAAAAAGACTTAGACAAAGATCGTTAGAAATGAAAGACAAAATGACAGATTGTAGAAGGATTTCTACGGTGCGATGTCAAAAGTGGAGAAACGAAATGTCACTTTGTATAGAAAGAGCTGTGTCTATTCTACGTAGAAATAGAATGCGTCATGCTAAGCCTGCAGTGATCTCAACTCTACACACACAAATGGTTCTTCAACTCTTAAGGGCATATACTATCTCAAATGGCTTAGCATGATCCTCCGTTATTTAGAAAATACTGCAGCATTAATTTTGAAATAAATATATGGTAAAGGACGAAAACACGATTCCATAAAATTTTCTCAATAGAAAAAAATTCCAAAGTTACCTCCAAACCGAACAATAAACCGCTGGTATTCAAAAAATATTTCAAATTAGATCATGAAACTTTATATACTAACCGAACTAACTATACCTAAAGCGGATCTTGTGTTATTTACTTTTTTTTAATTACCATTAGTTTCACCGTAAAAAGCAAATACCTAAACTATTGGCGCTGCCAGCCGCCTAGCACCGCACTCTGTCTCGCTCTCACTCAGTCCGCGAGCAGTATCGTGCGAGCGAGATAAAGAGTGAATTTTAGCTGAGGTAGTGTAGGCTCTTAATATCAGAAGAGTTAGTCCAGAACAATGCGTCATGTGGGCTGTATTTGTGCTATCAACAATTACCTTCATCGTTGGCATATCTTCGTGGATATCAATATAGAAGTTCAGGCATTTCAAAAACTATTTGTTCCTTAATATAATTTTCAATAATCTCCTGAACTTAGCGCTGAGGCACGAAATGGTCGATATTGTGTTGATGAGTAAACATGTGGCGATAATAATTACACATGGATTTTCGTTCTTATATTTTAAACTGACTGCTCACTTTTGGTTGCTGTTACTATGTTATGTGTTATGTCAAAAGGAAGGACCTCAAGAGTAACTTATCCACAAAAACATTTCATGTTAAATGTTGCCAAGACGAGACCATGTACGAGCACTGTCAAAAGTAATCAGATCTCATGTAGAGCCAAGCTTCTAAATCTACAAGACCTAACTTCGCAAACTACACCTTCGTCAAAATATATATGGCTTGGCCGTTGGCCTGTGTGGTTCTTTCCTCAAAAGACCATTTCAGACACCAATCAACATGGCCTCCACATGATCTGACCAAGATTATGTCTGGACTTTAAAAGAGACTGTGACCTCTGAGTTTGTTATGGCCTTTCTTCTCAGAGTAGTCAGGTAGGAAACAGAATTGTCTTGCCAAATTGCTTGTATTGCTACCACATCCACCGTACTCGCCTAATCCATAGAGTAAGTAATACATAGCCTAATCTAGCTCCCTGTGACTTCTCTCTGTTCTCCAACATGAAAACATGGCTAGGAAGAAAAAAAGTCAGCGAGGCAGAAGTTTGTTTTGAAGACTTTGACAAATCTTATTTTTTTGGATGGGTTACTGAAATGGCAGAAACGTTGGGAAAAGTATATAGACATATAAGGGTATTAGGTAGAAAAAAATTATCAACCCACGTAACGAAAGAAAATACTTTTATTTAGCACAGACCAAAAGGCACACAACACAAAAAAAAAAAAACAATACAACAAAAAAAGCTAAACAAATAAAGTTATGTTTATTAAGTTAAAGCATAGTGCGCGTACTTGACATCGTAGTCACCAACATCAATACGGTAATGTTCACGACGATACTTCGCACGGGGACCTTTCGCGCCTCGTGGATCACTGGTCGTCTTACGCCGGGCCTCGCCCAGGTAACTGAGGTTCTCACCTGGCGTGGACTGACCGCCGAAGTGTCGTGAAGAAAGCGCCTACAGAAACATAATGGCAACCACTCACATGGGCGCGCGTTCAACTTTCATTGCCAGGGGTAAAAACAAAGTGGGGCCCATAATACACGGATCACCGTATAACCGTCTGCGGGAGGGGATGATGCCCTTTGACCGCCTGCCACGCCCCCTTCTGACCCGGCTACACGTTCCGTCTTGCCTGCGAGCATGCCTGCGCGTGCGTGTGGACGGCAAGACGGTAGCACGCGCAGTCCCGGAAGCGCGGCTTGTGCATTCGTTGACTTAACTGAAGATTTGGATTGCCCAAACTGGCTTGCATGGTTTTACTTGATGTAACACGGATCACGCGATCAAAATGTTTTATTGTTAATCATTAAATAAATATTGATTTTCTTTTAAATAATTGCGAATGAAAACTTGTAAAAAGCAGATCTTCTCTTCTTCAATACTTCAATTTGGCCACCCTCTCGCCGAAATATGTAGGTATGTACAGAGGCCAGCACATCAAGCTACCCCAATCTGTCAGATTTTCCCAATTGAATACGAACCTTATTCCTTTGTACTAAAGTTGAAAATCTATCAAAGAAATTTGACAGATTGGGGTAGGTTGACCTGCTGGCGTCTGTACATCAAGCCGCGCAATTTCTACGGCGTCCAGCGTGCGAATGATAAAACAAGTAACGAGGAAACTGGTTTAATTAATTATTAAGTCAATTATTTTAATAATCTGGATGACTAGTTGTTATGTGTGACTTTACTAATTATGCTGGAAATAGCTTCATTGATCATGTTCATGCGCATACTGATGATATCAACTAGACAGGCAACAATATAACTACAGTAGAATACGGAATTTCGACGCACAAAATATCGATAAATGCTAATACGATGCTACAAAATTACGATGCACGTTACTGCGAAAGACCCGTCTCTGCGAAGCCACTGCACTTCGATGCACGTTACCGCGATAGATCTTCACTGCGAATACTGCGATACTACTTGACTTCGATGCACGTTACCGCGATAGATTTTCACTGAGATACTATTACTTGACTTCGATGCACGTTACCGCGAAAGATTTTCACTGCGATACTACTTGACTTCGATGCACGTTACCGCACCCGCATTCGGGTCGGTGTCTTGGGATCTGTATTTTATGTAATTTTAGTTTTTTTGCCACCGACTTCCGAATTTAAAGTTACAGTTAATTTGTTTTTGAAGTCGATTTTTTTTAATACCTTTTTATTTCGTAATTTTTAGTTTTAAGTAAAAAACTGGAATATTTGTTTGTAATAAATAATATGTAATAATTTTGTCGTAAATATTGCACTAGAATTTGACCAAGGTTTTGACTTTTGAGATGTTTTCTCTTTGACACAACACCATTAGCTCGTATCAATAAGCCAGGCCGTCACACTTACTAGTCCATATCTTGAAAATAAATAAGCCGATTTTGATGAAACTTGCACTGTACCCTAAGTTGAAGTAAACATAAGCCAATAAAAGAATGGTTACAATCCGATTAATAGTTGCGGAGAAATGCGTGGACAAACATACATACATCTCTAAAATTTTGTGTATTTGTTTGGATAATAATAGATTATCATAATTATGTGAATATATTGCAGTTCCAATAATAATACTTACATACGTGTCGAATTGATGACCTCCTTTTTTTGAAGTCGGTAAAAATAATGTTGTCCAAAGACCTTGACTTAACAAGAAAATCCATAATTACGTGTACCTACCTTTGTTTAAGTCGCAGATGGATTTTCGATTCCGCTGTTTTACAAAACTGGTAGTAGTTTTATACAGGGTGTCCCTGGAAGTATGGATCAAATCGAATAGGGGTGTGGGCAAGGTCATTTCCAAACTTTTTGATCCTGAGAATGATTGATGATTGAGAATATTTTACGGTTCAAAAGTTTTGACCAATTTTTTTCAATCGTTTCGCATAGTGCTCAAAGAAAAAAAACATAAAAAAAACTATCAGGGCTGTCTAAAAAACTTAAATTGACAGTTCCTGGTAGTTTTTTTTAAATGATTTTGTTCTTTGAGCACTATGCAAAGTGATTAAAAATAACAAAAGTCTAACTTTTGAACCGTAAAAAAATTCACCAACACTCTCAGGATCAAAAATTTTGGAAATGACTTTGCCCACGCCCCTATTTGATTTGATCCATACTTCCAGGGACACCCTGTATTATAATATGAGGAAAGTGAAACAAGTTGACTGCAAGTTTATCAGAAAAACCGGAATGGTTTGTATATATGCGCGATATAATACATATCGTAGGTCAATGAACTCTGGTAACGACGCCTCTGAGGGACAAATAAGCGCGAGCAGAAGGTGCGACGCGATTTTGGTCACATAAAATCAATGAACTTTCTATAGAAATTGTTATCCTAGAGTTGCGTCGCGTCTCTCTGCGGGAATCTTGACCTAACTCAACAAGAATCAGAATTCTTGTTGAGTTAGGTTAGGTTAAATAAATAAAGTGAATGTGTCAATGTCCTTTCAAAGTATTGCTAGCTGTTGTTAGTGCCACTTCAAGCTTTCTACATATTTTCGTTCTACTTAATATACACGGTCAAATTGAATTAGCTAGCGAAACTCTGCAGACGTGATGGGACGACAAAAAAAAAGATTTGATGATTTTTTTGTGGTCAATGCCCGCTGTTAGTGTTTTTACTTAAAATGTGAGTTGATAAAATCTGTTTTATTGTATTTAGATATTTATACCTGTCACATTTGTGAAGTAAATACAAAAAAAAAACTAATTTTTAAACTAATATTGTAAGTGATAGTTTGTAAATATTGGCGGTTGATGACTCCAAAAAAATTATTATCATATTAGTTCCTTTTTACGAATCCCTATTTTCACGAAAATTCTGAAACTGCTTGAAATTCGATAAGTACTTTTCGATCTGAAGTGATAATACGTCTATATAAGGGCTAATTTTACCAGTCAAATATCATTTATCCGTAAAATAATATTAACGTCTTCTCCGTTCTAGTATGGAAAAACTGTCAAAAATTCAAAATTTATTCTCAGGATAAGACTTATTCTAGGTACCTATAAAAGTTTGGTGGAATTCGCCCTACTGGAACGGTCAGAAGTCAATTTTATTTCTTGGTTAAAAGATATCTGGGGGCCGATTCTACAAAAACAAAATTGTTCAAAAATCGCAATGGAACCACAGCTGAATCACGGCTGTTTTAAGCGTTTTAGTATTGTACTAATGAACAACGATTCAACTGCGGTTACGTTTTAGTTTAAGACTATGCCGACCGCACAGTGGCGCCCTCATCGTTTGTTTGGTTATTTCATACAATTTAGGATGAAAATGCAGAAAATAAGCACGTTAAGTTGTGCTTCACCAGATTATACGTTGATATTATTAGAAACGGTAGTTTTGCATTGTTTAGTTTTATTATCTATACATATATATATATATACATATAATAAAATCGTAGGAAAGTCAAAACTGTACATTGAATATTTTTTAAAAAGAATACTAGGGGCGTGATCTACAATCGATATCGAAGCCAAAAATATAGTTTTTAGAATTTTTGTCTGTTTGTCTGTTTGTCTGTTTGTCTGTCCGGGATAAACTCAGAAAGTACTGCATGGATTTACATCAAATTTTGCATGAATATTACTAAGAGGTCAGGTCAACATATAGGCTACATATTATCACGCTATCACCTACGGGAGAGGAGCTGTGAATCTTTATTTTTCTTACGCATTCTGTGACAGCGTGTAATCTAACGACGCATATTTAAATGTTGTTTTTGAGTAAGCCATGCTATATCTAGCTTTACACTATAAAAACTACGCCATTTAAGTAACTTGGGCAGAGAAATTTAGTTTAATGAATGTTAGTAGTATAAAGACAATTTTAAAACAGCGCCATCTATGAGATTTCATAAAAATCAAATCAAGTTACATGTTAACATTTTTTGGAAATTAATAATTTAAATTTGATCATGTTGGCGAGGTAAGTAGTTAGTTATTCTTAAAATTCATAGATGGTGATGTGCATTTTCTTCATAAAAGTTGTATCGTATAGTTCGTTTTGACAAATTCAAGTTCCAACAAAACCCTCAAAATCTTGAGCAGAGTTGAGGAAGACAATTTAAAAAAAATGCGGTGTTAAGTATTACAAAAAAGTTATGTTCATTGATGATGATCATTTCATTTCATGACACCCTCGCGAGGGCTAGCGTCAGTGACAGTCCCAGCCGCATGCGTCATCTATTTGCCGTCATCTTGGTGTTTTGTGGAGTCGCGAACCCGGTAGCTTTGTGGGAGAAGTATCGCCATCATCTGTCTGAAGATTTTCTACGAGCTTTGAGGCGTGCTACTGGAGACGAAGTCGAAGTAACTGATGAGCGCGTGCTGAACACCTGTCTCAGTTCACTTCAAGATGTGGTCATTTCTATCGGCGGCAATCCACTGATCGAATATGGGTTACCAGCTCCCCAATCATCACCGTATCAAGATCGTGGAAATCAGGAGTATAACGCTGAGACAAATTACGATCCGGGCGAAATGACCATGTCGCTTTGTTCTCTTCAGAGCAAAAACTTTATGACACCGTCCTTGAAAGCGTTGGGCAAAACCAGGGTAAAATGTTTTTCTTGGATGCTCCTGGTGGAATAGGAAAAACATTTTTTACCACTAGCATACTTGCAGGGGTCAGGAAGCAAGGCAAAATTGCTATTGCTGTAGCGTCGTCGGGAATCCCTACCACACTGCTTCCGAGTGGCAAGACAGCACATGCCATGTTTAAAATTCCCATCGATTTAGAGAGCGCCCAAACGCCTGTTTGTGGTGTGTCACGTAACAGCGATAAGGGACACGTGCTCAAGGATTGCTCTCTGATCGTATGGGATGAGTGTACGATGGCCAATAGGAAGGCAGTTGAGGCCATGGACAGAATCCTGCAGGACATCCGCAGTAACGAACATTTGATGGGTGGTGTCACAGTTCTGTTCAGTGGTGATTTTCGGCAAATGCTTCCCGTGGTGACGCGGGGCTCGAGGGCTGACGAGGTGAATGCTTCGTTGAAACGATCTTCGTTGTGGTCACGAGTTCGTACGCTGCGCTTGACCATTAACATGAGAGCTCGGCTCGGCGGCAATGCACGTGCTCAAGAATTCTCCGATGTCATTCTAAGTCTTGGAGAAGGCACTCTACCAGAAGAGATAGTTGGACAGGTGGTGCTTCCAGAGTCTCTCGGTAGAGTGGTATCCAGCTTAGAAGAACTAATTCGCTGTGTGTACGGGGACATCAGTCGTATACCGCATTTGACCATTTTGATGCCCAAAAATGATCAGGCTGCAGCAATTAACGAATGCATTCTCTCGGAAATTGAGGGGAATAAAGTGGTCTACACCTCGATAAACACTGTTGTCGAGCAAGATGACGCCACACATTATCCCGTGGAATTTCTGAGCTCCCTGTCAGCAAGTGGACTTCCAGCGCATACCATCAAGCTGAAGGTCGGTGTTCCGATTATGCTTCTTCGGAACCTCCTCCGAAGCTGTGTTAACCGCCTTAAAGTCATCTCGCTCCACAGACACACCATTGAGGCGGAAATTCTTACGGGTAGTGGCGTCAGCGAGGTAGTATTTATACCACGCGTTCCCCTCATACCTCATAATTTCCCGTTCCAGTTTAAGCGCGTACAGTTCCCCGTGAGTGTTTGCTTCGCGATGACCATCAATAAGTCGCAGGGGCAGATACTGAGGGCAGCGGGTGTCGACCTCAGGACGAGTTGCTTCTCACAAGGGCATCTGTACGTCGCTTGCTCCCGCGTCACCAGTCCTGACTCTCTTTACATTTTGGCTGCTGACAGTATAACTACCAACGTAGTTTATAGAGAAGTGTTGTAAGGTATATATTTTTACTCTTTTGTGTCCTGGAATGTATTCCTGCATTATTTTCTCTATTTCCTTCAGTCACATCTTATGACTGAACTCAGCAGGATTCCCATATAACTCTCTTCACTTGCTTCGCTTGCAAAAAAAACTTATATTTTAATGCTATTTTAAAAGTTGTGTACTTATAATGCTATAGCGACACTGTCATCTTAGGTATTTTTGGTGCTATAAAGCCTTCACGCAGACGACGTCGCGGGCAGCAGCTAGTAATCCATAAAACGGAATATAGTGGCCACTGTTATCCGTTTTAAGGATTATAATAAAATTAAACAAACTTAACGTGCTTATTTTCTGCATTTTCATTATAAATTGTATGAAATAACCAAACAAACGATGAGGGCGCCACTGTGCGGTCGGCATAGTCTTCAGTTGCGATTCAACATAGGTTTAGTTTCCAGTTTGCATAGGAATTAGTAAAATGACTTTATAAGTAGGTAACTATCGAACGGCGATCGAAATAGAAAGAAAGAAAGAAAAAGAAAGAAAGTCTGTGTTTCCTTCTACATTTAACCCATCTGCCTTCAAAGCAAGAGTGAACAGGCATCTTCTGGGCACGCTCGTTCCATCATAGACCTCATTCATCGCTTTCCGTCAGGCGTGATCGAGGTTAAAAACAGGCCCATTCAGCAATAAATATAAAAACAAGTGGAGTCGTACTCACGCACCAAGGGTACGGTGGCCAGCACATCAAGCTACCCCAATCTGTCAGATTTTCCCAATTGAATATGAACTTTATTCCTTCGTGCTAAAGTTGAAAATCTTTCAAAGAATTTTGACAGATTGGGGTAGGTTGACCTGCTGGCGTCTGTACAAATTTGTGTAGGTAGGTAAATAATTTATGACGGGATTTTTTTTTTGTAATGTAACTACAAATTTACAATTTTCTTTACTTGACCTTGCTTCTTGCCAAATTTCATGATTCTAGGTCAACGGGTAGTACCCTATACATTTTGGTTCCCTCGAGAGTGTCGAGATATATACGTTTTTTGCGGCATAAACAGCCGTATCTTTTTCACGTTAACTTAAAAGTTTGATTTTTTCACAGCTTCAAGGGACTGTAGACCTGAGTTTATGGTTTTAATTTCAACTCGATACCTCCACGCGTTCCCGAGATAAAGGGTCTTGACAGACAGACGGAAGGACGGACGGACAACAAAGTGATCCTATTTAATAAGGGTTCAGTTTTTTCCTTTTGAGGTAAGGGACCCTAAAAAAACTATCGTGAAACTTCGTAGCAGGCTTTGCCAATAAAATCCAAGCTATTTTTAGAATAATGGTACTAATGACGTAGGTACATAAAAATGAAAGACTGGTTCTCATAGAGACGCAAGAAATGCGGTCTGCGCGGTGAGTCGGTATATGTAAGTACTTAGGTACGAACGACTCCACAGTTTTATGATGATTCTTTGTATTTTCCCTTGAACTACGGAAAAGATCTGGTAAAACCCATTAATTGTTTCTGTTGTACCTATTCGGTTATTTTTGATTTAATTGAAAACGTTAGCGTGAGTTCCTGGGTTCGATACCTAGGCGAGCAAAGTGTTATTGGGGTTTTTCATCTGGATTTTGTCAGTAGCAGACCGGAGTGTGCATTTGTATGTGGTTGATGGCAATAGTCTCGCCACCTTAGACTTAAATATAACTGGTGAAATGGGGGTAGAAGGTATACTTTATAAGGTGTTTCAAAATCAACTCTACAAACTTTAAGAGGTGCTATACCCAAAGAAAAACGTATCACTTTAGCTTACGAAATGATTACTAATTAAGGATGATTAATTTTTAAGAATGCTTTTTTTGGAAACTTATTGTAAGTACCTACTTATTATGATTAATACTTAGTCCTAGGTTTATAAGTTGTGGTACACAATGTAATACTTACGTTGGAAATAAATTCTATTCTATTCTATTCTATTCTATTCTATAGACCATCAAACTGAACAACTTTCACTATGGGACCAGCGCTGAAATCACGAAAAAAAAATTTGGTGTTTAATACATAAGTTCAATACCTACATACCTTCTTGACCAAAATATTATGAAACAGTCAGTCTACTGCTAATCCTTCATGAATGAATACGAATTTAAAGCAAATTATAGAATGGGCAAGGATTTTATTCCTCTTTAGTATTACATAACAACATTTGTAAATCCTATTTCTATACAATAAAAACTTTTTAGAACAATAACTTACTAAAATTCGGACTTTGGCATGTTTTTATTATGCAAAATTCTTTCGATCCCGAACCCGTGAACCAATTTACAAAATTCAAACAGGAATATCAGTTTTAAACATAATCCTCTCATTTGACACTAAAATCACGCAAATATTCTAATAAACAAAAAACCTCGTTTTCAAGTTACGTAAATATTCTATAATTATTCATCATACATTAAAATTCTCAAAAATTCTTCGTTAAATATTCCTATCAGATTCTAATACGAAAACTAATAATAAAAACAAGTTAGAAAGCTAATTAGAACAATACAAAACACTTAAAATCTAATTATAAAATCAAAATCTTACTTACTAAAACAGTAAAGATGCGCCCGGAGCCCCGGAGCGCGGATAGGGTTATAACTATCATATTCTAATCACTTTTACACTTATTATAACTTATTTATCACTTCACGGGTATTTAACTCAGTCATGTTTACTATTCACATGCACGTTCGGGGTTCGTTACAAAAACAATAATTTTTATAGAAGTTATCTATCTATTTAAGTACTTATGACTTGTTTAAAACTGTAATATTAGATATGTAACATAACGGACAGTACTTATTTCTTACTAAAAAAGAATCAAACGCGAACAATATTGTTAAACGAACTCATAGTTCAAATTCATTGGAGAACTTGTTTGTAAATATAATACGCAGTCTTTTCTTTGTAGTGTAGGCAACGATCTGCCGCATGCAGCCAAAGTCATGGTAAATTTTATTATTTTAATCGTTTCCTTACGCCCAAATGAATTAAATACGTTACAAATAATCAATTATACAACTATTTATACCATATTTATTTATTAGCCTTGTTATTTAAAGGATAAAACATTTTAAAGCCATAATACCGATTCATCGTAATGAGTTGAACCACACTATTGCAACCCGTCACTTAACTAACTTCACATGTATCAAAATAATAGCGGATCAATGTCAATGTAATGTCAATGTTGACAATATTGTTTTCAAGAGTACCGAATCACGTGACTGTAAAATTAACATTGGAATCATATTGGTATTATATTAAAATTAGTTTCAAGAGTAAGCCCCCAGAACTTGAAAAGGGTAGCCCGCGAAATACAAAGGACGATGGGACTAGAGTATAGGATAGGGGATCCGGGATGGGATTAGGGTCCCCAAAATTTAACCCTCAAACTTCCTCAATTGATGCATAGCGTGTCCGTGGTTTGCAGTGGACACAATCACATACATTTTCTTGCAAAGCGAAGCTTAACACACGTGCGTGGCCTATCTGTGCACCGCGGTGGGTCTGCGCCTTGAAAGTGTGTTACGTAATCAGGGTACACGGTAGCGAATAGTCTCGTGAAGCGCACCGCCAACCCATGCACAGTTCGTGGAACCTGGGCCTCAAGTCTGCTATTACAATAGTGTCAGAATGGTCTATCATTGATTTCATAATTGTTGATTTTGACAAGTTTGGTAATCTACTAACGCAATGGCGTCATTATGACTTTCCAATGGTCAACCATTGACACTCCATTGAAAGAAATGGCATAATGGTAATCTCGTACATAATTACAAATGAATAATGAAATGTCTATTGCTATTTACGAACTTCACACTACTTCAGATTGCAAACACTAATACGTAATATGTAAAAATATATATTAAATGAAATCTAGCATGATATAGTAGTAGTTTTTCTCAGACCATTGGCCGACCAATGATTGACCATTATGAATTTAGCAGATTACGAACTTTTAGCAAAATGACAATGGGATCGTGTTGGAATGACGAATTTATAAAAACAGCAGACTTGGGCCGCTGGTAACACAAACTGTCCACTAAGTTTATACACACACAAGTGACACGAGGCAACTGCATGGCATAGACACGTGTTATTCGTGTGTGAACTTACTAAGTCAGGCCAATCAAACATGTTTCGGCATACATTATACAGAGTTATTTTCTCAAGCAGCGTAGGTACGTCTTGACTGTAACGTAAGTAGGTTCTTTCTCAACTATGTTGGGGTCGGCTTCCAATCTAACCGGATATAGCTGAAGGATAGTATTGTATATAGAGTAACTGCCTATCTAACCACCACAACCAAGTTACTGAGTAACACGATACGGTTTGGTAAGACTGGTTATCAGCCTTGTGGGCTTCTGACTACCAGTAACGACTGTCAAAGATCTACGAATGACAGCCGGGACTAACGGCTTAATATGCTTTCCGAGGCACGAAGGGGTCTCGATATTTGATAGATGGTCACCCATCCACGAACTGACCGCGGCAAGCGTAGCTTAACTTATTATTTAACCACGAGCCCACGAGTCATCACAAGTTTTACACAGGGTTACTAATATGGTGACGGGATGGAAACCTCAACTAACCTTTGAATCCAGTTTCTCAAAATATAATGATTAATTTCTATGTAAACAGGCCGCATAACAAATTCGCATTACTCATTCTCCAATATGACGTACGAATTTAGTCTATTTCCATTGGATGCAACCAAATAAAAGGATCTGTGTAGTGTCTGCTCTTTATACGATAATTGCGTAGGCGAATAACGTCATATCATAAGGCATGACGTAGACAATCATTTACTTTAAAGTGCAATGAAAATGTCGTTATTTCTGATCGAATCTTAAGTAATCATAGATCATCAAACTAAAACATGAGCTTGAACTCCACAAGTGACAATCCTAAAGTGGAAAGGAGAATTTAAAGTCATTTAAATATACTTTGAGGAAATTACTTATAAAGTAAATTGACGACCAACTTCAACTTGTCCGTATATTTAAATTAAAACTGTATTTTTGGCAGTTTTATGAAATGGCTGTAACCTGTAACACTGCAAATTGTCGTAGAAAAATTCAATTTTCATCAATTAATGTTCCTGACTGTAGGTCCGGCACACCTTCGGCACCCCGCTAGGTACCTAGCTGACTGACTGGCCAATAGTTCCGCGAAATATAATTCCCAAATCATCGTCATTATCATTTCAGCCGAAAGACGTCCACTGCTGGATATAATTCTCCCCCAAACATAGCCACTTTGATCAGCGAGGCAATTGCGTAATACATTATTATCAATCGGGATCGGTTTCCTATTGACGGTTCAACAACATTCATTGTGTTATTTACGTGTTGAGCAGACAAATTTTTCGAACTTATGAAGCAATGGATTAGCAATTTTCTTCAAAATGATTCAGATTCCGATTGATAGTGTTTTACACAACAATGAAGATGGAGCGGGAAAAGATTTCTGCACTATGTGCTAGTAAGGATAATCTTTGAGGAAGTTAAACATGAATTCTTTTCTCAACTTTCGCAATTAGGGTGCGGTTTTGTTCTTCTTGCATCCAGCGGATTCCTGCGGCCTTCACCAGATCATCGGTTCATCACATCATGCCAAATATGTTGCTCATTTCATAATAGTTTACGCTAATGCCAGAAGGTCAATTCTCGTAATTTAAAACGTTCAAAATCTAGTCGCAATCTCATCTCGGCGACAAACAAATGTCAACAATTTTTCAAAAATGTAGGGAAATTAAAGATATTTTTAACAGATTGAGATTGAGATCTGACTATGAACGTTTTTTAAATTACGAGAATTATCCCTCAGAGCAGGGTATTGGTATTGGTATTCAGCTGCATCCGGTTAGACTGGAAGCCGACCCCAACATAGTTGGGAAAAGGCTAGGCAGATGATGATGATGATGATGATATCCCTAAGGGCCCTATACCTCAAAAATTTACACGTCTACAATTCTACAAAATTGTTAAATAGTAGAAAAATTGAGCACCTAACACAGAAATTACAAATACGTTAATCAATCAATATGCCTAGCCTTTTCCCAATAATTGTGTTGGGGTCGGCTTCCAGTCTAACCGTATGCAGCTGAATACTAGTATTTTACATGGAGTGACTGCCTATCTGACCTCCACAACCCGGTTAGGTATCTACTGGGTAACACGATACCCCTTGGTAAGACTGATTGTCAGACTTTCGGATCAGAATCC
Source organism: Globia sparganii (assembly GCA_949316385.1). Classification (NCBI taxonomy): domain Eukaryota; kingdom Metazoa; phylum Arthropoda; class Insecta; order Lepidoptera; family Noctuidae; genus Globia; species Globia sparganii. Next base: position 3,906,868 of record OX438677.1, read on the forward strand.
GAAAGTCCCGTAACGACTGTCAAAGATCTAATAATTACGGCCCGGATCAACGGCTTATCATGCTTTCCGAGGCACGGAGGTTACAAATACGTATGAGTACATACAATTTATGTACGATGAATGAATTGCAGAGAAAGAAGCAGACAGAAGGATCCGGTTGGGTTGGGCAGCATTTCAAAACTCCGTCAAGTCTTCTCGTCGCCTATCCTGCAGTGTTTGAAGACTAAGTTCCACCACCAGTGCCTTCTGCCCGTCATGCCATATGGTGCCGAAAAGTGGACACCGACGGTCGGGCTGGTCCACAAATTCAAGGTCGCTCAGCGCGCTATAGAGCGAGCTATGTTCGAAGTCTCTTTGGAGGGTAAAATCAGGAATGAAATTGTCGGGAAAAGAACCGGAGTTACCGACATAGCTTGCGGAGTAAGCAAACTGAAGTGGCAGTAGACTGGCCATGTTTGTCGAAGGATCGATGGCTGGTGGAGCAGACGAGTCCTTGAGTGGAGACCGCGTATCGGAAAGCATAGTATGGGACGCCCCCCAGCAAGATGGACGGACGACCTAAAGAAAGTGGCTGGAACGGACTGGATGCGGAAGGCGGAGGACAGGGTGTTGTGGCGCAGCGTGGGAGAGGCCTATGTCCAGGACAGTGGACTGCAAAAAACTGAGTTGATTGATTGAATGTACTGATGTATGTACAATTCTTTCGCATTTTTATAAGCGTAACCACACAGCATGAGTGCTACGAGTATGTATAAATTGTAGACTTGTTACTACAATTTACATAATTATGTGTAAGGTTTTTCCATCACAATTAGCCTTTAGAGTTTTGCACGGACGGTGCACGGACTTGTATATTTTCCATATTTGTAAATTGTTATAGTATAATTTTCTGGTATTATAGGGCACAGATACTTAGCCTAGGTAAGGTACGTATGGGCGCGTTATACCCGCGGCGATTTTGTTTTCGTGCACTGGATTTTTGCTTAACGCCGAGAATTGAAAATCCTTGTGTGATTTTTGACGCGCTGAGATGCGCTTTGTTGGATTCTCAATGCTCGGCTCAACACCGAGATTTGAAAATCCAGGGCGCGATAAAATCCCGCCGCGATATTTTCACGTCCATAAGAACGTGAGCTTAGGAAGATCTAAACCAAGCTAAGTATTTATTAATTGCATTGTCAATACAGCTAGAATCATTAGTCATATAACTGCATCATTGAGGTCATAGCTTGATACTTGCTTAAAAGCCTTTGACACACCTTTTCGAGATATTTATACATACATAATGGGTTCGTTGACACACTTCGCGTGCCCTTGGACTTGGTTAATTACATGATGCAGCACCACATATACTCATATATATGTATACAGAGTTATTGGAAAAACATTAACAACCTCTTAAGAGGTCATTGTACTCATCATTATGAACAACTTTTACTATGGGACCAAACCGAAATCGCGAAATCAGCTGTTCCCTACATTTATGTCCGCATAACTCGTCAAAATGTAGGGAACAGCTGATTTTTTTTTCGCGATTTCAGGTTTGGTCCGATAATAAAAGTTGTTCATAACATTGATGAGTACCTCTTAAGAGGTTGTTAATGTTTTTCCAATAATCCTGTATATACAATGAATTAATATGAATAATGAATTTTTTTGTTTTCGTTTTTTTAATCATGACCTGGCAGCGTGAATAATTCATGAGGCCTATCCAAATGTCCTTTCTTTGGTGTTGTTCGTCGCATCATTGAGCTCTAAGTTATGAGTTGTGCTGCACGATTTCTGACAAATGTGTGAACTGACTGGACAGGTCCACTCCGTCTGTGTGGTTCTTTTCTCAAAAGAACATTTCAGACACCAATCTACGTGGTCTTCACATGACCAAGATTATGTCTGGACTTTAAAAGAGACTGTGACTTCTGAATTTGTTTCGGCCTTTCTTCTCAGAGTAGTCAGATATGAAACGCCGACCTCATCTAGTTTCTAAAAATATGATTGATGTATAAAAGTTTTTATACAATCTTACTTACAAAAATAAAATAATTTATCACCGGTTAAGTTCTGGTTTTCTCTATCTTGGAGATAATTTCATGCATATTCTGTACCAGTTTTGGATATCTTTGTTAGTTATTGATTATCCTGAGACTATGAAACAGAACCCTAATTGCGTACGATACTATCAATCGGAATCTGAATCATTTTGAAGCAAATTACTAATCCATTGCTTCATAAGTTCGAAAATGTTGTCTGCTCAACACGTAAATATCGCTATGAATGTTGATGCACTGTCAAAATGAAACATTACGATTGATAATAATGTGTTACGCATTTTTTTTTACCGATTTTAAAAAAGAAGGAGGTTATCGATTCGACACGTATGTATGTAATATTATTGGAACTGCTATTCACCTAATTACATTTGCATATGATAACCTACTAAGACTTCCAAACAAATATACAATATATGTGTATGTGTGTATGTTTGTCCACGATTGGATTTGGATGATAGGATACTAGTTATCTCGGTAGCAAGTTCCCCTAGGATACTTTCCGACATACACGAGCGCGAAGCCGCGGGCAAAAGCTAGTTATTTTAAAGTTATGTGTTCAATAACTTGTTCTAAAGAATATTGCTTCATTTGCCTCGTTTGGATGATTGCCAAGTAGTATTATAGCTATTTATGTTTGCAGATACAAAGATATACGGCTTACATATATGCTGCTCGCTACCCGGTACGAATATTGAGTGCTTGCATCAATGTAGCTTTTAGCACCGCTATCAACGTAGGACGAGCAGTTTTATATTATGATTTCTACTATTGCTTTTATGTTTCAACTTTGTTAACTTTTACAAATTGTTGTGCAATTTCTGTATGCCTGTATATATTTTTTTTCTATTCTCTCGTTCTTGTTTCCATCATTTTCTTTTTTTTTATTTACTTTATTGAACAATCTTATTCTTCATGGATGATATATCATATCTTTATTACCATATCTATGTATATATATGCTTCGCTTGCGAGATTGATATAATCGGTCTTTAGCTAAGAGTTTTAGTAAGGAAATTTAACATTGTTTTTAGGTTTTTTCTAACAGGTGTGTGCTTATAATGTTTTACGTGGAATTCGTAGTTGATATATTAAAAACGTGAAGCTGGCAGTAAGGGTGGAAATATCGTCCACTTTCGGTACGGTTTGACATTCTATATTATCGAGTCCTAAAATACTTTCTCTTAAGCTACGTAACACTAACAGATTTAACAGTTTCCCAGCGTTTGTAAACCGACATGGATAATATTGGTCGGTAGCTTAGATAACTAATCCGGTAATTCAACTTATTGCTCATTTCAACATGCACAATTGCACACACCAGTTAGATTTCCGCCGGCCTCTGTATTTTCTTCAATGGGATTTGAACCATGCTCTCTGAGTAGAAACATACAATTAGTAACATCGGAAAAAAATTCAACCTATGTACCTATGATGGCGAAGTGAAACCAGCTTGGGTTCACCGGACCCAAGATCCCGACATTCGAAGATTGGCTACTACACATGAACGGAACCCACACTGGTTATTTCCCTGCTAAGCAAGTTATACCGGTGGTTTTTCCTGTGGCACGTATATATAAAGTTTTTATTAGTCACAAACCTCCATTTGTGACTGTATCGCAGAGACGGCGTGGTCGTGTTTCGATCTGAAGCTTTTGGCGAGAAACTCACAATGTCGGATAGTGATGTGCATTACAGTAAAATCCCCGTGCCCAACACGACAGCCTTCCGACCACCACTCGTGTCCGTTGTGGTGGAGTATCTCGTGCTCGTGCTGACTCTCGCCGCTTTCATATACGGAGTGACGTCATGGTGCCTTATCAAGAAGTTCCGACACTTCAGAAACTTTGTGTACATCAACGCCGTCGTATCAAGTTTACTGCGCTTAATAACAGTGTCACTCATAATTCCCGGTGTTATGCAAATTATTGTGATCGATGACAAAGATATCTTAGACATATGTCGTTATATTTGTACATACTTTTCAGCAGTGCAGAACTATTGGATGTTGGCGATATGTTATATATTTTACGTGGATATTGTGAAAGTGTTTCGAGGACATGTGAGAAGGAAGTATTTAAAGTGTTGTCTGTTTGCTTGGGGCATACCTTTTGTTACCTTTCTGACGTATTATGTCTTCATATACTTTAATGAGCGACACTTACACCTTTATTCATCAGGTTCTACTTTGGACTTTGTCGCAAATTCTGTGGAAGTTTTTATAATAGTTTCGCCATTAATGATTAATTGTTGTCTTTATGGTGCGGTTTTATTTTCTCTGTATAATTGTTTCAAGCCAAAAGCGACTACGTCTACTAATAACTGGCGTCGCTTCTACATAGCTACGTTATTGTTTCTTTTGAGTGACGTCATAGTGTTGTCTTCATTCATATGGGACGTGATGAGCATTACATTTACAATAAGAGCAGTTATGTCTAAGTTGCAACAAATAGCAATTGATATATTTCTTCCTTTAGTTAGGAGTAATAGAGAATTGTGGCAGCAATATTATTCGCAGAAATTAGCTACGAACATTCCGTGATAAGATGCATGAATAAAAATAGCATTATTGGAATCATTTACGTCAATATTTGACACGAGATACAAAATTCAAAAAAACAAAAAGGAGGAAGTTCTTTTTGGCTTGTGTGTTTGTTTTTTGGCTTAGGAGGTAATACATTTTCGTTGATTCATCAATGTAAAAAAACCCAAGACACGCCAAAGATTACCATAACAGTCTATGTGGTATAATAATACCTACGTTTTAAAATAGTGGTAAAAGAAACTATGTAGGTATAAGTACTAATAATCTAATGAGTAGAACATCAAAGGGAGAAAATAAATATATTAAAACTATACAAACTGTGTTCATTTGCGCAAATCCTCTGCGTCCATTTTGTGTGGGTGTAAATAACCTTTGAGGTGAATACTACATCTGTACAACTTATTTATTCATTTTACCATTTATATACACACATATATAAACAGACAAAGAAAAAAGAACAGTTAAATAGGTACAAAGGTGATGCTTATTTCTGAACAAATCTCTTCCAGCAAATCTGCGACAGAAATGTGGGTAAGTAGGCTTAAGTTTAATGGTGAAATTAAACTTACAAGTCGTATGATTATATAGCGCTACTGGTGAGCATGAGGTCCTGGGTTTGAGCTCTAGGCCGGGCAAAGAGTTATTGGGTTTTTCACAAAGAGGGCATCTCACAAAGGAAAAGTTGCCGACAACATTTTTTAAATTTAGGCATACTTACAGTACCAAGTCTTTATGTGCTGGTACTTTTAAGTAATATGGCCAAGTACATACAAGACTATGAGACAGTAGAAGAACGGCAGATAAGGGAAGGCACCCGTAGACTGGACTTGAAGAATAAAAATTTTACAAATCATAACCTAAGAATTGTTAAACATAGTCCACGATACCAGTCTGTAAAATTATTCAACAGGTTGCCTTTAGACATAAAAAGTGCAGTCTACAGTAGAGATTTCAAAATAAAACTAAAAAAATTCCTATTGAATAAGTGTCTATATACTGTAGAAGAACTGTAATTTTTATTGAATTGTAATTTTATTGAGAATCATGGGTTGTAAATTTTTATTGGATTTTGTTCATTCTGATTTATTGATTTAATTATAAATTTAATATTAGTATTTTGAATTATTTCTATTAATCTATGCTAATTTATCTTTTATTAATTATTGCAAATTTTAAAGTGTTGGTCATATTGTTTCATTTACATGTCGAAGTATTATTGAAGAAATGTTAATTTATTATTTTTAAATTGATGATGATGATAATTGATGATTTATGTAATTCAAATGTAGGTCATTTATTTTACCTACTGTAACTGTGTAATTTTGTGTGTAAATTCAGATACAAGTTACTTGTTTATGAATAAATGACTATGACTATGACTTTCCATAAGTAATTTCTTTACTGTAGGTACCAATGCTTAACACTGGAAAAAAAAGGTTTAAAAAATTAAAAGCCGACTACTGAAAAGGATGAAACAAGAAAGTACCTTCCTGTGGTCGCATGCTACCATGGCTTAGGTATAAGTATGTTAGTACCTACAGTTTCTTGTTTCATCCTTTTCAGTAGTCCGGTTTTAGTTTTTAAATTTTTTTTCATACTTTTTAGAGCGTGATTTTTCAGTAGTCGAGTTTTAGATTTTGAATTAATTTTTTATTTAAATTATTTTGGGGTTGCAATTTCGTGATAAAGCCTTTGCAGAACCGCTTATTTTTTTTTGTTGTTTAGGTTTTATTGTTTTACACGTACCTAGGTAATATACCAAACTTATACATAAATATGTTTGGCCCAAATCTGAGGCGTGATTTTATAGAAACTATTCCTAATTATCAAGTGTATGCCAGCAAAGCCGTGAACAACAGCTGACAATTAGTATATTTTTGAAATGTGCTAATTAAGCCTTTTCATTTGATACCTAACAAGGCATGATTAAAAAACTTTTTTTTAGGTCATGACTTTATGTCCGCTAGAGAGCGCCACATTCAATTTAATGTAAGTAAGTATATAATAACCAGCGGATGATCAAATGCTTCAAACAATACCTCATTTGTCAAAATAATTCGACTAAAACTACTTGTCATAAGACAATTAGTTTTTAGAAGTTATGATCACATCACATAATTATGAACATACATACATACGTGCAGGTCAAAATCATAAACCTCCTTTTTGCTTCGCCGTAGTCGGGTAAAAAGAGGCGTGAATGTATTTTATCTGTACTTACTGCTTCCACTTGATCGTTCACCCCTACTCGGGTGCCTACGGTATCCAGGCTAGCAACCAAGTCTGACTAAACGATGTCGAGTACGCATGACTTCGGGTAATTTCGTTTAGCTTTGGCATCCAATACTTTAGACACCCGAATTCGACACAGATGCAGTGTAAACAAAATAGTACTATTAGTTATTCTGTGACGAAGTGTTCAGGAATTAAGCCCTGTCTGAAGGTTTTAATTTACTAAGGCACCCACAGGATAGCCTGAAGCAGCCGACACCTCTCTCTCTCGAAATTCTCGTGATTTAAAACGTTCAAAATCTAGTCGCAGTCTCATCTCGGCGACAAACAAAAATGTCAAAAATGTAGGGAAATTAGAGGTATTTTTGACAGGTTGAGATCAGACTGTGAACGTTCATAAAATTACGAGAATTGCTTCTCCGAATGCGGGCTAGCGGGCAAATCCACGACCAATAATCGTCACACTACGCACAAAGGCAGCCCGGTCAGACTGGTTGAAAACTCGCAAAGAAACAAAAATAACAAATCACACAATATACCAAAACAATGATGATTCACAAATATATGTTAATGAACATTTGACACGTCAGTTGCGCAACCTGTTCTGGGCTGTTAAAACTAACTTGAAGGAATTCTACAAATATATCCGGATTCTAAACATGATAAAAAAAGATGACAATGATAAAAAAACACACCATACACCATGCTTCGAAAGCGATATTGATAATTACCTAACAAAAACAAAGAGTAATCATATAAAATATACAAGCTAGCCCTATATATAAACAGAATAATATATAAATAATAGTACAGATTTAAACGATAATTTCTAAAATGGACCTGGAATCAGAAATACAAGAAATAGAATATACAAAATACACATAGTTAGATGAGTGGTATGAGCACGTAAACAAACGACCGGCGTCACTTCAAGTTATACATTTATTCACTGTTTTTTGTCAATAAAATCTGAGTGCAGGGTTCTTTAGGACATTTAATGAGGTCTTATTATAACAACATTTTACAAAAATGACAATTTTATGTTGCAGTTTACTATATTTTAAATAGATGGCATTGATAACTCAGTTCGTGAATATTTTCGTTTAGTAACGGTTTTACTTTAAAGGTGCGATATGCTCTCTGAGAAAGCATTACAATAAGCTAATTGTTTTAACAAAGGAATGTCTGCACAGACTGGATTTAATTTGTCTATCGGAAATAAATATTAAAAAAGAAGATACTAAAATATACGAGATTAGTGGTTTCAATATGCATGCTTTAACAAGAAGACCGAAGAGGTGGAGGAATACTAGTTTACGTGAACGGCAGAGTGCAGTTTAATCCAGTAAAATCCGGTATTACCGCGACGTATGAGTTTGTACATGGACGGCTGTCCATTAACGAATACACTACCGACATTATGGTTATATATAGACCTTAAATATAGACATTTTAATATAAAGATAAATTAGATCAACCTTTTTTCAGATTATCTAAAGTGCAAACATCTTTTATGGGGTACTGTGTTAAATGCTACAACAAAATACGTTTTGATATATTACAATAAAATGAAAGAAAATTTAAAACTCATATTAAAAGTACACTTTGTAAACAAGGATATTACAAATTGGAGGATTATATCCAAGATAACAATGTTTGGAAACATGCTGGTCCTGCTCCATAGGACAATCTAGAGTCTAGACAAAATCAAACTGGTTGCTAATTTAATTTATACATACACATTTTTTTTTTAAATACATTGTTTTTTACATTCTGTGACAAATGTAACTCACACACTTTTTAAAATACTAGTAAAATTTTACAATCTTTGTAAATATGTGAGCACCATGTATCTATCACATAATTGATTTACCAGTCTGTTATATTTTTTAATTCTTTTACCATTTTTGGTAGACTAAATTTTATTTTAGGTGCATCGTCTTCACATATATTTATATAATGAATGTATACAAAAACTTGTAAAACATTTTAAAAGAGTAACGGTGGAGTTTCTTGCCCATTCTTCTCCACACGAAAACTACATTTTGGAATGGGCGACTAGAATCAATTCTATTTTTTAATTTTTAATTTTGACGTTCAAAAGTGCCTTTTAAGTGCCTATTTGAAATAAATGATTTGACTTTGACTTTGACCGCCAAGCACAAATAAAGTAAACTTTGTAGCAGATATCAAAAGATATATCTAAAGTATACCAAAACGAAACAATATAATCATGGTCGGCGACTGTAACATCAACATACTGCACAGTGGTATCGACTCAACTGCTGACGTATCTGACCGCACTGTCGGAGAGGGGATTACAATGCGGCATACGTGACGTAACTCGTGACGTAGTCACGGGTGATCGCAATGTGACGTCCTGCCTCGATCATGTATTTGTGCGAACTGAGAAGGCTTGCGTGTTTTAGGCCTGACACACACCACAGCACACACTCGACGAGCTGCAAATAGCTGCAAATAGCGGCAGCGTGACGAGCAATGTGATGAGCAGCGCGAGGAGCATAGTGTGGCGGCCGCATTAGAAGCGTACACGGTAACGACTAAGATCGCGGACCACTACCTAACGGGATTATCAGCTGATGTGAACATAAAACAATGTATTCAATCGACTAGAATAACCATCCAAAACAACCTAGTAAGTAATAAACTTCACAATGTTGACTGGCAACAATTATTACACACATGATCCTGTTGAGTTATATGATAATACTAGCTTTTGCCCGCGACTTCGTCCGCGTGGGTTTCGTACTTTCCTCAAATAAATTTAACACCCTCTCCACCTCTCCCTGAAAGGTATTTCGAAAATTATTGATTACGATCTTTATACTTACTTTATTTAAAGAAATAAGTATTCGGGCCAATATTTTAGTTAAACTACCTAAGATGTTTCTAATAAACTATCCTCCCTTTTCATCACGACAGGGCTTGTTTTTGCATTTGGTACGTTTCCATTTTTATGATATAAAGATTATTTATACCCATTTTCGTGTTGATGGAAGTTGAAGTTTCTACTCCTTAAACTTTATTACCCTTTTCCACCCCGGTAGGAGTCGAATAAGTAAAACACTAAAACTCATACATTTTTTATTTTAAGTAAGTAAGTAGTAAACCCCTAAAAGTGACAATCTTTATTATTTACTGAGGCAAATGTTGAAAAGTTTCAAGTTTCTTAAGCAAAGGAATAAGACCACCTTTTCACTTTCACAGTTTTTATCCCCATAGGGGCGAAATATTGAAAACATGTTTGGGACGTTTCCATATCTTGACTCAAAGATTATTTATACCAATTTCTCATTGAATCAAGCCACGCAATAAAATACTCCTCTGTGATATAGACTACCCCCGTTCACCCCGTTAGGGTTAGATTTTCGAAAAACCCAGTCACACTTTTTATTTATTTTGGTCTTAAGTATACATACTGAGTTCCGAGTTTATATTATTGGACCGCGCGATAAAATTCTTCCATACAAACTGACACCCTCAATCTCCCTTTAGAGCAGAAAAACATAAAATGACAAACTATAATTTACTTAGATAAGTATTTGTGCCAAGTTTGAAGCTTAAATTTATTCATACCATTTTTTTGGAGTAAATCAAGCTACGCACTATAATACCGGCCTTAAAAATCGAATTACCACTTTTTTACCCGTCAGGGGTCTACTTTCGAAAGACCCATTTCTTATTACTTACTTAGGCAAATATTCCTTCCAAGTTTCAAGTTTATTAACCAAGTGAATAAGATTTTTCGCATAAAGTTTTTCCCCACTTTTCACCCCACACAGGAGGAATTTTGAAAAATGTTTGGGATGTGTTCATAACTTGACTCAAAGATTATGTCCAACAATTTTCAAGTTAATCAAGCCACGCAGTAAAATGAAAAATTAACTACTCCTTTTCACCCCGTCAGAGGTAGATTTTCGCAAAACCCTGATACATGTTATTCTTTACTTTTGGTCTTAAGTTTATACTTAAGACCAAAAGACCGCACGTTAAAATTCATCCATACAAATGTTGACACCCCCTAATCGCCCTTTAGGGGGTAGTTTAGAAAAGCAAAAAATTCCAAAATTCATAATTTACTTAGATAAGTATTCATGCCAAGTTTCAAGTATATTAACCAAATGAATAAGATTTTTCATATAAGCTGTATCCCCACTTTTCACCCCCACAGGGGTGGAATTTTGAAAAATCGTTTGGAATGTGTTCATTACTTGACTCACAGATTATTTATACCAATTTTCGAGTTAATTAAGCCAGGCAGTAAAATTTGCCCTGTAAAATTAACTACCCCTTTTCTCTCCGTTAGGGGTAATTTTCGAAAAACCCCGATACACGTAATTCTTTATTTTTGGTACTAAGTATAAATACTGAGTTTTGAGTTAATCGGACCGTGCATTAAAATTCTTCCATACAAATTTTGACACCCCCCATCCCCCTTTAGAAGGTAGTTTATAAAAACAAAAAAGACCAATTTTCATAATTTACTTACATAAGTATTCGTGCCAAGTTTCAAGTTTATTAACCCAAGGAATAAGAGTTTTCATACAAACTTTCATCCCCTATTTAACTCCCTTAGGGGTTGAATTTCGAAAATTCCTTCCTTATTCCTCGTCTACATTATAAAGAAAACCTCTGTGCAAAATTTCAGCTTTCTAGGTCCAAGGGTTTAGGCTGGGCGTTGATGAGTCAGTCAGTCAGTCAGTCAGGACTTCTCTTTTTATATATATAGATTGTACACGATTTTTAGCGACATTTATGAGTCTTCCAAACAACCATCAACAGTTAAAAAATGTGATAGCCAAGCTTGGGTTAAATATTAATAACTGGCTGGGTAGAAGTAAAGTAACAGTAGATAGCGTCATAGAGAAATATTTACAAAAAAAAGAATGTTTGACAACCATTTGTAATCATTTTTGTAACACATTTACAACAGAAATCGACAATATCAAACATAAATGTAATAAGAAGTTTTTAAATAGACATGATTATGTTAAGCCATGTTAGTTTTAGGTTCAATAAAGCAACGCCCACACATATCGCCAGGATAATAGACTCACTGGACTGCAACAAGTCGCCGGGATCAAATGGCATTAGGGTAAAAGATTTAAAGGAAATTAAGAACGTCATTAGTCCTGCATATTTTATAAATCTGTGTGTAAAAGAAAGTAAATACCCGATTAGGTTGAAAGAGGAATATACAAATTATCGACCAATAGCTATTCTAAATACAATTAGTAAGATTATGGAAAAGTTTATAGTTAGTCAAATCACAACTTACTTAGACAAAAACGACATCATTACTGACATTCAACATGGTTTTAGACCAAACATAAGTACGGCAACGGCGCTAGCAAGATTTACGGATGATGTAAATAATTACCTAAATGATAAAAACTTAGTGGTAGCAGTTTTTATAGACTTCAAAAAAGCATTTGATACCCTGGATCACGGTGGCCTGTTGCAGGCTATGGATGAGTGTGGCATAAGTGGACCAATCAACAGATGGTTTGGTCAATACTTACAGCTAAGAACCATCAAAGTTCGGGTCGCTGATGTTCAAAGTATGAAAGGCGCTGCCAAATATGGTGTTCCTACCGGATTTGTTTATGGGCCTATTGGTTATATTTTACACGTTAATAGTATGTGTAACGTTATCAAAAAATGTAAAGCCTCTATGTACGCCAACGATACATGTCTCATATACAGTGGTAAAGACCAAACGTACATACAGGCAGCAATACAAGACGATTTGGACAATATAATTAAATGGGCACACGACAATGGCATTATTATTAATGTAAGTAAAACTAAATGCATGCCAATACATTCTCCATATGCACGTAACAAAAATATTGACATGAAAAAAAAAGGTCACAGTTATGAATGTCTTCACAATGGAAAATCAAGCTGTCAGTGTATTAATTTAGAGCAGGTAAAAACATACAGGTACCTAGGATTGACGATTGATACTAAATTTGCATGGAACATACACATAGACACGGTCTGTAATAAAGTTCGATCAGTTCTGGGTAAACTGTATACCCTGAAGCCTGTAGTCAAAAGAGGACTATTGTATGCATTGTATTATGCACTTGCCGATTCGATTATTAGTTATGGGTTGTGTGGTTATAGACTTACATTTAAAACATATCTAGATAAAATTAAAACACTACAAATACGACTTCTAAAAATGTTAGTGAGCAGAAGAACTAAACAAAGCTTGAACAAGGAGTATGAAAAACTATTTAAGAAGTGCAATATATTACCAGTTAAAATGAAAATAAAAATGACAATGATTCTTGAACAACATAATAGTAACAAATACAAAAAAGAAAAAGTACATAACTACCCAACTCGACTTGCAAAGAAAAGGAAATTGCATGTGCCTAGTGTAAATAATTATTAGGGTAAGCGTACGAGACGATGGATTACACCTACATTCATTAATGAATTACCTGAAGGAATAATTAATAGTATTAAAAGTAAAAACCACCTAAAAAGTGTCCTGAGGAAACATTACCTGTCGATGTGTCCCTAGTTGCTGCGGTCAATCGGCGGCCTCGGTAGGCTGGTGTCGTGGGTTCTAATCCTAAGTTTACTTACCGTTTAACTTTATTGTGTAGGATTTAAGGTATTTTTTTTTCCATAAATTCACATTATTTTGTATAAGTACTTCTTTGGCAAATAGATCGCGAATGCAGATTAGGTATTATCTATAGAATGGTCTCATGACGTTTGTTAGCTGATGCCGCTGAGTGTAGTGGCTGTGGTTGTAAAATCTGTGGTTGTGTGGGTAACTATTATACTCTGTAGTTTTATCTACAGAGTATAACGGGTTTAGTCTTAGTGTTAACTTAGATTTAATTTTGATATTTAGTCAAGCAAAAAGTCGTGCAAAATCCACGAGAACTTACTGCCGACAAATTGCTCTGCAGTTTGCCAGGTGTTATGTTAAATTATAAATGTAACATTATGGATTAAATAAATTAAGAAAAAAAAATGTTATTGCACCTTTAGTATTTATAAGAAACAAAGTTGCGTGTGAGTTTGTATATTTATAAAAATCTCAGGAAATATTTAAATCAAATTAAACCAAATCATTTATTCGTTTGGAAACGTGGGTCCTTAGTAGATGGATGTTTTACTATAAGAATCCCCCATGCTCTACCGTCACACGGGCATACAAATCATAATAATATTATTATTTAATTTACACAAATTTAAAGATATTATAATTTTAAATAACAATTAGGAGAATAAAATAGTACATTCCTGAATACGAAAATCCTTGCACTTATAGAAAGCAGTAGCGCAACTTTCTCAAAGTACAGACGCCAGCACATCAAGCTACCCGAAACTGTCAAAATTTCCCAATCAACTTTAAGCCTTATGCTGTAGCAATAAAGTTGAAAATCTATTAAATAAATTTGACAGATTGTAGTAGCTTGATGTGCTGGCGTCTGTACAATAATTTTGGTGTGACAAAGGATATTACCTATTTATATTCGCATTAAAGGATTATACGTCATGCTATTAAAAAGCATGCTTGTTTGCGAGTAAGTAGCATTCTCATTTATAGTATGCTCTCCGTGTGTGAAAAATTATCATAACTACTCTTTTAGTCATCATCATCTGCCTAGCCTTTTCCCAACTATGTTGGGGTCGGTTTCCAGTTTAACCGGATGCAGCTGAATACCAATATTTTACATGGAGCGACTGCCTATCTGACCTCCACAACCCAGTTACTGGGTAATACGATACCCTTTGGTAAAACTGGTTGTCAGACTTTCGGGCTTCTGACGACCCGTAACGACTGTCAAAGATCCACGAATGACAGCCGGGACCAACGTGCTTTCCTAGGAACAGAGGGGTCTTGGTATGTGAAGATGGTTATCCATCCACGGACCAACCGCGGCGAGCGTAGCTTAACCTGATCGAACGACCCGTACGGTTGTTATAACTTAGCCACAGGCCCATCATATTATTTACACTCTCATACCATACATTATACATTTATCATACTCATTTAGTATAAAAGCCAATTGTGCGCGACTTGTTAGCATCTGCTCTAAATTTTGTATGCTTTTGTGCTACAAATGGTATGATTACATAGTACGTGTGTGTGTGTGGCGTTATGGTTTCAATACGAACTCCATAAGGCTATGGCTGAAATTGCGGGGCACAGCTAGATAATATACAATTATATAACAACCATTACCTTTTCCAACCTGATTGGGAGTTATATTTTCGAGCCGTTTGGGGTTGAAACTCTAGGGCCATGGGGTCCGAGTGCCCACTTGGTTTTTCGAGATATCGCCAAGCGGTTAGTCGACTCTTCACGTGACCAGAGGGCTGGCCTTTTTCTTGGCCAAAGAATTAGCATTGCCATACAACGTGGTAGTGGTAATGCTGCCAGCCTTTTGGGCACTGTTCCTGTTGACAGCGATGTGGACGAATTTTTTGATGCCCTATGATTCTTTTGCTTATTTTATACCTGTACATATTATTATTTTAATTGTTAGCTTATTTCACCTATTATTGGTAAACAATTTAAATATACTTAGTCGTCAATAAATGCACTAAAATCTAAAAAAAAAAAAAAAATTAAAAAAAAAATATTATATAACTAACATCAATAATATTGTACAGTTGAAGCTTATTAACATTAAAAGGAGCCATGTTCTATCAATATAATTAATTTATTATAAATAACATTAATGTGCAACTGAGATTATCTGTATGGTCGTCAAAACATTTGCTGATAACTGATGATTTTGTAACAATTTTATGATTTGAAAGAGTGTCCTTGGAGTTTCTTGCCCGTTTATCTTCATAGTTACCTAATACGCTTGGATGGGCAACCACCAGCTTCGTCTTTCTGACTGACCGACCGGCGACCCCTTGACAGTTCAAAAGTGCCTGTTATTGGTTTATTTGAAATAAATGCTTTGAGTTTGAGTTTGATATGCAATGATGCATCCTACTTCGCTAACTCCTACAATACGGGTAGGCAACGGTTGTGGTAAGGCGTCTGACAGCTCCAAGTACAGACCCCAGTACATCAAGTTACTACAATCTGTCAAGTTTCTTTGAGGGATTTTCAACTTTACTACAAAGGAATAAGGATCATATTCAATTGGGAAAATTTGACAGATTGGGGTAGCTTGATGTGCTGGCCTCTGTACAACCACAGTAACCACGTGTACAAGCATACTGTAAATGTGTGCCTGAAGACGAGAAGCATTACGTAACACACACACACACACACACACGCGCGCTTCCAACTTCGCCCTTGTCTCGGACGGTAGCGGGAGCTCCTGCGCTCGAGAGCTACACACACACAGTTCACAGCGTGTTTGTACACTTGGTAATCAAGAGTAAAGCACGCGCCGCTTCGTGAGATT
The DNA here is from genome assembly GCA_949316385.1 of Globia sparganii. Lineage (NCBI taxonomy): Eukaryota > Metazoa > Arthropoda > Insecta > Lepidoptera > Noctuidae > Globia > Globia sparganii. Next base: position 3,923,118 of record OX438677.1, read on the forward strand.
TTGAAAATATTACAACGTGCGTGACTGCTACGCAGTATCGTAGTAATTTGCGTGTGTATTAGAGTGCTAAAAGCTACGAATAATAAACAGTCAGGGGAAGCGTAACTATGAACAAAATCAACGAGAAATTCGGCTCCAAACTTCACTACATTGAGAAAATCGAGTATTCGAACGAAAGAACACACATGCAAATAAGCCAATCACCTGCGCTCGCGTAAAGCGTTGTATTCCGGCAAGCGCCGTGATCGGTTCTAGAGCGCGGTGGCCTTTTCGGCAATGCCCACCACGGTAAACATTTTCGTGATGCCATTTTTGAGCTTGAGGCTTGAGTTAAATTTCTTGACTTTTATTGTTCGTAGGCTATGGAGATTTTGGTGCCGAATGACTGCACCAAAATATCCATAAAGCCATGGTGTGGTTGGTTAACATTAAGAAATTGTGTCACAGAAATTGTATTTACAAAGACAAGATGGTGACGTTAGTTCCGACTTTGGCCACATGCTTCAATAGCTTTGTGGGTAGTCACACGAGTGACAGCTATGTTTTAAACTAAAAAGAAACTCAAGTAGGTTAATGAAATTAAAATACTAGGCGGGCAGCCCTATCGCGTGCTTACGTACCGCGCGGCTGTAGGTAATTATTTCAAGAACATGGCCGAGTCACAATAGGTAAATGTTAGATAAAATTAAGACGCGTGTTTACTACTCCTCAGTACGCGCCGAACTGCGCACGCGACCGTCACCATGATCACAAACGACACCAGTGTCGACAGTCCGCACACATTTTTACAGCTTGTTGGTGATAATGTGATGGACATTATTGCCTGGATTGTGTTCGTGCCTACTTTAGTTGCAGTCATTTACGGAGTGTCATCTTGGTGCGTAATCAAGAAGTTTCGCCATTTCAGAAACTATGTAATTCTCAGTGCAATCATAGCGAAAATGCTGTTTTTATTGTTGTATCATATTGCAAACGCATTTAAACCTGAAGCAGTTTATAAAGTTTTAATTATATATGTATCGTTCTATTGTTCATTGTCGTTCCATTGTTGGTTACTCGTGTTGTGTTACATTTTTTATGTTGATTTTGTGAAAGTTTTCAACATTGACATTCGTAGGAGGTACCTCAAGAGTAGCATAGTTGGCTGGGGAGTACCTTTTATACAGTCCCTAATAATAAGTATCCCTACTTTGCTTCTTTATTTCTTTGACTCGCCAGAAGTTACAACGCAAGTGTTCCATATTCTTTTATATTTAATGTTATTATTACCAGAGACGATTAATTTTGTTATTTACGTAATAGTTTTACATTCTCTGTTCCGCGGTAATGAAGTTAGTGCGACTACTTCTGTTAACAAATTGCATCGCTTCTATATAGCTACGTTGATATTTGTACTTAGTGATATTATTGTGTTAACCGCTTTGCCAGAACTATTGGAAATGCCGATCTTGGTTATTGATGTAATAGGAGAATTAGGAGAGTACTTGAATACAATAGCATTGTCTGTATATTTAATTATAGTAAAGAGTAACAGGGAGTTATGGCAAGAATTTCTTGATAAGAGATCGAAGCAAACCTCGCTCAAAAAAAAAGCACAAGAACTAGTTTCACCAACGTCTTGATGAACGTACTTAGTTCAAGTTATTTTAAATACTGAACCAATGACAAAAAAAAAATAAGTCAAAGATACACATATTCTTCAAAAAAGCAGTATTTCCGCATAAGTATCGAGTTAAAAATGCAAATGAATAACGTTCATAACCAGTTCTACCGTATGGAGATTGACCTTTAAATCTTCAAGATAACCACCGGCAACAAAAATAAAAATAAAACAAGTATCACTCAGGCTGAGGCTACATTAGGCCGCGACGCGACCTCCGACACATGAGCGATTAAAACAAGTAAATGAATGCTCACGTATATGGCTACACCGTACATCAAATATTACTAGCGATCTTTGATTTATTTAAGCGATAAAAACAACATTACTGTAATCAAGGCATCGGCTACATCAACATATCAGCGAAATTGAAGCGAATATACGCCGGAATTTCGCTTATAATGTAGCCATACCATGTTTTTCTCGTTTCGCTCTTCCAGTCACATCGCAAATCGCTGCCTACTGTAGCCCCAGCCTTAGACACCAAAAACAGCTAGACGAAGCTCAAATGATTCTGTAAGTGGCGGATACGTGGTCTAACTACATCACCTTCGCGATCAGGCACGGTAATACCTCTTCTGTCAGGCTTCAGTCCTGATACCCTACCACACACAGATTGTGGGAAGTATCTTCGCTTCCACTTAGACAGGCGCCTGACATGAAAGCATAACATTAAAAATAAAAGGGACGAGATACAAGTTTCGCAACCTGTATTGGGTCATGGGAAGAAGTTCTGTGCTCTCTGTAGACAACAAACTCCTTATTTACAGCTCGGTCCTTAAGCCATTATGGCTTACGGGATCCAATTGTGGGGCGTTGCAAGCAAGACCAACATACTATACCTACAAAAAGTCCAAAATGGTATCCTAAGATCCATAGTAAATGCACCTTGGTTTGCTAGGAACGACGAAATCCATGACTATCTATAAATGTCATCAGTAAACTATGAAATCGAGTGGTAAAAGGGACAACACAAGGCATGCCTAACCTTTTGTCCAAACCCACTAGTTACTGAACTGTTACACCCGACAGCGGTGGTGAAAAGGCTGAAGAGGAACCAACTTCTATGAGTGGGAGGCGCAGCAATGGCTGCTCCACCACAACGCCATTTTTCATGCAACGAATTCGCTTATGCTCTGACTACCGATTGCAAATGGAACGAAAAAAAAGTATCACTTAGACAGAATTCTTCGGTACTTAAGCCTCAAGATAAAAGGTTACAGCTGGACATGCTTGCTTTAATTTTTTACTATTAGGTGGTGCGGTTTATCTAAACCTCTTCCTTAATTTCTGTAAAAGCAGAAAACGGGAGCCATTTGCGTGGGCTCTTCAAATCGAGGCGTAAATTTCAATACTCTTAGCTTTTAGGTTATATAACACCTATTTGTAAACTGGTATTGATGAAATAAAATTGCTGAATTTATGAGTTTATTTTTTTACTTTCTAGTCCTTTTATTTTTTAAATTGTATCCCATATTCAAGTCTAGAGACATACTGTGTCAATAACTATAGACCAATCACCTTACTATCAATGTTGTCAAAATTTTTAGAACCATTAGAAAACATCAGACTAATTATTTAGAACAAAATTCTCTTTTATCCCCATCACAGTTTGGCTTTCGATCTGGCAAGTCAACAACTACGAAGCGGTCCACGAATTAACAGATCACATAGTCAAAAAACTAGATAATATGAAAAAGACCGTAGCCGTTACCTAGATTTAGCAAAATCATTTGACACAATAACTGTTCCTATTTTTATAAAAAATGAGAGAATATGGGATTAAGAAGTCGATCACCTCAACTATACATAGATTATTTGTCTGAGAAAACACAAGCTACTAAAATAGGTAATTGGATTAGTGACGAACTTCCTAATCAATACGGCGATCCACAGGAGAGCATCCTCGGCCCAACATAATTCTTAGTTTACATAAACGATTTATGTGACATCAAGCTGCAAAACGCCAAAATCATCACTTTCGCTGATGATACTGCCTTGATAATTGATACTAACACGTGGGATGAGGTTAAAAATTATGCACAACAAGGTTTTGATATGGTAGATCAATGATTATATTACAATTTGCTTACCGTCAATGTCGATAAAACAAAGTACATGACAAATTCCTTCAGACCGTAGGATCAACCAACCTTCAACATGAAAGCCCACTCGTGTATTTTCATCAACCATTGTTTTTGTGTTATTTACCTACAAGGAGTGAAGTTTCATAACAGAAAACGCTCTCAGGAAGTGTTTGACCAGCAATGCTATTCTGTAAAAATCTCACCGTGAAAACTAAGGTGAAGTGATCTGTCATTCCACCTTGATGTTAGGGATTGCCCCTATTGATAGCTCACTTCACCTAAGTTATCACGGTGAGATTTTTACGGAATCGATCGGCAGTAAAGACGAGTAACAATATCTTCTTTTTTGGATATAACATTCAAACGAGAGATTGCTCTGCAGACACTAATGTAGAGCAGACGTGTGTATAATTTTATAAGCATAATTATTTATCAGTCGTTTAAATATTTCCAAGTGATCTGTGACCTAGAAAACGAATCGCGCATTTTTCTGCTAAGTTAGTGATTTACTTTAGTGAATAACATTTAATTATGAGAAACATTTAAGACTTAAGTATGTCAAATAGTGAAAACAGCCCTCGGAAGATCCCACCACCAGGCAGCCCTGCCAGCAAATCTCAAATACCTTACCATGCAGCTGAAGATAAAATTCAAGCAGTGGACACCAGGGACATTAGTAACTGGTTGATCTCAATTGAATCATGCTTGAATGAAGTCTGTACCATTGCTCAGGAAGGAAAGCTGAACTCCGAGCAAAAGCTGAGGATCAATTCCCTATCGCGCAAGGTTGGACATGGCGTTTCACAAATGGCGGTTTACTACCAGGATTTGAAGTTAAAGGCCCAAGAAATACAAAACTCTAAATTAGTGTTGAGAGAAAAAGGTGACCTCAGAGATTGCCTCGAAAATATCAAGAAATCCATTCAAGAAAACTGCGCTAAACCAACGATGGCAGAAAATGTTTCGTTCGCTGACATGGTAAAAACCAATAGAAATAATTACTTGCGCCCCAATAACGTCAGTTCTATTGCAATTTATCCAGCGGATAAATTAAAATCTAGTGAGGACACTAAATCTCTTGTCCAAAAAATTATATGCCCTGAACAAATGAAATTGCACGTTAGAGGACTGCGCAAAACAAAAAACGGAGGCGTTATAATCAGCACGGAGACCAAAGACGACATAGAAAAACTTAAGAAATCATCCCAGCTAAGTAGTTCTGGCCTGAAAGTGGAAGAGCCCCATAAGAGAAGACCAAGAATTGTGGTTATAGGAGTACCGACCGTTTTAAGTGATCAAGAAGTTTATGATTGCATCTATGAGCAGAATGTAGCCGAGAAGCTGCCTAGTTTGTCCCGTGACTCTTTTTTTACCTCTATAAATTTAAGTCACAAGTCAGGTAAAAAAGAGGGACCTACGTGCAACTTCATTCTTGAAGTTACTGCTAGCATAAGAAAGGCGCTTATAAATCAAACTCGAGTGTTCATTAATTGGACTTCCTGCCCAGTGAGGGACTTCACACTTGTGACCAGGTGCTTTAAATGTCAACAGTATGGACATGCTGCAAAGACGTGTCGGGAGGCTACCTATACGTGTGGACATTGTGGGGAACAGGGTCATCAGGTGAATGAGTGCACTAAACATGCTGAACCGTCACATTGTGCAACATGCTTGCGTTTTAAAAAACCGAGCGACCACAAAACAGGCGACCAAGAATGCCCCGCAAAGAAAATAGCTGAGACAAGATACATTAATTCTATAGATTATAATGACGTCGCATAAGACCACCAATGTTTCTCTATAAGCCTTTTTTTTTTTACTTTTACTTTATGTTATATAATTATTCGTATTTCGTCTTTTAATAGTTATAATAAGTACGTAAAATTAATGTTTGTTTTAAGTTTTTACTATTTATATTATAAGTACCTAAACATGCAATCTTAACATTTTGTTGACACGGCAAATTTTTCTGTATGACAAAGTACCTAAACGCGACCATTAAAAATGTAACATTGCCAAAATCATAAGTAATAGAATATGGTTGTAAAATGAATGTCAGACGATGATGTAAAAAAGTAGCATACTTACTATTTTGCTCAATTTAAATATAGCCATAATTAAAGTAGATAAATTAGATATTTACTATTTGTAGAAATTTTAGATAATACTTACGTAATAAGCACTTGAGTGAGATACCTGAGATACAGGTTTATTCCTAGTTCAGGTAGAATCCAATTATTTGTTACCTACCTCTAGTTTAAGGCCCTAATTTGTAAATATTTATGTAAATCAATTATTTCAATAAACAATTTCAAAAAAAAAAAAAAACAACGGGCCCTGATTACTACTTCGCAGATGGGGGGAGTTCTGTTTCCTTCTGCCAATTCCTCTACGGTCCAATCTGTTGGAATATCACGGACCACTCCCATCCGAGACACATGGAAATATAGGGATGACTGCAGCTTTGGTCATCCTCCTTTGTAGTTGCACAAAAAAATCATGATTAAAAAAAAAAAGCATTGGCAGCAGCCGCAGAAATAAACTTTAAACAGGCTCTATTTCTCCCCAGTGCTTATATACTACCATCTACTATGCGAAATTTTATTTTGGTGGATGAGTTGCACAAACTTTAATATCCTTATCGACTGCCCAACAGACAAATCTGATTCCGACCGCGTAACGTGCACAATAAAGGACCCTCGTCACTTGAACTATATAGTATTTTTCACTTCTCATGCTCTAAAAATTCGTCTTTATGTTATGTGTAGGCGACATAAAATCGCTTTTATGTTCTAGGGCATAAATTATTTTTTTATACAAGACTAATATAATCAGGCTCAACTGCCACACGCACAATAAAACGTCGCAGATTAAAGTCGTTACTTTGTTTCATTTGCTTTGATTTATATCACCTCCGTATTGAAATAATAATAAAACCGGATAAAATAGTTGTCATTTATTATTTAAAAACGCAAAGAAACATTTTTTTGACTTGGCAGTATGAAGTACCCTAGTCGAATGACACATGTTGAAAAAATAAAAAAAATAGCGGCGGAAATTGTAAATTAAATTCAAATTTAAAAAAAAATTATTAAAAAAAAAATAATATATATCTTATTATATCTACTCTCTCTCTCTCTATCTATACTATATCTCTTAATACCTAAATTCTCTTCTTCAATTTTCAACATTTTTGAACAGTGAAAATATGCCAGTGAGATTCTGTAACCATCTCACCGTGAAAACTTAGGTGAAGTGAGCGTGGAGTGAACTGTCAGTGTCATCCTGATGCTAGGGATTGGTACTCTTGACAGCTCCCTCTAAGCTCACTTCACCTAACTTTTCACTGTGAGATTTTTACAGAATCGATCGGCTGTTTCATTTTCTCGCAATCAAAGTGAAAAGCAGAGTATGTTTTAACGAGTAATTTTACCCCTTGACTTAACTATCCATCATAATCGTATCGGCGTGAAATGGCTTCTTTTATAAACTAGTTGTACAATCTACTATTCGAGTTGGATACGAAACCAGGTTTGGAGTATACTGATTGATAGGAATCCGAGGGTGGGGTACTTTTTTTAGCCTGCGATTTAAGCGGTTCAACACACTGTCGTTTTCGAGTCTGTACGGACTCTTTCAATGGATTAGCACCTCCCGCATCAGGGGGATCATCCCAAAATAACCACTTACAATGCTATAGCCAGCAGGCAAGACACACACACAAAAACCAAACAAAGGCAACAAAACAGTAAAATACATAAAATTCACAAATAATTCACTCAACCGACAGCAGTGCGATTCTGTAACCATCTCACCGTGAAAACTTAGGTGAAGTGAGGGTGGAGTGAGCTGTCAGTGTCATCCTGATGCTAGGGATTGATACTCTTGACAGCTCACTCTAAGCTCACTTCACCTAACTTTTCACAGTGAGATTTTTACAGAATCGATCGGCAGTTTTCAACAACACATCGACCGACCGAATTTGAATTTGATATTTGCATCCGTAACACGACAGGCAGCTATCAGTAGGAGCGGAAGTATCGTCCACTTTTGGCACGGCTTGACAATATTATCGAAACCTAAAATACATTCTCATAAGTCACGTTAATTAGCCAAGACTATTTGCCTAAGTTTCCGAGAGATTGTAAACTGACATGGATCCTAATGGTGGTAGCCTAGATATCTAATCCGGTAAATCAAGTTATTCCACATTTCAACATACACACACAAGTAAGATTTCCGCGGCCTCCATATTTTTTATGGGATTTGAACTATGCTCTCTGAGTAGAAACATATAATTAGTAACATCGGAAAAAAATTAAACATAAGTATGATGGCGAAGTGAAACCGGCTAGGGTTCACGGGGCCCAAGAACCCGACGCGCGAAGATTGGCAACTATGATCGGAACATTGGTTATTCCCCCTACTAAGCAAGTTATACCGGTGGTTTTTCCTGTGGCTCGTATATATAATGTTTGTATTAGTCACAATCCTCCATTTGTGACTGTATCGCAGAGACGGTGTGGTCGTGTTTCGATCTGCAACTTCTGGCGAGAAACTCACAATGTCGGATAGTGATGTGCATTACAGCAAAATCCCCGTGCCCAACACGACAGCCTTCCGACCACCACTCGTGTCCGTTGTGGTGGAGTATCTCGTGCTCGTGCTGACTCTCGCCGCTTTCATATACGGAGTGACGTCATGGTGCCTTATCAAGAAGTTCCGACACTTCAGAAACTTTGTGTACATCAACGCCGTCGTATCAAGTTTGCTGCGCTTAACAACAGTGTCACTGATCATTCCCGGTGTTATGCAAATTATTGCGATTGATGACAAAGATATTTTAGACATATGTCGTTATATTTGTACATACTTTACAGCAGTGCAGAACTATTGGATGTTGGTGATATGTTATATATTTTACGTGGATATTGTGAAAGTGTTTCGAGGACATGTGAAAAGGAAGTATTTAAAGTGTTGTCTGTTTGCTTGGGGCATACCTTTTGTAACCTTTCTGACGTATTATTTGTTCGTATGCCTTAATGAGCGACACTTACACCTTTATTCAATAGGTTCTACTTTGAATTATATCGCTGACTCTGTGGAAGTTTTTATAATAGTTTCGCCTTTAATGATTAATTTTTGTCTTTATGGTACGGTTTTATTTTCTCTGTGTAATTGTTTCAAGTCAAAAGCGACTACATCTACAAACAACTGGCGTCGCTTCTACATAGCTACGTTATTGTTTGTTTTGAGTGACGTCACAGTGTTGTCTTCATTCATATGGAACGCGATGAGCATTACATTTTCAATAGGAGCAGTTTTGTCTAAGTTGCAACAAATAGCAATTGATATATTTCTTCCTTTAGTTAGGAGTAATAGAGAATTGTGGCAGCAATATTACGCGCAGAAATTAGCTACGAACATTCCGTGATAAGATGCATGAATAAAAATTGCATTATTGGAATTATTTACGTCAATATTTGACACGAGATACAAAACTCAAAACACAAAAGAAGGAAGTGCTTTTTGACGAGTGTGTTTGTTTTTGTAAATACCTACCTAAAGCTTAGGAGGTGAGTTATTAAATGTTCGTTGATTCATCAATGTAATGTAAATGAAGTCGTTTAAAAAACCCAAGATTACCATAACAGTCTGTGTAGTGAATAATACCTACGTTTAAAAATAGTGTGAAGAAGCTATGTAGGTATACAACTAATATAATGGAGTAGAACATCGAAGTGAGAAAATAAATATATTAAAACTATACAAACTGTGTTTATTTGCGCCGTTCCTCTGCGTTCATTTTGTGTGGGTGTAAATAGCGTTACTTAACTTTGAGGTGAATACTACATACAATACACAGTACAATTACTTCTTTATTTATTTTACCATTTATGTACACACATACAGGCTGCCCCAGAAATCTACGTCAAGCTGAATTCGGGCAATAGGTCAAGTCATAATAGTTATCAGAAAAATATCTAGGTTATTTTAAAAATTAATGGCATTTATAATAAAATCGAGAAAGTCTGCGCCCTGTGACAGTCTTTTCACTCCTGATGCTACAAATCATAACTTTTTAATATTTTTTTTTGCATAATGAATGGTTCTTGAATAATGTTTTTGTAAACTCTTGTATAAAATGACAAGGACCGAAACAAACTAATGCGATCAAACCAGATTTTGTGCACTTAGAGATGCATACCGATTCTGATTAGGTGGTTTATCAATCGGAATGGTCAATAAAACTTATGATAACGTGTTAACATCGTCATCATTCGTGAAAGCTTTTACAATGTCGCCATTTTATAAATAGTTCGATCACCGAAGCGAGCTTCACTCTAATGCTGGTTAGTACGAGTATAACCACTTAAATGCAATATGCAATATACGCTACATATATACAATACACACATATATGCATTCATATATACAATACACGCTACAAGAACTTTCTGTGACGTTCGCGGTCTCGTGAAATCAAAAATATCAAATTAAAATATTTTATTACGGTCGTTATAAGATGCCCATCCATAGATAATAATTACCCATCTCTCCACTAGTCCAATGCTTACTCTAGGATGCATATCCGGTAGGCTCTCAAATCCTTCCCTATCCTACCGGCACGTCCTCCCTACCGCGCCCCCCGGTCTATTCCTTGATATGCAATGGTCGCTGTAGCACCATGAACATGAGGCTACAGGAGGTAGTGCGAATCTTTGGGTTCATTCGATTATTCGAGTCTGGTTTAACCACGCTGGGATCGGTGCAATTCATTAATTCATTTATTCACATAAACCTACACAAACGACTAATATTGCCTCGGTCTCTAAGTCAGCGATTGCGGGGCGGCGGTGGCGACGTGACGTCGCGTTTCAATGCATAGATCTCTAAGGAACTGGCCTCTATGGATCAGGCTACTATGTATAGTAGCGCCCTCCGTCATTGAACAGCAGAAGCAATGTTAGAGTGTATTCTTCTGTTTGTGCCACTTGCAACTAGATGGCGTGAGCGGTGTCCTGTCAGTTCACCAAAAATTTATTTACAAATTTTTACTTGACAAGCAACGATTAACAAAAACATAATAAACATTTATAATCCATATTATCAGAGGCCCGGCCCAAGGAAAGATGGAGCTTTTGAGATACTTTTCATTCGATTTCTCTAAAGAAAACTAACAATATCAACGTAAAACATGTAACACATAATCAACAAACAATGATTCTTTAAATAAACCAGGATAGAATAGAATGCATTTATTTTTCAGAATATTGTACAAAGTTATTATATGCTTTATGTATTACGTTCATAATATTCTGCCGTTTCCGGCGTAATAATATGGTTTGTAAAATTATGGATCATCATTAGGTACATTGAAATTAAATTATAATCATTAGAATTAGAATTACAAATACTTTAAATGAATTGATCAATAGTTGTAAAAGAGATTAATTATATAAGTCAAAATTCAATATGGTCAAGGAGATCAGATAAAATATGATTATAGGTAATAATGTCAAATATTTAGGTTAATTTTTCATTCATAAACCAATATAAACTAATGCACTGTCTGACACCAATAGACTATTTTTCGCAATGCATTATAGTAATTTATACAATAGTTAAACGTAATATATTCACTAGGATTGCTTTAAGATACGCGTAGTTGTTGAAATGGCGAAACTTCTTGATGAGGCACCACGATGTGATTCGGTATATGAACGTAGCCAGAGACAGGGCGAATTGAGTATAGTGGTAGGATGGTTTCATCAATGTGGAAAAGAAGAAGAAGCTTCCTGGTCGGAACCGGTGCGGCACCGCGCTGGCAGGACCCAACAAGCTGCTGCGTCCGGCAATCCCGACAACGCAGCTGTACGTGTTCAGACTGTATCACTCCACGAAGGTTGAGAAGATCGTGGAGTACATGCGTGTGAAGACCAACTGGAGTTTGAGGGTCGAGAAGTTGGAGTCGCATCACGACACGAAGTTCAAGCCGTTCGTGGTGAGTGTTCCGACACATCATCTCGAGAAGTTCCTCAAGGAAGAGTTCTGGCCGAAGGGTGTTGTGTACCGCCGGTTTCGTGGCCGGCTACATGACACGAGTCAGCGAAACACGGCGCATTATGCAACTCGTATACGTTACGTTATAATACGATATTTGATATTTGCTGTGATATGAATTATGTAACGTTACTCGTTATTATTAAGTACAGAGGCCAGCACATCAAGCTACCCCAATCTGTCAAATTTTGCCAATTGAATATGAACCTTATTTCTTTGTGGTAAAGTTGAAAATCTATCAAAGAAATTTTACAGATTGGGGTAACTTTATGTGCTGGCCTCTGTACATTGCGTAAATGTCATGCACGTTTTCACTACAAAAAAAAAAAAAAAACAATAATTAGGCTGAGCGCAAAAAGAAACAATTTTTAAGAAGATATGAAATTATTTATTTGGTACAAATTACATTCAATCATAATATCAATATACAATAACATTATGATGACAATCATCAATTGCTATAACTAGTAGAAAAGACGTAACCGAAATAGACAAACTTCACAATAATAATCACGACATGGTCCTATTCAATCGATTCATATAATACTCGTACCATAATGTCCGATTACTCTTTACTAAAGGAACGAATAATGACAGAAGGATTGTTTGACAGCTAAATGTAACCGCCATTAACGAAAATCTAGTATTAAAGAATCCCCACATTAAAAAAATCAAAACGTTGATGTTAGTCAACATAAACATAGCCGTCGCTGTCAGCAAACGACGCCAGTTTTCTTTCTTTCTTTCATTCTCAGGAACCACAGACGCGTTCTTATTTTTATTAAAAAACAGAGAACGAACGATCTTTATAAAAACTATCACGTTTATTATCAAAGGAACAAAGTAGCTTATTATAGTAGCGCCTATGGTGACAATTACAATAATAATTTTTTCTTTATCACCTTCTACTGCCAGATGGATAATAAGTAACATCACAGTACTAATAATTAATCCTATTACAGGAACACCCCATGCAAAGAGGGAGCTTTTAAGAAACTTCCTTTTTATATCTCCGCGGAAAACTTTTACAATATCAACGTAGAACATATAACACATCTCCAACAACCAATAGTTGAACACCGTTGAAAAAAACATAAAAATTAAGAATTGATGGAACGACTTAATCGTTTCGTAACAATGCATTTTATTTATTGACACAACAGTTAAACGTAATATATTTACTAGAACTGTATTAAGATACATGTAGTTGTTGAAATTGCGAAATTTCCTCATGATACACCAGGATGTTACTCCGTATATGAACGTAGCCACAGTTAAGGCAAACTGAACATAGTGTATGATTATTCTGTGAAGAACGAATGGTGAGTCTTGGTTATCACTAACACTCACTGTAGAGTTTGGTTCACTGGTATCGTTTTCAGCCATGATAACCATCAAATGTGGTGCTGACACTCAGATGCAGTCATTTTTCACTATTTTTCTACTTAAATACAAAAATATATTCGGTTTGACACTCAACGGAGAATATGTCAAAAGTTCTACATCGAACATTACTTTAACAGCGACAGAACGTAACTAATGTGATTAAACCATATTTTGCGTATTTTAACTTATCTACTTATCGATTTTGTTAACATTAAATTATCTTGTTCCTAATGGCCCTAGTAGTCTATAAAAGCCAATGATATCGCAGGGGATCGCATCCATTGGTTATCTTGAATGAGTAATTGCAAAATAGAACTTTCCATTTTGTGTCTTGAATACTTAGAACAGGTTGGAGATAAACAAATAAAACAACAAATCCTATCCTACTAATAATAATTAATAATATTAATTAATTAATAATCGTACTATTATTTTAAACCCGAAAGTTTGTGAGGATGGATGGATGGATGTTTGTTACTCTTTCACGCAAAACCTACTGAAAGGATTTGTATGAAATTTGGCACACATATAGTTTATAATCAGTATTAAACACATAGGATACTTTTATCCCGATATTTCCACGGGATCGAGACTTATGCGGGTGAAACCGCGGGGCGCTGCTAGTAATATTATAAACGCGAAAGTTTGTGAGGATGAATGTATGTTTGTTACTCTTTCACGCAAAAACCACAGAACGGATTTGTATGAAATTTGGCACACAGATAGTTTATAACCATGATTAATACATCGGATACATTTTATCCCGATATTCCCTCGGGATCGAAACTTATGCGGTGACTTATGAAACCGCGGGGCGCAGCTAGTAGTTTATAATTTTGTAAGATTTACTATTCAGTAGTAATGGGACAATAAGCCGAGGGAAAACATGTTGACAAACAAAACCAAGGCCGCAAGAAGCACACTAACAGTCGAAATGTCGGTGCTTGGAGGATGCTTAGGATTTGATCTAGTATTGTTTGGCAGGAGTTAGGGGGTAAAAGGGGTTAAAGCTGTTAGGGGTTGGATACCCGATTATAACGCTATCACTCTTATTAAAATGTAATGTATATTTTTTGAGAAATGAATAAAAAAAATCTACCCTAAAAAGCGAAAACGAAACGTTAAAATGGGCGATTGACAACTAATCCTCTCCTAGTATAATTATTGTCCGTGGTGTAAAATGTCGTGTAAAATCGATAAAACGAAACGTAAAGAAAAATGTATTAATGTTTTGTTGTTTTATTTGTTTTTATTACAATATAGAAATTCTGCTCAGAAGAAAGTGTACCTCCACTGATCGTATATGTGCACAAAAGGCAATGTTACTACTGTTACTAGGAGAACTTAGGGAGCAAGAGCGAGCGAAACGACCTCGGGACTTGGGGCATCCGGACTCGGACAGGTTAGGTTCGAAGGAGATGGCGGGGTCTAGTGTGCGAGCAAAGTGAGCGAACTCAGACCCCGCCATCCCCTTCGTGGTTATGTTTTTAAACCATTGACCACGCCCTTACTACGTTTCGTTTCGTTTTCGCTTTTTATCTGCTTTAGGGTAGATATTTTTAAAGTACAGAATTAATCTACATTAAATTATCTATACAATGGTGTATATATTAAGTAGGTTCTGTGTAGGTACCAGCAGGAGTATAACAATAGAAACAGTTGCAGAAAGAAGGCAAAAAAAAATCGGTCGTAAAGCACTCTCTAATGCTTCGCATCATGAGTCGTGCTATTAATTCGATAATTAAAGGGTATACCCTGCTAACTTTTTAAGGTAGGTAAAGCACACATATCATATCGGCTCGGCTGATAAGTATGCGTTTTAGACTGACAATGGCCCCGATTCTGTTGTCCACAAACAAAACTAAATTTAAGTTCAGTGCATCTTTTTCTTTCTATTTCATTATGAAAAGGACAGAAGATAAATATTAGTTTAGTCCTGTCAAATTAGTCAGCGCCTGACGTAAATTGACGTATTTTTAGTAGCAAATTTTTTAATCACGTCTAAACTTGTCTATAGATTATCTAATTTGATAGGACTAAACTTATCTTTATCTTCTGTCCTTTTCTCAATGAAATAGAAAGAAAAGGATGCACTGAACTTAAATTTAGTTTAGTTTGTGAACAACAGAATCGGGGCCAATATGGAGTTTCTTAAAAATAATGGTAACCGGCGTGAGTTGAGGCGATGTCGATCCGGAGCGGCACTGTTATATGTGCGTTGATCCCTTAAACCGTAAAAATACCGGCCAAGTGCGAGTCGGATTCGCACACAAATGTTTCATTTCGAGGTACTCACTTAATCTCGAGCGACTTTTGTTTCGATCTCCTATCAAGAAATTCTCGCCATAATTCACGATTACTCTTTAATATTATTAAATACACAGCCACTGCAATTGTGTTCAAATAATCTCCTAATTCGATTATAATAGCTATGATCAATATATGTCCATCAAAAAATATGTAATGTACTGCAGGTAACACTATTACATTACTAAGTACAAAAATCAACGTAGCTATGTAGAAGCGACGCCATTTGTTAAAAGATACACTCCCACCAGCATCACTAACGCGGCATAAACAATATAAAACTGTTATATAAATAACAAAACTCATGGTCACTGGTGTTAAAAACATTGCAAGGACGAGAACAATTCTTACTTGAGATGTTATTATTTCTCTTGAGACACAGTCATAAAAAAAGAACGTAAAAACGTAAAGTAATACATTTGATAAGACAGGTAGACCCCACGCAAATAGGTTGCTCTTAAGGTATCTCCTACGAATATCAAGACTAAAAACTTTTACAAAGTCAACGTAAAATATGTAGCACAACACTAGTAACCAACAATGAAACGATATCGTAAAATACAATAATAATTCTGCAGTTAAAGCTCCTAGAACCAACACTTCTGGATACTGGATCGATTCCGAGGAATCTAGAACTGTTAAATGATAGAATAATATGCTTATCACTTTCGCTGTAATTGCACTGAGGAGCACATAATTTCTGAAATGACGAAACTTCTTGATGATTTTCCACGATGTTACTCCGTATATGGCCGCTGCAAGAGTCAGCACGAAAAAAATCCATTTAATAATGCTGTACCAAGAGTTACCAACGAGTTCTTTAAAGGTAGTAGGGCTGATAATATTAGTGTCGTTGTCGGCCATGATGACTGTCGCGTGCGCAGTCTGATGCGCTGATCAGCAGTTACACGCCACAAAGCACTAACACAATGGATCAGGTATATTATCAATTATGGTGTTGTTTAGATTCACTTTTCTGTGTACGGTAATCATAAATGCGTCCGTCTTCAATGGTGTTTATTGGCGACTAACATAATGATTCCTACGGAGAAGGATATAATTATTATAATGACAACAGCGGCCCTCCCATATACGGTAATTTTTTAAACTATTTTTCAAGAAGAAAACCAATTGGTGTTCTTCGTCCTTTTGTATTGAACGACGCGACGCGCGACGTCCGAGCAAAAGGACGGAGCGCGCGGGTGATGACGACCGACAAGAGGGGCCTGTGGCTAACACATAACAGCCGCATAAGTCGATCTATCAGCCGCTCCTTGTAAAATACTGGTATTCAGCTGCATCCGGTTAGACTAGACCGACGATATTATATAGGTAGTTGAATTGAATGGAATCTTGTTGACTAGTATTAGTAGGTACACACGGCAGCACATCGAGCTAATACAATCTGTCAAATTTCTTTAATAGATTTTCAACTTTATCGTTAAAGCATAAGGTTCAAAGTTGATTGGGAAAATTTGACAGTTTCGGGTAACTTAATGTGCTGGCGTCTGTACTTAATGATATATTATACAAAAAAACTGTTGGTTTACCTTAATAAATAAATAAATAGCTTACATTGACCTTGAGCAGTTCTTAGTAATGAGAATGTAGGATCTCATGTGTTTTTTGAGAAATATTTCGAAGAAGTATTATTAAAGACTTGCAACAGTAATAAAACAGTCGTTTTCTGTGGAGATTTCAATATTAATATACCGGAAAATTCTGCAGGAATAAATAAACTCATAACCTTATTAAATTCATATAACTTGTACAATACATTCATTAAGCCGACTAGAATAACTGCCACTGATGCTACTTGTATTTTATCAGACACTGTTTCTGCACATGTTCCTTAGATGCTCCTGTATGGGTTCAAGGTTGTAATAACATAATTAAATTATAATTGTAGCATAGACTTATTGTGTACGGACCTATCCTTGAGCGGCGGCAATGGGATATGACATGATTCTAGACGTACCAGGATCAAGAAAAATGTGCTGATCCTATGGTTAGTTTTCGTGACAGTGTTTTTTATAGGAAATATCACCACGCAAAATGTATAGCAGATAAAACGTATCCTAACATTAACTGCTACAGCACACGTTCAACGAGTTTCAGAAATGGTGGGAGCTAACAGTGATTTGCATACTTGTTTTTCCAACGAACTGAACGGCACATATCTGTGTAGACGCGTGGTGATTGCTAGTCAGCGCGCAGAGAACTACGTCGCGACGCTCACAATGACTGATAACGATTATTACGACGACACTAGTGTAAACAACAATAATGCATACGACACCAGTACATTTAACATTAGTGCAAACGACACCGGCTCATACTACAATAATCTGTACAACAGCAGTGCATATAACACCAGTGTATATAATAGCAGTGTGTACAACACCAGTGCATATAACATCAGTGCAAACAACAACAATACTATCGGCAGCAGTGACAACGGCTTTACAGAAATTATGACAACGTATATGTGGATTGGCTTTATGCTGACTCTAATTGGGCTCACATACGAAGTGATATCGTGGTGCACCTTGAAAAAATTTCGTCATTTCAGGAACTACGTGTATCTTAACGTTTTCCTAGCGAATACGCTTTATTATATATTTTGTTTGTTTATAATTCTCATATCTGCAATTATAAAGAAAAACTATGACGTTAATAATTTTTTTTTAGCAGTATCTGTTTGCTTTGGACAATTTGTCTGTTCACTAGCTTTCAATTTCTGGTTACTCGTGTTATGCTTTATGTTTTATCTCGATTATGTAAAAGTTTTCAATGTTGACATGCGTAGGAGGTACCTTAAAAGTACTTTATTTGCCTGGGTCATACCTTTTATATTAGGGCTCGTGATAATTCTTGGAGCGTATATGTCATCCTCTAATTTGATCACTCTGTTTATTAAAAGTAGACATGTGCTCATAGGAATCCTTATGATAGGTAACTTTGTTCTTTACCTAACAATTTTATATTTTATTTTCCGCGGTAGTGAAGTTAGTGACAAATGGGGTTGCTTTTATAAAGCTACGTGGATCTTTGTTATCAGCTTGTTCATATTGATATCCAGTCTAATACAAACGCTTGAGATAAATTATGCATTCGTAGGGGTAGGAATATTTGTGAAAATCTTGAATACAATAATATTGGATGTGTATGTAATCATAATAAAGGGGAATCGGGAATTATGGGGAGAACATTTAAAAAAGCGGTCGGCACAAGCATCACTAGTAATGAAGTGTTTTCCAAAAAAAAATATAAATTAGAAAAAATAAAACTGACTTTTATTTTGACATCACATTTTTTGTGATTGATTTGCTTTCTTACTGTGTTTATTTACCAAAAATGTTAGGAAAAACACATTGTACAGTCGCCAGCACATCAAGCTACCCGAAACTGTCAAATGTTCCCAATCAACTTTAAACCTTATTCTCTAGCGATAAAATTGAAAATCTATTAAAGAAAATCGACTGTTTGTAGTAGCTTGATGTGTTGGCGTCTGTACGTAGGGCAGCTACCTAATGACGTGGAGGTTATTTCCACACTTGTATTTTAATGATACCAATAGGTACATTAACTGGTATTTTAAACTATAATCCTGTGAAGCCTTTGTATGTGGACTCGTACCGAACCGTGCATGCGATGCATTACCATGGCCGACAATACCACCAGTTTAATCCGAAACCACTGTAAATGCCACAGGTGAATATGTCACTAGCGTAAATGACATCGATGTAAATGACACCAGTGTAAATTACACTAGTATAAACACGAGTGACAACTCTGTACCATATTATCTAGAGATTATAAACTGGATCCTGTGCGCACTGACAATAGCGGTGTTCATATACGGAGTGACATCGTGGTGCAACATCAAGAAGTTTCGCCATTACAGAAACTATGTGCTTCTCAGTGCAATCCTAGCAAATGTGCTACGATTCTTAGTCACAGTGGTCTTATGTTATACGACCAGAGACTACAAAACATAATTTAGTTCGTCTTAAATGTGTTTGTGTATTCTTATACTGTGTACTAGCGTATATATCTTTTATGTTGATTTTGTAAAAGTTTTCAATGTTAACATTTGTAGCAGGTACCTTAAGAGTAGCTTATTTGCTTGGGGTGGTCCAATAATAGTAGGTATTTTGTACTCCATAACGTATGTTATTTACTACGTTTCAAAAACTAAAATAACACAACGGAATTTCACAGTTGCCATGTTATTGCTATTAATATCGGTGGCGATTAATTTAGTTATTTACATAGCGGTTTTAAATTCTTTGTTCCGCGGTAGTGATACTGGCGTGATACATCAAATGGCGTCGCTTCTACATAGCTACGTTGATTCTAGTTCTCAGCGATGCAATATTAGTACTAATTGGTTTGTTACAAGTAATTCAAGTACCGTTCATATTAGTAAACATATTAGGAGATATAGCAGAATCTATACATGGTTATTTGAAAAACACCAGCAACCTCTTAAGAGGTCATTGTACTCATCATTATGAACAACTTTTACTATGGGACCAAACCTGAAATCGCGAAAAAACGAGATGGACGAAGATAAATGTAGGGAACAGTTGATTTTTATTTCGCGATTTTAGGTTTGGTCCCATAGTAAAAGTTGTTCATAATGATGAGTACAATGACCTCTTAAGAGGTTGCTGGTGTTTTTCAAATAACCCTGTATAATTATATAAAACAAAGTCGGATTAGTTACACCATTTGTAACTCAAGAACGGCTGGACCGATTTCTATGCTCTTTGATTTGTTTCCGTCCCGAATAGCAGAATAACTATTAAAATATGGGACGAAGTCACGAAAAAAATAATTCATAAGATAATTCATTTTCTCATACATTTTGTACGGAACGGCTTTTTTGATGATGATATTTTGAGAACGGATTGTCTGATTTCGATAGATGGCGGTAGGAAATTCGCCGTATCAGCTAGTAATAAATATAATTGCATTGGAATAAGGACCAATCGGGAATTATGGCGTCAATTTGTCAATAAAAGAGCGAGACAAAAGTCGATAGAATCAAAGAAATCTGTATGTATTACGTAATGACATACTGATGTTACAAAACTGGTTTCAATACATAGGAATCCACTACAGGAAAAATATTAGTAAACAATGTATGAAACCGGTTCTGTTGGTCGGTCTATAATAATAATGACTCAAGATAATTTTATATAATTTGTTGTAGTTTTTACGCAATTTGTAATTGAAATGATCTGGAATCGCAGATGATTTAATTGTAAAAAAAATATTGATCTAGCAAATATTTCTGTTTAAAATAAATTATTGTATTTTATGATTGTTGAAATGTTGTATTTGATTGTAAAGTTACGCTTTTTCTGTTTCAAATAAATTATTGTATTTTATTATTGTTGAAATGTTGTATTTGATTGTAAAGTTACGCTTTTTAAGGCATATTATTAGAGGGGCAATTCTCGTAATTTTTAAGAACGTTCACAGTCTGATCTCAGTCTCAATCTGTCAAAAATACTTCAAATTTCCCTACATTTTGACAAGTTTTTGACATTTGTTTGTCGCCGAGATGAGACTGCGACTAGATTTTGAACGTTTTATATTAGCAGAATTGGCCCTGAACTTTTACACTGGAAGTCTGTGGGTCTGTCACACCAAAAGATCGCTGGATGCCCTTCGCGTCCAGTATAATAATATCTTCGGGATGCTGTTGGGGCTGCCACGTTTCTGTAGTGCATCGGGGATCATGTTCGCGTTGTTTCGCACTGATGGCTTTCATGCCATCATTCGTAAAATAACGGTATTCCTGATCTGCAGAAGGCCTGGCAGCCGCAACGTAATATTGATGACTGAGGCTGACAGGTTGTCATCTCCGCTGTGGAGGTCCCTTTATTAAATCAGTAATTTCATTGTAATTTTAATTTTCATTTTGATTTTAATTGTGATTAAAATTTTTAATTTTCATTTTAATCTACATTTTAATTTTAATCTTCGTCTATGTAATATTGTTATTGTTATTTATAATGTACCTACCTATGGATCCTTGATATCTGAATTAAAATATTTTTATTTATTTTTTATTACATGTTTTAGTTTGGACATTTGCACATCACGCCGCACGCGGAGAAAGCTTCACGAGTCGAATTCGTAACCAAGTGTGTGCTACGGCGTAGCGAGGCGCGTAGGCATCACTTAGCATACCGCTACGGGAGACTATATTGTTTCTGAACGTCGAAGTGAGAAGAGTTATTTATTTATTTATTTATTATTACCACTTACATTTGTTTAACAGGTAGGAACCCAATACAACAATGTAGTCACAATTTCCACACTCGTGTAGCACCCAAAACCAATTTGATACCACCACCAACAAAAATGAACTGTTTTTAGGTTCATTTTGACTGACAGGGTTCAAATTTATACCAGTCGATTTTCATGTCGACACAATTCATACAGAGGACAATAAGTTAAGTGTCACCATCCGGAATTCCGCCAAAGAGCAAGTAAAGATATCCAATCGCAGAGAGACGCTGTTGAGTATCTTTATTGCCCGCCGCACCGGTGCAAACTTTAACAAGTTTGTACGGACCACCGGGACTTTAAACAGTCTCTCTCTCGGCCCCTGTCGCAGCCTACTGTTCGGAACGAGTTATATAAACGCTTTTTTAATACATAAATATGCAACATAGTTGTGAGGTGAAATAAAACACACACACACACACACACTTTCAATTGCAATTGCACTTACTTTGCTGAACACACAATTGCAATGTTTTTCATTTTGACTTAACTTTCATTTTGATTTAACAACATTCATTGCTTTATGTACCCTATCGAGCAGTTCCTTTTTCAAACATATTAAGCAATGGAATAGGAATGTCTTTCAGAATCCTTTGGATCATGAAAGAAAACGATTTACGTAATTGGGGTGCCGTTTCTTTTTCGTTTCGTTAACTTGATAATATCTTATTAGATATTATAACATTTGCACTAAGCGGGTTTTTTTTTACATCATAATCATCAGCCTAGCCTTTTCCCAACTATTTTGGGCTAGGCTTCCAGTTCCATTCTAACCGGTTGCAGCTGAATACCAGTATTTTTTTACATGAAGTAACTAACTGCCGATCAAACCTCCATTACCCAGTTATTTAAATTCTTCTTCTAATATATAAAATTCTCATGTCACAGTGTTAGTCACCATACTCCTCCGAAACGGCTTGACGGATTTTTATGAAATTTTATATGCATATTCAGTAGGTCTGAGAATCTGCTACTATCTATTTTTTTTTTTTTTGCAAAACTACGTTTGCGGGGTCAGCTAGTAATATTATAAAATAATTAGGAACATAGGTTTATGGCAACGATGCTATCTACTTAAAGGCATTTTTTGTAAATATAAATAACAGTGAAAGGGGAGTAAGAGGGGCCCGTGGCTAAATAATAATAGCCGCACAGGTCCATCGATCAGGTTAAGTTACGTTTACATCGGTTGATCATGTGTTACATGTAAGTACCTGATTTACGGAGAAATCTATTTTCTGAAGCCGCTGCCACTCGAAGAGGATAAGTGATAATAAAGAATGATGAGAAGATGAAAAAGCAATGATAATGTGTTTTATGAGCGCACAATTGACAGAGAACAATTTATATGAATTGGATGTCAAAACAATCAAACAAGAAAATTGTAATATTGTGCAAACAGATATAAAGTTTGGCATGAAAGATTAGGACATTTGAATGTCAAGGAACTTAAAAATGTATGTGTGATTCCAGTTACATTGAGTGGAAATCAGAATTTTGTTTGTGAAGCATGCCAATATGGGAAGCAAGCAAGACGCCCCTTCTTGAAATCTACCCGAGGTCCAACACAGCCAGGTGAAATTGTGTACAGCGATGTGTGCGGTCCTACAGAAGAACCCTCTGTGTCGGGTACTTTGTTTTATTCAAAGATGGAGCTACAAGCTATCGCCATGTTTACTTTATGGAATATAAGAGTGAAGTATTTCAATGTTTTCTGAAGTACAATGCAATTGTGAAGAACAGATTTGAACGTAATTTGCACATACTACATACAGATAAAGGGCTTCTCAAGAGTAATCGAATGGTACCAGTAAAACACCATATGATCGAGTCAAACATTGCCGGGAACATAAAAGAATGCGACCAAGCGGATCAACCCCGTTACATAAACGTATTCACGTACAACACACCCCATTTTTTATATACAGGGTTATTTGAAAAACACCAGCAACCTCTTAAGAGGTCATTGTACTCATCATTATGAACAACTTTTACTATGGGACCCAACCTGAAATCGCGAAAAAAAAATCAGCTGTTCCCTACACTTTGACGAGATAGACGAAGATAAAATGTAGGGAACAGCTGATTTTTATAACTCTCTCTCTACTTATAATAAATCTGTAGAGAGGTCAATTCTGTACATGAAATATATTTCCAAAATAACTATCAGCGGGTGATTAGTGATCGATACTGACGCCAAAAATGCAATCAGTAAAATTTTTGTCTGTCTGTCTGTCTGTCTGTCTGTATGTTCGTTATAGAAACAAAAACCACTCGACGGATTTCAACGAAACTTGGTACAATTGTTCTTCATACTCCTGGTCAGGTTATAGTATACTTTTCATCACGCTACGATCAATAGGAGCAGAGCAGTGAAGGGAAATGTTGGGAAAACAGGACTTACTCCATTTCTTAAGCTTCCGTCGCGTGTGCAGCCTTAATGGTTAAAGCTACACAGAAATCATGTATGACGGAAATGTTTTCCTTAAAATTATATAAAAAATATTCCACGACAGCAAATGTCTATCTTTTATGGTTGACTCACAATAACACGTGTAACTCCCGATAGCTTAGCAGTTCGGAGCTTTCTGATTATATTTGTCTACTCTTACGTTTATAACACTCTCACTCATCCCTAATTAAAAATTTTAACATTATTACCAATTTATTAAAAAAAGAAACATAGAAATTGGTACAGAAACACCAAAGTTATACATGAAATACGCTAATAAGCCATCGCGCGTGAATAATGAATCATGCTATAAGGATTATTTTTGTGTAACGGTCGCCGCGCTCGACGCGGCTCGCAGCGGGAGGTATAAAAGGGCGGGGGATCCAAACGCGAACTTCATACAATATTCCAATTTAAAAGAACGCAATTCCCAGTATCGGTGTGTTATGCAATGACAATTAATAAGGCTCAAGGGCAGACTTTTTGTGTTGCTGGAGTAGATATCTCAGTATCAGTTGTTTCTCGCATGGTCAGTTGTACGTCGCTCTTTCCCGGGTTAGCAGTTCTAGAAATATTTATGTTCACGTGCCGGACGGGTCGACTTTCAACATAGTTTACCCGGAAGCTTTGCGCTGAGTAATTTTCGTTGTATAGGTACTTAAGCCTCATGTGAACGTGATCTAAACAATATTACCAATACATTAACTTAATAACACACAAGGAATTACACACTGACGGAGTTGCGGGCACAGCTATCTATATCTATATAATTATATAAAACTCTTCCGTTACTGAGTGACTGACAGACAACGCATAGCCGAAACTACGGGCAGTAGAGAGCTGAAATTTGGCATGTGTGTTTGTTGGGAGGAGTAGGCTACCATTAAGAGAGGATTTTTGGAAATTCCCTCCCAACGGGGAGAAAAGAGGGATAAATTGTTTTTTCCGGAAGTCATTATTCCACGCGGACGAAGTCGCGGGCAAAAGCTAGTACAAAATAATTATAAACAGTTTCCAAAACTATCAGAGTTAATTTAAATACCTACAGGTATTTGGGGTTTTTCTGGTTTGATTTAAAGGTCAATCGTCTAGCGAAACTGATTGTTATTGTTATAGTCAAAGGTCGATATTTTTAGCCTCTTCGCGTATTGACAGGTTTACCCTAGGTTAGACATGACAGAAGTACCTAACTTTTAGTTAAATATAGAAAGCAAAATAATTTCTTTCGAACTTTGCCTAGTCTATATCAGAAGCGACTACATGCCACATGACATCGACATAGCTTGCAGAGTAAGCCAACTGTGTGTTTGTCGAAGGACCGATGGCTGGTGGAACAGACGAGTCCTTGAGTTGAGACCGCGTATCGGCAAGCGTAGTGTAGGACGTCCCCCAGCTAGATGGACGGACGACCTAAAGAAAGTGGCTGGAACGGACTGGATGAGGAAGGCGGAGGACAGGGTGTTGTGGCGCAGCCTGGGAGAGGCCTATGTCCAGCAGTGGACTGCGATAGGCTGAGTTGATTGACAGGCCACATACAAAGACAGCAGCCGCCTACTCGTCGACGGCGGGCGTCGACGGGTGTCAATGGCTACAGTTGCCTCTAATGTTAACGCGTGATGCTCTTGCACATGTACACTAAGGCAATTCATTAAACGTCGATTTTTACTTCACTTTTTTGCATGTTTTAACAGGTTTAAATACATATTACCCTAACTCTTTGCGGCCGTCCCATAAATTCATTTTTATATTCGATTTTTGATCACTGGAGAGATTTTGGCTTATTAGTCGATTCGCACGAATTTACTCGCCCGGAACGGGCGCGTCACTTTAAAATATGTTTTGTTTTCTATAGGCAACTCGCACGTAGTTGTTATATCCTAATATGTACATACGCGAAACACATAGGTACACGGTTTCGTGTTTTCGTTTTATGAACATATTTTATTTATTTACAATTTTCTAAAATAGCACCTTGGAGCAACCTGTACTTAAATAACTGTAGCACATGGATCATTTGCCGGGATCACGGATCACAATATCGCATCAATGAAATTATAACGAATAACGTGCAAATACTAGGCGAATTGAAGGAAAGAGAGAGCCCAATGTCAGCAAACGGCCCAGGCGGCAGTTTTAAAATTATATTTTTTTTTTATGTTGTTGTAATCTTTATGTATACTGGTCACTTACGTGTGCTACAATGGCGACATTAATTACACACGGGGTTAAATTAATGTCGCCATTGTAGCACACGTTGTATTTAGTTTGCTCATTAGTATGCTCGACGCACTAACGCTTCATCGGTTGAATGTCTTATTATCTACTTGTCCATTCTGGCGTTACGCGACTAACGATATTTTATTATATTTTTATTTATTTATTCTATTCGGGAAACTTACAGCTAATATAAACACCAAGGCCATTTACAAGTTTCCACTGATAAAAGTTTCTGATAAAAGTTTCCACTGATATGCAACGCATCTCCCGTTTCTTTCGATCTTCCGTCAGATGTACAACTACCTTTAAGTTCACAGACGTAGGCTTGACCCGGGAATTAGTAACTAATACAGTAATGAGAAAAAAAAATATTCCTCAATTTTCATCATTGCACCTACCACTGTTTGTATCTGCATCACCTAAAGGTTGCATGGTAGAAAATACCTATGGCATTAATATGTAATATAATACTATTCAATAAAAATAATGATTAAACTGAACGTGTAAAATAGTAGATTGTACAACTAGTGCATAAAAGAAGCCATTTCACCCCGAGACGTTTATAGTACGAAACGGACGGACGGACGGTACGGTACGGACGTTTGTATTATTTATATCATTATTGTATTGTATGTGTTTATATGGGCCCTGATGCCTGAAATAAATAGATAAATAAATAAATATCCACCCGAGTCGCAGGCGAGGGTGGATAAGTCGAGTCGAGTCCAGTCGTTAGTTATGTTTGTGTGTTACGCGTTTAACGTTGTTTGTATGTGTTTGTTGACAACCACGAAGTTACACACTGCTGCGATAATAACGACGCAATATAAGTAGGACGCTCCGTCATGTGATATTAGAATAATTTGTATTAGGACGCAAACGATCTTACACAAACCTGCGTTAATTACGTAGTAACGCATCCGATATTATCGACCGATAAAACGCGCCTGTGGGGCCTTTACCTTATTAGTGCGTGTGTTACAAGACTTACATTCTATTCTCTGTTTCTGTTTGTCCGAAACCGCAGTGGTCCCCTGTAGAGAGGTCGCGCGTAATCTGCGTTCGCGATTTAGATGCCAAACATGTAAACAAATATGAGTTATTGGAAAAATAACTTTAATTCCCAAACAATAAAGTTCAGTTTTCGCTACAACTTCAAAATTTTTACGACTTTTTCAATAGTGCTAATCACTCTGAAATCGACCTAATTACCTTCCACTGAAATAAATTTGATATTTGTTTTTTAACTTATAATAATTTCAATTGGAAACAGACATTTGAATAGATCTTAGACGCTTCATTTCCCTCCCACTCTGGCCTCTCATGGACGCAGTAACCTTGACATTGGCTACTCACCGGCACATTCCCAAAACGAATTACATAGTTGCTAGCGCCACCATGTGTCTCTGTCACTGTCATGTCCTATTGTTTGTGCGGGAACGAGACAAAATCATTACCATTAATTGTTTCCGATGAGTCACTCATAAAGGCGAGGCGTTCGTTGACATTCATGCAAATTGATAATTTTATTGTGACGGAAACTAACTGAATGGATTTGAAGTGGACTGTTTCGTAAAAAGGCCCCTCTGGATTATTGTTTCGACTATATAGAAAAAGAGAGGAACTCTTTTTCTATTTAATTTAATTTTAAGGTGAAGAAAACACCTGGATAAACTTGCCATAAAATAAAAATAGACAGATATTTTATTTGGACTTTATTTTACTTG
The DNA here is from genome assembly GCA_949316385.1 of Globia sparganii. Lineage (NCBI taxonomy): Eukaryota > Metazoa > Arthropoda > Insecta > Lepidoptera > Noctuidae > Globia > Globia sparganii. Next base: position 3,951,324 of record OX438677.1, read on the forward strand.
ACTGATTATAAAACGTGTAATGTTAAATGCGCAAAACCTCATAAACCCCAATTAGAGCATTGAGTTAAAAGCATAATACAATGAACAAAACTATTTTTTTAAAGCTAACTATTTTTATTAAGAAAATTCTGTTGATCCTAGCATTAGTTTATGTATTCAAAATTGAGTCTTATTGCCTTGATATAAGACTTAATTTTCTTTGGCCCCATCGGCGGATAGTATGGCAAAATACATAATTTTTGAATAAAAAACCTATATTAAAAGTTACTGAAATCGATTCAGTAGTCAATTATGAACAAACTATTTTCAGGTTTTGCGTATTTAACGTTACACGTTGTATAATTACTTCTGTGTTTATTATAACAAGTTAGTACCTATAGGTGCAAATAAAAACAGATTTTTGGCACATGTACCTTTATTTAATTTCTCATTTATTACAAAATTAGAAATGATACACAATTATTATCTATGGAAGAGCATTTGTACTTGTCACCTAAAATTATATTATTACTTACATCATCTTTATTTTAATATTTGGTGGGATCAAGTTTATCTTGAAGCGTTAAAGGTCATTAGTCTAACGAGACTAGTTACACAAATTATAAAATTTGCGCGTTTAAGAGCCTACACTACCTCAAATGGCTTAGCATGATCCTCCGTTATGTCGAAAATACTGCAGCATTAATTTTGAAATAAATATATAGTAAAGTTGAGGATTAATGTTAAGTACTGTGTTTGACGAAAACACGATTTCATAAAATTTTCTCGATAGAAAAAACATCCAAAGCTACCTCCAAACCGAACAATAAACCGCTGGTATTAAAAAAATACTTCAAATTAGATCATGAAACTTTGCATACTTACTGAATTAGCTAACTATAAAGCAAGTCTTATGTTTTTTTTTTTAATTACCTATATTTTCACCGTAAAAAGCAAATACCTAAACTATTGGTGCTGCCTACCGCCCAGCACCGCACTCTGTCTTGCTCTCACTCTCTCCGCGAACAGTATCGTGCGAGCGAGATAAAGAGTGAATTTTAGCTGAGGTAGTATGGGCTCTTAACTAAAATTGTAACTAGTTTGACTAGATTCGTTGATCTTCTAACATAACTCCAGACTCTGGTGTCAATCTTTTATTGAAATCTCGCCATAATTTCCAATTACTTTTCAATACAACTATAAACACAATTAATGCTATTGTCAGCAAATATTCTAACAACTCTCCAATAATATCAACGGCTAAAATATTTTTTTCAAATATTTCTGGGACAACGGTAAACAAAACAGCATTACTGAGTGCAAATATCAAAATGGCGATGGTGAAGCGACCACATAATTTGTTCGTAGAAGGACCGCAGAACAGACGGCTTAAAACTGCTATGAAAGTAACTAAACTTATAGCTACAGGTATTAATAACAGTGACATAGCGATAGGAGTTACAAATATGTCTGTCGAATCATCAGCAGGCATATTAATTAGAACGGATCCCACGATCACATATAACAGCACTATTAAAAAAGGCACACCCCACGCAAAGACGTTACTCCAAATGTATCTTTTACGAATATCATAATGGAATACTTGCACAAAATCAACAGATAAAACGTAGCACAACACTATTAACCAACACTGGAATGACATTTGGAAGTACAAGAATAGAGCTAATGGTATAACACGAATCGCTGGATTATTTTCCACTGCTTCTTCAGAAATTCGATCAGACATTTGAAGCATTAACATGAGTAGCATATCTGCTATGATCGCACTGAGAAGCACATAGTTTCTAAAGGTACGAAACTTGTTGAGGGCGCACCACGATATCAGTCCAAATAGGGTCGTAATCACAGTAGCCACGAAGAAGATCCAGGCAATTGTGTCCGTTACGGCTTCGCCGAGGATTTCCATTAACTTTTGTGGCATTTCACGAATTTCGTTATATTCGTCTTCGGTCATGTTGGAAGTCGCGTGCGGCGTCTGGCGCTCGCTGATGTGTAGTGTCGATGCCGGCCGGCACGCTGCCACGCGTCTACGCCGACACGCCCTACAACTAAACAGTGTTTTATTTTTATCATCACATGTCTATAGTACGCGGTTTACTGACCCCCGAAAACCCGAGAACGCGAATCTGACTAATATAAAAAGCGAAATTGACTCCGTGCCAAATAAATACGGAAATACGCATGATAACATCTATTTTTTTATACGCATCGATAACACCTAATTTTTTTTTTTTGTTACCAAGTCATTCATATTCTTTTTCAATCTGGTCAAGCCAGGGCACGTACAGTCAACCGCACATCAGTGATAATGTTTGTTCTACGAACACCCGGGGTACGTCTACGACATAAAGACTATACTAAAAAATTCTCCTCGCGCGTGGTTTGTTACAGTTCCAACCCAAACTATGAACTGCCGTACTGTTTACCTAATTGTTTTTAAAACTCGCACAACTATTATTGTGAAATTGATTTACAGTAGGCTTTTTTTATTGCTGATTTCGCCCGCTCTTGACCTCGATCTCGCCTGATGGAAAGAGATGGATGAGGTCTATGATGGAACGAGCGTGCCCAGAAGATGCCTAAGGCACTGGAACTCCCACGCGTCGACGAAACACAGCAGGCTGCTTGATGCCGGACTCCGGTGGGAGGGTGGTCGTAAACCAGGCGGGCGTTAGCCCTACCACCGCAAGGGAAGAATTGCCCAGTCAAATAAGGTGTTGGGTGTGACTGTCCAGGATGCGCCGAACGCTCGGTTCAGTTAAGTAACTGGCGGAACAAACTGCGCTACACGAGGAGGCTTCATCATGCATCCCATCCCTTACAGACATTTTTGGAATCCCTGGCCACCGAAAGGCGAATGACTTGCCACAGCCTCTATCAAATAAGTTGGAGTTTCTGAAATTTCTATAGTCCATGGCAGTCCTTCCGAAACTTAATTTAAATGTCTGGGCTAGGCAAGTAGTTAAACATTATCGAGCCAAGTCATTTGCCTAGCTGTTCGATTGAATGGCTGAATATCGTTGAGGCCGCTATTTGAATGGCGCCGTTTAGTAAAAAGGCTAGGCTGTTAACTGAAAGGCTAATTGAGCTAGTTGGCTGCGATAGATACACAACGCTCAACTACCGGTTTAGTTTTGTTGATTTTAGACAATTATGCTGATTTGTCTTAATAAAGTTTCATCAAATACCTACATACTTGCTCTGTGTAATTATTTGTATAAAATGCGGGCTTAGTCTAGTTCCATTCGACAAGGAAATTTGCACAGGTTTAAGTTTAATATTTATGTCATCAAGTGTGCTATAAATGCAAAAATAGTTCATTATTTTCCAATCTAATTTCATACTTGACAACTATTTTACGGTTCTTAGAACCGTAAAATAGTTGTAGTTGTTGTGTTGTTGTTGTTGTGTAGTATTTATTTCGTAACTAATTTGTCTATTGTCGTACCAATATTTTACTAACTCTCCTCTCGTACAGGAATTCCTTTTAAAATCTGTGCAAATTAGTTCTAATGAGCCTAAAAACCGATTCGATAATTCGTTGTAAAATGTTATCTTCACTACATAGTATAAAACAAAGTCGCTTTCTCTGTCCCTATATCCCTATGTATGCTTAAATCTTTAAAACTACGCAATGGATTTTGATGCGATTTTTTTTATAGATAAAGTGATTCAAGAGGAAGGTTTATATGTATAATATAGTAGAGAAACACTGATAATTTTAGAGGTTTCTAATGTGATGTCGTAAATAAACCCTTTTTTTGCGCTTACATTGCAAACGCTGGCTGAACCCTATGAGACAAATCAAAATATTGTACTACAGTATTGTACACCTTAAAAAGGTCTACAAAAAAGTCCGCGATGGTATATGTCTATCTCTTAGGGATAACCCACAATAACCATTTTTTTTTCCTTTACTTTTTACGAGAAATGATGGCTTATTTACGAAGCAATTTTAAGCAATACAGCATTAATCCTTATCCAATTAAGTACCTTAAATACATTGTGAATTTAATATAGATCAATATGGCCCTTTACAGCATGTTATTTAAGTTAATATTTTCGAAGATATTAAAGATTTAAAATGCAGGGAGATAGCGGTTGCTGCGGTATCGGCGGCAGGGGCTGGCGGCAAGTTAAAAAAAAACATTAAATTAAAATTATTTATTAATTATTTAATTAAATTTATTAAATTGCATTGCACCCGTGCGAAGCCGGGGCGGGTCGCTAGTATAATATAATCTGAAATTGATACTCTTCTGAGGGGCAATTCTCGTAATCTCAATCTGTCAAAAATACCTCAAATTTCCCTACATTTTTGACAAGTTTTTGACATTGGTTATCGCTGAGATGAGATTGCGACTAGATTTTGAACGTTTTTAATTAATGATTTCTCGTCTTAATATTTTTACAGCTACAATATTGTCTAGTAACTAATAACCGTGTTCTGTATTTAGATTTTTTTACATTGTATATTTAAAACTTTTTTTTTTTTTAATTATACATTTATATTCAATGAAGTGATTTTTTTTATTTTTGCTACACAATTTACACCCAAGTATAAACCACAAAAACATAATTATTATCACACCACACATGCGAGTTTAGTTTTGGTCATGTTCCTCTTTAGACAACCCCAGCCGGCCAAATTCGAAGTCTTGACTAATAACGACGGCAATGCGTGTCGTTTCCATGATTTTCGATAGTGAGGACAAAAATCCAAGATGGCGACAACATGAAAATCCAAGACAGCTGCTAATAACTTATATTTATAGATCTTTATTAAAAACGCGTATTTAATTTACACTTTCTCTCCCTCTCTGTCTTTTTCTATTATATAATATGTATACGACTGTGTGTGCGTGCCAGTATAGCGTAAGGAACTTCGTTACTAACGGGGGTCCCCCAACTAGAGACGTTTTTTTTAGTTTTGCATGAATAAAGAAAATCTTTATTTAAAATATGTGGACAAACAAGAATCGCAACTTGTTATATTTATTGAAATGACCCGTTTTGATACTCAGTATATCATAAGTGCGGGTCCAGAGCGCTAGTCTCCACATTCATCATGTATAGTGTCCATCAAGCCGATCTATCTTTAATCTTTGACTGGTCTGTGGTTGTGCTGTCTCTGGCAGTGCTCATATACGGAGGGACGTCATGGTGACTCCTAAGAAAGTTTCGACACTTCAAAAACTATGTGTTTCTAAGTGCAATATTGGCAAATTTTTACGTACGTATTCTGTGATCTATCGTGTTTTCGTTCAGAAGTCGTCTCTCCTTTACAACGAGTCCGGAGTAACTGCAACAGATTTTTTCCTCTGCTACTTTTCGTCAGCGCAGTGTTATTGGTTATTGGTGATATGTTATATATTTTACTTTGATATTGTAAAAGTTTTTAATGGAGAGACTCAAAAGAGATATCTGAAAAGTACAATCTTTGCTTGGGGTGTGCCTTTGATGACAACGCTCCTCTCTATATTTGTAATGCCACTTTGTGTGCCGTTAGATATACAAGATTTAATAAACCTTTTAACCGTACAATTAATTACCTTTATTCATTAACGTGATCATTTACATAACTATAGTATGGTCTTTGTGCTGTTGTTCTAAGGATCGTGCGGGTACCGCTACTAACAACTGGCATCGCTTCTACATAGCTACGTTGATATTTCTCTTTAGCGATGTCATATTTCTGACCGGTTTTATTTTGACCCAATTATTGGAACTTTCATCAATTGCACAATCAATTCTATCAAACTCGCAAGTAATAGTGCTAGTCATATTCCTTACGTTAGTTAGAAATAATCGGGAATTATGGAGCGAATTTTATGTGAAAAGAATGGCAAGAAAGTTGCCTATATGAACCTTTAATTTTATACGAAACAAGCTGTAAACGTAACAACTTATACGTAAGCGCGCATTGTAATAAATAAATATATCAAATGTTAAAAATCTTAAATTACACTAACTTTTTTGCCATTGGGATTTTATTTACATCATGACGAAGTAAAACGTTTTATTAAGCATTATTTGTTATCTAATATAGAATGGCAGTAGTAACAGTAAAAATTAATCTCTATGAGCTAGAACAACAATTAGCAATTAAAATCATAGCTAACACGAAAATACTGTGGAATGTCATCAACCGCCAATGAAACTATAATACTGTTACAAAAATAAAAGCCAGTCAGCAAATTAGTGACTCAAATGAGCCAGACGTAGTAGAGAAGGCATTACGGAAGAATTTTTGAATAAAAAACCAATTAAAAAAAACAGCCACGTCACGTACATTAAACTTTGCTAGAATAATCTTAATAAGTTCTAAAGGACTAATGTACATGACAGTTACGGCGTACATAGCATTAATTATATTATATATTTCTGCCATGAAGAGTACAAGCTAAACTAAACCTCTAAAGAGAGAGAGGATGAATAAAATAAATAATAAATACATTTACTGAAATAATAATAAGTTTACAAAAAATCTAGGCCTATAATAGAACTTTAATCTGAAAATAAACTATGGTATGACAAATATGAGATTACAGTCAAAAATAGAACTCTGAAGGTAATGTAGTGCGTTGCCTGATCTAGGCTGGAAATTCGTCATTATTGTCGATGGAAAATTCCATCGGGCATACGGCTAGTAGCCCAAATAATTGCCAAACTTAAGTGACACCGGACGGAGCAGATTGCTTGCAGACTGGATGGCTGAAAGATTACGAAGAGGCCATTTCTACATTTTATATCTGTAATTCAAATAGTGTAGATAATAAATAGTATTCTATTATTTTTTTTCCGAAAACCACAGCATGGGTGATAATAGTTCCTGACTGATTATTTATTGTATTATTTAGAACTAGCTCCGCCCCGCGGTTTCACCCGCATAAGTTTCGATTTCGTGGGAATATCGGGATAAAATATGTTCTTTCCCGGGACTCAAACTATCTCTACACTAATAATAATAATAATAATTTTATTGACATAAAAGTATTTTACATTAATATTTGGAAACCCTGACTCCTGCGCTAGGTTGTAACCTGTGTTACAGGAATCAGTGTCTTCTCCCAGTAGTCTTACACAGGTTTTATGCAATAAAATTTAAACAATCTTAAATTATACAATATCTGCTTGAGGCGTATTTGTGAGGGTAGGTGTGTGTGTGAAAGAGTGTGAGTGAGTGTGTGTTGTGTAGTGTAATGATGTGGATGTGTGTGTGTTTATCGTGCATGTTTATAATGGGGCCTGCCAATTCCATGGTTTATGTAATGAATTTTTTGTCTGTATGTAATCCAATGTTTGTAGCCAGCTGTTTATTTTCTTTTTAATTTCATTTTTAGTGAATTGGTTAATATGTAGAGCATTGTTTATTTTATTATAGATATGCGTTGCAAGAAAAAGATGTTGCCGTCTAGCTGAGGCAGTCTTACATTTGACGTATTTACAAACGTTAGTGATTGTGCGTTTAACTTTGTAGCTGTTGTTTATCGGTGTTATTAGGTGTTGCTTCAATGTGATATTGAGAATATATAGCTGTCGAACAGTGAGCATTGTACAGTTTTGGTACAACGATGTAGTCGGGAACCGATACGGTTTGAAAGTCATGACTTTGAGCAGTGATCTTTGAGCTCTCTCTAGGTGTATCACAATTGTTATACAGGCTCTTCCCCACACCGTGATACAGTAACCATTTATCGACTGGGCTAGAGAAAAGTATAAAGTGCGAAGAAGGTTGAGATCAGCCACATGTCGGAGTTTCTTAATTAACTAATTTTCATTTAAATTGTTTAAGCGTGAAGAGGTACTCGTAACAGACAGAGAGAAACTTTCACATTTATAATATTAGTATGGATTATTAGATGATTTTTTTGATTGAATTAATTTTCAATGTTGTTTCAAATTTCAATATTTATTAATAATCATAATTTGTACTAGAATAGATTGTACGGATTGATTGTTTTAAATGATTGATTAGATTTTTGTTTTGTTTGTGATTTCATTTATAATTTAATTTATTTTGTGTAAATTCAGATACAAATGATTGTTAATGAATAAATGACTAGGATTAATGTGATAATAATAATGTTGAATATTTGTTTGATGCGTTTTAATCGCTCAGTATAGACGCGGGCCAATCAATTTTGTCTCATTACCAGTAATATCTTACATGCTGAAAAATGTTTTTTTATAAATGGACCTACTCAAATACTCATAAAGTCTGCGGAGTTCCGTTAACTAATTTAATTTGACCCTGTATATGTCGTCGAAAAAGCGTGCAAAGATTAGGTATAACATAACCTTGTGTAATAGTATATTTCATTACAAGTGCGGAAAGGTTGTCATTGCAAAGAGTTCCGACAAATGTCTACCCGAGCCGAGGTGCAGCCGAAGGCGAGGGTTGACAGTCGGAACAAGTTGCAATGACGGTTTCGCACGTGTACTGAACGACTATTTTTAATACAGTTGCGAAAAAATGAAGCAATTTAATAAAATAAGGTGGTGTTAATTCAAAAAAACTAGGGTCGAAGTTTCTCAATTTGTGCAACAAACAATTAAAAGTAAAACTCGCAAAGAAATTTCTGAAAAATGGCGCCAACCGTAGAATATAAGCAGAGATATTTTTTTTCTTCACCCATTCTGGTAGGCAAAGGGAACTATGCCCATACAGCCAAGTCTTCATTAGAATTTTTTTATTGATATAAAATGAAAATGAAATTTAATGAGATGAAATGAAATTAAACCTAACCCAACTTACTCAATCAAATCATTAAATCTGATATTGAAACAAATTAGTAGCTTCTTTTTAGAAATATACGTATTTGCATGAATCATAAAAACTTCTATGAATTTTTTTAGTAAAAACTTCATGGTTAGTTTTTCATAGACATGATTTTGACAGTTGGGAAAGAGAAGGCACGAGTTCGGGAAAGGTAAAAAAAAAGCACGAATATGTAATAGCCCACATCCCGAACGCTATACGTCCCTGCAATACGCCACTTTTTGAGCAACTGTATTAAAAAACTATTTATTTATAATTGTTATTTCGCTAGTAAGTCGACGATCCTACCCTTTATCGGAGACTGTTACAAGCATTTGCATGCATCTGTAAGTGAATATCGATTCCTTCGAGATCAAAATCTTGTAGAATATTTCGAAATCAGATCGATTCAAACAAAGTTTAAAATAAAATCATATCTTCTAAAATATTTGTGAATTTTATAAGTTTGTATGAGTTAAAAATATAAATTCGGTAATGTAACTTAGTAGTTCAGCTAGCTGGTTGATTGATCTTTACGATTTGATTTATATGAATAAATATAATAATAATATAGTAGTACCTAAGTATAAGATTTGTACAAAAAAAAATGTAAATTAAAAATAAAAGGAAAATATAATCAAATATTTAGTTTAATTTTTCGAATGGAGTTTAAAGTCTACCACGAGCATTTCTCCACGTTAAAAAAATACCTAATTATACACACATAAGTACATACATAATTCGCTATTGCGGCGTAGCCTTGCCCGGCGCTACGGCGTAGCATTGCCCGGTGCTACGGCGTAGCTTCCTGCTACACTACGGCTCACTGCGCTGACGCTAGTTTTCAACTAGGCCTTTCATTCTGTCAAGTTGAACTTGTTTTTTGTGTAATGAATAGAACAAACCCCTATTTTTGTAGCCATCGTCATCATGAAAGTAACAATAATGAAAACTAAATACACGCATACTAATAAAAAAAATTCTAACTAACAAAATACACTCACAAATTACTTTCAAGCGCAAAATTTACCACTACTACGCTAGGAATAGGGATAGTATAGAACTGCCTTCAGTAAGAACTTTGTACGGAAGGAGAACTATACAGTTTGAGGGAGCGCAGCTTTATAATAAGATACCTAAAGAAATAAGAGACTCCTCATCAATGAACATTTTTAAAAATAGATTAAAGTTGTATTTGGCCAACCAACAATAATAAACTACTACCACTGTATGTACACACGGCTACAGATCAAGCTATACATTTCCAATTTTAGCTGACCTCGCACTGTATAAGTTTTTCGTACAATCAGAAGTCAGCTTATACTGGTTATGTATAGCTTGATGTGTAGCCGTGCGTACGATAGATCGAACGACAACTATGTTTATTATAAGTAATAATATTTTATTTTCGTTAAGTTTCTCATATTTAAGTGAACTGTGTATGTTCTTTTTTGAGAAATAAACTTCTTTAAACCGAAATAAATATTTGATCTGTGTTTAGGGTCGCTGCGCTGAAACAATTTATTGTTTACACAACGTCCTGTCACAGCTATGATATTATGTGCACTACATCTCACAATACCAGGAAGCCAACGTAAATTCCAAATTTTTGTGCCGCAACACTTGTAAGTGTCAAACATCTAGAGCCACTACAAATCAAATTTTGGCGGCTTATTGTTGTCGTCTACTATACACTTGAAAGCGCGTACGCATATATACGCAACGTCCAAAGTCAACGTCTCTGAAGTCGACGTCTTTTGACTTTGTGTTTAATTTTATAACACTCTAAGATACTTGAAAAGCAGAACGTTTCTTAACATATTTTGTGTAAGAAAATATTGTGTCATAATGTGCGCACTTCACGAGAGCGGCGCTGGGCCGAATGTGTTAATATTGACATTCGAAGTAAGTACCTTAAATGTACGTATATACGCCCTCTGACATAACATAGCGCACCCTTTACGTACCATTATTAAACAGATGAATGATTTATCACATAATAAAGGTCATTCGTTACATGACAAAAAACTATTGATTGCAAATCATTTTTTGACAGACATTTTTATTCACAATACCATTATTAATGTACCTTTATTAAACAAATGAATGATTTATCACTTATAGATCATTCGCTACACGTCAAAAAACTATTGATTGCTAATCATTTTCTGACACGTTTTTATTTACAATACCATTATTATTGTACTTAAAATAAACAAATGAATGATTTATCACTTAAAAGTCATTCGTTACACGTCAAAAAACTATTGACTGCAAATCATTTTCTGACAGACGTTTTTATAGTGAATAAAAACGTCTGTCAGAAAATGAATTGCAGCATTAGTTAACTACTATCGAATTAACAATCGAATTTCGGAAAAGTTCTATTTTTAACCAATTTACTACTACAATTTACTATAGCAAAGGAGATAAGTATGCAGGTTCGTCGAATACAGTTGAAGTTTACTAAGAAACCAACTGATGTTTTAGAATAAAATAAAATTAGATTAATAGAAAACAAACACTTCATTCATCAAATTAATAGCTAATAAATAAATTATTAGCAAGCAAGCAAGGTCAAATTAATAGCTAATAATTAATAGCTTTTTCAATTAATTTTGTGGTCAAACATAACCTCAAAATAATAACTTAATTTTCCTAAATATCTCGGTAATGCCATTGTAGCTTGTGTTGAATTTTTTGAGGAAGTATTTAGACGTGTCATCGAGTATTTTAAAGACGATTTGATGAAGACACAAAAATGTTAAATTGAGTACATTTGTTTCATTCGAAAACATCAATCGGTTTCATAATAAACTTCAACTAAGTTCGATGACCCTGCATACTTATCTCCTTTACTGACTACATATTGTTTTAAATTAATTTAGAAATACATACCAAAACAAAATTAAACGGTTGGTACATTAATTTCTCGGCCATATTGTAACAGCGGGCATCGAAAATGATGTGGATGTAGAAAGGGAACGAAGAGCATTGGCGGTTCGATGCAACATGCTTGTCCGTAGGACTACTCGTTGCACGTGTGAAGTGAAAGTGAAGCTTTTTAAAGCATATTGTCAGACATTTTACACGTGCAGCCTCTGGACAAGTTGTACGCAGAAAGCCATCAATTTTCTTCGAGTTCAATACAACAATGCGTTCAGGATGCTGTTGGGGCTTCCACGCTTCTGCAGTGCGTCGGGAATGTTTGCTGATGCGCACACTGAGGGCAGCGATCAGATGTAAGCGTACCGCGTCGCTGCTGCAGAGGGTCCGGAACAGCTCGAACAGTCTCCTGAATGTAATTTCAGGGAAGTTTGACTGCCCGCTCGCCCATTATTTGTGTTTCATATGCACTGGTTTGTACACTGATTTTGTGTGCACTGTTGTCGTCTGCATTAATGACGTTGTCGGTGATAGTGAACGTTGAGAGCGCAGATCGACACACGCTGATGAACTGTGGCCAGTTAATAATAAATAGCAGCGCCCCGCGATTTCGATCCCATGGTAATATCGGGATAAAAGTATCTTAGGTGTTAAATCTTGGTTATAAACTATCTGTGTGCAAAATTTCATCCAAATCCGTTCAGCCGTTTGTGTGTGATTGAGTAACAAACATCCAAACATCTTCACGTTTTGACGTTTGTACTGGTGGGATCGTTGTCTGGTTTTCTACGTAAATAAAATAAAACAACGACGATACAGTGTCTAATAAGTTTTTAATCAAGTGTATAACAACATAATACGGAACATACAGTGTAGTGAGGCTTCGTGATTGCTTCAAAAGTGCATAATTTTTTAAATAACAAATACCAAAATCACCAAGCCTTATTTAAATACCTTCAATTTTTTGAAAATAACTGCGACGAATTGTCATTTTTTTGAAAATTGGTTTGGTGGTTTGTAACTGTATCAACTAGAGAGGTGCATTGAAATTCAGTTGCCGAAATGCCAGTGAAGTGTGGCGGATGCGGAAAATTTTTGTCAGCGGTAGACACAGCGAGGTGTACAAAATGTGCCGTCGCATATCACCGAGTGTGCGTCGGCCTCCCTACGAAGGGCCCCTTGGTGTCCGCCTGGCATTGCCCTGAGTGCAGGAAAAATGTCCGTAGGGACAATAAGGCCGAAACGCCAGTACGAGGTTGTGCGGTAGAAGTGCAAAGTGAGGAGCTGGTGTCTATCCCAACGCCGCCAGCTGTGGCGACGCTGGCGCCCGCGACGCCTACGGCGGCAATAATGTTGGTGCATCCGACGACGCCGCTGTCAACTGCCGCGTCGCCGACGCTTCTGTCAACTGCTGCACCGTTGACATCTCAGTCAATTACTGCACCGCCGTCGCCTGTGGTGGTGGAGGCGCTTATGCAGGTGTTGACGCCTCCTCCGAACGTACCTGTGGCGGTGGACAACATCGCTCTGAAGGGGATTCCTGAGTTTCCGCCGGACGTAGGCACAGCTTTGAAGCTGGTAGTGGAGGAGTTGCGCACCTTGCGGTTAGAGGTCATGGAGCTTCGGAAAGACGTAGCGGAGTTAAAGGCTTGCAACGACTCGTGTCACAGCCGTATGGATGGAATCGAGTCCAGACTGCAAGCGCTTGAATTATGTCACGATGCCGGTCCGACGACAAATTTAAGTGTGGTGGAGAGTGTGGTACAACAACTCAAGAGGGACCTCAATGACAGGGATCAAGAACTCATGGCTAACGATCTAGTAATAGCAAATGTACCTGAGTCGCAAGCAGAAAACCCAGCACACCTGGTACAGCTTATTGCCACAAAGCTTGGAGTCGCACTGGAGGACCGCGACATCGTGAGCGCAGAGCGAGTCGGGGGCAGACATATAAAAGCCACGAGCCCCACAGCTTCAACAGAGCCTCGCCCTCGTGCTATCATGGTGCGCCTAGCTCGACGTGACCAGCGTGACGCCGTATTGAACGGAGCCCGCGTGCGACGTGAAGCTACAACAGAGAGTCTCCGAGTCTCTGGGAAACCTGTGCGCTTCTTTGTAAATGAGAGGCTGACTAAACTAAATCAGCAGTTGTTTCGTCAAACCAGGGCCGCTGCGGGTATTCACGGATGGCGATTCGTATGGACGAAGCGCGGTCGTATCTTGGTTCGGCAAAGGCCTGGCGACTCCACACAAAGGATTGCATCTGAGGAAGATATACAACAGTTTATTGGCCCATACACAGACAACAAATAAGCTTTTGTTCTATGATGCATATTTTTTCTCTCTAGTTGATAGTTTTTTAGATAACAATCTATTGTCATACATGGTATCCGTGTGTCGTATCTGTGGTGATCTGGGGAGGTGGGAATATGAATGTGAGTACTACAATAGCACGAGAAACATAGATATATACATATTTACACATATTATCATTTACACAATAACAACAAGATTATTTACAAACAATACATATATATTATTGTCAACTCATAATGATTGTAACACACTTATTGCTATACTACAAGAATTTAAACGTATGTACAAAAATTACTTATTCAAAAGATATAAACAAAATTATAATAATATATATATGAATAAAATACTATCATTACTATATAAATACATCTATACAGCCATTATTCCCAACATAACATGACTAAGTCAAAATTATTAAAGTTTGGTTTATTCAATGCGGGCTCTCTGGCGACAAACCAGGACGAGTTTCTGATTGCCATGGCACAACACTCAGTCGACATAATGGCAATTAACGAAACGTGGCTGAGAACTGGGGAAGAGGGACGCGCGCCTAAGGTCCCGGGATATAGGTTGAAGCATGTGCCGCGCCCTTCGACTATACGTGGGGGGCGAGGCGGAGGAGTAGCGTTTTACATCAAAACGGGGGTACGAGCGCGCGTACGGCCGCACTCAGAGCAGTCTGATGTGGAACAAATGTGGTTAAACCTGACTATCAATGGTAAAAAGTTGTTGATTGGCACTGCATACAGGCCGCCCTGGTTTGACTTAGCAACATTTCTGGATGGAATAACTGACAGTATTAGCGCGCTGGCACCTTATGATCATTTGGTATTGCTGGGGGATTTCAATGTTAATCTACTGGATACAGGTAACACAAAAACTAAAGATATGATGGAATTCTTAAATTATACTAATCTAAATCAGGTAGTACAGTCACCCACTCATTTTGTAGGGGATAGTAGTACTCTCATAGACGTGATCTGTACCGACGTGGGGGTTCGTAATGTCCTAGTCAATCATATCAGTGAACTTGGTCATCATTCATTTATTGTATGCGATACAGTCATCAAGAAGGTAAATAGTAAACCTAGACTAGTTGTATATCGGCCTTTAAGAGATATATTGATGAATTACTTTATAGTTGATTTGAAATTAATGCCATGGTTTGATATAAGCTCACTGCCGGATGTTAATAGCATGACTCAACATTTTAATAACTGTGTCACTCAATTGTTTGACTTACATGCCCCCATAAAGAGTAAGATTTTTAGAGACCGGCCCACTCCATGGATAACAGAAAATGTCAAATTAATGATTAGGTTGAGAGACGAAGCAAAAAATAATTACCATAAGGACAAGCTAGATACTACAAAAAAATATTATTTGGATTTAAAAAAACAAGCTTTTACAGCATTAGCGCAGGAAAAGAAGGTATACTTTGACGGGCACATTAATAGTCAGCTAAAAAACCCCAAAAAGCTTTGGAAAAATCTTAAGACGGATGTATTTGCTGAACATAGTGAAGGTATGCTTCCAGGACAATTTAATGACCCAGACAAAATTAATAAGGCATTTCTGAATGTACCCGGACTATACTACCTACAT
This sequence comes from Globia sparganii, assembly GCA_949316385.1. Lineage (NCBI taxonomy): Eukaryota > Metazoa > Arthropoda > Insecta > Lepidoptera > Noctuidae > Globia > Globia sparganii. Next base: position 3,966,892 of record OX438677.1, read on the forward strand.
CGCAGCTTACATATTTTGATTCAAATAGATTTGGTGAAAATCAATTTGAATTACGAAATGTTAGTGAGGAAGAAATTTTAAAAATTATTAAAAGTTTGGGGTCAAATGCTAAAGGGATCGATGGAGTAAGTCTGGATATGATAATGTTAACATTACCTACCACTCTACAGGCTATCACCACAATAGTAAATAAGTCGATAGATACCCACACTTTCCCTGACTTATGGAAGTGTGCTATTGTGCGTCCTCTTCCCAAAATCAGTAACCCTAGTACTTTCAAAGATCTACGTCCTGTAAGCATTTTGCCTTGTTTGTCTAAAGTATTAGAGAGGGTGGTCTATAACCAAATGCTGGAATATTTAGAAAAAAACAATATGCTCCCCGATCTTCAGTCTGGTTTTAGGAAGGGCCGTGGGACGGCCACAGCCCTTTCTGACGTAGTAGGGAATATCCTAGAGGCACGGGACAGAGGGGAGGGAACAATCCTTGCACTTCTTGATTTCTCACGGGCCTTCGATGCAATAAACACCACTCTGTTACTTTCCAAGTTAGCCTATTATGGTTTTACAAGAGAAACAATAGAGTGGTTCGCTAGCTATTTGCAAAATAGGTCACAGCTCGTTGAAATCCAGAAGGAGGATGGATCAAAGCTGTCATCCCCCCCTCGCCATGTACCACGTGGTGTGCCTCAGGGATCAATTTTAGGGCCCCTTTTGTATATACTGTACAGTGCTGACATTATTAAGTCATTCCAGCATTGCAAGTATCACATGTACGCAGATGATATACAGTTATATATAACTTTTAAGCCGGCTGATACATTGGAGGCAGTGGAGAAAGTCAATGACGATCTTGAAAGAGTGGTAGTATGGTCAGATGAAAACTCACTGGTATTAAACCCACTGAAATCTAAATTTATGGTTTTGGGAACTACTTCCCAAAACCATAAATTCCATAATTTTCCTACGAAAATGATCAGCACTATACTGTCAGCCAAGCCAGAAGTTGTTATCAGGGGGGAGAAGATAGATAGGGTAGATATAGCATGCAACCTTGGATTAACCATGGATCCAGAACTACGTTTTGAAAAGCACATCAGTAACTGCATGAGGAATTGTTTTTACAGATTGAAACTCCTATATTCAATTAGAGACTGCCTGAGTGTTGATCTTCGTAAACAATTAGTGGATAGCCTAATTTTATCAAGACTTAACTACTGTGATACCGTGTATGGCCCATGCCTGTTGGCAAGAACAGAGAAGCTAATACAACGCATACAAAATGCATGTACACGGTTCTGTGTGAAGATACCTCGTAGAAGTCATGTCACACCTTATATAAATGAAAATAATATTTTGAAAATGGCTGCTAGGAGAAGGTTACATATGGCTGGTTTACTTTTTGGAGTAGTCAATACACAAAAACCTCACTATCTGTTTGAGAAGTTAAGTTGGAGACAGAGCAAATACGAACCACGTTTTTCTACCAAACCTCTTTGTACATCAACACATAGGACCGCAGCATTCAGGGGGAGTTTCAGATATGCTGCCACGCACTGTTGGAATAACCTTCCTCCACCAGTAAGAGTCCTGAGAACAAGAAAGCATTTTTTGAGTATCTTAAAGAAATATTTCATGCAGATACAGCAATCCACATGATATAATAACCATAGCTGCTCTTTTTGTACTCACCTCGAGGGTCACGGCCTATGGGCAATGGATATGGCATTCCAACGGTGTGAGTGGACTCTGTCTGATTCCTCCCTGTTTAGGTCCGGTTGGTGTCATTGTCACAGAAGGAATGGTAGTCCTCAGTTATCTGGGGCATGTTTGCTGTCTTTCTGAAGCTGCATTATCTAAGTTAGACATAGGTAGGTTGCCATTAGTAAAGTGTCACAACAATTACCAATTTGATTAAAAGCAATGCAATAATAAGGTCAGTGGGTCGTCTTAGGGGCGGATACTACCATTAAGATCAGGGAGGCTTTGAAGGCGGTATGGTTTTGAATTCCAGTAGATAGGTCGTAAAAAGCATGGTTGTCGTTTGCTGACGCCATGCTTCGATTCGATGCATGGCCGTTATGCAAATGGCCGCCATCGCGATCCTAATTTCCCATGTCGCTTTCCATCTAAAAAATATGGTGCATTAGTGCATGCCTACTGCTTTACATATTTGGAGAGTATCGTAGTTATAGTGTAAATAGGAAATACACCACACTGTACACAACGTTTACAGTTAGTAGGAACTTACCTAATATTTTTGTTTTAGGAAAATTGTATGGTTAATGTATTTTATTTTAAATTATAAGAGCTATTTAAACATATATATTTTTATCTATTTATTATAATTATTAGTACACTATGTTCAGCTAGGATCACAGAAGTATTTCTGCGTAAGAACACTTACCCGATTTACGGTGGGACGTCATTACGTCATTCGAGAGGTAGTTGCTGAAAATCAGCGCTGTTGACTTTATGTTTGTCTGAAGTCACAGCATTTTGCTGAGCAATGACCTGTTCTTGCACAGATGCGACGCACGGCTTAATTGTTTTTAATATTGGTTTGTTTGTTACAAAAGTAGTTATTTTTCCACTCTGTAATTTATTATTGGTATTTTGTTTTTGTTTTTGATTGTTGTTATTTTGTTGTCACTATGCCAGTGTCGCGCGGGCGCACTGTCAATGTCAAGTGTCAACTGTCAACTAAGGCAAAGAGTATAACTAATGGACAAAATTGACAACATTTTTTATGGTTAAGTACGAGCCTTTTGACAACATTGCATATATTATGATGTTATTTTTTTTTTTTATCTGTAATGTGCGTTTTGTTTGTGCAGAATAAACATTTTTTCTTTCTTTCTTTCTTTCTTTCACAAACTTCCACATTTTATAATATTAGTAGGATTTTCATCAACATATTGTTGAGATACAATGTTAAAGTTTTTAGATTAGCAACACCCTAAATAGATGTGTTTATTATTAAGTTAGTGTCTATGATTGGTCTATGTGCTCTCTCTGTTAGGAAAACTAGAAGTGTAGACGCCATTTTTGTGTTACTACATATTACATAGTAATCTTTGCTAATAAACCTTGCTAAAACAGAATAACTGTGCTTCTTAATTCCTGCCCCTATCTACACATATATATCTATAGGTTTCTACTCATATAAATCAGTGGCCTGGTGCTAATAGGGCCAAAGTCAGTTTTTGGTTTTTGTGAGAAGTATGATTTTACTGCCAAAATTTTGTTTGAATATGACAATAATTTTATTTTTTAAATTAATATTATCGTTACACTTAGCCCTTTTAGCACACATTTAATAAAGAATCATATTCAAACAAAATTCTCACCAAAACAGATTTTGGCCCTTTTAGCACCAGGCCACAGAAATATAGCCGATACGACAATATTGATATGGAAAAAGTCGGCCAAGTATGAATCCGACCGTGGGTTCCACATGTTTGGAGAAATTACTTTTTACATGTATGCACTTTCAAACTAATATACATATTTTTAAACCTTCTGAATAATTCACAATAAATTTTTTGTGATGTATTTTTGCTGATATTTTATGTTACATACATACACACACACACATGTATTCTTTGAAGAGTTAGTCAAAGATTTAATAAATTTTAAGTACATTTCGCCATTTATATTAAAGTACCATTTATATAATAGGAAGCGAGTCTATAACCATCAATTGGGCACGAAACCAAACTCCATGCTTCTACTGAAAAACCCTTGCCCTATAACACTTCGTCTGATCTGGGAATCGAACCCAGGATCATCGTTCTCAACATGTTGCACATTTTTTTTATACTTACATCATCATCATCCTCTGCCTAGCCTTTTCCCAACTATGTTGGAGTCGGCTTCCAGTCTAACCGGATGCAGCTGAATACCAGTATTTTACATGGAGCGACTGCTTATCTGACCTCCACAACCCAGTTACTGGGTATTATAATACCCCTTGGTAATCTGGTTGTCAGACTTTCGGGCTTCTGACTACCCGTAAGGACTGTCAAAGATCCACGAATGACAGCCGGGACCAACGGCTTAACGTGAGTCTCGGTATGTAAAGATGGTCATCCATACACAGACCAACCGCGGTAAGCGTAGCTTAACCTGATCGATTCAGATTGACCTGTTTTTTAATTATTAACTTACTTCAACTCAACTTATTCCAGTTTTTTCGCTTCGCAACCTGTCGAGGGGAGGGATATAGGAATGTTTTTTTTAGTTGGGGGAGTATGCATCACGTCTAATTAAAACAGTCATCGCTTAGCATAATGATGTGATATCATGCGAAACAGAAACGCAGCGCTAGCTTTCAGTGACAGCCGCCATTACCGCGATGACATCAACTGGTATAGCATAGAACGGGCTACATTAAACCATTAAAAAAAAAATAAGCTCAAAACTACGTAAATTTTTATTATATTTCAGCAGCTTTTTCTATGAAAACAACAATTATTTCACTAATTTAAGGTAGAAAGCATTATTCAAATCTACATTCTTTCAAATGGATGGCATTAGTGGTTTTCAGAATGAACAGCTATGACAGACAATAGAAGGAAGTAGCTCCTTAGCACTGGTGTCGTATGCACTTGTGTCGTATGCAGTAGTATCGTCGTACGCACTAGTTTCGTATGCACTTGTGTCGTATTCACTGGTGTCGTATACACTTGTGTCGTTTGCACTTGTGTCGTATGCAGTAGTGTCGTATGTACTTCTATCGTATGCACTAGTTTCGTATGCACTTGTGTCGTATGCACTGGTGTCGTATACACTTGTGTCGTTTGCACTTGTGTCGTATGCAGTAGTGTCGTATGTACTTCTATCGTATGCACTAGTTTCGTATGCAGTTGTGTCGGATTCACTGGTGTGCTATACACAGTAGTCGTATCCGTCTATAGAAGAGTTGATCAGCATCGTTGTATGTGTATGCATACTTATATGTCACACATCATAATATTGTATGTGTGACCGGGTTTTCAAGACCCAATTTGGTTTTACTAGTCATCAGAGAGCTCATGAAAGGAAAGAGAAGTAGTCGGGGTCGCTGTCACCGGATACGGTGAAGAGGACTACTTACTTTAACTAATTGTATCCACTGGTGTCGTACGCACTGGTGTTATATCCACTGGTGTGCTAAGCACTGGTGTCATATGCAAAGGTGTTATATGCACATATGCTGTTGTTGTATATATGTTGCAGTCGAAACTCTGAACCAGTCAAAAGTACTATTGACTATCAAAATCAGTCAAAAGTACTTTTGACTGAACAGGTTGGTCAAAAGTGGTTTTGACTGAAAATTATTGGTTATTAGTACTTTTGACTGCGCGGTTAAAAGTACTTTTGACTGACGCTCTTCGTCAAAAGTAGTTTTAACCGCAATAAAGCATCAGTCAAACTGTTAATAACTTTACAAGAGTAGAATACGGAATTTCGACGCACGAAATATCGATAAATGCTAATACGACGCTACAAAATTGCGATGCACGTTACTGCGAAAGACCGTCTCTGCGAAGCCACTACACTTCGATGCACATTACCGCGATAGATCTTCACTGCGATACTACTTCACTTCGATGCACGTTACCGCGAAAGATTTTCACTGCGATACTACTTGACTTCGATGCACGGTAAAGGTATTTGTATTCTCATTCGCTCGCTCTTGCATCCTATGTCGACGGAGCCCCGCTTCGCGGGGCTCGTATTTCTGTATAAAGGGGTTTAAAGTAACTTAACCAAACCTAACCTCGGGGTGCCCTTCGTTCGCTCTTGGATCCTACGTCACCTATTACGTTCGTGCATCGCGCATTTTAAGAGTTTTGACTGATACGACCAGTCAAAACCACTTTTGACGGAATCACTTAGTCAAAAGTACTTTTAACCAGCTCCATTGGGCAAAAGTACTTTTAACTGTTATTTTAGTGAAAAATATTATTGACTAAAGCATACGGTTAAAAGTACTTTTGACTGGTTAAAAGTTTTGTTTTTAAGAGTGTTGTTTTCTGTCAGCCATGGCGAACGTCGCTATTGTGTAATGCCGCCACGTATCCACAACAATAACGGTCGCACAGCGTTTTGACGAGATATAATATATGCAAAATATTGTAATCACTTCCACCCGTGACCAGATGAGATCTTTCTATTTGATTTTTTTGCAATATTGCCAGCACTAATTCACCATTGGCTCAAGCATCATCATCATCTGCTAGCCTTTTCCCAACAATGTTGAGGTCGGCTTCCAGTCTAACCGGATGCAGCTGAATACCAGTGTTTTCCATGGAGCGACTGCCTATAACTAACTAACCAAAAATTTAAAGATAGCAGACATACCAATAATAAATGCATTGTATGTGCAAAGATGACGTTGTGCCTGACTGACACCATTGGCTCAAACAACAATATAAAGTCATCGCTTGCCTAGGAGTTGTCTAGGAAAGACAAGGGTTAAAAAATCAACGTTCTAGATTCAGTCAAACAAGCCTGTATATTTAAATAGTCAATTACAGTTAAATTACTATTAATTAGTCAATGCATTAGCATTGGCGCAGCGATTATTTTACTAATACAAAGGATTAGTTTACAATAGCAGCAAGTCGAATTCTGTAGTTTCTGCCTGTCCTCATGGGAAAAAAGCATGAGTTTGTGTGTAAATATTGTCTATGAAATCACCTCATTTCTAAAGCGTTAAGCCTTGATCGCCGTTTGAAATATTCGACCCATAATTCTCGATTACTCTTCACTATAATTATATACACATCTAGTGCTATCGTATTCAAGGCTTCTCCTATTAAACCTATTCCGGAAAACATTGCATAGTTACCATTATATAATTGTACTAAATAGGACAACGATAAAATATTGCTAAGTACAAAAATCAACGTAGCTATGTAGAAGCGACGCCATTTTTCAGTAGATTTACTCGCATTAGTATCACTACCGCGGAAAAGAGAATATAAAACTATTATGTAAATAACAAAATTAATTATCGGACTGATAAAATAAATAGCAAAGAGAAAAGTCGTGAAAATGTTTAGTACAATATTTTCTCCTAAAAACTCATACGTCGTTAAAATCGTTGAAATAAAAGGTGTTATAAGCATTATCATAAAAGGTAGAACCCAAGCAAATAGGCAGCTTTTAAGGTACTTCCTACGAATATCAGTATTAAAAACCTTTACAAAATCAACATAAAAAATAAAACATAACACGAGTAACCAAAAATTGAAAGATAACAGACATACCACGCCTAGAAACATAAGTAATATTAAAACAATCTGTAGTGTTTCTGTCGTTAAATTAGTAGTTACTACGACAAAAAATAATAAACGCATTGTATCTGCAAGGATCACGTTGAGAAACACATAGTTTCTGTAATGACGAAACTCTTTGATGATGCAGCACGATATTATTCCGTATACAAATGCAGCCAGAGACAGTACGAACAAGACATAGAGACATATTGGGACCTCATTTTTCGTTTCAGAAAAGACACTTTTTGTCGAGTTTTTAAAACTGCTGCTATTAACACTGGTGTTGTATGCATTATAGTTGTATACACTCATGGTGTTGTATGCACTGGAGATGTATGCTCTGGTGTCGTATGGATGATCTTATACACTGGTGTCATATGCACTGTCTTAAGCACTGGTGTTATATGCTCTGATTTCGTGTGCACTGTTGTCGTCTGCATTAATGCCGTTGTCTGTGATAGTGAACGTTGAGAGCACAGATCGACACACGCTGATGAACTGTGGCCAATTATTAATAATTTTCATGAACATATCAATAGGTTTCTACATGTATAAATATATTAACTAATTGCCGATACGACAATATTGATATATATGGAAAAGTCGGCCAAGCGTGAGTCGGACCGTGAGTTCCGCACGTTTGGAGAAATTACTTTTTACATGTATGCACTTCAAACAAATGTGTTTTTAACCCTTGCACAATAACACTTTGTCTGAATCGAACCCAGTACCATTGAACTCAAAATGTTGCACATTTTATTTTATACTTACATCATCATCTGCCTAGCCTTTTCCCAACTATGTTGGGGTCGGCTTTCAGTCTAACCGGATGCAGCTGAATACCAGTATTTTACATGGAGCGACTGCCTATCTGACCTCCACAACCCAGTTACTGGGTAATATGATACCTTTTGGTAAGCTAGTTGTCAGACTTTTGGACTTCTGACTACCTGTAATAACTGTCAAAGATCCAGGAATGACAGCAGGGACCAACAGCTTAACGTGCTTTCAGAGGCACGGAGGGGTCTCGGTATGTAAAGATAGGTCATCCATCCACAGACCAACCCCGTGCCGGACGGCTCGTACGTGTTCCACGCGCGCCTCAAAGAGATGTCAGCTTAAGGAAGGGGCCCGTAAGGGCCGAAGCCTGCCGGGGCAGCGGGATTGTCCGAAAGGGTTACCACTACCCCGGAACACAAAGGGCTAAGGAAGGAATACGGGTGGGTTTTAGTCAGTAAGAGTCTGACACTCCCTTCTGCTCCACCCCGAGCGGGACGGGTTATTTGATGATTTCCCATCACAAAAAAAAAAAATCCACAGACCAACCGCGGTAAGCGTAGCTTAACCTGATCGATGTACCTATTTTTTTTAAATTATTAACTTACTTCAACACAACTTATTCCAGTTTTTTCGCTTCCCAACCTGTGGAGGAAAGGGGTTTATGTATGTTTTAACAAAAAAAAAAGTTAAGCCCAAAACTATGGGCGCAAATAAAAAAGAAAAGACATGGACGCTTAAAAATAAAGCATACAAAAGAACAATTTGGGGGAGAATATGCATCACGTTTACGTAAAACGGTCATCGCTTAGCATAATGCTGTGATATCATGCGGGGCAGAAACGCAGCGCTGGCTTTGAGTGACAGTCGCCGTTACCGTGATGACGTCAACTGGTATTGCATAGAAAGGGTTACATTAAAACATTAAAAAAAAATATGCTAAAAACAACGTTAATTTTTTTTATATTTCAGCAGCTTTTTCTATGAAAACAACAATTATTTCACCAATGTAAGGTAGAAAGCATAATTTAAATCTACATTCTTTCAAATGGATGGCATTAGTGGTTTTTATAATGAACAGCTATGACAGACAGTAGAAGGAAGTAGCTGCTTAACGGTTTAATTTTTATAATTTTGTTACGGAACCCCAAAAATATATAGAAAACAATCCGATATCCAGTTGTGTTAGTGATAAACGTATTTTAATAATGTTTGAACTGCAAAATTAATGATCAATTAATTATTTTATAAAACTTTGATAATACTAATCATGATCCCTGTTCATTCTTGTTTTAGATTTTGGTTTTGATCGATCATGTTTTTACTTTGAAAAGTAAAATATTATGAAAATTATACTCCATTTGCATATTGAAACTAATATTTGCTCAATGCTCAGTTTTCATTTTACTTACATCTTCTCAGCAAAATCTTACGCTAATTACATAATAATAATATTAGGTATTACCTCACAGAACAACATAGTTAAACACAATATATGTCCACTTTTGTAAGTGGTCTAAGAAGTTCTAATTTACAAGTGGTGTCAGAGTTCTCATCTTCTCGTGGTCTTTTTAAGGAAATTGCGAAACGGCTAGTTAACACTTCCCGTGACCCAAGGGCTGGCTTTGCCTTGGCCAGAGGCTAAGTATTGCCATGCAACGTGGTTATGCTGCCAATCTCTTAGGTACATTACCAGGCGACAGCGATGCGGATAAATTTTTCGACGCTATATTTTAGTTTGTGTGCCTCGGCTTCGTTCGTCCGTCAATGCCTCTTTTGCTGGCCGCTGCAGTAATGTACTAATCATTTTCTTATTTTTTCCTAATAGTACTGTTATAGTAGGGTTCTAGGTTTCATAACTTTATAAAAGGTTTAAAGAACCTTTTTGTGTTAAAATGCGTTTATGAATAACAATTTTATACAAACAGACTTTAGCAAGCCTTTAGATATTCGATAACTTTTTATGAATAAGACCGAAAGTGCATATTTACTATTTTGCAAGCTTTGTTCATATTATTTCTTAGAAAAAAAAAATAATTATTAGAATAATTCTAAATATACTGTTCAGCTTTATGTGATAAAATAACAGACATTTATGTTTAACCTTTTGCACCTCATTTAAAGCGATCTGACCAGTTTGTTTATCCTCAAAGGTGACGTCAAAGACATTACGTTTCGTGCCAGTTTTGTTTCGATCTCCTATTTAAAAATTCTTGCCACAATTCCCGATTGCTTTTCACTATGATTATGAATACGTCTAATGCTATTGTATTCAAATATATTCCAAACTCTCCTATAACAAAAATTATAAATATCTTCAAATCAAATATTTCTAATACAACAGTTAACTGTAGAACATTGCTGAGTACAAATATCAATGTAGCTATATAGAAGCTTCACCATTTGTTACTGCATGTACTCACAGCAGCTTCACAACCACGAAACAGAGAATGCACAACTGATATATATATTACTAAATTAATCATCACAGGAATTGTTAATATTGTCTTGGTTAAAGCCTGAAACATGTATTCTGTAACTATTACAGTCGAGTTATAAACATAACAATATAATGCTGCAACGAAGTATGTGACCGATGATATCAAAGGTAAGCCCCAGGCAAACATACCACTCTTTAGGTACCTCTTACGAATTTCAACACGGAAAACTTGTACTAAATCGATATAAAAATAATAGCACAACACTAGTAACCAGCAATTAAAAGATAGTGTACAATACATTATTAGAGATATAGGTACAACGCGCACCACTGGATACCGTATCACCGCGTCCACACTAACCAGAGCCATGCACAACTCAATCACTAACAAACGGATCACATTCGCTAGGATAGCACTGAGAATCACATAGTTTCTGAAGTTACGAAACTTCTTGATTATGGACCACGATATCACGCCGTATATGAACGCTAACAGCGTTGGCACAAACAAAATCCATCCAATAATGACGACATTTTCCGTAGAAAATATTTGTTCGAATTGATCGGAATCACTGGTCTTGTTCTGGTGGGTGTCGGCCATTGTGAGCTTCGCGTGCGCAGGTTGGCGCACGCTGCTGAATACTGACTCGCGTCCACACCGGTACGTGTCAGACAGCCCTTTTGGAGCACTTTAAGTATGAATTAATTACAGTTGCAACTACCACCAGACTCATTCACGTCACACTCATTGATCGTACGGACGTATCTTTGCTTTTGACGTCGCTTATATCGATACTGGCAAAAAAAGAAAAGAGTAGGTATGCTTAGAGAGTGCTCGCCTTGAGTTTTCATCCCATGACGGTCCTTTGCGTTCGAATCAAGACACTCACACAAAGAGATCTGAGAATCTACAGAGAGGTTATCAAAATAAATGTCATAGAAATCCTGTAATCCCATATACCAGTCCCATCTAACATCCTAAAGCAAAATTACATAATACCCAAGTTTGAAAGATTATCAACCGTAGTTTGACATAAGGGCTGATTTTTCCAACGCCAGATAATTTTATACGAGAAATAATTTTGAATTTTTGACAGATCTTCGATACAAAATCTGTTAGACTTCAATTTTATTCCACGAATAAAAAATATCTGTTGGTTGCACCTTTCTTACGATTCCTTCATGTGTAATAATTTCTGCATCCATTGCCATCCATCATGCCAAATGTAACCCACATTTAACCCACACTTAAAGATAATATTAATATTATAATTAATGTTACTTAAAGATAATATTCTAGTAGAAAGATAAACAGGGTTATTTGTAAAACACCAGCAACCTCTTAAGAAGTCATTGTACTCATCATTATGAACAACTTTTACTATGGGACCAAACCTGAAATCGCGTAATAAAAATCAGCTGTTCCCTACATTTATCTTCGTCTATCTCGTCAAAATGTAGGAAACAGCTGAATGTTTTTGTGACGCCGGAAACTGTGCTAGTCAACCTGCCACATCGCTTGATGTTCAGCTGGTGAGATGCTGGTGTGTGATGACCACATTGCTCACAGGCACGATTTTTTTAAGGCGAACGGGGGTTGAGGATTCACTATGACAAGATCCACAAATCGCATAGTGTACCATTATGCCCCCAAGCCGCATCCGCAACATCAACACCTCTAGAACAAAGTTTGTGGAAAAAATTATCAAAATTAAGAAATTATACCCCTGTATTAAAAAGAGTTCCCCGGGCACGAGACGATCTGTTGCAGTGAGTTTGGTTTGGCGCAATGTGTCCGTCTTGCGACCCAGGGGAACTCACAAAGTGCCTGGGAGCAATTACTTACCTTCCATTATAGGATCAGCATGTTCAAAAAAAAATTACATATAAAAAAACATTAATGAACCAAATTAAAAAAGAAAATTGTAACAATTCGGCCCTAATTTTAGATCCAAAATTATCTGCATTCCATAACCTATCTCAAAAGGATTATGTTCACATGTGGAATCCAAATTAAGTGAAGATGACATCAGGGGTGCAGCCAGGATACTTTTCAGCAGCGAGGTGGTGGCGCCTTACTCTCCAGAAACACTAACAGCTCTACCAGCGCCTGCGGATGGTCTCACCTTTCCCGACCCACCCATTTGTTTGCAGCCGTGAGCTCTTTCCAAAGTGATTCCGCCGGCGGCTTCGACGGCCTGACTCTACAACACCTATAATTAATAATAATTTCCAAAGGGGGCCCCTTTCAACACCAAACAGTCACGTGACTTCGTAATCATTTGTGTGTGTTTTTCTTATCGATTCTTTCGGTAATACTAGTACGAGTACCAACAACTTTATCTGTCGCGAAGCAGAAGCGAGTAGTATTTGTGCTGGCAAATTCTGTTCTTCTTGAAAATGAGTCATTCGATTTTTTAAGTTTTAAATTTTTTCATAGGTATTTTAAAAGACTGGTCAAACTGAGGCGAAGACAACTCGGGACGTTACAGTGCTATTCTGTAAAAATCTTACCGTGAAAACTAAGGTGAAGTGAGCTGTCATGTTAGGGATTGCCCCTATTGATAGCTCACTTCACGCTCACTTCACCTAAGTTATCACGGTGAGATTTATACAGAATCGATCGGCTGGTTGTGTAAATTGTAATAATTTTTAAGGTAAGCGACTATTCGTGCTAGTTTGAACATCTCTCTTCGAGCTTTAAGGTAATCGGTCGTATTACAAAAAAAAAAGCGCAGTCAGGGGACTCCCGACAAGGATGAAGTTCCTTACGTGATGCTCGCACGCACGCACACTCATAGTAGACAGAAAGTGTGACTTCAATACCTACGCGTTTTTAATACAGAGTCATCTAGTATAAGTTTTTAGAAACTCTCATAAAGTCGACGCCATCTTGGATTTTCATTTTGATCTAGCTATCAGCTTTAGCATTCTCGAAAACCATGAAAACAACCCCCATGACGAAAATGTTTCATGAATATTTTCGCAGCCGCCATCTTGGATTTTCATTTTGACCTCACTATTGACTTCAGCACCCTCGAAAACCATGAAAACGAAAAAAAAATATGAGAAAAATAATTAGGTACTGGCGAATTTTGGGTGTACTATACACCCTGCCCAACCCTCGTGATGCGTGATGTTAGAGAGTTAAAACATAGTTAAACATACTTCGCATAGATGGAGGCACAAGCTTGATTTTAAAATGAGTAACTTTAGATGACATAAGATAAGAACGCTGGAAACCAGTTAGACCTGTTCCATGGGTCACTATAACTAAAGGATATCAAACTGGTTGCCAATATAAATGAATCTTTTTGATGTTTTGTTTGTTTGTTTTGTTTGGTTTTATGTGAAAAAAAAATGATTTTTTATTATGGCATCATTACACACACTAGTTCAGTATTGTTTAAACATTGATTATTTTATTACCTTGTACCGACGACTTGTAAAAACGGTAACCGTATTTATAACACATTATACGATGTAAACAGTGACGTGAAAAATATGACATATTCATATATTGATACTAGCTGACCCCGCAAACGTCGTTTTGCAAAAAAGAATAAAAATAGATAAAAATAGATTCTCAGACCTACACGATATGCACATAAAATTTCATACAAATCGGTCCAGCCGTTTCGGAGGAGTATGGTAACTAACACTGTGACACGAGAATTTTATATATTAGAAGAAGTAACGAATTTAATGTGACCTACACCCTAATTGCGTAAAGCAAGATCAATCATAATCTGAATCATTTTGAAACAGATTCTAATCCATTGCTTCATATGTTCGGAAAATTTGTCTGCTCAACAATGTAAATAACGCAATAAATGCTGTTGAACTGTCAAAACGAAACAGATTGTGATTGATCGTGTGTTATGCAATTAGGGTGCTAGTCGTAAAGGGATCAACGTTTTAAGTTAACCGACGTACCGGTACGTAGGTATACTTAAAGCAGTGTGACACTAGGCCGACTTGAATGAAAAAAAGTAACTTCAATATTGTAAGAACCCATTTCCAATTCTGGATTGAAGGACAAACTTAACTTTGCAGTTGAAATAAAAATCTTCTCCCATACATTATCCTGCATTACGGTTGATGCACCTACTGCAAATCATTATTATCATTGTCCTGCCATTATCCCAATTTACTTGGGGTCGACGCAATATATATTTTTCTTCCATACTTCTCTGTTAGCTGTTATCTCGGTAGTCAACCCTTTTTTAACCATATCATGATGCATCTATTGCAAATTATATAACATGGTAATCGCAAAAACTAGTAGGTATCTTATGATTGTAATCACAATCATCTGCCTAGCCTTTTCTCAACTATGTTGGGCTTGGGGTCGGCTTCTAGTGTAACCGAATGCAGCTGAATATCAGTATTTTACATGGAGCGACTGCCTATCTGACCTCCACAACCCAGGTAGGTACTGAAAAATACTAAAAATACGATATCAAAAATACGATACCCTTGGTAAGACTTGTTATCAGACTTTCGGGCTTTTGACTACCCGTAACGACTGTCAAAGATCCACGAATGACAGCCCGGACCAACGGCTTAACGTGTTTTCCGAGGCACGGCGGGGTCTCAGTAGGTAAAGATGGACTCTCATCCACAGACCAACCGCGGCAAACATAGCTTTACCTTATCGATCGACCTGTGCGGCTGTTATTATTTAGCCATGGGCATTTATTCATACAGTATTTTATGTAATATTACTATAAATTAAAACTTATTGTTTCTTTTTCCTTTAGGTAGGGAGGCCTAGCTTCTTGCCAAATTTCATGCTGCTAGGTGAACGGAAAGTTGGGGCTTTGAAGTTTTACTGCCAAATTGGCTTGTCGTGCAGTTAAGGAGGATATGGCCAAATACTTGCAGCCAAATCAG
Organism: Globia sparganii; assembly: GCA_949316385.1. NCBI lineage: Eukaryota > Metazoa > Arthropoda > Insecta > Lepidoptera > Noctuidae > Globia > Globia sparganii. Next base: position 3,982,272 of record OX438677.1, read on the forward strand.
TTGGGTTTTGGCACACGCCTGGGATGCGAGGCTGCCATCTACGCCACGCGAACATTTGTGATGAACCCGGAGAACGAAGACTCAATTTTGCTGAAGGTCGATATTCGCAACGCGTACAATACTTTGGAAAGAGACGTTCTGTTGAGCGAAGTTTAGGAAAATATCCCGTCTTTGTATCCCTTCCTTCACCAGGTTTACAAGATGCCTTCTAATCTTTTATTCGACAACAGTCTTATTCTTTCAAAAGTGGGAGCCCAGCAGGGGACCCGCTCGGGCCACTCGTTTTCAGTTTGGCTATTCATAAAGCGATTGTTGAGCTGAATTCCGTCCTAAACGTGTGGTACCTTGACGATGGCACTATCGGAGGCAGACGTCTTTCAGGACTTGGAAGCTCTAGTCCCTCGCCTCAGAGACCTGGGTTTGGAGGTGAATCCCGCGAAGTGCGAATTCTTCCCCTGTAGTACTGAGGCTCGTACACACTTTTCTCGTTTTGAATCTTTTCTTCCTGGCCTCAGAGAAATTTCATGCTCCGATTTTAATCTCTTAGAATCCCCTATTTTTCTTAGTGCAGTTCCTGAAGCCATTTTTTCTCGAAAGCAGCTCCTTCTTTCTGCTCACGAGCGGCTTAAATATCTTTCCGCGCACGTTGCGATTATCTTGCTGCGCATGTGCTACGCTCTTTCGAAAATGACATATCTGCTGCGGACCACCCCTACTTAGCTCTGTCCGGAGGAAGTTTCCTCATTTGACAACGCCGTAAAAATCGGTGGTGGAGTCGGTTCTCAATGTCCCCCTAGATGGGCCCCATTGGACAAAGGCGGCTCTGCCCATCCGATGTGGTGGTTTCGGGGTGCGTTGCGCACGGGATGTGGGTTTGCCGGCTTTCTTGGCGTCTGCGCATGTGGTTGCCAACCTAGTCACTGTATTACTCAATACTAATGGTGACGGGGGAAGCATGCCCTTTGTGTCGGATGCTGTGTCAGCTTGGTTGACCCTCAACAAGGATGCAACAATCCCCGAAGCAACACATGTTCAGCGGGCGTGGGATGACATTGGGGTGGGGCTGCTCCAAGTGCAGTTGTTAGAAGGTGAGTCTGGGGCGTGGTTACAGGCGATTCCTTCACCTCACCTGGGCACTCTACTGGACGATGATTCTTTGCGTGTGGCGGTGGCTCTCCGCTTGGGCTGTAAGGTGTGCGAACCCCACATATGTACCTGCGGTTCCATGGTGGAGGCCGATGACCATCACGCACTGAGTTGTCGGCGTTGCACAGGGAGGTTCCCGCGTCACCATGCCCTGAATGACATAGTCCGAAGAGCCCTTATATTACTAGAAATTAAAACTTATTGTTTCTTTTTCCTTTAGGTAGGGAGGCCTGGCTTCTTGCCAAATTTCATGCTGCTAGGTGAACGGAAAGTTGGGGTTTTGAAAGTGAGTTAAACTTCAAAGTTAAGCGACATTACTTCGGTAGGTATCTCTTGATTGCTTTAACTTAAACCTTGTCAGTTAAAAAAAACGCTAAAAGAAAGAAAACACAAACATTTTTTGTAAAGATTTAATTCATAATGACTTATTCATTCTCAGAAACATTACAAAGCTATAAAATTATTACTCAATTAACTGTTTACACTAAATATTAAATGAAATGACTAAGTATATAAATAAATTCTAAAACAAAAGGACACATAGGCAATACTAATTCTTTGGCCAAAAAACAAGCCAGCCCTGAAATGTCGACTTGTCTGCAAGAAATTTCTTTAAAAAGGATACGTGCATTCGGGGCCCATAATCCGATGGTTTCGACTCCAAACGGCTCAAAACTGTAGTTACACATAATTCTATAAATAAACTTAGATCTAAATGTAAGGTCAATGGCTAATATTCCACACACGCACTGGTTTCATAAGTGGTGTAACCAGCTTCATTTTCCTCAAACGTGTGTTTCAACGCCGACCAATTTGACTTCTAAAATGCATACATGCGTTTCAGTTTATATCAGACATTACTTTAGCACACTATCACATCACACTAATATTATAAACGCGAAAGTTTGTGAGTGTGTTTGTTTATTTGTTACTTCTTCATGCACAAACGGCTGGATCAATTTGGATAAAATTTGGTTTAGAGGTTGCTACCTCTATAAAAAAAACCTCTATAAAAGTAGCCTATGTTTTAATCCAGGGTGTCAACTGACACCCTGGATTAAAACATAGGCTACTTTTTATCCCGATATTTTCACGGGATCGAGTCTTGTGCGGGTGAGACCGCGGGGCGCAGCTAGTAGTTAATATGGTAATCTGAAGTCGCAAGTGCCATGCTCGTGCCTCGTCTATATTAGAATAAATCTTTGCTCTGGAGTAGGACAATAATAGGTTGCTTCGTATTACGAAGTATTCCCGTTTGAGCACCTATTTTTTGAGGCCCAATGCATTGAGCACCATAGGTATTCCCATTTGAGCACCAATCTATATTTTAACGTGGTGCTCAAAGGGGTTACGGTCAACATCGTCATATTTGTAGGGATGTTCGAATGGATTTCTTTTTTAAGTATGTTTGCCATAACTCCCGATTGCTCTTACCTAAAATTAAATACATATCCAGTGCTAATATATTCATGAGCTCTCCAAATACTCCTAATACATTAACATATTTATCTGATTTTTCAAATAAATCTCGTAAACAGTACAACACCATAACATTACTAATTACAAATATTAAAGTAGATATGTAAAAGCGACGCCATTTGTCTGAAGCTGTAGTGACGGCAGCTTGACTACTGCGGAACAGAGAATATACAACCATAACGTAAACAGCAAAACTTATCGTTACAGGTAATAATAACAATGATATTCCTATAGGAGTTGTAAGTATTTCCATGGAGTAATACACATACAGGAACCTGCCGGTAATGAAATATAAGAGCACTGCTATAAAAGGTACTCCCCACGCAAATAGGTTACTCTTAAGGTACCTCTTACGAATGTCAATGTTAAAAACTTTAACAAAATCAACGTAAAAAATGTAGCACAACACGAGTAACCAGCAGTTGAAAGTAAGTGCCCAAAACTCAAATAAATATAGAAAAACCTGAACTCGTACAAGGTTCACGTAATTAATAAAACAATTAGTTTCTACATATACAAATAAACAGTAACGTATAACATTAGTTATCATCAAGTTGAGAAGCACATAGTTTCTAAAATGTCGAAACTTCTTGATGACACACCACGATGTCACTCCGTATATGAAGCCAGCCACACTTAGCACAACAATAATCCAGGCAACAATTACTAGATAATATGCACTGGGAACGCAGGGTGCGTCGAAGGTATCATATACACTAACGTTGTATGCGCTGGAGTTGTGTGCACTGGTGTTGTATGCACTTGTGTCACTTGCACTGATATCAATTATTGGAGTGCTGTCATTTGCACTGATTTCGTATGCACTTGTTACATATTCACTAGTGTCAAATGCACTGGTGTCGTTTTCGTCCATGGTGATCATTATGTGGGCAGTTCCGCACGTGTCCACTCTAGCACGCGCCGCACAACGTAATGAAACCGGTTGAGTTACTAGAATCATTATATATAACAAGTATTTATGTAGGTACTTGTGATTCACAGTGTAATTCCTGAATCAGTAATTTGAGCTCGTTTATTTGGGTTCCGTACCCAAAGGGTGCCAACAGAACCCTATTATTAAGCCTCTGCTGTCCGTTCATCCGTCCGTCTGCCTGTCAGCGGGCAGTATCTCATGAACCGTAATACGTAGACAGTTGAAATTTTCACAGAGTGTGCATTTCGATTGCCGCTATAACAACAAATATTAAAGATAAAATAAAGTTAGTAAAACTTAAACATACGGAACCCTTAGTGTGCGAGTCCGACTGCCACTTGGCCGGTTTTAATAAAGGCTTCTTCGGGGAAACACGCTTAGGTATTTCTGCCGCCAAGTCGTTGCTGTTTTCTGTTTGATGGATATGGTTGGGTAAACCCATAATTTTTGCGTTTTTAGGGTTCCGTGCCTCAAAAGGAAAAACGGAACTCTTGTAAGATCACTTCGTTGTCCGTCTGTTTGTCCGTCGGTGAAGACACTTTTTCTCAGGAACGCGTGGATTTATCAACTTGAAATTAATATCAAATACTGCAATCCCTTGAAGCAGTGAAAAAATTAAACTTTTAAGTCTACGCAATCAAGAGATACGGGCGTTTGTGTTCCGGAATCAAAACCTAATGGTGCTTCCCGTTGACCAAGAATCATGAAATTTGGCAAGGATCAATGTCATGCTGCACATGTAAAGTAACAAATCCGAAACCGTAAATTTGTAGTATCATTACAAAAAAAAACTTCTTATTTTTCTTCGTAGCGCTCTTGTCAAAACGGTCGTGCTCCTCGTGTAGTTTCTTGTCTAGGGGCTGATGTGATTCGCCTCACGATTTCTTGCCACCTACTCCGATTTCTGGTATTTTTGTGCAGTCATAAGTTATTTACATACCTACAAATTTGTACGGAACCCTCGGTGCGTGAGTCCGACTCGCACTTGACCGGCTTATTTATTCGAATTCTAAATGCTTGAGCTGTGGTGGGAAACCCGCTGGTCCGGCTCTATAGATCAATCTAGCTATCAGATTTTCAACTTTATCGCTACAGCATATGGCTCAAAGTTGATTGGGAAAATTTAACAGTTTCGGGTAGCTTGATGTGCTGGCGCCTGTACATAGCAGATTTAGAACACACTAAGTTTCATTTGTCCAGCTTTTATGCTATGGAACAGTTACGAAATATACGTATTTTAACTGTTGCCAAAACTCACATAATGCTAAAACTTTTAAAAAGTTATCAACCAAGAGAGAGATAGAGAGGTAGAGCCAAGCTCCTAACTCGACAAGGCCTAACTCTACAAACCTCACATCTTGGTGAAAATGTGTGGCTTGGCCGTTCTATTGAACTATTGCATGACATAACCCATATAAGTTCATAGGAGTGTCTGTGCGCTGTCCGAGAAACAGCCATGCCATACATTTTGAGTTTGACCAAGTCAAAAGTTATATGTAATGTACTTGTGTCTTTTTAACAGTAAAAGCGGAATGTCAGTCTTGGCAACCTATTTTACATGTTTTTTTTTGTGGGATTTATATATACTTCGTGCAAAAAAATCGACCCAACCCGAAAGTATGTACATTACATTAGTGAAAGAATCATCAAAAGTAATTCACTAGTTTTTGAAAAAATCGCGAACTCAAAAAGCGAAATCAAGTTCAATTTTTACTAAACAAACGGATGTAAACAAATTAATGTTTGTCAATATCATTGACAAAAAAAGTCACGCACTTTTTCCGAGCAAAAGTGAGTGAAGACATCTGAAGAATCGAATCGATCTTATTAAGTAGTTCCGATGGCCATCTGTGGTCTTCATCATCAGTTCCACTTCACCGAATGGTGCTTTCTAAGAGCAAATGCACGAGTTACTATAAAAAATACCCAAATCGCTATAAGTGTGCCTACAAAATTTAAGGGTTGCCCTCAATTTCTCCAGGATCCGATCATCAGATCCTGACTTGGTGACTATGGAACCACTTCAGAAGTATCTCCTTTCGAACAAAAAAATAATTTGAAAATCGGTCCACAATTGGCGGAGTAATCGCGTAACAAACACACAAAAAAAAAACATACCGTCGAATTGAGAACCTCCTCCTTTTTTGAAGTCGGTTAATAAAAGCAGATAACACAACTACATTACTCAATACAAATATCAACATAGTTATGTAAAATGTTTCATTGAATCCCCTTCTTCTAATAACAAGTTATAACCGGGAAGCAAGCGAAAACAGTTGAAAAGTATTTTTTTAGATATCTACTAGCTGACACCGCAAACACCGTTTTGAAAAAAAAAATAGGGGTAAGTATAAAAATTAGTTATAAACCTATTCTCATACCGACTGAATATTCATATAAAAACAATGATACTATATACAATAAAGAGGTAGACAGGGCACTAGCGCGCGCAAATTGTTGCAGTCAAATTCAGACAATTGTTGTAATTTCGTTTAGTCAACATACTTCAAGCGCAACATACTACAGATAGCTATCTCTTTCTATGTCATACGTTCCGTATTATCTTTCGCAGTCGTAGGTGAAAACCACTGTCCCAATAACACAAAACTTCGCTCAGTATGAACGTAGCATATCTTTCCTATAAAATATCATTGTATAAAAATTCATCAAAATCGGTCAAGCCGTTTCGGAGGAGTATAAACACTAAAACTGTGACACAAGAATTTTATACGAGTATACAGGGTTATTGGAAAAACAAAAGAAAAATCCTTACATTTATATGTACGCATACCTAACTCGTCAAAATGTAGGGAACAGCTGATTTTTTTTTCGCGATTTCAGGTTTGGTCCTATAGTAAAAGTTGTTAATAATGATGAGTACAATGACCTCTTAAGAGGTTGTTAATGTTTTTCCAATAACCCTGTGTATTAGATTTTGTAACGGTCGAAAACTTTAACAATATCAACGTAAACAATATAACATATTACCATTACACATATTACATTACATTATTATTAGTTATTAGTGGCTTTATAGGGTGCTATTTTCTGAGAACAATAATTGACTTCTTGTGGTTAAACGCAACAAACTTGTGACGATCGCATTGAGGTAAGTGAAGTTTCTGAAGTGTCGTTATATACTTAAACTCTTTTAACTTTACTTTACTTTACTTAACGCAACACTATGACGAGGTATTCGATAATGATGGATGCTAGAGGAGATTGGAATGCTTCGAGATTATGTACCACACGCGTCCCATTTCTGGACATTTTAGGGTTGTTACTTTTTCTACTTTGAACACTATATAATCTAATATTCTTGATCGTGTTGATGGCACGACAACGTTTCTTTGATAGCACAAAACTCCGCCACTTCTACAGCGTCGTCAGTTGCCGCGCAGATGACTTTGGTCACAGATTTTGGCGTACAGAAGAGAGAATAAGAGGTGATACAGCCACATCCGCAGCTTCCCCAAGATGCGATGATGCGGTCAACCGTGATGCATGCGTAAAGTAACTTTTACACTCGAGACTTCAGGGCTTCTAGGATGTAGTTTTTTGGGAAACACAGACTCCGGCAAACAGCTCCAATTCTTAGTGAAACGCTGAATTACTAAGCTGGAAAGCCTCACTGTGTTGGAACTGTCAGTAAGCTTAAAATTAATGGTGCTCAGGATGCTCTGTGTACAATCTGCAATGTCACACGTCCACACGAATGCACAGACGCACAGTTGACTAATTTGGTTTTGGTATGGTAACAGTTACCAATCAGAGATTATTATAGTCTTAGAAAGAAAATATTTATAAGTAGGATAATGCACCGACACCACAAATGAAAACAAAGGTGACAAACAACATGACGTAAATAAGCTCATGTTACAATAGAATTATGCTGTTTGCCTGTGTTTAGATGATAAGGTCGAGGTTTGCTTGTTCGAATTTTGAATGAAACGACGTGTGATTTGTATAAAGATCTATTGGACACTGTTTATGAATTAACGAATGAGTAACTTGAATACATGAATGTATAGATAGCTATAAGCGACAGTTTTTTAACCGAACATACCGCCCACCAAAAGGGCTTAAAAGACCTTTTCTAACATTATAAAACATTACCTCACTTTACAATATAATGTGACAAGTAATTGAACCATGCAACTTGAACAGGTAAAAAGTATACGTTATTGTTACTTAATTTACTATAAAACATACAACAATGATTTAAAATTAAGGTATTTCAAACATGAATTTATGACTCGACTAAGTATATTAATAACAAACCAAACTTAAGAACTAAAGTTATGTAAACGTGGGCTTACAAAGGTAATAATTAATTTAGTCTTTAGTACTAATCGGTAACGCACATAAGTTTGAGATTGATCTCTGTGTCAGTTTACCATTGTGACGTACTGTTTATACTCTAGTTATTCCAACTTGTCCAGAGTGTTTTTCCGCTATCCGTGCCAGTGCCCACTTGCTAGGTGGCATATTTACATTTTTAAGTTATACAATGTCGCCGATCTCAAACTCTTTTGTTCTTTTCAGCCACTTTGTTCTTTGGTTTAGGCGCGACAAGTATTCCGTTTGCCAACGTTTCCAAAATCCTTGAACCAGTCTTTGGATATGTTGCCATCTGGACAGCTAAGTCATATTGGCCGTGGTGTAGTCACGGTCAGGTACAGTAATTAGTGCTTCTCCGACAAGGAAATGTCCAGGTGTGAGTACTTGTATGTCGTCGATCAAATCCACGGCAGTATTAATCGGCGTTAAAGGGCGAGAATTGAGGCAGGCTTCTACCTGTGTGAGCACTGTGGTGAATTCTTCAAATGTTAAATTCATAGTCAATATTTTTCGTAGATGCTGTTTAACGGACTTAACGCCAGCTTCCCAAAGCCCTCCAAAGTTTAGGCTATATGGTGGTGTAAAATGCCACTGTGTTCCTTCATTTGCCAGTTGATCAGCTATAGAATCGGGTAATTGTAATCCCGCCTCTTTCCACATTTTACATAATTCTTTGTTGGATGCCACGAAGTTCGTGCCGTTATCGCTCCAAATCTCATTACATCTTCCTCTTCTGGCCACGAAACGTTTGAATGCTGCAATGAATGCATCGGCCGTCAGATCGCTTACTAGCTCTAAATGTATAGCCTTTACCGCCATGCAAACAAAGATACAAATGTATGCCTTGCGGGTTTTTGCCCCTCTTCCTTTTAAATTTAATACATACACAGGGCCAGCAAAATCCACTCCACTTCGAGCAAAAGGACGCGAAGGCGTCACCCCGGGCTTCAGGTAAGTCACCCATTATTTGTTGTCTACTAGCAGCTCGTTGCCGCGTACAGGTAAGACATCCGTGAATGTATTTCTTCACCAGACGTTTGCAGCCAACAATCCAGTATTTACTCATCACGTAAGTAATCATCATGTTTATTCCACCATGCATTGTTTTCAGGTGTGCATCAGCCAACACTAGTGATACAAAGCTGCTTTTCTTGCCCAGTATCACGGGATATTTTAGGTTCTCATCGGCGTCTGCATTTCTCAACCTTCCGCCCACCCTAAGGATATTTTGAATATTTTTCAGAATGCTAGTGGTTTTTACATTCCCTTTTTGTTTTACCTTTCTAATTTCATCTGAAAATTCTTCTTCTTGCACTCTTTTTATGCAAAATTCCAAAGCATTTTGCAGTTCTTCTGCTGTCATCTCCTGACCCAGTTTGTTAGGATTTCTTTTCATATTTAAAACTCTTTTACAATGTACTATTACTCTCAATAACTCAGTCAGTGTATCGTATTCTTCAAAGTTTAGGAATTTCTCTTCTCCTTCTTTTACATTTACGTATGACTTTATGGGTTTTTTTCTTTCTAAATCTGTGGTTGACTTTGACGGTCTTGTGAACTCGATATTTTCCTCTACAAGCCAGGCAGGGCTGTTCCACCATAACGTTTTCTGTTGTAGTTCTGATAATGATGATCCTCTTGACGCTATATCGGCTGGGTTATGGGCCGACTGCACATGGAACCATTGGCTACAGCGTTTGTTTTCTAGTATCTCTACTACTCGGTTTGCGACAAATGGCTTCCATCGGTTTGGTTCTCCGAACAGCCACGCTAAAACTATAGTTGAGTCAGTCCATGCGAACACATTGTGTGAAGGAATTCTCATAGCTTCACTTACTTTGGTTAGCAATTTAGCTAATAGTGTAGCTCCACTCAGTCCGAGTCGTGGTAGCGTAATGTTTTGGACAGGAGCTACCTTTGTTCTTGATGCAATGAGATTTATCTTTATGTCACCTTCGCTCGTTTGTACACGACAGTAAACCACAGCTGCATATGCCTTTTCAGACGCGTCGCAGAACCCATGTAATGTTATACGTTCTTTTTCAGTGCTAATGGTGTTCAGCCAACGTCGGATTCTTAATTTATTGACATTCTCTAAATCTCTTCTAATGAACTTCCATTGTTCTTTCAGTTCTTTGCTTATTTCTTGGTCCCATCTAACTCCTTCTAGCCATAATCTTTGTACTAGAATTTTTGCTGTTACAATAACTGGTGCTATCCACCCTAGTGGATCAAACAATTTCTGTAAATCTGACAGAATAGTTCTCTTTGTTATATGATCTGATGATATAGGTTCTAGTTGTAATTGGTAATGAAACTCGTCTCTTCCGAGATTCCATGACAGACCAAGAGCCTTTATGGTGCCATCTAGCTTCAGGTCTAGGTTAGCTTTTGTAGTGACTTTGTTGGCATCTATAGATTTAAGAAACTCGGTATCATTAGACGACCATTTTTGAAGCTCAAAGCCTCCTCGTTTCAGAATGGTAATGATTTGTTTACTAACACGAATTGCTTCTTCTGTTGTATCGCAGCCTGATGTCAGATCATCAACATAGAAATCTTCACAAATAATTTTTACAGCTTCAGGATATTGTTCACCTTCATCTTCTGCTAGTTTAATTAACGTTTTTATGGCAAGATAAAGCGCAGATGCTGTACCAAACGTAACTGTTTTCAATCTGTAGTCCTTGACTTCAGGTGGTTGGCAGTTTGGCTCAAGGTTGGGTCTGACGATGCCACGCCACAATATTCTATGATAATCTGTATCCTTCTTATCTACCAGTACCATTCTATACATTTTGATGACGTCACTTGCGAAACACACCTTATGCATGCGCCATCTCATTATTATACTTCGCATATGCTCTTGTAGTACCGGGCCAATCATGAGCTCGTCGTTCAAAGATATGCCATTATTTCCTTTGCATGACGCATCAAATACGACTCTGATTTTCGTGGTCTCTTTATCTCTTCGAACTACAGCGTGATGTGGTTGGTGAACACATCGGTTGTTTACTTCATCTTTTGGAACTTGCTCCATGTGTCCCATTATTAAATATTCTTCTAGTACCTTGTCGTATTCTTCTCTTAGTTCAGGTTGCTTTTGAAGTCTTCTTTCTTGTTGAATCAAGCGATTCATTGCAGTTTGTCTCGTGTTCCCATCCGCTGCTTTTGGTTCAGTGTTACGAAATGGGAGTCTCACAATGTATTGTCCATTGACGTTCCTTCTGTATGTATTTTCATAGAAACTTTCACATTGGTTTTCTTCTTTTGTGTATGTCCTCTTCGAATCTGGTTCAATCTCCCAGAGTGTTTTCAATAAGTCTTCTCCTATGATTTGATGATGCATAACAAGAACCGACTCTGTTTGTTGTGTTCTATCTTCTACCTTTCCGAATAAAATCCAGCCAAGGTTTGTTTTATGTGCACATGGAGACCCTGGCGGACCTTTGATTAACTGGTTCTGTACAATTTGTGCATACACATCGACACCCAGAAGCAAATCAATAGACCCTGGCTGACAGTAGTTAGAGTCAGCCAGGACTAGACCTTCTAGATGAGGCCAATATTTTGTGTTGATTGTGCGGGATGGTATTTTGGTAGTCAGTGGCTTCGACATAACATATGGTCCATAATCGAGCCGAATACCAGTCCTCGCTGCCGACATCGCCGGCCGCCCGAGAACAAAGAGATCGCGATAAGATAAGACGACCCAAGTGTTCGAGTTGTTTAGTGCAAAGTATTTAATCATTAAAACCTATTCATTTTCATTACGTTTGCTGCGATTGAAGTTATTACATATTTACGATGGCTATGGAAGTGAAAGAAGCGTTGAATGTAGTGGAAAACCTTGCACATACTTTGAAGAAGACCCAGACCAATTTAAAGAAGTGCCCGAAGGCTAGATTAGCCCAACAGAATTATATTGAAGCCCGCATGAAGTGTGTAGAAGATTACTGAAGTGAATATAAACAAGCTTACGGTGAAATAATGCGAAGCGTACCGAAGGAGAAGCGCGACAAAATACCCTACATAGTAAATGTATTTAAGTTTGATGACAGACTTGAAGGATTTGTTGGTTTCTCAACCAGTTAACGTTAGCGGTTCGTTGCTTATACCTAGTGAGACTCAACAAACATGAGTGGTTTTGCCGAAAATACAACTACCTACGTACAGTGGACAATATGAAGAGTGCTTATCGTTCCATGATTTATTTAATACACTTGTTGTGTTGAGCAATGTACAAAAATTACATTATTTAAAAACAAGTCTTAATGGAGAAGCCGCATCGATATTAAAACATATACAAGTGACAGATTCGAACTATGAACAAGCATGGAACATTCTAAAAGCAAGGTATGGCAACAAACGTGGACTGTATATCCATAGGTCGCTGGTTCAATCCGGCTCGAACGACCATATGTTTAGGTGATAAGGTCGAGGTTTGCTTGTTCGAATTTTGAATGAAACGACGTGTGATTTGTATAAAGATCTATTGGACACTGCTTATGAACTAACGAATGAGTAACTTGAATACATGAATGTATAGATAGCTATAAGCGACAGTTTTTTAACCGAACAGCCTGTTCTTATCAGTAAAGTACGACAATAGAATTAGAAAAAAGAAAAGAAAATACGTTTATTTGCGGTGAACATGACGCAAAAAGAACATAAACACAAAAAAAAAGATAAATAAAAGGTAGGGGGAAACATGCGTCACATCAATGCAAAACGGCTATCGCTCAGCATTATGCTGCGACCCTGTGCAAGACAGAGCCCCAGCGCTGGTTTTCAGCGAGTTCTGAGTATTTTATTTTATTTTATTTGATATGAATAACAAACAGCAGTATATTACACAGTAGGCATACAATATAAAACTTGCAATAAAAGTTACAAATACACTACTCAAGACGTTATCCACAGATTACAATACAGAATAGCTAGCAGTTAGCAGAGCAAGTTTGGGAACAAACAGTCTCACTAGTACCACTAAGTAAATGGTAGTACTATAGAGAACGAAATTTCCCGCTAGTACCACCGGTGGTACAGCTCGGTGGTACTAGTGGGAACAAAGGTAAAAAAGCACTTATTAACTATAAACTAGGGCTATCTCTTAAAGTAGTTGTAATCTCACTCTTAAATACAGCTTTGCTGAGAAACAGGTGTCAACCAAGCGAATGTAACGGTGAGCGGGCGCCTGAGTTCGTTCGACAAAATGAAGTAGCAAATAGGCGTCTTGAACGAACCTCTCGACCGATTTCAGTACGAGGGATCAGGTAGCACAAACTGTTCACAAGATCAGTACAATCAAATTTATTGCGGCATATACTAAACAGAGTCATCATTTCAAGTAGGGTGCGACGGGATTGTAGGGTCATGAGGTTATATTTTTCAAGTAATAATTTATAGGATATTTTGGTTTTACAGCATCTGTAATGCATGGAACGGAGGTTCTTACGTTGAACCAACTCAATGATATCAATGTACTTTTTGTAATAAGGGTTCCAAATGGATTACCCATTTGGAACCCTTATTACAAAAAGTATTCAAGTTTTTTTTTTTTTTATTTCAACAAAAGAACATTTACATAGTATTACACAAATCTTCTGCCAAACTGCAGGACAGTTTGTCGGCAGTATCTATCCCTATTTATTAAAGTATGAATAAATAGGGATGATGGCTAATATTAGAAATGTTCGAACAAATAATGTAATTTCATAGCAGGCATAGTAAAACGAAATAATTGAAAAAAATCTGTAAAATTGATGGAAATTTGGAAAAGCTACACGCTTTAAAAGTTTTTGGTAGGGATTGTCGCGCGCTACTGACAATTTATGGCGCTAGTATGAAGTTACATAGTCGTGACGTCAGTTCTATGGTAGTGCCGTAGTTTGCGCCTGCTCATTTTGTTTGGGCAAATCATCACCTGCGTGTTTTGCTGCTACACCCGTCTAGCAGTTATTTTATAACGTTTATAATTTGGCAATTTTTTAAACTTGCAGACTTTTTGTAGTATAGTTTGCACTATTTATGATATCTACACTAATATTATAAACAAGAAAGATTTGTTTGTTTATTTGAAATTAATAGGCTCCGGAACTGCTGGACCGATTTCAAAAATGATTTTTGTGTTTGATAGTCCATTTAACGAGGAATGCTATAGGCTATATAACATCACGCTACAATCAATAGGAGCGTCACACCAATGAAAAATGTTGCAAAAACGGGAAAAAATATTCCTTTTAGAGAGATTCAGTTGCGTGTGCTGCGTAAACGGTTAAAGTTATGTAAAAATAATGTATGACAGAATTTTTCCCCCATAAAAGTTCAAAAAATAGTCCTCGACAGCATAATATGTCTATCTTTTGAGGTTGACTCACTATAACCTTTTTTATGATAATCAAATTTGTTCTAAAATAATGCATAACTTGCGAAAATGTTTTTATAAACACGATATAAATCCTCATCCAAATAAATACATTATTCATCACAAGCATTTAATTTTGAACAAAATTGTCCTTGCCATTTCAATAAATATCTTAGGAGACATCATTGTTTTAAAATAAATCGATATCACACTGCTTGCCAGATTTTCGGGCTTCTGACTACCCGTAACGACTGTCAAAGATCCACGAATGACAGCCGGAATCAACGGCTTAACGTGCTTTCCGAGGCATGGGTCGGGGTCTCGGTATGTAAAGATGGTCACCCACCCACAGACCAACCGCGGCAAACATAGCTTAACCTAATCAATCGACCGCTGCGGCTGTTATTATGTAGCCACGGGCCCCTCATATAGTATTTTATGTAATATTACTAGAAATTAAAACTTTTGTTTTTTTTTATTTAGATATGTACTTATACCGTGAGGCCTAGCTTTTTACCAAATTTCATGCTGCTAGGTGAACGGGAAGTTGGGGTTTTGAAAGTGAGATAAACTTCAAGTCAAGCGAAATTACTTTGGTAGGTATCTCTTGATTTCTTTGACTTTGAAGCTTAAGCTTTTCACATGTCCAAGGGACCGCAAACCTTGTCATTAAAAAAAAAATTGCTAAAAGAAGGAAAACACAAACATGTTTTGTAAAGATTTAATTATTCATGATTTATTCATTCTCAGAAACATTACAACGCTATAAAATTATTACTCAATTAACTGTATAAACTTAATATTAAATGAAATGACTAAGTATATAAATAAATTCTAAAACAAAAGGACACATAGGCAAGACCAATTCTTTGGCCAAAAAACAAGCCAGCCGTCTGGGGCTCAAGTCTGCTATTTTTATAAATTCGTCATTCCAACACGATCCCATTGTCATTTTGCTAACAGTTCGTAATCTGCTAAATTCATAATGGTCTATCATTGGTCGGTCAATGGTCTGAGAATTTAATATATATGTTTTTACATGTTACGTATTAGTGTTTGCAATCTGGTGTAGGTAATAAGAAGTTCGTAAATAGCAATAAATATTACATTTATTCATTTGTACGAGATTACCATTTTATGCCATTTATTTCAATGGAGTGTCAGTGGTGGACCATTGGAAAGTCATAATGACGCCATTATATTAGTAGATCACCAAACTTGTCAAAATCAACAATTATGAAATCAATGATAGACCATTCTGACACTATTGTAATAGCAGACTTGAGGCCCTGGTTTCATAAGTGGTGTAACCAGCTTAATTTTCCTCAAACGTGTGGTTCAACTCCGGCCAATTAATAATGTGACTTCTAAAACTCATATGCGTTTGAGTTTATATCAGACATTACTTTATCACACTGTCACATCACACTAATATCATAAAGGCGAAAGATTTTGAGTATGTTTGTGATCGAGTCTTATGCAGGTGAGACCGCGGGGTGCAGCTAGTATGTTAATATAGTAGTCTGAAAACGCAACCCCGTCCTAAGCAAGTATGGTGATCCATGCTCGTGCCTTTTCTTTAAGAGAATAAACCTTTGATCTGGAGTGGGACAATAATAGGTGCTTCGTATTACGAAGTATTCCCATTTGAGCACCTATCATTGAGCACCAAAGGTATTCCCATTTGAGCACCAATCTATATTTTAACGTGGTGCCCAAAGGGGTTACGGTCAACGTCGTCTTATTTGCAGGGATGTTTGAATAGATCTCTTTTTAAAGTATGTTAGCCATAACTCCCGATTGCTCTTACCTACAATAAAATACATATCCATTGCGAATATATTCATGAACTCTCCAAATACGCCTAATACATTAACATAATATGTAACAGATTTTTCAAATAAATCTCGTAAACAGTACAATACCAGAACATTACTAATTACAAATATTAAAGTATATATGTAAAAGCGACGCCTTTTGTCAGAAGCGGTAGTGGCGGCAGCTTGACTACTGAGGAACAGACAATATAGTACAACCATAACGTAAACAGCAAAACTTATCGTTACAGGTAAAAATAACAATGATATTCCGATAGGAGTTGTAAGTATTTCCATCGAGTAATACATATACAGGAACCTGCCGGTAATGAAATATAAGAGCACTACTATAAAAGGTACTCCCCACGCAAATAGGTTACTCTTAAGGTACCTCCTACGAATGTCAAAGAAAACATTAACAAAAGTAAGGTAAAAAATATAACAGAACACAAGTAACCAGCAGTTGGAAGTAAGTGCCCAAAACTCAAATAAATATAGAAAAAACTGAACTCGTACAAGATTCACGTAATTAATAAAACAATTTGTTTCTACATATACAAATAAACAGTAACGTATAACTGAATTTATCATCAAGTTGAGAAGCACATAGTTTCTAAAATGTCGAAACTTCTTGATGACACACCACGATGTCACTCCGTATATGAAGCCAGCCACACTTAGCACAACAATAATCCAGGCAACAATTACCAGATAATATGCACTGGGAACGCAGGGTGCGCCGAAGGTATCATATACACTAACGTTGTATGCGCTGGAGTTGTATGCACTGGTGTTGTATGCACTTGTGTCACTTGCACTGATATCAATAATTGGAGTGCTGTCATTTGCACTGATTTTGTATGCACTTGTTACATATTCACTAGTGTCAAATGCACTGGTGTCGTTTTCGGCCATGGTGATCATCATGTGGGCAGTTCCACACGTGTCCACTCTAGCACGCGCCGCACAATGTAATGAAACTGGTTGAGTTAGGTACTAGAATAATTATATTTATCAAGTATTTATGTAGGTAGGTACTTGTGATTCACAGTGTAATTCCAGAATCAGTAATTTGAGCATGAGCTCATTTATTAGGGTTCCGTACCCAAAGGGTGCCAACAGAATCCTATTATGAAGCCTCTGCTGTCCGTTCATCCGTCCGTCTGCCTGTCAGCGGGTAGTATCTCATGAACCGTAATATGTAGACCTAGAATCATGAAATTTGGCAAAAATCAATGCCATGATGCACAAGTAAAGGAAAAAATCTGAAAACCGTAAATTTGTAGTATCATTACAAAAAAAAACTTCTTCTTTTTCTTCCTAGCGCTCTTGTCAGAGCGGTCGTGGTCCTCATGAAGTTTCTTGTCTAGGGGCTGGTGTGATTCACCTCACAATTTCTTGCCACCTACTCCGATTTCTGGTATTTTTGTGCAGTCATAAATTATTTACATACCTACTAATTTATACGGAACCCTCGGTGCGTGAGTCCGACTCGCACTTGACCGGCTTATTTATTCGAATTCTAAATGCTTGAGCTGTGGTGGGAAACCCGCTAGTCCGGCTCTATAGATCAATCTAGCTATACATATATACCAAACTCTTCAAATTCTCATAGCTTTCTGCTTCCACGGCCTGGATAATGCTAGAAAGTTCAAATACTCAGGATAAGATGTACAGACGGCAGCACATCAAACTACCACAATCTGTCAAATTTCTTTAACAGATTTTCAACTTTACCGCTAAAACATAAAGTTCAAATTTGATTGGGAAAATTTGACAGTTTCGGGTAGCTTGATGTGCTGGCGCCTGTACATAGCAGATTTATAGAACACACAAAATTTTATTTGTCCAGCTTTTATGCTTTGGAATCAGTTACGTAATCGACGTATTTTAGGTTTAATAATCATAATTTATTATGACTTTAATCATTTTGTTCTGAGATGTTTGTAGATAGTTTTCTAAGGTAAGTTTTAGCAGCACTTCCCCATATTTCTATTAAATAATCGAGATGTGATTTTACCATCAAGTTATAAATAAAATAAACAATACATTTAATGTAAAGTAAGTTACAAAACTCACATAATGCTTTAACTTTTAAAAAGTTATCAACCAAGAGAGAGAGAGGGAGAGAAGTAGAGCCAAGCTCCTAACTCGACAAGGCCTAACTCTACAAACCTCACATCTTGTTGAAAATGTGTGGCTTGGCCGTTCCATTGAACTATTGCATGACATAACCCATATAAGTTCATAGGAGGAACCTCCTTTTTTTCTCGTGTCCGTTAACAAAATCAAGTTAAATTTTTATCAAACAAACAGAAATATTAAAATATAAAAAATATTAAAATATAAAATAAATAAAAAATTAAAATTTAGTGTTTGTCAATATCATTGACAAAAAAAAATCACGCACTTTTTCCGAGCAAAAGTGAGTGATGAAGACATCTGAAGATTCGAATCGATCTTGTCAAGAAACTTTTATCAAAATATAGTGTCATGTTCAAATAAACTGTACCTTACCTACCTTCACATAGTATATAAAATACTAAATTATATTCATTAAGATTTTTGAGATATCTTCTCTCAAATAGGAGCATGGGGGGTGTGCCAATTTTTTTTTTCACTCAAGCGATGATGATGTATTCATAACATCATCTGTCTAGCCTTTTCTTTTCCTATGTTAGGGTCGTTCAAATCCAATACTCAATATATTTATTGCTTCCACATGTGAACTTAGGTGGTAGGTTTTACAGAATTTATGATCATTGTGGACCCTGTCGGGCACAGCAACAGTGGGAGAGAGGAAGAGAGATTTTATTTCACTACTTAGTTGTTATACTATATTTATAAATATTGTTGTTATTTTATAAAAACATGTAGGTAATTTAAAATTTGTCATTTAGGTATTCATTGATATTTTAATAGCATTTATATACCTAATAGAAATTGCTTCAATTTATTTATGAATGTATTAAATTTTTGTTCTTGTTTAATTATTTCTGGTAATTTATTATATATTTTAATTGACATGACTTGTGTACTTGTTGAGTGCATTTTTAACTTAGAGCTTGGTAAGTTTATCCTATTTTTATGGCGTAATGTATATTTTGACTGTATATTTTCTCTTGTTGTGTAAAAGTGTTGGTAATTTCGAACGAATTTGCATATTTCTAGAATGTATAAGCAGGGGAGTGTAAGTATTTTATGTTCTTGGAAATGTGGTTTGCAACTGTCGGTATCTTCTATATTTACTAGGATTCTTATAAGTCTTTTTTGCAATGTGAAGAGTGTCGGTGTATCTATGCTGTTTCCCCACAATATCACGCCGTAACTGAGCCACGCGTATGCGTAGGCATAATAGGTAACAAGTGCAGTTTTAAGGTTAGTGGTTTTTTTGACTTCACCACGGGTGTATGCAAATTTGGATAGTTATGACTTTATTTTTTTTTAATGTGTGATTTCCAATTCATGTTTGTATCTATAGACAGGCCGAGTAAATTAAATTCGTGAACGACTTCTATTGTTTTGCCATTATAGGTGAAGTTTATGTATATAGTCTAGTGGGTTTTTTTGACGGGGGTGGAAGGGCATTAATTTAGATTTAGAGAAATTGATTTCAAGGTTATGGTCGTTCATCCAGGTTATTGATTTATTTAATGTGGCGGTTAGGTCCTCGCTTAAGCCTACATTGTTCTGGCATGAAGTTAGAAGCGAGATATCGTCAGCAAACAAGACGCATGGCCCTTCTATGGTTTTTGGAAGGTCATTTATATAAATAAGAAATAGGAGGCATCCAATTACACTCCCTTGAGGGATAGAGGCGTTAATTGTTTTACTGTTAGATCGAATATTTTCTATCTCTTTGGTATTTTCACTATAAAATTCTATTTCAACCTGGTGTTCTCTATTTGTTAGATAGGATTTAAACCATTCGTGAGTTTTTTCATCCAATCGGATGGATGCAGCTTAATACCAGTATTTTACATGGAGCCACTGCCAAAGACATACAAATTACTTTCTTCCCCATAGGTTTACATAAAACTCTCACTATAATTATTCCCGACTACATCTTACCAATGGAAGAAACAAATCAATAGTTACTGTTTGTAGGTTTATCCACACTGTCTGCATTGTAATTGGAAGGTGCAGGAGTATGTCCCAAAGCAAAGCAGATAACGCAACTACATTACTCAATACAAATATCAACATAGTTATGTAAAAGCGACGCCATTTGTTAGTAGCTGAAGCTGAACTGGAACTCGCCTTTGAACAAAACAGAATAGATGAACTCAATGTAAATAATCAAGTTTATAAACAAAGGTGAAACAATCAATCCAGTGCTAAAATAAAAATCAAATCAAAAATCATTTATTTCAATCCATTTTTAGATCAAAAACACAATAAGTTTAAATGAAAATAACGAATGAATTAAATAATATAAATTAAAATTAAATTAAATGTATAAAATTAAATTAAAATTCAAATCATCAAATAAAAACAAAAATTATTATTAAATTAAAATTCTTACTAATACGCCTGCCTTTGAGTCATTTGTTTGTTTGTCATTAAATTACGAAAGTTTCCTTAATTCAGGTTTCATTGAATCCCCTTATTTTAATACTAACAATAATGATAATGGTAAAACAAATGTAGAAGACAGGTTATAACGGGGAAGCCCCAAGCGAAAACCGTTGAAAAGTATTTTAGATATCTACTAGATGACACCGCATACGCCGTTTTGAAAAAAAATAGGAGTAAGTATAAAAATTTGTTATAAACCTATTTTCATACCTACTGAATATACGAGTACTTACATATAAAATTTAAATAATAATAATGTATCTCTACGTTGACGTCGTGGTGGGGCTTGCGCGCTCCGAACTCTAGGCCTGTGCCGGAAGAGTTTACTTTGCCGGAACAGAGGGGCAATTCTCGTAATTTTAAGAACGTTCACAGTCTGATCTCAGTCTCAATCTGTCAAAAGCACCTATAATTTCCCTACATTATGGCAAGTTTTTGACATTTGTTTGTCGCCGAGATGAGACTGCGACTAGATTATGAACGTTTTAACTTACGAGAATTGGCCTTCAGGTCTCGGGTGAGGAGCCAGACCAAGAGAGATACAGAAACCCGCAGGGCAGCATGTGGCGAGCTGTTGAGCAGTAGCGACCCCACGGACCCTATCTCCCGGGAGAAGTCTCGTTCCTCACCTCTGGCTTGCCTTTATTGGCCAGCTGGAGTGAACAATGACGAGGAACAGAGCTCCCACCTCATTCTTGCCTTTATTGGCCGGCTTGAGTGGAGATTCGCAAGAGCAAACGTGCTCGGAGGAAGGAAGTATTCCAGTAAGATGCTGGTAGGGATCTTGACCGTACTTCCGGGATTGTCCTGATAGCCGTGGAATACCTCTCCACTCCTCATAAGCACCTCAAGACATGTAACCCCCTTGTCGCTATGTCACTATGTGCTAGTGACCGTTTCCGGGGGCCCATAATTGAGTGTGCAAGTCACCCCCTGCCATTTTATCCTTGTATTTATAAAACATTGATCAGGCAGTGGTCATAGCTCTTCCATAGTTCTTGGTAACCAGTTCACTTTAGCCACCCAAACCATAGTCCAATTTTTTATTTTTCCATATCCTGCAATAGTCCTACACCAACCGAGGGTTATCCTTGGGAGCACTTTCATAGTGCATACAGGGATAATCGTCGGCTGGTGCCGCATTTCATTAAAATTTCCTCCCCCATGGTCCCGAGATATGTAAAGTCATAAAAAATAATAATAATTTAAAATTTCATCAAAATCAGTCAAGCGGTTTCGGAGGAGTGTTTATACTCCTCCGAAACCGCTTGACTGATTTTAATAAAAATTAAAACTGTGACACAAGAATTTTACATATGTTTGATTTAGTAATCGTTGAAAACTCAACGTAAACAATATAACACATTACCACTACACATATTACATTACATTATTATTTATTTATATATTTATTTATTAAGGTACACCAACAGCTTCTATGTATAATTTATCTTAAGTACTATAGATCACAATAGTCTCGGTCTTACACAGTCGCCAATTACAGGTTTACCAACAATCTATGAATTAAGTGATCACACATAATACTAACAAAACTAAAGGCTAGAACTTAAGAATTATGCCAAAATACTTATTAAACCTAAGATTAATAACAAAAAGTAGAATAAAAAGACGAACAACATTGCAATTTTGCCCACTTACTTAAGACTAGGGCTAGGTAATATAAATGGAAATGAGATCATAATGTAAAGCATAGCTTAACAATAATATATTATTATATATTATTAATAATGGTTCATAATGGTTATTAATGGTTTTATTGGGTAAATAGCAAAAATCGTGAGTCAATCTATCGTCAATGACCTTCTCATGTAAATTGACTTGTGACGATCGCATTGAGTTAAGTGAAGTTTCTGAAGTGTCGGTATATAACTACTTAAACTCTTTTAACTTTTTTTAACGCATCACTCTAACGAGGTATTCGATACTGATGGATGCTAGAAGAGATTGGAATGCTTCGAGATTATGTACCACACGCGTCCCATTTCTGGACATTTTAGGATTGTTACTTTTTCTACTTTGAACACTATATAATCCGATATTCTTGATCGTGTTGATGGCACGACAACGTTTCTTTGATAGCACAAAACTCCGCCAGTTGTACAGCGTCGTCAGTTGCAGCGCAGAAGTCACTTTGGTTACAGATTTTGGGGTACAGAGGGCAGATTATGAGGTGGATCAGCCACATCCGCAACTTCCCTACGATAACGTGCGATGATGCGGTCAACCGTGATGCATCCGTAAAGTAACTTTTACACTCGAGACTTCGGGGCTTCTAGGTTGTAGTTTTTTGGGAAACACAGACTCCGGCAAACAGCTCCAATTCTTAGAGAAAAGCTGGAAAGCCTCACTGTGTTGGAACTGTCAGTAAGCTTAAAATTAATGGTGCTCGGGATGCTCTGTGTACAATCTGCAATGTCACACGTCCACACGAATGCACAGACGCACAGTTGACTAATTTGGTTTTGGTATGGTAATAGTTACCCATCAGAGATTATTATAGTCTTAGAAAAATAGTATTTATAAGTAGGTTAGTGCACCGACACCACAAATGAAAACAAAGTTGACAAACAACATGACGTAAATAAGCTCATACCTATTACAATAGAATTATACTGTTTGCCTGTTCTTATCAGTAAGTAAATGTACTGAGAGACTGACTGTTTATTTACACAACGCTTTGTCTTCTTCTTTCGATAGTCAAATTACGAACGACTGAAAGAGAGAAATCGGTGTCTAACTATTCATCATAAATAATACGTTTATTAATAAGGGGTTAGGGTGCAACTAACGCTGGTTTTGTTACCACTAATGAACAGCCTACTGCACATTATTATTTCCCCACTGTTATTAGGCTGAGGCTACATTAAGCCGCGACGCGACCTGCGACGCATGAGCGATTAAAACAAGTAAATGAATGCTCATGTATATGGATACACCGTACATCAAATATTACTAGCGATCTTTGATTTCTTTATGCGATAGGAACAACATTACTGAAATCACGACATCGGCTACATTAACATATGAGCGAAATTGAAGCGAATTTATTAAAAAATTTCTCACTTGCACGACTAGTTCAATAGTGCTGCTAAATATGCGTGTGGCTACATTATGCGTATAGTAAACGGCGATGGATCTTGCTAATTCGTTGTTGAGCATGTGTACTGTAGCCATGTGATCGCCGAATATACGCCGGAATTTCGCTTGTAATGTAGCCATACCATGTTTTTCTCGTTTCGCTCTTCCAGTCGCATCGCAAATCGCTCCCTACTGTAGCCTCAGCCTTACAGATATCCATATGTGGTGGCAAGGCTTATTTACCATCCAATAACATGGGAAAACCATGACATAATACCACGCCTGTTTTCCTCGTTGTGTGTTTTCCTCGAAAAGTTTAACAGGGGTACCTATAGTAGACCAACATTTCGTCAGTAAATTTAAAACCCTGTTGTTCCATCTGATCCCATCTACCGAGCATAATCCAGACTCCGGGATGCTACTGAAAAATTATGGCAAAACCCATGAGCACATCACACGATCTTGCAATCGAACCCAGGGCCCCATAGGCCTCAGTAGGTAATAACAAAATAGTGTTTGAAAATCACAAGTTCTGCCATTCATTCTTGTCTTTTATTTTCCAGCTGCCAGCAATGGGTTCGGTGGCATGTGCGGATTCTTCATCTTATCACCCATCCTACAAATGTTAGGAAGAAAAGTCGTCAATATCGTCAATATTTATGTATTTAGAAATATATAAGTATGTTTATCAGTTGTCTAGTACCCATAACACAAGCTCTGCTTAGCTTGGGACTAGATGGCGTTGTGTGATAGTTGTGGAATATTATTATTATTATTATTTCCTTTATTTAACTAAATACATATAAATTATATTTTTAAATATTAGAATACAAAAAATATAAACACATTTAAAAATATAAAAAATAGTAACCCACCGGTATCGGGAACAGGGTCCAAGCTACGGGCGGTCAGGGCTCCAGAGAGAGGAACCTCCTAACAATGCGGGCCGTGTCCAGAAGTACTGCTTTCTGAATCAAGCCCTTGATCCAGCCGCTCAACGAGAGCCTTCTCAGATGTTGGTCGAGGCTCTTGGCTATTAGTCCATTGGCTGTCACGACTATCGGCACAATGATCGCAGAGTCCACATCCCACATGTCGACAACCTCGCGAGCCAAGTCAAGATACTTGATTTGTTTATCTTTCTCGGCTTTCACGAGGTTCTCATCATGCGGAATGGTTATGTCAACAATCATTGCGCGCCGCTCTGATCGATCCACCACCACTATATCAGGCTTATTGGCAACAATAGTCCTGTCAGTGATGATGGATCGATCCCAATATAATGTGATATTACCATTTTCGAGAACTGGGTCGGGCACATACCTGTAGTACGGCACCTCCGATTCTACAAGGCTGTATTTCAGAGCAAGTTGCTGATGGATTATCCTGGCTACAAGGTTGTGTCTATGCAAGTACTCTCCGTTAGCCAGACGAGAACACCCGGAGATAATATGCCTGATTGATTCTCCCGGCCGGTGGCATGCCCGACAGATGTCAACCGTGCCGTCTTTCACAATAAATCTCCGGTAATTATTCGTCATCATAACTTCGTCCATAATTGCACAGACAAAACCTTCGGTTTCTCCAAAGAAGTCACCGAAACGTAGCCAGGCTACGGACGCTAGTAGGTCTACATCAGGTCCATGTAGGGCCCGGAAAAAGCGTCCGTGAAGCTCCTTACTCTGCGATACCTCCATGCGATCATTAGTGTCAAGTACTACTGGCTTGCACCAGTTCTCTTTAGCCAAGGAGAGCGGAGTGAGGCCCTTGTCGACCGTGATTACATCTCGATGCATCCCCACGTCAGTTTCTAGGAAATATTCCCTGAGACTGCATATCTCGCGATTGTGGAGGGTCTTAGCGTTTAAAAACCCTCGACCTCAACATTTTCGCGGGATATACAGCCTCATTACCGATGACCGTGGGTGATGCATTCGATTTGCAGTCAGCAGCGTACGGACCTTCCTATCCAGGGCGTCGAGTTCGGTCTGAGTCCATTTGAGTATGCCGAAAGAGTACATCAAAACCGGCATGACCCAATCATTGAAGGCGCGCACCTTGTTTCCGCCTGATAGAAGACTATTAAGTACTTTTTTCAGGCGGCCAAAGAAGCGCTCCTTCAACAATTGCTTCATGTCAGTAACATTGATGCCTAACGCTTCCGACATACCCAAATACTTATAGGTTTCGGATGCGGAGAGGGCTCTAAGATTTGTGGAATCTGAGAGTTGGGTTCCCACGGATTCCACAATCTCCCCTCGCTTTACATGCATGACCGCACATTTGTCCACACCAAATTCCATCCTGATGGCGCTACTGAAAGTTTGAGTTGCTTTCAGTAGCTCCATCAGTTGCAAATTGTTGGGGGCAAAGAGTTTTAGGTCATCCATGTAGAGGAGGTGCGATATAACCTGACCACCTCTCCTCAGCCGATAGCCTAGACCTGAATCCTCCAGCAGTGTGCTTAGAGGATTCAAGGCTAAGCAGAACCAAAGCGGACTCAAACTGTCACCCTGGAATATGCCTCGTTCGATCCTTATGGGTTCGCTATTCCTCTGAATATTTCGACATCCTGGATAGCGAAGGACCGTCCTCCACTGCCCCATACATGACATCAGGAAGGTGCGCAGAGTTGTATCTACTTTATACAACTCCAACACCCTCATGAGCCATGTAGCCACCGAGTCATAGGCCTTCTTATAATCTATCCAACATGTCGACAGATCCTTTCTGGAACGGCGAACCTGTTGGCTAATGGTCATATCAATGAGGAGTAGCTCCTTAGCACCGCGATATCCGATGTACGTTTGCCCCGCACGGCCCCGCTGAATTTGCGATTTAGGTGTGCACCAATGCAATGTACTCGCCTCTAGGAGTATATGTACCGATTTCTTTTTCAATGTACCTCTGTACTTTTGAAGAAATATGCATAAAAAGGGGGCCGTGCCAGCCAAACGTTTTCAGCACGGCCCCCGTGTAACTTGAAAAATATAAAGCGTATTAAAAAGGTTCCTAAACTCAAGGATTGTACTCTATTAACACGTTATATGTACCGTAACAGATATTGTGAATTCGTAATAACAAATAATATATAGATGTGGAAAGGGGGCCGTGCTGGAAAAAAAAATATAAGAAAATATCTAAAAAAGACAAAACAACCTTAGCCAAAAACTATTAAAATATAATTGATGTTTGGCAAGTAACATATGTACCGCATTGGTTTCTCATACAACTTGCAAAATTTAAAAAATAAACCAATTTTAGTTTATTCAGCACGGCCCTCTATAGTTGCCTATATCTTTTTAAATATGACATGTTTGTTTACAAAATTCGACTTCCTAAATTATGTATAGGAGTACATTCGTTCCCAATAAATTGCGATTCTGCTGTATTAGTACTTTAAAAGATAAATTGGATCAAAAATATCATATAATACAACTGATAGGGTGACCATGGTTCCATATATTAGGTACATATATTCTAAGGCCGCCCATTGTATGTTTTGTAGTAATAAGTGTTTTTTTTTGTTATGTATTTTCTGGTGTACAATAAAGTATATATAAATAAATCACAGATATATTTTCAATAAATCACACGGATTGAACCGTACATTACAATAAAATTACAGATTCATTACATTTCACAGATTAGTTACGTTTACCTATAGAATAATCACAGAAAACTATAACTATGTGTCACTAACACTACAGAGCTCCACATCTATATATTATTTGTTATTACGAATTCACAATATCTGTTACGGTACATATAACGTGTTAATAGAGTACATTCCTTGAGTTTAGGAACCTTTTTAATACGCTTTATATTTTTCAAGTTACACGGGGGCCGTGCTGAAAACGTTTGGCTGGCACGGCCCCCTTATATTTATATTTTATATTTTTACAATTTTAAGAAAGCTTACAGACTAATACACAAAATGGTAACGAAATAATTAACAACTGACAATTGCTAATTACAAGCTTCCACATTTAAATTACAATGTTATAAAATGAAGATTAAAGAAAAAAGGCATGGAAAAGAGGGTGAGTGTCAAAATGAAGGGACCAAACCTCCTATGTCTGTCATACATATGTAAAAAGATAATACCATTATTCTACTATTTATACCTTTGCTATAATTTTAGCTACCTCATCATATACATAATATTTTAACAAAATGCTTGGTCCCTCCATCATGATATCAAGATGGAGGGACCAAACTGATAGACTACTCCCGGGCGGTTTATTTTCGATCTTCGAAGGATAAATATTTAATACCTATTTACTACCTTCTAATCGTGCAATATTTCTTACGTTAAAGTTTATTTTAACTAGCCAAAAAAAATAAAGAAATAGGTTAGTAGGTACAACATACAAATTTTAATCGTAGTAGCATTAATAAAGGCGTTTTTTTTAAATAAGAATAGCACAAAAAATATCTAGCTAATATAAAATGTATCTTTAGTTTTTAATTATTATTATTTCTTGGTTCATTTTATTTAATTCTTGTAATACTTAATATAGGTAAACACAGAAAAATATTAAAGGAAAACATAGTCGATGGATTGCACTGTAGTGAAGCTGTTTGCGATAACAAAAAAAAAACAATAAATAGTAATAATTAAAAACTAAAGATACATTTTATATTAGCTAGATATGTTTGTGCTATAGGTACTTATTTAAAAAAAAAACGCCTTTATTAATGCTACTACGATTAAAATTTGTACACACAGCATCAGAGAAAAGGAACCCCGCCAAGACTTAAAGAATATCGGCCGAGCGACGGCGGGCGCGTCACTTGACCAGCCCCGCCGCCGCGCGCCGCACTCATCTTTGCCTGAGCATCCACCGATCCCACTCAAATATTATTGCAAGTTTTTAATAATTATAATATGTTATTTTTTCGGCTTCTGGCCGAACCGTATACCAAGAATAACTTACAAAAAGACACTTTACGTGCGGTTAAGGATACGAACCCGCATCACCAGGTGCCAATCGATCATCTTCTATACCGTGCCTTATACCACTAGGCTATTGACTCAGTTAACATCTCAACAAAAATTCGAATAGCATTACTCATTTTATCGAACAAGGTAGATAACGGTCTAATTTTCTAGATATTAAGGTTTAAATTTCAACTTCCACCACATGTTATTATAAAAACCACCGCATTGTTAAGCCGCAGTCTTAACCACTAAACCAACACACCATTTACGTTGCACTAAAAACATAAATGGTTTGATGTCATTACCAACGGGGGTTTCTTTTCTTTGAAGCTTACTGTACGTTGTACCTACTCATTTCTTTAATTTTTTTTTGGCTAGTTAAAATAAACTTTAACGTAAGAAATATTGCACGATTAGAAGGTAGTAAATAGGTATTAAATATTAATTATCCTTCGAAGATCGAAAATAAACCGCCCGGGAGTAGTCTATCAGTTTGGTCCCTCCATCTTGATATCATGATGGAGGGACCAAGCATTTTGTTAAAATATTATGTATATGATGAGGTAGCTAAAATTATAGCAAAGGTAGGAAATAGTAGATTAATGGTATTATTTTTTTATATATGTATGACAGACATAGGAGGTTTGGTCCCTTCATTTTGACGCTCACGTTATTCAGTATGAAATAAGAAGTTTTAGGTTTGTCTAAAAACTGACGACAATGACGATGAAAAACTAATGAATTATAACTACTCAAAATATCTTGATTATCGTGTTATCCACAACTAGGAACTGTAGTTAAATCTCACATCAACATATATAATGTGTCAACCACTCGAGGGTTGGATGGGATAAGGGGCAGGAGAATGATGACTAGCTGTCACGACATTTGACATAATTCTCCGAATCTTATAAATCAGAGGTTAGTCTTGTGCTGTCGTCAAAGTTGTCGAGTTATAACAAAACGCGTTTGCAAAAATCAATTATAATAGAAAACAAAAAAAAAAAACAAAATGAATTATTTGATCAAATAACTTCTTCCACTTTGTACTATCACTGACCGTTTGCAAGAAACAATAATTTAAAAAGGGGTTAAGTACTTGCCTTCTTGTAAGTATACTTGTCAAATTAGCTATTGTTGTTATTATGGAGTTATTTGTATTATGGTAGAGAACTGGTGGGCTTTTTAGGAACTTATGTAAGGTATTCGGTTTTAGGGAGTTTGCTTAGTAAATCCCATGAAAATGAGCGCTAATTTAATTTTGCACGATAGGACACAAGTTACTATGGGCATAGTCAAAGCAACAATTGTCTAAAAATAAAATCATTCCTTTATTTAATTGGAAATTCTCTTTGACCTATGATGTGTCATATCATGCTAAATTATTATAAAAGCGTATTAGGCAAAGCGCACCATGGATGGTCATTTAAATGCGGATTCTTATAGATGTTCTGTAGGGGAAGTATTCGGCCACACTAACACATTGCAATTTTTTAATTATTAAAATAATCTACTCTCCTTTTTGAAATAGGTGATAAGTCTAGAAAAAAATGGCGTCAAAAGCACCAGAAACACGTTTACCATAGAAATATCCCGGTATTAGAAACACCGAATTTTTGTTCTTAAAAATATTAGGCACAGAACCGTAACTTATATCAATGCGATATTAACATGACTGGCGTGCTTTAGTAATAAGGGGGCGTTCAAGTATTACGTAACGCAATTTGGGGAGAGGGGGTCTTGTAAAACGTTACGATGCTTTACAAGGGCGAGAGGGTTTTCGAACAACGCGTTATACAGGGTGGGTAAGAAATCGTGGATCAAACGAAACAAAACGATAGTTGGGTTATTTGCAGCAAAAAAAAAAACAAAAAAAAAAAATTTCAAATATCATCACTACAAGTGCTTTTATCACAGGTACCATGATTTATCATGTATTGGCACTTTTTTCAATATCTTTTAAGTCTCACAAAAAAATATTTGTAACTTTAGAACCTTACGTTAACACTGAAATTATCATAACTTTTAAGGAAATCAAGTTAGGGTTCTGTCACAGAGAATTTTTTTACTGCAAATAACCCCAACTGTCGCCCTGGTTATATTGTATTTTCTGTATAACATTGTATTTTTTATTAAAAGGTAGGGAATTAAAGTCAAGTAAAATAAAAAATATACGCATGTATTGCGAGTTACAAATCTCTTGTTTTATTTATTACTAGCGGCCCGTCCCGGCTTCGCACGGGTGGGAAAAAAAAGAAAAAAAAGCCTATATTAATCAGTGATAATGTAGCATTCAAATGGTGAAAGAATTTTTAAAATCGGTCTAGTACTTTTTGAGCCAATTCGTTACAAACATACATACAAATCTTTCCTCTTTATAATATTAGTATAGATTACCGCAAGTGCGATTATACCATAAAAAAGGTATTTTCGCGACTTTCCAGAACTTTGCGCAACATAATTGTAAGTTTTAGGTAAAAATGGTCACTTGGGTGTTACGTATCGTTTAGGGAGGGGGGGGGGGGGGTACAGAAAACGTCACGGCTCGTTACATTTCAAAAATCTTCAAAAATTGCGTTACGTAATACTTGAACGCCCCCTAAGAAAAATATACGCTATACAAGTAGCTACCTAACACCAAGGAGTAGTAAGTAAATGGAGTACTAAGTGTGAATGAATGTTGCCATGACAGTCTCACGTTGTACCACGGCGAATGACGCGCCGAACGATCGTCCGATTCCGTTTCGTCCCTCCAACGCGATTCGGATCTATGGAGAAATAAACATTTTAGCACTCCTTTTGCTTACTATTCTGTGGTGCAGTAAAAAGCTTCGCCAGTCATGTTTTGGGCAGTTAATGCGTCGTCAGTGTATATTTAATCATATTTCCTTGCAAACGGCCTGACACTCCTACCCTAACTTTGACAGAGGCAGACTTACATGACGCCGTCCCGCCCGTTCGCCATCCATCTGCAAATAAACAACACCCGAATATCTCGTACAATACACGGACCTTCAATGTCATATCACGTTTATCTCTAAAACATTTTTTTTTTACTTTTTATTTTAATTTATGAACGTATTTCTAATGATATCTGATAACTTACGCAGCCACGACGCGTTGTCCCCGTATCACATCTATGGAGCATACAAAGTTATGTGAGAATTGTAGGTATTTATAGTTTAATAAATAATACATGATATATGGAATTTGCTATATTATAAATAGACTTAGTATGTGTAATCGTGATTCAAAGATGAATATTTTCATGATTAATTAAATTCGATAATATTAATTCCTAAGACAAATTATGAGGCTTTGATAAAATAGACACGTAGGTTAAGTATTTATACCGTATTGTGATTGGGTTTATTTACAGACTCAAATGCTACATGCACAAACACACAGACCTGTGCGATTATAAAGTATCTGTATGTACAAATATCTACCGTGCAGGAATCTAACCTACAATCCATTGTGCAGAGACCGATAACTCAGCCACCGCGACAAACAAGGCCCTAAAATCACGAGCCCAAGTTTTTGGCGAGTATTAAAGTGCTAATTGAATATTACAGAATAAATACAAACAATGAACACCAGTTTCTTAAAATAAATGCTCTATTCTCTACTCTACTAGATTATAAGGGTAATTTAAAGTTATCGTCATTGAGGACTTACGTCAATCTAATCACGTTAGCTCGACCAAATGCGGCCCGAAACAGCTGGGAGTCCACGTTATTGTTCTATATTATATCGTTATTTGTCATAAATCTATATTTTTTCCCCTAAAAACATGTAAATTCCATTTACTGGCATATCTGGAGAATCTATACCTAAACAGATATGTAAAGTATCTCATTAGTTTTTTTTCTAAAAGTAGCAATCGTGTATATTTGATACGAAGCTAGTATGGAGTTGATTAACAAATAGAGTGGTAACTGACGAACAAACATGCATGCTGAACGGACTATTAGGCTCAGCATGACAGTAAAAAAATGCGAGATTTCGCCGTAAGTTTCTAAAATAAATCATAATTTGAACAAAAAGTAGCTTAGCACTCCATTTGCTAACTACTCTGTAATCTAATGAATCTACTACTACTATATTCAGTGTAATAATCCACCCACATTTCAACAGTCGGTGGGCCTATTGTCATCAATCGGGCGTAAATCCAAGCCAATGTGGGTGTACTATATACAACACCACTACCTAAACCTGAGGGACATACAGGTGTGGTGTTATTGTTAAAAAAAATCTATTAAACCACTCACCATAACGAAACCATCAGTCACGAAAAGAAAAAATCACGCATCATCGACAGCACGACTTCACCCAGTGCTCAGCACGGGCCTCGCTTTTCTTGTGCTAATCCCCTCGCTCCTGTGCCAGCCTAATCCTGGTTCTACTACCCGCGATGGTAACAATGTCATCCGCCAATCTCGCCGCCAGACGACCGACACTTGGTCTCCTTGAACGCCGCTCGGTTACTGCCTTACATATTGTTATCACCTGCGCCCTGCCAGATGTCCTGCCCAACTCCATTTGAGTTCCGTAACTCGTTTTCCGGTATCGAAAACCTTCGTACGTCTGCGGAATTCGACTATAAGCCTTATGCCAAGCCTGGAATGCTCCATGGGTCTTTGTGCCACTCTCACCCAGTACACAGCCTCCTGCGTGAGTGCCCTCGTCTCAGCACCGTACGTCTTGGCTAGCCGAACAAACTGGCTTTCAGATATTGTGGAATTTTGGCCGATTTACCAAAGCCATTTAACACAAGCTGTATAAACCTGTTTGTGCTGCTCTTTTTTGATGCTCTTTGCCAAATGAAAGAATAAGAAATAAGATAGACGTACTGGTCCACCAACTCTCCAACATTTCAATTCAGACTTCGGTCACACAGATGGACACAAAAAGCGACTTAATTTAAAATATGTAGGTATAGATAGAAGCTTTTGTTTGGAATAATCGCTATGTGGGTATATTTATTGACTTCAATTTGGGAATTACCTAAAGGATTATAAAAGAAAACAACATTTATCCCTTTTGTATATACATTTATTGTTTTTTTTTTTTTTAATTTTAAATTATTGTTTACCAGATATATACTTTCAATATTATAATTATTTGCCTATCGAATATATACAACTTACAATAAACCTGAAGGTCCTTATGAACAACTACAATTGAGTCTTATTAACTAGGTGGAATCATTTCGTTTTAATAACTAGTTGAACGTCGCAACGTGAAAAATGCAATTTTCACACAAACGAATCTGATCGGTTAATTGGGCAAAATAAAAGTTGAAAGGAAAATTGCAAATGATACGTTTTTACCCTGAATTTGAAGCAGAAGAAAGTGTACTGCTCGTGTTTGTATCAATACTTTTTTAATAATTAGTAAAAAAAAAATACAACTCGACAACTTTTAGCCGTTGGTCTCAGCTGTTCGTGGATCTTTGACAGTCATTACGGGTTGTCAGAAACCCGAAAGTCTGACAAACCAGTTTTACCAACCCAGTAACTGGGTTGTGGAGGTTAGATAGGCAGTCGCTCCATGTAAAATACTGATACTCAGCTGCATCCGTTTAGACTGGAAACCGACCTCAACATAGTTGGGAAAAGGCTAGGCAGATGATGGATGAACTCGACTACTTTTAATGTGGTCAGTCTTTTGGTCACGGTTTTTAGTGATCTATAGTTTGGAGCTCGAGTAGCTTCGCATACATAGAACTCAAAATAGATTAGCATTATAATGCGGTCGACGAGAGAATGCGTTCTTGACACCTGATCTGTCAGTTTCAAACAAATTACATGCGTGTTTTGCGAATTTGAACTTTATTAGGTACACTAGAATTGTCGTAAAATAGGTGTCAGGAACGCATTCTGTCGACGGCCGGACTGTAAAAATAAACTTCGAAACTTCACGGACCTTGTAGATTTGTCTATATAAAAAAAAACAAGTTGATTAGTTACACCATTTATAACTCAAGAACTGCTGGACCGATTTTTATGATCTTTGATTTGTTAGATTTGTTTCCGCCCCGAATAGCAGAATAACTATTAAAACATTGGAAAGTAACACGAAAAACAAAATTATGAAGATAATTCATTTTCTCATACATTTTGTATGGAACGGATTGACTGATTTCGATAATAGTTAGGGAGGCGAATAGGGGAATTTTCGGTAATACTCGAGCGTGGCAGTTTGAGATATGAGAGATACCTTAGACCTAATAGAACAACCTTGTAAAGTATTTAGCTCTATATGTAGTGACGCGCGCCTAGGATAGACGATCAGATTAGTAAAAAAAAATCGATAGTCTGAAATACTCGAGCGCGTCAGATTAAGATATTGGGGGTTGATTTTAGTGTTTTAAGACTAAATTTAACTAATCTGACGATAAGTCCTTGCCGCCGCCGAGTTATAGGGTCGCGAACTTGTAAAAAAAAAACGTTAATCCGGCATTCTCGAGCGCGATTTTTTATTTTTTTATTTTGAAGAATATATTCTAAAACTCACTAAAAATACAAAATCTGCCGGTTTCCGCATGACCAGAAGTGTGGAGGAGCCATTTCGTCTTCCGAAAAACGCGTTGCGGCATATAAGTCGCGAACGATTCATCTTACAAAAAAAAAGTTTAAGTAAACAAAAAAGGTAATTTTATTTTACACAAAAAAGGTCTCTTTACATTTTTGTCCAAAGTTAAAACTTTTTGACTTGAAGCATCATAAAAACTCAAACTCCCGGTTTTTTGAGTGTATCTCGAAAACTGAGGGTGTTAAAAAAAATTGATATGAAATAACGATAATTAAATTATGTGACTTTTATTATATCTCACAATTTTTTTTTTTTCTAAAGCTTCTCGACAATTTTCGTGAACTCGGAAAAAGCTACGCGTATCTGTATACAAAAGTATTATTAACATGTACAGTTTCATATATATTATTCAATAGCCTGTTGATCCTCAAATTGTTTTTGGACGTACCGTAAGCAAAACGAAGTGAAGAATTGAAGCAAAAAAGAGGAATTTGCCATAAACATGTAATACAGACTGAGCGCTTCGCGGAAATATGCCGTCCTACCAGTATTTTTCCTTTATTTCGCAACATTGATGGTGGGGAAAGAATCGGTAGAAGGGAATTTTCGGTACACTCTATATATATATAGGTATATATATATATATATATATATCTATACTTATAATAAATCTGTAGAGAGGTCAATTCTGTACATGAAATATATTTCCAAAATAACTATCAGCGGGTGATAAGTGATCGATACTGACGCCAAAAATGCAATCAGTAAAATTTTTGTCTGTCTGTCTGTCTGTATGTTCGTTATAGAAACAAAAACCACTCGACGGATTTCAACGAAACTTGGTACAATTGTTCTTCATACTCCTGGGCAGGTTATAGTATACTTTTCATCACGCTACGATCAATAGAAGCAGAGCAGTGAAGGGAAATGTTGGGAAAACAGGATTTCTTTTTAGGTGAAGTAGTAATAGGTTAGTAGTAGTTAGTTAGTAGTAGGTAAGTTTTGGTTAATTTATGTTCAGTTTTTTTTTTAACCGACTTCAAAAAGGAGGAGGTTATCAATTTTTTTTATGTTTGTTACCTCAGTACGCCGTCATTTATGAACCGATTTGGAATTTTTTTTTTTATTTGAAAGGATATGCTTCCAGATTGGTCCCATTTTTTTCAAAATCCAGTTCTGATGATGGGATCCATAAGGAATTGAGGGAACTCCTCAAATATTATAGGCATACATATAGCAATTTTGGTATTTTCATCAACATGTCAAGCATTTGCATTCAAAAAGTATGATTTGGTGAAGTGGAACTGATGAAGGAGACCACAGATAGCCACAGGAACTCTTCAATGATAATAAGTATTTCACGGGTGGCAATAAGATATCTCGATTAAGATAGTTAAGCGACTATGACGAAGCAAATTTAAATAAATGGTTCTGACGAAAATGGTACCATCAAACCGATCTGATGATGAAGCTGGAAGGTAGGTACCGGAACTTCGTAATAAAACCATGTATTCTAGCCGTGTTTGGGCTTATTGGAATTGTCATGAGATGCACTCTGACTATAAAAAGTAAAAAATAAAACTTTTTAACAAAAAAAACAACCGACTTCAAAAAAAAAACACTACAAAGTGTAAAATAACTTTAATTTTAATTTTGGAAATCGGTGTCTTTGTTTTTGTATTTACGTTTTTGCCACCGACTTCCAAAATTAAAATTAAAGTTATTTTACACTTTGTAGTGTTTTTTTTTTGAAGTCGGTTGTTTTTTTTTGTTATTTAATATTAAGTAGGTATAAGCGTAGGTACTTTTATTAATTATAGGTATAGGTATTATTAATTATAGTAGTTATAGGTATTTAGTTTTAAGTGAAGTAGGTTTTATTATATATTATTTTATATATTAGACGTAGTTATATATTTTTAGTTATTCAAGCCCCAGGCGGACGCCGGCATCCGCCCGCTATTGTCTTGAAAAACGCGTTGAATGAGAAATACGCGTTCTCAAGAATCGGCAGAAGAAAGAGCACATCGGTTAAACTCTATGAGAGTTAGTGCCTCAATTTCCGGAAGTCATTATTCCACGCGGACGAAGTCGCTGGCAAAAGCTAGTATATATATATGTTTATGGTCCCCTACCGTAGACCTATGTGCCCTCAGTATAACGACGATTGAAGAGAGAGAAAAGACCCGACGGTATATTTCTCGAATGTGCTGGAAACCTTGATGAATTGTATTGAGCAAAAATGTAAAGGTCATACATAACAATACAATTATAATACAATTTGTATTTCATTTCATTTTTTTTATACAATAAATAATACAATTCGTACTACATTTCATCTACATTTACGTTGGTTGTATCTATCGCTTTATTGTCATTCTTAAATTCTCCGTTTTATCAAGGAGAAAGAAAGGAAAAAAAAGAAACCAAAAAACCTTTTTCGATCAGATTAAGAGAACCCACCAACATTTTTGTCAGATTAAGGAAATATGCTTTCAGGATACCGAGATAAACCTCCCCTATGAAAATCTGACGCGCTCGAGTATTTCAAAAAAACTTTTTTTTTTTGCATTTTCAAAAATTCATCACAACTTATCGTCACGCCGAAATCGTCAGTTTTTTTAAAGGGAGCTTCCTTGGGGCCTACTTAACACCCCTTCCGAAAATCTGACGCGCTCGAGTAAATTTTTTTTTTTTGCATTTTTGACTACTTTATATGCCTACCCCCACCACGCAAACCGGCAGATTAGTATACCGTTGTTATCAGAGGCACTTGGGGCAAACGTAGTATGAATATCTGACGCGCTCGAGAATGCCCAAGTAACTGTTTTTTTTAACATTTTTGAAAAACCGTACACGCAAAGCCCACCGCTAAAATGGTTTTTACCATAAGAGCTTTTCTTTTCGAAATAATTTTATCTTTCGATTTTGATAGGTCTCGACGGCGCCGTTGAATTACGCCATTTAGCTACCTCGCCTCCCTAACTATAATGATTCTGAGACGGTACGAAGTTCGCCCGGGTGAGCTAGTATCATATATAACGCAGAATCTACAAAACGATGTTTATAATGCTTAAAATATCTTGACATCCGAGTGCCATTATGCCAACTAGATTATTTATACCAAAATCATACCTTTAAAACATGGAATAGGTCAGTCAGTCCAGTCCATTCCCCATAATTTTATAATTTTCTATCATTGAAAAACTAGATCAGATTTTAAAACAATCTGTTCAGCATAGCAGCTATTCACAACTACACTATACGCTTCCGTACCGTATCGAACAAATAATGTTCTGAATCAAATAATGTTATCGTAGGAGTCCTCTAAACACTGTTCACAAGTCCAAAATCCAAAAATGTTGTCAGTTTAAAACAAATAGACGATCACTATTCTTCCAACAGGTTATTGAAATGTTTCATTTTCGATACGATAGCTTGTCGTATGGTTGTGAATTAGGGTGCAGTTATTCAGTGAGTGTCAAAATGAAGGGACCAAACCTCCTATGTCTGTCATACATATGTAAAAAGATAATACCATTATTCTACTATTTATACCTTTGCTATAATTTTAGCTACCTCATCATATACATAATATTTTAACAAAATGCTTGGTCCCTCCATCATGATATCAAGATGGAGGGACCAAACTGATAGACTACTCCCGGGCGGTTTATTTTCGATCTTCGAAGGATAAATATTTAATACCTATTTACTACCTTCTAATCGTGCAATATTTCTTACGTTAAAGTTTATTTTAACTAGCCAAAAAAAATAAAGAAATAGGTTAGTAGGTACAACATACAAATTTTAATCGTAGTAGCATTAATAAAGGCGTTTTTTTTAAATAAGAATAGCACAAAAAATATCTAGCTAATATAAAATGTATCTTTAGTTTTTAATTATTATTATTTCTTGGTTCATTTTATTTAATTCTTGTAATACTTAATATAGGTAAACACAGAAAAATATTAAAGGAAAACATAGTCGATGGATTGCACTGTAGTGAAGCTGTTTGCGATAACAAAAAAAAAACAATAAATAGTAATAATTAAAAACTAAAGATACATTTTATATTAGCTAGATATGTTTGTGCTATAGGTACTTATTTAAAAAAAAAACGCCTTTATTAATGCTACTACGATTAAAATTTGTACACACAGCATCAGAGAAAAGGAACCCCGCCAAGACTTAAAGAATATCGGCCGAGCGACGGCGGGCGCGTCACTTGACCAGCCCCGCCGCCGCGCGCCGCACTCATCTTTGCCTGAGCATCCACCGATCCCACTCAAATATTATTGCAAGTTTTTAATAATTATAATATGTTATTTTTTCGGCTTCTGGCCGAACCGTATACCAAGAATAACTTACAAAAAGACACTTTACGTGCGGTTAAGGATACGAACCCGCATCACCAGGTGCCAATCGATCATCTTCTATACCGTGCCTTATACCACTAGGCTATTGACTCAGTTAACATCTCAACAAAAATTCGAATAGCATTACTCATTTTATCGAACAAGGTAGATAACGGTCTAATTTTCTAGATATTAAGGTTTAAATTTCAACTTCCACCACATGTTATTATAAAAACCACCGCATTGTTAAGCCGCAGTCTTAACCACTAAACCAACACACCATTTACGTTGCACTAAAAACATAAATGGTTTGATGTCATTACCAACGGGGGTTTCTTTTCTTTGAAGCTTACTGTACGTTGTACCTACTCATTTCTTTAATTTTTTTTTGGCTAGTTAAAATAAACTTTAACGTAAGAAATATTGCACGATTAGAAGGTAGTAAATAGGTATTAAATATTAATTATCCTTCGAAGATCGAAAATAAACCGCCCGGGAGTAGTCTATCAGTTTGGTCCCTCCATCTTGATATCATGATGGAGGGACCAAGCATTTTGTTAAAATATTATGTATATGATGAGGTAGCTAAAATTATAGCAAAGGTAGGAAATAGTAGATTAATGGTATTATTTTTTTATATATGTATGACAGACATAGGAGGTTTGGTCCCTTCATTTTGACGCTCACGAAAAGAGGTAGGTATGCCGCGATAAACCACAAACGAATTTCACCCATTGAAATATTCCTTACTCAAGATTTTCCTGATTCTTAACGCACTTGTACAAAATAAGTCAATTTCTAAATGCGATGGTAGGTTGTTGAATAATATTGCACTGCGTATAGAAAAAGCGTTACGCCTATAATTTGTCATTGTAAACGGTACTTGTAATAATGGTCGTAATCTTAGGTTATTTTGATTGGTGCGAAGATAAATTTTACTGAGTAAATCGGGACAATCGATTGATCCATTAGCAATGTTGACAAGAAAACAAATATCATTAATATTACGCCTTAATTCTAATGGTAAGAAGTGATAACGCTTACACCGGTGTGCATAGCCGTCTGAAAGCTGCTGCGCCTTGAAATCTAGGTATCTCATAAATTTCCTCTGAATTAACTCAATACGAGATTTATACGTTTCATACTGGGGGTTCCATACTTGGGAAGCATACTCAAGGGTACTGCGCACGTAAGAACAGTAAAGCACCTTTACTGGTTTTAGAGAAAGAAAGTCAGAACAAGTTCGTATTATGAATCCCATAGCTTTGGAGGCTTTCTTTATGATGGATTCTATATGTTCGTCAAAAATTAGTTTACTGTCATGTATCACGCCAAGATCTCTAACACTATGCAGTTTATTTATGAAGTGACCATCTAATTTATACGCAGAATCAAATTAAACGTCTTTGCCGCGTAAACGGTACATGAAAACATTTAGACACGTTAAGTTGCAGTTTATTATACTTGCAATAAACCACAAACCTGTCCAGATCGGACTGGAGTTGCTCAGCGTCAGATAATGTACGTACTAATTTAAGGATCTTCATATCGTCTGCGTATAAAAGTATGTGTGTGTTTCTAAAACAGGTTTTAATGTCTAAAATAAATATAATAAATAATAACGGACCCAAGATCGAACCTTGGGGGACTCCTGAAGGGATCGAATTCCATCGAGACGTATATCCCCGTAACACGACAGCCTGTGATCTATTTTTTATATACGACGAAAACCATCGAAACAAATCACCGTGTATTCCTATAGACAATAACTTCTGTTGAAGCACGCGATGATCTATCCTGTCAAAACATTTACTATAGTCGGTGTAAATCACGTCTACCTGATGACCTCCCTCCATTCCATCTGTTATTATGTCATTGGACAATACTAAGTTGGTGGTAGTAGACCGTTTTCTGAGAAATCCATGCTGCTCATTACTAAAGTGATTTTTCATAGCCGA
Organism: Globia sparganii; assembly: GCA_949316385.1. Lineage (NCBI taxonomy): Eukaryota > Metazoa > Arthropoda > Insecta > Lepidoptera > Noctuidae > Globia > Globia sparganii. The sequence goes on from OX438677.1 coordinate 4,023,831, forward strand.
GTAAATTTCTGAATACACTAGTCTCTCTAAAACTTTTGAAAAAAGACATAATTTAGATATAGGCCGATAGTTCTGTACGTCGGATTTGTCTCCTTTTTTGAAAATAGGTGTGACAAAGGCAGACTTCCATATATTAGGTACGACACCACATTTCAACGACCATTCAAACAAAAAACAGATGGGTGCCACTAGGCTCTCTGCACAGTTTATTATGAAAATAGGAGGGATCATATCTGGTCCACCCGATTTCGACGGATCCAGATTTTTAAGTAGTTTTAATACTCGATCCGGAGAAACTGTAACCGAGCTCAGACATACTGATGTAGTAGAATGCGTATCAAAATTCAAATTCATATCACTTGAAGAAGTGTTCTGAAAGGTTGACTGAAAGTAAGAGGCAAAAAGTTCAGTGACACTCTCACCTGTGTCTGCGGTCCTATCCATATAGTGAAATGCTTTAGGCAAGGTGTTGTTACGCCTTTTACTCTTCACGTATGACCAAAATAGTTTAGGGTTAGCGACGATTGAGGCTTCTATTTTTGTCATATAAGCAGAAAAACATTCTTTCTCTAGCTGCTTAGCGCGGCTTCGCAAAAGAACAAAAGAGTGATAATCCGATATGTTACCGTATATTTTATGTTTTTGATGATGTTTATATTTTCCATTTAAAACTTTAATCAATGCACGAGTGAACCATGGGGGATGAGCCGCTTTTTTAATTGTTTTAACTGGAATGTGTAAGTCCCTGAGTTCGTAAAGTTTATTATAAAAAAGGCAAACAGCTTGGTCCAGACATTCAGCAGTTAAAAACTCGCTCCAATCTACCCGATCCAATGCATTAATTATAGAAGGATAATCGGCTTGGTAGTAAAGGTACCTTGGGCTGTGTTTTGCAAAACATTTGTGTATCTCAATAAAATCAGCGTGTACAACTAATGGTTTGTGGTGTGAATCCACTGGAGTGGCAAGTGGGTCACAACATTCCATTACTTTTAGCAATCCATTTGAAAAAACAAGGTCTAATAATCTTCCATTAGTGTTACGCACTCCATTATATTGAGGCAAATTACAAGTGTTTATAGTATCAAAGAAATGTATAATGTGCTGGGAAGTCATACCTGTGGGGTTCAGTTCGGCACTGTCAATCTGGATGGGCCATTCTACATCCTTACCGAAGTTAAAATCACCAATTATAATAAAAATGTCCATTGGGTGAGAGGTTATCAGATTATTTAGGGTTTGATGAAAATTTTTTAGTTGGGTTGTGTATGAGTTGCCCGTATTTTCTTTACATAAATACAGCGAGCAGATATGAATATTATAACTTACAGTAGGTCTGGACCTCTTAAATGTGATGGTTACCCATAAGTCTTCCGCTGTGGTACGCCAGTCGTGTCTTTCGATAGCGGTCAAATCATTCCTCACTGCTATTAACACCCCACCACCCCGTGTTTGTGCTGTTCTACAATAATCACGGTCACGCCGCCATACAAGATACCGGTCGTCCATAACCTCACTATCGTTAATATTATCTGTTAACCAGGTCTCCGTAAATATAATAACGTCGTACGAATTTAATAAAATGTTACGATATAAACTATTTGTCTTCGTGCGCAGGCCTCGTACATTTTGGTAATAAATGTTAACCATTTTTGAACCACACAATAGCTACAAAATCGATTGTTTTAATAAGTCTGATTATGATGAAAAAATTCAGAAGAAACCAATAATAACATGATAGGATGCAGGTAGTAAGTAAAAAAGTATAGTAATATTCTAAGCACAGCAGCGCACAGCGACTTATGACACACATGTTTGAGAAGACTAAGACTAATGAGTTGCGATAAGGAACAATAGGAACGTTGTATTGCTGAATGGGCTTATGTATATAGGTAAGGCGATTAAAAATGTATCTTAAGGTGAATGTAATTAGATCTATAATGGCAAACCCATAAACAACCACATCATTATTCCATTTACGAATGAGTATTAAGTTTAACACGGAGCGACACGTTAACTTTTGGAATACACTAGTAGCACTCCGGATGATAGGGTTCTCAATCTTTTTCACATAATTTGGTTTAACACGAACCGAAACTGACGTAATGATGTTAGGAACACTATTTATTTTATTTTTATGAGATCCTTTTCTGTTTTCAACACCATTGGCGGCGACGTGTCGGTTTTTCTCACATGAATTTTCGAGTGCTTCACCCAGATATATTGAAAATTTGCTTCAGCTGCTGCCTTTTTAACTTTAGCCAATAAAGCTTTATTTTGCATTGTAAGGTGGTCGTTTACGTAAATGCGTTGATTTCCTGGCAGATTGATATGCCCTGTGAAAAGCGCAGAAGCTTTAAACGCCAGTCTAGCAGCTGCAATAAAGTCCTCCTTAACGTAGCGATTCAAGAAAGACACAATTATGGGCTTCGCATGGTCTTTTTCTCGTGTTGGAACTCTCGTAATAAAGTTGATCTGAGCTTTCGAGACTGGGTAATCAACTTTTGTGCCGATTTTTCCAATGAGCTCGAAATGGTTCTCGTGGTCGGTTTGAGGAATGCCTTTAATTTCAACGTTGTTTAATCTCGTCCACTGCTCCTTAGCGTTAGACTCCGCTTCAATTTTTTCTAATCGAGCCTGGATGTGATCTACTTGCTCCTGTACCTTCTCCACGCGAATAAGGCGAGTTTCTATGTCTTTAATTCTTCCATTAAACTCCTTCAGCTCCCGGTTAGTGTCACAAAGGGACGACTTGAAGCCAGCTAACTCAGTGCGCAGTTCAGCAATCTCATCTTTTAAGCACTCCAATGGGGCAAGTTTGTCCGCCAGAGATCTTATTTCCTTCAGTATAAGGGAATCTGTCTCAGGCCTTGGAGACACTGGGGCTTGGGCGGAGCTTGATAATTTGCATTTGCTGCAGCGCCATGTTAGTTTTCTGTCACCCAGTTTCCTGTAACCGGATTCTGTTATACCCGCACAGTGAAAGTGAAGCTCCCGATTGCAAACTGTGCAGTGGGCTCCATCGGATAGTGGCTCGTCGCACGCTCCACACGTAAGGGTATTCATGACTATGCACAACGTAGATATAGCAAAGTGCAACGCGTAATAGAAAAGTTTGGCAACCGTTGGAAATTCTTTAGACAACGCAGTATACCACAGGTAACGAAAGCGACCGTGCGAATTCGCGACAGAAGCGAAGCTTTTTATGCATATTTCTTCAAAAGTACAGAGGTACATTGAAAAAGAAACCGGTACATATACTCCTAGAGGCGAGTACATTGCATTGGTGCACACCTAAATCGCAAATTCAGCGGGGCCGTGCGGGGCAAACGTACATGAGATCCGTTCCTACATCCATTTTGAGAAGCAGACATGATGGAGTTGGTAGTTATATGTTTGTCTATTTTAGCTCTCAAAATGGATGTAAGAACTTTATAGACCGTCGGTAAACACGTGATCGGCCTATAATTTTTGGGTTCCGCGGTGCTACCGGATTTATGGAGCAGGTGGGTAATTCCTGTCGTTAGGAACTGGGGTAGCGAACCAGACTCCAAAGCAGTCTGGAAATGAGATGCCAAGCGAGCGTGTGACCTGGAGAAACATTTGATCCAAAAGTTGTGCAGCCCATCCGGCCCTGGAGACTTCCAATTAGGCAACGGACGGACTGCACAAGCTACATCTTGGGGGCAGATGGTAATAGCCCCCATTTCTGGTATTAGATCACAGGCTCGCTCGACTTCCCGAGTCCAATCACCTTCGGTGTGACTGACAGGCACCGACCAGATATTGCGCCAGTAAGAACACATGGCATCATCATCCGGCAGGCACGTGTCAGCCACACTTTGGTCCGGTCGCTCCCAACCCCTATAAACCCACCTTTTATCGCTCTGGAAGGTACGATTCTGAGTATATCGTTCTACTCGCCGCTTATAACGACGAATACGGTTCGCCCATGCATACACTTTCTGCTTCAGGAAGTCGATGCGCTCTGTGACACAAGACGTATAGTCTTGAGGACTAATATCAGTCCCCGAGAACGCCCGCCTCACAAAGCGCATCACTCTAGGGCGAGTATTGCCCTCCCTGAAGCAGATTAGTTTGCCGATGAGCGCTCTGGCCTCACCAATACGGCGTTCAATTCTGCACTGCCAAGGTGGTACAGCTAGATTCGGTCGTGTAGCTCTCGAGTCATTAGCAAATTTGACGTGAGCTACACGACATGCCGCTACAGCCGCGCAGTACAGAATCGAATGAGTATCGGTGAGATCTTCGCAGCCATCAAAATAGTTTGACAACTGCGAATCCAGAACCGCCACCAGCGCCCTATTTTTGTTATGCATGGGCAAACGAGGTAAGCGTGGTCTAAGTTCCGGCGACATGAAGCGATATTCCCGAATCGCATCCTCCAAAGCACTCCTCAATTCCTCATTACATTGGGTACTTACATTTGTAGCCCTGTCATTACTCCCCTCGTCAGCATGACTTGTATTGGACTGCGGTAGTACTACAGCAGTCTGCGACTGAGGGGCGATGACATGGCTACTCTGCATTTCACTTCGCAGGCGATCAAGTACAGTGTCATCCAACATATGATTACGCTGGATGACCCGCACCTGATCCGACAGTCGTTGTGCCGAAACGTTGACAGCTGGCTCAAGCACCTGAAAAAGAGAGAGCATCCGAGCACGGTACGCGGTCAGATTGTTTCCCCCCTCTGTAGCCCCATAGTATGAGTATGAGCGCATGACATTTTCATTGATGGATCGTGTCCATCTCATGTGCTGCACACTTCCGCCGGGAGCTGGGACCCTATCAGAGGCCGGTGGGCCTCGAGGTCCTAAGCCGTCTGGCGGCCGGCGTCCTCCCCGTCGACGAGCAGGTGGTGGCGTCGCACATTGGTTCAAGGGCGGAAAAAAGTCCTTTGTTTCAACCTTGTTTAAAATGTCTACAATTTGGTACACACATACTAGAATGTTAGTAGAAACAAGTCCTAAAATTAATACGGATAAATAATTATACAGTATTTAATTATATGATGCCAAAGTAGGGTGATCGAGAATTTACAAATTTCGTGCAAAAAATATTGTTATTTCAAGTATGAATAGAACCAAAATACTATAATTATCAACTTTCATTTTTAGTTTAGTCATAAGTTTATTGTGTGTATTAATAAAATAGTAAACATAATGTTATAATATAATGAATAATTACTTGCTATTACATTTTTAGTGAAGAAGGTCATTTGGAACCTTTTGTTTTCAATCATGAGATCATAACTAATCTCCGTTATCGACCGATACGTAATAATATACTTTCGGAGATTAATTAGACCCTATAGATTAAGAATACATTAGTTTTGGCTGCGATAACCTGCGATCTTGGAAATACCAGGTCCTTAACTAATTACGCTCTGTAATTAAGAAAAAGTACATTATATTAATAAGTGTTTCTAATGAGGGTAATTAACATTTTATCATATCGTGTAAGTATAAATAGCATTGAATGGTAGTTTTAACTTCACTTACAATTATTTTCTCTTACGATAACAGTGTTATTATAGTGATGGATAGCTTTACTATTGTCTATGCCGATTTAGTGGAAATCATAATATCAAGTAATCGTGAGATACATAAATGCCTCGAAAATTTAAAAGTTTTGTATCCACAGCTTACAGAAAGTGTTTGGAATCAAGTTTATGAAAAGTTAAGCCGTAATTTTCTACCCGTATTTACAAAAAAGTGGCAAACTGCAGCGAGAAATAAAAATGCTTTTATGGCAAAAAATGAACAGTGGCTGAAAAATATTTTTACCGTTGAGACATCTTCGGTGCAGACTGATGTGGTGAATTGTGACAGTAATGTTCCAGGGCCATCAAAACGCTCTCATAGAGGACGACCAGAAAAATCATTTGATGAATGTTGCGATCGAACAAAGCGATATAAAGTTAAAAGATTGTGTGAAAGCGTTCCTGAAGAAATGATTAAGAAAGCTGCCTCTAAGGTACTCGTACAAGAAGAATCATCGGATACTATCAAGTTTACTCCAGAAAAAGCGTTGGCATTATTACTTGATGCATCACTTTCGAAACATCAATATCAAGTACTGAGAAATGCAGCAAAAAGTATTGGTTGTGATATTTTTCCCGATTATCATAAAGTACTTGAAGTAAAAAGGCAATGCTACCCCACGGATATTGATGTAACGGAAAGCTACGCTTGTGTAAGTTTGCAGTCATTACTGGATCACACAACCAGAAGATTATTTGAAGTAATGTCTGAAGACGACCTTACACAGATTAGTGTAAATTCAACGTTTTTACACAAGTGGGGATGTGACGGATCATCAGGTCATGCTGAGTACAAACAGTCATTTATCGACGAAAATGTGTCAGATTCATATATGTTTTTGACATCATTAGTTGCACTGCGTCTGTATGAAAAGGAAAATAAATCTGTTGTGTATTGGACAAATGCAACTCCTTCTTCTACAAGGTGTTGTCGCCCGGTACAATTCCAATTTCAAAAAGAAACTACAGAATCTACGAAAAATGAAATTGCTAGAATGGAGTCTAAAATAGCAAACTTAAATGAAACTGTTATTAGTTTAAAGGAAAAGACTTACAAAGTCTACCATAAACTTGTGTTCACAATGATAGATGGCAAAATAGCGCAGACAGTTACGGACACATCATCATGTGCAGTGTGTTTTATATGCAAGTCAAAGCCATCAGAAATGAATAACCTTGACCAAGTGCGAAATAAAACTGTGGATACGGAGGCTCTCAAGGTCGGTTTATCCCCGCTTCACGCACGGATTAAATTTATGGAATGCATATTACATATTGCGTACAATATGTCATTTACCAGTTGGAGAACGAACGCAACTACCAAACAACAAAAAGATGAAGAGAAGAAAATAATCCAAAGTGAGCTGTTTCAACGTTTAGGTCTAAAAGTGGATTTTGTAAAGCAAGGAATGGGAACATCTAACGATGGAAATACGTCTAGAAGATTTTTCAATAATGCAGACATTGTAGCTGAAGTCACAAGAGTCGATAAAGAACTTATTCATCGGTTTGGTATAATATTGCAAACAATTAATTCTAGTGCATTAGTTGATTCGGATAAGTTTGGTAGTTATTGTTACGAGACTGCTGAACTATACGTAAGCCTGTACAGCTGGTATAATATGCCAAATACTGTGCATAAAATCTTGCTGCATGGCAAAGAAATAATAAGTGTTGCTGCCTTACCTATTGGGATGTTATCTGAGGAAGCTCAAGAAGCGCGAAATAAAGATTACCGCAATTATAGGTTAGGTCATTCAAGAAAATGTTCTCGTCTATCATGTAATGAAGATGTTATGAATATGCTCTTAGCTACCTCAGATCCCCTTATCAACAGTTTACGTGCAGTACCGAATAAAAAATACTATCCTCTTCACGATGATGCCAAAGCTTTATTAGTGGATAGCACCCATCTCTCAATCAATGTCTTCTCTATTTAATATTTAGTTTATTAATATTTATTTATTTAAAAATGCTGATTTAATTATATGAAATTCATGTGAAAAAATTTGATGAATATTTTCATGTTAATAAAAAAAAAATACGTGTTATATCTTTCTCTTTGTAAACTGGTACATCCATTATATCATTTTAATAAAGTATTATGAAGAAACGCAACGTCTTTTCATTTAAAAATAATATTTTCCGCATGCCCGTACTACCTGCACCACTGTGCGTCGTGGGCGGAGAGAAATACTCGTCGCTCGAGCTCGACGCAACTGCCACGGCCGGTGTCGTTACAGCACTCACAGTGAGACTGGGTACCGGCGGCGGCGAGGCGGAGCTGAGCGAAGAGTCCGGAGGTGGTGGGCGTGCTTGGCGTGCGGCTGATCTTGTCAACATATCTTCATTTTTCTATTTCTTGGTTATTGTCAGTGTTTTCCGTTCACTGGTTATTGTTTTATCGGAGGTGACATCTGTCATGTCACCTCCGACTCGATAGTTTCTGATATACATTACATTTTCTCTTTTCTGCCTTTTTTTTGGTTTTATATTGTTCTAAACGTTTCTGACTTGAATTTAAATGAAAAAGTATGTGTGTATCTGGGTCAAAATTACTTTAACGGTGAAAATTAAAAAAGTTGAAAAATTAAAAAATTAAAATTATTATTATTATTATTACTAGTTATTGGTTGGGTTATCTTCCCGTTAGCCAATAGCATTCCACTCCTGCCGATCGATTCTGTAAAAATTTCACCGTGAATAGTTAGGTGAAATGAGCTGTCAACAGTACCAATCCCTAGCATCAGGATGACACTGACAGCTCACTCTACGCTCACTTCACCTAAGTTTTCACGGTGAGATGGTTACAGAATCGCACTGCTGTTCACCGCGAGAATCATCCAAGGCCTCTCTATTGGTGGAATCTACATCCACGCCATGGTTATCTGTGAATATGTTGACTCTAAAAGAAGAGGGTACTCATACTTCACAACAAACAAAGCAAATCCAAGCAACCATAAAGGATCAGTATAGTAAAATATAATAACGTAGGTACCTAATGTTTAATAATGTACACACACAAATTTAATTTATTTTTTAACTAATTTTTATTTTTTTCTTTATATTAAAAAAAAATCCAGTTAAGTTTTCTAGGACAATGACTGTTGTCTAGGTATTGTATTCTGTGTTACTAGCTAGTTTTAAATACTTTAAATTGTAATCTGTGGAGAACGTAGTGGGTAGCATAATTGTTTTATAATGTAATATATAAGATACTAGCGATCCGCCCCGGCTTCGCACGGGTGCAATATTGATACTAAGTACAGGTATTTCAAGAATGCCAGCACGCGCCGCCGCGGCCGGTACCGCAGTAACCGCTATGTCCCTGCATTTTAAATATGTAATATCTTCGAAAATATTCATGTAAATTACATGCTGTAAAGGGCCATATTTATCTTTATTAAATGCACAATGTATTTAAGGTACTTAATTGGATAAGGATTAATGCTGTATTGCTTAAAATCGCTTCGTAAATAAGCCATTATTTCTCGTAAAAAGTAAAGGATAAAAAATGATTATTGTGGGTTATCCCTAACGTGACCATTTATTTTTTTTGTCAGAGCGGGACATCTGCAAAACTAAGTAATAAAAAAAAGCTTTTTACATTTTTTTTATTATAGAATCATTCAAAATAATCAAAGCAAATCAATAGTGGCATGAATTCTAGTTTTTATATTTATCGGCTGAACAAATTTGTTTTAAAATATCGGGTCTTGTTTTTAGGTAAGTGTGGAACTCAGTACATGACTTATTTATATTTATCTTCGTAATCAATATCGCTTTCATTACTGCGACACTCAACTGTGTTTTATCACTTGTCCATATTTTGTTCATTTGAGAAAAAACTCTTTCCACAGGCGCGTTACTTCCAGGCAGACACATAACGTACTCAATAAGCATGGAAAAGTTTGTTACATCAAGATTATTGGCACGAAAGTGCTGGAATAATTCGACCCAACGATTTGCAGTACAGACATTCTCGACATTCCAGCCAGAGATTTTTTCATCTGTCGCGAAGTTTAAAACAAGTGAAAACTCGTCGAAGACTTTTGTATCTTGGCTGCTGCTAATAAATCCTTGCGTGATTAGTAAATCCAGCACTTTCTGTACCTCCTCCCACGTAGGCACTTTTGTTAAATTTGCCCATTCAAACACTTCCAGTTCTTTGTTAAATTGACACCACTGCTCTAAGTATTCCCTGCTTGTTTTATAAAACTCAGCCGCCGCAGTTCTTACATTTTGCTGGTCAACTGCTGCTTCTTCTTGTAATTTTCCCAACAGGTTACGAACTACGTGGGGAAGGAAAATCGTATTTTCTTTTAGTGCCAGGTTATCTCGGAGACGATTAATTTCTTTGGCAGACTCTATAGCTGACATATTTTGGCCTTCGATTTTCAAAACAACTTCATGAATGGAAGCTGCTTGTGCGTGCAAGAAATATAACCACATTTCTGAGCTGGGGTTTTCGAAAAACTCCTTTAAAATATTTGGGCATTTGTCGATACTCAAAAAATAGTTTTTCAAAGGCTGAAACATTTTTATAACTCTTTCGAGTGCGGGCATTAACGCAAGCCACCTAGTTTTACTGTAGCCCAGCAGTTTGTGATACTCTGTCTCGGTAGAATTACAAAACTCTTTCAAAGCTTCTACTCGAACGCTGTAGATGTAAAAAAATGAGTAAATTTTCACTATTATGCATTCAAAGTCAACAGGAAGACAATCGGCGGCAGTTTTGATCGCGTTGTGGACTATGTGGGCTCCACATCCAATTCCAAGAAGCTGTCTGCCGACTGATTTGTTCAACTTTGAGTAAACGTTATTACTTCCTTTCCTATTCTTTCCCCCGAAGTTGCAGTTCGTATTATCTCCACAAAACGCAACAATTTTTTTATTCAAGTCATTCAAAGACAATACTTCCTTCAAATATTCAACAATAATATCTGATGTTTCGCCTGGCTGCTCCCGAAACTCTAGAACCTTGACTTTCACGCCTTCGTATGGAATAAAATAGCGAATCAAAACTGGGAATAATTTGATTGAGCCATGATTTGAAGCATCCGTTAATAAAGTTATGCAGTTGGCTTTGCGTAAATGCTCTTTTAAATCTTCAGTTGCCATAGTTGCCAGCACATTGACCACAATAGCTTGAGACTTTGTACGTGCACATCTAAATTTTTGCTCAAAACATGCTTGAATTAAAGGGGAAGAACAGTCATTTGAGCGGAAACTGTGATTATGTTGCACGGTGTGAAACGCCCACGTACCCTCAGCTGCAGCTATATCCAAATCCTTGGAAGTCGGCGAATCAGTTTTCTTAAAAAAATTAAGCATTGACGAGCTTGAAGCAGCGGCTTGATCGGCAAGCCTGTGTTTTTCTGATTTTAAATGTTTTTCTATATCACTGGCACCACCATGTCCAACACTAAAATCAGTACGACACTTTTCACACGTGACGTCTGCACTATCATCTTTTCTTTTTTTTATAAATGGATACTTCTGTTGCAAACTAATATTAAAAGAACATTTGCGTTTAGGCATTATTGTTTTGTAACAAATCACTACTTGAAATAAAACAAAACACTATCATGCAGTCGTTGTTAGCGTCCGTATTACATATTCGTATTACTAATACGAGTAAGCGCGGGAGTCGGGAGCGGAAGGAAAGGGTTTATCTATCCTGCTCGCACTCGATAGCGCGGCACTGCTTGGCGCGTAACGCGCCGCCTTGCCGCGCGCGGCGACCCGTGCGCGCATTTTGAGCGAGAAAAAATACATTTTTATTTATCGTTTGGTCTAATTGCAAAAGCGGGACAATTTCACGGACAAAAGCGGGACACCGGGACAGACTGCCGGAAAGCGGGACAGTCCCGCCCAAAGCGGGACGTATGGTCACGTTAGTTATCCCTAAGAGATAGACATATACCATCTCGGACTTTTTTGTAGACCTTTTTAAGGTGTACAATACTGTTGTACATTATTTTGACCTATCTTGTAGAGTTCAACCAGCGTTTGAAAAGTAAGCGCAAAAAAATGTGTTTATTTACGACATCACATGCATGCATGTATTATATATATAAACCTTCCTCTTGAATCACTCTATCTATTAAAAAAAACCGCATCAAAATCCGTTGCGTAGTTTTAAAGATCTAAGCGTTCATAGGGACAGAAAAAGCGACTTTGTTTTATACTATGTAGTGATTATGACTATTTCTTTTTGTGCTACTGTTTGTTTTTCCTTAAATACATAAAATAAAAATAAAATGTGTTGGAGGAGTGACTCAGTACCTATAATTACCTATGTATATTTTTTTGTCATGTCTGTTAGTTTTTTTGTTACATTCATGTAGGTCGGATTTTATTTCGGTGTTCATAGTGAGTTTGTTATGCCGATACAGCCGATAAGGTTAGTATGTAAAGTTGATGCACCTATCTACACTAAGAGATTGTTTGTTTTTTTTCCAATTTCATCTTATCTAACAATGATAGAACGTTTGTTTGATTGTTTGAACGCGCTAATCTCTGGAAGTACCGGTAGGATTTGAAAAAAATATTTTCTCATTTGATGGCCTAATGCTTGAGGAAGGCTACTTAATATCACGCTAGGATCCTTAGCACCCGAACAATAACAAAAAAAAAAAAACAGAAAGAACGCTAAGCGGAAACGAAGTAATAGCGCGGGCAGGCGATGCGATGCGACGGGGTTGGTTGGTGGAACAAGAAATTTCACGCGGAAGAAGTTGCGGGCAGCTTATTGGCTTTCCAACCTAGGACCTATTGACATCAACCGCCACAAATCCGGACTCCAGGCTGCGACTGAGAAATTCCTAATGGAAAACTCAATAACAGTTTGCCCGACACGGGAGTGAACCCAGGATGTCCTGGGTTCACTCCCGTGTCGGGTCTAGTGGACGTAAACGCTACCGCTGAGCATGATGTCATGCTCAGCGGTAGCGTTTACGTCCACTAGACAAACGAGGCAGTCAATAAATTAGTTATAAATTCCTATAAAAACAACTGTACGGATTACAATCAAGATTTACATCTGAAATGGGAGGTGATTGGTTTCAACACCATTTTTTATGTTCGTTGGCTTAATATTGGTTAACTATTACTAAGTTTATGGACTGGAACCGCATGTTATTAAAGATATAGATATACAGGTTCACATTAAATTAGCTAGCGAAACTCAACAGATGTGATGATAATCATTTATTTTGGGGTCAACGACGGCTGGTAGTGTTCTTACATCAAGTATGAGTTGAGAAAATCAGTTTATTTGTGTTTAGATATCGATACCGATCACGATTCACGTCTGAGTGCGCAGAAACAAAAACAGATTTTTGAACTGACGATGCTTTCCTCACAATGTTTTCCTTTACCATCTGAGAGTACAATAGTATTAACATCGGTAGGTATCTAAGTGCTGTAAACTTTTAATAGTTTTACAAACATTATCTCGGCTACACCCATGAGCAGGTCTTTACACATCTAGCCAATAACAGGTTTTGTCACCCATCCACAGACTGACCTCTGCAAGTGCAGCTTTACTTCGAAGCTGAGACGGTCAAACCGAGCTGCGTGTTATTTACTTTTAAATGTTAGGAGTGTAGCGACACCTATACGACCACATGGCGTACTAAGTAATCAGGTAGTGTACTACAAATATTATAGATGGCGCCACCACAAATGTCACAAAACCTTTCATCGCGCATGTAGAGTTTGACGAGAATCTGCATAATTTATTTCAATTTAATTTTAACTTATTTTAATGTTATTTTATTCAAATATTTGATCTCGTCATGATTAACATAGTTTTATGATAATGTACCTAATACCTACTAACAAAATATGGGCATTGGAATAGTTTGAATTAAAGGAATTTTATTTTATTATAACCATGGTTGCATCAGTCTGGGCGTAACAACGTTCCTTTTCATTGACGGAACATCATACTTCGTTCCTCCACCTAGAATCTGGTGACTGACGTAATTTTCCCTCTCGAAATCGTTTCAAAAAAATGTTTTAGTTCATTTTCTCAGTATCTAGGCAAAGAACACGTTCTTCAAAATCGAAAGTTATTCCAAAGATCATTCTGCGGGGCAATTGCGTAACACATTATCAATGGGAATCGGTTTCATTTTGACAGTTCAACAACATTAATTGCGTTATTTACGTGTTGAGCAAACAAATTTTTCGAACTTATGAAGCAATGGATTAGCAATTTGCTTCAAAATGATTCAGATTCTGATTGATAGTGTGTTACACATTTAGGGTGCTGGTCTTTAGATCCCACAAAGACTTTGATCCAATTATCCACTAGGTGTATTTCAAAGATTTTCTGTACCAAATAGTTTAGGATCTTTGAGAGCTCTTTAGTTAAGAAAATAATTTCTCCGAAGTGCTTATTTGGGTCCGCTATAACTATTACGCAAATTCATTTATTGGTAGAATAATTTGAAAGCTTTAAGGTCTAAGGTTTAATTGCCCTTGTTAAAGTCTGTATAGTTTTGAGTATCTACTTTCGAAACAGCTTTTGAAACTTTACAGTAAAACCAGAGTTTGAAATTTAATTCGCTACCTACCTAATTACGGAGAAGTGCTTGATGTGCTGGCGTCTGTACCTAGAATTATAGGTAAGTATATAAGGAAAATAAATTATTACCTACGTCAGCATAGGCCATGATGCACGGTAATTGCTGCAAAAATGAACATTTTATGACTTAATTTTAACTAATCTGACTAATCAACTGAATTCAGAACAATTTGGTCTTTGGTCTGTTCCGAATTAGTGCCTAAAGAAGCAACACTTGCCACATGTTTTGCATCTACAACCTTGCTGTTCTCTTTTTATCAGGCGCTAATATAGTGAATGTGAGCGCGATAAAATAGAGACTTCAGAGCTAATTTTAGTCGTTATCAAATAAATATTATATATACGTCAAGCCTGTCTACAACCAGGCATTATTTATTTATTTATAAACCCAAAAATAAAAGTGCACCGAAACGTAAACAATTAAGTACCAATTTGATAAATAATATGACTGCTTGATTTAAAAAATAAATAAATACCTACAAAATATATTATAACAGTTTTAAATGATGTCCAAAGGTAACCCAGACATTGCTTCATCACCGAGGGCTAATCAAATTAACGTCACACACCCCCAACCAATTAGAAAACAGGGAAAATTATACACAAAAATGGCGACAAAGTGGGATTCAATTTGGTCGGTCGCTGGCAAATTAAATAAAGAGACTCGCTGTACTGCATTTTTCACTAGCCCTAATTTTGTGTACGCCGCCGTATGATTTTTAATTTAATGCCCTTATTAACAGTTTCGAGGGTAGATAGGTACCTACTTTTATTTTACTTATTAAAATTGGTGTGATAGAGAAAATTACTGAGGAAACGTTTCGTCTGTTAACTGTCATGTTTATCCTTATCTTGTTTAGAATTAGGTTTCGTTTGGTCTTATGTAAGTGGACTAGCAGCATCAGTTGGCTTGTCCGAAATGCTGTTTGTTTATTCCCCTGCCCATATTCCATATAATTTTGTATTTTTCTTACATCTTACATACATTTATCTTTATCAGCAGTCCTCACAGTTAAGCAGCTCACCCACAACAAAACGCCTGAAACACAAGAAACGCAATGAATCGAATGTCAACCGAAATCAAAACCCTTTATAATAACTCCCACCGAACCAAAAGCAAAACAGTGAGCCGTAAAAAAAACCGTAAAACTCGAAAAAAACCAGCCGTCGCGAAAGTTGTGTTGCTAAATATAGGTACATAAATGAATTCAGAATGCTTGTTCCAGGGTCCTGAAACGGACGAGTTTGTAAATAATTCAGACATTTCAGTACTACCGACCTCCGCTATCGCCGGCCGCATTTCAATTATACGTGTTACAAAGTTCGTCGCCTCGCTAAATACGTTATCCTTGGTTTGAACTGTAGTTCCGTTTGATTTTCATGTTGGTATTTATTTAAAAGTCTGTTAGTTACCATTTAACTGATATTTTAGATTTACAGTTTGCTTTCATTGAGTATAAGGTACCTACTTCTCAGCCTCAACTACCTGTTGGTCTCTTGGTCGCGAGCGCTACTGCTGAGCGTGGGGTCCTGGGTTCGATTCCCAGGTGGGGCAGTGTTATTACTTAGTTTTTTTTTCCATACGGAATTTCTCAGTAACAGCCCGGAGTTTGGAAGTTGGCGGTGTGATACGCCCGTGCCTCGGAAAGCACGTTAAAAGCCATTGGTCCCAAGCCTGATCTCTTCCGGTCGGTCCGGACTACGAGCTGTCACATCGGACTTTGGAAGAGAGAGTTCAGCTGTGTCTGCGCACACACTTGTGCACTATAGTAATATCTCCTACGCCGAAGGCTGTCTTCGTTGAGATTGGCCGCCGTGACCGAAATACGGTCTGAAGGACTGTTATAATCATCAGTCTGGCAGAGGTCTGTAACTTACCGTACGTGGGTATTTAATCAGGGAATTTAATTGATAAGCAAATTATTAAGTAACTTTTAATGTTCTTAAATTCACAGTGATTATTAACGCGTCACCTCTCATGCACGAGGTTGAACCCCATGGTTAAAATCCAGGCAAGTAGGTACAGAGGCCAGCACATCAACCTACCCCAATCTGTCAGATTTTCCCAATTGAATATGAACCTTATTCCTTTGTGCTAAAGTTGAAAATCTATCAAAGAAATTTGACAGATTGGGGTAGGTTGACCTGCTGGCGTCTGTACCAATGTGACTTTTTCAATACAAATATTATATAGGTACTTTTTGAGTTTATCTTGGACATTAGTTTCTGACATCGGTGAAAGAAAAACATCATGAGGAAAACAGAGGGGGAATTCCCATTATTTTAAGAACGTTCATAGTCTGATCTGTCTCAATCTGTCAAAAATAACTCTAATTTCCCAACATTTTTGACATTTATTGTTGCTGAATTCGACTAGATTTTGAACGTTTTTATTACAAGAATTGGCCTTCTGGACTTATAGTTAATACAAGGTCTGAAATCACAAACCTAAATTATTAGAAGTGCCCAGCCTTTGCCCTGGAGTGCGACAGCAAAAGGCTGGTATTATTATTATTTATATTCAAATAGAATAGCAAGAAAGAAAAAAATATTATTTCTGTCATTCTTTGGCATGGCAAATTGATGAAAGGATTCAATTTACTTATGGTGATTGCGCAGTGATTACCGCGAAATTCAAATTTTCTTACGTTTTTTTGCAATTAGCAGGTCAGTATCAGGTTGTATCTTGATCCAAATATGATTCGCGACTATAACAGGTACTTATTCACAGAATATAGTCATTAGAATCATTAATACATCTTACTAAGTTAGATTTGTACCACAAGAAGACATACACAACACATACACAAGAAGTTGGCAGATTCGTCTCAGAATTAAGTTGTTGTAGATTCTCTTGTTTATCTCTCAAAACTTTTTTTTTTTTTTTTTTAATATATATTTTGTTGTATGTATGTATTTATGTATTTATTCGTAGCTTAATGTTTTTTTTAGTTATAATTTTTTTTTTTTTCTAGTTTGTTTTTTTTGTTATTGCACCTACTGTGTATTGTCTCTGCATCACCCTAAGGTAGACTGGTAGAAAATGCCCAAGGCATTAAGTCCGCCTTTGTACAGTTTTTACTTGTGCATAAAGTTTTAATAAATAAATAAATAAATAAATAAGAAGAAATCTCCTAGGGAAAAGTGTTTATGGTACAAATCTCACTTATAGTCATTAGTCATTAGTCATTTATTCATGAACAATAAATTGTATATGAAATTACACGGTACAAAAAAAAAAAGAAATAATAAAGTACATAAGGAAAAAAAAAACAAAAATCACTAAATATTACAAGAATCCATACATACAACATATATAGGAAATTCCTTATAGATCTTCAACAGCATAAAGACACTTATTCAACAGGAAATTTTTAAGTTGATATTTAAAAGAGCTTGAGTAGATGGCGCTTTTTATATTTAGAGGCAATTTATTAAATAATATAACCGATTGATATCTGGGACTGTGCTTCACAATATTCAAATTTGGCTGTAACTTGTAACGTTTAATGTCTTGTCTACGTGTGCCTTCTCTAATCTGTCGTTCTTCTGCTGTCTCATATTCATGGATATATTTGGCCATGTTACTTAGAAGTACAAATACATAAATGCTCGGCACTGTAAGTATATTCAGATTAATAAAATGTTCACGGCAACTCTCTCTTTGCGAGATACGGACTAATGTGCGAATTGCGTTTTTGTAACACAAAAGCTCTTTTGATATTATAGTCATAACTATTTCCCCAAAACATTATGCTATATCTAATTTTTTATTCTATCAACGCGAAATATACCATTTTCAATTGCTCAATGCTAATTTCTGCTCTAAGTGCTCTTAAAGCATAACATGCGGAACATACTGATGCATTTATAGCATTTAATTCTGTTTTCCAATTTAGCTGTTCGTCTATATGTATTCCTAAGAATTTAACTTCCTTGACGAGAACAATTTTGTCGTTATTCAAAACAGCCTCCAAAACGTCCCTATTTCGGGCTGTCGTTTTAAATAATAGTATTTTGGTCTTTGCAGAATTGATTAACAATTTATTCATAGTAAACCATACGTGAAATGCTTCTAATGCTGCATTTACAATCTCTGTTAATTTATCTATGTCATTTGCTGCAACTATGGCATTTGTTTCATCTGCGAAAATTACTATATTAATGTCAGGTAAAATTGTATTCATGTAATGAATTAAGTCATTAATAAATAAGATAAATAAAACAGGGCCTAATATAAATCCTTGCGGGACGCCCGTAGTCATCATTACTGTTCCTGATTTGTATACCTTTTTGTGGCCATTATGTGTTTTGTCAATTTCAACGAACATTTTTCTGTTTTTGAGATATGAAGAGAATAAATTCAAGGCCTTACCTCTTATACCATAACGCGTCATGTTTTTAAGAAGTAATTCGTGGTCTATAGTGTCAAACGCAGAACTTAAGTCTAGAAAAATTCCGGCTACTCTCAGTTTATTATTTATTTTTCCTATTACGTCATCAAGTAAGGTATATATGGCATCTGAAGTGCCAACACCTTTTTGATAACCGAACTGTCTTTGGTTTAACACTCTATTTACACGCAAGTGAGCCAAAAGTTGTTTATTTAAGATCTTTTCAAATATTTTTGACAGGACTGGTAGCAAAGAGATATAAAGATGTATGAATGTTTCATAAGATTATAATTATGTAAATACGTACCTGTTATAGTCGCGAATCAAATTTTGATTAAGATACAACCTGACACTGACCTGCAAATTGCAAAAAACGTGAGAAAATTTGAATTTCGCGGTCTACCACTTCCCATTCACCTTAACCATTAATTTTCCCGACTGTACATATTGAAACGGTACATTCACATAAATCTAAATAGTCAGGCAATTACCTTATTATTTAGATTTCTGTGGGTACATTACACTATATTCTACAGATATTGATGTTTCCAGCATTATTGTGTTGGTACCTGCAGTAGGTATCTAAGTTATATAGCGAAACAACAATTAAAATTCACTTCACTTTAACACGAATATTTAATTTTATAATAGATATTTGTAAAACAATCATTAAAATAAAATAAAAAACATAATAAGCTAAGGACGGCACGGTTGGCGCAGTGGATAAGCGAATGTCTGCTGCGCTGCGTGTCGCGGGTTCGATTCCCGCACGGAACAAATATTTGTATGACATACAAGTAGTTGTTCCGGGTCTGGCTGTTTGTGTATGTGAGTTTAAATGTTTGTAAACGCACCCACGATACAGGAGTAATTCCTAGTGTGGAGCATCGTTTTTTTTTAATAAAAAAGAAAAAAAATATATTAAAAAAAATAATTGCGAAAACACGTTATTTGGTTTAAATGAAAAGAGAATAAGAGAAAACCCGGATGGTAAATCTATTTTCTGTAACCATTTTTTTTCCGAACCTGTGAATCAATTATTGCAATCGGTTTTTAGCTCGTGATCAATAAATTACGTAAACTTTCGAATGAATAACTTGTTAAAAATCAACAGGTAAGTAGGTACTTCTAAAAAAGTAAACACTAAACGTACTAATACTACTATAATATTCTATGCGGCTGGTAAAAGCGATCCTAGCATGAGCTCGCAAGCCTGGTGAGTAATCCGGTACCCGGGAAAAGGGCCGGTAGCCATTTTATCTGGTTCTACACCTGCGATAAATAAAACACTAGAGAAAATGCTAAGATTTCCGCTGAGAGGGCAAATCAGGAAAAATACATACCAAATTCGAAGAGTATCCTGAGTACATAGAGTGACTATAGTGTATCACTATTGCAGATTACAATTTGGGCCTCAAGTCTGCTATTACAATAGGTAGTGTCAGAATGGTCTATCATTGATATCACAATTGTTGATTTGGACAAGTTTGGTAATCTACTAATATAATGGCGTCATTATGACTTTCCAATGGTCAACCACTGACACTCCATTGAAAGAAATGGCATAAAATCTCGCACATAATGACAAATGAATAAATGTAATGTTTATTACTATTTACGAAATTCTTACTACTCCAGATTGCGAACACTACTAAGTAATATGTAAAAATTATATTAAATGAAATCTAGCATGAAAAGTAGTAGTTTTTCACAAACCATTGACCGACCAATGATCGACCATTATGAATTTAGCAGAATACGAACTTTTAGCAAAATGACGATGGCATCGTGTTGGAATGACGAATTTATAAAAATAACAGACTTGGGCCCCCTGGTGATGTACCTATCCTATATTCTTTTCAATTGACATGGCACAATTTGAAATAATGATTCGAAAAATTATAGGAGGGGCTTGTGGCTAAGTAATAACAGCCGCACGGGTCGAACAATCACGTTAAGCCACGCTTGCCGCGGTTGGTTCGTGAATGGGTGACCATCTTTACATACCAAGACCCTCCGTGCCTCGGAAAGCACGTTAAGCCGTTGGTCCCGACTGTCATTCGTGGATCTTTGACAGTCGTTACGGGTATTCACAAGCCCGAAAGTCTGACAACCAGTCTTACCAAGGGGTATCGTATTACCCAGTAACTGGGTTATGGAGTTCAGATAGGCAGTCGCTCCATATAAAATACAGGTATTCAGCTGCATCCGGTTAGACTGAAAGCTGACTCCAACATAGTTGGGAAAAGGCTAGGCAGATGATGATGATTGAAAATTTATAAGGGTTTGACTAGATTTTACACATATTTTTCATCAATTGACTTTTCTTCCAACAGGAATGGAAAAAAATCAGTTTTTTTAATATTTTATAAAACAAACAGTTCAAAATGTTTAAAACTACTCGTAGTGTTTTTTTTTTTTTTTTTTTACCTTTAGGCATCAATTGCAAATCAATTACCTATAGCGAATATTAATCCATTTCTAAACTATTTCCTAATTAACATTAAGTACAAAAAAATAACTAAAATTATTAATCTAATTATTAAAAACTAGCAGTGCCCCGCAGTTTCACCCGCGTTAGTTTCGATCCCGTGGGAATATCGGGATAAAAAGTATCCTATAATTTTCCGTACGCAAAATACGCGCATTGACGTGGAGTTGCGGATACCAGCCCGTATTACCTATTACCTATCCTATGTGTGATTCCTGATTATAAACTATCTGTGTGCCTAATTTCATCCAAATCTGTACAGCCGTTTGTGCGTGATTGAGTAACAAACATCTTCACAAACATTCACATTTCTAATATTAGTAGGATTACTTTAAGATTATTATACTTAGTAAGCACGGCTACACATCAAGCTATACAGTGCGAGGTCAGCTAAAACTGGAAATGTATAGCATGATGTGTAGCCGTGTGTAGAGACGCCAGCACATCAAGATACCCGAAACTGTCAAATTTTCACAATCAACTTTGAACCTTATGCTGTAGCGATAAAGTTGAAAATATATTAAAGAAATTTGACAGATTGTAGGTTAATGTGCAGCCTATCGATTCTGTAAAAATCTCACGTGAGCGTGAAGTAAACTATCAATGGAGGCAATCCCTAACATCGGGTGGAATGACAGCTCACTTCACCTTAGTTTTCACGATGATAATTATGTTTACAGAATAGCACTGCTGGCGTCTGTACATTTGCATTACTATAAGAGCTATGATCAGTAAGTGAAACGATAGTAAGCCTCGTACAGCTAACTGCGCGCGGCGGAGGGGCCCGTGGCGAAATAATAACAGCCGCACAGGTCGATCGATCAGGTTAAGCTACGCTTGCCGCGGTTGGTCTGTGGATGGGTGACCATCCTTACATACCGAGATCCCTCCGTGCCTCGGAAAGCACGTTAAGCCGTTGGTCCCGTCTGTCATTCGTGGATCTTTGACAGTCGTTACGGGTAGTCAGAAGCCCGAAAGTCTGACAACCAGTCTTACCAAGGGATATCGTATTACCCAGTAACTGGGTTGTGGAGGTCAGATAGGCAGTCGCTCCATGTAAAACACTGGTATTCAGCTGCATCCGGTTAGACTGGAATCCGACCCCAACATAGTCGGGAAAAGGCTAGGCAGGTGAGCCAACGGCGCGCGGCAGCCGTACCTACTGATTTATTTTAAAATTATGATATCTCCTAAGATATTTATTGAAATCAAAAGATGTCAAGGGCAAATTTGTTCAAAATTAAATACTTGTGATGAATAACGTGTTTATTTGGATAAGGAATAATATCATGTTTATATACACCTTCGCAAATAATGCATTATTTTAGAACACATTTGACTATCATAAAAATGGTTATAGTGAGTCAACCTTAAAAGATAGATATATGCTGTCGCGGACTTTTTTTTAGAACTTTTAAGGGTAAACAATTGTGTCTTACATTATTTTTGCGTAACTTTAACCGTTTACGCAGCGCACGCAACGGAAGCTCTTAAAAGGAATATTTTTTCCCGTTTTTGCAACATTTTTCATTGCTGCGACGCTCCTATTGATCGTAGCGTGATGTTATATAGCCTATAGTATTTCACGATAAATGGACTATCTAACACAAAAAGAATTTCTTAAATCGGTCCCGTAGTTTCGGAGCCTATTCATTACAAACAAACAAACAAATCTTTCCTCTTTATAATATTAGTGTAGATTATTATTATTAATCAATCAATCAAAATCAAAATATTTTATTTCACATAAGCCTACAAGGGCACTTATGAAACGTCAGAAGCTAGGTGCACGGTTCCAATTGGTCGTTTCCTATGGAGAAGAACCGGCAAGAAACTCCACGGTTACTCTTTTAAAAATAATTGGCTTTTACAATGTTTTCTAATTACAGTAGGTATGGGAGAACAGCGTAGGCCTGTCAACAAGTGCCAGGTACTTGATAAAATAAAAAATGATCTACAGATCTAAAATCTACAGGGCCTACAAAGTCCTCACATTTAAAAAATCAAAAACTCAAAAAAAGATAAATAAAATATAAAAACCTATTAAAACCAAGTGATCATAATTTCCATTACAACCACTAAAAGAGTTGGAGGATTATAATTGTCTCTATATAATGTCAAATAATAAAAAGATTAAATGTCAAAGAAGTATGTAAAAATTAAATAAAAATCGTGATTTGAGAGCAGTTAATAGACATTTATGTAGTTATGCCGTTAATGAGATGCCAGGGAAGCCACATGTGCAGAAGCAATTAAGTATTGCCAAACTACCTTGTCTTCAACGTAGTCTTTAATCTTATAATATGCTTTTTTGATAAGGACACGGCAGGGACCGAAAACCTGTATAAATTACGGTACCGGTATCGAAGAATTTCGGTTACCTCTACGATTAAGGTAACCGCTATCTGGGTAACCCCAAAAAGAAAAAATATGTTACCTTTATTTAGGTTACCGTTTTAATACCGGTTACCTAAAAATGACCTTGACTACGAGAAAGAAACAGAATATCGCAATGCCGACAATTTGTTGGCATTAGAAAATACATTACTAGGGAGATCGTCGTGCGTGCTGTACCTGTACTGTTTATATTTATTTAGTTCGCCTTTTTGAGGAGTATTTGATTTAAAGTAAAAAAAGAAAATGAACAAAGGTAATTAAGATAATATTACATTGTAAATTGGTAAAATACCATTTGTTTATCTTTTTTTCTCATCATTATATATAAAATAAATGTTAATAAATGTTAAATTTATTAATGGCAATCCACCGTGTATAAACCAAGGTAAACACCCAGAAAATTGGGTGCTTAGGTACTTGATTTGACGAAATTGCATTACTGATGTTAAAAAATATATGTGATTTTGATTCATCTTACATCATTTTAGACAATATTAGTGGAATCAGGGAGGGTAAAATTAATTAGTATGAGATAAAAACGAAGTTTGAAAAATCACATTTTCTATTATTGAATAGCTTGTGTGGTCACAAGTCTGCAAAGGAATTACTTAGCATTGAAGACTCGAGCATTAGCGTGTTAGTTGTCATTTTCCTCATTTGTAAGTTGATTTAATTGATACCCCTTCATCATAATCATCATCATTTCAGCCGAAAGACGTCCACTGCTGGACATAGGCCTTCCTCAAGCACCTCCACTTCGACTGGTTCTGTGCTTCTCGCATTCAACGTGTTCCTGCGGCCTTCACAAAGTCGCCAGTCTACCTTGTGGGAGGCCTTCCAACGCTACTTCTTCCGGTACGCGGTCGCCACTCCCGAACCTTTAGGCCCCATAGGCCATCTGTTCTGCGAGGGATTTGTCCTGCCCACTGCCACTTAAGTTTGGCAATTCTTCGGGCTATGTCGGTTACTTTGGTGCTCCTGCGGATCTCTTCATTTCTAATTAGATCACGCAGGGAAACTCCAAGCATAGCCCTCTCCATTTCCCTTTGGGTGACATTTAGCCTTTTACGTTTCCGTGTCATAGGCCATTACTGGCAAGTTGCCAGTGGCAACACGCACTGGTCAAAGACTTTCGTCTTGAGACACAGCCGTATGTGGGACGAGAAGATATTGTGTAGCTTCCCGAACGCTGCCCAGCCGCTGCTCACAATTTCGAGTGTAGCGTCTCCGATCTTCATGAGAGTGGGCGTTACATGGGCATTTGACATGACCTTCGTTTTGTCCATGTTCATTTTAAAACCCACTCTTTCAGAGGCTCTACTGAGGTCATCGATCATTGTACTGAGGTCCTCCATAGATAGTCTCAGCCATGACTACGATATGGTCGGCAAACCGAAGGTGAGTTATTTACTCGCCATTGATGTTAATGCCAGCCCCTTTCTAGTCCAGAACCTTGAAGGCATCCTCCAGTACAGCGCTGAACAGTTTCGGAGAGATAACATCTCCCTGTCTCTCTCAGAAGGATAGATTTCGAGGTCTGGTCCTGGAGTCGGACTGACATAGTGGCATTTTCGTACAGACACTTCAGCACCTCGATGTACTGATAGTCGATCTGGGTCCGCTGAAGAGACTGCAGTACAGCCCATGTCTCGATCGAATCAAAGGCTGTCTCGTAGTCCACAAACGCTAAGCAGAGAAGCAGGTTATACTCTTCGGTCTTCCGTATAACCAGTCGTTGCGTATGTATGTCTACGGTGCTAAACATTTTACGGAATCCGGCTTATTCGGGACGCTGGAAGTCGTGAAACCTGCGCGCGAGACGGTTCGTGATGACCCTTGAAAACAGCTTGTAGATATGGCTCGGAAGTAAGATGGGCCTATAATTCTTAAGAAGGGCATTGTCGTCTTTCATAAAGAAAAGTATCACCACCTCTGTTCCATGCCAGTGGTGTTTCACCCTCGAGTATGACTGAACCACGCAGCTTCTGAAGGGCCTTAAGCACGGGTTTTCCGACGGCCTTTAGGAGTTCGGCCGTAATTCCATCATCACTCGGCGACTTGTTATTTTTGAGCTGCTTCAGAGCCATCCTAATCTCATTCAGGCTGACGTCCGGGATGTCTTCGGTATAGTGCCGGGTAAGTCTAGCTCTCGGGTCGTTTGCCAGATTCGTAACGGGGTTACTTGTTGACGTGTATAACTGTCCTTAGAATCTTTCGATTTCTCTTTAACAGCTGAGGTTTGGCAGATACGATCCTGCCATTATCGGTATTCAGTTTCGTAAGCTGACTCTGCCCTATAGTCAGATGTCTAGCAAAGACCTTGGAGCCTTTATTCTGCTCTACCGCGTCCTTAATAAGGTTTGTATTAAAGCGGCGAAGGTCGCTTTTCAAGGACTTAGAGATCCATCTATTGAACTGCTGGTACAGACGCCAGCACATCAAGCTACCCGAAACTGTCAAATTTTTCCAATCAACCTTGAACCTTATACTATAACGATAAAGTTGAAAATCTATTAAAGAAATTTGACAGATTGTAGCAGCTTGACGTGCTGGTGCTGGCGTCTGTACTTGAGCGTATCATCTGAAGACTGCAGAATCATCTCGCGCCTCTCCTTCATGAGCTGTAAAGTAGGATCAGAGAGCCTCTTTTTTGTATTCGTACGACGGGTCTTTAAGATCTTAGACCCGACCGTGTGGACAGTTTCTACGAACCCATCGTTATACTTGTCCACAAAGCTCCCTAGGCACTCGAAACGATTCTGAAGTTCAAGCTGAAAGTTCTCGGTGTTTTAGACTTGGATCGGTGCTGAGCGGAGTGTAGACTTTATCAGTCGAGATCTTTCCAGCTTGATGTGCCTCTTACCATGCGGTGATCACGTCCGGTTTTCACCGCGTTGGTCACAGAGACATCATTGAATACTTGCTTCTTCGTCGAAATAATGACGTCAATATCATTTTTAGTTGCATCATCCAGGCTCTGCCAGGTCCACTTTCTGTGCTCACGTTTTCTGAAGAAGGAATTCGTCATAAAGAGACCTTCCTTTTCCATAAAACTGACCAGGAGATGGCCCCGGGGGTTCCGGCGTCCAACACCAAATTGCCCCACTCGGAGCTCATCATCGTTTCGTTTGCACAGTTTCGCGTAAAAGTCCCCCATGAGAACGGTGAAGTGAGTTTTAGAGCCATGCATGGCTCTATAAATATCCTCATACATGGTCTCCAGCTCATCGTCGGGGCGTGAACCTGTACGACCTTCAGCGCATATTCTGAGTACTAGGCACGCCACCCTGGTCGACACACTGTCGATCTTCACCACGTTGCTCAGAAGGGACTTATGGACGATAAGCCCGACACCACCTTGGGACTGCTGGTCGCCCTCCCGGAAATAGAGCAAGTTTCCAAATTTGAGGATTATCGAGTCCTCCCCCTCTCTTCGGACTTCAGATAACCCCACTATACTCCATCGTAACCTGCTCAATTCTTTCTCGAGTTCGGTGGTCACCTCGTTGGCGTCGGTCCGGAGTGTACGCGTGTTGTATGTTGCCAGGTCCAGTTTTCGGTGATTGTGGTAGCCAAATCTCTTCCGGGGGTTCTTAGCACCCTTTCCCTTACCGTGGCCTTGGCCGCTACCGTAGCCAAGAGTAGGCGGGCCGCTGGGTACTAGGGGCCAAGTGTTTTTGTGCTTCTCATTCTCGGGAGGGTTTTCCATAATCGCCACGGTTGGCAGGCGGGTTGGTGATCGCAGTATGGTGGTAAAATGTCTAGAGAACGCTGCTGCCCTTTCTCCGGTACCTACGTCCCTTAGTCGTCTTTTACGACACTCACAGGAAGTAGGGTGTTGCTATTCTTTAAGTCCGGCACCACGCACCACACAATACTGATACCCCTTAGCTTCCTGTAAATACTTTAAGATTTGTTCATAACATTTGGTGCGCACATGGCTTAATATACTTACTTAAGTTCCTTCGCTACAAATTTTCCGAATAGCTTATTTCTTTTGTCTTCTCCCTCTCCATAAAAAGCACATTTTGAACAATTCTTCTTAACTGCAATATCTTTTCTTTCCTTCTTTTTATACCCGTGGGGATAGAAAGGCTTGACTTTAGTATAGTGCCGCAGAAGTTGCGGGCTAAAAAGGGTCAAAGCTGGTAGGGCTTGAGTCCCCGATTATAACGCTACCACTCTTATTACAAGGTAATTCATATTTTTCGAGAAATTAATAAAAATTGTTTCTAACCTCATTCAGATAAAAAGGGAAAACGAAACGTTATTATGGGCGATTGACAATCAAATCTGTACAGTTTGTCCAGTATATTGTCTGAACGTAAAAAAAAAACTACGCCACTTGCGTCATGTCACTATATGTCCCAAAACCGAATCGGGGCACCCCGACTCCACGTAGTCTTTTAGCTGTTACCCCTAGAGTGTTTAGAAAAAACCGGAGGCGCGGAGGGAGAGCAGCTTACCTACGCAGCTTCGGCTTACTGGTCGCCTCCGGCGACCAGCCTCAGCCGCTACGGCTCGCACGGGTGCCTATGCTTTGTTACGTAAGGGCGAAGGGGCTGCACTTCCCGCAGCGCCGGAGACGTTGCAGAAACAACTTTGTTTTGACAACAAGTGTTTTGAGGTTAAGTTACAATAATCAATTTTTCTTAAGAATGGTGCTTTACCTTTTCATGGGAATAGTACCAGGGGAAAAGCGGCAACGCCCCACTTCCCCCCTCCTATTCCCTACCCCCTTCTCGTGCCCTTTTAAGCAATATTTGAGTGTTGAGGGTAGGTTACAAAAGATCGTTTTTCTCGGAAACGGTGAGTCACCTTTTCATGGGAGTGGTGCCAGGTGGGAGGGGTCAACCCCCCCTCCCTCCCCCTCAAGTACCAACTTCCCCCTCCTGCGGCAATATTCTAAAGTTATACCGACAGAAATAATAGATGGGGAACTTGGTCTGGGTAGCTTTCTTGGTGACGGTAAATCATCTGAACATTGTGTCTCACTATCAAAATTTTTTTCTACCGGCTCCGAGAGCAAAGTCTGTTCTTTTTCTCTCCTACGATTACTTAATAAAAAAATTATTAGATGGGCTATAATACCTATCTACGTAATATTTATTTATTTATTATTATTGTTTTACCATTTATGTAAGCACACCATATACAAAAAAAAACACACACAGAAAAATGGTTACAAAGGTGACGCTTATTTCATAAGAAATCTCTTCCAGCGAACTTGCGATAGGACAATAAATAGAAAGATGTAGACAGCGTGTGAAAGAGTAAAGGTAAGGAGACAAAAAAATTGGTTGTCTGTAAAGTCGGTTTAAGGACGATAGTTTTACGTGATAACGTCATCGTCTCAAAGAAACATTGATGAATAAATGTGTCACAAGCCAACGCTTGGGCCGATCGTGCCTCTCTATCGCTTGTTCCGCGCTCTCGCTTGCACGATCAGGCTCAGGCGGAACGTGACACTTTTTCGTGCGTGCAGCCGGTGTTCATCGATTTATAAGACGTTATCACGTCAAAAAAAATCATAAAATCGTAAACAATCCACTTAATAAAAATAAATAAATCTTATGAGAATATACTTACATTCAAATAAACATACATACATACTTACTTCTAAAATAAATATCACTAGAATGTTAATATGTAATTATATCGTAATCAAAATAATAAATACATACACAACTATGATGAAGTGGAAAGATACGAGTTCTTTTACTCTTTTTTTTAAATCTGCAATCTATAGGTACCTACTCATCATAGAAATCAACTCGGTAGTTTTGACACATACACAGGCGATGCGCGCCCTTTAACTAATGTCGGCGGCACGTGTAAGATAGAGGTAATTTTTATTTCGGTAACCGGTATGAATACCGGTTGTATTCAATAGTTAAGAATTAAGGTAACCACCTGTAAAATACCGGTAAATCAATAAAGGTTGTAACCGAAAAATACCGGTATTGATCGTACCGGTTTCGATCCCTGGGACACGTTTGATGAGGTTTTTGAACTTTCCATCGCTAAGTTCTGTAACCGGCTTTGGCAACTTGTTATAAAAACGGATGCTATTTATATGAAAAGACTTGCTAGTTTTTGTTAATCTAAATTTAGGTATCACAATTTCATTTTTACTACGGGTATTTATATTATGGAAATCGCTTCTTATTTTGAAAAGTCCTAAGTTTTTGCGAACATACAAAATACTTTCTAAAATATAAAGAGAAGGCAGAGTTAGTATATCAATTTCTTTGAATTTGTTTCTAAGAGACTCGCGAGGACACATTTTATAAATTGCGCGGAGTGCCCTCTTTTGTAAAATGAAAATTGAATCTACGTCAGCTGCCGATCCCCACAGCAGAACACCATAAGACATAATACTGTGGAAATAAGCAAAGTATACTAACCTAGCTGTGGCTATATCTGTCAACTGCCTTATTTTCCTTACTGCATATGCAGCTGAACTTAATCTACCTGAAAGAGCTCTAATGTGTGCGCCCCATTGTAATTTTGAATCTAAAGTAATTCCCAGAAATACAGTTTCCGTAATAACATCTAGTTTTTTACCATCAAGCTTTAAATCCAGACCCACTTGAGGTACATTTGGTAATGAGAACTTAAGACATTTCGTTTTCTTCGCATTAAGTAAAAGATTATTAGCTGCAAACCATTTCGAAAGAACAGCCAGACTATCGTTGACATGTAAGATCCGAATCTTTTCTATCTATTTTAAAAATAAGGGAAGTGTCATCAGCGAATAAAATGATATCTGATAAGTTAGCCATCATGTAAGGAAGGTCATTAATATATACTAGGAATAGAAAAGGCCCTAGAATTGAGCCTTGAGGCACGCCCATCTTAACTAGAGACCCCGATGACGTCGCCCCGTTAACGTTTACTTTTTGCTGCCTCTTGATAGATATGAAAGAACAAGATCAGCAGCTTTTCCACGAATTCCGTAATGGTATAATTTACAGATCAGTGTATTATGGTCAACGCAGTCAAACGCTTCTGAGAGGTCACAGAAAATGCCAATTGCATCCTGGGACTTCTCCCAGGATTCCAAAATGTGACTGATGAGTTTTACTCCCGCGTCCATCGTCGACCTACCTTTCGTGAAACCAAACTGGTGACTATGTAAAATCCCATTTGAGTTAAAATGTGACATCTGGTCTAGCATGATTTTTTCGTAGATTTTGCTCAATGCTGGTAACACAGATATAGGTCTATAATTGGAGGGATCAAACTTACTACCCGATTTGAAAATTGGTACTACTTTACTATGTTTCATTAAGTCAGGAAACGTACCGCTGTCTAGACATTGATTAAATATGCCTGTTAGGGCAGGGGCAATTGTATAAATAATATCTCCAAGAACTCTAACAGAAATCCCCCATAAGCCTTCAGTATTTTTTATGTTAAGACTTTTAAATGCTTTTTTAATAGTGGCAATAGAAA
Organism: Globia sparganii; assembly: GCA_949316385.1. Classification (NCBI taxonomy): domain Eukaryota; kingdom Metazoa; phylum Arthropoda; class Insecta; order Lepidoptera; family Noctuidae; genus Globia; species Globia sparganii. The sequence continues at coordinate 4,054,733 of OX438677.1, forward strand.
TATGCTTGAATTCAAAAATTGGAATATACTTACTAAAGTTTTCTTTAAGAAGAGATTCAGCTAATACAGGTGTTGAGGGGAGTGATTTTGTAACCTCTATTGGGATGTTGGTAAAGAAATTTTCTAGTTTCTCAGCCACTTTTAACTTATCTGAAATTATTTCATCATCGATTTTTAGGGACAACTCATTCTGATGTTGCTGTTTTGTGTTTCCAGTTTCTTTGTTAATTATCTGCCACACAGCTTTTATTTTATTATTAGACATACTAATTTTGTTACTTATCAATTTAGATTTAGCCTCAGCGCAGACTCTTTTGAATATTTTAGAATATCTTTTCTTACATATTTATGAAGGGCTTGATCAGAAGTTAATGATTTCTCGTGATACAAATTATATAAAATATCTCTGCTTTTTCTAATGCCAGCAGTGGCCCATTCACTAAATTTTGGTTTAGTATTGATAGTAACTTTTTTTACAGGACATGCTTTATTGAATTCTTGGCATACTAGCTGTTGAAAGATTGTTATGAACATTATTATTAAAGATTTTCAATCTATTTTTAGTTAGAGGTCTATATTGAGTGGATTTATCTATGTGTAATTTTTTACCTAAGTCAAATGATACAAGTTGACCAGTGTGGTCAGACCTAACGCCATTATTTAAGGAAAAGTTTTTTATATTACAATTAGTAAATACATTGTCGATGCATGATGCTGAAGTTGCTGTTATTCTAGTTGCTTCATTAAATATACATTCTAAATTAAATGACCTACATTACGGTTTTGAGAATGTTGGTTTTAATTATTACGGTTTACATTTTTCTGGTGAATTAACTAATAGATCAATATTTAGGTCGCACAAACAAAAACAAATTTACTATCTTTAAAAAGTATACTTAGTATTTCCTCCATTATGATCAAAAAAGATGACAAGTTTGAGGCTGGTGGTCTATAAACACATAAGAAAGTATGGCCCTCTACTTCCGCACATGCTACCTCACATAAGCGATCAACAGAGCAAGCAGTGATATCCTTTCTTTCTTTATATCTAAAACTACTATTACATAATATCAAAGTACCACCCCCCATTGAGGACCTGTTGAACGCACTGGCAACTGAAAAATTATTTACATTAAACAACATTCTATCTGGTTTTAACCAGGTTTCACAAAAACATAAGATATCCATATGATATTTATCTATTAACATTTCCACGTCTAGGATTTTGCCAGAGAAGCGATTTATATTTTGGTGATACAATAAAATATTCTTATTATGCTTCTCTTTTGTCGACTCTAAAAGTTTAAAGAATGAATCACAGTATTATTAGAAGTACTAGATAATACTGTTTCGTCACTTAAACTAGTCTCAGTTAAATTATCAATAACTGCGTGTATACTGTAAGCTAACAAAGTAGACTGACTGACTGACTTTTCTTTGGAAGAAACATATGTTCCTGAACTAAAACAAAATCCGTAACAAAATTGTTTGTGTCAAAATACATTATACGGTCACTATGATGACATGTTAAAATATGCATTAAATTGTTTAAATTATAAATGTAGTTGTTTTCTGCATCATACAAATTATTAGAATATGGCAATGCACATAATATTAATTTACCTAATTTTAATTTAAGTAGGGTGACAATACCATTAACTAGGTCCCTTTTAGTTATGCTCTGACTGTTTCCAATTAAAAGAACTACATATACAATACAAAACACTTTACATACACCTTGTATTTAGGTAGAGAGAGAGCGGGGAATACCCACTAAATCAGTGAATTACTTTCTTTCGACGGCCGGCATAGGGACTTTCCCTGCGGTACTTTACTGGCGGGGAGTTACCTATGTAGTGTATAAATATCACAGTCTGTCTGTCTAATCTAATACTTCATTTAATTATTAATTTCTGTGAAGATGTCAACTCCAGGACGTAAAAAGCATGCAATTTAGGAACAATTCATATCGATTCCTCAAGAAAATACCACGAAAATTTGCAATGAAAGGTAGTTTTAAGCCCTGTTTTTTCTTCATGTTTTAAACATTGTTTTAAACTTGTTTTAAACTATGTTTTGAAACACTTAATAAAAAACATAGTTTTATTTCAAACTATTTTAAACACTGTTTTAAACACGTGTTTTAAAACAACTTGTTTTAATCATGCCAACCCTGTCTTCCAATAATCAAATAATTTCCTTCATTATGCCAAAATTTTAAAAATTAAGAATTTGAAGTTACAAGAATTAGAAAAGAACGGTAGTAAGCAATGAAGTCATGCTGCACGCCAGCACATCAAGCTACTAAAATCTATCAAATTTCTTTAATAGATTTTCAACTTTATCGTTAAAGCATAAGGCTCAAAGTTGATTGGGAAAAATTGACAGTTTCGGGTAGCTTGATGTGCTGGCGTCTGTACATGTAGGTGTATGCATACACATTACAATTGTATCATGAATTTGAGCAAATAAATCATGCCGTTTATTTCCTCGCATAACTCGCTAATATCTTTATTATTTTAACCCATACATCAAACAGTCGAAAATCTCAGCATTTACAATTGAAAAAACGTGTTGATAAAATCGCTTTGGACATTTACAGGATATTCCATTTCCTTCACGATATTTTACATTTATTTGCTTTGTATGTAGGTAGTTCACAAATATTTCGTTCGGAAATTGAAAATTTGCATTATCGTCACATCTATGCGTAGAATTATACCTATCCATCAATGTACAGCTTTGTTAATTTACTAACGGACATTTTGAATCCTGCTGTCAACATACTTAGGTACTTATCTTAACCTACTCAATCGTACACGGTACCGTTACCCATGTTCTCAAAAGCGAAAATCTATGAATGTAGGCACTACATAATCAGCCTATAATGTTCCCTCAGTTGTAACACAGGCCTCCTCTAGGCGAGGAGTGGGCCATAATCCACCACGCAATACATAACTTACACAAAGTAAAAGGCCTGTCTGGGTTCAAACCTACGACCTACAACTACTACATAATCCTATAAAAATCCTGAATTATGTTTTTAGTCTCATCTCTGACTACGTAAAATAGATCAACCCAAATTACCCTGAAAATTACCTGCTGACGTAACACATTACTCTTGAATAAATGTTTTAAAAATATCGCACCGTCACCTAATGGCCGTTCTGAAGGTAATCTCTTGTTTTATCCGCCGACCCTTTCGTTAAATTCATCATTTTAACATGCCAAGCGAAAAATTAGAGAAAGAGTTTCAACGTGATAAAAAGTGGGTAGGTAGACAATGGTTTTCAATTTTCAAACGCAACCGATGTCTTCTCTAAAGAGGAATAAAGATTTTTATATGGAGCCTGGCATACGTAGTGTTGCCCCATTTTGTTATTTCAAAATGGCGACCATACATGTAACATAAATAAATCGCTTAATATCTCGGAAAAGTGACGCTTTACTGGGTTTGGTCCTATAATGTTTTCTGTTGATTTATATAGGTTTTATTCGTGGCCCATATTTTGAAAAAATAATCAAATTGGCGCAAAAGTTGGTAGGTACGCCACGGATCTTCAAAGCTCTTTATGAGTTCAATTTTCAAAATTAATTTGGAGTTCGGGTTAAAGATCTAGGATATTCTTTTATCGTTTTTTCGTTGTGTAGACTCTAGTACAGCTGAAGGGCCCGTGGCTAAATAATAACAGCTGCACAGGTCGATCGCTACGTTTGCCGCTGTTGGTCTGTGGATGGGTGATCTTTACATACCGAGATCCCTCCGTGTCTCGGAAAGCTCGTTAAGCCGTTGGTCCCAGCTATCAGCAGCAGTGCTATATGTTCTATGTTGATATTGTAAAAGTTTTCCGTGGAGATAGAAAGAGGAAGTTTCGTAAAAGCTCCCTTTTTGCATGGGGTGTTCCTGTAATAGGATTAATTATTTGTGCTGTGATGTTACTTATTCTTCATCTGGCAGCAGAAGGTGATAAAGAAAAAAAATATGATTGTAATTGTCACCTAACGTGAGCTACTTTGTTCCTTTGATAATAAACGTGATAGTTTTTCTAAAGATCGTTCGTTCTCTGTTTTTTAATAAAGATAAGAACGCGTGTGTGGTTCCTGAGAATGAAAGAAAGAAAGAAAACTGGCGTCGTTTGCTGACAGCGACGGCTATGTTTATGTTGACTAACATCAACATTTTGATCTTTTTAATGTGGGGATTCTTTAATAGTAGATTTTCATAAACGGCGGTTATATTTAGCTGTCAAACAATCGTTCTGTCATTATTCGTTCCTTTAGTCAAGAGAAATCGGACATTATGGTACGAGTATAACCTAGATAATGTGGATAACACACGAGTCTAAAACAGAAGAAGATCTAGCGGGGTATCCAAGGGGGGGGGGATGGAGGGGGGGCTTAGGGGATCAGACCGGAATAAATAATTTTAAGAATCGATTGAATAGGACCATGTCGTGATTAATGATTATTATTGTGAAGTTTGCTTATCTTTTTCGGTTACATCTTTTCTGCTAAATATAGCAATTAATGATTGTCATCACAATGTTATTGTATATTGATATTGTTTCTATTTGCGCTCAGTCTAGTTTTTTTTTTTTTTTGTAGTGACAACGTGCATGACATTTACGCAATATACAGAGGCCAGCACATCAAGCTACCCCAATCTGTCAAATTTCTTTGATAGATTTTCAACTTTACGTCAAAGAAATAAGATTCATATTCAATTAGCCGTTGGTCTCGGCTGTTATTCGTGGATCTTTGACAGTCGTTACGGGTAGTCAGAAGCCCGAAAGTCTGACAACCAGTCTTACCAAGGGGTATCGTATTACCCAGTACTGGGTTGTGGAGGTCAGATAGGCAGTCGCTCCATGTAAAATACTGATATTCAGCTGCATTCGGTTACACTAGAAGCCGACCCCAACATAGTTGGGAAAAGGCTAGGTAGATGATTGTGATTACAATCATAAGATACCTACTAGTTTTTGCGATTACCATATTATATTTGCAATAGATTCATCATGATATGGTTAAAAAGGGGTTGACTACCGAGATAGCAGCTAACAGAGAAGTATGGAAGAAAAATATATAGTTATTGCGTCAACCCCAAGTAAATTGGGATAATGGCAGGACAATGATAATAATGATTTGCAGTAGGTGCATCAACCGTGATGCAGAATAATGTATAGGAGAAGATTTTTATTTCAACTGCAAAGTTAAGTTTGTCCTTCAATCTAGAATTGGAAATGTATAGGTTCTTACAATATTGAAGTCCGTTAAATAACCGGGGAATAACTAGATAAGTGCAGTTTCATACACTATTTTATTTCAACTCATAGAATTTCATTGAAAAGACAATTTAATTATTATTATTATTTCAAACACTGGCGGAAAGGGAAGCCAAAATTATTTTCTTTTTTCAATAATATCACTTTTTATCAACGCAATTTATTTTAAAATAAGCGATTAAGAGACATAACAATACAAATATTACGAGTACAATAAACAAGTCAAAGTTGTCAGCGAATCTATAACAAAGTGACTTGTCAAAGTATTTCTAACAAAAGTCGTACCTTAGATATAACTTGCGAATAAGTTTGGACTTGTTCGGGTCATTACAACTTCTAGGGAACGATTTTAGGGTACCGAAGGCACCTTTAAGCCTGGGATACACTAGGGGGCAAATGAAGAAACATGTTGCGGAACATATCCCTTAACAACTACGGAGACAATTGTCGCGGAACATTTTGCCGGCCACACTAGTCAGTGCTCAATTGCTCATAGAAATGTCGCCCGAGGAGTTTGTGGCTATTAATGCTAGTAGCTCCAGAAGTGACAGCACGGTATCATTTCCGCACACTACAGACATAATAAGGGGCACGTTGCGTACGCGACTACACTCGGTGACAAATGGCGCGACACTGGCGCGGGACACGTGCGCTCGCTTTGGAGGCGGGAGCAAGCAACATGCCCCACGTCACGTATAATGTTGCGGGGCATGTTGCGGGACACTATGCAACGTTGCAGCGTCACGTTTAGTGAGTGTCGCGCGTCATGTTGCGGGACAAAATGTTCCCTAGTGTATTCGGCGCTTTATAATGGCACAGAAACAGATCATTATCACAAGGAATACAGAAAATAATGTGCACCACTGCAGCGTCTATAGCTGCTGGATTTTATTTCAAAATCAAAATATTTTATATCACATAAGCCGACATGGGCTGATGGGCACTTATGAAACGTCAGAAGCTAGGTGCACGGTACCAAATGGTCGTTTCATATGGAGATGAACCGGCAAGAAACTCTATGGTTACTCTTTTAAAAATAATTGGATTTTACAATGTTTTCAAATTACAGTAGGTATTGGGAGAACAGCGTAGGCCTGTCAATAAGTACCAGGTACTTGATAAAATAAAAAATGGTCTACAGGTCTAAAGTCTACAAGGCCTACAAAGTCCTCACATTTACAAAATAAAATATTTTTATGGTAGTATCATCCGACGCGAAGAAGAAGAAGCCACTATAGATGAGGTCGTTCAAATTGTACAGACGCCAGCACATCAAGCTACTACTATCTGTCATATTTCTTTAATAGATTTTCAACTTTATCGCTAAAGTATAAGGTTCAAAGTTGATTGGGAAAATTTGACAGTTTCGGGTAGCGTGATGTGCTGGCGTCTGTATAACATCATCATCCTATTAGCAGTCCACTGCTGGACGTAGGCCTCTCCTATACAATTGTGCAAAGCGTAGGTACTTATTATGCAGAAGCAATACATACCCCTACCCTAATTTTATTGCGGAACACACTATCGATCTCAATTTGAATCATTTTGAAGCATATTGCTAAACCGTTGCTTCCTATGTTCGAAAAACGTGTCTGCTCAACAATGTAAAAAACGCAATGAACGTTGAAATAAAACCCATTGCTACTAATAGTGTGTTACGAAAATACCCCGCTGAGAGTTTAAGAAAAAATGCCGTTTTTGACAAAAAATAGTTTTGGATGTAATTTTTATCATGATATCGTTTTCTATCTATACCTACTTCTATACTAATATTCTATAGAGGAAAGGTTTGTATGTATGTTTGTAATGTATTGTAATAGGCTCCGAAAATACTAGACCGATTTAAGAAATTCTTTTTGTGTTAGATAGTCCATTTATCGTGAAAAACTATAGGCTATATAACATCACGCTACGACCAATAGGAGCGTCGCAGCAATGAAAAATGTTGCAAAAACGGGAAAAATTATTCCTTTTAAGAGCTTCCGTTGCGTGCGCTGCGTAAACGGTTAAAGTTACGCAAAAATAATGTATGACGGAATAGTTTCCCTTTAAAAGTTCTAAAAAATAGTCCGCGACAGCATATGTCTATCTTTTCAGGTTCTCTCACTATAACCGTTTTATTGATAATCAAATTTGTTCTAAAATAATTCATTATTTGCGAAGGTGTTTTTATAAACATGATATAATCCTTATCCAAATAAATATCGTTTTTCATCACAAGTATTTAATTTTGAACAAAATTGCCCTTGACATCTTTTGATTTCAATGAATATCTTAGGAGATATCGTAGTTTTAAAATAAATCAACACGGCCGTCGCGCGCCGTTGGCTCATCTGCCTAGCCTTTTCCCGACAATGCTGGGGTCGGCTTCCAGTCTAACCGGATGCAGCTGAATACCAGTGTTTTACATGGAGCGACTGCCTATCTGACCTCTACAACCCAGTTACTGGGTAATACGTTACCCCATGGTAAGACTGGTTGTCAGACTTTCGGGCTTCTGACTACCCGTAACGACTGTCAAAGATCTACGAATGACAGCCGGGACCAACGGCTTAACGTGCTTTCCGAGGCACGGAGGGATCTCGGTATGTAAGGATGGTAACCCCCACAGACCAACCGAGGCAAGCGTAGCTTAACCTGATCGATCGACCTGTGCGGCTGTTATTATTTAGCCACGGGCCCCTCCGCCACGCTCCGTTAGCTGTACGAGGTTTACTATCGTTTCACTCTTACTGATCATAGTTTGATGTACCTAAAATATCTTCTAGTAATGTACAGACGCCAGCAGTGCTATTCTGTAAAAATCTCCCCGTGAAAACTAAAGTGAAATGAGCTGTCATTTCACCTGATGTTGGGGATTGCCTCCATTGACAGTTTACTTCACGCTCACGTGAGATTTTTACAGAATCGATAGACTGCACATCAAACTACTACAATCTGTCAAATTTCTTTAATACATTTTTAACTTTATTGCTACAGCATAAGGTTCAAAGTTGATTGGGAAAATTTGACAGTTTCGGGTAGCTTCATGTGCTGGCGTATGTACACACGGCTACACATCAAGCTACACATTACCAGTTTTAGCTGACCTCGCACTGTATAGGTTTTTCGTACAATCAGAAGTCAGCTCATACTGATTATGTATAGCTTGATGTGTAGCCGTGCGTACTAAGTAATAATATAAAGTAATCCTACTAATATTATAAATGTGAAAGTTTGTGAAGATGTTTGGATGTTTGTTACTCAATCACGCACAAACGGCTGAACAGATTTGGATGAAATTTGGCACACAGATCTGTACTAATACTAATAATAATATTATTTATAATTTATACCAATATTATAAAGAGGAAATATGTGTTTGTAACGAATTGGCTCAAAAAGTACTGGACAAATTTAAAAAAAAAATCCTACATTTGAATGTTACATTATCACTGATTAATATAGGCTTTTTTTTTCTTTTTTTTCCACCCGTGCGAAGCCGGGACGGGACGCTAGTTTGTTATGTAAAAATGAGTTCTTTTCCTTTCACTACAAGCTACTCTTGCTACAAGGCAAGCAGCAACAACCAGTTTTTTAGCAGGTAAGAGGCAGGTCAGTTTAGGTCGTAAGTGTTAAAAGGGCTAAGTCTAGTCGTGAGACGTAAAATGTGAGTCTAGTCTTATAAAAAAGGCTCAATAAAAGTCTAAGTTTCGATCAAATAAACTGTGTCAGAAAAGCTAAAGCGCTTTCATTCACTCAAACACATCTAGAAAGAAAGAAAGAAAGAAAGAAAAATAGGTTTATTTGTCACAGAAACACGTGCAAACAAAAAGATGATTAATTCTAATGACATCATATATATCGAAACAAAAAAATATATATATAATATACATGAGCACAAAGCAGAGATAGTCGACGGCTGCACGTCATGACTGTGACAAGAAGGCTTCCACTCAGCATGATGAGATGATGACTCATTGTCACTTCTCACACAACGACACGTCGTAGGTCTAATAAACATGTCGTTTGTCACACTAAGTTAATCCCATAACATAAGTAGAATAGTTTCATAATAATATTATTGGGACTTTTTATTTTAGATACGTCAGTAAGGCCATACAATTTCAGCTGGCCCCAATAACACAGCTCCCAAGGGTTTAACACTTCGGAAGTGGTTCCAAAGTCCATTTCAGTTTTAATGCTATTTTCCAATTGCAATAGTAGTCAGGCGCAAGTTTAGATATTGCTTTTTAGAAGTTTTGTACCGAGTTATTGGCAAAGGTTTTTTTTTGTTTGATACTTGTGACAAAATGAAATTCTTTTAAAGGACATGCGGAAGTAATTTGACCATTATCTTTTTCAGGGATTTAAAAACATAAACAATCACAAATCCATTCATCAATTTTGAATTGAGTAGGCAGTATTTTGTTTCCAAAGTCTTATGCATTACACAATTTCTTTAAAAACAAGTTAAATTATAAAAGTACAGGCACAGTATAATTATATATACAGTATTGTAACTCGGCCGTATCTTGGACATAAATGCCTACAGCCGCGCGGTACGTAAACATGCGATAGGGCTGCCCGCCTCCAGCATTTGAATTACATTTGCCTACTTTGTGTTTCCATTTAGTTTTGTGACTGTAAATATACTTTATTTTATATAAAAAAATAAAATAAGTACTTTGTGAATTGAATAGGAAGTGTTCAATAAAAATGCATGTTGTTTTTTGATTGGTAGATTTAATTAAAAAACCATGTTTATGTTTGAATAACAAATCGGTCTTATAAATTTGCGACCGAAAAATATTTGCGCCTTGACTGAGACGTACGAAACGCTTTATTATTAAATTTTAAAGTATAAAAAATCCGCATTCTAATATAAAGCTGAATTAAAAATTGCGTTCACGCGTCTCGTGCCTCTTGAGTACTGTTGCGCACAGCTTGTGTTATCGTGTTACTAATACGTAGCGGTAAAAAAATGGTTAAAAATAAAATTTTAAAACGGCAAGCTAGAAAAATGGTTTATGACGTGAATTGTTACGTTAAGAAAGAAACTAATGAAATCGTGAGTAATTTAAACCAGGTTAAAAATACAACTGCAGCAGCCTCAATATCATTACAGAAAAAATTGGCTACACCTATACAACGCTTACACCTGTTTGCAAATAGAACAACGAATACCACCGATAAGTCCGTATTAATTGAAATCTGCAACACTTTAGAACAAATTCGGGAAGAAACTGCGGAAGCTGGCACAACTAATGAAAATATTTTACAACAAGTTATGAGTAATTTGAAACAAGAACAAAAAAGAACAGCATTGGCAACAAATACATCTGTGATAACAGTCAGGAGGATTACCACACAGGCCGCAAATTCAGAGTTTTTAACGGTGTTTAGAACTCCTGGAAAGAAAAGACCGCGCGCAAAACCGATAACGGGTATTGATAATTTTGACCAAGGAGTCATAAAAAGATGTATTCATAACTTTCACTTAACTAATAAAGAAATTCCCACAGTAGAAAAACCAAGACAAAAGTTACAGGAAGATATAAATTTTCAAGGATCTAAAACTAGTCTTCGGCAGATTATTAAAGAATTGGGGTTTAAATGGAAAAAGACCGAAAATAACAGGAAGGTTTTGATAGAAACTACAAACATCCGACTCAAACGAATCGAGTACCTAAAAAAACTAAAAAAATATCGTGCAGAAGGACGACCAATAATTTACACGGATGAATCGTACGTAGATTCATCACACTCTAATCCCAAAGCTTGGACGGATGGTTCAACCAAGGGCCTTAAAACGCCTATTTCTAAAGGACAACGTGTGGTCATTGTACATGCTGGATCCGAGGCGGGCTTTGTCCCGAATGCATTGCTTACATTTAAAGCTGGAGGCAAATCAGGAGACTACCACGACAACATGAATTACGAAAATTACGAAAAATGGTTAAAAACACAACTAATTCCTAATATTCCACCCAATTCTGTTGTCGTGGTTGATAACGCTGCCTATCATAATAAGCAGTATGACCTTGCACCCACTTCAACCACCAGAAAAGCGGACATGCAAGCCTGGCTGTCCGAAAAAGGTGTAGAATACGATGATGACATGTTAAAACCACAATTGTATCAGTTAATAAAAACACACAAAGAACAATTTAAAACGTTTTTTATTGACAAGATTTTGGCTGAACACAATCACAACGTTCTGAGACTGCCTCCGTATCACCCTGATCTCAACCCCATCGAAATGGCATGGTCTATGATTAAACAGTATGTGGGTAGCAAAAACGTAAAATGGAATCTTAATAATGCTATTGAGCTTGTCAAAGAAAAAGTTAATCTAATGGGAGCAAGAGAGTGGGAGATCTTGTGTAATAAAACCAAATTTGTAGAAGAAGAATACGCAAAAAGTGACCACATTATAGATCTTATGACTGAACAGTTTATTATTCGTGTTACTGATGACAGCTCCGACAGTGAAGAGAGTGATGATGATGACTCCGAAATATCTGACGACAACGAAGTGCCCTTACGTTCGTGCTTCCATCCTCAACCTTCTACTTCAACATGCCAAGATGAATTAATGGAAGGAATATCACCACTGCCGGATGAATAATTTTGTTTTATAAATATTATAATAATTCATGTGATTTTACGTATTAAATATAATAACTGTTTACTTTTGTTTTTTAATTTTTCTTAATTTACCTACTTGCAAGATAAATTACAAACAAAAACTAGTTTTATCAACTTATCATAAACTAGATTTTACCTGCAGCTTTGCCCGCTTTTATTAGCCTATATCCGTCTCCAGGGTTCCATCTATTTCTGTATCAAAATTCATCAAAATCGGATTTGCCATTTAGGCGTGAAGACGTAACAAACAAATAAACTCACTTTCACTTTTATAATATTAGTAAGGATGTTAAGTTACGTCCTTACTAAAAAGTTAGTTTAAGTTCAAAAATACGAAATAAAAAATCCCTTAATAACACGCTAAGAATTTCAGTGCGCGATTGTACACATGCGCCGATTGCCCCCTCTACTTTCTTCGAGCGATCTAGAACCATTGCGCGACCTGTAGTTGTCGTTATTAACACCGAGAAAAAAAAAACGGTTTTTAGTGGTATAATTGTTGTTATAGCAGCAGCAGAAATACTTAATCTGAGAAAATTTCAACTATCTAGTGACAGACAGACGGTCAAATTTATTTTTTTCTAGTTATATTCATACACACAGTACAATAAACAACTATTATTAATAATAAAATACCACGTCTTTACTTTGAATTATACAAACTAACAAAACAAAACACACATGCCCCGAGGTTTTTAACACAAGCGTAAGTACCTAGGTAGGTACATGATACGGTAGGTACCGTATCATGATTCATGAACCGCCTATAACTACCTATTTCACTCTTGTCAATCACTTTCCTTTACTCTATTCACTTTATTAACCCTCCGCCAACCGTACAAGACGATATCGTCCGTGCCAAGTTTGGAGCTGATGCATATCTTTGAAAGGAGAAAGGAAGGGGCCTCGAACCCCTCTGTAAAAAAACTTACACTCGCGCACACCTCACAGGCGCAAGCGCGTCAGTAGCCAGTGTAACGTCAGTGAGCACGAGCGTGTGCAAGTTTGTGGACGGACGATATCGTCCTATACGGTTGGCGACGTAACTTTTACGAATTTTTAGGTATGTGAAATGTAAATATTTTTTATCGCATTATCAGTGCTCTGAATGAAAATTGAATATAATAAAATAATCAGGTGTGATTTTTCCAGAATTTTCATTGTTTGTTATTATGGCTGAAATCAGACACGAACATCACTATTATCTACGTGATCGACCCATAATAATTCACGATGAAACTAGTGAATCGGAGTCTGAAATCGAATGTGAAAGTGAACATCACTCCTCCGATAACCAAGATTTTGATGAGGATTACACGTTAGATTCTGATGCTGAAGTTGAAATTGAAAAGGAAGGTGAATCTAACCTTGATCAACCTCCACCGGCGAAGCGTGGACGTCCAAGCAGTGTGATACTTGGAAGGGGTAGGAAAAACGCGCCTAAATTTAAATGGTATAAAAATCCTCCTGAGACCCGAGGCAGACGTTCCATACCAGTGTATTTACCAGCTTGTAAGGCTGAAGCTCGCGAGATAGTAAACCCGATTGATGCGTCGAAGTTACTACTCCCCGACTCTCTTCTAAATATCATTGTCAAATATACGAACATGCATATTGAAAAAATAAGAGAGACGCTACCTAATCAATGGATTTACAAGGAAACTACTCTGAATGAGATAAAAGCTGTTTTGGGATTATTATACTTCTTAGGTTCTAAAAAAATGTCCCATACATCAGTGGGAGATTTATGGAGCAAAGATTTTGGAGAGACTGTCTGTAGAATGACTATGAGTCATAATCGGTTTACTTTTCTTCTATCAATTATGAGGTTTGATGACAAAAATACGCGAGAGGAGAGGCGAAAGCAACATCGTCTCGCTCCTATCAAGGAATTATGGGATTCGTTTCTCAGCAATTGCCAAAAATATTATGAGTCTTCTACGAATTGTACAATCGATGAAAATACGGGATCAAAATCGTTTGTTGCAATGACGTACTAACATCATATATGTTCGATGCAGAGCCCTACGTCGGAAAATGCTCTGGAAATACTGACACTTCCGCGCGTCACTACTTGATATCTCTGACCAAGTCGATACATAATACTCATCGTAACATTACGTGTGACAACTGGTTTACACAGGTACCAGTAGTTCAAGAGATGAAAAGTAAATACGGCTTGACAGTGGTGGGCACAATAAAAAAAAATAAGCCAGAAATTCCGCCTCATTTCACCAGACCTGCCTCAGTTGGGCTTAGACGCTATGCATATAAAGATAATATGACATTATTATCATTTTGTGCAAAACCTAAAAAAATAGTGATATTGATATCTAGCTTAAATCAGAGAGGACGCGATGTAGGTGAATCTCAGATTCCAGAAATCATAGATTTCTATAATAAAACAAAAATCGGGACCGACGTTTTTGATCAAATTTGTTTTAATCATTCAACAGCTCGAATAACAAATAGATGGCCAATGCGTTTGTTTTATGGAATATTGGATCAAGCGGGCGCTAATGCTAATATATTATACAATTTAGCTCCTAATAAAGCAAAAACACTATATAGAACCGAATTCTTACATAAAATCACGGAAAGTCTCATAACTCCGCATCTTCACGAGCGCATGGATATACCAAATATCCGTAATTTGAAAAAGAAGTTGATTCGCGAATTCCTTAATCTGCCTGTGGAACAAGAAAATGTGAAAGTAAAATTCGATAATCAGTTGAGAAAATACTGCCCCACGTGTAAAGGTAAAGATAAGAAGAAAACCATTTGGTGCTGTTCTGTTTGCGAAAACGCAGCCTGTGATGAACATCGACTGCACCTCTGTTTTGAATGCAAATAAATATTTTTTTTCTTATTTAAATACTCTTTTTTATTATTATTCTCATATTTTTTCTGTTATTACAAACCATTTTGTAATACACTTATTTTTAAAGAAAAACGTTTTTTTTTTAAATGTACCGTTTTTGGGTGTTCAAATAAATATACTTTTTTGAGCGATGTAAGATCCAATTCATATTTTTTGAAAGCCCCTTATATGAAGAATAAATCCCCAAAACATTACTCCTTATGACCCATTTATATCCAAGATATCGATTTTTTAGTGAAACCGTCGAAATTACGGTTTTTGCAGGGATTACGAAATTTTATTTCATCAGGGGGCAAAGTATTCAAGTCAAAAACTATGGGAACAGGTAAAGAAAATCTAGAACACATTCCCTAAATTCTTTTGGAATTTTTCTGTACGTTTAAGTGGGTTAAATTATCGTCTGAGACGATATCGTCCGTGACGGTTGGCGCCGTGCAAAAAAAAACACACGGTTGGCGGAGGGTTAATCCAGACATCGTTTTTTTCGGGAGATAAAAGGAAATACTTATCCATTAAAAAGACACATTATGTACCTACCTACTAGTAAGTAAAATTATTTTATAGTCTTACCTTTCAGAGTTTCCAGGTAATCTAAAAAAAGTTATCCCTGTATGCGTTATTGACGAATTCATGCAACCAAAAACAGCACAATATATCCTACTCGTCATATTAAATATGTACTTGAACTTATTTTTAGTGAAAAAATCGCGCGGTTATTGTTAAAAAAACAACGCACCGACCGTTCGTCACTGCGGCACAGTAGCGACTGTCTGCCTGCCGAGCGAATGCCGAGATCGAGGCGCGTAGGCATAGCTCGCGCATCGTCCGTTTGTATGAAGATGGAATACTGTATATATAATTATACTGTGGTACAGGTCTCCCAAAGTGATAATGCGCATAGAAATCTTCGTCACTGCTCGGCAACGGTCGTATTCCCCGAGCGTCGGAAGACGATACGTATACCTATACAGGGTGCATTTGAAATCATGGGCATTATTTTAACCTAAGGTACTACTTATGATACTAATTGCATTAGGGCTACTATTACGCAAATCAAAAATATTATTAATGCAAGTATGGAAAACCTTAAAATGTAGTAAGTCATACAAAGTATCAAATTAGTTGCGCTTCTCGATAGCAAATGCGTAGGTACACTACGCCGTACGCGCGTCCTTGGGCGTGAATTCTTTGACCCCGCCCGACTCACGTGACATTCGTAAGTTGCCAATGAATTGATTCATAATAAATTCCAATTTTCCCTTCGTACTTTGCCGGCTTAGGACGGTCAAAACTACGTCAACTAACATACATTAAAAAAAAAACATTTACGTACCTAGCTTGTGGATTGTTTTGAAAAAACCTTATTTGTCGGTAAAGTGACAGAGGGTAAACGGGTGCTCTTCCACGAGCTTGTGCATGTGCTGGCACGTGAAAAGACGAAAAATCCAACAGGTTCTGAGTGGTTCTGGTGGAATGAGACCCCGTGAAGGAATAGGGTCGTTCGGGTAGCGCCGATGGAACATTTCACGAGTTCATACTAAATTTCTTGTGCGATCGTAAATTACAACCATTTGTGGGTATTGTTGGTTGGTGTACCTAGCCTGCACATTACGCGGTCGAGGCATCGTGTACACAAACACACACACAACACACAACTACTGCACTATCACTTAATACACTGCAATCCAAGCACCGTATGACGCGAGCGGCGAGTACGGCGATTACGTCACGGGATCAATAAATCAATTACGCGTCAATGCACCTGCGCAGTCGTTATGACACTGGTTCCGGGTTCGTGACTTCGTGTTGCGGCGGGAAGCATACCCCGCGCGGGGGTGATATTCGTATTTTTGCGAGTGAGGGAGTGGGACGGAGAGAGTTCAGGGAATCCCGCCGGACGGAATGTCTTGTAGCCCATTGTTATTATTACTTGTAAGGAAAAACCCGCGCGCGCGCAGGTGATGTTTGTTTACATTTCGCTTTGCGCTGTACTGCGCTTTAAGATTTTGATATTTCAACAATTATTGGCGTTAACGAAGTATTTTGTTTTAATTACTTTAAGTGTTTATTTGCAATAATAAGCCTTGTGCAATTTGATTTACTACATTTTTAAGGTTTTCCTTACTTGCATTAATAATATTTTTGATTTGCGTATTAATAGCCCTAATGCAATCAGTATCGTGAGTAGTGCCTTAGGTTAAAATAATGCCCATGACTTCGATTCCACCCTGTAGAGTGGTTAAGTGCATTTTCTTCATGCATAATTTAGTAGAATTATGTGTTTTGTGCTAAAAGAGATAAATATTGATTTATCAGTAACGAAATTTGATTCGATAATTCCATGTAAGTAAATAGCTAGGAAAACCACACGATTGCGAATATGCTACAATCTTTGTTAGATTGATTTACTTCGAAAATTTTATAGTACTTTTCAAGTGTCTTACTGAAGCTGGTGTAATAATGGAAGAAAAGAAGGTTTAAATAACACAAGGTTTATATTAGAAGAAGAGAAAATGGTTTACATTAAAATCTAATCATTAAAATCTCAGTTCAAAAGTATTTACAGCACTGATTATTCCAGAATAATATTACAATTACAAAAAAAAATATCAGAATCTGGGAGGATCTCTATTCCTGACATCGTAGATTCATCCGAACTTTCATTATGCTCTTGTTCATTTACACTTTCCCCACTGCTATCACCTGTGTAAATAATCATTTCATCGGAAAAACTATCGATTCTCGGGTCAAATTTTCTATATTCATCTCCGCATTTAACAGCATGATCACAAACTTTTTTCCACTCTTCTGGTCCTATATTATTGATTTTTTCTAATATAGCATCTTTAACTGACGTGACAGTCATTGCAATATTTTTTTGGCTACGTGTTGCTTTATTTGGGACCAAATATTTTCAATGGGGTTAAAATCGGGATGATATGGTGGCAATCGTATAATTTTATGCCCATGTTCCTCCATTATACGGTCAATGGCAAATTCTGTGTATTTTTCTTTGTCTTTTTATAATTTCATACAAATCGGGTTTCAGTTTCTTTGGGTCATGCGGAATGTTGTGTTGTTGTAACCAAGCTATCATTTGTGGTTTAGGTGTGTTTGAGTTTGGTGGTTTCACAGACAGCTTATTATGATATGGGGCGTTGTCAATTACCAACACACTATTAGGAGGCAAGTTGGGAATCAATTGATTGCGTAGCCAAGTTTGATAACGTTCCGCGTTTATTTCTTTATGATAGTCACACATTATGTAACATTAGAGCCCATGGGACGAAGCCTTTTTCATTGCCTGCGTGTACAATGATTATTCGCTCACCTTTGGAAATGGATTGTTTGATACCTTTTTTGCTGCTATCTTGCCAAGTTTTACCCTTAGTATGTGATGTATGCACGTATGACTCGTCCATAAACACTATGTTTCTACCAGAATTCCTCAGCGGTTGTATTTCTCTGAGATATTTGATCCTTTTTAAACGTATATCATGCTTTTCCATAAGTAACCGTCTGTTATTATCAGTTTTCAGAAACCTAAACCCCATTTCTTTCAAGATCAGCCTTAAAGTCACTGCACAGCCTTTGAAATTAATAGCTTCGATCAACTTTTTTCTCAAATTATTTACAGTTGGGAGTTCTTTGAGCGTCAACTGAAAATTGTATATCATTATGACGAATAACACAGTAGTCGAAATCATCAAGTCCCAGCCGAAATCTACTTTTAGGTTTTCCTTTTTTCGGTGCGGAAAATTTCATTGATTGATTCTGTTTTTTTTTCGTTTAAGATATTACTCAAAGTTCGTCGTGAAATTCCTATAGCTTTTGTACCACGGTCCTGATTTTTTTTAAAATAACCATCTTGGTCTCTTTTGAAAACATTGGCTTCATTTAAGAAATAAAGGTACACACTACATACCATTTGCCGTGCTTGTGACTTAAGCGGCTTTCCACGTTTAAATTTATCCATTCTGGAAGAATTCGTCTAAAAGAAAATGGTCAGGCACATTTTTATTTATTTGTTGTATTATTGCATTATGTACTAATATACTTTATAATATTATTTATTCCTATATCTATTTGTTTATTTCAGTAGGTGAAAGCTAAAGGACCTTATGTCCATTTTTTGTCATTTTTGTATTTTCAATGATTCTTATTCAGTATATGTATTGATCAAATGGTAAAAGACATTAAGTCCTACAGCCACTAATTTCGTGGATGTAAAATTATAAATAACATTAAGTCCCTAAGCGTGATTTCGGGTATAGACATCTTTAATGAGCTCTACTGAATAATTTATAAAATGTGAGTTAAGGTCGGTAAGGTCCTTTAGCTTTCACCTACAGATTTATGCATGTGTATCTTTCTATTAAATTTATATAACCCTAAATCTGATTTTTAAAATGTTTTTTCTAGTACTTAATAGGTATTTAATGTAGGTATTTATAATTTTTTAATATTAATAAAACCTGAAAAATGTTAATATATTTACCTATTTTACAAAATAAACTATTTCAATTTGAATAAGATAATTAAAGTTGAAATTAAATTCACCTTTGAAAACAAAACCAAGAAGGGTGTGTAATAGCAGCTCTATATAATTCCACACAGAGAGAACACGTGCAGTCACCATCAATATGTAAACAAGACTGACAGACCTTTGACTGACCGACGACCGCCGCCGACCGCCCGAATTGTTTTCGATTGTGTACCTACACATGATATTGACTCCTATTTCTTTCGGACAAGGTGCAAAATGCAAGTGCATTGTTTAGGGCTCTTACGATTCAATGATTCGGGTGTTTCCGGGAATACGACAATTAGCGAAGATCTGCATGCGCATTATTAATTTGGGAATACTGTACCTATATTTCTTTGAATTTTATGGATGACTTACTTATAAGTTTTAAAAATTTTGTTCTGAATTTTGTCAACTAGTAGTAACTGTTAGTACCTACTGCTTACTAACTGATAATTATGTATTGTTCAAATTAGCTTTCAAACTCAAGTACCTATATTAAAATATCTAGAATTCTAGACTCTAACCATGTCCTGTTTATAAGAACCAGCTGATCTGTAACTCAACTCAGGACCTTCTACCTCAGACACCTTTTTCTATTTAAGATTGTGCAATTAAGAGAGTTGAAATTTTCACAGATGATGTATTTTTGTTGCCGCTATAACAACAAATACTAAAAAACAGAATACTTAAAATAAATATACTAAGGGGGCTCCCATACACAAACGTGATGTTTTTGCTCAATATTGATAACGGCAACAGGTAGACGCTTGAAAATACTTGATATATTCACAGAATATTTAGTTATATATTCACTTTAAAAATAAATAATTGAGTTTATGACCTTATTTTTTATTTAAAATTTTTGGTAATCTACATCTACACTTCTATACTAATATTATAAAGCTGCAGAGTTTGTTTGTTTGTTTGTTTGAACGCGCTAATCTCTGGAACTACTGGTCCGATTTGAATGATTCTTTCAGTGTTGGGTAGTCCATTTATCGAGGAAGGCTATAGGCTATATTTTTAACTAACGCGGGTGAAACCGCGGGGCGCTGCTAGTATATTATAACATTATAAAGAGGAAAGATTTGTTTGTTTGTTTGTAATGAATAGGCTCCGAAACTACTGAACCGATTGAAGAAATTCTTTTTGTGTTAGACAGTCCATTTATCGGGAAATGCTATAGGCTATATAACATCACGCTACGACCAATAGGAGCGTCGCAGCAATGAAAAATGTTGCAAAAACAGGAAAAAATTATTCCTTTTGAGAGCTTCCGTTGCGTGCGCTGCGTAAACGGTTAAAGTTACGCAAAAATACGGAATTGTTTCCCCTTAAAAGTTCTAAAAGAAAGTCCGCGACAGCATATATCTATCTTTTAAGGTTGACTCACTATAACCATTTTTATGATAGTCAAATGTGTGCATCTTTTGATTTCAGTGAATATCTTAGGAGATATCATAGTTTTAAAATAAATCAGCACGGCCGCCGCGCGCCGTTAGCTCATCTGCCTAGCCTTTTCCCGACTATGTTGGGGTCGGCTTCCAGTCTAACCGGATGCAGTTGAATACCAGTGTTTTACATGGAGCGACTGCCTATCTGACCTCCACAACCCAGTTACTGGATAATACGATACCCCTTGGTAAGACTGGTTGTCAGACTTTCGGGCTTCTGACTACCCGTAACGACTGTCAAAGATCCACTAATGACAGCCGGGACCAACGGCTTAACGTGCTTTCCGAGGCACGGAGGGATCTCGGTATGTAAAGATGGTCACCCACCTACAGACCAACCGCGGCAAGCGTAGCTTAACCTGATCGATCGACCTGTGCGGCTGTTATTATTTAGCCACGGGCCCCTCCGCCGCGCGCCGTTAGCTGTACGAGGCTTACTATCGTTTCACTCTTACTGATCATAGCTTGATGTAGGTACCTAAAATATCTTCTTATAGTAGTGTACAGACGCGAAAACTAAGGTGAAGTGAGCTGTCATTCCACCTGATGTTAGGGATTGCCTTATAAATGTGAAAGTTTGTGAAGATGTTTGTTACTCAATCATGCGCAAACGGCTGTACAGATTTCGATGAAATTTGGCACACAGATAGTTTATAATGACACATAGGATAGGTAAAATAGGTAATACCTACGGGCTGGTGTCCGCAACTCCACGTCAATGCGCGTATTTTGCGTACGGAAAATTTTAACACATAGGATACTTTTTATCCCGATATTCCCACGGGATCGAAACTAACACGGGTGAAACCGCGGGGCGCTGCTAGTATTAACTATTTACACTAGAAACTAAATTAAAAGACTAACTTACTCTACAAATAAATACAAAAAAAAAAAACAGAGGACACTTAGGTGTCGAAGTACTCGTCCGCATCGCTGTCATCCGGAAAAGTGCCCAGAAGACTGGCAGCATTGGAAGATTGCCACGTTGAATGGCAATGCTAATTCTTTGACCAAAGAAAGACCCAGCCCTCTGGTCACGTGAAGTGTCGACCAGCCGGGGGGTTTTTTTTTTAAAAGGAGACGCGCCCTCGGGCCCCGTTACCCGAGCGTTTCGACACCAAACGGCTCAAAGCTGTAGTTGCCCGTAAGGTTACAGTATTTGCGCCGCTTGAGGGTCTCAGCAGTCGCAGTAGCGGCGCCAGCACAGCCCGCCGTGCTAGGAACATGAGATGGCGCAAGGGTATCGACACACGTTGCGTCCCACACCAGAGGCCTACCCATCTTCCAAGGCAACAACGTCATACCGTCTGGTCTCTTCCCATCGTCACGTACCAAGCCATTTGGTTTTAAAACAGCTGGTCCGGCGGTGACAAGGGCTCGACGAATAATATCGTTGATGCTGGCGTGCCGTGCTATGCGACCTGCGCTTCTGTAGCAGGACAGGCCATGTTGCCCGAGACTGTCGACAGCTTCACCGCAGTGACACCGATGCGGAGCAACACAAGGTGCGCCCAAGCGGAGACACGTAGCGAGCCGAAACGATAAGTCATCCATCATTGTGCCTATGTCATCTATCATTGTTTCCCTCTACCGTCTATTTTATTTTATTTTTAGTATTTTTGTTCTTTTTGCGTCATGTTCACCGCAAATAAACGTATTTTCTTTCTTTCTTTCTTTTCTTTCTATGGTGGATGACGGGAGCGCCTGAAGCCACAAGCCTGACTCCCATTCCCCACAGCCAGCAGGCGGGCACGCTCAACAGTATTACGTGACGTGTTTATAAGGGAATTCCGTATAATACTGCAGAGCGGCACATCCCACCGTCTTTGGGAAGACGGGTTATCGGGCAAAACCGTATTGGGACAAGCCATTTTCCAAGCGTTCAACGCATCGGTCAAACACGGTACTTCAAAATCGGCCAGTGAGGAAGATAAAATGTTCCTGGTTAATTTTATCGGTACTGTGGGCCGAGGAGAGGAAGCCCGGTAAACTTATACTTGAAATTTTGCGGATAAATAATTAAATTAAAATAAAACAAATATTTAAAGGGGGCTCCCATACAACAGACATTATATTTTTGTGCCGTTTTTATAGATAATGGTACGGAATCCCTCGTGCGCGAGTCCGACTCGCACTTGGTCGGTTTTTATTTTTGCTCCGCTCGTATTGGTTGTAGCGTGATGTTATATAGCCTATAGCCCTCCTCGATAAATGGACTAACCAACACAAAAATATTTTTTCAAGTCGAACCAGCAGTTCCTGAGATTAGCGCGTTCAACCAACAAACAAACAACTCTTCAGCTTTATAATACTACTAGCTTCTGTCCGCGACTTCGTCCGCGTAAATTTTTTTTGTTTCCCCGACCCACCCCGTCGCAACGTGTCGCCGGCCTGCGCTATTACTTCGTTTTCGCTTGGCGAAAACTTCAGACTTTTTTTCTTTTTGCTCAACTCCTAAGGGTCCTAGCATCACGTTTAATAGAATATAGCCTTCTTCAAGAACTGGGCTATCAAACGCAAAAATATTTTTATATATGCGACCAATACTTCCAGAGATTTAGAGCTTTCAAACCGTGTTTCAAACAAACTCTTCAGCTTTATTATTAGTATTATTTTAAAACTATGATATTATCTCCTAAGATATATATTGAAATCAAATGATGTCAGAGGCAATTTTGTTCAAAATTAAGTACATGTGATGAATAACGTATTTATTTGGATAAGGATTAATACCATGTTTATAAAAACACCTTCGCAAATAATGCATTATTTTAGAACAAATTTGGTTAGCATAAAAGAGGTTATAGTGAGCTAACCTTAAAAGATAGACATATGCTGTCGCGGACTTTTTTTTAAAGCTTTTAAAGGGGAACAATTCTGTCATATATGATTTTTGCGAAACTTTAACCGTTTACGCAGCGCACGCAGCGGAAGCTCTCAATAGGAAAAAAATCCCCCGATTTTGAAACATTATTCATTGGTGCTCCGCTCCTATTGGTTTTAGCGTGATGATATATAGCCTATAGCCTTCCTCGATGAATGGGCTATCTAACACTGAAAGAGTTTTTCAAATCGGACCAGTAGTTCTTGAGATTAGCGCGTTCAAACAAACAAACAAACAAACAAACTCTTCAGCTTTATAATATTAGTATAGATAAGTACAGATAAAGGTACCAGCAGTGCTATTCTGTAAAAATCTCACGGAGATAACTTAAGTGAAGTGAGCTGTCATTCCACCTGATGTTAGGGATCGCCCCTATTGATAGCTCACTTCACCTAAGTTATCACGGTGAGATTTTTACAGAATCGATCGGCTGTAATATGATTTACTATAATATTGTCTTCATGATTTTCTTTTTTATTTATTTATTACTTTAAGCACATACATGTACAGAGGCGGACTTAATGCCATAGGCATTTTCTACCAGTCAACCGGCACCCTAATTGCGTAACACACTATTACTGTCAATTTGAATCATTTTGAACTGGTAAGTGGTAATAATAAATAAATAAATAAATAATATATTGCTAATCCATTGCTCCATTTACGTTCGAAAAGTGTGTCTGCTCAACAACGTAAATAACGCAATGAATGTTGTTGAACTGTCAAAATGAAACCGATTGCTACCGATTGCGGGTGATGCAGAGACAAACAGTACCTAGTAGGTGCAATCATGAAAATTGAGGAATAAATATTTTAAATATTAAGATATGCAGAAAACTATTTAAACTATAAATATAATACTTATATAGCTAATTACATATAAATATAAGCACAAATAAATATACGTACCTACTAAATGAATAGGTATACTAAAAAGACAAACAATGACAAAATATTAGCGTTGTGATGATACTGCCAGCTTCTTGCGAAAGTGCTCGCGAACCTTAACTTTAAAGGATAATCGGTTGGTTGTTTTTATTGTTTGTATTTCCTGTGCGTGTCCCAAATAAAATTGGTTTTTTATTTTCTTCTATGATGTTGAGATAAATAAAGATTTATGATTAGGTATCATTAAAAACATTTTGACTAGGTTTGTTGAAAATCCTAATGGAGCTGAATAATAAAATCCTTGTAAAATCAAAAGAGAGGTAATTGTTATCCAAAGAAAAAATATATACTTACTTAATCCAAAGCCCAATTCCCATACATTAAAATATAGTCACAATGTAATCTCAGCGACAATCAATGTCAAAAGCATGTCAGAAATGTAAAACAAATGAAATGTAAATTACGAGATTTGCCCCTCAGATTTCTGACCATGCTAACCTACCAATAAAGTTTTTTGATCCAATTTGAAGATGGAATTATAAAGGAAAAAAGGTCTCTGGTTTGAATCTATCCACACAACCCTGATTTTATAAACCTAGATCAAGTCTATGATAAGTAAACCCGTTAACCAGTTTTAATGGCCTGTCATTTAGAACCTTGCTTCGTGCTCTATTAGGCTAGATCGTAATAAATTATTAAGAACTTCAGACTTTATGAACAGTACAAAAAAAAGCGAACAAAGACTTGTGGATTACTAAAAAGTTTCAATCAATGAATCAAATGACTTCAAGATAGTTTTAATTTATGCTTAAGTCTTCAATGAGATTCTGTAATACCAACCATAGATTACTTTAACAAGAAACAATGTTCTACATAAATTCAATCACAGACATAACAAATCATAAATGCATATTATTCGCTGACGATATTTCCATCATAGTGACGTCCGACAAAAAGACAAACACAATTTACGACCATGAAACAGAGATTAACAACACAATTGACAAATTAATTGAATGGCTTGACATGAATAACCTAAAAATTAATTTAGATAAGTCTGTATAAATAAAATTTAATAAATCTATTAATAATACATATAATGTGAAACTTGACATAACAAAACTTAATGAAGTTACACAAACAAAATTTCTCGGAGTAATAATAGATCAGGACATAAATTGGAAAGCACAAGTAGATGATATATGTAAAAGAATAAATAAATTCGTATATGCACTCAGAAAGGTTAAAAATATAACAAACATTACAACTGCTATCACTACCTATCATGCTTATGTGGAATCATTAATAGGAACTCGGAACGCACCAAGCTTGATCCTTGCCCGGTGTAATTTAATATAATTAATAGTCGATTTTTGCGGTTTATGTAACGAAAAAGTACACAAATACACGCGGAATAAGTTGTTACATCAGTGACAGTGTTATTCAAGCTTTTAACTGCAGATTCAAGGAGTTATTACAAAATAAGCTGAAGTGCAGAATCACGAACATTCCATCAACAACATCTGAAAAACAGGTTAGCTATACACATTCAGCGACAGTAGACTGATATTAAGGTGCAAAACTTGACATACTGAACCACAATCCAATTCTTTTTGAGAAAAATATCAGTATATAACGGTTAAAAATATTTTAAAAGTGTAAACAGACAAGGAATATGACTCATTCAAATAACTCGACCAATTACGAACTTTGACTTTGACATAACAAGAGAAGTTTCGTTCCGAAACTTAACGAGACTGTGTTTGAATACAAGCGAATTGAGACTACGTTCTTTTTCACTCAGTTTTATAAATACTGACGGATTATTTAGTTTATTCACGACTCTCGGCTAATCAAATGTTTTTTGTGTACTTCGTAATTGGCGTAATGTTTGTTTTTTTTTAATTTAATGCTAATGTACTGTCAGCTATGAAGCTACCTTTCATAAAATAAATAAATTATTAATATAAATCATGGGAGAATGTAATAATAATATCACATATCGCAAATTACGCAGAACCAGTTCACTAAATGAAGTCAGCAGAGATAGTTCGGCACTATTTGATGCCACTATGATGAGCTTACAAAATACGTCACTTAATACGAGTCAAACTGTACTTGACCTAAATGAAAAGGTTAAACAGTTATCAGACGACTTAGTAGTAGCCCACCAGGAAATTGAAAATCTTAATTCAGAAAATTTTACATTGAAAGCTGATATACAAAAATATTTAAAAGTAATAGAAGCATATAAAATGATTAACTTAACAGACAATAATTTCACACCAAGATCAAAACGGAAACCAAAAAACAACACCACCAAAACACCTGAGCAAAAAAAAAATCAATTGAAATACCCACAGACACAAGTTACATATGAAGAAAATGTTAATAAAACAGCTAACATATCGGAACCCTTAACTACTCAACAAACGACTTCCAAACATGAGATGGCAGACACTCAACAAGGAAAGCCTTATAAATGTACATGCAGGTCACTCAACAATGATAGCTTAAAAAATAACCAACTACCCGAAAAAACTATATCACAAAAAAGTAAAACAAAAAATAAAATATGTATTTTAAGTAGTAACAACAAAAACGAAATTCTTCCTATAGCAGAGTCGACCTTCTCTAATGAGTACGATCTACGCCATTATCTTAAATCCGGTGGAGATACAAAGCAGCTTTTAAAAGACTTACAACCAAAACTAAACGGATTCACCATGGATGATTTTTGCATCATTCTGATTGGAGAGGAAGACTTCAAAACCACTAACAATTATGTGAGCATTATTGTTCACTTAAGAGAAGCACTGCAAGCTATTAAACACACCAATATCATCATATGCTCACCGACGTTCATCTGCAAGAATTATTCAGACCTTAGTAATTGGAGAATCGAGACATTCAATCATTTATTACATCTTGACTTATTAACGCATGAATACGCATTTGTCATTGACAGTAACTTAAATTTAAAATATGACGATAGTATGTTTGATAAACATTCAGGCAGGATCAATAACTTTGGAGTTAATACGATCTTTAAGGACATTTTGCATTTAATTACTGACATTAGAAGCCATGTCATACAAAATGATGAAGAAAAGGACAAAAATGAAGGTGCTGACACTGATAATATTTTGAATGTAAATGATAAATGTAAGGTTAACTCTGAGTTTTTTCTTTTATAATCATATGCATATCATGCATCAAAACATCGCTGGCCTCCTTAATAAAACAGACCTGTTAACATTACACATCCAAGAACTGCTACAAAAACAGATTAGTATTGAAATAATATGTCTAACAGAACACTTTGTCATTTCGGGTCAAGAAAAATTAACTTTAAGCTAGCAGCATATTACTCAAGAAAAGAGCAGAGACGAGGAGGCTCGTGTATTTTAATTAAGACCTATATCGAATACAAGGAACTAACATACATTTACACAGTTATTATTACAGTTCATCTATCACAGGCGTTTTCGAATGCTGTGCTATAGAGTTAGTCAAACATAAATTAATTGTAATATGTGTCTATAGACCACCTAATAAGTGTAATATTAGTATTTTTTTTTTGACACTTTGACAGTATATTAAAAAAAATGTGCAATAAATTAAATGTAAAGGTAGTATTATGTGGAGACTTCAACGTAGATATCTTAAAACGAACTAGATGCACCTTGGACTTTGAATATTTGCTCCTAAATTACAACCATATCTTAAAAATAAAACAGCCAACAAGGCCAAGGAGTCAAACCTGCTTGGATAATTTTGCTACTAACTCAAATCTAAAATGTACTGCTGAGGTAATGGATTTTGCTATTTCTGACCACTCAGCTCAAATAATCAAAATTCAAGTCAGTAGAACTTGTAAGTTAAGATATTGGCGCACTCAGAAACGAGACTTCTCAAAAGAAAATTTGGTTAAATTTAAAAATCATTTAAAGAGTTTATCATTTTCAGACGTTTACAGCGATAATAACCCTAATGAGTCTTATGATAAGTTTATGGAAGCTTTTCAACTTCTTTACAATCAGTGCTTTCCAATTAAATGGATAAGAATCCAATCTGAATCAAAAATTAAATGGATTTCGAAAGGCATTAAACTATGTAGTAAGAAACAAAGAAATTTACTTTGGAAATATAGATTGAAACCGTCAAGCGAAAATAAACAAACATTTAAGACATACTCTCAAAGATTAAAAAAGATCATTAAGCTTACCCAAAGGGCACATAACAATAATATTATTAATAACGCTCATAATAAATCCAAAGCAGCGTGGCAAATCATCAACAATAGTAAGCTGGTTAAAGAACCTATCCTAAAAATTAAGAATCAAAATGTGACAGTAACGGATCCCAGAAATATTGCGACATCGTTTAATGACTTCTTTATTGACCAGGTACAAAATGTAACGTGTGACACACCTGACAGAATCCCTGACATAATTAACCACTCAAATTCAATGTTTATGTCACCGATAGTACCAAATGATATAATAACAGCAATCAAATCACTGAAAAATACAAAAAGTTATGGTTACGATGGGATTACTACGGGTGTTGTTAAATTAGTTAGTAAAGTTATTGCAGGGCCTCTTAGTCATATTGCAAATATTAGTATTGAATCTGGTATATTTCCGAATAGCCTAAAAACAGCAGTTATAAAACCTCTTCATAAAAAGAATAATAGGGAAGACATGTCCAACTATAGACCCGTAGCACTGATCCCCATATTTTCTAAGGTATTTGAAAAGATTATTTATCATGCAATGGATAGATTTTTAAATAAATATAATTTATTAAGCGACGAACAGATGGGTTTTAGAAAAAATAACAATATTAATATGGCAATATATAATCTACTAACAAATATAATGACAAACGTTGACAATAAAACTCCGGTATGTGCAATATTGACTGATATGACTAAGGCATTCGACTACGTAAACCATGACGTCCTTCTAAGGAAGCTTTACGCTTATGGTATAAGAGGAAATATTCTAAATCTAAAAAAATCATACCTACAAGGCCGATTGCAGTTCACAGAAATAACGAGAATATGCACTAAAACCAAACGCGAACTTAAGTATATTTCGGGTTGTAGAGAGATAAAACAAGGCGTATCACAAGGCAGCGTTCTGGGACCCCCGTTATTTCTCATATACATTAATGATTTACCTCGACAAACACATCATCCCATGGTTTTGTTTGCGGATGATAGTACGGTAATCGTAAAATGTTCAGACTTAACTAAATACGAAAGTGATATAAATAACACATTAAAGTGCATTATTACCTGGCTCAATGTAAATCACTTAATCATTAATCTAAATAAAACAAAGTTAATGCATTTTTACCAACGGACCAGTCCCCCAAATATAAATGTCAGTCATAATGGGGAAAAGGTTGACTCTACAAGCATAGCGAAATTCCTAGGGATCTTGATTGACAGTAATCTGACTTGGAAACCTCATGCTGAGGACGTATGCAAGAAATTGAGCAAATCAGCATATGTACTGTACAATTTATCACATAAAGTTAACAAAACTACTCTTCTCACAGCTTACCATGGCTTGGTGGCATCTATTTTGAGGTTCGGAGTAATATTCTGGGGCAACTGTAGCGAAAGGGAAGTGATATTCAGAGCACAAAAACGTTGCATAAGATCAATGTCAAGTTTAAAGTCTACAGATAGCTGCGAGCCAATGTTTAGGTCTCTAAAAATACTAACCTTCCCGTCGTTGTACATATTGGAAGTGTCCATTTTCGTTAAGTCGAATTTAAATTTATTTCCGTCACTTGTGGACATTAGATCAAGGTCAGGCCCTTTAAGACTACAATACAAGTTCTTATTACATACCCAAAAATATAATACAGCACTATTAAGAAAAAATGCAATGTCAATGGGGCCAATCATTTATAATAAAATTCCGCATAATCTCAAAGAATACCCCACACGCTTATTTAAAACTAAACTGACTGAATTACTATTACAAAAATGTTACTACTCGGTAAATGACTTCTTGAATGACAAAGATTTATAACTGTACCTTGACTTCTTTTTTTTTTTTTTCTTTTTGGTAATTGACATTTTTAAAAATACCTTGTTGCAATATTTTATAAACTTCATAATTTTGATGTAATGACTTTATGTGACAATTCATTTACGTGTATTTTTTTATGTCTTGTAATTTTAATGTCGAGGTAATTATAATGTTTATTAATGTTTTTTTGCATGCCGTAAGGTAGAATGTAGCGGAAACATCGTATTCTGTACCATCTAAAACCTGTACCTACATTGTGAGCAAATAAATATTTCTGATTCTGATTCTGAATACGCTATGGCTTCTTGTGGGGTAACAGTACCGACAAAAATAGAGTATTCGTTGCACAAAAAAAGTGCATTCGTGCAATATATGGGCTTCGACCTGATGAAACTTGCAGGTCAATATTTAAGGAACTTGGTTTGTTACCGCTACCCTCTCTCTATATCTATGAAGTATGCATGTTTGTTAAAAAGCATAAAGACTTATTTAAAAAGGCAGAGGATGTTTATCCTCAAAACCGGCGAGATCCTCACAGGCTCATATTAAGTGACTTACCAAGACTGACTAAATATAGTAAAAGCTGTTTAGCCACGTGTGTTCGGATATATAATAAAATTCCAAGTGATTTTAAAACCTTAGATCTTAGATTGTTTAAAAAAAAACTATACAAATGGTTGAATAATAGTAATTTTTATAGTATAAAAGAATTTGTTGACGGGAAACATTTTGTAATGTAACCTATATTATTTGCATGCTATGATATAAGCAAAACATGTATGCTCTACAATGTATTTTAACAACCTTATATACCATGTTTTACGCAAATAAATATTATTCTTATTCTTATTCTTAATGACCCCAGGACAATTTGAAGGCCAATTCCCAAATTCAAATTCATTTATTATTCGTGAACACAGGGTACAATCTTATAATTATAATGTAATGTTTGGTCCAGCCCATGTTCCGCCAAAAGGCATACAAAATAGTGCTGCTATGATTAAAATTAAATTAGTTGTAGAAGAAAAAAAAAAAAAAACTGTCAGCAAATAAAAATTGTCAAAACTTAAATAAAATAGTACAAAAAATGTCAGCAATAAATAGTTAATATCATCTAAGTCAATGTCATAAAAAATATTAAAATGTCAGCAAAAAAAATTAAAATTATCATGTCATTCAGGCTGGCTGGACAAATCATCAAAATAGCTCGCATTTAACTAGGTCAATAGCGCATTTTATGTGACGGCTAAACACCCTTATTTCAGAATTTGTGACGCTACAGAATCATAGATAATCGATCGAAAACGTGTCCAGCCATCTTGAAAAACCACTTTTCGCTGGTCTCTCAATCTCGGTAACGGAAGAGATTTTGACGACTTTTTACATATGGCGTCACATAAATTTGTGACATGCATCGAGCTAAAAGTTTTGTGATACGAACAGCGGTTTAGTAGAAAAATGCAAAAATCTGTGTCCAGTCATCTTGAATTTACGTATAAAACTTTTGGCTGGCACTTCTGAATCTCAATAACGGGAGCGTTTTCGAAAATGGTTCCTTTACTAACATTTAGTGACGCAATTTGTGACAGTAATAACGTTTGATCTATAGCGTCACATGTAAGGGTTTACGAGAAATCAGTAAAAACTTACATGTCCAACCAAACTGCGTTCAAGCTGGCTGGACACATGTATCTCCGCTGCCTGATGATCTACGGCCTTCGAAATATATTAAAATTTTTGTGACGGGGACGATAATGATTTACTGAATTTGTGACGGAGAAACTTTGAGTAGTTTCAAAGATATTGATCATTTAAGTTTTCCCATACAAACATCCATTAATATTGTGAAGTGACCATAATTTTTACATAAATAAAGTCTCAATGGCATTGAGATAGGAAGTGTCGATTCCATCTGTTTTTTTTTTATTATGTCCGACGTTTAAAAGCGATGCCAATACTTATATTTGCCGATATATACTTTTTCATTTACATACCTTCGAGCATTAGTTATCCTGACACAATGGTGCCAATTCTCTTGTAAACCGAACTAAACTGACTAAACTATCACTAAAATTACTTACTTTTGACTATGAGAATCTTAGAGCTATTCTGCATTAAAAATATCTACAAATTTAAAAATTATTTTGACACAACCAAATCGAATTTGACAATCGCGACTCCACGTGGTAAGTAGGTATTTTTTGTTTGTTTGTTTGGCTTTACACGGTTTGTGCATTCAGCCAAAAAGTAGGTACTTATTTTCCCTTATAATCATCATCTGCCTAGCCTTTTCCCAACTATGTTGGGGTCGGCTTCCAGGCTAACCGGATGCAGCTGAATACCAGTGTTTTACATGGAGCGACTGCCTATCTGACCTACACAACCCAGTCACTGGGTAATACGATATCCCTTGTTAAGACTGGTTGTCAGACTTTCGGGCTTCTGACTGCCCGTAACGGCTGTCAAATATCCACGAATGACAGCCGGGATGCTTTCCGAGGCACGGAGGGGTCTCGGTATGTAAAGATGGTCACCCATCCACAGACCAACCGCGCGTAGCTTAACCTGATCGATCGACCTGGGCCTCAAGTCTGCTATTACAATAGTGTCAGAATGGTCTATCACTGATTTCATAATTGTCGATTTTGACAAGTTTGGTAATCTACTAATATAATGGCGTCTTTATGACTTTCCAATGCTCAACCACTGACATAATGACAAATGAATAAATTTAATGATTATTGCTATTTACGAACTTCTTACTACTTCAGATTGCAAACACTAATACGTAATATGTAAAAATATATATTAAATGAAATCTAGCATGAAATTTAGTAGTTTTTCTGAGACCATTGACCGACCAATGGCCGACCATTATGAATTTAGCAGATTACGAAGTATTGGCAAAGTGACAATGGGATCGTGTTGGAATGACGAATTTATAAAAATAGCAGACTTGGGCCCCTGTGCGGCTGTTATTATTTAGCCACGGGCCCCTACCCGTGTTTTTTTGAGCCGAAGGTGCGTAGTGGGGAAAACTCGACCTCTTTTTTAATGGAATTTTTCACTTTTGTATAGAAAATATGAAAAATTATTACCAACGTGTTGAGTTTTAAGGGTTTGCAGGATTTCTAAAGGGGGTCGAAATTTTCATTATTTTTGCGATAGGACACACCGTTTTCGAGATATAAGCAAAAGAAAAAAAAACAGTACTGTTTTTGCATCTGAAGTCGAGGCAGTCGAGGTGTCGGTGTGAATTTTAGCTCATGCCAACTAATTTTATTCCACACCTTTTTAGTCACGATTTCAAATAGTTAGATTTAGTTAGAAAATCTAAATTATAGGTGAAAAACGTCAAATTCAGAATAGCAAAATTACTATTTTCTCTAAACTATGAACTAAGTGCAATCATAGTGCTGTCAAACTAAAAGTTAGTTAAGTTGTGTCACTTTAGTTAATTTCAGAATGGGAAATCGTAATTTGACAGGATAAACTAAATTTTGGTGATTTTTAGTCTAGTTTAGACGCATTTGTGACAAGAGAATCGGCACCAGTATCTACCTATGTACTTACCATGAAAAACAACAATACCTACCTACTAAAAAGGGTAGATATATGCACGTAAATAATCAATAACATCAAAAAATTTCCCCCCCCCTTCCTCACTTCTACACTTTTGTCATCTATCGATTTAAGGCGAAAGCGCCAGGGTAACCCGCGAAATTCATTTTTTTTACGTTTTTTGCAATTTGCTGGTCAGTATTAAGTTGTACGTTGATTAATATATGATTGGCGGCCGTAACAAATATGTATTTACAGAATTATAATCTATAAATTCATCAACACAACTCTCTAAGGCCCGTATTACAGAACGTCACTCAATACTCAAGCATTACTTAAAACTAGATTCAAGCCATTTGATTGGTTGAAACTAGTTTTAAGTAATGCTTGAGTACTGAGTGTCGTTCTGTAATACGGGACTAAGACCAAGTAATCCCCAAGAATGACTATTTCATGAAATCTTCACATTTGGGGATTATACTAACTTAACAAGTTGTGTTACTGATTGTAATGATTATAATTCTATCAACTACTATCACCAAAACACGGATTTTCGTCCATTAAAGAAAACACCTTAAAATATACATAGTCCTACATAAAACCTACAATATTGGTAACCCTACTGCAGTGTTTGTATGGGAAAATTTAAATGATCAATATCTTTGAAACTACTCAAAGTTTCTCCGTCACAAATTCAGTAAATCATTATCGTCCCCGTCACAAAAATTTGAATATATTTCGAAGGCCGTAGATCATCAGGCAGCGGAGATACATGTGTCCAGCCAGCTTGAACGCAGGTTGGTTGGACATGTAAGTTTTTACTGATTTCTCGTAAACCCTTACATGTGGCGCTATAAATCAAACGTTATTACTGTCACAAATTGCGTCACTAAATGTTAGTAAAGGAACCATATTCGAAAACGCTCCCGTTATTGAGATTCAGAAGTGCCAGCCAAAAGTTTTATACGTAAATTCAAGATGGCTGGACACAGATTTTTGCATTTTTCTACTAAACCGCTGTTCGTATCACAAAACTTTTAGCTCGATGCCTGTCACAAATTTATGTGACGCCCGTTGATATGCAAAAAGTCGTCAAAATCACTTCCGTTACCGAGATTGAGAGACCAGCGAAAAGTGGTTTTTCAAGATGGCTGGATACGTGTTCGATCGATTATCTATGATTCTGTAGCGTCACAAATTCTGAAATAAGGGTGTTTAGCCGTCACATAAAATGCGCTATGACCTAGTAAAATGCGAGCTATTTTGAAGATTTGTCCAGCCAGCCTGAATGACATAAATTATCAATATTTACTAACTGTAATAAATATTTCAATTACATTTGCATTATAATAAAATTCAATTAAGTAAATGATAACACAATAATAATTCCAGAATTTACATTAAATAAATTTGTCATTCAGAAACTGGTCTAATGTGTAATAGCATTTTTCAAGTAACAGCTTCTGTAGAGTGTTTCTGAACTTTTGTACTGGCATGCATTTAATTACATCGGGTACTTTATTAAAAACTTGGGGAGCAATACCAAAGAAACTTTTCTTCATCAGTGCAGTTTTACATTTAACATGGCATAATGTGTTCATATATTGAGCACGTATGGGTAATTTCTTGACTGAGGCCATTTTTTTGAATAAGTGGGGATTATTTTTTACAAACAAAGAAGTTTCCAAGACATACAAAGCAGGAAAGGTTAAAATATTGTATTTTTTAAAATATGGAATGCAACTGTCAGTCCTTTTTAGACCAAACATCGATTGTATGCATCTCTTTTGCATTTTAAAAACAAGTTCTCGATTAGTTGACTGTCCCCAAAAAACAACACCATAACGCAAAACCAAGGAAACCAACCCATGATACGCCGTATATTCAGTATTTACTTTTTTACAAACTTAGAAACATTCAAATCTATACTAATATTATAAAGAGGAAAGATTTGTATGTATCACACACAATGGTCCATTTGAAGGACTTTATTACAGAATGCCACTCAATACTCAAGCATTACTTAAAACTAGTTTCAACCAATCAAATGGCTTGAATCTAGTTTTAAGTAATGCTCAATATTGAGTGACGTTCTGTAATACGGCCCTAAGTGCGGAAACCAAACCCATAACATAGAACATAGATTTGTATGTATGTTTGTAACGAATTGGCTCAAAAAGTACTGGACCGATTTTAAAAATTCTTTGACCATTTGAATGCTACATTATCACTGATTAATATAGGCTTTTGTTTTCCACCCGTGCGAAGCCGGGACGGGCCGCTAGTCTATTATAAAAATGTGAAAGTGTTAAGACTATCATAGTATTTTACAGTAGGCAATGAAACTATATACTAGAAGGCCAATTCTCGTCATTTAAAACATTCAAAATCTAATCGCAGTTCTTATCTGAAAGACAAAAAAATTCAAAAACTTGTTAAAAATGTGGGGGAATATGGGGTATTTTTGACAGATTGAGAATTACGAGAATTGCCCCTCTGATCTTTTGTGAATAATCTACAATTTACGATGTACAAAAAGTTTTATACTTATAGAAAATAATATTAAAGCAATTGACCCATTAACATTCCTGCTAGCATTTTTGCTGAACTGGGCCGTTTTGGTGCACCCGTGAGGCACACTTTGTTGCTAATTTCTTACATCGCACATTTGTTTTTTTTTTTATTTGATGTATATTTTTACACTCAATTTGGTACTGGTACATCTGATTAAAAATGCCCTGCCTATTAGTCTGTGCTAAATAAATGTATCACATCTAAGTCAATGTTTGGCTGGAAGAAGCTTGACGTTTTATAAGGATAGATACCTAAGTCATTGTGAAATGAAGTCATCTTAAACATTATACTTTCATTTTGAACCTATTGAAAAAAAAAAAAAAAAAACCATGTAATCGAGCGAGAATGTTTACATTCATTAGTTCAATGCAGCTCTTCATTTTCTCAGTTTTGTCGTAAAAATAGTTACGTTGAAAACAATTTTTACCTGTCAAACAAGATTTCAATTCGTTCGATTGTTTTCCCCGGTACGTGTAATTCTAATCAAAACAACACACCACAGTACTGTATTACCATGACCACAGATCGTGACAGTGACATGATTGAATAGGTGTTGCCAGCTTAAAGAAATATAAACCTACCAAAATCCACTGCTACGTCTTTTAACCGATTTCTGGAACAAAAATTAGCAAACAATTTGTGAAACGCATTTCAGCTGCTGTGATTGACTAACTAAATAATCAACAGTCATTGTCAGTAATATCACTAGACATAATTATTGACTAAAATTATGACACGTCTTTGATTTTCATTCCAAAACAATGTGTAGACATAAATAATATACTTACGGGTAAAACTGAGAAGTGTACTTTTTAAACTCCAGCCACTTGAAAAAAAAAAATCAAGATTATTTATCACACAGCTAGCTAATAAATTATTTTTTTAGAAACTAAATAAAACGAATATAACTACGTGATTATAGATTTATACAAATATAGATAAAAAATGTCCATTATAAATACACCTAAGACCTCGAAAAGATTCATCACTAACTGCTAAAGGTCGCTGCACACAGCCGACGTGACTTGGCGCGACGCGGCGGGACGGAACGGCGACGCGACGCTGGCGCGACGGCATCGGTCACACTGCGGGCGCGATCACGTCCCGTCCCGCCGCGCCCATTCGTACAAACATACGTTGAGCACGAACACCCCCCCGCCCCGCCGCTTCTGAGTTGTATTCACGCTCGACGCGACGCCGGCGCGACGTGACGGTTACCGTCGCGTCGAGCGCGACGGCTCTGTGTGGCGTCGTCCGTAATATCTCGTACAGACGCCAGCAGGTCAACCTACCCCAATGTGTCAAAATTCTTTGATAGATTTTCAACTTTAGCACAAAGGAATAAAGTTCATATTCAATTGGGAAAATCTGACAGATTGGGGTAGCTTAATGTGCTGGCCACCGTACATTACAACTGCTCAGCGTCGCGTCGCCGTCCCGTCACGTCACGTCACGTCCGCTGTGCAGAGATCTTAAAGGGCACAGGTATTTTAGGTACCTACAGTCGAACGCACGTTCATAGTAAATTGTATTAGTATGACTTTGACACCGCCATAATTCCGTTGCTGTCAGGTATATTTTTCGTAATTCCAGTATAATTAATGCCACGCCGGCCGGCTCACATTATAATAACGATGGAATGAAGAGCAAACAAGATCTATGTATCTACATACTTTTTGTATGAGCAAAACCTAGTTAGGTACTACCTTCTTCAGACACGTACGTAATACAACTGAAACACAATAAAAATCATATCAATATCATTTCTTTCCATACAATGTGATATGCACTAAAGATGAAGAGAAACGCGCATTCCACCATGAGATAGGCAAATATCTAATGGATAGAGTAGGTAGATAAACAATTACACCATACAAATTGTTCCTCCGACCCACCCCGTCTCATAGCATCGCCTGCTTGCGCAATGACTTCGTTTTCGCTTAGCGAAAACTTCTGACTTTTTTTCTTTTTGCTCAACACCTAGGGGTCCTAGCGTCATGTTTAATAGTTTATAACCTTTTTCAAGAACTGGGCTATTAAATGCAAAAAGATTTTTAAAAATCCGACCGATACTTCCAGAGATTAGAGCTTTCAAACAAACAAACTTTTCAGCTATTACTAATATTATTTTAAAACTATGATATCTCGTTATTCATTTATATCAAATGATGTCAAGGGCAACTTTGTTCAAAATTAAATAATTGGGATGAATAACGTTGGGATGAATATTTGGATGAGGATTAATAACTGGTTTATAAAAACACCTTCGCAAGTAATGCAATAATTTAGAACAAATTTGATTACCCTTCAAAAGGGTATAGTGAGAAGAAGAAGATCGACTTATGCTATCGCTGACTTTTTTTAGAACTTAGGGGAACAATTCTGTCATTTAAGATTTTTGCGTAACTTTAACCGTTTAAGCAGCACACCGGAAGCTCTAAAAAGAATTTTTTTTTTCGTTTTGCAATATTTTTCATTGCTGTTCCGCTCCTATTGTTTGTAGCGTGATGTTATATAGCCTATAGCCTTCCTCAATAAATGGATTATCCCACACTAAAATTAGCGAACCTGAGATTAGCGTTCAACCAACTACACAAAGAAAGAAACAAACTCTAAGTTTTATAATATTAGTATACTTAAATATTACTTTTCTTCAAATTGTTAGAAATCTAAAGAAGAATAACAGTTCCCTTTGTATTGATAAACTACTAATTGGCGGATATCTTTTATTAGGTCAACACTGCAACACGCAGTGTTGTAACCGAACAAAACAATAACTAAAATAACGAACCGGCAAAAATAATCCATTTAATGATTTTATGTGCTTAAAGTGTGTCTTATTAACTGAAATATATTGTTTTTATTCTAAAAACAGTTTTCAGTTGTATTTCTATATATTCCAAGACTCCTAGAAAGTTTGCGTAAATTAATAACTTTTATTTCGATGTATCGTAACTCCCTCTAGTGAAATTAACCTCTAACTACGCGTTGGCGGAAGATGGCCGTCGCGTGCCGAGTGTTGCTCCGATTGTTTACGACGATTTTTTAAGTTTTTATAATACGAATCCTAATAATTGACCATAGAATAAGTGATAAAGTTGTTTAGTTGACCATAAAAGTGATCTTTGGAGTGTCTTACGGTGTTTTATGATAAATTTCTGTCAAAAAGTGCGGCATCAGTAGTGTGTGTGAAGCAACTAGTTTTGAGCCAGTGTTTTTAGGAATGTTGTGAATCCAAGTGGATTGTGTCTCTATTACTGGAGTTTGGACTTGCTACAGCCACATTTAGCCCTAAAGGTAGGTTATTCTAACTTTGGAAAACTTTTAGAAACTTCAAGTTTGTTTACATCGGAAAGCGCTACCGCGCATGTTCAGTTCATGCAAAGTTTCTTCGGAGTTTCTTCATAGTACTATAGTACCAAGTCTGAACAGAAAACTTTTTGTACGTGTTTTTTTTCTTTTGCTAACCTATTGTTTCGTTTATTCGATACGTTGTGTTGATTCTTGTTGCTTGAAATGAATTAATAAGTTACTTATTTTTTGTGACCGTTGATAACGCTTCCTTGAACTTATTTCAGAGGCAGTACAAGTTACCTATTATGTATTCAAATTAGTTTTTTTACGGAATAACTAACTTTTTTGCCGTCTTCTAAGATAAGACTATCAAATTGGAACCCAGTTTATTAGTAGCACACTGCCAATATAGCCTTCATACATAACTTTTTTTCGTGGTCATTGAACCTTCGTTCGTGATGCCGACATAAAGCCTCCATGGTTATAATTGCTCGAAAGTTTTGTGATATGGAATACGAATACTACTAAGTACTTAGATGTTATTCTTGTAGAATTTAGAGGCTATAATTTATCGTGGATATACTTGTAAGTAGGTACAAGAATGAAGAATGACTAAAGTGTTTTGTTTATTACCTACCTCCTTTAATGTTAATAACAATAAATAAAACATAAGTTTTTAGATAGGTACGGTCTACTTGAGCCTAGCTATGTTGGACTATATCGTAATTTACGAGAAAATCACTGTAAAACGTGTTTAAAGCCCGATTTATAGCCAAGTAGG
Organism: Globia sparganii; assembly: GCA_949316385.1. NCBI lineage: Eukaryota > Metazoa > Arthropoda > Insecta > Lepidoptera > Noctuidae > Globia > Globia sparganii. The sequence goes on from OX438677.1 coordinate 4,095,546, forward strand.
TATATAATTAGACTATTAAAAAGCTGAACTAGCTTTTAGGGCTTTTACTGTACGTAAACATTATGTACCTACTTACTCTATTTGCCACAAATTGAATAACTTTACTCCAATTTATTATTAACTTACTGACAAGATTTCGAGATGCTGTTAACTAAGTACAAATTTACGTTTCTTTATGTGATAAATGTGCCAACCTGTAACATGAGGGGGTTTATTTTTAAACGACAAAGTGACGTTTAAACATCAAAAAATGTCTGGTTAAACAGTCGCTAATCACTACCTACTTAACTATAAGCAACGTTTATGAATAAAGGGGAAAATGCGTATTTTGAAATTATACCAAAATCTAAAGTCATTTATTCAAATTAGGCTGAGAATCGGCACTTTGCGAATGTCAAAATACAAGTCAAAAGTCAAGACAGACCGCCATAACACCTGGCCTTTAGTGGACTAGATTTGATTATAACGTACTTTTAGGTGTACCTTATAGGTAGATACCTAGCTCATGACTGTCATCGTATTCAAACAAAATAAAAAAAAAAAATACTGGCCATCCAATTTTCCAATATGGAAACAATTCCATTGTATCAATAAATAGCTTCTTTAATATAAGCATCGCCAATTAACGAATAAAACACAAGATTCGCGCTTAATTAGTTAGTGTTTGCAACACCGTTCATTTAAAATGGACATTTTACTAGCAATGTTTAATTTGAATTCAGTTTTATTTAAAGGCCCTCTCTTGTTCATTAAATACAATTTACGGTCGGAATGATCTTCATTAGTAAAATTATATTTGGCTACCTTTTGTTATGATTGTTGGGAGCATTTTGAGCTGTTCTGCAATTGGGATGCCATAGGATGCTATAAAAAAATGTATAATCGCACTAAAACGTAACACCACTAACGTACAGAGGCCAGCACATCAAGCTACCCCAATCTGTCAGATTTTTCCAATTGAATATGAACCTTATTGCTTTGTGCTAAAGTTGAAAATCTATCAAAGAAATTTGACAGATTGCGGTAGGTTGACCTGCTGGCGTCTGTACAACTAACCCTTTTTAACATATTTTGGCTCTGGCTACCCTTTTATAAGTAGGTACTAGGTACATGTGAGACGTTATGAATTTATGCATTCACTCCAACATCATTGATTCTCAATAAAAGTTTTTAAAGAACCAGAGTTACCGACTTAAAATGTAGCTTGCAGAGTAAGCTAGCTGAAGTGGCAGTGGGCTGGCCATATTTGTCGAAGCACCTATGGCCGGTGGAGCTGACGAGTCCAGGAGTGAAGACCGCGTGTCGCCAAGCGTAGTGTGGCTGTGGGACTCCCCGCAGCTAGAGGAACCAAGGACCTTAAAAAGGTGGTTGGGGCAGACTGGGTGCAGAAGGCGGAGGACAGGGTGTTGTGGCAGCAGCTTGGGAAAGGGCTATGTCCAGCAGTGGACTACGATAGGCTGAGTTGATTGATTTATTGTAAAAATTAAAATACTTAGGCAGGTACGAGTTAAATTCATGTCTACTCACACCTCACAGAAGTCACAGCATACTTAATTCTCATCAAGACCTCACACTTAACTTCACAGTCATAAATTATCTACAGAATTATAATAAGTCTCGTTATTAAACTTTTAATAACTAGATCAGATGAGTTACAACCTCAGATAAGCGCTTATGTGCTATGATATTTACCTGAGAGCGGTTTTCGTTATTACGGTTTTGAATAAATAATTTGGGACGAGAAAAGATCGTTGTTCTAAACAAATATTTGTTACGTTCGTGAATCATAATAGGCTTTTTTTTTTTTTTTTGTGGATGGGACATCATTCTATGACCCCTCCCGCTCTGGGTGGAGCAGAAGGGAGTGTCAGACTCTTACTGACTAAAACCCACCCGTGTTCCTTCCTTAGCCCTTTGTGTTCCGGGGTAGCGGTAACCCTTTCGGACAATCCCGCTATCATAATAGGCTTGTCAACTGAAAAAATTGAATTAGTCCGTCAGTTAGATTATCAAAAAATATTTGACTCGTATTTTTTCTTTTGTTACGTAAACCAAAATTGGCGAAGATACGACGCTTTTACAATTCTCAATACGTCACACCTTGTTATAATTTTTAGTGCGTTCTGACGTCACGAGCCCCCCACTCCCGAGTTTTGATGCGTTTTATCTTTGTCAATATTCATTGATTTACAAAAACAAAAAAATACGTGCCCATTATTTTCCAATACTCTAACTGACGGACTAAATAGATTTTCAATTTATTGATGGTGGAAGCTAGCCTATTATTTTGATTAACATGCAAACTGAAAGTGATTTGCAAATTCCAAAAAACATGAGAAAATTTGAATTTCGCGAATTCCCCTTAATTTATTGTAATATTTTTTTGTGGAATCCAACGCCAAAAATATGAAACTGGGATTCAAAACTGAGATCCAACAAAAATAAATCGGATTATGCAATGGGTATTATTAGGGCTCAGGACAGACGCTAGTGCTAATTTTAAATCTACGTCGACAGAATGACGACGCAGCATCTGCAGCTTTTCCTAAAATAAAAACATCATGTCCGCTGATTAGGTATGTACTTTTTCACTTATTTCAGAGCTTGCAAAAGCACTCTTCTTCCTAGTAGTCTAAACATTGCAAACCTCCACTTCGCACGGTTTTACAACTTGAAAAAACAAAGAGATTTCAATATTAATTTATATGTTTAATACACACAAACCTTCTGGAATAAATTCTCTAAACGATGATAAAAATCGCACCAAAATCCGTTTCATAGTTTGGAAGAACAATTTGGCCGCACAGACACGAACAGCCGCTTTCAATGTATAATAACTATGTATAGATAAGCAAATAAAAGGATGACCTTCATTTTGTTTGAGACAGGAAGGCGGACATCAAAGAATGGTGATAAAATCACTAAAAGGTGTTCATAGAAATTGAGTTAGTAGGCTTCCTTTCCCGTGGATTTATGCTTTTGAAAAGGGGTAGACAGAAGAATCGAATCCGTCACGAAGCTATTTTGTTGAAGATATTATTCAGTAAGATGGGTATTGAGTACAAGAAAATAGCTTGACTTGAGAAGACGAGACGAGACGATTTAGCTTTTATTGAAACAAGCTTCTGCCCGCGGCTTCGTGCACGTGCTTGTTCCCCCGACCCACCCTGTCGCATCGCAACACCTGCCTGAGCTATAACTTCGATTTTTTTTTCTTGTTGCTCTTCTCGTAAGTGTCATAGCGTGGTGTTAAATAGCCTGTAGTGTTTTTAAAGAATTGGGCTATCAAATGCAATAAGATTTTTTATTAATCCGACCGGTAGTTCTAGAGATTAGCACGTTCAAACAAACTCACGAGCTTTATTATTAGTATAGATGACGGTAAAAAACTATGAGTGTGAACTTCATGTTTATTTTAAGTAAGTCATATAAAAAAAACATCTTTCTATAGTTATTTGTGCAACAAGAGAGCAAAGTCGTTTTTTGCTGCGAGTGCTGATTTTGAATCCTGAGTGTGGCGAGGGATTCAAAGGCACGAGATGCAAAAAACTTTGCTCTCGTGTAACACACATAACTTTTCACTTCAGCAGCGAGAACACTTTAGGAGATAAAATATATTACGTAACATTATTGAAACTAGAAATAAATATTTACAGGTTACATAACAGTTTTATTTGCAGTAAATACTTATTTTCGTTTAAAAACAACATTAAGTTAAAAATTCAATAAATTACATTAAAAGTCATAATTAGCTTTTTGCAAAATTTCTTTAGTTCGTGCGAAATTCCGAACGTGTTTGTCTTTGAGGTCGAAATCAAAATCGGAACTTCGAAAGAGCTGGTCTTTGTCTCTCTCTTTCTAATGGCGGGAAAGAGATAGAGTGTGAATGTTTCGAAATGTATGATTAACCCAAGGCGGCAATATTAGCGGCTTTCTGAAAAAAAAAATTAAAAACTTACTTGCTCTCACTGATTTCAGGGAGCAAACCTACATGTTTGAGCTAATGAAGTGAAAAGTATTTTATTAAAACTAAATAAAAACCCTCAACAACGACATGTTGTCCGTTACAAACATTCTATATTTTGTAGTGTTTGATTTATCTTTACTTGTTGTATTTTTGTGGTGTACAATAAAGTATAAATAAATAAATAAACAAAATATCAGACTACCCCCACTCTTGCGTCATAGTTACATCGGTCTATCATCAGTATTCACTGGCATATTTCATAACAATTCACCATGCAAGCCTGTATACATTGATTGGTTAATTTTTATGCGGAACTGCACCATGACAATTGTCTTTGTTGTGTAAAAATGGTTGTTGCACAAGAGTGGAATATTAATCAGGACTTATATTGAATTTAATTTGATTACTTAATAGGATGCTATCGTTTTTTGTTTACACGGGGAATGTTAATTGTTTTGAATGAACTTAGTTGATTGAAAAATGTGTCTGCTCTACAACCGAGTAGACGAGGAATTTCGACGCACAAAATATCGATTAATGCTAATACGATGCTACAAAATTGCGATGCACGTTACTGCGAAAGACCGTCTCTGCGAAGCCACTACACTTCGATGCACATTACCGCGATAGATCTTCACTGCGATACTACTTCACTTCGATGCACGTTACCGCAAAAGATGTCGATTTGTCGGAAAAAGAAAATACAAAAGAAAAAAAAATAATAACTTAATAATAATAATACATAACTTCCGACAAACTTCCGGTTTGTCGGAAGTTATGTCTTTTAATTTAAGTGGAAATTAACTATGTATATTATAATCAGCCTAGATAACGATCACACTGGCTTCCTCTCTATGCGAGGGAGTTGGCTGTAATCCACCAAGCGGGCCCAGTGCAAATGTCACATGTCTTCGAATTTTTGGTGCTAGGACAAGCCGGTTTCCTCACGATGTTTTCCTTCACCGTTTAGAGAGCAGTGGTGATGAAATAATTTACTTTTACTCAGTAAAGCGCCTGTCTGTATTCGAACTCACGACATACAACTCATAAGTCGTTTCTGTTAGCACTGTGCCACTACTGCTCAACTACCTATGTAATGTTGGAATTCAGGATACTACCAACAATCTATTAAATTCTCAAATTCCCACTGATGGGACTCAGGCCACCTCTTTCTGGATATGTTCTTAATGGACAGTACATCCAAAACAGTTTAGCTCTTACAGTTGAACCTTTCATCTTGCACCGCATGACCTGTCACCTGGCTCTTGAGGATCTTATGACTGCGTCAGTTAAAGTTCACGTGGCTGAATTTTAGGCCAAACGTGATAATATATATGAATCATTTTAACTTTCTTATTTGTCATCGATACACTAAGAAGAAGTGGAACCAAAGAGCCACCCTTTTTGAAATTTCGCAAAACACTATCAGTATCTAGCACATTGAATAGTTATCACTATCTCGACAGCAGACGAGATCATCTCAAGAGTAATCAACATATAATATCATAATCACAATGGCATTCTAACGTGTCCGCACTATGCTCGTACCTTTACAGTGAAGATAGGTTACATTAGCCACATCAGCGGGGTAATTTCGCAAAACACTATCAGTAAATAAATAAATATTCCACAACTATCACACAACGCCATCTAGTCCCAAGCTAAGCAGAGCTTGTGTTATGGGTACTAGACATCTGATAAACATGCTTATATATTTCTAAATACATAAATATTATAGATAAATTACACCCAGCCACAGAACAAATGATCGTGCTCATTACACAAACATTTGTCCTGGGTGGGAATCGAACCCACGACCTCCGGCATAGCAGTCAGGGTCACTAACCACTAGACCAACAGGCCTGCGGCAACAGGCAGGCAATGGTTTTCATTTTGACAGTTCAACAACATTCATGTGATAAAGGTTGTAGAGCAGACACATTTTTCAAACATATGAATCAATGGATTAGCAATAGCCTTCAAAATTATTCAGATTGCGATTGATAGTGTGTTATGCAATGAGGGTCCAGATGACGCGCCTGTAACCTGTAGATTGACGGAAACAAATATAACCAGTCACCGCAGCAGCTAAAATCGGCATGAGATATCATGTATGTGTCACTAACGTTTATTTTCAAAACAGAAACCATAATATTTTCCCATACTCAAGTAATATCGATTTAAAATATAGTCGAAGCCCAAAGTATCGATTGTCTCGACTATTTTCACTTGTAAGTTGTAAAACCAACCATTTTTCCCGGGTTGTTTTTTACGATGTACATGAGGCGATAAGCAATCGAATTGGGTTCCCGTGGCGCTGGATTAAGCTAAAAATCTATCGCTATTCAACGGCTATAAAATCTGATAAGATGTTGTTTTATATGGCTACAATAGCTTTGAATACCTTGATAATTAAACTTCGTTGCAATGTGAAAGAAAGAGGCTTAATAAAAAGAGTCTAGCTTTAAGCGCTGTTGTAACATTTGTATCCCTAGACAACATCGATTCTCATGACTTGTTGGATCATAAAAAAACAATAAAATTATGAAAGAATGAGTACTTACTTACTTGTGCAGAAAGCAAACACAAAACAAAATGGAAATCATCTCGAGAATGCGGAAAATACTGTACTCTCTGAAGGTAACAATTCCCGTAATTATGAACGTTCGAAATCTGGACGCAGTCTCATCACAGCGACAATCAATTTGATGTTAAAAATGTAGATAAATTAGAGGTATATTCGACACATCAGGACAGATTAAAATGCGAACGTTCATAAAAATACGGGAATTGCCTCCCCCTTCCGTTCTCAATAACTACGACCGCATGGCGTGTACGCTCGGCTACACATCAAGCTATACATAACCAGTATAAGCTGACTTCTGTTTATACGAAAAACCTATACAATGCGTCAGCTAAAACTGGAAATGTATAAATGTAAGAAGGTTTGTACAAACACTTCAATCATTTTTAAAAAACTAGATGAGGTCGGCGTTTCCTATCTGACTATTCTGATAAGAAAGGCCGACTGATAGACATCAATAGAATAAGACTTTATTAATAAATGCTTCGAATCATCGCTGGAGAAGAAAAGGTTAAGAAAAACAAACATTCGCTAACCCAAAACCACCGTAACTTGCCACTAACCACGGTTATATGGCTACGGCCTAATGCACGGTAAAAAAGGCCGTTGCTTCACGGCTCTGTGTTTGTAGACAAAGCAATCAGGATCGCGTTACTAATCATGGTTAAGCGGCAATTATACAATTAGCTATAATGAATGAGGCTTGGAGTAGGGTTCTTTTTCTCACGCATCACTTGTGATTGAATTGGAACCGGTGTAAAGAGTACTTCAAACTTTATACCAAACTGCGCGACGGAAAAGATGGGTTATGTTTTTCACGCGTATCTAGATAGTATCTTTGTAAGTGGGATTCTTTATAAGCCTTGAAACATCCTAGCCGGTGGATGGATAATACATGACGTGTCTATCGAATCTTATTGGTCAAAATGACGGATTTTAGGCGTTAATTTATAAGTAACGTCATGTGGGGTCTCAAAATAAACGGCTTGAGGTGACGATTCCAAAAATATAACACACTAAAAGGTTGAAAATAATAAAGAATTGAAAAAAATCAAATCATGTGGTGGCATCCAATCTGAGATTGAACTCAATAACTATCAACTGCATCAGACTGCTTGAAAAGTGAGCTTGTTTTTAACTTTTTATTTGCAGACGGGCTTTTTTAATTTAAAAGTTTATTTGGAGTTAGGGCCTAGAGAGACGTAAGCCGTAGGGCAGATGAGATGTCAACATAATTCCTATACTTTATTCGAAGAATTTGTTTTCCAATTCAGACTTATTAACGCAAACGTAGGAACCCACTTATATTTACCAGGTTTCTTTTCATTATTTTGACTTAATATTCCTTTATAGGTAGGTATTCCGGTACAACATAAAATGTTAATAATTTCAATTCATCGCTACGAAAAGGGATAACTCGAAAAATGGAACGAAAACAGCAATCAGACTCGAATGACGGGCGAAAATATTTATTCTCATCGTTCACGGCTTTATTACCCACTTGATTGAGCACTTATTCGCAATGAAAACAAAATACCCTCAATTATTAGCGTTTTTCAGAAAATATTCTTCGATGTTACCAGCGGTGCTATTCTGTGAAAATCTCACTTTGAAAACTTAGGTGAAGTGAGCGTGGAGTGAGCTGTCAATAGTGTCAATTCCTAGAAAAAACAAACTCACTTCACCTAAGTTTTCACGGTGAGATTTTTACAAAATCGACCGGCTGATTTTTGTCCATAAAGTGTGTTTTTCTTTACTTGTCATTTTTGGTAAACAAATATGGCGTAACTGACAATTGATTTTGAGAAAAATAATATTTCCGAATGATTTATTAAAAAGCAGTTTTTGATTTTAATCATGTATTTGATTTGACTTTAATACAAAGATGATGACGTCCTTATCCGACTTTGACTGTGTGATTGCTGCAAAAAATCGTGATTTTCGTAGTAGGTAGGTACCATGTGTGTTTACCAAAATCCAAATTGGAAATGTAACAAAAAATGCACTGTAAATAGGTACATTATATTTGTTCGTTCCTTGTTGACACATCTGGAGTGGTATTTGAATCTGTTTGAGTACAATATTTTCCATAAATCGTCGATAAAGTCTTTCATGTTTACTTTGGGCTTACGGGTCCGGGGTATGCAAATGTACGGTTTCGTTATGTCACTTTTGGATCTTTGTTGGGATACTCGTATTTAGCATAATGTACATAACATTATGGGTGTTACCACAAAAACTTTTAAGCACTTGTTTAACGTGCTAATGTCAGTGTTACGCCACCCTCCATAATAATGTCGTCTTTAAATGGTGTTTAGCCTAAACAACTGATAAACACTGTTTTGTGTTTAACAGATACCTATTTTAGCAAGTAGAATCCATAGTTTTAAAAGTTTTATATTTGTCAAAGAGCAAAATTAATCTGACTTTTCCCAACTATGTTAGGGTCAGGTTCAAGTTTAACCGGATGCAGCTGAATACCAGTATTTTACATGGCTTAGTTGACGTCCACCACCCAGTTACTGGGTCACAATACCCCATGTTAAGACTGGTTGTCAGACTTTCGGGCTTCTGACTTACGTTTGATAGACACGTGCGGCTATTGATATGCCCTTGATGTGTCAAAGAGCGTGAGTGACTCAATGATCCAAATACTTCAAGCCATCTTCAACTTTATGTCATAGCATTTTTCGTAGATATTTCGATATTGATTTATTAACCTAGAATTGTCTTTTGAAAGTTCATCCTCACCTGCTTTCCAGAACCGCGTGGGTAGGAAAAACTTCTATGTAGGTAATCTGGAAGTATCGAGAGTGGAATATAATGTGAATGATAATGCTGACATAAGAAAATGACAAATGTAATCGAAGCTCTTTGATTATGATAAATGTGAGAGAATTGGATAGGAAATAAACGTATTAAATAGGTTATTTTTAGAGGTATTGATTCGTTTTACGTGTGAAAACTACAAAAAGGTCCTACCTTTTTGTAGACGGGTAGTGTAAACACGAAAAAGCAAGCTAACGAATGGTAAGAATAGAATGATTTCAGTCCCCTAGTTTATTATCTTTTGTCTACAAACAACATCACGGCATGGCGATCCATGGGGAAAGGCAAAAGGGGCAGAAACCTTCAACAGGTAGGTACTTTCAGTTGTAAACGTTTTATTTGAAGCAGACTTCATCAACAGTAACTTTGACCTAAAACATCCCATCGCAATTCCCATTCCTTCCACTGTTTGCCAAAAAATAACAGTCAGTTTGCCCCACAAACATATCCAGCTCATATTTACTGTTACAAAGTAGTTTGAAGCAGAGAACTTTAAATAAAACAGTGTAAAGACAGACTGAACTGCATTCAGCTTGTGTTTGCGCGTCTCGTCAACATTTACTCTGGCTGGCCATTTAGTCGTGTTTGCACATGGAGTGGGTAGTAAATGGAGTGAGAATTAACATAAATCGCAGTAATTTTGTCACTTAACTTTTGGTTACAACACACTTAATTTTTGGTTTAAAATAGTCTCATCATTTGGGTATGGTAATAAAGTGCCTTCAAGGTGGTCATAGCTAAAATATCTCCTATGAAATTGCGAAGTTAGTAACAGTTATATGGAGATATTCGTAGATCAGTGTAAGTTTAGGCCGAAGTCCTCGAGACATTATAATTAATGGCAAAAAAAAAAAGATTGAAAGTAATATTCTCCGTCTAACGACAATCAATCCTTATCCTCAGACCTGAAACATTCGCTGCGCAGAAAACTAACCACCAACATGAGCACGCCATTAACTCACTTCTCCGTACACATCAGCTATGTCATTAGAAACACTCTTTACTTTATGTCTAACAGACTAACAACACGTCATTTGAGTGTTTGGAAACTGATTTGGTTCGAGATAAAGTTTGCCTTGCTTTGTACTTTGTACTGATTTGGTAGTTAATTTTTTTTTATGTAGTTAGTTTGATGATGTATGTAGTACCGAATAAATGAGTTGAGTAGACAATGTTGCGATGCTTGGAAGTGAGTAATCTAGTTTATTTCGATTTAAAAGCTGGAAGTTAATTGGAATCGTGTACGATGATAGTTATCTCGAAATGGAGTTAGTTTTTATGAGGACACTGTCGTAACTTTATTTAAAAAGTACTTAAAGCTTTCCTGATTTATGTAACTTAGGCTTAGAGGATTAGAAAGTTATGTAAGCTGTAAGCCTCCAAGTCTAAACGTTATATTTACACTAGAGTTGCCGCGAATAGTGTTTATAGCGAATAATCGAATACCGATTAATCGCCATTCACTTTGGCGAATAGACGAATAACTCGACATTACTATTCGACATAAAAAAAAACATTAAACACATTAAAAATATTTCTAATTTCTTCTAAGGTTGTGAGAAAAGAAAACAATAAAGTTAAAGAAATCTGTTTCATGTTATACATACCTACATAATTATGTGTAGTAAATTTAATTTTCCATTTTAAATATTAATTAAAAAGCCTTACTAATTTAATTTCATGAATATGATAGGCACAGGCACATATTACAGATAATAATTGATATTGTGTATTGTTTTATTAAGGAAAATAATTTAAAAAATGATTATTTTTAACTCATTAGTTCTTTTGTTCGTTAAAAGTTTATTTTCGACGACTATTCGCCGAATGCCGAATAATATTAGCTATTATTCGGTATTCGACGAATATCAAAAAAATGACGAGAAATGCCGAATACCGAATAATAGCGAGTATTCGCGGCAACTCTAATTTACACCCCAAGTTTCTATACTTTCTCACAAAAATCCGCACCTACTTGAATGCGCAGTGATAGACCGCGAAATTCAAATTTTCTTACGTTTTTTGCAATTTGCAGGTCAGTGTCAGGTTGTATCTTGATCAAAATTTGATTCGAGCACTTTTCCATAAGAGATTTGTTGTTATGGTACAAATCTAACTTCGGAAGATGTATTAATTATTATATTCCTGTAAATACGTACCTGTTAGAGTTGCGAATCATATTTTGATCAAGATATCACCTGACACTGTCCTACAAATTGCAAAAAACGTAAGAAAATTTGAATTTCGTGGTCTACCACTGCGAATTCACCTTAAAACTGAGGGTCTACTAGCTACTAAAGAAAATGTTTACTTCCAAGTTTCCTCTCCCAACCCACATAAAAGCCAACGACATTATAATCTAGCCTCTGTCTGAAAGTCTGGACGTTGCCACATCATGAAAAATCCAATACAGTGCAGAATCGTGACCGGGCAGTGTAATAACACGGAATAACTGAAAGTTATTCTTCTGGCGACGCCCGAGCAGTTTGACGCCTCAAACACGACTTGCGATCAAGAAAAATTGATGATGTCCGAATTTGAGGGTCCGTATCGAAATTGAGGGTTTCGTAATAGCCTTTTGGGGACTATTTTCACAAGTATACCGACTAGAACGATGTAGTTTTTTTTTGCTGGGAATATCTCTAAGACAGGACAACGTTTTATTTCTCTCTTATGGATCTTGCGTCTTGTTAATGTTTTTATTTTAAACTTTATTTATCTCACACACTGGACTTTAAAAGAGACGATAAGCTCAGATTTTGTTTCGGCCTTTCTTCTTAGAGTAGTCAGATAAGAAACGCCGTAAGTACTCATCTAGCTTATTTTTTTATAATATGACGTGTAAAATTGATTCCGATACCCTATTTACAGAATAAACAATTTCATTTCACAGTTGGGTACAAATATAATGTTAACTTAATTTGCATTGCCATTTCAGGGCCAGTTTGTTATCCATCAATTCTAAATACTGTTTCCTAAATCTGTACGTTACCTACGCATCTCTGCTTGTGATATGATAGCAGTCTTAGTCCTCCGAGAGCTGGATTAGTTACACTGTCGCATGTCTAGTATCACAGCAATATCAAACAGGTATCGCTTAGCTTGGATTCTACATCCCAATTAGCGATGCAGGCGGTGATTTTCAGTGGCGCCTCTGTGAGGTTTAATAGCATTAATTACTTATGACGTGGGTTGCTAAACTAGATTACTAATCACTGCTAGTCCTATCATAAGAGGTTTAAATCCTGGATATTATACTGTGGATAGAAGACCGGGTCGTAATTTCAAAAGTTTTCTACTAGCTCCGTATAGTGATAATGGTGTGCGTTACCCCGGCCAGAAAATGTCGAAAATCGTAATCTAAGTGCAATAGATGCAGCAATCGTGCAAATGTTACTGCAACAGGATTTTAAATATCTTCGCAATCATAGCAAATACAAATACAAATTAAGTTGTAAAATTTATTTCAACATACCCGTTAGAAACCAAAAGATCTGGCTGCGGTAACGTTACTGCAGTCCAGCCGGAACTGTTTTTATCAAATAGTTAAAAAATATCTTACCAAATTTAAAAATCTGCTTACAAATTACAGAAGTTATAATTATCTATAGCACTTAGATGACGATTTTCGACATTTTCTGGCTGGGGTAACGCACACCTGATAATGCTATGCGGATTTTGGGAAATGCTGTCTCGAAACTAAAATTGAAACCATTTATTTCAATTAAAACATATGATTTAATTGATTGACAGGCACTTTTAAATTGTCATGAAGCTAGTCAGTTAGAAAATACGAAGCTAGTGGCCTACTCCAAAGTGTAGGATGGAGAACTATGGAGACAATACTTGATTTTATGTAGCACATGTCATAGTTAGAACCATTAACGACCCATTTGTTACAGGAACCGCACAGTACAGATGATTAATAAACTGACCACGCAAATCCAATTCACTTAACCCGTGACTTAACTATTGATCATTAGGGCGTTAGTCATACACTTGCAACCCTACAATCAGCTAAGCGAAGGCAACTCGGCCTGGGAAAAGACTAGGATAACACGAGCATCAACTACTTAGGTAATATTGTGATCATTAAACTCAATTGGATGGAGCATGTTTTACGTAGCATCAAGTGGCAACAATGAATCTCGTGTTAGCTCTGAGCTTTAAACTCACATCAGTGTCCAAGAAAAATAATATTGTGATCTGTAGAACTTTGAATGGACAGACAGGGTGGTCGTTAGTAAATGGTGCTTGAAAACATGCTTTTATGGATAGAATTCAACGTCTTTCCACCAGATATTGTTAGTACTATGTTCTTTTAGATAAGCTTAAGTACTATCACGTGGGCTAAAAGTAAAAACAGTCTGAAATGTGGGCAGTGACTAAGTATAGTAAAGAATGTCAGTAGACAGTAACCACATTATAATCATCTGCCTACCTTCCCAACTATGTTGGAATTTCAGCAACCACATGTTTGGTATACGTGTTCAACTGCTCATTCCAAACAACTGCTCATTCCAAGCAACTTAGTAAAATATTAAGCTAGTCTAGTAAAGACATGAAAAACTAAAAAGAAACTTGGAGCTTGCATTTATTTGTTCCAGACTGCCTATATTATACTTATACAGTCGCTTTAATATTTTTTTTACTTAGCACATCTCCAGTGCCTAGAAGAACACGTATTAAAAAGTTCCATCAATAACGTCTACAAAGTTCTTTGATAAGAATTTTGCAAGGTCGCCTCAGACAATAATAAATTGCAGAACTTATAGTATTTTACCAGTCACTGTTGGAACTTGTTGAAAAAGAAGTTTCGATACATCCTTCTTATCTGCTCTTAAAACTGGATTATTAACTTCATTAACTGAACAAGCATTCTTAAGTTTTAATTGAGCATTATTCATGATGTTTTCGCTAAGTTACCTTAATTACTCATGCTTTCTCGGAGGAATATATTAAAATCCTCGAGAGTCAGTCTCGAGGCCGACTTTGTTCTGCATAATTTATAGCCCTGAATTCTGTATCCATATATCTAAAATTTTCATAATCTCCTATCCCCAATGTTCGGTGTAAGTGTGCAATAAATATTGTATGCAATGGGGCTACAACATGTTATTTGCTAACTCACAATCCCCTGCTTCTGTGCAGGGGTCGTTTCTATTCATAATACGGCCAGAAATTGCGAACAAATCATTCATAGTAAAACAAACTTTACGCCACTGGTGTTTGGGCCCGAATTTGTTTCCGCAATTTCTTAAGTTTCACCGTCCTAGATTTATGTTGCTTATTACATTTTACACGCGTGAAATGAACACGTATCAAATGAAAAATGCAATTTGCAACTTTATTTTAGTTGACACAGGAACTATTTGAGAAAAAATCCCAAGCGTATAGAGGCCCTTTGTTAGATCCCTGTTAAACCCTTTTGTCGTTGAGGCCGTAAATTATCTATTTAGGTTTGCATTTGGCGATAAATTGCTTTTTATTCAACGAATCGTAAAATGAAACATGTCAACACAGTATTATTAAAAACGATATGTATTCAGATATGAATGGCACATTCAAAACAGATGTGACTTCAATCAAAAGCTTGTCTAGTTCCGTTTGCTTCGACGTTAGTTCTAAAGCAACTTCAATAACATTTTCGAACTAAAATACCGATGTTATCCATAAAGTTATTAGAACACGAAGCCCCTTTATCTAAGCCATCGGATGTACTGAGAGCCGTTCTGAGTACTTACCTAATCTGTACGGTTGCTATCTCGGGTCATAGGCCAGCAGATACCGTAAGTCGTACGCCAAAAGCCTTCCAGCGATACTGCTACGTATAGGTATCAAACTAAGGTTAATTTTCCAATGATTCGATTGGAAAGCGACGTCAGTTTCCAACATCCCGCATTTCGTTGAAGAGTACATTTTAAAGAACTCTCTATGCCGAGTTCGACCTATTTCCGAATGTGATTGATGATTTCAACCCCTCGTTTTATCGAGATCGCACGATCATTTTGAATCTTATCTCTTTAGAAATACAGTCTATAATAATTTCGATTTTTCTATTTAATTTGCAATTATTTATTGTAAAGCTGCAGCTGCAGACTTCGTGGTAGCATATTTTTGGAAGAAAATTAAATGTAGCTGTACACATTAAGACAAGAACCAGGAAATTCTCAAGAGATAAGTAAATTCTGACCTAGTTAGCTCAATTGCTAGAGTTTGCCTCTAAAACGTGGAGTTCCTGGCTTGAATAGTAAGTGGAGTAGGTATTTCCGAGCATTCCTTATCTGTGTCCTAAGGATGTTACCAGACTTATAATATTTTCAGTCACGATGAGAATAAATTGCCATTGTTCACGTCAAAAGTGGAAAACTCCGTTTCGAATATTTTTTATTATCGTCATGGTATCTACCTATGTCAACTTGATATCAAATAACATAGGTATCATATTTTATTCGGCTTCATTTGGCTTCATTAAACTGTAAAATTGGAAAAATAATACTCGTAAAAGCATTACCATAGCTTCCGCCATGACGTCGAGTATTTCCTTACCATTTTTTGAGTCTGTCACATCCGTTTGTCCGAACAATTAGCTTGTTCCCTTTGCCCGGCCTTTGTCCTTCTTTGCATAATATTCCAAGAACACGACTTAATTTCCTTAAAGACAAATATTGCTTTTTTTCTTCGGCCAGAAATTAAGGACGGGACGTTCCTTTTGTTGCTCAAAATCTGAACGTGAAAACGAGTACCTACTGTAGAACTTTACTGAGTTAAAAATGCTTCTTAGACTGTGGAAATTAAAAATGAATTTACCCTGAAACTCGTCTAAAAGCACACTGGACAAAGATAAAAGGAGGAAACTTTGTAACCCGACTGTTCATTATTCGAGTCATTAAGTCCATTTTCTCTCGACTAAGACGAGGAGTTAATCTTCATGATACAAGGTATGTTTTTGGTTTTTTAAGCTTAACATTTGACACATCCGTCTTGCATCGTTGAATAATGGCTCTGGTCCATTAAAATATCTACTTTGGACGCCCCTAAGCTTCTAAATATAACATAGCTGTGTCCCTTGACAGCTAAATGTTTATTTGTGGGAATTTTTTGTCGAGGAATGACGTTTTTTTTGTGTGTAAAGCGGTATGATACGGGATTTTACATGTTAAACTTGAGTCGTGTTGAGCTCTCGTAATATGTTTTATTTTCTTAGTTTTTACGCTGTGTTTACAGTGTTTTAGACATTGAGTACGTTTAAAAGGACTTAATTTGAGCTTTTTGGTATTCGTTCTACGATGTTTATAACTGAACTTATTTAGGATTTAGTATTTTATCAACGTGTCTTATTGTTATTAAGTATAGTAGAGTATTTTACGTGTTTTAAGTTTATCATATCCAATATGGTTGAATTAATTCACATAAACTTGGAAAGCTGTTAGTTGAGTTTCAAAACGTTGGTGATCGTAACCAGAACAGCACTGTTGGGCGTTCATTTAGTCTTAGAAGCGCAAAATTCTTGTTAACTCATAATAATAAAATTTCACACAGATACCAAGAAACATTTAAATTTTAAATGAAACTACTCTCCTGAATATTAAGTTGAACTTGACTGACTTGACGCAAGCCTATTTGAAGCAACGAACACTTACAAACACTTAACATTTGAAAACAAAGAGTTATTTCCCAGAGCCAATACCGGACAGTATTAGTCATAAGTTTTTATTGATATTTTAAATGACCGGCGGTGTGGTATTTTTATCTCAGTACGTTAACTTTAACTTTTATTTACTTACGGAATTCTACCATTCCGTGTCGGACAGAACTGTCATTGTATAGTTGTATACTGTGTTTGTTATTTTATGGATGTGGTGGGTAGTTTCTTTTTTGTTTCCTTGACTTTGAAGATAGCTTTCAGTTTTACTCATCTCACTCAAGCGGAGTTTGAAAGTAAGTTTTATTTTGATAACTTCCTTTACTTGTAAACAGTCGTCAGTATTTTATTGATTCTCAAAGCACTTAAGTATAACGAGCATTGTATCTTCAAAAAAGAGCAGTGAAATATATTAAGTTACGTTTTTCGATGCAATAACAATCTTACTTCCCTAAGTTAGGAAAGCAAGAACTGAACGCAATAATTCAACTACCTACATTTGAAATAATTCTTTTGAATGAGCTGTGAATTCCTTGAAATGTTGTAGAGATAAACCACTTTATTCATAAACGTTGTTTAAAGTTAAGTAGTGATCAGCGACTGTTTAAACATACATTTTTGACATTTGAACATGACATAGTTTTTAAATAAACCCTAAAATGAATAGGTAATTGTCATTTCGGGCTCGATCTTCTAGAAAATTCTAGGAAGTATGCTTTAGTGAAATTTCTACAAGCTCTCATAGATAACTAGATATTTAATAATTATATTCAGTCCAGCTTTGCGGTGTAACCTAGTTTCAGCTGTAAATTAATTAAGAGTTTAATTTCGGCTAGTTTATGAAGTGCTGTCGAGCGTGTTTACTTCTTCTATCTGTAATTAAGTGAAGTTTTAGCAGATAAAATCTTTACCTCAGTTATAAATAAATAGGTTTATTAGGTTAGTTAGCTGTAAAGACCAATAGACCAGGTTTTTTATTAGAAAATCTAACCACTGTTAAAATACGTAAAATGTACGTCGTCATTTTATTACATAAAATATATTAAGTAGCTGTTCCATGCGATTTGGTCATATATTTAGTAACTCATCATTTTTTAATGCATAAAGAAAAAAAGACATATTACGCCGACCTCAAACAAATTGGGATAAGGGCAGGATAGAGATGACGATCGAGGATGAAAAGCAGCATTTGTCCTGCCCAGATTCATCACGGATGAAAAGCAGTATATTATTTATGATCTGTCAAATTGCTCAACGATCGGTTCAGTGGTTTTGCCGAGGAAAGGCAACACACAGGCAAACAGTCGCTCGCGTCTTTTGCCCGTGGCTTCGCCCGCGTGGATGTCTGACAATATCGTGTTAATCCAGGTTAATAAACTATCTGTGTGCCAAATTTCATCCAAATCCGTTCAGCCGTGATTGAGTAACAAATATCCAAACTTTCACATTTATAATTGTCATTACTAGCTGCGCCCACCGGTTTCACCCGCATAAGTATCAATCCCGTGGGAATATCTGGATAAAAAGAATCCTATGTGTTAATCCTGGTTATAAACTATATGTGTGCCAATTTTCATCCAAATCCGTTCAGTAGTTTTTGCGTGAAGAAGTAACAAACATACAAACACAGTGACAAACTTTCGCCTTTGTAATATTAGTGTGATGTGATAGCAGGATTAATATGCATGTATGAATGGATAGTACCTATGTATTAAGTTACTCAAATAGGTACTTAAAGTAACCAAGGCAGGGGTCGAAGCTGACATAACCTCAAAAAAAAAAACACATGTTCTAAACACATGCACAGGACTGAAATAAAACACGTTTATGCTTGTTCAAGCATATCTAAACAAGTGTGCTCTTTAATTATTTAAAAGCGTAACCTTGACCGTTTTGACCCTTGTATTAACACGGTAGTAATTCATTTGTTAGTACTTCAGTAACTCATTTATCTCAGGCTTTACTCATCTCTGGTCTTTTCCAACTATGTTCTGGTTGGCTTCCAGTCTAACCTGATGCAGCTGAATACCAGTATTTTACATAGAGCGACTGCCTATGTAACTTGCAAAATCCAGTTACCGCGTAATATGATGTTTCTTGTTAAAACTGGTTGTCAGACTTTCGGGCTTCTAACTACCCGTAACGACTGTCGAAGATCTACAAATGATAGCCGGAACCAATGGTTTAAATTGCTTTCCGAGGCACATAAGTGTCTCGATATATGTAATGGATGGTCACCCATCCATGGACCGACCTTGGCAAACGTAGCTTATCATTTAGCCAGGAGTCCCTTCAGCAACTCATCTCATTTATCTCAAGCTGTACTTCGGCGAATTTATGATAAGCAGCAGTAGCGAAGGGTGAATTTATGACAGAGGTAAGCCGGAGCAAAAAAAAAGGTCAATAAAATGTTTCATTATATTTCAATAATGAATTGATTATAGAGTGGTTGTGTTCTGAATTTTCGAAGGGAAGCCGGCGGGAATCGAGTTGTATGGTACCTTCGCCACTGGTAAGCAGTGACATAAGGTTATCATGATATAGCGGTATAAGTCAGTTGACCGTCGAAATACATCGTATGTTGTGGCCTTAGAAATAGCGGGTGATTGGGTAACATTAGCTCCTAAAGATATGACAAAAGTGTATTACCGAACAAGTTCTTAGGAAGTATGACTGTAAGAACTATGAACCACCAAAACTACTAAAGGTAGCTTTAGTAGTCTCCTACGGCTAGTGTTTACATTCTCTTTGGTTTCCTAGAGGAGCGGTTCTGTCTGGAAGTCATAATCTGTCATTTTTATCAGTATTTGACTTTATATAAGGTGTCAAAAAACCCTCTGTATTTGGACAGCCGCTATTGTATGGCCGTTCACTGCTTTCTTGGAAACCAAACCTCTAGTAGGTAACTCAAAAGTGACACGTACTCTTCTACTTACCTTTACATTTTGATTCTAACATTTTTTTAAAGAACTTGAAGCTTTGATACACTTTATGGAGGTCGGCGGGCATTTTTCTTTAATTAGCTTTTAGTAAAAAACAAACAAACTTTCCATTTATTAACTATAATTAAGTATTTAAATATCGACGTAGACAAGATCACCTACTGTAGTTATTAAACTGTCCCCATAGTATAAATAGCACGGATATAGTTACACCTAGATAACGCAAGAGCAACTACTTCTCGTGCCAAAAATCGCACCAACTTACGTTCAAAAATCGTAAGCCGCCACTTTCGCGCTCAGTCCTGTGAACTGCTGGCTGGGTGAGCGTGAGTGAGAAAGAGCGCTTGTGACGTCATACTAGGTAGTCAAAAAAATGGCACGCTTGGTTTTCATACAGATCGTGATACTTACTTGCGTTATCTAGGTCTACCTATATCTGTGATAAATACTATAGGTATCTCTACCTCTCATAAAACTAAAACATTGGAACAGTTCCTATAAATTATGTTATCTCTCTCTGAATAGCCTTAACATCTCTATTAATAGCGTTATCACCTCGTTATTAGCTCGTTTGCAAGCCATCTCTGTTACTTAGACTCATTTAGTTTTATTGCTAAACTAGTTAAACGTATCTAGATAAAACTTAAATTTAAGGCACCAATTTTCAACATTGTTACTAGCATCAAGTAAGTAATCTTTATTAATTCCATATTTTATTAGTTTTTACTTTTCTGGATGTCCACCAAACAAATTTTTGGTTGAATGCCATCCAGACGTACATATGTGTATGAACAAGTCAGCATCTGACCATCTATCTACCTAGCCTTTTTCCAACTATGTTGGGGTCGGCTTCCAGTCTAACCGGATGCAGCTGAATACCAGCATTTTACGAGTACATGGAGCGACTGCCTATTTGACCTCCGCAACCCAGTTACTGGGTAATACGATACCCTTAGTAAGACAGGTTATCAGACTTGAACAAGTAGTACTCAAAATCAAAAAGTAATTTATTCTAACTAGGCTGAGGATCAGTGCTTTTTGAACGCCAAAATTACATAAGACAGACCAAAAAAAAAAACGCGAAAAATTTCCCGCCCTTCACCACTCCCCAGTGCTTTAGCTGGGAAGAAGTGGCGTAACAAACTCCCCAGGAGCACAGCTGTGTGTTCAGTTAGAAGAACTTGATTCTATACAATAGTATCTATGCAAAGTAATTAAAATTACGAAACACAAAACGTTAAATTAAATTATTTACCATATATTAGCTAGCACACGCCAATATACCAATGCTCAAGCAGAACTAAAAAATAATGGTAGCTTGCAAGATCCAAACTCGTCACGAAATCGTGAAAATTCCAAAGTCATTTTCTAAATTACAAATTGCATTTACACATCGTTCACGGTATTCTAGACGATGTGTTTTATTCCTACGTTAGGAAAGCCTAGCCGGGACGATTGAAAGGAAATTATAATATACGAAAGGCATATTATGACAAGCTTTTCAACCTACTGCTTCTATACTGACTGCCATTACTACTTCCCTAGAAATGACACTACACCCCAATATCGTTCCCTTATTTCATTTTTACCTTTAACACTTTCTGGTATCAGTACTTCAGATGTTTTTTCCGCCATTACGTCACCTTCTCAGCAGTATTCATAAAGTCATTTTGATAAACCAGTTTGACAGCTTTCCAGGAATGTTTAATAACTGTTGAGTTATCTGGCTATACGAAAATGCTGTCTTCATCGTCTAGATACTGCTTTAATTATAACATCATCATTATCGCATCCATCGCTTTCCATCAGGCTTGATAGAGGTCAAGAGCAGGCTCATTTAATAATTAAAATAAACAGGCCAAGTGCGAGTCAGACTCGCGCACGAAGGGTTTCGTACCATTATCTATAAAAACGGCAAAAAAATCATGTCTGTTGTATGGGTGCCCCAATTTTTTTTTTTTTTTTGGATGGGAAATCATCCAATGACCCCTCCCGCTCTGGGTGGAGCAGAAGGGAGTGTCAGACTCTTACTGACTAAAACCCACCCGTGTTCCTCCCTTAGCCCTTTGTGTTCCGGGGTAGCGGTAACCCTTTCGGACAATCCCGCTGCCCCGGCAGGCTTCGGCCCTTGTGGGCCCCTTCCTTATGCTGACATCTCTTTGAGGCGCGCGTGGAACACGTACGCGCCGTCCGGCACGGGCCTGGTCCTGATCGGACGGAGAGTTACCCATTACTCTCCGCCCGCAGGCCCGCGCCTACGGTGGCCGGGAGTCGTCTCGCGGCTCCCGACGCCCGGAGCGTCTCCCGCGGCGGCTGGGACGTGACGCCCTTTCCCTCAGCCGTCCCGCCACCTCCTTCCCTAGCATGACTGCTTCGCAGAAGGAGGTGACTGCCTCCCACTCCCTCTCGCCCCGGACCATGGCTTGAACCAGGGCCGGGCGCGAGAGGTCGCCGCCGCTGCCGATCGCCTCTGCGAGAACACGGCGGTGCTCCGCATCATCTGTCACATGACTTTGAAATACCATATCTTCTGACTAAGTACTTTGGGGAGTAACTATCGGTTCATGAGATACAGCCTGGTGACAGACGGACAGACAGACAGACGGACGGACAGCGAAGTCTTAGTAATAGGGTCCCGTTTTACCCTTTGGGTACGGGACCCTAAAAATAATATATTATTTGTGAAAGTAGCTGTAGAATCCTGTCGATGCTACACCTATTTCCCAAATAATGTCCTTATAATTTAGAACGATAACACCTAATTTATGTAGCCGGTGTGTCTAAATCCCTTGTCGTAAATCTTCAGTTTCGAGGCCCAACGTCCAATAGATTTGTTGCTAAACTTGTTTGTCAGCTGTCAAGAATTTTAAGCTCTTGCCCGTGCATCATACTCGTCACATTCATCATTAGTTTCCACTTCGTTAGAATTATGGGTTTTGGTTTTCTCATCATTTAGTTTTGTTTTATATTTGTTGTCATTCGTAGTCTTAAAACATGTGTTTATTGAACGAGAAATTCTTTGGTATATTCTAAGGTTTGAATATATATATTGTAATAAAATATTTTTGCCCCGACCGGGCAAAAATATTTTCGTATTTTGAATCTATTGTTAGTAATCAAACCTCTTTGGCAGTACTGAATTTAACTGGCTGGTTTTAATACTATTAAATGTTGACATTCTAAAGATGCAATAAATTAAAAAAAAAACTAGTTCCCGCCATTTCTCAATTGTTTTTCAAGCAAGCAACATGAACGTATGTGACGAAGAAATTCGGTAAATTTTAATGTTTTTTTACAAAAAAGGTAAAAATGCGACGAACGCCGCGAATAAAATTTGTGCGGTTTACGGACCTAATGCGGTATCAATACGAGTAGCACAAATGTGGTTCAACCGTTTCAAGTCAGGAAATTTTAGTGTGAAGGATGAAGCTCGCTCTGGACGCCCTGTCACGAATAAAATGTTGCTGGTGTTTCATCACGACAACGCCAGACAGCACTCATCTATAGCCACTCAGCAAATATTGAGAGAGCTTGGCTGGGATGTGTTGATGCATCCTCCGTATAGCCCTGAACTTGCTCCATCAGATTTCCACCTGTTTCGGTCACTTCAGAACTCTTTAGGAAGCATAA
The DNA here is from genome assembly GCA_949316385.1 of Globia sparganii. Classification (NCBI taxonomy): domain Eukaryota; kingdom Metazoa; phylum Arthropoda; class Insecta; order Lepidoptera; family Noctuidae; genus Globia; species Globia sparganii. Next base: position 4,119,143 of record OX438677.1, read on the forward strand.
AGTTAACCTCAAACGAGCACTGTGAAAACTACCTGTCAGATTTTTTTGATAAAAAATCTCAAAACTTCTACAGCAATGGGATCATGGCATTGCCCACAAGTTGGCAACAAGTCATCCATCAAAACAGCACATACATATTATAAATAAATAAAAAATTAAACCTAAAAGAAATTTTTTTTGTTTGAAAAATACGAAAATACTTTTGCCCCGACCTAATATATATATTTATTACAGACGGCGACATATCAAGTAATTTAGACTTGATATGTCGGCGTCTGAGTTTCGGCTGACATCGTATTGTATAAGCTTTTTTGACTATGAGAAGTCAGCTTATACTGGAAATTTATAGCTTGATACGTCGTCGTATGTACTTATTAAATCTTACAGTTTAGTAAAAAATATATTACGGAATTAAATTAAATTTCATACGCTTTATCAGGATTGTCAAGAAGATTTCGAGCACTGTTGTCGGTGACAAGGTGAATACCGCGGATTGATGACTAACTCGGAATCGGCAAAAAGGACCCGTTTAATTATAATTATCAGCCTTAGAATTGAATTAAATGTCGGCTAGATATTATCAGAATCCCAATTCATATTTCCTGTATTCAGAAATCTCAAACATCAAACACAATAAACTCCTCTAACACAGATAATATAAAATTCAAAAGCTAGCAAAAGTATTAAGTTATTCCTTTATTGTAGCTTCAATACTTAAACACAGAATACTGATGTAGATATTTAGCTTTTAGAAGCAAGAGCAGTCTGTTAATAATACCTGGCTTTCACTACGCTTAAAGCACAAAACTCTTTTGGACAACTAACATTCTGCCAAAATTGTCTAAACTTAAGCTTCATTCGAAATTACAAATTTAACTCCCAAAGCTAAAATTTCAATAATTTGAGCGCCAGACTTGAAAGTACATATTTTAAACTAATTTGATGATAGAAATGCTAAAGACGAAACTCATAACCTCAGCTCTTGTCTAATATTAGTTTGTGGGTACCTGAGTGGTTTTATAGATACTATGAATTTCGCTATCAACTTACTTCATTTATTGAAATAGTGTTGTGCAGTTAGAATCCCGTTTCGCGGGATGTTAAAATTTGATTACCCGTACCAAAACAAGGTTAGAACGCCAGAACCGTATTGCGTGTGACAGAAACATTCCATTTTGAAGTGATGCGTAAACCTTTTCATAGAAATTCTTGATAAATTAGAATTATTTGGTGCATAGTACATAAATATAATTATCGATGACATGATAGCAGCAATAATAAAAGTTCATTCACATTCGTATAAAGAAAAGTATTTTCTACATAAAGTACTTCTTGCTGGTAGAGAAAGACCTTTCTAACTTGAGAATACTGTCTGTTTCATTTGTATTCAGGGAAAAGGCAAAAGGTCAAGAAAGAAAAATAAGAAAATTTACTTTGTGTAAATCTCTCAAAACTTTGAACTCCAAATTGAAATAGTATTACATGAACTTCATCACAAAAGTATTTGGCTCTCGTTCCGTTTAGAACACCGCCTCCCTAAAAACTAAGTCTACAGTTTCTTCACTATTCATAAAGACTTAGTTGCTCTCTGTAAGTCACGCAGTTATTACTCTCAAACTACCCGCTTATTTTCATAAAGTTTCTTCAAAGGAGTAACTGTTTCCTCTTGAATGAGAATCGTTTTAGATTTTGCTTTTCAACATTCTACTTACTGCGAAAGCTTAATATTTTTTTCTTTAGATTAAATCCTGACTTTTTCTTTTGCCTGGGTTTATTTGCTTGCAAGGTAACAACATTGTTTAACTGTGAACCGATTGCCATTGGAAGATAGAAATATTTCTCATTTTGAGGAAAAAAACATTATGTAAAACGTTCAGCGAATCAAAATGTAAAGAACATTACCAACACTGTTAATAAAAAAAATCCCTTTCTGTGGGAACATAAAAATCTTACCACAAACGTCTTAAAAGTGGTATCAATAAGTGCTCCTACAAAGTCGTAAAATGAACCGAATAATGAAGAGTATCGGGCAGAAAATTACAAGGCTTGGAGAACACATGTTGCCTAATAATAGGGAGGCGGGAAGGTGAGGGGTCTCGCAAGGTATAAGGTGCTCCTTTTTTATACACGGTGAATCGCTTATCGATCCTTTGAAGAATGGCTATCGAGAATGAGGTTTTTTTTTGTTGACCGTAGTGGGATGTTGGGCGCCAAATTGGTTTAAATGAGTCTGCTGTGTGGTAGTACTCTAAAGGCGAAATTTTAGTACTTTTTGGTACTCCCCGTACCAAAAATCTTGTGTTGGATAGTCCATTTATCGAGGAAGGCTTTATAACATCACGCTACGACCAATAGGAGCGGAGCATCAATGAAAAATGTTGCAAAAACAGGAAAAAATATTCCTTTTGAGAGCTTCCGTTGATACGGTTTAAGTTACGCAAAAATCATGTATAACGGAATTGTTCTTCTAGTATAGTAATATGTATATGAAAACCCGAATGTTTATGTAAGTACGTGTTGTGTCTCGAGTGCCAATCATACCAGCTGTCAATGAAAGAAACTCTTAGCATGTTCCGTAGGTACAGTCAGCAAAGGACATTATAAGTATGCAGGGTCTTCGAATATAGTTGAAGTTTACTAAGAAACCGATTGATGTTTTTGAAGGAAATTTAATTTGATAAATGAACTGTTTGTTTTCTATTAATTAAATTAAATTTTATTCGAAAACATTAATCGGTTTCTTACTAAACTTCAAGTATATTCGACGAACCTGCATACTTATCTCTTTTGGTGACAGTACCTATACATTATGTATGTTGCAAAATGCCCATTATACTCGCACTCGACGCCATCATACCTAAACATAAAACAGTCTTTCTTCAAACGTTTAAAGCCCTATAATTACTCGATAACGTATTCAGTACCTACTTAAAAATGTAAACGGGAATAAGGATTTTCCGCCACGTGTATTTTCCCATAGAAAAATAACCGTTGGGAATAAACCGACATAATATGATGTATTTTTAATGTTTCAAGAAAATTTGCATGTCAAAGCTTTGTGATATGAATATTATTACTGGTTCGCGTAGTTGTGGAGGTAGTCGCGTTTTCAAGTAGATTTTGTGGATCAGTTCCTTTGTTTGAGAGACAATATAGATTTGTAAGAAGATTCTAATAAACGTTTAAGCAAATATCTATACTAATCTATATCTAAAAATAAAGCTGAAGAGTTTATTTGAACGCGCTAATATCCGGAACTAAGAGTCATAATCAGCCTATAATGTTCCCACTGCTGGGACACAGGCCTCCTTCTATGAGAGGGCGTGGGCCGTAATCTACCACGCGGGCCCAGTGCGGGTTGGTAGATGTCACATGTCTTCGAATTTTTGGTTCTAGGACATGCCGGTTTCCTCACGATGTTTTCCTTCACCGTTTTAAGAGCAATGGTGATGAAATTATTTACACAAAGTAAAGCGCCTGACGGGGTTCGAACCTACGACCTACAACTCGTAAGTCGCGGCCGTTACCACTGGGCCACCACTGCCCACTAGGCCACCACTGCTCTCAGCTCTAAGAGCTGAGCAAAATTTAAAAAAATCAGAAAAAACGCTAAGCGAAAAACGACGTGCGGGGAGTTTTATAAAAATCTGGCTGTTATTTTAGTATAGGCGTTTTGTATCTTACGACTGCCCCGTTGGTCTCGTGGTCTTCGACTCTGGGGTCGGGCAAAGTGTCATTGAGTTTTTCCATTAGGAATTTCTTAGTACAGCTCGGAGTTTGGAAGTTGGCGGTGTGATACACCCGTGCCTCGGAAAGCACGTTAATAGTTGGTCCTGCGCCTGATCTCTCTCTAGTCGTGTCGGATTGCCGTCCCATCGGACTATGAGTGTGTGGGAAAAAGGAATGCACCTGTGCCTGCACGCATACTTGTGCACTATAATATCTCCCGCGCCGAAGGACGTCTCCGTTGAGATTGGCCGCCCTGCAGTGCTATCCTTAGAGAATAGCATGGCTGGCCGAAATACGGTCTGGAGGACTTTATCTTACGACGTCCACGCAAACGAAGTTGCGGGTAAAAGCAAGTCTCGTAAAATACCAGTCATTTAGCGGGTGTGGTGACTGCAGTACTTTTTTCCGAAACGGAAAAGCTCGACACCCCAACACGAAAAGATTCATACAACCGTCGAAACACTCTACACGACATTTTTTAAAAAATTCAAATGATTACTTTAAATTAATTCAACTCTAGTACAATTTCGTTCCTTTTATGTTATCGAACGCTCACTTCTTCGACTTGATAATGTAATTATAGCCTTACTAGGGCAGTAATTAATGACGTGTTTGATATTCCACGCTCATTAATATTCGTAATTATTGAAGTGAATTACTGAATAATAATTATTATAGGTATACCTACTTTGCTGACTCTATCACGCGATTCTATGTTTGCTCACTTGGAATGGAAGGTAAAAAAAAATATTAATAGCACGAATTGAAGGCTTATTAGTCGATTCGCACGAATTCACTCGCCCGAAAAGTGCGAATCGTCATTTCTTTTTTCTTTTGGTGACTCGCATTAACTTTAATTAATTTGTAGGCGAGACGACAACAACGTACTTTTTTCTCAACTTCATTGCATAAAATTCACAAGTCAAATTCATAAAAGTGCGAATCGCTAACAACAACGTACTTTTTTCTTAACTTCATTGCATAAAACTCACAAATAAATTAACTTCGTACGAGTCGCCTGTAGAAAAAATTATATTATTTAAAAGTGACTTTTCGCACTTTTTGGGCGAGTAAATTCGTGCGAATCGACTAATAAGCCGAATCGAAAAGAGGAAAGTTAGGATCGATTTAATTACTTACCATAGGGAGTGAAGGGCAGGGGTCAACTGTGTGAGTTCCTCTGTGGTGCTTGTGAACGATAAATACGCCAACTATTGCAATCCAATGGTTCTTTACTTTACTTGAAAGTTCATAATTGCCTTATTCGTGCATGAAGGGGATTGGGTGAAGTTGGGGATCTTTAAATTGGTGTCCAGTACTTAGTTGAATTGTAATGATAATGATAGAGGCAACGCTAAATGTTTGAAATTGAACGTTGTTAAGACTATTACGATCCCTTTTAATACTGTGAGCCTTTAAATTGCCTTTAGAATCCCAAAGCAACCATCTTGGATTGAATTATGCTTCTTGTGCTCAAGCCAAAAAACTGTATTCTGTATGCGCCTTTAGTAGCGTTGCAATAAACTTTTATCATTCCCTTTCGCACCGTGAGAATTCTACATGATTTTTTATTTATCACTACTTTCATAGAAAAAGCCATCCCTAGGATACTATACATTCAATGCCCAGACAGATCCTTTTACCGCCTATATGTATTTGATATTTGAGCGTATTATCTTCCAAAGGTCGTGGATTTCGGTAAACCAAGAAGAAAAAAGGCGTAAACAAAATATTCTGAATCATTTTATGGATTCGTCTTCAAAAGTTTTTTTTTTGTCTTTCGGCTGATCTTGACCCAAAAGAAACGTAAACTCTGTGTTATATAAATTTTCGAAGCTTTGAAATGTGTTGTTTTACTAAGGAGATTTTCTATGACTGTACCGTACTGTACAGACGCTAGCACATCAAGCTACTACAATCTGTCAAATTTCTTTAATAGATTTTCAACTTTATCGTTAAACCATAAGGTTCCAGGTTGATTGAGAAAATTTGACAGCCAGGTAGCTTGATGTGCTGGCGTCTGTATATTACTAATGAATCCTACTTATAAATGTGAAAGTTTGTTTGGATATTTCGTACTCACAACAAAAAAATGCATACCTGGATTAACACGAAAACACTTTTATCCCGGTAGTAGGTACGTTCCATAGGAAATTTTCTAGTAGTTTTCTAGATAGGCTCTTTGCTCTGAAGATACCGATTGAACTTCTTATCATAAATTCATACTTCCCCATATAAGCAGGCAGAAACTACAGGTCTAAATAATAAAAAGAACGCTTCTTACGGAATGGTAACCATTCCGTACCGACATCGTTTTGGTTTCATCAAATTCCTACTTCATTATGTTATCATATATTTAAGTACTTGTTAAAAATGTCGTCACTCCCCGCTGCGCCATTTGTAACATTTTTATGCTTTATGTTGATTCCTATCAGATGGTCATCTTCTACAACAAAAAACCGACGTTACAACGGTGATACTAAGAATAACTGTTAAAAAGTTAAGCAATGCTGACAACTTACGCACTAATCTGATGGAGGAACCGACTGGTTTTCCTTGTACGTGACTCCTTAAACTGAGGAAGCTACATTTTTATAATTTCGTAAGTCACGACTGCAAATAAAGCAGCAAAAACGTTTAGATTTACTCCCAAGTAAGTGCAGATTACAGATAGAAATGATATTCCATGAAGACGCGGCCCACTCTTTTTCCTAATGCTTACAGCACAGGTCAGCAATATTGCGCTAGTGTTTTAATTTTGTCGATACACACTAATTGTTATTAGTGGCAAATAATGTGTATCGAAAAAACTAAAACACTAGCGGAATTGACTAGCGATAACCGCTAATGATTAGGAAAAAGAGTGGGGCGCGTCTTCGTGGATTGCACTATCTGTAACAGCAATGAAAAAGACAATCTTGACCAAGATATGGAATATGCCAGCGTCTGGACCCCGAGAGTTTATGTCCCCTAAAAATCTTCGTAATAGCTGATCATCGCCATTCTTTTGCCCATATCGCAATTTATTTAAGGTCGGTGCATTATCTATTTTTCTACCATACTTCTCTATTAGCGTCTTCTCGGTCAGAAACAAAGAAAATATGTTTATTTAACCCAGGTTAAGTAAGGCACACAATACTCACATAAAAACAAAAAAAAAAACTTAAAATAGTATTGTGTGCCTCACGGCTGCACGAAGAAGATCTAGCGAGGTATCCAAGGGAGGTTTCAGGGGATCAGACCGGAATAACTCACCAAATGGGCCCAGTTCACCATAAATGCCAGAAAACTAATGCCTGATGCTGGTTGTCAACTGGACCCCTTCCATACTTCTCTATTGGTCGTCATCTCGGTAGTCACCCCCCTTTCTAAACATATCATCATTCACACAGTCCATCCATCGTTTCTTTGGTCTTCCCCTACTCTTATAGCCATTAAGTACGAATCATTTGATCTGACTTGGTTTCCGTACGTCCTTTTCGGGTAACACTGAAAATCAGCGCTGTGCTCTGGGTCCCCATAGCACAGCATCATGCTGAGTGGAAGCCTTCTTGTCACTATCATGACGTGCAGTCGTCGACTATCTCTGCTTTGTGCTAGTGTCTAAAGATATTTTTTTTTTGTTTTTATTATTGCTGTCATTAGAATTAATTATCTTTTTGTTTGCACGTGTTTCTGTGAGAAATAAACCTATTTTTCTTTCTTTCTTTTCTTCCATTAACATTCGCACTCAAAACTTTCATCACGACATTTTCTCATTCCTCTATATCACAAATGCTCATACCATGACAACCAACTTCCACACAATTTCAACTTATTCTTTCTCTCATTAGCTGATCATCATCTGCCTAGTCTTTTCCCAACTATGTTGGGGTCGGCTTCCAGTCTAACCGGATGCAGCTGAATACCAGTATTTTACATGGAGAGACTGCCTATCTGATCTCCACAACCCAGTAATTGGGTAATACGATACTCGTTGGTAAGACTGGTTGTCAGACTTTTGGGCTTCTGACTACCCGTAACGACTGTCAAAGATCCACGAATGACAGCCGGGACCAACGGCTTAACGTGCTTTCCGAGGCACGGAGGGGTCACGGAATTAAAGATGGTCGCCCATCCACAGACCAACCGCGGCAAGCGTAGCTTAACCTGATCGATCGACCTGTGTGACGGTTATTATTTAGCCAAGAGCCCCTCATCATCTCTCATTGGCTGATGCCGTGGTAAAAACATAAGTCATTCGGGGAGGTATCGTTACGTGCACCCTTAAGCCTTAAATAACTATAACTTAACTATATTCTTGCAAAACGACCGATTGACAATACATTAACTGAATTCCAACTACAAAGTACCGGCACTTTTATCGTCAGCAACTTAGTTTTACTGCTCAATAAAAGTTCACCACACTTCCTTAACCGAACGGTTAACTGGCAGATAAAAAATAAAACTATTTTTACCTTAATACTGAACATTTGTTTAGACCACCGTGTGTTTTAGTTTCAAAGGGAGTTTAGTAAGTTTTGACGGTCAAAATAACCTATCCATGGCCGGGTCGGTTATTTTGTTAAAGGCTACTGAATTTTTGTTTGCTACGTTTTCGCAGTTACAACGCCCTAAGTAGGTAGAATTGAATTAATTATCCACACCCTAGGTTAATATCAAAGCTAATTAACTACAGTGTCTTTCATAATTACTCCCCAAAGTACTTAGTCAGAAGATATGGTATTTCAAAATCAAGTGACAGATGATTTATGGTAGTTCAAGCGTTGAAACTGCGACACAATTCATTTCATTGCTCTTTCATTATTCTGATACCTTTGCAGACAAAATGTTCTTAATATTTTAATGAGTTCAGTAACCTTGAGACAGTCCTTCAAGGCTCCAAATGTCGTAACTTGTAAGCTTATTATCTTCAGAATGAAACTTTTCAGAATGACGTGCCATTCCGCGAGTTTCTATGACGCATGTATTGTGAGGATTTATATGACTAATAAATCAAAGCGTGTTCTCAATGAGCAGCATAGCGTAGCCCAGTGGAACGTCTCATTTATTACTAACTGCTAACCCAAACATGCATCGTTAGTATGTACTGTACACCATTGCACTGTCATAACTAACTTATCATCATCTACCTAGCCTATTTTAATTTGGGGTTGGCTTCCAGTCTAACCGTATGCAGCTGAATACCAGTATTTTATATGCAGCGACTGCCTATGTGAATTCCACAACCCAGTTACTGGGTATATATAGTGCAATACACGAAGACGCGCCCCACTCTTCTTCCGAATCGTTAGTGTTTATCGCTAGTTAATTCCATTAGTGTTTTAGTTCTTTCGATACACTCTAATTACCTACTAATAATAATTCGTGTGTATTTACAAAACTAAAACACTAGCGAAACGTTGCACACTTCTGCTGTAAGCATTAGGAATAAGAGTGGGGTCTTCGTGGATTGCAATATCTATAACGTCATACCTCTTGGCAAGACCTGTTTCAGACTTTCGGGTTCACTACTAAAATTTATAGAAAATCTAATCTTTGATCCGTCTGGGCATCGAGCCTGCGTTCCAAAGTGAATAAAATCAAATCCAGTCACTACATAAAGACTTTCCTCCACAATAAAAAGACTCGCCATTTCTGTATTGTTACAATTATGAAATACCCGCCTTAACTTAAAAAAAGACAACAGACTTCAGAGAATTCCACCCACCATCACTCGAAATATCGACAACTTCGTCGCTGACGTGGCAAAATTGGACTGTTAATGGTACTCATAATACCTCTTAAAGTCGTTTTAACAAAAAACCGGAGAATTCCATTTAGTAAGTAGAAGTAAGTACTACTTATCTTCATGTAATAAGTGCTTTTGTTCGTCATTTCTTTGATAAAATCATATTTTTTGTAATTCCACGCCTACGTGGTACAATTGAACTTTTAGAACTAGATTCTCATTATTTTTTGGTCTAAACGAGTAGTCTTGAGTTAATCAAAAAGCTATGTAATTTCTTTTGTTATTTTCTTTGCTTGTTAATTTGGAACTGCTAGATTTTCATTTCTTAGGATGATTGTTTTGACTAGTATAAGTACAGGTTTAATTTAACATCATCTGTCACATCGACCACCTTTAGTAATTAGATGTTTATTTTAACCATTTTCTTCAATAATAACGGTCGAACATGTGTGTAGACACAACATAAAGAAAAAGAAATATCGAATGAAGATCTTGGAGCTCTAATAATGATGACCAATTCCAAACTGAACTAAAGTTTAAGTTTGCTTTACATTTACTTTTAAATTTTTTTTTTTACTTCCGCAATCCTCCCCCTCACATCACATCGCCCTAAGGGTCCTAGCGTGATGTTAAGTATATACAGGATGAATTTTTCAAGTAGGCGTGTATGGTCAAATCTGAAACTATGAAGAATAGCAAAAAGTACCCAAAGGAGGCTCAGGCTCGATTTTTATGAAAACTAAAACTGCATCATTCGATATTTTTAATATAAATATTTCTGTATTTTGTTTATTTTGATTTAATAAAAACTCAGTAATATTACACCATTTGATAGTGTCCATAATAAGGATCAAATTCTGGGAAGTAATGCTAATTGCCATACGGCAAACTAAAGAAAAGAACTCATTTTTAACAAAATACTTTTTTATTTTTCTTATATTCCCTACCTATTAAATCTTAACTGATAAAGGACTGATTTTTCATTCATCTGATAACTTTTATTCGAGGAATAATTTTGAAATTTTGTCAGTTATTTCATAAAAAAACTGTCAACTTTAATTTTATTCCTCGAATAAAAGTTATCAGGCGATGGAAAAATCAGCCTTAATTGTTCAAAATGATGACCATTTCAATTGCATTTATTTTTTTCTTTTACTGTGGCCTTTAACCGCGAATACAATTAAATTTTGAATTTAGAACATAATGTTGTGAAGATGACTGCGCTGTGCGGGTGTGTGTTAATAAAAATATTGAGCATCCGAAGAAGGTACAGCAGAGTAATTGCGTAACACACTATCAGTAGCAATGGGTTTCATTTTGACAGTTCAACAACATTCATTGCGTTATTTGCGTTGCTGAGCAGATACATTTTCGAACATATGGCGCAATGGATTAGCAATAAGCTTCAAAATGATTCAAATTGAGAGTAATAGTGTGTTACGCAATTAGGGTGCAGGTAATGTAGGTATGAATACTTTAAAATAAGAAGCAGTTCATTAAAATCCAACATTTTCGTTAAGTTTGCCGTATGTCATTACTTCCCCGAATTTGATCCTTATTAGGAACACTATCGAATGTTGTAATAATACAGTGTGTGTAACGGGTTCGATTCCTGGCTGGAAATATTGATTTTTCAAAAATCCAACGATGCATTTTTTTTTTTTAGTTGACAGTAGTTACAGGTCGTCAGAAGCCCGAAAGTCTGAAAACCAGTCTTACCAAGGGATATCGTATTACCCAGTAACTGGATTGTGGAGGTCAAATAGGCACACGCTCCATTTATAATACTGGTATTGAGCTGCATCCGGTCAAACTGGAAACCGACCCAAAAATAGTTGGGAAAAGGCTAGGCAGATGATGATGGAGATGGGCAAAGATCGTCATTCGTCACTCACTGGACGTCTGATGGGAGACATCACAGTCCGCTGAGGTAGACCGCGGCGAAGGTGGTGTGACGATCTTATCATGTTTGCGGGGCCAACATTGCCAGAGATCGCACTACTTACAAAAGCTGTACCTACCTTACCTTGTGACGGAAAAAACATTCGTACTTTAAAATTTATTGGCCTTGCATCCACATCTTCACATCTTGCACATCTTCAGGATTTATGGAGATTACTTAAGAGTAAACTAGTCGCGAGCTCGAACTCGCTGGTGGTCATGGCTAAAAAGCACGCTGTCTTGCCTGGCTTCGTGTCCGACAGTGCTAGTATCAGTGATGAGCAGTTAGACGCTAGTCTACACGAACAACGTCTAGTTCTCACGCACAGAAACACCAACAACAAATAAAAAGATTCGAAAAGTGCTTCGGAAAATCGAGTTTTATGAAAAAACCACTGCATAAATCAATTACAAATAAAGTTTATTGATCTCTTCGAAAACTGAGCTTTATCGGTACGGACTTGGTTTTGAAGATTTCACAGTTCTTTTATTACTTATTTACACCCAAAGTAAAAATAGTATAGAGTTATGAGGAACAGGGTGTAAAGTTCACTCACACTCTATAGAAAAGGGAGGATCCTCCGACCAGACGGGTGTTGTGTCTGGCGGGCAACTGCCCAATGATTCATGTCGGGCCGTTGTATCTATGCTAGTTGCGCGGTAAACTCTGCTTGCGAGATGCAGGATTTTGTGACGTCAGTATGACGCGTTGTTCGCATGTGGCGTCGTAGATACCGCTACATCACTCCCCCCCGGAGACCGGAGGTCGATAGTAGGCTCAGTCTTGTATCTTGCGATGCTTGCCAGGCCTGCTGAGGTTCCAGTGAGTCGGAACCGGTTGTCGCATAGTTCACGGTGAGTCGGAACTGTCTGCGAAGATTTCCCCAGTGAGTCGAGGTGGCGCTGTATTATGCTCCAGTGCGTCGGATGTGGTACAAGCGCCGGGTTGAGGCTGACTGCTGGCGTCGACCAGGAGAGTAATTAAGAGTTCTTCTTGTTGACCGGCCGAAAGCGGAGTGTGCTGTGCCGAGGTTGCTGATGAGGCTGAGGGTGATGACCAGGAATGCGCGGTCGCTGCATGCTGGTGGTCAGGATACCCGTTGAAGCCGTGGGTGCTGGCTGGCTGGGTGACTCACCGCTAAAGCTTGCGTGAGTGATGATGATGACGTCACGCTGGAGTAGGTGCACGAAGGCTGCGCTGACGTTCATGTTCGGGGTCACCAGTATAGAGTTATGAGGAACAGGGTGTAAAGTTCACTCATACTCTATAGAAAAAGGAGGATCCTCCGACCAGACGGGTGTTGTGTCTGGCGGGCAACTGCCCAATGATTCATGTCGGGCCGTTGTATCTATGCTAGTTGCGCAGTAAACTCTGCTTGCGAGATGCAGGATTTTGTGACGTCAGTATGACGCGTTGTTCGCATGTGGCGTCGTAGATACCGCTACAATAGCAAGAAAAACGAATCTTTGTTGGCTCATAACTTTTTACTTAATGGCTTTTTATTTTACTGTTCTGTTTCCGTACAGACAATTAATAATAAGTCAAAACGATATCATGTTTAACTTTGGATGCACAATTTCAAACAGTGGAGTAATATTCTCCCGAAATTTTTATAGAAAAAATTTCGAAAAGTGAAAAAGTTCAAAACACATTATGGTGATTAAAAAAAAATAGGACTTCCGATAGGATTACCAGTGTTAATACACTTTTCTCGTATATATCAGCAAAAAAACTATTAGCACAAAGATCCGATAAAAGCCGACTTTCAGCTACATCGGGGAAATATGATTTTGCTGAACCTACTTTTTCGACGACATTATGCTAATGTTTCCTGCCCTACATCTCGTTTGAGAGTGGCTCTTTCGCATTAATATATGTCTTTGGGTATATTTATATAACATACATAATTTCAATCCTTTTTATATATTTCAGAGACAAATTGAGGTCAAATCTCTTCGAAGAATGGGGAAGGAAATCATTATATTTGGAAAAATGACCCTAATAATCCATTAAGCTTTGCTCAATAACCTAATAGTGAAATAATGTATCTTTTGTTTGAAATACATATTTTTCGGGTGCGGATATCAATTAAGAGGTAAGTATATTATGTAGTTATATTTTCCCCTCATCAACAAAAAAATTTAAAATTTACCATTGTACTGTTAATTAGCTTTAATTCGTGGTGACAGCCTGGTGATCCGTCACACAGGGCATCTTAGTATGGACGCCAGTCTCTCACAAGGGATCATATTTTGTGCATTGTTGTCAAAACACTATAATTCTTATCTCTATGTTTATAACTACATATGTGAACCTTTGTGAAGAGAGAAAACATAAAGACATACGTGTATGTAGTTTTCGTGTTATTAAGTACTATGCGGGTAATACCTTATTTCTAGCAACTGGATATATCCATAAACTCCAAAGCAAATCAATCATCAAGTTCATAAAACCATAAACTACCCTCCTAACGTGGCTTCTGAACATAACCGAATTCAGCATGTCGTGCGCCATAAACTAATTGAATTGTAGCGCAATAAAATAATTTAATTATTCGTCAAACACATTTTGAGCCAGTAATGGCCGCGCCGTCTCTAAACGCAATTAAAACTGCTTTGCATAATCACGAAATATGCGTTGCGTGAATGTTAGACAGTATTTTCATCTGAATACTTGGTAAATGAGAAAAGAGTATAATAGAGTTTAACGTCAAGGTGTCTTAATGTGCCTTTTGTTTCCATTTTGGTCTGAATTTTATGTCCTTGTCATACTGTAAATTTGCCACAAGCAAAAGCTTGGAAAACTGTTGCTGTTTTCATAATTTTGGGTTGTCACAAGTGAGTTCGTAAAAGACATAGTTATCGATCGATAGTTTATTGGAACGAAGTTCTTTAACGGAGCTTGCGATAGGAACTGATAGAAATCGTCACGTAGCAATAAACAATTATCCCCTCCCCCCCCCCCACAGAGAGAAGAGATAGTTTCCATGGATTTCGAGGGTGCTGAAGCCGATAGTGAGGTTGGCTTCAGCACCCTCGAAAACCATGAAAACGACACCCATGGCGAAAAAAATATAATGTTTGCAGCAGCCATATTAGATTTTCATTTTGAATTTCATCCCTGCCGGGACTCCCCCGAGCCCACACTTCATTTTATTATTCTCTCTGTATAAATAAAAGAATCAAGATAGTTAATTATATTCTGGTGTCAACGATAAGGATGGAAGATCTCATTTAAAAATAATATCTGATCTCAATCTAATAGAATTAGATACTGTGTGTGGTCTAGATAAAATGAGTAGCATCTGTTTATAAATGCACAAATAGGTCACAGAAACAAACCAATAACTATTTGTCAAAGGTCTGTTAACTGTCTTTAGACAGTGCAGCTTGTATGCTGACGGAGTGACCATGACCATATTTGATCCAAAACTTTGGGATTATTTTTGTTCTCCATAATCATTACCTATATGGTCTCTTGCTAAAGGTTTCCAGAACGTCACGTCTGTCGTACGAGGTGTGACGCGACGTCGACGACACGACTCGATTCAAAGCGAATGTTTAATTTCTAATTGTGAATCGCTGCGCGTGCTCCAATTCCGTCTGGCGCAGAGGGATTAAATGTTAGGTTAGGAGACGCAGGTTGGAGCATTGGGAAGTCGAATTTAAACGTACAATTTAGAAATATAAACTAATAACTCTCAAAGAGGCTTTATTTCTATGACAGCGGTTAAAGTTTTTTATTTATTCATAGAAAAATGGCACAGGAATCAGAAGACCATAATATAAATAGTATAACTGTCGTTGGATAATGGTATCTCCATTACCCAGGCATATGACAAATCTAAGCAACCAGCTGTGAGAATATACCAATTTCTAAAAGAAAGGATTTACTCCAGACACCCTAAAAACTGATAATGAACCCTGTAAATAGCACGTTTCTCTCAGCATAAAACTCAAAAGCCACTAATTTACAGCAAATAAGGTATTCAAACGCAAGATCATAAGATCCTGAAGCCGGAAATAACCCAGACGGCGGCTTCTCTCCTACAAAGCGAGTGTTGTGACAACGTTCTTTTGTTTACCCTGCTAATCACGGATTTAATATTTAACACATCGTCTAAACGGTTGTCGAAAACGCGCTGCCAGCACAAACATGGCGCGCACCAATTGTTTATTATTTGAGTTAAAATTTCGATTTCCGTTTTGAAGTGTCAGTAATTTTTCAAGTTATTTTGAGTGTACGTTATGAGTGTTTGTTTAATTTTGGGAGTGAAAAGTTTTTGATGTGTTTGTTTTGACAATTCGAGGCGAACTTGAATTGTCTAAACATATATTAAGAAGTTTTGTGTGTTTTGTTTTGTGAGAAGTTTTGTGTTTTGTTTTGTGGTTTGTGTGTTTTGTTTAGCGAATTCATGCGTCAATGTTTTCTTTAAATTTACTTAGTAGGATATGTTTATAATAACATGAAGTTTTTAATGCAAATTGGGTCTCCGCTCACAAGGCTAGACCTAATTGGCGGAATATTATTTCCTGCAGCATATTGAAAGAATTAAAGACCCACGAAGCTACAGCAATCCGTACAGTCCAAACATACGAACTACCCGAAACTCGTATCAAACTTTTTTCTTACTATACTCGAAAAACAGAAACGAGAAGCTCCCTAAATTCTTAAAAGCCAACTTTAGGTAAATTTTAGTAGCAAGCTGGGCACGTTCTGTCAACTTGTCACGACATAAGTGACTCTGGCGTGCTCCAATTATGCTGGCAGACATGTCCACAGTCCTCCAGTGGCTTGAGGGGTTTACGGGAACATCGCACGTATGATTTAGTTAGCTTTGGGACCAATTTGAGACGGTTTTGAGGTCAAGATGGTATGTGGAGATGACTGTTTGTGTTTAGTTCAAGTTTTAGCTGATTTTAATGTTTTATGAGGTGCTGTTATGACTGTGGGAGCGAAACAAATTCATTTTGGGAGACTTCTGTGAAACGTGTTGGGGTTTTGCCGATGTGGTCACTACAAACAAAATGAGTGAGCTACAGATTGGAAAGCTCTTTATAATTCTCAACAAACTACGTCAATGAAACAATTTTCGTTTTGTTTGTGCAACATTTTGGAGGCACATAAGTACAAACTTCGTTGTTGAAGTGGTAGATAAACATAATTCAATTTGAATACATTTATACTGATCTTAGTGAATATTCAACGCAAAATAGGTGAAGCTACAAGTATTTCTCCAAATACGTCACATATTTTCATTTCACCATGTATATGTTTCCTGTTTCTGTAGCTCGCTTGGCTAATTTCATGATTCAGTCGACGAAGAGAATTAATTTTCACAATTTCGTATTCGCAACACGATTCGCTACGTACATACGTTAAGTGTTATACGATTATTTGGATCATCAAATTATTCTGTGGAAATTCAAAATATAAACGGGTTAACACTGTAAAATATTTTGCTTGTATGAGGCGAATTCGGTTGAGAGGAGTTTAAAAACAGCGCGGGAAAATTAGCTCGACTACTTATGAGTATTGTGTGGTTCGATCTTCCTTTCTCTGTATTTTCTGAAAAAAATGGTTTTGTTTTAAGACACGTATAATAGGGTGACTGGTAATTAGTGACCGATACCTAAACACGTGATTGTACTCATGATAACAAACAACTTTTACTATGGGACCAAACCTGAATTCGCGAAAAAAATCTGCTGTTCAGTACCTACATTTTGACCCGTTAGGCGAACATGAATGACTGAACAGCAGATTTTTTTTCACAATTTCAGGTTTGGTCCCATAGTAAAAGTTGTTTGTTTTCATGAGTAACAAGCACGTGTTTAAGTATCGGTCACTAATTATCAGTCACCGTATATTTAGTGTTACATATTACATAATCAGCCTGTTGTATGTATATTTCCACTTCTGTATCTTTCCACTGCTGGGAAATAGAGTTCCTGAGAGAGGGAGTGGGTCTTAATCTACCACGCGAGCCCAGTCAGTGCCGGTTGTTGTATGTGATAATATAATTGCTGTCTGTATTTACGAGTCTTCGTACGTACTCATCATTTGTGCCTAAGGTTTGTCGTTTTATCATTCCAAATCTCTCTATACCTAATCATTTCAAAATTACTATTTCATTATGTGGCTGCCTCGTTGGTCTAGTCGCAAGCGCCACTGCTGAGCTTGAAGTCCTGGGTTCGATTCCCGGGTTACTTTTTGGGTTTTTTCCATCTGGAATTTCTCAACCCGGAGTCAGGATTCGTGCTCGGTTGATGGCAATAGGCTTGCCCTCTATTACATGGGAATTAAAAAAAAAAACAACCGACTTCCAAAAAAACTCTACAAAGTTAAAAATTACTTTAATTTCGGAAGTCTGTGACAAAAAACGAAAATGCGGAACCAACGACACCGACTTCCGAAATTAAAGTTATTTTTCATTTTGTAGAGTTTTCTTGGAAGTCGTTTTTTTTTTTGTAAAACAGTTTTTTTTTTAGTTTTTAGTGGGTCAGTTTGTAAATAATCTAAGTTACAATTGATGTAGAAATCGGTGAACATACATAAAAAAAAAAAAAAAAAACAAAAATAAAGTTGAACATAAATAACCTCCTCGTTTTTGGAAGGCGGTTAGCAAAATTAACGGCGGTTAGCAATATGTGGGTGTAACGTTAAAGTTATTTCTATCAAATATGAACAAGTAAGTCCTCAAGCAATGTCATGCATGAGACGTGAGATAACAACAATGACATGTCATAGAAGACGAAGGTACAGACTAGCACTTCAAGCTACTACAACCTGTCAAATGTTTTTAGTAGATTTTCAACTTTGTCGCTAAAGCACGAAGGTTCAAAGTTAATTGAGAAAATTTGACGAGATATGAAATATCTGGAACATGTCCTTATTTTTATGCCTAGACTATTTGAATTTCGTGAAGGATGAATACTGAATACTTATGTAAGTTTTCTAAAGGGCACTTATGAAACGTCAGAAGCTAGGTGCACGGTTCTAATTGATCGTTTCCTATGAAGAAGAACCGGCAAGAAACTCCAAGGAATTGGTAAAGTAGGTTTCTTGTTCTTGTTTATTTATAAACTAGCTTCTGCCTGTGGCTTCGTCCGCATGAAATTGTTCCACCCACCTCATTGCAACGCATAGCCTGCCCGCGCTGTTAGGTACTTCGTTTTCGCCTAGCGTTCTATCTTACTTTTTTCTTTTAACTCGGCTCCTCAGAGTGGTAGCGTGATGTTAAATAGCCTATACTGCCCCCGATAGTTAAAAGACCTGGTCTAACAAAAAGTATAGAAAAATTTAAAATACAGGCAGATGCGTCTATTTTTCCTCATTCCGGCAATATAAATAACTCAATTTTGGAAAAAAAATGTTAGATACGTCCTTTTTACTATCGGGGGCAGTATAGCCTTCCTCAAAAATTGGGCTATCAATTGCACATAAAGGATTTTTCAAATCCGACTGGTAGGTACTTCCATAGATTAGCGCGTTCAAAAAAACTTCAGCTTTATTATTAGTACCTATAGATATAGATGGAACAACGATGTAGGTCTGTAACAATATGTCATTTACATTTAACTGATGCCTTCTTAGAATTACGGCTTAAGGAACGTATCCATAAAGAAGAACGAATAGAAAAGTACACTTGTCGTTAATAAAAAACATAAACGTATTAGGATTAAGAGCTACCCTACTCATTTACGAGAATTGAAAAAAAAAAGTAGAAAATTATTTTCGTTTCAGAATACTTTAACCCTTTGTAATGATACATAACTGAAATCCTTGAATATTAACAGAATCGATACGAAAAATTATACAGAGTAAAAAGTAAACCATAGATTACAGCTACAGATGAAACTAGGTTGCTTATTTGATGTTACCATATATGAATAATATATTTCTAACAGTTATTAATGTATACAAAATATTGTTAAACATTTTTAAAGAGTAACGGTGGAGTTTCTTGTCCATGCTTCTCCACACGAAAACTACCTTTTGGAAGGGACGACTAGAATCAATTCTATTTTTTTGTAAATTTTGACGTTCAAAGTGTCTTTTATGTGCCTATTTGAAATAAATGCTTTGACCTTGACTTTCTCCATATCAGCAGCCAAATACGGCTATTAGGTACATGAAACTTAATAAATTTTCGGATGCACCGTTTTACATATGGATTGGCGTTTAACCATTGAAATTTGCAAGAATATGGCCGCAAGAGTTCTTATAGCGTGTAACGTTTTTAGCGTTCATCACGCAGCATTGCGTGCGTGCTTCTAAAGTTAGCTCTGAAATATGTTTCTGATGCTTTTAAAGTCCGACTAAAGGCGAGTTTTGTTTTTTTTTTTTTTGTTTTAGTAGCTTACAAGGTTTCAAGTTTTATTACTTAGTTCTTTGGTTAACGTAAGTACGGATTTGTAGCTAAACGATAAAATAATGTTCATGTTCAGTTGCTTACTTAGTACTCGCAACCGGCGTGCGAGTATGACCTGCAGGGTAATAATTACCCTGCAGGTCATACTCGCACGCCGATTGTTACTGATAGTGTGTTACGCAATTATTGCGTAACACACTATCAGTAACAATCGGTTTCATTTTGACAGTTCAACAACATTCATTGCGTTATTTAAGTTGTTGAGCAGACACAGTTTTCGAACGTAAATGGAGCAATGGATTAGTAATAAGCTTCAAAATGATTCAAATTGAGAGTAATAGTGTGTTACGCAATTAGGGTGCTGAAGGCCAATTCCGAAATCACAGATAGTGCAATCCACGAAGATGCGCCCCACTCTTTTTCCTAATGCTTACAGCACAAGTGAACATTCCGCTAGTTTTAGTTTTGTAAATACACGCTACCTAATTATTATTAGTGGGTAATTAGTGTGTATCGAAAGAACTAAAACACTAATGGAATTAACTAGCGATAACCACTAACGATTCGGAAGAAGTGTGGGGCGCGTCTTCGTGGATTGCACCATCTGTAAAAACGTTCAAAATCTAGTCGCAATCTCATCTCAGCGACAAGCAATGTTAAAAGTGTAGTGAAATTAGAGGTACTTTTTTACAGCTTGAGACTGAGATCAGACTGTGAACGTTCTTAAAAATGCGAGAATTGCCCCTCCTAAGAATCTCCCCTATGTTAGCTCTAATCTAAGTAAGTAATCTGCATTCGCGATTTATTTGTCAAAAATGTAAACAAATATGAGTTTATACAAAAAATACTTTAAATCCTACACGATAAAGTTCCGTTTACGCTACAACTTCAAAAAATTTTGTAACTTTTTCAATAGTGCTAGTCACTCTGAAATCAACTTAAATACTATTGAAATAAAGTTGATTTTTGTTCAACTTGAAATAATATTAATTTGCAACAAGTTTGAATACACAAATCATTTGGCACCCCTGACAGACATAAACACTTCAAAAATGAAGCTATTTCAACCCTGCACGGAGTCTAGTTCTAATTTCAATCCTAGACCAAACTGGGGAGCTATTCTCTAAGGATACAGCATTGCGGGCAGCACTGTATCCTTAGAGAACAGCATGGCTGTTCTCTAATATGTAACTTAATAAAATCAATCACAGTCCCGACTGACAAGTGACAACCCTTACTAGTGGGTAACTAGCTGTAGGCTAACTGCCCCAAGGCCCCGCGGGCGAGGAAGCGACAAGCCATCAGCGATTTTCTCGCTCAAGAAACGTACAAAAGATGGTAAGTCCCGTGTAAGTAAAAGAGATGGTTACATATAATGATAGTTGATCGGTGACGCGCCGGTTGCCGGCATGTATTAGTTTGTCGCTATCAAAGATAGAACTCGCTTAGCGATGACGTTCGCTTGGCAGAACAGTCGCTGAGAGCCTGAAGCAGTATGTACAGAGGCCAGCACATCAAGCTAGCCCAATCTGTCATATTTTCCCAATTTAATATGAACCTTATTCCTTTGTGGTAAAGTTGAAGATCTATCAAAGAAATTTGACAGATTGGGGTAGCTTGATGAGCTGGCCTCTGTACAACGCCACATGCGAACAATGCGTCATATGACGTCACAAAATCCTGCATCTCGCAGAGTTTACCGCGCAACTAGCATACATACAATACAACAGCTTGACATGAATCATTGGCGTTCCCGCATAAGTAGGTTTCGCCGACCGAGGCATAGTCTCACCCTCCCTGACGACGCTACGACCCTCCTACAGGAGAGTAGCAAGAAAACAAGTACTTTAAACAAGTACAAGCCCAGACAGCCGTCCTATCGTCCTCGCCGTCGAGGCCCGTCGCGACGCCCCGTACCTAGTCCACCCCGACCCTTGCTCGAGCCAGCCCGCGCCCCCGAGCCTGTAGTTTTAAATTCGTCCCTAAATAATTCCGATCCAGCCTGTCCCTTGCTGCCCTCTTCCAGCGACGCCCTAAGCGGAGGTCCGAACCCCACGGGGGGTGCCCTTAGCGTGAGTCGCTTAGTTTTTAGTTAGTTTTTAAGCCCTGGCTGGAGGCCTTAACTTAGGCATCCACAGGAAAGTCCGGTTAAGCAATCGACAACCTCCTACAGGTTGACCTGCGAGATGCCTTTCTCAAAAAAAAAAAAAATAATCATTGGCGAGTTGCCCGCCAGACACGACACCCGTCTGGTCGGAGGATCCTCCCTTTTCTATGGAGTATGAGTGAACATTACACCCTGTTCCTCATACCTCTATAAGACTTACGCTTGATACCTACAACTTACGCACAGTTACCAGCGAGTATTAGCTCCTCGCCGTCGCGCCTTCGCTACTAGTTCCTCGCCAACTCATTTTTAATAGTTGCTAGATCTACTCGCTTTTCGTTAATCGCTGGCGGTGGGATAGGTGCCATAGATAGGTAGATACATCAGTCAATCCAGTAATGGATATCGCGTATTCGCTCATCGAAATAGATTCATTGCTCATGCACTTGTGACGTGTGTCTGTCAAGGCTTGTCTACCGTGATTTATACGGCTAATTAGATAGCGTTTCACCTATTGTCATGGGTTAAATCAGGTGAAAAACATGTGTTATGTTGTTGTGGTAGGTACTAGGTACGAGTACGTATGGTTATTTATAAGGTAGCATGTTAGGTATTAATGTGACAGCTATAATATGTCAGGGATAGTCAGGGTACATTTGAATTGGAAAGACATGTGAATTCGAAGTGGCTGATAAGTTAAATTCAGTAAAATAGAACACCTGCTCATCAATGATCTAATAAGAAGTAAATAAAAACAACTGAATTCCAAAAAAAAAAACACTGCAAAGTGAAAGATAACTTTATATACGGAAATCGGTACCTCTGGATTGGTTTTTTTATGAATTTTGGCCACCGAGCGACGTCCCTTGTGTGAGTTTTTTGTAAGCACACTATTTAAAGATTTACCATGTTATTTTAAGTCTATAGACTTCTTATAGGTTTTCAGGTAATCTGTAAAAATAAAGAACTAATTTCAGATTTTTTTTTATACCATATTAGACTCAGGAGTTTCGGAGATAAGGGTGGAGGGGGGCGAATGGTCAATTTTCATATATTTTATTAATAACTTTAAAGCTGTTTATTTTAAAATTATACAAAAATATATTTGAGACCCTCACAACAAGACCTTTTATTTGATATGTCACACTGTCACACACACAGTATAGTCTGCAAAACTTTTGTTTTTAATTTACTAGTTTGCCTTCCAAAAGTGACCCATATTCAAAATGTATATAATTACGTTACACGTCCGTGTTTGGGTCACAGATATAATTATGTGTACCAAATTTCAACTTAATCAGCCCAGTAGATTCGGATCAAATTGGCTGTGACCTGTGACGGACGGACATTCAGACACACGAGTGATCCTATTAGGGTTCCGTTTTTTCCTTTTGAGGCACGGAACCCTAAAAAGATGAAGGGCCAGTAAATATCGTCTGCTTCAAAAATGTGAAGGAGAATAAAACTGAAATAAGTCACAAATATTGAGAGTATCTCTTATTCTCAAGGTTGTGAATGTGTGAAATTATGTCATCATCAAAATGTGTTTCAAACTCTGAATTGATGCTTAGTTTTAATTTCTTGACTTGAGAGAAGATCAACGTTGTCGAGTTCGGCAACGTAAAAAACTAAATGGAGGAAATAATGGAAATGGAGACAATGGAGATGTCAGTTTATCCTGTTGTTTTTACATCATCATTATATTCCCTGCTCATCCGACCCCTAGATTAATTTCTGAATTACGAAACGAATCCAAAGACGGGATTAAATAGAAAATTAAAAAACAAAGCAAGAGATGAGAAAAAATGCCAGCCAGACTTTGTATAAAAACAGCGTATGATTACAAAAATGGCTAAAATAAATAATAAATTATAATCCCAAGTTAGTTCATTAAAAATGTACGTAGAGAGGAACAATCTAAATTGTGCCTTATTGTTTAAATGCAGCAATTAGCAACCAGTTGCTCAGCGCTTGCTTAACGAACCGCTGGATAATTAGGTAGCAGCAGTAGCTAGTGCTTTTATTAGGATGTAAGCTAATAATATCATAATTGGCCCTTTTTTGCAGTAGTCATCAAATAAGTAATGAAACATACAGCTATAATAATTGATCTAAGTGACTTAACAAGTACTTACAAGACTATCTACTTTAAAAGGCCCATAATTTTCTTCAAAATGCATACTAAAATATATTAGGTATGTCATTACACCAAACAATCCCAAATGATGTCAAACAATTTAAACTCACAAAAACACCAAAGTTCTTAAAACGACTGCTAAGCAATCATTAAACTGCCGTTGTTCCTACCATTTGTATAATGTACTCACGATAGCAAACACGCTTGGATGCCCTGAACAAAGTGCCCAGATGCATGCTGGAGATACGAATAGGTAATTATTATGTAATTTCCATGATATTTTGCTGAGAAAAGCGCTTGTTGAAAGACAGTTGCAATTTATAGGTACTGTTTGAACAATTAATTTTTGTTGAGTTTATTGCCAGTAACTTTTCTTAACCTGGTGTTGACTCGCGTGTATCTAAAATATACTAATAATAAAGCTGAAGAATTTGTTTGTTTGTTTAAACGCGCTAATCTCTGGAACAGCTAGTCGGATTTGAAAAATTATTTTTGCATTTAATAACCCAATTATTGAGGGAGCCAGCTTTAATATCACGCTATGACTCTTAGGAGCCAAGTTCAAGGAAAAAAGAAAGAAATAACGCTAAGCGAAAACGAAGTAGTACCGCGGGTAGGCGATGCGATGCGACGGGGTGGGTCGAGGGAACCAGTAATTTCACGCGGGCGAATTCGCGGTCAGAAGCTCGTATATAGGTACATATACATACTCGACATCGCCTTTGATACCTCCGGACTCTTCATTCGAGCCATCTGAAAGCCTATCGTCTGGACACACGTAGAGGACTTGAAAAGTTTAACCGATGTTCTTTTACAAGTAAAAGTAAAAGAACATCTAGTAGTACTAGTACATGTTCTAGTCTGTACTTACCTTTATAGTCCACCATTATTGTATTTAAAACAAATCTCAGATACCTCACAAGAATAACCACCTGCCGACCCATAAAATGCGATCAATAAAAGTGCTTTTAAATCCTAATAACATTACACATGCTTTTTTTATAACAAAAAAAAGCATGTGAAATAAACATCGGCTCGCCACAAACCCACTCGTATCGCAAACTAACTCACATCAATACGTTTCGTGCAAATTTACTTACCGACAGTAAACTTTGGGTGTAAAATCGCCCAAAATACCCCAAAACCAACCTTGTTGTTTGTTTGTCCACGACTGGGAATTAGGATTTAGTAACAGTGTCAGGATAAATAAGGAGATTTAATTACCAGAAGGCCAATTCTCGTAATTTAAAACGTTCAAAATCTAGTCGCAGGTTCATCTCAGTGACAAACAAATGTCAAAATGTAGGGAAATTAGAGGTATTTTTGACAGAACTTTTTGCCTTGTAACTTTTCTATTTTGGTGCTGGCCTCTTTACTGCTTTATGTTGGAAATTATTTACTCTATGAATTACTTACTAGCTTCTGCCCGCGATTTCGTCCGCGTAAATTTTTTTTGTTTTAATATACAGGGTTTATTTTCAAAGAACAGCCAAATTTTAAGAGTGTGGTACAGACCATCAAACTGAACAACTTTCTCCATGGGACCAATATCGTAATTGCGAAAAATTTATCAACTGTCCCATAGAAAACTTCAATACCTACTCGACCTAAACGTATGGAACGAATTTTTATTCGCGCGTGGTTGGTCTCACGGAGAAAGTTGTTCAGTTTGATGGTCTGTACCCCACCCTCAAATTTGACTCGTCTTTGAAGACTAACCCTGTATAATATCCTCGAATGACATTCGGCAATACTGTAGCTTTCTATTAGTGAAAGAATTTTCGGAATCGGATCAGTAGTTCCAAAGCATATGCATAATCAGCCTATAATGTTCCCACTGCTGGGAAACAGGCCTCCTCTCTGTGGGGGAATGGGTCATAATCACCAAGCAGGCCCAGTGCGGGTATGTCAAATGTCTTCGATTTTTTGGCCCTAGGACATACCGGTTTCCTCACTGTGTTTTCCTTCACCGGTTTGAGAGCAGTGGTGATGAAATAATTTACACAATGTTGAATGTCTGCTTGGGTTCGAACCTACGACCTACAACTCGTAAGTCGCGGACTCGCATCCGTTGCCACTGGGCCACTGTTGCTGCTTTACTCGAAGATCGATAGTCCAAAGATCACGCCCAAATACACTTACTTACCTCTTTAATACTATTATTGGTATAGAAACGTTGTCACTTAAAAGTAATAATTTGTAACATACCTACTTCCGTAAGATCTATTTGCATGAAAATGTATAATTTAAAAAATAAAAAACTCTCTACCTCGTAACTTGAAATTGTCAAGACGTCACTTAATTCAGAAACGCAAGCACCGACACGCAATCGGTTAGTCGCGTATAAAAACGTACCGTTTTACGAGGTCACGCCGCGTGTGACACCGACGTCTGTAGGCGCCATGAACATTTTAGGGTTGAACTCTTTTAAAGCACTTTTTGATGATACCTAACTCTTCTTAAGTACTTTACAAATAGGGGGTGAAATTCGTATTATAGATTACGAATGGGTATTTTAAAAACAAGCGGTTGATCTTATACAGGGTTACTTGTGATTCGACGTATATCCGTCAGGAACATAGAGGGCCAAAATGCTACAAACTGAACACCCCATATTCAAACAAATTATATTCATATTCTGGCCGAAATTCAATAGTTTTCGAGATATTTGAAGTGTCGCCGTGTATACACGGCGCCACACGAATTGTATAGGTTTTTCGTACTATCAGAAACTTATACTGGTTATAGCTTGATGTGTAGCCGTGCAAACACATGAAAACGTAACTTAATTTAGGCGCAAATTCTTAAAAAAAAACATCGGTCGACTTTTTCATTTTGCCTCTATTGACGGTAGGTCGGACCTCAGATAAACTGATTACGTCATTGTAAAAGCTGAAACCTTTCCAAAAGCTTTCCAAATTGCCCTTTCATTCCTAAAAGTCATCCTTGCCATGAAACGTTTTTTTTTTCGTAGAAAATCTTCTCTATTATATTTTTATTATCTTCTGCCCGCGACTTCTTCCGCGTGAAATTTCTGGTTCCCTCAATCCACCCCGATGCATCGTATCGCCTGCCCGCACTATTACTTCGCTTCTGCTTTGCATTCTTTCGGCCTCATTCGTATTCTTTTTGCTCGGCTCCTAAGGGGGTCTTCGCGTGATATTATGTAGCCTATAGCCTTCCTCAAGAATTGGGCTATCAAACGCAAAAAGAGTATTTCAAATCCGGCTGGTGGTTTCAGAGATTTATTTATTTATTTATTTATATGGCACTTCAACGACTTACTCACTAAGACATACACAAACTAAAAACACATACAGTTTTAGGAATAGTGAATTCGTCACTTACAGAAGTGCACAGCACTAGCAAAGGAATTAATAGTTCGTACATCGTTAGTTGAATTACTTAAAAGTTATAACTAAAGTAAAATTAAAATTCAAATGAGCAATGTTCACAAATACGATCGAAAATACAATAATAATAATAAAAATAACAAAAAGAAGGCTGATAAAGGAGGGAAAGGAAGTACTTAAATACAATTACTAATGGGTGCCACGTGTCGCACAGACGACCCGAGGCTCAGAGCTGGTTACTGGAGACTCAGATCCGGTTAGAAGTTTCGATCGAAATTGTCGCAAAGGGTTAGAGTAGATGTTGATGCTATTGGTTCGTGTAGCGATTTTATTGTACTTTCCCATTAGACGTTTCATGGGTGCGGTGCTACCAAGGTTAGTAAGACTTGCAGTTATGGCAAAAGTAACGGTTTCACGACTAGATCTAATGGTATTCTGTCGCGGTACAGCTATACTTAATTCAGCCAAAAGATCGGGTACATTTAGTAAACCGTTTAATATTTTATAGAGAAGGATTTGGTCCGTCACGTCTACGCTGTTCAAGTGAACACATTTTAAGAGATTAGCGCACACAAAAACAAACTAACTCTTCAGCTTTATTATTAGTATAGAGTTGGGGTTGGTCTACTTACCAACCCCGTAAGAAACTACAGCGTACCCTAATTTATATTTTCAGTTTTAATGTTGTTCTTATTTTCCAAGTCCAAAATATGAATTACTAGCGGGCCGTCCCGGCTTCGCACAGGTGGAAAATAAAATATCCTATAATAATCAGTGATAACGTAGCATTCAAATGGTGAAAGAATTTTTAAAATCGGTCCAGTACTTTTTGAGCCAATTCGTTACAAACATACATACAAATCTTTCCTCTTCATCCTACTAATATTATAAATGCGAAAGTTTGTATGTATGGATGTATGGATGTTTGTTACTCTTTCACGCGAAAACTACTGAACGGATTTTGATGAAACTTTACAGTAATATAGCTTATACATCAGAATAACACATAGGATACTTTTTATCCCGATATTCCCACGGGATCAAAACTTACGCGGGTGAAACCGCGGGGCGCAGCTAGTAATATTATATAGTAAATATAGTAATATAGTATAGATTTGAGGTTCACAAAAAAGGCGCATGGATAATATTAGCTAGACCAATAAAACGAATTGAGAAGCAGAACGGATTCATTTAAGCTTCGATTGAATACATGTCTTTATTTATTAGATGGACTGCTAGTTCATCCATACTAGCAATTCAAGTAATAAATAAACCACTAAAACGTTTGGGCCAAATTATGAAATACCAAAAACTTTACAACTCATAAAATTTATAATTTGGCAGTCCACCTAGCTAGACACAATTCTCTTTTGCTGAATCAATCTAAAACCATCCTTATTATCTTAAATTAGGATCATATGAGAGAATTGGCTATCAGAGACTTTACGATCTTGTCTATCTTGATCAGGTTTAAGTCTCAGATTTGTCTGATACTAAAACAGGCAAGCTTTACGTTTTATTTGGCTTATTAGTCGATTCGCACGAATTTACTCTCCCTAAACATGCGAATGGTTATAGTGTTTGTGTAATACAAATACTTAATGTATCAGGCAATTGGGACATTTTGAATTTTATGCAATGAAGTTAAGTACACGTTGAAGGGATTGTGGCTAAGTAACAAGTACAGCCGCACGGGTCAATCGATCAGGTTAAGCTACGCTTGCCGCGGTTGGTCCGTGGATGGGTGAGCATCTTTACATACCAAGACCCCTCCGTGCCTCGGAAAGCACGGTAAGCCGTTGGTCCCGGCTGTTATTAGTGGATCTTTGACAGTCGTTACGGGTCGTCAGAAGCCCGAAAGTCTGACAACCAATCTTAATACCAAGGGTTTTCGTATTACCCAGTAACTGGGTTGTGGAGGTCAGATAGACAGTCGCTCCATGTAAAATACTGGTACTCAGTTGCATCCGGTTAGACTGGAAGCCGACCCCAACATAGTTGGGAAAAGTCTAGGTAGATGATGATGCAGTTAAGTATACGTTGTTGTCGTCTCGTCCACAAATAAATTAACTTCGTGCGAGTCGCATAAAGAAAAGATAATATTATTTTAAAATGACGATTCCCTTAGACGTGGTGAATTAAAATCAAAACTCCTTGCCAAATAACAACCAGTTTCTGAAGTTAACGAAACTACATTATAATCATCATCATTTCAGCCGAATTAAGACGTCCATTGCTGGTCATAGGCCTCTCCCAAGCATTGTCACTTTGAACTGTTCTGTGTTTCTCGCCTCCAGTGGATTCCTGCGGTCTTCAAAAGGTCATCGGTCCACTGTGTGGGAGACCTTCCAACGCTACGTTTTTCGGTACGCGATCGCCACTCCAGAACCTTTCGGCTCCATCGGCCGTCTCTTCTGCGAACAGTGTGCCCTGCCCACTGCTTCAACTTTGGAAATTCTTCGGGCTATGACGGTTACCGGACCTGCGGATATCTTCATTTCTGATTCGATCACGCAGGGAAACTGCAAGCATAACCCTCTCCATTGCCCGTTTAGAAACTTTAGTCTTCGAAACAAAAATTTATATTGAAACTAGCTGACCCGCAAACGTCGTTTTGCAAAAAAAAAAATAGATAGTAGCCGATTCTCAGACCTACTGAATCTGCATATAAAATTTCATAAAAATCGGTCAAGCTGTTTCGGAGGAGTATGGTAACTAACACTGTGACACGAGAATTTTATATATTAGAAGTGGATATTTCATTACTTCATTAAACTCACGCTGCACCATTAATAACATATCACAAAA
The DNA here is from genome assembly GCA_949316385.1 of Globia sparganii. Lineage (NCBI taxonomy): Eukaryota > Metazoa > Arthropoda > Insecta > Lepidoptera > Noctuidae > Globia > Globia sparganii. Next base: position 4,149,324 of record OX438677.1, read on the forward strand.
ACTTCTCACACCCTTCTGCGTTAAATTTACCTTGTTATGAGGTATTAAATTACTTTAGTTCCTTATAAAATAATACACATCATCGCTTTTACCGCCGATTATCAAATTACATCCCACAATAAATACTTTAAATGCCGCCATCTTTAAAGTAACTCAAACGACACTTGCAATGGCCCTCTCGTAAAACCGAAAACTATAAAAGTTTGAAAAAGCATTACCATATGTGCAGAAGTAATAAAAACACTGTTATCCACAGAAGTATAACCATTCCGATCTGTTCCCGACAGTAAAATTATACTGATATCAGAATTTTTAAAGGATATCAAAACATCTTTTAATATTTCAATATTTTATCGAGTTTGTTTTAGAGACGCTTTATTTCCTGTGTCTTTATTTTAAACTCGTCGTATAAAATAATGAGCTACATATAATATAGGATTTTACGTCCACTTCTGTAAGGTACACATCATGTAGGGCAGTTCCAAATACTAATACTGTCTTTTCAAACCACCCTACCTACACCGAATAGAGAGATGTGCCCCAATAAACGTGGCGTGGCGCTTCTGACGCCTCAATAAACGTGGCCTTCCTTCTGGGCCCAAACAGTATAAGGAACAGTGTATCATCGAAACGAAAAGAACTATTTATTGTTGAAAACTTTACTTACATGAATTGGTAACAAAATGTGACATATTTTAGTTGTCTCGTGGATTTTACATCGTTGCAACTAAAAGATATCACATTTTGATATCATCCATTGACTTCGTCGTTTTGTTGTTCGATATGAAAGAAAGAAAATGCGTTTAAATAGCATTACAACTAAACATTGTAAAAGATACCTTAAATATACTTAAAAATCTTATCGCAAAAAAGATGTAATTACGAAAAACTGCAATACATCATTATTATATATTCAGTCTCAATTTATAAGCATCTAAATTAAATTCCTGATTCCGTTAAGTATGAAGTAAAAAATTTAATTACACATCCCATCAATATCAATTAGGAATCTCTTATAAAAACAGAAAAAAAACACTGTAATATAAATTCAGATATATGTTTCATTAGTGTTAGTCATCTTTAAAAACTGAGTAGGTACCTAGGTATATTCTTTGAATTGTATCAAATCATTTGACTTGTAAGCAGTTCCGTACGTTTACTTAATACTAAAAGAACCAAGGTAACCGATATAGCCCGAAGAATTGCCGAACACACATTGTTCGCAGAACAGATGACCGATGGGCCCGAAAGGTTCTGGAGTAGCACCGCGTACCGGAAGACGTAGCGTTTAAAGGCAGGAACAAAGTGGACCGATGATCTTGTGAGGGCTGCAGAAAACCGCTCGACGCTAGAAGCACAGAACCGGTCGAAGTGGCGGTGATTGGGGCTTACGTTCAGCCATGAATGTCTCAAATTATTATGATGACTGATGACTTAACTATACTTCATGTGACATTGGTGATAATAGCACATATTAGAAGATGATACAATTAATTAGGTAAGTACGTAATGAAAGATGGTTAGCCTATTGAATTTGGGACGTAACTGTCACTTGTGCCAGAACTCTTTAATAACTCCTCTTTTTATAGGTTTTGGATTCCTATAAATCCAGAAGGTATTAACTTTGTAGGTTCGATCTGAAAAGGAAAGCTCGCTTTGCGTTTGTATGTCCAGTAACGACGATAAATAAAAAAGTTAGGCAAGCAATTAACAATCATACAACCAAAAATCTCAACTAGTCCAAATGGTCTTTATCGATGTCCTAAATTCGTGACGTTTCTATTTTAACTTTCTGACGGGTCGCCGTGTTAGTTTAAATTGTACCACATGAGTTTATTCGTTAGAATATCAGACCACATTCTACCATTCCTAACAAAGTTCAGAGACAGTTGTTTTTGAAACGAACTCACCAGTAAAATCAAATATGAATTTTATTTTCGATGTTAGAACCCCAAAACTTGAAACAAAGAACTAAGCAGATCTATCATTGTCATTCATAAATGCACGCATTGTTTTTGCTTGTATTCAAATGCATGCTAATCAAATACCACTCTTAATACTCAGTAACAAAAGTTATTATTAAGAGGGTAGTCAGAAAAATGTGTGTAATACAGAAATAGGGAGCAAATTGTGGGAAAAACTCTTGAGGTGTCGGAATATGAACGCTGTATGTACAAATTACTCATTCAGAATGACGGCTACCGTGAAAAATGCATAACTATAATGCTTTGGATGGCATTATGCAGCCAGTTATATACACACATCAAAAGTGTCTAGGGATCAAGCATTTTTATGCGGATTTCTTGAGATTGAGATGTGGCTTTGTAATAAATTTATGATTTTATAAATTTATATGGATCCTTTTTGGTGCATTTCATAATTTGAATCAGGAACTGTGAATCAAATTCGAGTAAAAGATGAAAATCAGCTGTCAATATTTTCCCTATAAAAACATACAACGCATTGAAGACATTATTAGTGCTACTGTTTCCCTACTACTGATTAAAACCAACGTTATTATGGAGCGGCGACGTCATTTAAGCAGGGAAGAAATGCTCAGAGCCGTGGGAATGATAGAAGCTGGTTCCCGGCAACGTACTGTGGCTTTAGCTCTGAATACAAGTCAGAGTGTTATCAGTCGACTTTGGACACGTTACCGAAGCACTGGTACCGTGGCTGAGCGCCATGGAGGACGGTATCGCTGCACCACACGGAGACAAGACCGATACATTCAAATCTTAACTCGAAGAGCTCCAACAATAACCGCCATGATGTTAGCCGTGAGGCTTCATCACTCTTCAGGGAACTTAATTAGCGACCAAACAGTCAGAAACCGCTTGCATGAAGTGAACCTTCATTCCCGAAGACCGCTACGGGTACCACCTATAGCAATGCACAATCGTAGGATTCGATATCAATGGGCTCTTGAACACAGAAATTGGGCAGAAGAACAATGGCGTTTCGTGTGCTTTTCTGATGAGTCTCGTTTTGGTATGAGACCGGATACAAGACGTATACGACACTGGAGAACCCCTGGACGCCAACAGCGATTAAAATCCTGCCAGGAAGTCCATCCTTATAGTGGTGGAACCATCATGGTATGGGCGGGTATTTGGATCGGCGGAAGAACTGAGTTGATTTGGATCAGAGGCAACCTCAACGCTCAAATTTATGCTGAGACGATTGTATCAGACGTCATCGTTCCTCTACAAGTGCAAATCGGTCCCTTATTTCAGTTAATGCATGATAATGCACGACCGCACACCGCAAGAGTTGTAAGACAGACTCTCGCCGCAGCTAACATCAATGTCCTGCCCTGGCCTGCTCAGTCGCCAGACTTGAACCCGATTGAGCATGCATGGGATATGCTACAGAGAAGAGCTCTGCCGAATATGGAGGGTATCCAGACGCAAGAAGACTTTTTTTTGTTGTTGCAACGAACATGGGCGGCCATTCCACAGCGTGATTTGGATGAACTCATTTTGAGTATGCCAAACCGATGTTCTTGTGTTGTTAGTGTTCGCGGTAGAAACACGGATTATTAATTGTTTAAGTTACCCAATAAAATTTTAGAGAAAACTGTTATTTCAGTCTTTTTTTCGAACTTTTGTGTTAGTGGTTCAAATGTCAAAAATCCCTTTATTAGGAAAATGGCAAATTTCTTTATTAATGCAAAGGTGACTTGGTTTATCGTTACTGTGACAAACGAAAACACTTTATTTGATGAATCCTTAAAGAAAATTTTAATTAATATCAATCAGGAGAAAAGTTATTGCAAAAATATATGTTGATCCCTAGACACTTTTGATGTGTGTATTATTCAGTTGCGTCTTTGTTTGAGTACAGAATAAAAATTCAACGTCCGTTATTCTGCTTGAAATGTGTCAAAAGCGGACGCGTTGCGATAGTTTTTCAGTATTTGCAGTGAGGGAAACTTCTTTTTGAGAAACAGCCCGGGCTTTTACTGTATAAAATTGATGCAGCAGATGAATTTAGTTTAAGCCTTTTTCTGAATACTGATTAATCTTGTGCTCACCTGTGGCATCCTTATTATATTCGAAATTGCAGTGACATCTGAGCAATCCGGCCTTTGCAGAAGCTACGATTAACTTTATTTGAATTATCATATCACTACGTACCTACGTACGTACGAAACAATAATATGTATGCAAAGTTATTGACTTTACAGGACACAGAACATTAAATTAAATTATTTGCCATATGTCAGCTTGCCACGCCAATATACCCACAAATTCAATAAAAAAAAATATGTACTCAAGCAAAAAAAAAATCATAATTAAAAATGTCAACAAAAACTTAAGTACTACCTAAATAAAAGCCTCCAGACAGAGGCGTGACAGCTTACATATTTATGCAATACAGGTACTACAGCTCTGCTTAAACCTTTGAGGTATAAAGGCCTCATGTTATGTAATGTTTCATTTCATTTTGGTAATTACTTACGAATACCGAATGCTAAGTAATTGTTTGACCTCACATAAACAGTCACTAATAATGTATTCCGTGAAATCGTGAAGTGAAATCTACCAAGTGCACGCTAATAACTCGAGCCGGTCTCCGAGACTAATTCAAATCCTGATGATGCCATTAGTCCGGGAGCTAGTCATTTTTTCTAACATTAATATAAAAGTTTTTGTTTATACAAATATTCGGTATAGCGGAAGTAATATCAGAATTCTTAAATGGGTTCTGCGTGTAGGATGATTAGGTGACTAAGAAAAAATTAATTTGATTATTTTTTTTTGTCCTGCACCTAGTGGTAATTGAAGATGTTATAGCTAAATAAAGATGTCGGACGCGGTTGCTATAAAAATGTAATTATATAATAGCATCTGTTGACCTTTGGGTGATGCAAAGATTTTGTAATAAGAAAATTAGTTTTAGACGCTAATTATGACACTTACCAGGAGGAGAATTCACGTAATTAAAAAAGTTGAAAATCTAATCGCATTCTCATCTTAGTTAAAAATGTATGAAAATAAGCTGTGTTTGACGGATTGAAAGTAAGATTAGGATGCGAAAAATACGGGAATTACCCCTCTGCACTTATTAGAATATTTATCTGATTTTATGCTTATCATGATTGTGTGTGTATCAGGAACATCAATAGAATTTAATCCTAAACCTGCAACATAACGGATCAAATCACTATAAAAATTCCTTGAGTGTTTTTTTTTTTTATTGCTGAATGGGGGGCGCTCTTGGTCTCCATCACGCCTGATAGAAAGCGATGGATGAGGTCTATGATAGAACGAGCGTGCCCAGAAGATGCCTAAGGCACTGGAACTCCCACATATCAATGAAACACAGCAGGCTGCTTGACGCCAGACTCCGGTGGTGGTCGCAAACCAGGCGGGCGCTAGCCCTACCCTACCACTGCAAGGGAAGAATTGGCCAGTCAAATAAGGTGTTGGGTGTGACTGTCCAGGATGCGCCGAGCGCTCGGTTCAATTGATTAACTGGCGGAATAAACTGCGCTACGCGAGGAGGCTTCTTCATGCATCCCATTATGTATTCAATTCAGTTCTATTCTATTACAGAATTACAGCCCGCTCCCTCTCGGAGAGAGGAGGCCTGTGTGTGTGTGTGTGTATAGGCTGATTATGTTTATGTATGTTGTATTCTATGAAGCGTGATGGCTTGACACTTAAACCTAAAAGCAATCATAAGGATGTATTTTAATATTTTATTAATCAACTAGCGACCCGCCCCGGCTTCGCACGGGTGCAATGCTGATACTAAATACACTACATTATACATATAAACCTTCCTCTTCAATCACTCTATCTACTAAAAAAAACCGCATCAAAATCCGTTGCGTAGTTTTAAAGATTTAAGCATACATTGGGACAGAGAAAGCGACTTTGTTTTATACTATGTAGTGATGGACTATACGATATTTTTTTCGGTATTTAAGTAGTCTCTCGGCCACGAACGTATTTTAATGAAAATCTTATTTTTTTTTCTTCATCCGGTGCCTGGTTTATATGAAGATTGTGTACCTTAAAAATGAAATAGGGTTTCTATATTTCCATAACGGTGTACTTTACATTTTTACTGTTTTCGAACCCAACTTGACCGCTGATGACTTAATGTCCCGCTGAGCTTCTGGTCATCAAGTCGGAGATAATTATGGGAAACTTAGTCATTACGCTATGTGGGCCATGGTTTGTAATTTTCTGTCTATTATACCTTGGTATGCCATGTATAGCGATCTTAAGTATAATTATTGTTAACCTCTCCCCATTTTGCACAAAAAACTACGCACGAAGAAGTGACGTACCTATGTATCTTTGAGTCGTTAAATGTTGTGTCACGGATATTGACCAACTTTTGTATGAAACATACGTCAAAATCTTTTTGAATTTTGTCACAATAAACTTGCTAGTCTTGAAGGTAAGGCTCCATCTCTGGGAAAACTATTTGGCCTGCGGATAATTTTTTTCGGGTCTGTGTCAGATACGTTACACGTTACAGTAGAAATCCTAGCATCTAGCTTGAGCAAATTAGCAGTGAAGTTAACTGTATCAGACTTTGACAGTTCTGGATCAGTGACAGGAATAACGCTTACATGACGTTTGTAGATTTTGGCCCGTATGTCTGACTCATTCAAACAATAATGTTTATAAACTACTGCACAAACATACTTCAATAACATTGCGCACGCGATTGACGGCGTAGTCACAACTAAGCCCTTGTTTTGAAACAAATGACAGTTGTGTCGTCAATCGGCGCATGCTCAAAACAAAAACACTTCACATTGTGATGTCAGTTTTAATGCTTTGTGCTCAATGAGCGTCTTTCATGTTGGTTGTCGATGGATATTGTTTTTTTGTTTGAACAGAAAACGCCTCTTGATTGCATTGGTTTCAAATTATTTGGCGCCTCGTCTTGAACTCCGTTCTACTGGATTACAAACTAATTAATCTATTGCCTGGTTTTAGAACCATGTTCATCATTGAGTGTCATTTCAGACACTAGGCCCAAATTCTAAAATATTACAATGACTTAGCTAGAGTAGTCTCCTACTTTCGCTCTCAAAATAGGGAAATAGGCTTAAGAGAACTATTTCTTCTTTTCGTGTCGATAGTAGGTACTTCGTTGTTTTTATGATTTCAGCCCAGTAGGAGGCCACGTTGATTGCGGCATAAGTGGCATTCTTCAGGTCATCCGAGATGCAGGTCAACAGGCATTTAGGACAGTCCAGCTAGTGGGGCTCGGTTTGATCAGAGAAACCGCATGGGTTTTGGATGGGTCAGTAATCCCCCACTTCTACAAATAGTGGCTGCAGCGCCCTACAGAGAACTTATCCACTTGAACTCGATACGAGGTCTTTAATAATTTATATTATCTATCTATCTATACTTATAATAAATCTGTAGAGAGGTCAATTCTGTACATGAAATATATTTCCAAAATTACTATCAGCGGGTGATTAGTGATCGTTACTGACGCCAAAAATGCAATCAGTAAAATTTTTGTCTGTCTGTCTGTCTGTCTGTATGTTCGTTATAGAAACAAAAACCACTCGACGGATTTCAACGAAACTTGGTACAATTGTTCTTCATACTCCTGGGCAGGTTATAGTATACTTTTCATCACGCTACGATCAATAGGAGCAGAGCAGTGAAGGGAAATGTTGGGAAAACAGGATTTCTTTTTAGGTGAAGTAGTAATAGGTTAGTAGTAGTTAGTTAGTAGTAGGTAAGTTTTGGTTAATTTATGTTCAGTTTTTTTTTAATATTAAGTAGGTAAAAGCGTAGGTACTTTTATTAATTATAGGTATAGGTATTATTAATTATAGTAGTTATAGGTATTTAGTTTTAAGTGAAGTAGGTTTTATTATATATTATTTTATATATTAGACGTAGTTATATATTTTTAGTTATTCAAGCCCCAAGCGGACGCCGGCGTCCGCCCGCTATTGTCTTGAAAAACGCGTTGAATGAGAAATACGCGTTCTCAAGAATCGGCAGAAGAAAGAGCACATCGGTTAAACTATATGCGAGTTAGTGCCTCAATTTCCGGAAGTCATTATTCCACGCGGACGAAGTCGCTGGCAAAAGCTAGTATATTATAATATGTCGTAAAGAGCCTCTTTCTGGATGTATTTCTTCGTATCCCCGTTATCAACAACCACTTTGTCGATTTCGTAAGACTGATGAGTTCCAATTCCCGCCCATACATAAACGGGCAGATCCGCGTAGGCGTTTTCGATTAGCGAATTCATTGCCACCTTATAATAATCTGTTAAGGTCTTAAATATAATTTTGTTCATTACCGAGGTGTCTGCACTCACGTTATCTATCGGACCCATCTTTTTCATAAACAACTTCTGCCTTAATCTATATATAATGGTTTCACATGTTTTGCTTGTAATTGCTACGGGGTAGACTTTTTCGTTCATATTTTATGGTACAGTGAATTTTGTTTGGGTTAAGTTAGGAGAACTGGCGTTTACGCATGGTGTGTATTTTGCTTGTGTGAACTGCCCCATTGGTCTTGTGGTTGCAAGCACGACTGCTGAGCACGGGGTCCTGAGTTCGATTCCCGGGTCGGGCAAAGTGCTATTGAGTTTTTCCATTAAGTATTTTGATCCTATAAGGAGTTTATATTAATACTAGCTTCTGCCTGCGACTTCTTCCGCGTAAAATTTCTTGCTCTCCCGACCCCGTCGCTTCGAATCACCTGCCCGCGATTGTGCCCGCGCTATCACTTCGTTTTCGCTTAGAGTTATTTCTAGCTTTTTTATTTTTGCCTTGCTACTAAAGGTCATAGCGTTATGTTAAGCTTGTAGCCTTCCTCAAGAATTGGCCTAACAAATCAAAAAAAAAAAAAACAAATCTGAGTAGTAGTTCCAGAGACTACCCCCTACATACAAACAAACAAATTTTACCTCTTTGTAATATTAGTGTCGAAGTATAGATAAATAAGAACCACATATCTCATCGTAACATTTTATACTATACATTACCTTGATTATCGCTTCCTTTTATAACTTAACACGCCATGGGCGCGTCTCATTCCGTGCCCGTTAGAGGGCGTGCCGTAATGCCGGTTTTGATTAGATTTCTACAAATTAGTTTCTTTAAATTGTGTTTTTGTTATTAAATTCCTTTTTTGTGTAAGACTAACTCAGTTTTTATTCGCCTAGTTTCATTTTTATTTTCATATTGAATCTATAATTATAAATTAGATGGTAATTTTATGGTATTCATTCATTTGAGCCTGATTTATGTTGAAATCTGATATTATATCAGCATTTTGTGATATTTTTAGGTATTAGTAGTAGAATGTGTTTTAGAGTTTAATTTTAATACATAAATATTTATTCTGTCTTTTTATAGCTTTTGTCCAATCTAAGTTTAAAGAAGTTGTTCTTCGAAAATTTTAAAACTTTTGAGTTGTTTGTTGAAAATAAGGTTCTAAGTTGGGAAATTACTTGCCAGTGTATTCGACAAAGCACTTTCGCCTTGGGGCTAAGAAGCTCATCATCATATTGATTTACTTATGGTATGTTTCTTCATTAGTAGCTAGGTACTAATGTACTAACAATTTTTTTTTACCCTTTTCAGGTACGTTCGTTCGAAGAATCCGTGTCAAGGCTACGGTCAAGATATTTTTCTTTATTACTCTCGACTATAATCACTTTTTTATGGTCTGGTCAAAATGTAAGTACCTAAGGACACAAAGTAAATAGATCTCGCTGATTGCATTAGTTCAGAGCATTCAGTGTTTACGACGTACGGCATTTCATAAAAACTTTCGAGCCATTGTTTTTCGAAATTAATGAACCGATTTTAATGAAACTTCATACGCATAAATAAGCAGGACACAAAGGTCTAAAAAATTAGTTATCTTTTTTTTAAATAAGACATTTCGAAAATGTTCTTTACTAACTTTTTAGACCTTTGTATTTTGCTTATATAGGGTGACTGGTAATTAGTGACCGATACCTAAACACGTGATTGTACTCATGATAACAAACAACTTTTACTATGGGACCAAACCTGAATTCGCGAAAAAAAATCTGCTGTTCAGTACTTACATTTCGACCAGTTAGGCGAACATAAATGACTGAACAGCAGATTTTTTTTTCACAATTTCAGGTTTGATCCCATAGTAAAAGTTGTTTGTTATCATGAGTACAATCACGTGTTTAGGTATCGGTCACTAATTACCAGTCACCCTATATGCGTATGAAGTTTCATTAAAATCGATTCATTCATTTCGAAAAACAAGGGCTTGAAAGTTTTTATGAAATGCCGTAAGTCGTAAACGTCAGGCGCGACGCGACCGACGGCGGCGAAAGTGCGACGCAATTCTAGATTTGCTAGAAGAATTTCCTTTATCAATGGAATAGTTTTAGTATTCATTGAAGCGATGTATTCGGAGCTTGTGGTCCGGTCCAATTATGATATGATGAATAGGAAACGTCGTCATCTGCCTAGCCTTTTCCCAGCTATGTTGGAGTCGGCTTCCAGTCTAACCGGATGCAGCTGAATACCAGTATTTTACATGGAGCGACTGCCTATCTGACCTCTACAACCCAGTTACTGAGTAACACGGTACCCCTTGGTAAGACTGGTTGTCAGATTTTCGGGCTTCTGACTACCCGTAACGACTGTCAAAGATCCAGGAATAACACCCGGGACCAACGGCTTATCGTGCTTTCCGAGGCACGGAGGGGTCTTGGTATTTAAAGATTGTTACCCATCCACGGACCAACGCGGCAAGCGTAGCTTTACTTGATCGATCGACCCGTGTGGCTGATATTACTTAGCCACAAGCCCCTCATGCATGATTAGGAAACGTATCTAAATTAATTGCTATTACAAATTAATTAGATCCCTAATTAGCTAGTTACTGTTCTGAATTATGTCGTTTTAATTACAGTTGTAATTATGAAAGCGAGTAGCAATGAAGTTTGCCTTTCTTCTTATATAAGAATCTATTCGTCGTGTGTATTAGTATTATTTATTCATGGCACAAAGACAATGTTACATAATAAAACGTCTTTTTATATAACAACAATAATCCTATTAATAAAGTTAAAACACTAACGTTGCGTTTTCTTGCGGTGAAAAGCGGTGGCTACCACATAGCGTCCGCAATTTACCGGCGAATGACGTCACTGAAACGTTATTTATAAAAATAATTAAAAGAAAAAAAAGTTTTTTTCTATTTTGGTCAAAGAATCAGCTTTGTCATACTTACAAGTTACAACGTGGCTATGCTGTCAGGCTTTTGGGCACGTTTCCTATTGACGGCGATGCGGACGAATTTCTTGATGCCCTTTGATTATTTCCACTCCTTTTTATATACTTGTACATATTATTATTATTATTTTAAGACTGCTAGCTTTTTAAATTATGAAAGTACTAGCAGCGCCCCGCGGTTTCACCCGCATATGTGTCGAACCCGTGGAAATATCGGAGTAAAAAGTATCATGTGTTATTCTGATGTATTTATAAGCTATATTACTGTAAACTTTCATCGAAATCCGTTCAGTAGTTTTTACGTGGAAGTCTAACAAACATCCATCCATCCTATAAAATTTTCGCCTTTATAATATTAGTAGGAAGTTGGTATGTTTTCCTACAGATCGTGTTTTGAGGCCGTAAAGTTAAACCCCGCTTCCATCATCTTCAGATTAGCGCGTTCAAAGAAACAAACTCTACAGCTTTATTATTAATATAATTAATATAATAGATGTAATTGATGATCACTCATTCGCGAACTGAAAAAAAGAAAGAAAGAAAAATAGGCTCATTTGTCACAGAAACACGTGCAAACAAAAAGATAATTATTTCTAATTACAGCATATAATGAAAACAAAATATATATCTATATACACGAGCACAAAGCAGAAGTAGTCGACGGCTGCACGTCATGACTGTGACAAGAAGGCTTCCACTCAGCAACTGACGGCGGCAAGCGTAGCTTAACCTGTGTAGCTGTTAATCATTTAGCCACGGCCCACGAGCTCCTCTCGAATTTAAGACACACATCAAGATAACAAATTCTCACATTTTCGTTGCTCTCTCCCTCAATGTAGGCCCTTTTCTCAATACGGTGGGCGTGGTTAGTGGTCACTGGGTACCGTGTGGTCAACGGGTCTATTTTATTGCTATGTTCAGTCCAGCGTACAAATCGTATTAGGAAACAAGGACTATGGGTTTTTTAGACCTGTTGATTTTGTTTCACAATTGTGATTGTGGTTGATGAGATGATTTATTCCGGTCTGATCCCTTGAGCCCCCCTCCACCCCCCCCCCCCCTTGGATACCCCGCTAGATCTTCTTCTATTTTAGACTTTGTGTCTTATCCACATTATCTAGGTTACTCATTTTGACGGGTAAGTACAGTCAAAAGAAATTAAATGTTTTAATATGTTTTACAAAATATTTTTATAAGTTATCAATTGTCATTTTGAAACTTTATTTATGAAGGCTTATTTATTATAGGTATAGTCACAGGAAATATTAATATTAAGAGGGGGCCGTGGCTAAATAATAACAGCCGCACAGGTCAATCGATCAGGTTAAGCTACGCTTGTCGCGGTTGGACTGGGTATGGGTGACCATCTTTACATACCGAGATACGTCCGTGCCTCGGAAAGCACGTTAAGTCCCGTCCCGGCTGTCATTCGTGGATCTTTGACAGTCGTTACGGGTAGTCAGAAGCCCGAAAGTCTGACAACCAGTCTTACCAAGGGGTATCGTATTACCCACTAACTAGTTTGTGGAGGCAGTCGCTCCATTAAAATACTGGTATTCAGCTGCATCAGGTTAGACTGAAAGCCGACCCCAACATAGTTGGGAAAAGGCTAGGCAGCTGATGTCATGAGTCACAGGAAATATTCAATTAAAGGAACACTTCTATTCATACACGAAATATTTTAAGGGATACACCTGATACTAAAGAAACCATAGAAACGATATTTTTTTACCTAAGTATTTTATTCTGAACAACAGAAGTCCAAACTCAAGATTTGCCAACGTACAATGGAGCGCAGCATAGTACAGATTGAGTTAGAAACACCACGCTGCGCTCCATAACTCAAATAGCGGATGTTGGAGAATAAACAGCCAGGCTGAAGTGGGCCGGACACGTCTCACGAATGCACCCGGAGCGATGGGCAAAGACCGTCACTCACTGGACTCCTGAGGCAGGACATCGCCATCGAGGTAGACCAAGGCGAAGGTGGTGTGACGATCTAATATCATTTGCAGGGCTTCAACATGGCTAGAGATCGCATAAGACAAGGAGGTTTGGAAGAAAAAAGTGGAGGCCTTTCAAAAATCAAAATCAAAAGTCATTTATTCGAACTAGGCTGAGAATCAGCACTTTTCGAACGTCAAAATTACAAAAGACAGTCCCCCCAAAACGCCCGCTCTTCACCTCTTCCTAGTGCTTTCGCTTTGTTTGGTACAATACTTAAGTACCATTAACGCGATTCTGGCAGAACAATTTTCATAGAAATCTTCCTGCTAGAGTCGGGTCTTTATAGCTATTATTAAATATGGCGATAAAATTATTACTTGTATTGTTTAGTTACTATCATAAACTTCTTAACTGTTCTTCAAAGGATATTAGATTAATACCAAAGATTGTTTTAACGATCTGTCGTAAACATTAAACGATTTCCTTCAAAGTTTTTAAAGCTGTCCTTGATTTTTACTGGCGTATAGTAGATTCGCGCGAATTTACTCGCTCGAAATGTGCAAATCGTTACTTTCAAATAATATTATTTGAAAGTGACAATTTACACTTGCTCGAAGGCATTAACTCGATAATAAATGAAATCGATGAAATATGAGCGCGACAGATTACTACCTTGGTGCATCAAAATCTCGAATAACTATAAACTCGAATCATCGGCAGCGCGAAGGCCCATTATCTTGAAACATCATTTCTCGAACGACCATCTAATCGATTTACAGAATAGTTTTAAGGATTTTTATTTGAGTACAATATAATGAAACATTATGAACTAAGGACATAACATTATTAACTGAGGTACCCCGACCAAATAACCTAAACATTGCCCGGTTAGATTAAAACTGTGACCATTGCGCGCATCTACCTGTAGCGGTATCTACAACGCCACATGCGAACAACGCGTCATGCTGACGTCATAAAATCCTACATCTCGCAAGCAGAGTTTGCCGACCCGACATGAATCATTGGGCATGGGCAGTTGCCCGCCAGACACAACACCCGTCTGGTCGGAGGATCCTCCCTTTTGTATAGAGTATGAGTGAACTTTATACCCTGTTCCTCATACCTCTATATACCTATTAGTTGTCCTGTGCATCTACAGCAAAGTTGGTCAGAGTTACTTGGCAATTTAGTATTTTTATGACCCCAGAATATGAATTCATTTATCATCATCTTCCTAACCTTTTCCCAACTATGTTAGGGTCGGCTTTCAGTTTAACCGGATGCAGCTTAGCACCAGTATTTTACATGGAGCGACTAATAGGAATTAATTGAGGTTCACAAAAAGAGGCGCAATCATTATATTTGAATGTCCAATAATATTTTTTGGAGCGCAAAATTTGAATTATTTGAGGTAAAGATTAAATACTTGCCCTTAGCAAAGTACTTGAATTTGCGATCTGTGAATCAGTAGGCACATAGATATACATATTTCATTCTATCAACTCAATAAGTCAAGAATTCAAATCAGTGCCACCTTTCGCAAATCACTGGATGATCTAAAGGAGACTTCAGAAGGGGCTGCATAATAATACCTTTTTCAATAATAAAATAACCATTTTCTGTCGTGACCCGAATATTATAACAAATCTTTTATATTTATGGCCCGTTTTTTGAGAGATCAATCGAAACACGGAAAATATTTTTTATTGAATTAAATTGATTTTAAATTTACTTCCTTTCTTATGTTTTTTTCGTAAATAAGTTAATTTAGTTTGAAACAGTGACCTGTATTTATTTTTAACCGACTTCAAAAAATAATGAGTTTGTTTGTCTCTATTATTTTATTGATCTTCTTTTCATACCGTATGTTAGTCAATAGTTCAGAATCATCTCTTATGAAATTAACGAGGATGGAGCTAAAAGAACATGCTATGAGTGTTATGATCTGGAACTCCGTATTTTCTGTCTAAAAACATTGAAAAAAAATACTAATATAAGCATCTGGGTCTTATTCTACACCCAGATACAGTGGCTTCCAAAAGTTAGTTGACATTTTTTCACTTCAGCTGTGATGCCTCATTATGATTTAAAATAATCAGGTAGGTACTTACTCTTATAATTTTACTTGATTATTTTTTGTGATAAGTCAAAGGTAGTAGTTAAATTAGTCAATAAAATTATAGCAGTTCAAACATTTGGATACTATACCCTATTCAGTTTTGCTTGAGACAAAATTTAAACAACCTTTGATTACTCTTAATAAAAAATATTCAATAAAATATATCAAAACATTAATATCTAACAAAAAAAAGTGTAACCTTCTTCATAGGATTTCACCACAAAAAAGATACAGTATGATTATTTATACTTTGTCTCAAGCCAAACTGAATAGGGTATAGAATTTTAAATCATAATGTGCAGTGTCAAAGCTGAAGTGGAAAAATGTCAACTATTTTTGGAGGCCACTGTATATTAAAGTCTATTTACTTATGTTAGCTTTATTTAACACCCCAGGGGCCCAAGTCTGCTATTTTCATAAATTCGTCATTCCAACACGATCCCATTGTCATTTTGCTAAAAGTTCGTAATCTGCTAAATTCATAATGGTCGATCATTGGTCGGACAATGGTCTAAGAAAAACTACTACTTTTCATGCTAGATTTCATTTAATATATATTTTTACATATTACGTATTAGTGTTTGCAATCTAAAGTAGTAAGAAGTTCGTAAATAGCAATAAACATTACATTTATTCATTTGTGAGATGTATGAGATTACCACATGTA
The DNA here is from genome assembly GCA_949316385.1 of Globia sparganii. Taxonomy (NCBI): domain Eukaryota; kingdom Metazoa; phylum Arthropoda; class Insecta; order Lepidoptera; family Noctuidae; genus Globia; species Globia sparganii. The sequence continues at coordinate 4,165,297 of OX438677.1, forward strand.
TGAGATTACCATTTTATGCCATATCTTTCAATGGAGTGTCAGTGGTTGACCATTGGAAATTTTGGAAAGTCATAATGACTCCATTATATTAGTAGATTACCAAACTTGTCAAAATCAACAATTATGAAACAAATGATAGACCATTCTGACACTATTGTAACAGCAGAGTTGAGGCCCAGAACTCAAAAAACCAAAGTCTATCCATGGACGTTCACCCGCTGTCCTCAGATGATGACAAATGAATAACTAATCACACATACAGAGCTTCCTGCATGTCACTTTATGAGCACACTTAAGAGCTATTACTCGATGTTATGGATGTATACATATTGTAATAGTGGTTAAGCTGTCAAAGGCTCTCTCATAGTTTGTGCTCAAACAACGAAGTTACCTGTGTGACAGGAGAGTTGGTATGGGAATTGAGTCAAGTACTTTGGTAGTAAGGTGTAGAATTATTAATAGGCTTGTCAACTGAAAAAATCTAATTAGTCTGTTAGTTAGATTATCAAAAAAATATTTGACCCGTTTTTTTTTCTTTTGTTATGTAAACCAAAATTGACGAAGATACGACGCTTTTAAAATTCTCAATACGTCACACCTTGGCATAATTTTTAGTGCGTTCTGACGTCCCGAGTTTTGATGCGATTTATCTTTGTCAATATTCATTGATTTACAAAAACAAAAAATACGTGTCCATTATTTTCCAATACTCTAACTGACGGACTAAATAGATTTTCAATTTATTGATGGTGGAAACTAGCCTATTGTCTGATAATAGTGTCTGTAGGTATGAGAACAAAACATGCGAAATATGTAGAAAATTAGTTCTTACAGCTCACAGTCTTACATTACATGTAATAAGTATGCGTTTATGATAAAAAGCTAACTCGCCTAATTATGTGGAGTTAGGGAAGACTTACATCATTTATTGATGGACTGATCGATATGAGTCTCATAGAAATGATCTGTTTGAGGTTGAACCGACTATTATGTGCACATTCCACAAAATTCTGTTGCAGCCATGCGAAGAGTCTGCTCAGGTCCATAGCCCAAATGTAATCTGTAGCAGTATACAATAGTTACTGTACGATGGGACTGTCTACGCACTTCGGTCATAAATTTCCCTAATTAAATAAAAAAAATATAAAAAAAAACTTGCGATATCTGCATTGAAAACTGTGTCTTCTTTGTAATTAGTTGCCTTTATCTAACCAATATTTCTGGACTTCAAAAAAGAGACTGACTTCTCATAGTAGTCGGACAGAAAAAACCGACTTCATCTAGTTTGTAAAATTTGATTGACGTGTAGAAATGTTTGTATAGACGCCAGCACATCAAGCTACCCGGAACTGTAAAATTTTTCCAATCAACTTTGAACCTTTATAAATAAAGTTGAAAATATATTAAAGAAATTTGATAGATTTTACTACACTTACAGAAATAAAATAATTTTTCATAAATAAGTAACACCAATTTCAACACCGAATTTTCTGTAACTGTAAATGCAGTAATATTACAGTCCTTTCACAGTTATTTTAGCTCTGACAGCAACAACCTAGTAGAGACTTTATTGTAACAATAGGTAATAAAGATTTATGTAAATTTGATAAACTTGTCAATGTCAGCAACCAGCAAATAAAATAATAATTACAAACTGCCTATCGATTCTGTAAAAATCTCACCGTGATAACATAGGTGAAGTGGTGAAGTGAGCGTGAAGTGCGCTATCAATGGAGGCAATCCCTAACATCAGGTGGAATGACAGCTCACTTCACCTTAGTTTTCACGGTAAGATTTTTACAGAATAGCACTGCTGCACGTACCTACATTTCGCGTACACATCCCAAACGTTGCACGTCGTAAGTTTTACGTGTGTTCACGTAAATAACGTTTCGTTGGAGAGCGAGAACAAAACAATCGTGTCATTGAGAACAAGAGTGTTGCACGAATACGGACGGTTTGTTCCACTTGCGTCTGAGCGTTAGTTGCAGTTTTCAGGACCCCAAATCTGTATGGTAATTATTATTCCCCGCGTTATCTTACCACGTGCAAACTACGTACGGTTGTCAAGCGTGGTATTATGACAGTTCGGACCACGCCGAGTTCGCGTTTTTTCGCACAGTTTTGCGCGTTGTGTCGTGATTAGGTAAGAAATGGACTTGGTTTTGAAGTAAGGAATCATTAAGTGGTCATAGTGAATTAGGGCCCTGCTCATAAATTTGCCTGTTGGAATAAAAAATGGATTGTATTAGGAGTGGGGCGGTCTGATTTGTACAACCTTCAGTTTGGATGAGGTTTAGATTTTTTATCAATGCTTATAATCCTCCATATTTCATCCTCATCTCACCATCATCCTATTCTCTAAGAGCCTCTACGACCTCAAATGGCTTCGCATGATCCTCCGTTATGCCGAAAATACTGCAGCATTAATTTTGAAATAAATATATGGTAAAGTTGAGGATTAATGTTAAGTACTTACTATGTTTGACGAAAACACGACTCCATAAAATTTTCTCTATAGAAAAAAAATACAAACTTACCTCTAAACCGAACAGTATACCGCTGGTATTCAAGGCAGGTCTTATGTTTTTATTAATAACCAATATTTTAACCGTAAAAAGCAAACACATAATAGTTATAATATGTAATTAAAATTATGATATGATTATGTAAATTATAATTATGTCATATTCCTATGTATTTTACTGTGTGGACATAAAAAATAAAATAAATACCTAAACTATTGGCGCTGCCTGCCGCCCAGCACCGCACTGTCTCGCTCTCACTTAGTCTGCGAGCAGTATCATGTGAGCGAGATAAAGAGTGAATTTTAGCTGAGGTAGTATAGAACGTTAATAAATTACCTGGATTAGTAGAGGGTAACCATATTCAGACTTTTATAAAGTTAAAAATAAGAATCGATCGCTATATAAATCCTACATATTGTTATACACTTCGGCCTGTCACTTATAGAATCCGTACCCGCTATCCGATTTCTCAACAGAAATTGGTGATGTCAGCCTGCTCCTGACAAACAAAGGGAGCTCATAACCCACGATTAGAGACTTCCAACTGTTCCTATATGAATTTACGCCCACACTGAGTATATCGTATGTTGTACTACAAGACCTTAGGCTGGATTAGGTTAGATTAGGAACGGATTGAAAGGAAAGTTTTTCGTGTTTGTAATGGTTTCGTTTGTTTTAGCTTCACAGCTAAAGATGCATCCATACAGAGCGAGGCATGCGCCGCAAATTATTTTTTTTATATGTCAGATGTCTCACCCTGAGGCAGCTGTTATATTCGTGGCCTACAATTCCTCGCCTCGTAATGTCTGGACAATCCTAAACAGTAAGTATAACATATAAATTATTCTAAAGATAAAATGAATATTTAATAGTGTGTGCAATGTGCATGCGTGTAGGACTATAGATGCTGTAAATGTGTGTGATGGGGTTTGTATGTCTATGTACAGACGCCAGCACATCAAGCTACCGGGGACTGTCAAATTTTCCCAATCAACTTTGAACCTTATGCTTTTGCGATAAAGTTGAAAATCTATTAAAGAAATTTGACAGATTGTAGTAGCTTGATGTGCTGGCGTCTGTACGTTACATATGACTAAACTTGCACTACTTAGTAAGCTGAGATTGATGGTAGATTTGAATAATCTCTCTGCGGTTTCTTTTAAGAAAGTGTTTTAAAAAAAGGTTGTCAAGTAGGGTTTCCATGTTAATGTTCCTAAAATAAAACCCCTATACGTATTGTTTACAGGTGCATTCAATGGTAAATGCAGTACCTACCCCCGCAATTTTATCGTCAGCACCTATGCATACTTCTTAAAATCATGGAACTTACCTACCATGAAGAAACGAACATAAACCTATGTTCAGTTTTAATAGAATCATAATAACGGTACTAAAAGGAACACACCCTCCACAACGTCTACAATTCTAAATCCATTTTGCTTCCCGTGTCTTGTAAATAAACAGACGGCGAGTTCCCGTGATGACACAGCGCGTTCATGTCAAGTTCGTGTCAGTTCGGTTTAGTTCGTACGTCTTCGGGCGTTTTGACGGGTGGGTTTGAAAATGATATGCGTAAGTGGAATGAAGATTTTTGTTGTTTCAATTTTATTGGGTTTATAATAATAAGCGAAATGAGTCGACTTTAAAATATTCATAGTTCAAAAGTTAGAGCCTGCGCTGTCCCAGTCCCGGGCAAAGACCTCCCTCCAGTCCTTCCATCTTTCGAGAGCCCGCGCATCCTTCTTCCAGTTTTGACGGAAACTATCCAGCTCATGCGGTATGCTTACTAGTTAAAATTATAGAATATATATGTAAGTACTTGGTAAAAACATGGAGGGAAAAAGTATGGTTCCATTTTGATAATTTAAAAAGCTAACAGACATAAAATAATAATAATAATACGTACAAATATATAAAAAGTAGGGGAAATAATATCATTTTGATAATGATAGAAATTCAAAATGGCGCCATAATATTTTTTTTCCCCTTTTGGCAAGACCTCAAAGATATAGAATACGTTTGTAAATCAGTATAACACTACCCTTGAATATACAATGAATGAAACTAACTAAGTAGTCCTTTTGTAGTTTTTATGACAGTAAAAAATACAAATAAAAATAATTTAAGCATATTGCTATAAAGAAACATCAAACAGAAATTGCTAAAAGTCATACGTGACTTGTAATAACATAAAAATGAAGAGAAAACAACGGCGCCCTAGTTATTGCGACAAAACAATATAATAGGGGGTTCTCGTAAAAATAACATAAAAATAAATGATTTCCTTTATTCAATACAGTTTCACCTTACGCCCCGAGAAGGATTTTATGGTAAAAAATAACAGAATCCGATACTTCGATTTGTATTCCCCTTACCGCTGGGGGCTTCCGATTTTTTTTTACATTCTATCTCCCCCCTCTTTCTAATAAGGTAGAGGGTAGTTTTAAGGTAAAGGAGGAAGCGGTGGATTAGTGTCTCTGTGATGTCTAATCCGTTTCCCAATCATGATGATTACAGCATTATTCGTCAGGGATCCAGGATCTTTCATCCATACTTACTACTAATATTAAAAATTCAAAAGTAACTCTGTCTGTACGCTCTTTTCATGCCTAAACTACTGAACGGATTTCGATAAAATTTGGCAAGGAGATATATGTCATCTTGGGGAAGGACATAGGCTACTTTTTGTCCCGGTAGCAAGTTCCTGTGGGATAATTTCCGAAATCCACGCGGGCCAAGCCATGGGCAGATATTTTAAACGCAAGAACACGAGTAACATGATTCAATACAACACGCCGTCAACCCTTCACCTTTTCAATGATAAATGTTACTCCAATTGCGTCAATACCCTCAATATATAGGTACTCTATTTACAAAACGCTTACAAATACGTACACAAAAAAATAAATTACTTCCCAAGTATTAATAAACCTTTACCTATTCAAGATTCTTATCGTACGTACTCCTTCTGAATCAGCGAACACAATTGGCTTATCAGGCTCTAATCTTATGAAAGATTTTCGCTCATAACTTGTACCTTAACAAAGAGCAGACCCGGTCACTGTTTATAGAGGAAAAAAACGTCTGAACAACGACCATCCTGACTGTAAATAAGCCGAAGCCGATCTCAATTGCATCTTCATGTCTCCGACTGGACGTCAAACGAAGTTTAGGAGCATATAAACGTGTTTTGCATCAGAAATAACGGTTTCTATTGATTTATTTGTATCCGTATCTTGGATAAACAACATTATTCTGATCTGTTGTACCTACAAATGAGAATTCGGGGTCTTAAAAATTTTATGGCGCTTAGGTGTGTAGGGTTTGTTGGTTATTACTATTTTATTTGTTTCGGTAATTTGGGTTTGTAAATGAAATACGTATAATAAAATTAGGACTTCGAGATTATACGAAAGCTGAATAAACCAAGCGCTCTCGATTGATGGAGTGCTTTGCAACTCAAGATATTAAGTGTTGATAGATAATGAAGTAGGTTGAAATTGGAATATCAAAACTATGGGCACACAACCAGGAAAAAGAGCATTGTGATTATCCAAAACGTAGGTGAACTAATGGCCGAACTAAAGTCGTTAAAATAGGTATTTTAACGAACAAGTTTTCTCTAACCTTAGTATATGGCCCTCAAGAGGATTTTGCAGGATTTAAGTAAATAAACTGCACAAATAGTAGGTAAACTCCATCTCCCACTTTGCTAAGGATCTGAAGGGCATTTCTCGTAATCTATATACAACATATAACGTAATTAACGCACACCCTCAGACACCCCAATTAGTATATTATGTTATAATCATAATACATACACAGAATTTTTAATTAAGCATGTATAAGCATTGATTATTTATTAAATTAGTTATACTAATTCCGGAAGAAAGTTGTGGTCACAGTACAAATCCAAGAACGCACACAGTCGCACACGTAAGTATTAGCGCCGAAAAAAGCGGACAATACACGTTATTGAACTTTAATGGGAAAAACCCCGCGCGCAGCTGGTCGAGAGAGTGGTTAACAGATGTCCGAACTCCGAGCTGCATCTATCCATCACACTTTTCAGGCTTTGGACTATTGACTCTAAATAATTTTGTTTATTGATTATGATAAAATGCAAAAATAGGCAATATCCGTTACAAAATGTTATGCTAATGCAAATAATAATGAACTACAAAAAATAAGAGGCAATACGATAACATTATTCAAAGACAGCGTGTGAATCAAGATATTAACAATATTTTTTTTAAAAAATCAATTCCTTATCTTACTGATTGCCTAAACACTCATACGACGTTGTATTTTTAATACACTTTCAAAATGTCCACCACCTTGTTCAATACATTTTAATGCCCGTTTTCTTAATTGACGTTTTAATTTAGAAAGCACTTCAGTGTCATTTTTCACTATTTCAAAAGCGTTCACTATCCTATTTTTTAGGTCCTCGGCACTTGATGTCTCACTAAAATAAAGTAACGATTTAATACGTCCCCACAAAAAAAAGTCAAGAGGCGTCAAATCAGGTGATCTAGGAGGCCACTGGATAGGGCCGCCGCGACCGATCCAGCGCCCTCCAAACTCATCATCAAGGTGCTGTCGAACACTCCTAGTGAAATGAGCAGGGGCACCATCGTGTTGGTAGAATAACTCTTGTAAATTATGAAGAGGTATGTCTTCTAGCAGCATAGGTAGAGTTTCTCGTAAAAACAGTAAATATGCGTCTCCTGTTAATCTCTGTAAGAACACAGGCCCCATTATGTATGTACCAATGACACCGGCCCAGACGTTAACTGAGAAACGATGTTGGAAGGAATCCACTCTGCATGCGTGAGGATTTTCGTGCATCCATAAATGTGTGTTATGTTGATTGTACATCCCCACACGTGTGAATGTACTTTCATCTGTCCAAATTATGTTCCGCTGCCAATTTTCTAATAACCAGCGGCTGAACTGCAAGCGTGGTGCGTAATCGTTTGAAGTCAACTCCTGGCATCTTCTAAGGTGAAATGGATGTGGTTTGTCACCACGAAGTGTTCTCCACACATGCATATGACTACATTCAAAGCGTGGCGCTGCTTCTCGGGTACTGGCATGGGGATTCTCATCAAAATAGTCCAGTATTTCGTTTTGAAGACGAGTACGTATACGTACATTGGCTCCCCTGTCGATGGTCGTGTTCGGACGAAACGTTCCGTGGTCGCGAAGGCGCTGAGTAGCCGCTAACATAGTCCTACGGTCTACTCTCGTACCATACCTTTGGTTGAATGTTCTGCAAGCTAGAGCCACATTATCATCACACCGTGCCAAAGTCCTCACCATTTCGGTGTACTGAACATTTGTGTATTGAAAAGACATTGTGCGCGAAAAATTATTTGCAAACACTACGCGAGTCTTTCCACTAAAAATGTCCGCGCGTGACTAATATTGTTTACAATTTTACATTATTTTAAAAGTTAGCTTTCTTTCATAGTAGCCGCGCCCGCGCCGCACGGTGTCATTGTGACTATCTCGCTCTATCCCAGAATTTTAGTTAGCAGGAAAAAGGGAACGAAGACCACCATGACATATTTTGTTGGTATAGCTATTGTGTCCTTTGTCCAGTGCCTGTTAGTGTGTGCGTGCGGTTAAATCGCTAGCTAAGTTTCTATGTAAATGTAGACGTATTTGTAGACTTTAACTTGCTTGAAATAATGTTCATTTTTCTTTATTTTGTATTGAATGACGGAATTTGTATTAATGCAAATAAAACTGCACTTTTAAAAGTCTTATTGCCTTGTGTTACGGTCCATTTTAGTTTATTTTGATTGTACAGGGGTAGTGTGGCTGTAATTTAGGTAGTTTTAATTATTTTTGGAATAAAAAATTACCTATATTAAAAATGATAGAAATCGATTCAGTAAACGATTCTGAACAAACTACTTTCAGGATGTGCGTTAATTATGTTACATGTTGTATACATATAATAAAATCGTAGGAAAGTCAAAACTGTACATTGAATATTTTTTAAAAAGAATACTTGGGGCGTGATCTACAATCGATATCGAAGCCAAAAATATAGTTTTTAGAATTTTTGTCTGTTTGTCTGTCCGGGATAAACTCAAAAAGTACTGCATGGATTTACTTCGAATTTTGCATGAATATTACTAAGAGGTCGGGTCAACATATAGGCTACATATTATCACGCTATCGCCTACGGGGGAGGAGCTGTGAATCTTTATTTTTCTTACGCATTCTGTGACAGCGTGTAATCTAACGACGCATATTTAAATGTTGTTTTTGAGTAAGCCATGCTATTATCTAGCTTTACACTATAAAAACTACGCCATTTAAGTAACTTGGGCAGAGAAATATAGTTTATTGAATGTTAGTAGTATAAAGACAATTTCAAAACAGCCCCATCTATGAGATTTCATAAAAATCAAATCAAGTTACATGTTAACATTTTTTGGAAATTAATAATTTAATTTTGATCATGTTGGCGAGGTAAGTAGTTAGTTATTCTTAAAATTCATAGATGATGATGTGCATTTTCTTCATAAAAGTTGTGCCGTATAGTTCGTTTTGACAAATTCAAGTTCCAACAAAACCCTCAAAATCTTAAGCAGAGTTGAGGAAGACAATTAAAAAAAAATGCGGTGTTAAGTATTACAAAAAAATTATGTTCATTGATGATGATCATTTGATTTCATGACACCCTCGCGGAGGCTAGCGTCAGTGAGAGTCCGAGCCGCATGCGTCATCTGTTTGCCGTCATCTTGGTGTTTTGTGGAGTCGCGAACCTAGCTTTGTGGGAGAAGTATCGCCATCATCTGTCTGAAGATTTTCTACGAGCTTTGAGGCGTGCTACTGGAGACGAAGTCGAAGTAACTGATGAACGCGTGCTGAACACCTGTCTCAGTTCACTTCAAGATGTGGTCATTTCTATCGGCGGCAACCCACTGATCGAATATGGGTTACCAGCTCCCCAATCATCACCGTACCAAGACCGTGGAAATCGGGAGTATACCGCTGAGACAAATTACGATCCGGGCAAAATGACCACCATACGAAATGACCATGTCGCTTTGTTCTCTTCAGAGCAAAAACTTTATGACACCGTCCTTGAAAGCGTTACCACTGGCATACTTGCAGAGGTCAGGAGGCCAGGCAAAATTGCTATTGCTGTAGCGTCGTCGGGAATCGCTACCACACTGCTTCCGAGTGGCAAGACAGCACATGCCATGTTTAAAATTCCCATCGATTAAGAGAGCGCCGAAACGCCTGTTTGTGGTGTGTCACGTAACAGCGATAAGGGACACGTGCTCAAGGATTGCTCTCTGATTGTATGGGATGAGTGTACGATGACCAATAGGAAGGCAGTTGAGGCCGTGGACAGAATCCTGCAGGACATCCGCAGGAACGAACATTTGATGGGTGGTGTCACAGTTCTGTTCTGTGGTGATTTTCGGAAAACGCTTCCCGTGGTGACGCGGGGCTCGAGGGCTGACGAGGTGAATGCTTCGTTGAAACGATCTTCGTTGTGGTCACGAGTTCGTACGCTGCGCTTGACCATTAATATGAGAGCTCGGCTCGGCGGCAATACACGTGCTCAAGAATTCTCCGATGTCCTTCTAAGTCTTGGCGAAGGCACTCTACCAGAAGAGATTGGTGGACAGGTGGTGCTTCCAGAGTCTCTCGGTAGAGTGGTATCCAGCTTAGAAGAACTAATTCGCTGTGTGTACGGGGAAATCAGTCGTATACCGCACCAGCAGAATTCTTGGGTGTGTGAGCGGGCCATTTTGATGCCCAAAAATGATCAGGCTGCAGCAATTAACGCATGCATTCTCTCGGAAATTGAGGGGAATAAAGTGGTCTACACCTCGATAAACACTGTTGTCTAGCAAGATGACGCCACACATTATACCGTGGAATTTCTGAGCTCCCTGTCAGCAAGTGGACTTCCAGCGCATACCATCAAGCTGAAGGTCGGTGTTCCGATTATGCTTCTTCGGAACCTATCTCCTCCGAAGTTGTGTTAACCGCCTTAAAGTCATCTCGCTCCACAGACACACCATTGAGGCGGAAATTCTTACGGGTTGTGGCGTCGGCGAGGTGGTATTTATACCACGTATTCCCCTCATACCTCATAATTTCCCGTTCCAGTTCAAGGGCGTGCAGTTCCCCGTGAGTGTTTGCTTCGCGATGAACATCAATAAGTCGCAGGGGCAGATACTGAGGGCAGCGGGTGTCGCCCTCAGGACGAGTTGCTTCTCACAAGGGCAACTGTACGTCGCTTGCTCCCGCGTCACCAGTCCTGACTCTCTTTACATTTTGGCTCCTGGCAGCATAACTAGCAACGTAGTTTATAGAGAAGTGTTGTAAGGTATGATACCTTTGTACGTGTTTTTACTCTTTTGTGTCCTGGAATGTATTCCTGCATTATTTTCTCTATTTCCTTCAGTCACATCTTATGACTGAACTCAGCAGGATTCCCATATAACTCTCTTCACTTGCTTCGCTTGCAAAAAAAACTTATATTTTAATGCTATTTTAAAAGTTGTGTACTTATAATGCTATAGCGACACTGGCATCTTAGGTATTTTTGGTGCTGTAGAGCCTTCACGCAGACGACGTCGCGGCCAGCAGCTAGTTTTTAATAACGTTCACAGTCTGATCTCAGTCTCAATCTGTCAAAAATACCTCAAACTTCCCTACATTTTGGCAAGTTTTTGACATTTGTCGCCGAGATGAGACTGCGACGAGTGTACTACGTGAGCTCGACAAACGGATGTGCGATTAACGCTTATGCGACAAAACTGTACTGCGACTCACCATAGTTCGAATGCACGCTTGTGCGACACACTGAAGATCGACATCTTGCTAGTACGACATGAAGACACATTTGTATTCATAATCATATTATGTACGAGTATATATGATGACCTTGATGGCTCAGTTAGTTACAAACTCTTGGTAATGTTCCCGGATTCGATTACGGGTTATAAAACTTGCTAGCACTTTTAACGATATAATTCTTAAATTTCCTTGTGAACATTTCATGATTTTCCTCTCATTACGGAAACATTACAAATGTATCAACCCTGTTTGCAATAAACAAAACATTTTCTAATATTTTTTATTTATGTACTTAACTTAAATGATTATTTAGCAATATGCCTTACATCGAAAGCAATAAATCATAATATTGCCAAACAATACCTACATTTGTTGATGCTACTATAATTACGTATACTTCGTTTTAAATTGGTAACGTGATCGCATAATCGTGTGTCGCACAAAATTGCGATGCACGTTACTGCGAAAGACCATCTCTGCGAAGCCACTACACTTCAATGCACATTACCGCGATAGATCTTCACTGTGATACTACTTCACTTCGATGCACGTTACCGCGAAAGATTTTCACTGCGATATTACTTGACTTCGATGCACGGTAAAGGTATTTGTATTCTCATTCCCTCGCTCTTGCTTGCTATGTCGACGGAGCCCCGCTTCGCGGGGCTCCTATTTCTATATAAAGGGTTTAAAGTAACCTAACCAAACCTAAACTCGGGGTGCCCTTCGTTCGCTCTTGCATCCTACGTCACCTATTGCGTTCGTGCATCGAAGCCAACTAGTATCGCAATGAAAATCTTTCGCGGTAACGTGCATCGAAGTCAAGTAGTATTGCAGTGAAGATCTATCGCGGTAACGTGCATCGAAGTGTAGTGGCTTCGCAGATCCAGTCTTTCGCAGTAACATGCATCGCATTTTTGTAGCATCGTATTAGCATTTATCGATATTTTGTGCATCGAAATTCCGTATTCTACTGCAGTAATACTGCACCAACGTACCGTCGAATTACAGTACTGTCGCACTACCGTAGTGTCGCACTACCGTGGTGTCGAACTACTGTCGCGCAATCGTTTTTCACACCAGCGTGATGTCGATCTTCAGAGCGTCGCACAAGCGTGCATTCGAACTATGGTGAGTCGCAGTACAGTTTTGTCGCATAAGCGTTAATCGCACATCTGTTTGTTGAGTTCACGTAGTACACTCGACTGCGATTAGATTTTGAACGTTTTAAATTACGAGAATTGGCCTTCTGTTATCAATCTCAACTGAATCACTCTTAACACAGAAATAGAAGCAATACAATCAATTTATAGTCAAGACTAAGATTTGCACCACAAAACACAAAATATGCACTTATCATTACACAAATTCAAAACATTGTTTTGTTTCTGTCAATCGTTTGAATATTAATTATAAAGACTGAATGATGTTTTAAATAGCTTCTTAAGTATTTAGAGATTTGTGGTGGCCCGGTAGTAACTGCCGCGACTTACGAGTTGTTTGGTCGTGGTGTTCGAACCCAGCCAGGCGGTTTACTTTATCTCAACTATTTTATCACCACTGCTCTCAAAACGGTGAAGGAAAACTTCGTGAGAAAACCGGCATGTCCAAGAACCAAAAATTTGAAGACATGTGACATCTTCCAACCCGCATTGGGCTTGCGTGGTAGATTACAGCCCACTCTGTCTCGCAGAGAGGAGGCCTAAGTCCCAGCAGTGGGAAATTATAGGCTGATAATACTACTAAGATCCGCTAACACCACAAAACACAAAATTTGTTTATCGCTAAACGAGTTTAAAAACATCGTTAGATTTCTGTCAATCGGTTGAAGACGATATAGACAGTACGATGTTTGAAACATGTTTAGCTTTAAAAAAAGTATTTAGTGATTTGTGGCGTAAGTCGACCTAAGACTACCTCAACTATGCTTGTATATCCCTCACCGACAAACCCATCTCATTTCAAGAAACCACTCCAAGCATTGCCTCGAACGAAGCAACTAAATTCAACCCAAAGATTTTTCTTACACCTCTTTACCACAATCGGAGATGGGATGTTTTTTTTTAAACTGTCAGGAGCAATTCTAATTCAGAGCGCGCTACGAACAGGTGATGGTAGATACGAGGAACCGTTTTAGGTTCGTGTCTGTGTCGAGATCACACGATATGTGGGTGAGGGAAAATTGTAGGACCATGTTGGTTTTTAGAAGTTTAGAACGCGAGCGTGAATAATGCTTAACTTTTTAAGAGTGAAAGAAAAGAAAGGACAGTATGTTTATGAGGGATTGGTAAGGGTGGCTTTAGTGTCTTGTTTTCGGACCAAAAGTCGAAGGTGATAATAATGCTCATTAATTTGCATTAATTCACATTAGTTTAGTGGCATTGGTAGCTTGTAGAACGGATGGCCGATAGGCTCGAAAGGTTCTGGAGTAGCGGCCGCGTACCGAAAGACGTAGCGTTGGAAGGCCACCCACAAGAGCCACAAGGTGGACCGATGCCCTTGTGAAGGCTGCAGGATTCCGCTGGATGCGGGAAACTCAGAACCGGTTGAAGTGGCGGTGCTTGGGGTAGGCCTATATCTAGCAGGGACGTCTTTCGGCTGAAATGGTGATGATGAATTTGTTTTTTCACCTTTTTTGCGTCATGTTTGCCGCAAATAAATTTATTTTACATTTTGTTTTTCTTTATGATGATGCTGCTACATTACATTGTTTAGATTTGTCATCATCATTAATAATTCCATCATTTGTGACTTAAGACACTGCAGTATCCTTAAACCACGCTGCTAGTCTCTGGTTTATAATTATCTATATCATCGGTCTTAGGAATATGTTAGTTTCTCTCTCATCACTAAACAACTCAAAAATATATTTATACAATACAATTCAACCGTCCTCATAACTTTAAAAAGCCACATTTCGCTTAGCAAAACTAAATAACAGAACAAAACTCACACTACCCTCTGTTCGAGGTTAATTAAAATTAGTTAGTTAACTCGAGACTAAAACATGCCTCACTGAATACACGGCGGGCTAAACACGTGGAATTGAAGTAACCACTTGCCGAAGATATAATGAAAATAGCTTTACAAGTGTTGTTACAAACATTGTTGGGTGTTGGTGTAAGTTAGAAGAAGTTAGATAAAATGCAGGTATTAGTAAGTTATGACGACACCGGTCTTGCAGTGGCGCCCTCATCGTTTGTTTGAATTGAATTATTTCTTTTATTTTAGAATGAAAATACATAAAATAAACATGTTACGTTGTGCTCCACAAGATTACACGTTATTATTATTACAAACGGTAGTTAAGTTTAGTTTTATATATAGCGTTATAGGGATTATAACAAAACTTAAAAATGTAAAAGTAACAGCCAGTCTTCTTAACACTTTGCTGTAAGCACACGTGGAACTGGACGCTTAGAATAGATGACATATAACCTCACACATGGTATCCCCGAAGAATAAGCAGAGGTGTACATGTACAGACGCCAGCACATCAAGCTACCCGAAACTCAAATTTTCCTAATCAACTTTGAACCTAATGCTTTAAAGACAAAGTTCAAAATCTATTACATAAATTTGACAGATTGTAGTAGCTTGATGTGCTGGCGTTTGTACATATAGTCCCCCCACATTTTGCCAGTTATGTATATTCATTTAATAAAATGCAATGTTTTTTATAAGTGTATAGGTATCTATTATATATGGTCCTGGGTCGCTGTCAATACTTCATCCGAAGCTAGCCATTCAATTCTGTCACCTGACATTTCACCCCCCGTTTTCATAGCCAAATTAAACTCCAAAACTAACCGCCCACATCTCATAACACAAATCGTGGTCCAGTCCAGTACCCCGGGGTACACGACCGTCCCAGCGTATAATTCGATTCAGATAGATGTTACAAAGACTCCGCTAACTTAGCTACGGGTCGCAAAGGCTCTCTAACTAGTTTACCATTATACTGGAAGTGAAAAATGAATAGATAAGTTTTGCTGGAGCAGAAAGTGTGGATTTAGGTTTTGCAACTTCTCTTTTGTGTAATTTTTAGTTTGTCGGTTGTCTGCACTGGATGAAGGGTGTGATTTGTGGGTTCTTTTGTGCTGGGCTGCATCAGCACCTATGGCTTTGAGGACATTATTCACTGGTATTAATGTTCTGTTTGCATTTCGTTTTTTTTTGCGAGATCATGACAGTATTTTTAGGTGTGCTGTTTTTATTCATTCCTGTCTTAAGGTATGATATCTCTTTATCATCTGTTTTTTCGGTCCAGAGTTTTATTTACATACTCTTCAAGCTCAGAGGGGCCATTCCGGTAATTTTAAGAACATTCACAATCTAATTTGTCAAGAAATACTCTCACTTCTTCTCCACAGTAGCCGAAAACAATAGGTTTACAAAAAGGGACCCCACCAAGTTAAAAAACCAATTTTGTAATAGTACTCTCCACTACAGAAACAGCTACCTTATGGCCATTAAAATATATAACCATATTCCAAAAGCGATAAGAGAGCTACCATTTAATTTTTATAAAAAAAATCTAAAAAATTGGCTACTCGAAAATATTTTTTACAGTTTAAAAGATTTTTTTGATTATAAGGGTAAATAATACATATATATATATATATATATTTTTATGTAATGAGATAAGTAGGTAGATTTATTTAGTTGTATAATAGAAATGTTATTGCTGTATTTTTATTTGTTATTGTTTATTAGAGTATAAAATAAGTGTTTAGTATAAGTGTTTTGTACCTATTGTTTATTAGAGTTTAAGTAGTACACAATTTAGGTTTTATACCTACCCACGTACACATTAGGTTCACATTGTGCATTGTAAATATTCGTATGCCGCTTTTAGCGGCGGATGTGTTGAACTTATCCATTTATACCAACCAACTTTGTACCTACCATATCCTACGAATAAATGTCTTTGTCTTTGTCTTTGTCTTAATCTCGTTCACAATCTGTCAAAATTTGTATAGTGTTTACTGCATTTTCGTCATTTGATTGTCGCCGAGATGAGATTGAGACTAGATCTTGGACGTTTTTAAATACGGTCTTCTGATGGTGGAACTTTCTGTTGTTTTAAACAAGTTCATCCAAATTGAATAGCGTAAGTATGCTTAGATGGTTTGATCATGTTGAGAGGAATGAAAGGCAACTAACAAAAGGCAAATATGAGTGAAAACGCCAGGCGGGGTCTTCTCAGAAACACAAGCCTCAAAGGTTTAATATTTTTCATATTTTCAGTCTATCCAAAACCGATAAAATTTCAAACAAAATTGATTGGATTCGCGAGCTCTTTTACCGACCTAACTCTATTCCACTCAAATGGATCTCGGTTGATTGATGAACTCCAAACTAACTTAGTTAGGGTCGCCAAAGTCAGTAACCGGGTTATCATTACCCGTAATAGACTATATGTGTCAATACTCGACAGGCATTGGTTAGTAACAACCCTATTGATTTTGGTAATAGTATTGGTAGGTTGATTTCTGTTGTAGACATATCTAATGTGGAGTGATTGCAGGGCAAAGGTCTCTTTTCATTCAGAAAAGGCACGAGCACTGATCAAGACGGTTTGGTGATTTCAGACTTATCTATAATAATAAGTACAGCATATTAATTTAGTAAAAAGCTGTTATTTTGACATTACAAACATACACTTCAATTTTATTTATTTCTCTATACAGGCTGGGGATATAATGGATCAAACGAAACAGGGCGATAGTTGGAGTTACTTGTAGTAAAAAAAATAAAAATTAAATTAAAATAAAAGTATCATCACTACAAAAGTGCTTTTATGACAGTAGGTCATAAAAGCACTATGGGATTTATCAGTATTGGCACTTTTTTAACTTTAGAACCTTACTGTAAACACTCAAATTGTCATAACTTTTAAGGAGATCAATTTAGGACTCTGCGACAAAGATATTTTTTATTGCAAACAACCCCAACTATCGCCTTGTTTCATTTGATCCACGATTGTTGCCTACTCTGTATAGAGAAATAAATAAAAGTGAAGTGTCTGTTTTTAATGTCAAAATAACAGCTTTTTAATAAATGAATATGAAAGTATATACGGCCCTCATTATAACAAAAAAACTTAAAAAGAAATTGTCTGTCGTCTATTTGATCCAGCTAATCTCCGAAATTTTCCGAGATTTTCACCGGCAGATAGCTGCCCTCATGAGCAAGTCACCAGATTCTCAAGAACCAGATTCGCAATCGTAACTTTTATTTTGGGGGACTTTCATGGGGATTGCCCACAGAAGTGAAAACTTAAAACTATGAAATAACAGTGGTTTCTCTTAAATAGTAAAAGGAATTGTAGTAACAAAAATTTAAATTTCATAATTTTTAAATTAAACTGATTCATTAGATATACATTAATTTAAATATGTTTGCTTTCACTACTCGGCAAGCGCCAGCGCAGCTCTACAGATATATTATACTGTTAACACTAGCATGTCGCAGACGCAAACCCATAAGGTTTTTCCCTGCTAAAAATCACTACTAAAATTGAATTAAACATTAAACAACAATAAGTACCTATTCACTCATACGTGCACCAACTTAATCCATGTCCACATTAAACCTACTTCGAAACATATCTACATTGCGAACTTATGCAGTTAAATCGTAACTTCGGTCGCAGACAGCCGTCTTAACTCAGCGAGTGCCGCATACTGCAGATAAAACTTCTCTTTAAACTTTTATACACGATACTCTTTATTTTTTTCACCTGCCATCCGGATAATCCCGGGATTTTGAACCGGAACTGAAAGGAATGGAAAGGTGGAGTTAAATGTTTTTTGTAAGATATGTGTGTTTATTTGAGGAATTAATTAATTTAAAATTTTTGATTGTTAATCACTTGTTTGTTTATTAAATTACCATTGCATTTGGTAGGAAATAAGTGGGTTTTAGTTTAAGCTAGCAATTTTGAGATTGGAAAACAAATGCAAGCGGTTTTAGATAATATAAATTAAAAGAAACAAAATCATACCGGTATTATCTGATAAGAACTTTGTTCCTAAAATAAACGAATATTGTAAAAATAAAAAAAAATTAACAATAGAAAAAAACATTTAAAACAGTTTTTAATAAGTACATTTTATTTTTCCAGGCACTGAAAGCTTTAAATTATAATATTATGCCAGATGCTGATATTAAAATCTATACATAAGTAGTAGTACATCTATTAAATAATCTTTCAAACAACAACAAACAGATTTTTATTGCCATCATATTAACCCTATTACTACTTGTCTACGGTATTATTGACCCCAACACCATTTAATTCAACTAACCACAAAAATATGCCATTCAAAAACCATCCTTACGTCTTTGAAATAAAATATATAATTGTAGTAATATATGGAATCAATGGGACATCTGGCATATGTGAAGAATGAAAGATATTAATTATTATTCACTGTTGAAGCGGTAAGTTTAATGATTGAGATTAACATAAGAGCTACACGTTTTGTAGATAATTATTCATTCATGTAACTACATATTACAATCTGTTAAATTAATAGATTTTGTATGTTTAACAACGCGTGTTGACTATTTTGTAGCTTGTAATAGATTTGACGGCACGGCTAATAAAACACAGTCATTTATTCCTTTTTTGTATCCCCAGCGAATAAGAATTCTCTTTACAAAAAAAAAATCTCGAAATAAAACATTGTTTTCTTAACTTCGTTATCCTTATGAAATATAACACCCTCTACCAATCCTCAGATGACCACTTAAAGCCGAAAATTACTTTTGTTTACTTAACGCTAAGTCACTGAATTATGTAAGTTAGCACTTGGAAATCCAATGCATTAATAATATCAAAATCCACAAAAACTCATTAAAAATAACACTTGAAAGTTATAATCGTTCAAACTCGACCGCGGGCCTATTGGACCCGGGAAGTTTAAATTAAACTTGTCACCCTGCACGGCGAGTGAGGGTTACTCGGGACTTTTTTGCGAACAAATCGAGGAGGGAAGCTTCCGTGGTCCTGTAGGTTAGATTTAATTTGAAATTGGTTTTGAAATGGTTGCGGTTTTTACGTGGCAGAGGTAGGTACTTAATCGATTTTGAAATAGCTCTAGCTGTTTACGCGAACCATTTTCAATATAAAGTTATTCAAAACTGTTTTTGAAGGACTTTATTTTAACCAGCCTGTTAATCTCGCGCTGGTCAAAAAGATTTCCCATCCCTATAAAGGTAGTTTTAAACTACCTTCTCCTGTTACACCTCCAAGTTCAGAAGTGGACTGCAATTAGCTGAGTTGATTGAAATCGAATGGCACTAAAATTAAACAACATTTTAATCTAACGTTTTCTGAATAATCTTTGTGTAACAATCATTTAGCTACGCACTAACATTTCTGCCATCTCTTTACTTTGTAATTCCAAAGCATAAGCTCTTGTTTAATCAATCCCAACTATGTTGGGGTCAGCTTCCAGTCTAACTGGATGCACCTGCGTACCAGAATTTTACATGGAGCGACTGCTTATTTGACCTTCACAACCCAGTTACTGGGTAAGACGATACCCCTTGTTAAGACATGTAGTCAGACTTTTGGCTTTCTGACTACCAGTAACGACTTCCAAAGATCTGCATATGACAACCGGGACCAACGGTTTAACGTACTTTCCGAGGATCAGAGGGGTCTCGATGTGTGATAGACGGTCACACATCCAAAACCGACAGCGGTTAGCGTAGCTTGACCGTCGATCGTCCCGTGCGTATTATTTATTTATTTATTTAATACTTCAAGCACATAAATGTACAGAGGCGGACTTAATGCCATAGGCATTTTCTACCAGCCAACCTTTGCGTGATGCAGAGACCAACAGTGGTAGGTGCAATTATGAAAATTGAGGAATAAATATTTTTAATATAAAGATACGCATAAACCCATTAGATCTATGAATATGATATATACCTTATTACGTATATATATAAGCACAAATAAATATACATAAATACATGAATATACTTACTAAAAATTAATAAATAAGACAAACAATGAGAAAATATTACCGTTGTGATGATACTGCCAGCTTCTTGCGAATGTGCTCACGAACTTTAACTTTGAAGGATAATCGGTTGGTTGCCATCCTGATTTATTTAGCCGCGAGCCACCTTTCTACTTTGTATTCCCAAGACTTAAACCAAATTATGCATTTTAAAAATTATTGCGAATAATGACAAGACACATCCTCAGAGTTAAAATCATCCCGCGGTACCCAATTTTTTTTCGCGAATCTTGAACGTTCGCGTCCCCTGATGCATACCCAAGTAGGGGTTGCCTCGCCAGTAATTCGTTTTTAAAACGCCGATGGGTCCTCTGAAATAAGATTTTAATTGTAACGGGAAAATCGTGGTTTGATTGATGTACTCTGAACTTTTTAACTTGGCTCGTAGAGTTTAACAGGAACTAAAATGTTTGGTGTCATTTTAATAAAGATTGCTGGTGATGGGAGTAAACAAGGGGTATCGTATTACCCAGTAACTGGGTTGTGGAGGTCAGATAGGCAGTCGCTCCATGTAAAATACTGGAACTAAGCTGCATCCGATTAGACTGGAAGCCGACCTGAACATAGTTGGGAAAAGGTTAGGGAGATGATGGGGGTAAGGGAGTAAACAATGTTCGTAGCTTGTTTCTTTGGGTATTCTGTCTGGATTTCTGAAGAGAATACCTAAGTAACTCTTGCACAAGTGAGGTTTGGTAAAGCGATAGCATGGGAGTACGGAAATTCGGCAGGAACATCTACCTATCTGCTTAAAATAAACTACGATCACCAATACTTCTGTTAAGCGTGTTAAGCGACCAATTGTCATTGAGAGCCTCGCAAAGCACGTTAAGCCGTTGGTCCCGGCTGTCCTTCGTAGATCTTTAATAGTCGTCCCGGGTAGTCAGAAGCCCGCAAGTCTAACAACCAGTCTCACCAAGGGGTATCGTATTACCCGGTCACTGGGTTGTGGAGGTCAGATAGGCAGTCGCTCCATGTAAAATACTGGTATTCAGCTGCATCCGGTTAGACTAGAATCCGAATCTGATATAATTACTTGGGAAGAGACTAGGCTGATGATGTTAGTGGGAGGTAGATATTAGAGAACAAAAATTGGAGCGTGCTTGAATACGTCACCCAAACATACGTCCTCCCCACCTAAGCCTGATTTACATTTTATAGGTTGAAGCAACAATAAAAGATGCAAGTCATTCGTTACTTTATTTATTTGTATGCCACAGGCAAGAAACTTGCTTCGTGTAAATGGGGCTTTAGTGAAGCACTTAGTGATTAAATTAACTTATATCTCAGAAGAACTTTATAAAGCGCTCTCTCTTTTCAAAATCCACTCATTGACTGACAGTGTAAGCAACAAAACAACCACAGTAAACCGCGGCTTAATCCAAAACCATCAAATGTACAACTACCCTACCCCCATAGTAAATGAACAAATCAAATCTAAATCAAATTCGGATCTCGTTGGGCCAATTAGAACCGAATCGGCGCCGACACGTTGATCGATTGATTTACGTAACCAGCCTAATTAGGACTCTGGTACTGATTAATTGAAATGAACTTCGTACTTGTAAAAGGCTCAAGATAAAATGGTTATTGTAATAGATTTGATTAATATTTGAAATGGTGGTAATTTGCCGCTAATTGTCACGTGTGAATGCGTGACGGAATATTCGTGATTTGGTAACTGGGTTTAGGAGCTTTAGATGGACTATTGTTTACTTTAATATCGTTTTTGGCTAACGCTTCGTCCATCATCCATGATAATTTCAATAGAGCAATGTAATGTGTGTTTTATTTGTGCAGAATAAATATTTTTTCTTTCTTTCTTTAGAGCTAAATCATCATCATCTGCCTATTCCCTATGTTGAGGTTGGTTTCCAGTCTAGTATAGAGATAAATAACTTCCTATTATCTTGTCTATCCCAAATGCCCTATTCATTTTTGTTTTGTTCATCTCTTTTATTGGTTATCTGAGAGATATAAAGATACATAAACCAAAGTTTCAAAGGTCTTTGTGTGATGGAATTATTCCCCTTATAAATGGTACAAGGACTTTTGGCGCGTGTCCAAAATCCGAACTAATGCTGCCATCTTGTTTTTTTTTTAATACAATTTTTAAATGCCAAGAACGACCTTCTGTCAATGGCATTCAGGCCCCAAAAATAACTTGTAGCATTCGGTGATTACCGCTTTGGCGTCTTTTGAGTCTTCTCGACTTTTGAGTTTTCTAGAATTCATTCCTTTTACTTCGAGTACGTGATTCACCCTTTGAACCTGTCAGAGACATTACAGGTACCCGTTGATGATATTACAATTACATTGTTAACTGCAAATATGAACCTTAAGGAAAATTAATTATTAACCCTCAAAGGTTAACAACACAGAACAATGGGAATCACAGCCCATCCAAATATTGACCTCATTATCACCCTTAAACCGAGTGATGAAGCAATAACGAACCCCATAGAAACACTTATTTTAATTATACTAATAACTATAATTATTTCGAGATAAGTATCAACAATTAGTATAGTGTTAATTAAAAACTTTTATTGTTGTATCTTTTGATCGGGATCTTTTATCTTGTTGTTTCATCTGGGGTGAAATGTGAAAGGTGGTGATGACGCTAAGCTTATCTTTGAGAGGTACAGACACCAGCACTTCAAGCTACTACAATCTGTCAAAAACTTTATCGCTAAAGCATAAGGTTCAAAGTTGATTGGGAAAATTTGACAGTTTCGGGTAGCTTGATGTGCTGGCGTCTGTACTTATGCGTTTAGTTTCACCCCCCAGAAGAAAAGCGCATTGTAATCATTATTAGTTTAATTAATAGAAAGATACAATACCTACTGATGTAAATTATAAAAAAAAACTGTATTTACAAGTCTTAATTTCAGTGAGTTTATTGGTTTTGCTTGAAAAAACTCAATGGTAGGTTGTATGAATTAGATATGGAGTTACGGATTTCATCATATCGAAATCAACATGACGATAGTTCTTTTTTACTATTCGCGAATGTGTTGTTAGACGCTAAAGCTCCTTTAACGAGTAATTTACCTTACTTTTATCATGAAGTCATCATCCTAGCCTTTCCCCAACTATGTTGGGGTCAGCTTCCAGTCTAACAAGGTGCAGCTGAATTGGCATTCAGCTGCATCTGGTTAGACAAGAAACTGGAAAATACTGTTTATTTATTTATTTATTTAAACTTTTCGCACAAAAAGGTACAAAGGCGGACTTAATGCCTTAGGCATTCTCTACCAGTCAACCAAGGGTGGTGAAGAGATTAGATGGCAGGTGCTTCAGTTGAGAGGAACAATGAGAAAAACAAACCTGTTAAAACTAGGTACACAAATACATAAATAGGTTATATACACATACATATTATAATATATATATATATATATAATTATATACTAATGATATATATATAAATACCTATATATATACATACAAATTGGAGAGACAGATGTTGAGATGACTCATCACTACTTGTGTTGAAAATAACTCTGCAATTTCCGCTTAAATGCATACCGACTGGTGGCCGTCCTGATATCTAGAGGAAGCGCATTCCAAAGAAGAATGGACTGAATATGAAAGGAAGAATGAACAAAGTCAGAAGTATGAGAAGGACAGAGTACTAGAAGATTGTTAGAAGAACGCAAATTCTTAGCGTGAGAAGAACATAGAGATATTGGAAGTGAGACACGAGCTATGAAGGAGGAGTGGGAGAGTTGAGAAGGGAGAAAAGCGTCGTCAAAGCGCGCAAACTTCTTCTTTGGCGAATGGACATCCATTTGAGCTCTGATCTATAGCTCGACACATGGTCATATTTCCTGAGGTTGAATATGAACCGGATACCATTGTTGAGCAATCTATCGAGCTTATCCAGCAGAACCGCATTCAAGTCAAAGTAGCACACGTCACCATAGTCGATTATAGGGAAAATCAAAGTCTGCACAAGCATGGTTTTCGTCTTAGCGGGCAGAAAGTTTCTCAGATGATACAGGGATCGGAGAGTACCGTTGACCCTTTGACTAACACTAGAGACCTGGCGTTGCCAGCTAAGTGTAGAGTCAAGATGCAAACCGAGATCTTTCACTGGTACTGTTGTGTTTTACATACATAGAGCGACTACCTATCTGACCTCCACAACCCAATTACGGGGTAATAATATGATACCTCTTAGTTGGCTGAATTTCGGGCTTCTACCGACTCGTAACGTCTGTAAAGGATCCAAGAATGATAACCGGTACCAACGGCTTAACGTGCTTTCTGAGCACGGAGGGTATGTAGGTTGCTCATCCACGGACCGAAAGCGGCAAATGTAGCTTAACCTGATTATTACTTAGCCATGAGCCCCACTTTTAATCATGAAGTGACGCATAAAAAGATCCATGGAATTCTCTTACTAACAAAAGGGCTGTCTAACGAACATTCTAGCAACAGTTGAATTACCATTCACTAAAAACAACAATCATTAATTTCGCCACAAGGGTGAAATTTCACTATTAAGAGGGGGTGATACGCTATCCCTCTACCCTCTTATCTATCCCTTCATCTTGTTCCGATCCCCACAAAATGATATCGTGTTATTTCAGTTAATAACTTATTTCCCTTGTACTTACTTACCCCTCAAAACCCTTATCGCGTTTCGGCGATCGCATTCGCCCCTAAATAAATTATTTGAATTATTTTTTTATTGTTAGTTTATTGATCGAGATAAGACATGGATTGACAGTTTTTATTAGCGACAATTGTTTGATAATGCTGGGGAAATTGGTAATCGTTGTTGTAATTTGTTTTATTGATTTGTCAATCGTTTTTAAGTCGTAGCTTTTGACATTTTGTGGCAATGTTTTTAACGGGAATGCTGAAATTCTGGTCTGCTTTGGTCTTCAATTCTCAACCTCTGTTGTAATTTACTACAACTAAGAAAAGAGTCCCAAACTGAAATGAATTAGGTCATGGGACAGCTATTCTCAAACTCAAGATTTTAAATCCTACACCAAAACAAATAAATCAAGGAATTCGTTTAGAGTACGTATATTTTGTGTAATGCTAAATTAATTATCCTGACACACTTTCACAGCAGCTCTCTAAGTGGGTTATATTAAACACTCATTCGAAACTACAGAAAACATTAAAAAAACTAAAAAGAATGGCGTCACATTACACCAACTATTTCTGTGACTTTAATTAACGACATACACTTAAACGAAACAAGATAACTAATTTGAATATTAAATTAATATATCACACCTTCCTCATACTAAATTACAAACGGGCACATTTTTATTGATTTCATTTGTCATTCGTATTTATCCAATTAAACGTAAAAGCCTGACCCACCCACATTAGGAAATCGGTAAAAATAATTCAATTTAAACTTATTACATTAATCTACGCCTACGATTTAAATCGTGCAATCAAATTAAAAATGGTGTGAATGCGCTTTCAATTACAAGAGTGCATCCATTTTGTGACTAACTGCTTTGTGATTGGTCGAAATTGTTTTTTGATGTTGCCGCCGGGCAGTATAATGTGTCTCTGTCTGTAACGGAAATCTGTAAGTGTTTTTTTCAGTCGTCGGAAGTTCCTGTAAAGTGTTCCGTAATAATGTTTGACGTCGATGAGCTTCGCTGTTTCCTGTCGATTAATTTTAAATGGATTTTAATGGACAATGGAACGTGAACTCTTAATGGTTGCTAAAGAAGTATCTTTAACTTGCTTTACGTGACGCATGCCCCATTCAATAATACTTACAGAAAAAAAATTTCGACCTTATTTCGGAATATTCAGCTAGTAAGCTAGGTGAATCACTCGCGTATTCGCCCGCGTGAAGGTGGGAAATTATCTCACGGTAACTTTCTACCGGAATAAAAAGTATCCTGTATCTGTTCGACTGAAAGAGAGTATAGTAGGTTAAATACAAATTCCCCTTTGACTTAAATCTTGGATTAGATTCCGATACCATTACATGGAATCGAATATATTTATTTATCGAATCTCTTTTTAAGTGTCTAGAAAAATTATGCATTTAGGGCACTCTAGAGGCCCTAGCTATTTGTTACGAGCTCAGGCCTCGTTGACACGCCTAGAAAACTAAGCCGTGACGACGGAGACGCGTTCCACTTCGAAACCAGTGGCTGGAGACGTCAAACACAAAGAAATCTGGGACAATGTACAGATGTAGGTTAGGCTGAATGGATTATCTTACTTGCTGTTGTGTCCTCGACTTGTAACATCAAGCTTGAATTCCCTGGAGGGGTGTGTGGAGACGTATTCGACTGTTGTTAGTGGTTTAGACCGTGCATATGCATAATTAGCCTGTAGGTACTGTTCCCACAGCTGGGACTCAGGTCTCCTCTCTGTGAAAAGAAGTGGGCTGTAATCCACCGCGCGGGCCTAGTGCGGGATGTCACGTCTTCGAATTTTTGTTTCTGAAACGTTTAATTTCTTTTGACTGTACTTACCTGTCAAAAAGAGTAACCTAGACAATGTGAATAAGACACGAGTTTAGAATAGAAGAAGAACTAGCGGGGGTATCCATGGGGGGGTATCCATGTGAAGGGGGCTCAGGGGATCAGCCCGGAATAAATCGCCGATTTCCGTTCGATGTTTTCCTTCGCCGTTTTGAGAGCAGTGGTGATGAAATAACTTGTCCTGCGTTTGAACCTACGACCTTCGACTCGTAAGTCACGGCTGTTTCTACTGGGCCACAACTGATCTCGTTTAGGCTGTGCGTTGTTTTTCAATCACTAGGAGCTGCATGAGTTGAAGGATAGCATCCTCTAGTATACTATCCTTAAATATGACTAGTATAGACTTCTCTCCTTCCAGCTAGTATGAGCTGGTAGCTGGTTGGTCTCCTGGATTGGAAAACCAAACAGTGTAGTTTTTTGACGCGCTGGGGTGTGCTCTGTTGGATTCTCAATGCACGGTTCAACACTGAGAGTTGAAAATCCAGTGCACGAAAACTCCCGCCGCGATATTTTACGTCTCTGCGGACTTCGGCGTACCTACATTTTCCGCTGACCTGAAAATTAATACAAATAAGAGGTAAAGATACTGATATCAGATAGCTACATATACAAAAAGGCTTAAGAGCTAGCAGTAAGGTCTCGATTGCCCTCCAGCGAATATACCTAAAAGCCGTTTCGATTGAGCTTTTAATACATAATTCAGAGTGCACACTTTGTGTTCTTGATGTCGCTCACAGTTTATAGTCTGGAGAGTGTCTACGATGTGATTTGCATCGAAAGAGATCCCAGTTGGACTGCTGCCACCACTAGACTAACGAATGGTCTAGTGGTCGCAAGCGTTACTGCTAGGCATGAGGTCTTGCGTTCGATTCTCAGGTCGGGCAATGTTATTGGGTTTTTATGTGGAATTTCTCAGTAGCAACCCAGAATCAAGATTTGTGCTCGCTAGATGGCAATAGGCTCGCCCACTATCAAATGGGTTAAGTTCCGAAACCTAACTTTTCCGAGTCGGGGAGGCCCACAAGTACCGAGCTCGCTTCGCTCGCTCTTGCTTAGTCAATATGTAAAACGTTTTTATTCCAAATGTTGTGTTATGTGCTAAAATTACAAAAAAAATGTATTGCTTGTCTAATAAAATGTTATTAAAAAAATATTATCGGTGAATTATTATTAATTATTTGGCAAACTTGTTATTGTATCATGATGAAATGACAAATCATGTTTTTGCCAATCTTTGCTTGTCAAGTAAAAATTTGTAAATAAATTTTTGGTGGATTGACAGGACACCGAGTTTAACATAAATTGGCGAAATGTGGGTTTACTGTAGGCGCATTTTTACCTAAACCTTCGGCTTTTCCGACCTGGTAATCGAAGGCAGGACCTCATGCTCAGCAATACCGACCACTCGACCAACGAGGCAGTCTAAGTTCCTTTCCACATTTAACTTAATTTTAAACCCACTCAAGTATAGTTAACTATTAATTACCTTTGCAAACTTTCTCAACCGTATGTAACTACTTCAAGGGCGGGTGAAATTACCACTTTCTCTTTGATATTGTTATTCATTTTCTAACGTCAAATACAAAAGGCATGAACATCAACTAACACAACCATTTTACTTCGCTGCGTTGCAGTCTAAAGTAGTTTGTTTTATCTACCTAATGTTTTCTGACTAATTAATTATTTTCTGTACGAGTTTTCTGAAGTGGATTAAACAGGGCGAAATTGAAAACTTGCGCCAGATCGAAATAGGGGATGCAGTAGTACGCTAGGCCGCACGTCAGTGGTAACAAAACTATTATAAGCTGGCCTCGCATTTTAATAAAACTCCGTACTACGCTGGACTGCGAAACAGTAACCCACCGCCACTGGTATCGGGAACAAGGTCCAAGCTAAAGGAACCTCAGAAGTACCGCTTTCTGAATCAAGCCCTAAATCCAGCTCCCCAACGAGAATCTCCTCAGGTGTTAGTCGAGAATTTTGGCTATTAAGCTATTCCTATTGACGCATACATGTGAGTCGCAGCGTGATGCTGAGTGATGGCCATTTTCCGCGGATGAGATGCATTTTTTTCCCATTTGTTTTATTTTTCCATTTTTAATTTTACTTTTAATGTTCTTTCTTTATTGCTTTAATTGTATTAAACGGTTTTGTATTCTTTTTTTCATGTTTGTATCATCAGTCTATTAACGCGCTCCCTCACCGGGAGCATTGCCTGTAATATAACCATTACCTACCCGCGACCTAGTAGCCGTGGTACCTCTGATCTGTTTAATTATATGTAATAACGTAATCTACTGGTTTCAATTATCTCTAGTCTAGTTGATGACCTGCAGATCCCTAGCCATTACAGTGGAATCTTGGAAAGTTGCATTTCAGACAAATGGCTCCGCCTTAAGTCACTCACCAAGCTATTATAATTATACGCATAGGAAACCTCCTGATATCATTAGCAATAAGGTCCAAGTTAACAATCCAACACGTTCCCTCCAAGAAAGCACTTAACTCCACCTTCTCAAATACTCGGATTATTTACTCACAATTATGTTCAAACATCTCAGCTCGCGTCATATTTTAAGTGCTGGCAACTTGGCAGCGAAACGCCGTTAAAAACCCCAGCTAGGCTGGCAACCCCAGGCATAAAGAGCCGATTGCCACGTGAAAACGTATGGCAATATCAAGTTGAATATTTTATAATGTGCTTTTTACACTCGAGGACAGATTTAACGACACACTTTAACAGTATCGGAATAATTCAATTCGATAAAACTTTTTGAGCGTATTTTGTTTTGTGTTGCGTATTTATTTTCGATGGTCGTGTGAATTTTTGTGTCCAGTTTATACTTTTTGGTGTATTTTTTTTTTTGGTTGCAATTAACTGAAAAAGCAGCTGCGATGATTACGTTTTAGCTTTTTATTAAAGTAAACTTTGTTGTTTTGGGTTAATGTTTTAAGTACCTAAGTAATTTCGATGTTATTTTTACAAATCTAATGTTCATTCTAAGACAAACTCTTGACGAGCAAAAACTCTTGACATAACGAAACATTTTCTTGGCTTACCCCGACCTTAGCATATTTTTAGGCAACATAATCCTCACCACTTCTAAAAACATTACTTCGAAAAAGATTCCAGTCCATTTTATTACAGCTACAAAACCCAGCTTAGAACATTCATAACATCCTCAAACACGCCAATATCAACCCAGAAACATGTTTACACGTTACTTCGGCCGCAAGTGTACCCACTTTACGACCCGGGGCGCTACATAGCGATAAGTCGTCTCGATGACGTGTGAGCTTTGGTAACCGATTACCCGATAACTCGATATCGATACCGAGTTTACATGTTTTTATTCGCATAATATAACAGTGTTTTACCGATCTTATCTAAACTGTCAATGCGGGAAAATGGTAATGTTTTTGAATCGAGTTAGCAGCTATTATGTATCGATTTAAGACAGGTTTGGATGGGAATCGAATAGTTAATTGAGAGTTTGTGTTATCGGTATTTGGTAATGTTCGTGACCGCTGGTTTTTGGGTTTATCTCGGTAACTGTTTGATTAACAGTTCGTAAATTAGGTTAAATTATTTTGGGATTTTTTTAAGTCAGTTTTGAAAAAATATGGTAGGTTCATGTATCTACAGTTGATTCAAAAATCCTTTACGTTGTAGCGGCATCTACACCGCCACATGCGAACTACGCAACATACTGACGTCACGCAAAATCCTGCATCGCTCAAGCAGAGTTTACCACGCAACTAGCATATACATATACAACATCCCGACATCAATAGTCGGTCAGTCGCCCACCAGACACGACAACCGTCTGGTTGGAGGATCCTCCCTTTTCTATGGAGGTTGAGTGAACTTTAAACCCTGTTTCTATGCCTCTGTAACGTAGGTACTTATGTTAAAAATATATATATTATGAGTTTTTCATAGTAAAAACGATCGATTCGAAGATTGAACTCATCTTCATCTGTAGTAGTTAAAATGTATTAAATAAAATAGAAAGTATCGAATTTACGACTTCAAAATATTGTAAGCAGTAAGCACTAGATGCAAAACTTTTTTATTCGTACAAAGTTGAGAAAATTGTTCATAAAAGTGATGCGTTTCGTAGATGCTCCATACAAAGTTGTTTTTAAATACTTGTGCGAGCACTTTGCGAAAAAATGCATTTGATAAGTTTAGATGGAACAAAACTTATCTTGCTAAGTTCTTGATATGTTTTTACTTGTGTATGCCCGCGTGGATGTCGGACAGTTAGTCCATGTCCTTCTCCAGGATGCCATCTCTCTTGTTGCTATTTTTTTTTTTTTTATAGAAATCCATTCAGTGGTTTACGCGTGAAAAGGTAGCCAGTGAAAGTGTCGTCAAACTTGATCCAGCAGTTTTGGAGATTAGCCGGAACAGACAGACAAAAATGTTAATAATTGATTTTGAGATTGTTATAAGTAAATACCGTATTTAAAAGATATAAAAGAAAACCTAAAATATTTCATACGGAGAGGCGACAAAACCTGTAATTCCTAAGTAGCGAGTAAAATGTATTCAACATAAAAGTCAGAATGCCGATATACTTAAATATAAGGCCCTTACCACACGGCATATTTTAAACGCGCAGACGACGCGCGTTTGTTGCGGTACAGACGCGATACGCACGCGAGTCAGACGCAGCCTGTAGACTTTCTGTAGGACAAGAGCGCACCGTCGACGCACGTTTCCAAAACGCGCGTTTTCTGCGCGTTTAAAATACGCCGTGTGCTAGGGGCCTAAGTTGAACCAACATAATTATAGTACCGTTTAAAATAATAATATAAAATGTATCTGTATTTTATTACAACCAACAGAAGAGCTGTTGAATTTAACGACAGGTTTTTAAATTCATTACGTGCATATTCTCTACTTTTTCTTATTGAGTTGTTTATGATATACTTAACTAGCTTTTGCCCGCGACTTCGTCTGCGTAAAATTACTTGTTCCCCCGTCCCACCCCGTCGCATCGCATCGCATCGACCGCCCCCGCTATTATCTACTTTGTTTTTGCTTAGCGTACTTTCTGACTTTTTTTTCTTTTCGCTCGGCTCCTAAAGGTATATATGTATACATAGCAAGATGATAAATAGCCTATAGCCTTCCTTAAAAATTTTGTGCAACTTATCAAAGGCAAAAAGTAATTGCAGCGACTTACGAGTTGAAGGTCGAAGGTTCGATCCCCCAGACAGGCGCTTTAGGATAGAATAGAAAACTTTTATTTCAGACATCCATTTCAGAGTCCATAGGGTTAGTACAAAATCAAAAGTCATTTATTCAAATTAGGCTGAGAATCAGCACTTTTCGAATGTCAAAATTACAAAAGACACTCCCCCAAAACGCCCGCCCTTCACCACTTCCTAGTGCTTTCGCTGGGGAGAAGAAGTGGCGTAACAAACTCCCCAGCAGCACAGCTGTCTGTTCAGTTAGAAAATACTTGATTGTATACAATACTAGGTTATGTAAATTAATTAACATTACAAGACACAGAACATTAAATTAAATGATTTGCCAATGTCATCTAGCCACGTCAATATACCAACAAATACAATAAAAACTATACGTACTCAAGCAAAAACAATAAATAAAAACTTACTAAGTACCTAAATAAAAGCCTCCAGGCGTAAAGGGTTACCGCTACCCCGGAACACAAAGGGCTAAGGAAGGAACACGGGTGGGTTTTAGTCAGTAAGAGTCTGACACTCCCTTCTGCTCCACCCAGAGCGGGAGGGGTCATTTGATGATTTCCCATCCACAAAAAAAGGGGGGGTGGAGGGGGGGGTTCAGGGGATCAGACCGGAATAACTCATAACATCACGTCGAGAAACTGGGTTGTGGAAGTCAGATAGGCAGTCGCTCCATGTAAAATACCTACTGGTACCCAGCTGGGTACCAGTAGGTATTTAACGGATGCAGCTGCATCCGGTTAGACTAGAAGCGGTCGGCTTCTAGTCTAACCGGATAGTTGGGAAAAGGCTAAGCAGATGGTGATGATGAGATAACATCACGTGTATATTCTCCAAAGGAATAGTCGCCAGTTATTCTTGGAGTCCCATGTTCGTATAATAGAGAAGGAGTTTACTGCCATCAAGCAGATACGAGCAGTGGTGGCCTAGTGGTAATTGCAGTGACTTACGAGTTGAAGATCGAAGGTTCAATCCCAGACAGGCGCTTTAGAATAGAATAGAAAACTTTTATTTCAGACAGGAGTCCATAGGGTTAGTAACAAAATCAAGTCATTTATTCAAATTAGGCTGAGAATCAGCACTTTTCGAATTTCAAAATTACAAAGACAGTTCCCCAAAACGCCCGCCCTTCATCACTTCCTAGTGCTTTCGTTGGGGACAAGAAGTGGCGCAACAAACTCCTCAGCAGCACAGTTGTCTGTTCAGTTAGAAAATACTTGATTGTATACAATACTAGGTTATGTAAAGTTTTTAACATGACACGACACAGAACATTAAATTAAATTCTAACTTGCCACGCCAATATACCAACAAATACAATAAAAACTATACGTACTCAAGCAAAAAATAATTTTAAAAAACTTACTTCCTAAATAAAAGCCTCCAGGCATAGAGGGCGTGACAGCTTACATATTAATGCGATGCTGGATTCTGTTCACATAAACAATTTTAATAAACTTCTAGTGTTAGTGGGTTACAGACACAGATATAGGTACAATTGAAATTCAGCGTGGAGCTGCAACCACCTCCGCAACATCGGGCAATCCCATCGATCTGCGAACACACTGAGAATACTGTTGGTGCTGGCGCGAACACGCGTCATCAGGGACGCACATCTATTCCTAATAATGGCGTTGAATAGCTTACTTTAACAGGCTTCGTACATCGCGCAAACCTGCCGGCCAGCTTTACTTTGTTTAAATTATTTCATCACCACTGTTCTCAAAACTGTGAAAGAAAATATCGTGAGGAAACCGGCATGTCCTTGAACCAAGAATTCAAAGACATCTACCAACCCGCACTGGGCCCGCGTGGTGGATTCCGGCCATTCCCTCTCACGGGACGAAGTCTGTGTCCCAGAAGTTCAAAAATTATCCGCTGTTTATGTAAGCAGAAACAAATCCAGGCTCCGGGCCGCTTCTGAAAATTTTCTGATGTAAAAACTAACACTTGGAAATCAAACTCAAGATCCAGAAGAGACATTGCAAATCACCTGTAAAGCACAAAAAGAAAAACTTAACAAGTTTGTCAAGAGATTGGAGTCCAAACAGCCAAACTTTTCAGGACACTCCCAATTTGATACCAATAACCCGAATTATATTAAACACAAATGGTTCCGTTTTGGGTAACCGTGCCAGACTGTTTAATCTTTAGCCCGGGACGGTTAGCGCTAGCTCAGCCGTGACAATTATTGCCCGATGTTGTTTTAAATTGCCCAAGTATGTTGTACTGTTTTATTGTTGTTGTGTATCGGTTTTTAAGTGGATGCTCTTGGCAATGTTATGGGATTGGATTGGTTTTGGTGCCGTGAATTATGAGGGTTCCCTTTGACCTACAAAACTAATTGCGAAACTAAAGTTTATTCAAACTTATGGTTCATATTAATATTATTTCAAGTTAAACAAATATCAACTTTATTTTCATGGTGATTAAGTTGATTTCAGAGTGACTAGCACTATTGAAAAAGTTATAAAAATGTTTGAACTTGTAACGGAAACAGAACTTTATTGTGTAGGATTTAGTTATTTTTCCATATGCTGATATTTGTTTACGTGTTTGGCAAATAAATCGCGAATGCAGATTAAACTAGTTACCATGAAATTTTTTAATTATTTTCATATTGCCTAATTAAGTGTCCTTTTTGGTTTTGGTTAGCTAGGTTGCCAACCGTACAAAATTCCTCGTACAAATATGAAATTTGTGGTACGCGCCGGGTACCTAAATTTGGTACCGGTGCTTGTTAGGTGGAGTACCCAGTACCCGTCGGGAACCGGTACCCAAGTATCGAAATGGCAAGAACCGCTAAGTAACGATACAGAACCAGTACTTTTGGTACCAGATCCAAGCCCTGGTCAGATCAGCCATTTTAGCTTTGTTTCTGGTAAGACAATGCACCTACGATGCCTCTGGCATTGTATGTTTCCTCAGGAGGCGGTAACCACTTAAGAGCAGGTGAACCACGTGCTAGTTTGCACTTGAAGAATGCTGACTCGCTTTTGACAAATTTTTGGCTATAGATATCATGTAACCTCACACAAAACGTACTCCTTGAACATCCAACCTCTCAAGTATGTCAGCAAGTAGGCTTATAAGTATCACCTGTGATCTGAGATCACACACTTCAAGGACACTTGAGTAAATCTCCAAATCTCAAGTTTTACTTTGCTGTAAAACAGGTTTCTCATTATAAACGTAACTGGTTACTGAATCACGTTTGATGTGTGTTATGTTGGTTACGTTTGAAGTAAGGGTTTGTGCTGTTGTATAATGTTTTAGATAGATAACTGTTAATAGAATCATCCCAGCGCTGATTTGTTGGATTCATTTTCTCCTCTACCTATCGTTATTTCTCCTGACAAAGTTTATTCGATTTATTCCGGTCTGATCCCAACTGGATCCCCGCTAGATCTTCTTCTGTTTTAAACTCGTGTCTTATCCACAATATGTATTTATATTTTATTCTTTTTCGAGTTATTTATCCTTTATGCCTGCCATGTTTTATCTCTGCATCACCCTAAGGCTGATTGGTAGAAAACTCTTTAGGCATTAAGTCCGCCTTTGTACAGTATTTTTTTACTTGCGCATAATCAACTCAGCCTATCGCAGTCCACTGCTGGACATAGGCCTCTCTCAGGCTGCGCCACAACACCCTGTCCTCCGCCTTTCTCATCCAGTCCATTCCAGCCACTTTCTTAAGGTTGTCCGTCCATCTAGCTGGGGAACGTCCTACACTACGCTTGCCGATACGCGGTCTCCACTCAAGGACTCGTCTGCTCCACCGGCCATCGGTCCTTCGACAAACATGGCCAGCCCACTGCCACTTCAGTTTGCTCACTCTGCAAGTTATGTCAATAACTCCGGTTCTTTTCCGGACAATTGCGCATAAAGTTGTAATAAATAAATAGTAATGTAATCGTTACGTTTTAAAGTCTCCTAGGCCTTGTCCTGACCTGTTAATGTGTTCAAGACAACTCATTATCATCCTGCTTTATCCCAATTGTTCAGTTCATTGCTTGAGGTCCTCCCTCCTTATGCGCTCAGGAAGATTTATCATCCTCCTGCCCTCATCTCAATATCTTTGTGGTTGGCGCTGTTTTTTTTTTGTCTTTTTATTCTCACCAACTTTCGAGCCATCATCTTTCAGGCAATCCATTATAGTATCATTGATTTTCTGTTCTTTCAAGGCACTTTGGTTTTTAACACCATAGGTTATAGCACAAAAGAATGTTTTAAAACTGGAATATATTCAGCGAACATTTTTGCACACAATACAACCTTTCGGCCTACAAGCCTACCCCCTTGGGAAATATAGCTGAATACATTTTTAACATAAAACTACACCTCGCAGTGAAAATTAAACCTTTTAACCAACATTAATACTAGGAACGTCAAATTCAACCCTCAAACGGCGCGCCCACAACGCACCATTACACAACGGTCATTAAGACCCCCGATTTATAGCTTCATTTTTAATGGTCAGACACACTCCAGCGCACTTCTTTTGTCCAAATCACTTGAAAGTATTGTTTAGTAGTTTTTGAAGTCGGAAGTTGCTCTGGACGATCGCTACCCAATGGGCGCCAATCAAGTGATTGGCGCCCATTTGGGTAGCGATGTTCCTTTTTGGTTAGTGTGCCCTGGTTGGTTACGGTTTAACATATTAGGTACATTTTCTTTTGATATAGAGCTGGGGTTTCTCAAACGTATCCATATTTTTGTTGAAGTCGTGTTTTAGTCGTGGATTAGCTAGATGTAGGTATAGTATGGTAAACTGATAGGATTTTAGCTGATTTCCTGACAGGTACTATTTTGTGACAGATTACTTGAAACGAACCCTGAAAAGGGTTCTTAAACATTCCTTTAAACTTATCACGAACTCAACCCATCACCATTATTTTCATTATGACTAACACAGAAACGCCTCAAATATTCTACTCCCGCAATAATCGTATCTAAAATACCATTCACAACTCACTTAATTAATTCCTATTTTAATCAGCAAAGTGGTAGGGTTTCTGTACGCTGCCATTACGTATTCTGTCCTTCGGTAAATGTGGGTAGATAATAAAATAATAATTGTATTAATGTTATCTAAAACTCCCGCGCGGCGTTTCCAGGGTTAAGTGTGGTTCGATGTTTGAATTTTTGTGGCAGTTGGTTATTTTCAGTTGGTATTTGAATTTAATTTTGGTAATTTTGGAGTTGTCTTGTTGACGGAGTTGTGTTGTCTTCACCATATGCCGACTACCTTGATGACATGATTTGCAGACCCTGATTACAGCTCCCTGATTGCGTAACACACTATCATTCACAATCTGAATCATTTTTAAGCATATTGCAAATCCTTCCTTCCTTCATATTATGTTCGAAAAATATGTCTGCTCAACAAAGTAACGCAATGAATTTTGTTGAATTATCATAATGAAAGCCATTCCTTGTGTTAATGTGTTACGCAATTATCCCGCAGGTATATCCATATTGTTTGTTATATTGTTGGTTATAATGTTTGTAAGTAATTTTAATAGTATGAGTGTAAAACTATGGACGAAAAGAATGTCTGAAATAATTATTATTATTATATCCACCATCCATCCAAGGTTTGAGGATTCCTATTAACCAATTTTATCCTTTTTCCATGGTATGAGTTATTCTTAAGACGCCCCAGACGTCACGAACGATAAAAAAAAACTGGTCGAAAACCGTTATAAAAATAATTCTTTTTGGAGTCAATTAGGTGATAAAAATACTACAAAGAAAAAATAATATCCGTTCAGCTTGTCGAAATAGTTACCGAAGCACATTGAGACGTCCCATCGCATTATTTTATACTAGCTGCGCCCCGCGGTTTCACCCGCGTAAGTTTTGATCCCGTGGGAATATCGGGATAAAAAGTATCCTATGTGTTATTCTGATGTATAAGCTATATTACTGTAAAGTTTCATCAAAATCCGTTCAGTAGTTTTCGCGTGAAAGAGTAACAAACATCCATACATCCATACATACAAACTTTCGCATTTATAATATTAGTAGGATTCGTTAACGAAAAGACACCGACTATCATAAAATTTTATAGATCATTGAACTCTGAGGTAAGGTGAAATTTACGAAAAATAAAATATTACGTTTGTACCTACAGGGATATTTTCATTAATAACTGCTGGGGTGGCCATTTTTTCATAATAAGTTGGGTGCTACTGTCAGCGTGGAGCGAAACCTTTATTAGAGAGATTTTATCCTTATGCTACATGGATTGGCGCCGTAATAAGACTGTTATTTTTTCGTGTTTCTATGTTGAGAGCCATGTTTGTTCTTCAAAGTTTACAGGTTGATATAATGCTGATTTAATACTTACATCATTTTCAGAACGGTACGAGCTGCGGCGTCACTGACATAGCTCTTAAAATTCGCAAGTTGAAGTGGCAATGGGCAGGCCACATTGCTCGTAGAACTGATACCCGATGGGGAAGAAAAGTTCTTGAGTGGCGACCACGAACCGGAAAACGCAGCGTAGGAAGGCCTCCCGCTAGGTGGACCGACGACATTGTGAGAGTCGCGGGCAACCGATGGATGCAAGTGGCGGATTGTCGTTCGCCATGGTGGTCTAAGGGGGAGGCCTTTGTTCAGCAGTGGACGTCTTCCGGCTGATGATGATGATGATGACGAGCTGCGGTCCTTTCATACCTACTCTTTGTTTCGATGACGTTGATCATAAGCATCTTCTAGGCTTTATCTCAACTATGATGGATCTAACCAGTTGCAGCTGAATAGATAACAGTATTTTACCTAACGCGACTGCCTACCTGACCAACACAACCCCTTGGTAAGACTCGTGATTGGTCGTCTTTAGTATGATGCTGATATTAATATTACCCATAAACTACCAATGGGCATAAGCAGAATTTACGAAACGCTACGTACCTACTACTACGGTCCTGCAATACTCGTCTTGTTTCATACATACATTCATAAACTCGCGTCTACTTTCCATGAGGACGGCAGAAACTACAGAATGCCACATCTGCTACGATCCTTACATATACAGCTGATCGATTCTGTAAAAATCTCACCGTGAAAAGTTAGGTGAAGTGAGCTTAGAGTGAGCTGTCAAGAGTACCAATCTCTAGCATCAGGATGACACTGACAGCTCACTCCACGCTCACTTCACCTAAATTTTCACGGTGAGATGGTTACAGAATCGCACTGCAGTAGGTACTCATACAGGCACGCGGCGTTGCGAGCACTACGTTTAAGTACATATCCGCCTAATCAAACTTTACTGTCTTCTTAAACGCTAACAGTGAAACCACGTCCTAATATTCAGTGTTTAATGTTGTAAAGACTACATTAAAGTGGGGTTCCACCGACTCGGTCTTAGGCTTGCCACCGAATACATTAAGTTTATTTTTGCTAAAAAACTTTTGCGGATTACGTTTTGTGTTGATGTAAATTCCGATGTTGCCGTGTCGTGTCGGGGCGTATTTATTTAGTTGGATTAAGGTTTTGGTTCATTAGCGTTGACTTTTATGTTGATGAATCTTAACTAATGGCAGAAAACAAAGGTCTGTTTTTGTGCGTTTTAGGGCTTACTTTAAAAAAAAAATAATAAATTATTTATTTTTCCACACTAATCAAAACACAGTACAGACATTATTACAATAAATGCAGTGGACTGGAGCCTAAACTAGGGAAGCCCTGTATTTCAGGACTCCAGGTCTTCCACCTACACACACGTCACGTCACGCCGACCACCCACACGTTGAGCACACACACGCACACGCGTGCACGCGCGACCGTGCGTGTGGTGGTGGTGGTCTACGTCACGTTGGTGTAGGTGTTTTTATGATTGAAACATGGTAAGGAGATATGGTGATTCTTTTAACACTTCTTCCGTCGAGTGTACCTACACCATGTGTACCGATAACAATTAAATTTAAATATTGTTTCTGCTAATTAGACGCGCGACGGGTGTAAAAAATGGTGGTATAAAAGGACCTTCGTATAATTATGATAGCAGTAGGTACTAAGCTTTCGTCTGAGGGCTATAAGAGGTGTTTCCATTATACCCACCTTGCTCTTGCCAACCTAACCTAACCCTGTATACTTATAGGGAAGGAAAGATCTGCCGAAGAAAAAAAAAAAAGGAAATATTCAAACCCTTGTGAAATGCGGCATGCAACATTCGCCCCCTTGTTGCATCTGTTGACGGAGTCTTCGCCCCACAAATGCCTACCTTCGTAAATCATCTTGGAGCTGCAATCGCTGACCGCTGGAATAGATCTTTTAGCGTAGTGATGGGTTGGCTAAGATCAAGAATCATCATCTAAATAAAACCTGCCACTAGCACGTGCATTCGTGGCACATGGCATAAATTTAAACCAATAGCCATTTATTCGGCTTCGATTATGGAGCAGGCCTACCTAGGCAAGACTGATGTGGATGCGAAAACTGAGAAAACGATCGATTACAATAAATCGCTATAGATAAAAAAACTTGCTTTATTCGGTAATTAATCAATAATTTGACATTACTATTGTTATATAATATTTTGTATTGTAATAAATAACTGTGCTATATTACTAAAATCTTATATACAAATAATTATTTAGTAGGTACTACCTAATGTCTATTCCAAAACAGAGCCCAGAATTCTTACTTCACGTAAGAGAAACCGTTAGCCCTGAAGTAGAATCGTAACAGCCTGATATTTTCCTAATGTCTTCTATTAAAACAAAACGATCCATACAAGCAAACCCCTACAAAAAGGCCGGTATATGTAGAAATAGCGTATTAAGAAATACAATTAAGCCGAGGTCATTGTTTTTAATGTTAATTGGAACGTAGGTTTAATACTAATGAAATTCTCTTAGGTCTAGAGGTTTAGAATGTATTGAATTTTATGAAGAGAGTATTTTAAGGCTATGTGAGACCTTATTACGGTTGGATGATTTGGTTTTATATTCTTTGATATTAATTTCGAATAGTTTCGTTGACGTTGCTCTTGTTAGAAACATTGACTCTGCAGTTGCAATACCTATTCTATAACTTCTTATACTAAATTAACTAAAAAACTAATGAAATACTAACATCTATCCTTGTTATCACCAGATAATCATCGGTGATGGAATGATAGTCCACCTGCAGGGCAAAGGCCTCTTCTTATTAACCAGAAAAAGCACGAGCATTCGGTGCATTTATCACCATGCTTGATCAAGATAGGTTGGCGATTTCAGACTTATATTAAACAGAGTTCAGGTTTCGCTCACCCATATTTTCCTTCACCGATATCATATCACCGATAGCAAGATAAACCCAGAAAAGACACAAATGAGTTCAAAAAGTCACATTGTACTTGCCTGGATCTAAACCCACAATTTCGTGATGAGAGGCATTCTATTATAGGTATTTTATTCTATTCTAATTCTATACTTAAAAGAGAACTTTTAATTAAAAGAGAACTAGAGAAGGGTGTAACTGTACACCCTTCTCTAGTTCTCTTTTAATTAAAACCCCAAATACACCTATCCATTTACAAAATCACCAATAATTGCTTACAAATTACTTGAAATAGTAAAGTGACAGAAATATAAAATGATTACTACTAACTCACAAGTTTGCGTTAGTCACAAGTTAGGTATTCAGGATTCTGAGATGTTATACATTTGTCATTAAAGATCTGAGGGCTAAGCGTTGAGATGGGCGTGCTCTTGTGTAGGGCTATGAAGACAGCGCTGGAGTACGAGGTTGAGGCGAAATATACAGATTCCCCAATAAAAGTATACTCTTCGGGAATCATCGTCTATCGTCTGAAATGTAAACGTGCGATGATGAGATCTAATATAGAGCTGTTACAATCATGGAAGTATGTACTTGCCTATTTTGTATTACCTCTATTACAAAATTATAGATTAGCAAAATAGCAACTCTATGCAGTTCCAGAAGAGTTTTTAAAATTTTTGAGTGACAAATGACGATCTGCTACCGGAGTTGGTAACCCGCTAGAGAGAAAACTTCATACAAACGCGCAATGATAATGTAATTGCACTACGACAATGCGCTGTAATAAAAAAATTAGAAGCTTTACCTCTGTGGGGGTTACTCTGTAATGCGACGTTCATACTAATTCGAAAACACGAAGATTACCGAACCGCAAACCTTTTGTAGTTCACCTGTAGATAGAAGTTAGATGCACACGACGTTAACATTGTTGCTTACTTCAGCTACGTTGACACACTATGATCCCCCAGGTTAAAACTACAGACTCCTATAACAATCCTGAACTTAAGTTGTAAATGTAGGAATGTCTTCTAGCTTTGGAATTAAACACGCGTCTTGTAACAGCAGCCAATCCTACTGACAAAGCGCTGA
The DNA here is from genome assembly GCA_949316385.1 of Globia sparganii. Taxonomy (NCBI): domain Eukaryota; kingdom Metazoa; phylum Arthropoda; class Insecta; order Lepidoptera; family Noctuidae; genus Globia; species Globia sparganii. Next base: position 4,207,777 of record OX438677.1, read on the forward strand.
TGAGTTAGATTATGCTATTAAAACCTCAATAATGATCATTTTATCATTCATAGATGATTCCGGGGAAGTTGACGTTTTTTCCACAGACGAAACTCCTGAAGCTCAACTTGTAAATTATGCAATTTAATATGCTATTTCCACCATCATTACCATCAAAAAAAATTGGGACCTCAAAATCCCCAATCCCAAACTTAGGAGCCGTTCCAAAAACATAATGTAATGACTCCACGGCGCCGTTAATAGGGCAAGTTTCTTACGATAACAAATCGCCAAGAATTTGTCCCACTTCACTTTTATATTATACTTAAAACTTTTGAGCCCGTCTGAACAGACATCTCGAGTACATTATCTTTTTACTGAGCATAAAAAAAGGTTGAGGTACCTACTCAACTCGTCATTTCATAAAAAAATATATTTGAAGAAAAATTCTGAAGATTTCGTGGACAGCTCTCGGTTTTAAGGGGCCGTGCACGAAATTGGCTGATTTTGATCAATTTTGTTCATTCGTTGTGGGAAAGGGAAAGAAAATTTAAACAAAATTATTTGTGAATTAAAGAGTTAAGTTCTTTGTCTTGCATGTGGCTGAAAGGGATTTTTCAAAAAAATTAAGGATTCATGGAAAATCACTAAATTTCGCAACAAGTTTTCCGAAAAATGACGGGAGACTGACGTTTGATTATCCGTTTACAAGAAACTACTTTTGATTTTGAACATTAAAAAATATCATCAACATCATTATATGGTCTACTTGCACGTGGCTGAACCACTTTTTTCAACTTCAATACAAAATATAACAGGAAAAAATGTTGAAATAACATAATTTTTGGAAAAGTTCTAGACAAATAAGTATTTTTTTCTATTCCTTAGAAATACTTTTAAGAAATTTTAAAAATTACCTGTTAATCTTAAGCTAACCATTTAATAGAATCTAAATTTTATTTTATAAATAAACAATAACTTCATTTCGTAAATAAAAGGCAAAATGAGCTATATTATCGACCGCGCAAAATCGATCCCGTCAGTAGCGACCGGGCCTTCCCAGCGTGAGGACGCGTCACTTTGTATCGCAGGCGCGTGCGTTCTACGTAAATATAATTTTCAGAAATTGTACGTCGACTACCATATTTTGATCCGGTAAGTATTCATTAAATTTTAAGTAAGTACTTTGTATATTTATGGAGAATATTAAATCTTTTGATTTATATTTTGATCCGGTAAGTATTAATTTTATTTTAAGTAAGTACTTTGTATATTTATGAAGAACATTAAATCTTTTGATATAAATATAAAATACTGGTGTGCGCGTGTTGTGTCACTTGGATGGTTCTTAGCTATATAGTGGGACTCGGCTGGCGCTTTTTTATAGTTTTTGAGGTTGCTAAAGTCGATAGCCGGTGAGGTCAAAATGTAAATCCAAGATGGTGGCTGCGAAAATTTTCTAAATTTTCGTCATGGGTGTCATTTTCATAGTTTTCTAGAGTGCTAAAGTCGATAGCCGGTGAGGTCAAAATGTAAATCCAAGATGGTGGCTGCGAAAATTTTCTAAATTTTCTTCATGGGTGTCATTTTCATAGTTTTCGAGGGTGCTAAAGTCAGTAGTGAGGTCAATATATGAATCCAAAATGGCGGTTGCGAAAAAATTCAAATGTTTAGTCATTGATGTCGTTTTCATGATTTTCGAGGGTTTTAAAGCCGATAGTGACGTTAAAATGTAAATCCAAAATGGCGGCTGCGAAAATTTTCAAATTTTTCGTCATGGGTATCATTTTTATAGTTTTCGAGAGTGCTAACAACAGAACAAACATAGAACAAATATTGGTGCCGATTCTCTTGTCACAAATGCGTCTAAACTAGACTAAAAATCACCAATATTTTGTTTATTCCTGTCAAACGATGATTTCCCATTCTGAAATTAATTAAAGTGGCACAACTTAACTAAATTTTAGTTTGACAGCACTAAGATTGCACTGAGATATTAGTTTAGTGAAAATAGTAATTTTGCTATTCTGAATTTGACGTTTATCATCTAAAAGTTAGATTTTCTAACTAAATCTGAGTATTTTTAATCGCGACTAAAAAGGTGTGGAATAAAAATAGTTGGCATGAATTAAAATTCACAACAACACCTCGACTTCAGATGCAAAAACAGTAATGTTTTTTTATTTTCTTTTCTTTTGCTTATATCTCGAAAACGGTGTGTTCTATCGCAAAAATAATGAAAATTTTGACCCCCTTTTAAAAACCCGTAAACCCCTAAAACTTAACACGTTGGTAAGATTTTTTCATATTTTCCATACAAAGTGAAAAATTCCATAAAAAAAGAGGTCGAAGTTGCCCCACTGCGCACCTTCGCCTCAAAAAAAACACGGGGAGGGGCCCGTGGCTAAATAATAACAGCCGCATAGGTCAATCGATCAGGTTAAGCTACGCTTGCCGCGGTTGATCTGTGGATGGGTGACCATCTTTACATACCGAGACCCCTCCGTGCCTCGGAAAGCACGTTAAGCCGTTGGTCCCGGCTGTCATTCGTGGATCTTTGACAGTCTTTTTAAATTTAGTATTTTTAAATTCAGTATTTTTAAATTTAGAGATATTTTAATGCAGAATAGCTCTAAGATTCTCATAGCCAAAAGTTAGGAATTTTAGTGATATGTAGTTTAGTTAGTTTAGTTTGGTGTACAAGAGAATCGGAATCGAATTGAACTATCAAAACCTACCTACCTAAGCTACTAGGTACCTACGTAATAAAAATTATGATTGTTCAGGTACCTACGCGAGAATACTTACCTACGTATAATTTTTCATTCTTTATATTTAAAAGGCATGATTTTTGTTTTGTCTGCTGTATATCTATACTAATATTATAAAGAGGAAATATTTTTAAGTATGTTTGTAACGAATTGGCTCAAAAAGTACTGAACCGATTTTAAAAATTCTATCACCGTTTGAATGGTACATTATCACTGATTAATATAGGCTATTTTAATTGCGAGAAAAAATAAAATGTTTAAAAAATAAATGTCCACCCGTGCGAAGCCGGGACAGGCCGCTAGTTTTGAATAAGCGCAAAATTCAAAAAACGAGCGCGCAGCGACAGCTATACCCGAGCGCGTAACAAACAGCCACGTGTGACGTAAATTACCGCGACGCCGCCGAGATCGTGCAACTTATTCTGTCTCTTTCATTCAGATTAATCAGCAATATTTTATAGATTAACTTTAATAGTATACAGGTTAACCCGTATAAAGCTTAATCAAATATAGGGCTTAAATGTCTAACCGGTTAACCTTTAATCCGATTAATGGGTCCTTGGTTGTTTACTGTTGAATAAAGTTTTTTTTTATTAAATCTACTAATAAAAAAATACAACATGTTTTTTTTGTTGAAATCTTCCTATTTCATTCATAACGAACTTAATTTTTTTACTAAAAATATAATATTTACCTATACAATCACAAGACTAGAAATAAACTAGTGTTGCACCGAATGTGGGTCCTGCCGAATGTCGAATTCGGCGGAATGTTCGGTTTAAATATGTACCGAAGCCGAAGTTCGGCCGAACTTCGGATACATTTCGCGCGCTTTTGCTCAATGAACAGGTCAGATCGTGTTCGTTCCTCGTCGTTGCTTGTAATTTCACTCACGCGCGCGTCCCGTTTGCCACCCGCGGTCACCCAGAATGTTATGTTACCTTGCTGATAGATAATAATATTACAATTGATAATTTTAATAAAGCATATTTTTGATACGTGATGTTGTTTCTTTTCTACGGAAATAAAAACAAAAACGAACATCCACGTTACCTATTTATTTACAAATCATCATTTGATCTAGATTTCATTTTAAAATAAATTTCTTTTCACTTTTCCATTTCTTATTTAAATTAATTTAAGCTACCGAATTTCGACGAACGAGACGAAGTTCGGTAAAAGCTGCCGAACTTCGGTAATACCGAATGTGAAACGAATTTCGGTGCATCTATAAAATAAACTCAAGTAGGTTGATGAAATTAAAATACTGTAGGCGGGCAGCCCTATCGCGTGTTTACGTACCGCGCGGCTGTAAGTAGTTATTTCTAGAACAGGACCGAGTCACAATACTGTAATAATATTACCGTACCTCAATGTTATTGAATGTCTAAAATACGTAGGTAGGTACCTAAATGCATATAACAACAAATTGTACCATTATTATGTTGATTGTGGTAATTATACTACACGAATACTATACTAGACAAACATTCCAACTTTTATTTCTTAATCATACATATATCAATAAAAAAATATCATTAAAGGATCAAAACTGTATAAGCGATCACTACGCTCAATCTTTAGGCGTGTGTGCGTGAACGGTGCACACAAACATAGCATCGCAATGAATTTACCTAAACTCTAGCGAGGGAATTTTGTGCACGGACTCTTAAGATTAAACTTTAATGTCTTCTAACCTCCCATGAATACTTGAATTGCTCATGATGTCTGTGGTCAAAAGATAAGTCAGTCAGCAAGATTGGTGTTTTCCCCTATCACAGAGAGGAGGCCTGTATTCTAGCAAAGGGAACACTGTATGCTGTATATGCTTACACAAGGTTGGTAGCGGAGATGACTGCGTAAGAGCGGTCGCTTATACACAACAAAAAATTAAGCCATTGGACACTTCAGCAACAGAAAAATAGCGCAAGCTACTATCGCTCACAGGACAGAAGTCTATGTGCAACCAGCTTAAGAATGGTCACTCACGCGGTTGCGTGACTTATTTTTTTTTTCTGTGATCACTTTAGCGGTTGCTAAAGTGATCACATAAAAAAAAAAATAAGTATCATCTGCTCGCTACATCATAGAAGTCGAAACTACATCATAGATGTCGAAAGGCAAAACTGCAGACAATCTCCATGGTTTACAATGGATTAGTGAATGCAACTTGGTAACAGATACAGACTTCATAGGTGCTGCCGTGCTGACCATCATCAACGTCATCACTTCGGGTTTCACGAGAAATACCGTTATTGGATTTTCTATTTTCCGCGCTAAGCCGAGCGTTGAAAACCCAACAGCACGCTTTTATTTAGGCATCTATTTAGTTGTCACCTAGTCAAAACTGCCAAAAACTAACAAGAGAGGGGTGGCTTTACACTGTCGGAAACTACGCGGAACACCGCAGTAATGGCTTTGTTACGTGAAAACACAATTGCTACCAGATTTCCTAGAGGGAACAATACAGATTTGCTAATTAAGTGCCAATCACTAGTTAACACAAGGCTTCATGTATTTACGTTATTGCTTTAGTTGTTTATGTAAGCAGATTGCTTCAATATTGAAACTGATACAGCTAACATTTTGGGGGTAAACTAACACCAGTATCTTCTTAATCCGATCCAATGATAAGTATGAATAATCTGCGATAAAATATACATAGGATTTTGAGAAATTTAGGATGTGTATTAACCTGGGCTTCCAAATTACGCCATAATTGGATCACTTATATAATACATAAAGGTTAGGCAGGAGCTACAGAAAGCTACCTACATAACTCCACCCTCTCCATCTCCTTCATTTTAAGATAGGCAACGATAATAATTTATCAGAAAATGTTGACAAGGTAGTCAGGTTGGTTCTGAAAATTATTATTTATCCCTATTGTGTCGGCATAATAGTTTTAACATGGACAACAACCGACTTCCGAATTCGTTTTTAGAAACAAACGGTATTTCCAAAAATCCTAAACTCTAACAGCGTTTGCGTGTCAATCGCCATTTAAGAGCGTTACATAAATAACGTGCGGCCCCGGTGGAGGTCGCCGTCCGACTGAACGTGATTTGTTTGTTTTGACTAGTAGCGCCATCTCGCGTGATCTACGGGCTTTTAGCGACATTACGTTGCTGCGTGCCGAATGACGTATGGCGCTGCCTGACGCTGTAAATTGAGGGGCTAGGAATGAGTTAATTAAATTAAAAAGGGTATATATTTATACTTGGAAAGTTTGATTCGATTTTACGGCTTTTTTAGGGTTCGAATTGAAATATTTGCTGTTGAAATTTTACATATTTTAAAGTGGCAATATTCATATGTAATTGTAACTGACAAAATGCAGTTTCAATTAGAGATGATATTTGAAGTAAAATTTAGAAAAGAATACTTACAGCTTAAACATCACACATTGACAAAGCGTTACAATATAGCTTTTCTTTTGCTTATGAATGATAAACTACTACCGCAATTCCTTTGCCAAGCCGAACTATCTTTAACCTTCCAGCTATACAAGGAGCTATTGCCGCGTGGCCAACATTGGAACCAACGCCAAGATTTTGTTTTTTCTATACATTTCACAAAACAATCGCACAAATGTTTACCAACATCGCCAAACTCATCCCCGACAAATTGTTTACTTACAATAAATCTAGCCCAGTTATTCATAGTGTAAACTAGGCACTTTGACCTCCAAGTATCCTTGTGTCGTCATTACATCCGACTCTCCCCCGAGAAGGCAGATTTCATCCTGCTTCTAATTTATCGCCGGAACAGGGCGACAGAATGATAATTTCATATTAGTATGTGTTCTTGTTGTGCTATTCTCTTGTTAATTTATGTTGGTACTATGTGCGGGTTTTTGGGAACCAACACCTGACATTTTGTCCTACGTCAGCAGTTTTCGGACAGTAGAATCCGGAATTTAGACGCACAAAATATCGATAAATGCTAATAATATGATGCTACAAAATTTCTATACACGTTATCGCGATAGATCTTCACTGCGATACTACTTGACTTCGATGCACGGTAAAGGTATTTGTATTCTCATTCGCTCGCTCTTGCATCCTATGTCGACGGAGTCACGGAGTCAAGTAGTATCACAGTGAAGATCTATCGCGGTAACGTGCATCTAAGTGATCTAGCTTCGCAGAGACGGTCTTTCGCAGTATTGTGCATCGCAAGTTTTCAGCATCGTATTAGCATTTATCGATATTTTGTGCGTCGAAATTCCGTATTCTACTTGTTTTTGGAGGTGACAGAACTCAATGACTTCCTAATGTGAGCAGTTTCCTTTAATTCACTATCTTAACAAAAAACAACACCTAGTTCGTCATAATGTTTTTGTCAATTTTCTCAACCTTTGTTTGCCCACCGTCCACTTTGAGAATATAATAGTTTTGTAGAACCCCCATATCTTTTTTCATACCATCTGAAACAGCTATTGCCACGATTATATTAACCGTGTAATATTATATACTTAGTCGTAAGATAGAATATATAGTTTTTTTTGGGTCTTCTTATGCCCACCTGGAAGTCTCAAACGCCTGCGAGAGAACCTATTTTAGTCAAAAAGTCTCATCTGCATGTTATTCAAACTACACTAACACTCCAAGAAATCATTGCTAACCCTTTAACCAAGAGTTCTGCTGCTACTATAACGTCTAACCTCTTCAATGGGGCTTTCTCATTGCACCTGATGATCTGATGCATGCAGCAGGTGGTTGGTATGTAGCCAGATAGGAACTAATTACTTAAGTTCACAGGTAATACCCAAGCCAATTGCATGTATGTTAGTGGAGTAATAAACACTTAAGAAAATCGATCCTACCCTACATTAGGGTCTTTAAAAATTCACGAAAACTCACTTTCATCGTCCTTGAATTCACTTCGTTAGTATATAACTTATTAATTATTTCAAGTTATCAGATTATCTAAGGACTAGTAATTTAGTTAATTGAGATATCTTGGCTCATTTCTGTTATAATTTTGGAAGTTTGACCTATATTAGTTTTGAGAGCCAATTTGTAGCTCTGTTCTACAGTTTCGGGGCTGAATTATTAATCTAATAGTAATGTTAATTAGTTCAACGTTGTTTGATTTGTTTTAATTAAAATCCTATGTGTATATTAGTTTTTATGACGTGTATGACATTAGTTTTCAAAATGGAATGAAATGTGGTAACAAAATGGCTGCTGTGGTGGTTTATGGCGGAAATACGTTTGATATAAGTAAAGTTCTTTAATGACGTTTAATATAAAGTGAGCAATCAATTTACTAAGCTCATTTTCTGCTGAAAATGTAGACGGATATACGTAGTTTCAGTCGATATCATTTTCTTTGATGGAATAATAGACAGAATCCTACCAATATTATCTATAAATACTTATAAAAGTTTGTATGTTTTAAAAGGCTAAACGGATTTGAATGAAATATGGCACACAGATAAACCCGGATTAACACATAGGATACTTTTTATCCCGGTAGTATGTTCTCGAGGGATAATTTCCGACCTCCACGCGGACGAAGCCGAGGGAAAAAACTAGTGAAAAATAAGAAAATAAAGACTACTGTGAACTCAAATATCGGCTCAGCAGTTCGTTCTCCCATAAAAAAATAATAATACCTACATCCGAAGTATAAAACACAAATAAAAAAAAACTGAATATTTCAGTGTCCTTTACGACTCAGCAGTAGCTGCCAAGCCCCATGAACGAAGCCGTAATTAGTTTTTAAAATTCTTTGATTTAAAAATCTTCCTCTTAATATTTTTGATGTCCCCCCATAACTGGGCCGATTTCCCTGTCACTTCACAGTTTTAAGTTACAAAAAGAACGACTATTATAAAAGTTATGAGCGTACTACAGTTAAATTTAATCTCCGTTGAACGAGTAAAAAGATTGGGTTAACTGCGGGCTACCCTAGTAGGCAAGTTTATATTGGGTAACGGCCTCTTTGTGGACTCAAAAAAGAGTAAAAAGGAGTGGAGTGGATGCGGGCTTTAGCTAAAATGGTGGATGGGGAAAATGGTTGACGAAGTCACTGCTACCTGAAATATTTTGCAAAATACTTTAGTTAACGTTAGCGTGTCACTCTCGAGTTTTGTATAAAAATTGTAACAGCATCATGTGAGTGTATTTAAAATTAGACTAGGATAGAAATTAGTGTCAAATAAACTTTATTCAAGCGCTGTTTTTAGGGTTCCGTACACAAAGAGTGTCAACGGGACCCTATTCCTAAAGGCTCCGCTGTCCATCCGTCCGTTTGTCACGGGGCTGTATCTATTGAACCGTAATAAGTAGACACTAAAAATTTTGTCAGTGTCTACTGCTACGGCCAAGCAAATAATAAAAATAAATTTAAAAATTAAAGTTGGTTTCCAATACATGAAACAATTTCGGTGTTTTTTTGCTCTTTTTTTAAAAAAGTATTTTATTTACGAGTAATATACTTTTTTTACGTCCTGGCATAGTTGAGTTTTACCAAGACTAGCTTTTCTAGCTAGCAGGAATATAGCGTTTCTATTTCTATACGGATATTTGTGAGTGAAATAAATTGGCATTTTATTAGAATGTTGTTATGTCTAAGTTTTTAGAACTTAACTACAAGAGCAGCCAATCAATTATGGCACATACTTATTTAAAAACTTAATTTATAAGTCTTTTAGGGAGGTACCTATTCATTTTCTCACTGGAAGTTGCTTCAAAGGACAATCTATAAAATTGGTCTAAAATTTAATTGTTTAATCTTTACTTGTTTGAACGCATATTCAGCAGTTTCAAAACAATCCTGTTACTAGTTGACGAGCTAGCGAATATCATTATGAGTCAATTCTTTTTTTATAACTTAGCAAATTAAATGAAAACTTACCTTAATACTGTCTGACTTTTTATGATGTTATAAAATTTTTAGTGATGCGACTTTCTCAGACTTTGTTGTTATATTAGATTTGGGTATGTGTGTGGGTGTGTCTTCATTTTGTCCTTGTGTGTAACCTATGAGAAAGTAAAAGCTATATATTTGACTACTGAATAAGTAAGTCTTTACACCTACGTGTATGTAATTGTGTGAGCTTAGGGATGTGCTTACTCTTAATATTGGTACACATCGTACAGACGCCAGCACATCAAGCTACCCGAAACTGTCAAATTTTCCCAAAAAACTTTGAACCTAATGCTTTAGTGATAAAGTTGAAAATCTATTAAAGCAATTTGACAGATTGTATTAGCTTGATGTGCTGGTGTCTATACTATAGGTTCACCTCTACCTAAAATTTTAAAGAATACAGGCGTGGTGTAAAGTTATGTTATCCCAGCAGTAACTAATTTTACCTTGCTATGAAATCAATAAATCCTCGCTCGTCTAACACAGGTGTTTTAAAGGTCTCTGCACACAGCGGGCGCGGCGCGACGTGACGGGACGGCGACGCGACGCTGAGCAGTTGTAATGTACTAGATATTACGGACGACGCCACACAGAGCCGTCGCGCTCGACGCGACGGTATCCGTCGCGCCGCGCCGAGCGTGAATACAACTCAGAAGCGGCGGGGCGGGGAAAAACATCGAATGTGTTGATTCGTGTTCGACGTATGTTTAGTACGAATGGGCGCGGCGGGACGGGACGTGATGGCGCCCGCAGTGTGACCGATGCCGCCGCGCCAGCGCCGCGTCGCCGCCCCGCTACGTCGCGCCCGCCACGCCACGCCGGCTGTGTGCAGCGACCATAACCTAGCGCGGAGCTTAGGAGCCAGGGCTCCACTTTGTTTGTACACATTTTTATGCCAATAAAGGATTTATTTATGTCTTATTATTTATGAATAGCTTCTTTCATTATTAAATTAGAATAGATTTTTTCATTTAACTATTTATTAATACCATAATTAACGGCCCATGTGATAGGTATGTTCTGTTATGAACAGCCATATCCAATTTAATGATAGACCAAATTCCAAAACCTTTCCTGTTCATAATACGAAAATGAAAACCAATAATATTAATTACAATTTTCTTCTCTTTTTCAGGTAAAAATTGGAGCGGCCGTAGAAACTCACGACGAGGTCAGAGTTTTTAATGAGGTCCCTGGATTAGGGCCGACAGGATAATTTGCCGTAGAACTTTAACAAGACGTTCAAGTGTTCCAGAACGGACGATAGGATATTTTCTTATTAACGTTCAAGTTTTTTATGGAGTATTTTTTTTATAACTTCTTTTTTTGTAGGCGACTTATTTGTTCTTGGGATGTGTTTGCAGACGAATGAGCCATTTTTGTTCGTCGTGTCAATGGCGCGACAGTGTATTAAATTGTTTTGGACCAAAACTTCGCCGCTAAGACCGAAGTCGTGAATGGGCCGTTATAGCTGCAGTTTTTGGGGCACAGAGAGCAGCATAAGATCTGTGAATAAACTGGCATGAGCTATATGTATTTACACATACTTAGTTACTTACCATTCCTGGGTGATTGAGTAGGGATCGCAGTTTTCGCAGTAGGTATTTTTTTATTAGGAACTGTCCTCTTGACGCCAAACCCTTTTTTAATAATATTCAAGGGTGATATTAGAGGTTGGTCTTATCTTTTACTAGCTTCTGCCCGCGACTTCGTCCGCGTAAATTTTTTTTGTTTCCCCGATCCACCCCGTCGCAACGTGTCGCCGGCCTGCGCTATTACTTCGTTTTCGCTATGCGAAAACTTCAGACTTTTTTTCTTTTTGCTCAACTCCTAAGGGTCCTAGCGTCAAGTTTAATAGAATATAGCCTTCCTCGAGAACTGATCTATCAAACGCAAAAATATTTTTATATATGTGACCAATACTTCCAGAGATTTACAGCTTTCAAACCGTGTTTCAAACAAACAAACTCTTCATATTATTAGTATTATTTTAAAACTATGATATCTCCTAAGTTATACATTGAAATCAAATGATGTCAGAGGCAATTTTGTTCAAAATTAAATACATGTGATGGATAACGTATTTATTTGGACAAGGATTAATACCATGTTTATAAAAACACCTTCGCAAATAATGCATTATTTTAGAACAAATTTGGTTAGCATAAAAGAGGTTATAGTGAGCTAACCTTAAAAGATAGACATATGCTGTCGCGGACTTTTTTTTAAAGCTTCTAAAGGGGAACAATTCTGTCATATATGATTTTTGCGAAACTTTAACCGTTTACGCAGCGCACGCAGCGGAAGCTCTCAATAGGAAAAAAATCCCCCGATTTTGAAACATTCTTCATTGGTGCTCCGCTCCTATTGGTTTTAGCGTGATGATATATAGCCTATAGCCTTCCTCGATGAATGGGCTATCTAACACTGAAAGAGTTTTTCAAATCGGACCAGTGGTTCCTGAGATTAGCGCGTTCAAACAAACAAACTCTTCAGCTTTATAATATTAGTATAGATAAGGCACCTACTAAACATGTTAACTTGTATTTTATTTCATTACTAAAACAATCATAGCTTTCTTTTATTGAAATAATAAAATAATTGGTATGAAATCTTTTTGGTTCCTCTGAAAAAACATATTTTCGTAAGTAGGTACATCTACCTATAGGTACTTATAAATCCCATCACCCATCTGTACGTATAAAAAAAAAATTATATCTGGCTTTATAAAGTCTTCTTTCTTTGTACAGACGGTTCTCCTTTGGAATGCGCTCCCTCAGAATATCAGGTAACCAATCGGTTCACATTTAAAGTGAAAGCTCGAGAACACATACACAAGAAGTGTGCAGATTCGTCTCAGATTTAAGTTGTTATAGATTTTCTTGTTTATCTCTCATAACTTTTTTTTTTTATTTTATATTTGGTTGTATGTATGTATTTATTCCTATATTTTTTTAGTTATATTTTTTTTTGTCTAATTTGTTTTCTGTTATTGCACCTACTGTGTATTGTCTCTGCATCACCCTAAGGTAGACTGGTAGAAAATGCCCAAGGCATTAAGTCCGCCTTTGTACAGTTTTTACTTGTGCATAAAGTTTTAATAAATAAAATAAAAAAGTATTATGTGAGCTACAATAGGATACATTTTTTGTAACTTATTCATGAAGTAGTGCCTGTCATCTTATATTATCATATCAGTCATTAAACGTCAGCGAGAACTGCCGAAATATAATATAAACCGACACGGTGAACTAAATAATATGAGCTCTAATTTTTTCATCTGTCAATCACAGATAAATATAATAATGGCAATACCATGGTCTACTCAATACAATTGTTAGAAAAACTGAGTCACAACAAAAACTATGCTATATGACACTAATTTTAGCTGTCAGAATGACAGTTGACAGTTTTGATTGATTAAAAAAACACTACTTGTTAATATTTTTTTAATTGGTAACTTTTATGCAAATGTTGGTGGATTTGGGAGTCACGATTACAATTCGAATTAATGTAAATTAGGAGTAGCTTGACAAAAAGTGGGTTTAATTCTAAATCCGCACTCAGACTTTGAATAACGTTAGTGAAATATTATCCTATGATCTACAGAGTTACCGGACAACAATTCTTGCATATTCTTCTCCACATAGAACTACATATTGAATTAGAACATATTCTTTATTAAAAAGTACAAACTTCACGATGCGGTGATCTTTAGTTACAGAGAGAATAGCAGATGTCAAATCAAAATAACAATATACGGTATTAGCCAACTTGACGCATACTTGACGCCATTAAAATAAAGTATGATGACTCAGTGCAAAAGTTACTCCAAAGTTAGTCCAAAAGTTACTTGACTTTTACAGTTCAGCTGTGATGCCATAATTATTATGATCTAGAATTCTTTTATTGACTAATTCAACTATCTATGACTTATCATAATACATAATCCGGTAATCACACAGGATTACCTGATTGTTTTTATTTTAAAATCATGATATGGCCATCACAGCTGAAGTGGAAAAATGTTAACTAACTTTTGGTGAGCACTGTATATTGATTTTGTTTAGGCAAATGGGCAAATAAAAGTTAAACAAAAATAAGTTGCGTCAAACAAAAGCCCCAATAAACATAACCGTTAATCACCGTCTATGAGTTGCTCCAGTAAGATAATCACGCAGCTAACTTCACTATATCTACAATTCTACACCCCAGACAAAGCTATTAGAAGACGATGTTGACATTCGATTTCCCTGGCTTACCGATGCGATGTAGTTACGTGTACATGTAGGTAATGGTACGAAAACACTGTGTGTACCTACTGAGTGATTGTAATCGGTAGTTTGATTGGTATTGATTGGGTTTGGGGAGAGCAGGGATTAAGGTGCTAATGAAAAAATGTGTTTATAGAGGTATGAGGAACAGGTTGTAGTTTCCTTCATAGAAAAGGGAGGATCCTCCGACCAGACGGACGTCGTGTCTGGTGGGCGAATGCCCGACGATTTTAATGTCGGGACGTTCTACATGCATATGCTAGTTGCGGTATACTCTGCTTGCGCGATGCAGGATTTTGCGTAGTTCGCATGTGGCGATACAGATGCCGCCACATGTTTATAACTAACTCGCTTAAACCTCTTGATTTCTGTATTGTAGCATCTCAGAGCCTCCCATCTGGGCACAAGTTACCGTGGCCAACTTGGAAAACCTTAAACAGACTTTGTACCCAAGTAGGCCGCGCAAGGATAACCTCTACAAGTGGGTGTTCATGAATCGTTCAGATCTGATGCCGCATAGATATTTATTTATTTTATTTTACAGTTTTTTGAAACCTTACAGCTAAACACTTGCACGATTGAGAGTAATAGAAATAAGGCCAATTACAAGTTTTCACAGTTAGAAGAGAGCATACAAACAACAAGAAAAAATATTTGAGAAGGTAGACAGTATACGCGGCATCTCTCCACTGACAATGGTTCACCTCCCATTTTGCATCGCATGCCTTGTCACCTACAAATTTAAGGACCCAATAATAATATAGAAACAAAGGAGAATCGACAAAATGTATTATAGCTGGTCCTGGCATGTCCTTCATCAGACCAGCTCGATGGTATCATATTATTTTGCTATCATCGGTATGCATACATTTGCGAATATTCAAACTAAGAGCACTACCTAGATTAACTATTTCAAATATTCCGTTACCCACCGTCCAGATACGTCCTACAAAATATCGCCATATCTTATTTCACACAGCAAATTGAAATGAACCGACATTGTAGTTATTGCTCTACATTAAAATGCCTATCTAATGACATATGTTTGGTTGTTATTGGTCGTGGGGTCCATTTTGTCCGGTCCTCCTTTAAAATGTTATTATTTTTGCCATCGACTAGCTTCGAAGAAGATTAATTAGCTTCTGCCTGCGACGTCGGCGTGAATTTTCTTGTTTTAACTTAAAATATATCATAATACTCGGCAATTCTGTAGCTTCAAATTAGTGACCGAATTTTCGGAATTGGATCAGTATTTCCGAAGACAACTCAAACACAAACTCACAAATTTTACCTCTCTTTAACCCGTCACGAATCTAAATAGCAGACACAATAGTAATTTAATTTTTATCGGTATACATGGTGTACACTCGACGTGCGAAGATGCTATTTGAAAACTTAACCTCCTACTCCACCAGTTGAGTAAAATCACAGTGAATATAAACAAAACGAAAAATATATCACATTAATTCTGACAGTATTACAGATTATAACTTTGACGAAGTTACTTAAAAAAGTAAGCGTATAATCAAAAGCAAAAGAAGTTTGATGCAACCAGCCAGCTGTAAGAGTTTTTCATATATATTTTTTTATATGTAGTTAATGGAAGTTCCATTACGATTTAGAAATTCTAAAATATGGCCTAAGGTGTTTTCGTGCCCACTTAACTGTGAATCTAGTTTAAAATTTTCAATTTCTTTCTCATTTTTGCTTAAGCAAAGCTAGGCAAAGTTTCTAGCGAATATAATAATATTTTTTTAACGAAATGAGTGAGTTTGAAATTAATTCTACGTTTTATGAATTTTCTTTTTTGATATTCAAACTTTAATATTCGTATTTAAAATTTGCAGTCACAAATCTATCTATAAGATCACCCCAAATTAGTTTGACAAATAAAATCCCCAGTGCTCCGTCTCACGATTTATGCGGACGAAATTAACGCGTCTGTTATTCGCATTTAGTTCGAAATTTATCTTTTAACTTATTAGTTAATTGCATTCGCAGTGGCATTAAAGGAATTCCCTTATTTGCATAGAATATAAATGCACGCGCCAAAGCCTGGGGTATTTACCTCGGGAACTAAACGTAGCACCGTTGTTTCTGCTATTGTTATAGGTATTTTGAACTGTTTGTTTTAAATTTACTATCAGTTTTTCTGGAAGATAGCGTGTATAATTTTTTTAACAGGAAGTAAGGATTTTATTTCTTCTTTGTGTAGCTAGTTCTTTAGAATATTGAATTACAAAACAACAATATAAGATCTATAACTGTATTTTTTCATGGAATAGCGATATTTTAGTGGTATTACGAAGTAAAATAGTGAATTCATTTAAAATTGTGAAAATAAAAGTGTTAAACAGAGAATCAACAAAATAAAGGTTGGCACGTATTTTTTATGGTCCCCTACAAGAAAAACAAAAGACATTTGTTCACTATTCGTAATAAAATGCAACGCTAATTTGTATGCGATCACATTATTTAAATGTCAGGGGGAGGGATTTATGTAATAACTCACAGGGGATTCCGGGGGTTTTAATTAACGATTATATCTCGAAAAGTTTGAGCAACCGTGTTTTCCCCTGTAATTTATATTTTTTTGTTCCCCAAAAAATAGGGTAGGTATGCAAATGTTCTGCTTTATACGTCGCGTCGCGTTGTTAAACTTTTCAACAAATAAATTATTACGGCTCAATACACAAACAAATTGGGGACGTTGGTGGATTGTAGGCTAACTTGGCTTTTGGTACCCGACTTGATAAGGGAAATAAATTATATGCTAAAAATAAAAAAAAAATCCAGTCAAATGCGAGTCGGACTCACGCACCGAGGGTTCCGTAGAAATTTGTAGGTAACTATTTACATAATAATTTTGTCACAGGATTTTTTTTTGTTTACTGTTTTCGGATTTTTTCTTATACTTGTGCTACATGAAATTGCTTTTTGCCAAAATTCAAGATTCTAGGTCAACGGGAAGAACCCTATAGGTTTTGATTCCGAAACATAAACGCCCGTATCTTTTGATTGCGTTGAATTAGAAGTTTTATTTTTTCACTGCTACAAGGGATTGCAGCCCTGAGTATTTGATATTAATTTCAACGTGATAACTCCACGCGTTCTTGAGAAATATGGTCTTTCTTGACCGACGGACAGACAGACGGACAACGAAGTGATCTTATAAGGGTTCCGTTTTCCTTTTGAGGTACGAAACCCTAAAAACAACATTACAGGGACAAATAATATGGAAGCATAAAATAATCTACTTATTATTTTTAATTGAAAGATTTATATTTATTTGCTCCGAGTTGTAGGAGAGGTCATAGGCTAAAATAGAGGGTAAAAAGCGCGAAATATAAATAAAACTTGCTACCGTGTATAGCATCTACCTACTACAGACCTATGTATATACTTACACTTTACATACATTCACATTTATTCATCATACTCTTTTATCAGGTTTACATTTTATTTTGCGAATCGGCCTAAAACGATTCATTTCCTTATATAATTTCCAAATTAAATATTTCTATAGTTTCATTGTTATGACATTTACGTCAGGCTGTCAAACTGCTATTACTTTTTTCTGTTAATTTTCTTTCGTAATTTCTTACTGGCTTAGTCCATGAAGGTTGCTTTTGATTTGTATAATTTTAAATTATTTTTATGTTTATGTTAGCTCAAATATTGTATTTTATAGATAATTGTGACTGTTTATTGAATAACTGTATCCTAACTTAAATTCATAAAAATAATTAACACTCTCTCAGTATTCATCAAAGAGGTTATTATACAAATATTTCTGGCCGCTTCAAGCTCGTGACAGGAGCATATGTTATGAAGAAAACTTCAATTTTGGAAAGAGCTAAAAGAAATGACGATGGAAAAACAAATGGCAGACTCATATAAAAGGACCTCTGACATATTATTTGGATGATTCTGCTCTGGTTTCACTCAAAGAAACATCTCCGCTACAGACCACGTCCAATTACTATAGGAAAAGTACAACAGAAGTCAAGCCTCAACTAAACTTAACTAAACTACTATTTTGACTTCATATCTTGACGGAGTGACTACGCTGAAGTCCAGAGGACCATCTTCTCTTCATCTATTCTCCACTATCTATCACTACTGTGACCTGTGGCTTCGCACTTGAAAAAAGAAAAACGGACTGCGACTACAAAAACCTCTCTTCTTTCTACTGAGTGATATTGGTATCTTTTTTAATCATTTATGTATTTTTTATCTCTGATTATATTGTTCAAATTTACTTCATACCCTTTTATTTTGTTAGGTTAGTAGATTTGTTACAGTTTGGCGCCCAATGTAAAATAGCTAGTTCTTTCAAATTTTTAATATCTAATTTTTCCTCCTCAGGCCCTCAGCACTCCTCTTGAAGACTCCTTTACTCAACACATCTTCATACTTCACTTATACTACACCCCCACACACATTCCTTTACCCACTGGTAATTGGCATCCATTCTTCGCTTGGAAGTGTTCTTAAAACCATTCGTGGTCACTTGCAAGTTGGGTTTGGCTTACTCTACGACGTACTATAGGAGAATATCCTGTAGTCGTTACCACTTACACATAACTCTCTACTTATACCTCACTACTCTGCACCCCACACACTTGCACACCACTACGTTTACCCACTGGTAATCGTACCCAGTCTTTGCTTGTAAGTGTTCTTAAAACCACTTGTGGTCATTTACAAGTTGAGGACTGGTACACTCCACGACAACTACAGGACAATATCCTGTGGTAGTTTATACAATCTTAAACTTATAACACTTTAACAAATACTTCACTATTCTACATACACACAACACATGTATCATACGATTCACTCTCCCTAAATTAAACACTCTTGGGTCCTCTTAAACTCCCGAGTCCTCTTAAATACTCTCGAGTAGTCGAGTCTTAAACTCGTCTTTAGCACTCACTCCGAGTCGTCTTTAGCACTCTAATCATCTACCTCCCTTTAACACTATTTTATCCTCATTTAACATTAATTTTTAATTATGGATAGGACTATTTTCTTTGAACTTCTAAACAAAGCTGAGCTTGAGTATGAAATAAAAATTAGATTAGAGGAACCAAAAAATACAGTAATACAACTTAAAAAACAAATTCTTCAACTCGCACCTCATACTCTCTCTGAAGATATTTTAGATTCAATATTGGAAGTTAAAACTGATTTGGACGAACTTACCACTTCACTAAATTATATTGAATCAAAACTACTATTGTTAGAACAGGGTAACCATAGATTCAACAAAAAAATTAAAACTTTTATTAATCATGTATTTCATCGAATAGAGAGGATTGATACTGATTCAGATCCCTCGGAGGTAAATCGTTTAGCTCAAACTAAAGAGAGATTTTTCACCTTAGAATCAAAATTTATTTCTTTAACAACTGTTTCCAATGACATCAACCCTCAATCTATATTAGTCAATCGTCCCTCTGCTACTCCTAATAGCCCTAATGATAGTACTATGTTTCATACTATACTCCCCGATATTCAGTCTCAACCTCTAAACTCAATTTCCTATAATTCCCTTAACGAATTAAAACGAATTAAATACGACGGAAACTCTTGTCCACGTTCATTTATCCAGAAAATCCAGGAATTTAGTATTTCTAGGAATATTTCTTCAAACAAATTATTAGATCATGCTTTCGAATTACTTACCGACAACGCTTTACACTGGTACCGTTTTAAACGTGACTCTTTGTTATCATGGGACGAACTTTGTGAAGGTTTGGTTACAGACTTTGGCGGTTTTGACTATGACCATAAATTATTAGAAGCAATTAATAGCCGAACTCAAGGCAAGGATGAACCTATAGTTATTTTTGTTTCCATACTGACTGGCATGTTTTCCAGACTTTCTGAAAAATTATCGGAAACTAAAAAACTTCAAATCATTATTCGTAACATCCGACCTTGTTACTCACCTTATATCGCGAATAATAATATTAATTCTATTCTTGCGCTTATTTCATGTTGTCAAAAATATGAAGAATTCCTAGACAAAGAGAAACGTTTCCGCGAACCTGAAACTACAAATAATCCTTTAACTGTCGAATTTAACTATAAATCTTCTAATCTAACGTCAAAGCCCTCAACCTCTAACGCGTTTTCTCCTAGAACAAATTTTAATCGATTTAACAATAAACCTCGAGTTAATACTATTAATAAAATTAATAATAATGCTTTTTGTGTACGCTGCCGTACTAATGGTCATACATTAACTAATTGTTCGCAACCTCGTACATTAATTTGTTTTAAATGTGGTTTAAAAGATGTTAAATCTACTGATTGCCCTATTTGTAATAAAACTAACAATCCAAAAAACTAGATAATGACTTGGGTAATAAAAACTTTAATCAATCAGACTGGCATGATTGGTTACAAACCATTAAAAATTTCTTTCATTGTTACAAAACCACTTCAATATACGATACTGAAAAAGATTTTAATCGTCCTTTTATTGATATTGCTATAAATGACAAAATATTTTCCGGCTTACTAGATAGCGGTAGTTCTATTACAATACTTGGTAATAACTCCCATCTAGAAATCTTAAAATTAGGCTTCACGTTATCCAAGTCATTTTCAATGACAATTACTACTGCCAGTAATCATAAAAGTAAATCCCTTGGCTCAATTGACATTCCGATTAAATACAATAATCAAACTCATCTAATCCAAGCCTTCGTGTTCCCAGATATATCTCCTTCAATTATCCTGGGAGTCGACTTTTGGAAAAAATTTAATCTTATTCCACATATACTTTCCTCGGCTTTTAAAGTAAATACTAAATGTTCAGTAGTTACTGAAACTACAAAACAAGTACTTCCTTATAATCATCTCACTTTAGAGCAAAAAACTATCGCTGATGACATGATTAATCGATTTAAAGCTATATCATTTGAAAGTAGAGGAATACTGGGACGCACTCATCTTATTAGTCACCATATTGATACTGGGGATACACCTCCTATTAAACAACGTTGTTACCGTCTTTCTCCTGAAAAACAAAAAGCTCTCATTATGGAAGTTGATAAAATGTTAGAATGGGGTGTTATTGAAAAATGCGAAAGTCCTTGGCTTTCTCCGGTTATCATTACACCTAAAAAGAATGGCGAATGGCGTTTCTGTGTAGATAGTCGTAAATTAAATTCAGTTACTCGTAGAGACGCGTACAGCCTTCCATTTGTTAATGAAATTTTAGATAATCTTAAAAACGCTAAATTTCTTTCTAGCATCGATATTGCTAAAGCATTTTGGGAGATTCCTCTGAAAGAAGCAGATAAAGATAAAACGGCTTTTTATGTTCCTGGTCGAGGCATGTATCGTTTTGTAATGATGCCTTTTGGTTTAACTAATGCTCCGGCTACTCAGCAAAGACTTATGGACATGCTTTTTACTCCTGAATTTGACAATAAAGTCTTTTGTTATCTTGATGATATAATAATCGTTTCTGAATCATTTGAAGAGCATATCTCTTATCTAGTTAAAGTTCTTGAGAAATTAACGTTTGCTAATTTGACTATTAATTTCGATAAAAGTCAATTCTTTAAAAATGAACTAAAATACTTAGGTTTCATTGTAGATGAAAACGGTTTACGCTCAGATCCGGCTAAAATTAAATCAATACTCGAATTTCCTATTCCCACTACTCGTAAAGAAGTGAGAAAATTTATTGGAACTTGTAGCTGGTTTCGTCGTTTCATTCCTAATTTCAGCACAATTGCAACTCCACTTAATTATTAACTTCTTCCGGTAAAAACGCCCCGAAATTCATTTGGGATAATGATGCTACTCTAGCTTTTAATAAATTAAAAGAAGCTCTTACTACTACTCCTATACTAGCTTGTCCTAACTATGATCTTCCTTTCTCTGTACATTGTGATGCTTCTAACTTTGGCATCGGTGGTATGTTGACCCAAACTAAGGATGATAAAGAAGTAGTTATAGCCTATATGAGCAAATCTTTTAATAAAAATGAGCGCAATTACTCAACTACAGAAAGAGAAACTCTTGCGGTAATTACAGCTTTAGAACATTGGCGTTGTTATATCGATAATGGTAAACAGTTCACTGTTTATACGGATCACGCAGCACTTAAATGGTTTCTAAACTTATCCAATCCATCCGGTAGGCTCGCGCGGTGGGCTCTGAGGTTGTCATCTTTTAATTTTATTCTAAAACACAAAAGAGGTAAAGACAATTTAGTTCCTGATTTACTCTCTCGTAATTCTACATGTCCACTTGGTGTTAATCCTATCTCACTTAATTCTCAACCCGTATCTCCAGCATTGGAACAATATAACAAACTACTTTTGGAATGCCGTAACAATCCTGATCAATATCCCAATTATACTATTCGCGAAAATAAATTATTCCGCTATACTCTATCTCCTTACGCTTTATCTGAAGATTTCGCGTGGAAAGAAGTTCCTCATCCTAATCTCCGGGAAACCCTTATCAAAGATAACCATGGATTCCCAGATCAACCACATTTAGGAATTTTTAAAACTTATAAAAAATTATCACTTCTTTATTACTGGCCAGCTATGTTTAAGGATATCGCTAAAATAATTTCTAGCTGTGATAATTGCTTAACTTACAAACACGCAAATCACTCTCCCTTTGGCCTTATGGGTAAACCAAAAATTTGTTCCAGGCCTTTTCAAACAATTTCTTTGGATCTAATGGGTCCTCTACCTATGACTAGACGTAGAAATCAATTCATCTTAGTGGTTAACTGTTGTTTCACTAAATATTCCCTGATCTTTCCACTAAAACGAGCTACTAGCGCTAATGTCATCTCTAACTTAGAAAATTTTGTTTTTCTAGTTCATGGAGTACCTCAGACTATTATTATGGACAATGGATCGCAATTCCAATCCCATGAATTTAGAAACTTTCTGGGCAGATATAATATACCATACGTATCTTTCTCTCCTAACTACTGCCCTCAGGTTAATCCCACTGAAAGATACAATCGTACTATAATCACAGCTTTGTCATCTTTGGTTGGTGAAGACCATAGATCTTGGGACACCCATCTTCCTAAAGTCCAATACGCTATGAATAGTACAACTAATACTACTACTGGTTTCACTCCTAACTTTTTGCTCTTTGGACGTGAAACAGTTACTTCTGGCTCACTTTATACGCCAACTAATAATCTTGATGAAATCGTGTTTCTACCTAGGGACATCTATGCTACTAACATAGGTTTATTGTCTGCAACTTTTGATAAAGTTCAGATAGCCCTCCATATTGCTCATGCTCGTAACACTTCAAGTTACAACGAAAGTCGTTCCTTTAAAGAATATAACGTGGGAGATATAGTCTGGAGAAGAAACTATGTAAATAGTCAGGCTGGGACTTATTTCAGCGCAAAATTAGCGCCAAAATATGTTAAGTCCACTGTGTTGCAGAAATTATCCCCATTGGTTTATATACTAGAGGATCCTAATGGCAACCAAGCTAAATGGCATATAAAAGATTTTAAAATATAATGTATATAATTATGTAAATAATTCTCTTAAAACTAGATTTTTTTTTTTAATGGTTGGTAAACCATTCAGAAGATTATTTTAATTTCTCTTTTTATCTGTTCTTTTCAGATAATTTTATTTAGGTATGTTGCCTAACCTTTATTATTTGACTGACTTATTTTTCTCTTTGATGACTAATTTGTCTTCATCAACTATTGTAGTTGATTGGATCAATTCCTTGTAGGAATTGTTTTTCTTTTCAAAATTCAAAAAAAAATACTAACTCTAGTATAGAAACTTTTGGAATTACCTTTTCGATTTAAATTATATCTAAACCTTTCTAAAAAAAAACTAGGATCTTTTCCTTGGTTATTTCCTCCTATAATAATAATTATAGCGTGGGCTCGACTTTTTTCAAAATTCAAAAAAATACTACCTCTAGTATAGAAACTTTTGGAATTGCCTTTTCGATTTAAAAATTATATCTAAACCTTTCTAGTAAAAAAAAAAAAAAAACTAGGATGTTTTCCTTGGTTATTTCCTCCTATAATAATGATTATAGCGTGGGCTCGACTCTTTTCAAAATTCCAAAAAATACTATCTCTAGTATAAAAACTTCTGCAATTACCTTTTCGATTTAAATTATATCTAAACCATTTAATAATTTGATAGGATTTTTCTGTTCTTCTTAATAAAAACTGATTTGTGGTAAAAACTCTCTCTTTAAACCAATAACTAGACTTTTTAGAAATATTTTCTCTGAAGATATTATCTTAAACTTACTGAATCATTTTAAACTTATCATTTCACTCATCAACATTAAAACACTCAGCTTTCCTTTAAAACCTATTTGGTAAAATCTTATTCCATCTTTCTCTTTTTGAGCGGTAGCAACTCACTAAATAAGCCCCTAATGCCTTGTTTTCGGAGCGGTAGCAACTCATTAAATAAGCCCCTAATGCAAATTTTTTTTAGAGGTTTTCTTAAACCCTCTAATTCTTAAACTCAAGTTTTACTTGAGCTTTTCTTAAACTAGGACTCAAATTTGAGTTCTCTCAAAGTTTTTCTTAAACTTGGGTGATTCTTAAACTCAAAACTAACTTGAGTTTTCTCTCAACTGGAGGTTTTTCTTAAACCTTGAACCTTTCGAGCGGATAAGCAACTCGTTAAAAAAGCCCTAATGCTCTCTTTCTAATTGGGTTTTCAAACAGGTGCGGGTTACGACACCTAATTAAAAAAATAAGCCTTCGTAATTATAAATAAATATTTCCTTGTTGGAGTATGCGTCATTAAATGTGAACCATATCTCCTATGTGTGATTGAATGGGAGTGTTCGACGAAAGCATGGAAGCGGTTGTGTGTTAGATCAAGGACTTATTTTTAACCTTTACAAAATTTTTGTTCTAGACCAAAAATTTTCTCGGGGTCGATGGGGAAATATAGCATCTACCTACTACAGACCTATGTATATACTTACACTTTACATACATTCACATTTATTCATCATACTCTTTTATCAGGTTTACATTTTATTTTGCGAATCGGCCTAAAACGATTCATTTCCTTATATAATTTCCAAATTAAATATTTCTATAGTTTCATTGTTATGACATTTACGTCAGGCTGTCAAACTGCTATTACTTTTTTCTGTTAATTTTCTTTCGTAATTTCTTACTGGCTTAGTCCATGAAGGTTGCTTTTGATTTGTATAATTTTAAATTATTTTTATGTTTATGTTAGCTCAAATATTGTATTTTATAGATAATTGTGACTGTTTATTGAATAACTGTATCCTAACTTAAATTCATAAAAATAATTAACACTCTCTCAGTATTCATCAAAGAGGTTATTATACAAATATTTCTGGCCGCTTCAAGCTCGTGACAGGAGCATATGTTATGAAGAAAACTTCAATTTTGGAAAGAGCTAAAAGAAATGAAGATGGAAAAACAAATGGCAGACTCATATAAAAGGACCTCTGACATATTATTTGGATGATTCTGCTCTGGTTTCACTCAAAGAAACATCTCCGCTACAGACCACGTCCAATTACTATAGGAAAAGTACAACAGAAGTCAAGCCTCAACTAAACTTAACTAAACTACTATTTTGACTTCATATCTTGACGGAGTGACTACGCTGAAGTCCAGAGGACCATCTTCTCTTCATCTATTCTCCACTATCTATCACTACTGTGACCTGTGGCTTCGCACTTGAAAAAAGAAAAACGGACTGCGACTACAAAAACCTCTCTTCTTTCTACTGAGTGATATTGGTATCTTTTTTAATCATTTATGTATTTTTTATCTCTGATTATATTGTTCAAATTTACTTCATACCCTTTTATTTTGTTAGGTTAGTAGATTTGTTACACGTGATCATTTTGTAGGACGCCATCTAATTCGACAATCATCCGATTTAAGGCAGACAAGCGCGACGCGACTATTAGAACAATTTATATGAAAACTTCTTGAAAATTGTTCTATCACAATCGCGTCACACCGACGAGTCGCGCCTATCTACGAGAGTTTTTACAAAAAGTCTATCTTCTGTGCCCTACGTTACAAATACTGTTATTCAGTAAAGCGTTCCTATAATAAAACATATCTTATAATTTCTCGGTCTATTCATAGGTAGTAAACTTAAAGCTGACTTTTACTAGCTAAATTCAATATTGCTGTGCAAATTGCAAGTTATGGGCAAGTAATCCATTTATTTATACGATATTAGGATTCAATGTTTGCGGAAGCTGATCCACCGTGCAATATGTTTTCTTGAAAACAAATCAAAATTATTTAAACATTCCTAATGAAGTTAGGTTTTGGCTTGTTCGATACAAATTATAAAAAAATATTTATTCCTCAATTTCTCACAAAAGTTCCTACCACTGTTTGTCTCTGCATCACCCAAAGGTTGACTGGTACAAAATTCCTATGGCATTAAGTCCGCCTCTGTACATTTGTGGGCTTAAAGTATTAAATAAATAAACAAATATTATAAAAATTCAAATATTATAAAATTGAAAGTCCTGACTGACTGATATATCAACGCACGGCCTAAACCGCTGGTCCTAGAGACATGAAATTTGGAGGGTGTGTTCTTTGTGAAGAGTAAGTATCCACTAAGAAAGGGTTTTTCGAAATTCTACCCCTAACATAGTGAAGGGGTGAATGGGGGGAGGCTAAAAATTATATTCATAGCTTAATTGAAGTGCCAGCTACAATATCTTTTTTTAATGATACCCATTCAATATGTGTTTTTTTTTTTATTTGGAATTATATCGAAAACTGCTTAAAATTCAATTATCGCGAAAACTATTGAATTTCGGCCATACTTATGGGGGGTTCAATTTGTTGCATTTTGACCCCCTTATCAGCTCCTGACGGATATATGTCGAATTACAAGTAACCCTGTTTAAGTAGACATTTGATATAGGGTGATACAATAGGCGGTCTTATTCTTAGTAAGTAGACAACTAAATAAATAACAACTTAGTTTGGTCCAAACAGCCCTTCTTAACATTCCCAATACACGAACACACCTACACCATAAGTCCGTAATATTATAAAAGAAACAGAGTGCTTACTTAAGGGTGCCTATCATCACCCCTGCTACTTAACAAGGATGGCCATTCACTCCCCCACTTGTCACATAACTTACGGTGTTAATGAAAAGCTTCCCGTTCAATGCCAATCTGTGTGGAAGTGGCGTTGATTTAATTTATGGCAACACTATGTAATTGTGGTGTAGTGTTAATCATATTGTACATCCTTACACAGTATAAAACAAAGTCGCCGAAATGTCTGTACGCGCATAACTTCCGAATGACTGCACCAAATTGGATAATTCTTTTTTTGTTTTGTTCGGTATTGCCAGGAAAAGTTTGTATGAACGAAAATTTCAGAAATTCGAAAAAAAATTGCACTCGTGCAAAGCTGGGGCGGGCTGGGGCTAGTGTTTTATAAAGACAGGACAGCCAGTTTATTTTAGACTGACATCGGTGAAAAAAGATATCGTGAGGAAACCTGCGGGGTAATTGCGTAACACACTATTAGTAGCAATGGGTTTCATTTTGACAGATCAACAACGTTCATTGCGTTTTTTACAATGTTGAGCAGACACATTTTTCCAACATATGAAGCAATGGATTAGCAATATGCTTCAAAATGATTCAAATTGAGATCGATAGTGTGTTTCGCAATTAGGGTGCAGGACTTATAAAAAAAAACTTACAACTTCAATTTTATTAAACAATAAATAAAATTTAAGTCTCTGTTTATAATATCAAAATAACTACTTTATACTACATAAATGCATTACGAAAATATACGTACCTATATAGGTATATATAATTACCTAATTATAGCACAAAAAAAAAAAACTTAATAACCGACGAAAAAAATATCAACGCAGGGGGATTCAGAATCATGTAGTGACGCCAGCACATCAAGCTACTACAATCTGTCAAATTTCTTTAATAGATTTTCAATTTTATCGCTAAAGTATAAGGTTCAATGTTGATTGGGAAAATTTTACAGCTTCG
The DNA here is from genome assembly GCA_949316385.1 of Globia sparganii. NCBI lineage: Eukaryota > Metazoa > Arthropoda > Insecta > Lepidoptera > Noctuidae > Globia > Globia sparganii. The sequence goes on from OX438677.1 coordinate 4,235,741, forward strand.
GGTATCTTGATCTGCTGGCGTCTGTACCTACTGAATCCATGGTAACAGGTTGCGCGTCGATGTACAGACGTCAAGCTACGAGTGCTATAATCTGTCAAATTTCTTTAATAGATTTTCAACTTTATCGCTAAAGCATTAGATTCAAGGTTGATTGGGAAAATTTTACAGTTTCGGGGAGCTTGATGTGCTGGCGTCTGTACCTGCCAGTGATTTAACTTTGGTGTACTTTGTTCTAGCTAAATTGTCTAGACTTAAACAAGTTCTAAGTAATATGTACCAAAATATCAGGTTACTTAGTTCTAAAATTATAAATATCCTAATTAAAGAGGCAGTCACCGGACTAACCCGAAAGTCACGAACCCTACCAATATTAAACCAACTTTATCTAATATAACTTTATTATTAATGTTATTAGCTTTTGCCCGCGACTTCGTTCGCATGATATTAATACCTTCTTATTTTCTTTCTTTTTGTATAATTAAAATATAAAATTGCAAATTACTCCTTATAACATCAGCTATCTGTCAATGAAGGTCCCGTCAAAATCGGTCTAGCCGTTTCGGAGTTCAGCCGGAACAAACAGACAATTCTATATATTTTTTTTTTTTTGTAGGTTTGTACCGTATATACCTTCATATGCATTTTGTTTCTTTTTGATAGTTTAGCCGCGTTCATTGCGTTATTTAAGTTGTTAACCATATACATTTTTTCAAACCCATGAAGCAATGGATAGCAATATCCTTCAGAACTTTCGGATTGTGATTGAAAGTCCGTTAAGCAACTAGCAAGTTACAAAAAAACCGTCAATCAAAGTATCTGGCAGTCATCAAAGTTTATTTTTGTGCCAGTTTTAATTATTCCATCCCAGGCCGCAAGGATTTTAGTTTTAATAAATACTCAGTTACTCAGAAAAATACCTTTTTTATGGTTTTTTTTTTCAGTAGACGGACCACAAAGTATCATCAAAAGAGTTCCATCAAAAAAAAAAGTCTTCTATACTTAAAGTTAAAACCACGAAACCCTAAAATGCGAAAGGAGCCCGCCATTTTTAATACACCATTTTTCTCAATCAATAAATCACCTAAGTAACGTTTTCTTCCGTTGCCCTATTTTTTCCTGAATAGTTGATCCCCTCAAAATTTATCGTCATAATTTTAGTCTTGTTTTACAAGCGAATTTCTTTTTTACGAGTTTTCAAAGTGTTGGGGGGTGGCCGGTCGTTGTTTAGATAACTTTTTTTATATTGACAACCCCGCTTACGGTTGACAACAATTTTAATTTTGTACGTAAAACTTTTTGTTTCGTAATTGTGTGAAATATTTTTAATTTCGCTTTGAAGATAGGACAGTGTGTGTTATCGATATTTTTCTATTATTTTTGCTAGTTTTCGTAGTCTCGTTTTCATACATTGTTTCTGCGCAGGTACGTATTTGGGACGTGGGATTTTGCTCTGTAGTTAAAATAGTTCAGAGGCTTTTTAATTTTTCCTCAATAGGAACGAGCTAAAGTCTGCTTTACAGCTTTTTGGCATACATAATACTAGGTTACTGGCCGTGACTTGGTCCTGTAATTTCTTGCTCCCCCGACTCACCCCGTCTCATCGCATTGCCTGCCTGCGCTATTTATTGCTTTGTTCTTTTTGACTTTTTTTGTTTTTACTCGGCTCAAGTCTCGGCTAATCGTGATGTTAAGTAGCCTATATCCTTCATCAAGAATTGGGCTATCAAATGCAAAAAAAAATACACGTCTTAAACAATTATTTGCACCACTATAGCTTCTGCCCGCGTCTTTGTCCGCGTGAAATTTCACACTCTCTCATTCGCCCTGTTAGGGGTGGTATTTCGAAAAACCATTTCTTAGTGGAGACCTACTCTTTACAAAGAACACACCTTCCAAATTGGTTGTCTCTAGGACTAGCGGTTTAGGATGTGCGTTGATATAACAGTCAGTTAGGACTTTGAATTTTATATAAACTGGTTTTTTGACGAGTTATGCGAACATAAATTTAGGGAACAGCAGATTTTTTTTTCGCGATTTCAGGTTTGGTCCCATAGTGAAAGTTTTTCATAATGATGAGTACAATCTCCCATTTCGAATTGTCAAATGTTTTCAATTTCACCCTGTATAGATAAATATTGTAGAACTAATTTTAGGCGATTGTGTTATACCAAATTAATATCGATGTGGGATTAGACGTAACTAGTACAAAGTGATCCCTTGGGAGAATATACTTGTTAGAGATGAATGTAGTTGTAGGAATAGGCGTAGAGGGAATTAATCAGTCAATTCGAAGATGATGGGAAAGTTGGCCACTGTAGTTTCTCGATCAAAAACACGGCGACACCTAGAAAAGTGTCTAAAAAAACCGGCCAAGTGCGAGACGGGGTTGCAGACAAATGGTTAAACCACCACACAATATTTAACAAAAAAACACGTTTCTTGTATGGGGACGGAGACCCCTTAAACTATTATTTAAGGGGTTCTTATTATTTAATTTAAACTTGACGATCTCTACAGTGTTTTGCTACCTTTTATGAATACTTCATCCCCGCAATAATAATAAAAAACCAACCTTTAATAATATCTATCTATCTATAAGGTGTTTCAAATTTAACCCTAAAAATTTTAAGAGGTGCTTTAGACCATCGAACTAAATAACTTTCACTATAGGACCAAATCTGCAATCATGAAAAAAAATCTGCGTTTTAACACAAAAGTTCAATACCTACTCGACCAAAATATATATGAAACAACAGATATTTTTTTCGTGATTTCAGAGTGGGTCCCATAGTGAAAGTTGTTAGTTCAATAGTCTAAAGCACCTCTTAAAGTTTGTTGGGTTAATTTTGAAACACTTTATATATACTAATAATAAAGTTGTCGAGTTTATTTATTTGTTTGAACTCGGTAATCACTGGAACTACCAGCCGGGTTTAAAGAAATCTTTTTGCATTTGACAGCCCAGTTAAAAGAACGCTATGATAGGAGCCGAGCAAAATAGAAAAAGAAAATATAATAGAATGATCGCTAAGTGAAAACAAAGTAATAGCGCGCCCGCTTATAATTAAAACGAAAAAAAAACACACAATTTAATTGAAGCAGTAATACATAAGAGCACATTTCCAATGCCAACCAACATTCTACCAGGTTACACACTATCGGTACCACAGATATAGATAGACCTAGATAACGCAAGTATCATGATCTGCATAGCTATTCACAACCATTCGATACGCTTCCGTACCGTATCGAACATCAATCATTGTTATCGTAGAAGTCCTAATCGCTGTTCACAAGTCCGAAACCCGAAATTTTTTTCAGTTTCAATCAAATAGACGAACACTATTCTTCAGACCGCTGTTTGCTGCCGGGGCAAGGCAAATCAGGTTATTGAAATGTGTCATTTTCGATACAATAGCTTGTCGTATGGTTGTGAATTTGGGTGCTGTACGTAAAACCAAGCCTGCCATTTTATTGACTATCTACTATGACGTCACAAGCGCTCTTTCTCGCTCACGCTCACCCAGCCAGCAGTACACAGGACTGAACGTAAGTTAGTTCGATTTTTGAACGTAAGTTGGTGCGATTTTTGGCACGCGAAGTAGTTGCTCTTGCGTTATCTAGGTGTATCTCTGTCTGTGATCGGTACCAACCAGGTACCCAGCAACCACTAATTGTCTCTCCCGTGGCAAACTAAGCGAACATGGCACGATTTGCATTAACATGTCTCCGTAATGTACCTACCTAATGTTAGTTGCTGGATGTGTGATTTGTATTAATTAATACAAAGCTATAGATGGCAGAGATACATTCCTCGCTAAAGTAGGTGTTATGGAAGGAATTTTAGAGAGGACTAACTTCTGTTTGCAGCTTTGCCCGCGTGTGGTAATTTTTTTTTTGTGCGTAACTCTGTTGGGGAGGTCTGCAGAGCGAAAACACAGGAAATACTATTAAGCATTTATTAGGAAGGTATAAAGGTTTATTTAAGTACAATGTGTAAAAATGGAGTCTCATGAAAAAACTATGTATATGTCAACTCTTACGTAGACAGTTTTTCATCTAGCCAGTGTTAGTACAGGGAGGTGATATATAACAAACTCTTAATTATTTTTCTAACATAAAAGCAGCCTAATTTACTCCTTATAACATCAGCTAGCTGTCAGCACAGTCAGTCCCGTCAAAATCGGTCGAGCCGTTTCGGAAATTAGCCGGAACAAACAGACAGACAGACGAAAATATTGAAAACTAGCAGCGCCCCACGGTTTTATCCGCATAAGTTTCGATCCCGTAGGAATATCGGGATAAAAAGTAGCCTATATGTTAGTCCAGCCGTTTGTGCGTGAAGAAGCAACAAACACACTCACAAAGTTTCGCCTTTATAATATTAGTGTGATTCGTTTTTTGTTATAAGTATCGTATATACGGTCTTTATGTGCGGTCATCTGTTTTGTAGAAAACCATAGCTTTAGCGTGGATTGAATAAATGATAATGTTGTTCGGTCTGAGATGAACCCAAGTTATGATCGCATACAAAATCGACGGTTGAAAGGCTAATTGATCTAAGCGACATTTTGTAAAACTTGTAGTAGGACAGATTAAATTTTTTTTTTTATTAAAATATTCATAGACATATAATATATAAATATTCATAGATATTGCATAGACTTTTATTTAAATAAAAGTCTACGCAATAGTTCTTTTTTTATGAATATTTTAATAAAAAAAAACTTTAATCTGTCCTACTGCAAGTTTTACAAAATGTCGCTTAGATCAATTAGCCTTTCAACCGTCGTAATACACTTAGTCCAACCGAGCAGTATTTCGAACAGATCAGTAATGTCGTACACATCATCTGCCTAGCCTTTTCCCAACTATGTTGGGGTCGGCTTCCAGTCTAACCGAATGCAGCTAAATACCAGTATTTTACATGGACTGACTGCCTATCTGACTCCCACAACCTAGTGACTGGGTAATATGATAATTCCTTGGTAAGACTGGTTGTTCGACTTTCGGGCTTCTGACCACCCGTGTAACGTCTCTCAAAGATCCACGAATAACAGCCGGGACCAACTGCTTAACGTGCTTTTCGAGGCACGGAGGGGTTTGGGTATGTAAAGATGGTCACCGATCCACATACCAACCGCGGCAAGCGCAGCTTAACCTGATCAACCGACCTGTGCTACTGTAAATACAGAAGACACTATTCACTATAATTGAAAAATTCCTTGTAAGTAACACTTACAACGTTGCCTAGAGCGTTTTTTTTATCACCTCAAGAGTCAGTAATGGCGAACTTAACCATAACCTGATCGATCGAACCGTGCGGCTGACATTATGTAGCTACAAGCCAAGCGGTCCAGTATCGTCGTACACGATACAAGTTTTTACTTATTGCTTCTCCCAACACTTTACCTACTAGAAGAAACGACTGTGACCACTTCTTAGCCTTGAAATTGTATATTATTTTGAAGTTAAATACTGTATTTAATGTCAAAGCCGTGCAAGCAGTGACAGGTTTGAAACCTCATTTTAAAACCTATTTCTACTTCTTCGGACTTTCGTAATAACATGGTGTTTTCACATTGGCAGTTTAGGGCAGGGATGGCGAACCAATGCACACGTGCCATTGGTAGCACGTAACAAAATATTTTGGGCACGGCAACATTTAAAAAAATGTAGGTAGGTACCCAATTTATTTAAGTAGTTTGCAACAGCAAAATTCGCACTAATTTGTCATATTTTCATTTAAATAAATATAAAACTGTTAATATTAACATTAGTCCTACACCAACCGGTAGTTGTCCTTAGGTGCACCTTTGCATAGTGCAAACAGAGATAATCGTCTGTTGGTGTCTTATTTAATTAAAAACGGGTCTCTGCGAATTGGTTTCGGCCCCTCGTACCTACACCTTCCAAAGCTGTGGGAACCCAGACTCTCGAGAAATGTCAAGACAGATTAAAAATAATAATAACAATGCGAAAGTATATCGTTTTTTTTTTTTCAGTAATCACTAATTCAAGATTGTTTGTTGGCCGCATGAAATATTTATTTGGAAAAAAATGGCAGGTTGATGTAGAGGTTCGCCATCCCGGGTTTAGGGTTATGTGGCAAAACAAGGAACCCATAGAATTATGTGCGCAGGGTCGTGACTGTGGATCATGACTACCTCATCATCATCATCATCATCTGCCTAGCACTATCTTGAAGTCAGTTTACAGTCTTACCAGCCTTACCAGATGCAGCAGTATTTAACATGGAGCGTCTGCCTATCTGACCTCTACAACCCAGTTACTGGATAACACGAAATGTGATTATGAAATTGACCCTATCTCTGAACTGTCGGGCAAAAAATTTTATAGTTTCCAATCCTGATTACTTCTTATGGGATTACTTTTTTTTCAATGATTTTGAGACTTCCCTGGTGCAGGTACCAGTATTCCATAAGTTTTTTGCGCCATTAAAATTATTTTGGCTACTTTACAAGAAGCCCTCTTAGAGAACCGTTAAAACCCAGCAGCCTTTTATGAAACTACCCTCATCAAACTTAGTGGGCAAGTTGTTATTATAATAATAAAAATACTCATTTTTACTCATAAATAATTACTAGCAACTATTCCTGTTCTTCGCCGTCTTTTCTTCACGCAAATGCTGCTAATTAGTTTAATTTAAATGCTACTTGTAAGCTGTGGTACAAGTAAAAAAAATAATAATTTTATTAACCCATTCCCTGTCCCATTAATCACATCACATATCTTTGTGGACAGTAAAATTGTTAAAATTAAATAATTGTGCAATTTTTGTTTTTCAAGGTTTCTGCTCGGCATTGAAGGGTTAAAATTGGTTTTGAAAAAAAAACTATTATTTAAGCTTTTTTCTTATTGTTCAATAAATAATATTTTTTGTTAGAGCTACTAATAACAGAGTTTAGACGTCTTGACTATCCAATAAAAATCTAGTCACCAAAAGCTCAGCAGTGCTCGAGATTGACTGAAGTACATTACCACCCCCTTATTAAAAAACAACGTTTTTCTTTAGACCAGAGGGGTAATAGGTAAAACGGGCTGGTGTCCGCAACTCCACGTCAATGCGCGTATTTTGCGTTATTATTTTTATTTTTTTTTCTAGGTGTACTTAATTCTCATAATTTTGAGAACGTTTACAGTCTGATCTCAGTCTTAATTTTCAAAAATACTTCTAATTTCACTACATTTTTAATAAGTTTTTGACATTGATTGTCGCTGAGATGAGATTACGACTAGATTTTGAACGTTTTTAATTACGGAAATTGGCCTGCCGGTTAAAATCACCGATCCAGTTATTGAATTAAGAACCTAACTGTTATGATTACTGCAGTTCTTTGTACAAAAATGACAACATAGTTCGGTACAAAGTTGTCATTTTAATATATAGAACATTGTCTAAATCGAAATAAATTTCGAAATACCGACTCAAAGGTTTAAGAACTAAAGTCAGATTTCGTTTTGAAATAAGACAGATTTATGTTTTAACTAAATGAAATCGCTGCTCACTTCTAAATTAGACTGCCTTACAGGAACACCTGCAGACTACAACAATAATAATAATTGTTGAACACCCGAGCTACACCGCCATTTTCTTCTACAGTATACAGAGCGCTCTGTAGTCATGCTGAATAATATTTATGACAACTCCCTGTTATTAATGTAAGGAAATTATATAAAAACCTCTTTGTTGTTTATATTTTGCTAGCAGACTTAAAAAACAAATGAAGTTCTGTAGTTGTATCTGCAATTGTATCAATAAATAGTTTTCATGATCTTTCACTAACTGTATAATACTTACTTTTAAGAAGATTTTTCAATTCTTTTACTTATTCAGGTCCTTCTCACGTTTCGATAACAAGGACTGAAAGGGGGTCTTAAAAATTCGAAATGAGTCTACTAGGGCATGTGGGGTATCTATACCCAAACAGCTCGAGGAGTGAAAAGTTAACCCAGTATTACATATGGGTTTTAATGAGCAGTGGTGAACTGCAGGGTAATTGCGTAACACACTATCAGTAGCAATGGGTTTCATTTTGACAGTTCAACAACATTCATTGCGTTATTTACGTTGTTGAGCAGACACTTTTCGAACATATGGAGCAATGGATTAGCAATATGCTTCAAAATGATTCAAATTGAGAGTAATAGTGTGTTACGCAATTAGGGTGCTGGTCGTAGGTTCGAACTCAGACAGGCGCTTTACTTTGTGTAAATTATTTCACCACTGCTCTGAAAACGATGAAGGAAAACATCGTGAGGAAAGCGGCATGTCCTTAAACCAAATATTCGAAGATATCTACCAACCCGCACTGGGCTACTTACGGGTGGGTATTATCTTAAAAAAAAAAAAACGCGCATTGACGTGGAGTGTCGGACACCAGCCCGTATTACCTATTACCTTACTTAGGTATTTCACCTACCTACTCTTTTACCTTGAAATAAGGTGATTAAAAGAAAACCTTCTAAAATTAAGTACCTACCACTTTTCGCATAGTAAGGACATAATTTATACACAGAACATATGATCTATTGTGTAAATATAAGCGTGAAAACCTAGGCAATGTGAGCTTGAAGAGAGCTGTCACGTCATCCCACTTCATCATCATCAGCATCATCAGCCGGAAGACGTCCACTGCTGAACAAAGGCCTCCCCCTTAGACCACCACGCCGAACGAAATTCCGCCACTTGCATCCATCGGTTGCCCGCGACTCCCACGATGTCGTTGGTCTACCTAGCGGGAGGCCTGCCTACGCTGCGTCTTCCGATTCGTGGTCGCCACTCAAGAACTTTTCTTCCCCATCAGGTATCAGTTCTACGAGGATGTGGCGTGCCCATTGCCACTTCAACTTGCAAATTTTAAAAAGGTATGTCAGTGACTCTGGTTCTTCATCGAATATACATCCCACTTGATGTTAGGGATTGACACTATTGACATCTCAAGCACTTTATAGCCCGATTAAAACTTAATAACGGCTCTGAACAGGAGGCGTGTTGCTGCGCACTCTGCGCAGTAAGAAATTCATGTGTCAGCGGGGGTGGGGGGTGAGGTACTGCGCAGCGTGAAGCGCACTTCAGAGCCGTTATAAACGCGCATACTTTACCTATGCTTTCAGGGTGTGATTTTTACAGAATTGCACTACAGAAATTATTTTTATTCACCTTCCAACCATTAAGGGCATATCTTCTATAAACGAAGTAATTATTCTAACAGCGTACACAACTCTGAACAGACACACGAATGCTTTTAGCCCGCCTTGTTCCGTCTGATTCGTGAGCTAGTTAATAAAATACGAGTAAATTTCTAACACCTTAAGACTTGAAGTCGTGGGGAATTGGAGTTAAGTGAAACGGTTTTTTAGATAAAGCCTGAATAAAGAGCACTTGGAGAGCAAAAGTAATGTCTTGAAAAAGTACGACTTCTGGGAGGAAAAAGAATACATTACTCATTGATTGCAAATGATTACAAAAAATAAGAGTTTGCGACCAATTTTTCCGTTCCTGCTTCATCGAAAGGTAATTGTAGAATTTTCGTGGGAAGCTTTAATTTAACACACATATAAGTAACCGAACTTCATCGTTATCTATCAAATAAAAGAAAGTTCATGGTAATATTCTATGAAGCGTTTAATCATCTCGATATTATGCATAATGCATGTGCACTTACTATAGTAACTTACCTCATTAATTACTCACTTAATATTATAACTTTTTTTTCTCTGCAACATCTCAAGTTGTCAGCAAACCCACGCCACGGTTGCCAGCACACAAAAATAACTGAATGTTTAATTTATAAACAATTTATTCAAATACGATTCCGCTCAATCAACCCTTCAACGGTGGCGGGGTCACAACGAACAACTTAAATAAAAAAATATCCGCGTCAATTAACATATCAACATTGAAATTTTAATTTCGGATACGACACCGCTCGGCGGTCAGATGTTGCTGCCACGATTTACAGATAATTAACCCTTGCTGGTCGAAAGCACCGAATGATGATATATTTAAAAACGTGTCGAATGCAGTTGATTGATTAATTTCGTGTGGTTTCGTTGTTTGGTTTAATTAATTATCTCTTCATGAAGCGCTAAAGAGTAGGCGGATGAAAGTGTGATGGTCATGTTAAAAGGTTTTTTCATTAACTGATAACAGTGGTTGTCAATAAAAGTCAATAATAACGCGTTTTCATTGTCTGTTTATCACATTAATATTTTTTTACCTTCTTATTTATTAAATGTTTCGTTTAAAACAAAACCGTTTAGCTCCAAGTTTAAAAAAAATAATAAAACATTCAACGCATATTTACCGAATACCGAGAGGTTTTACTAAGTTACTTTACAAAACAAAACACCTTGCAAAATATTACAAGCAAAATGTTCCGGGAGCGAGTGCATTAACCAAATTCGTCGGCAATATCTCGCTAAGTGGCCTATCTATCCGAATATCCGCATAGAGGCTTACCGTGCTGCGCTCATAATAACCTTCAGTTGGGATAACCGCCCGCTTCCAGTGCGGTCCACGCGATGAATGAGAGTGCGGATATTAGAAATTTTCGGCGACAAATTGTTGGTCAATTGAATGAGGTATTACGATATTTGAAGGGAAATTATGTAAATCAATCTAACTATTTATCGTATAGGGTTGTGGTTTTTGAAGTGAAACTTCTTTACGCACGCTTGACTTGGGGAGTAAGCTGGCGAACGCGTGACGTAAGCGTTACGAAAAGTGTGATCGGGCAAGGCGAACGGAAGTTAAGTGGGGGATATAAGCAAGAGACAGCAGTGCGCGCGCATATTTTCTTTCTCTCTTCCTCTCATAGCCAAATACGTTCCGTATATCTAAGCACACTGCAGGCTTATTGTCTGTATCACAGTGTAGGAGCAAGAGAGAGCAGTGCGCGCGCACATTTTCTTTCTCTCTTTCTCTTATAGCTAGTAAATGAAATATACATACAGATGGAGCGAAAGAAGTTTCACTTCAGTCGTGTGGTCATAAGCACACTCGTTTTTTTTGTTAAAAAAAGACGCGCTTTTATACTGGATTAATTCATTAGTGACGATGTATGTTTGTTTTAAATTACCAAAATTGAATGGGAGAAGGCGACACGCTGTGCCGTCCCCAAATAAATTGGATGAATTAAATGTTAAAGGGTGATGCTGATGAACCAAAAAACTTGAATTTGGTATGTCTCTTGAGGTGGCTTCGAAGTATAATAAGTTTACTATTGATTAACTTAATTAACTTCATCAGTCCAGAAAAACGCTAACCCAAAAACCAAACAAGCAGATGTTTAATTAAAACTACCCTTGCAATTTAAACAACCCTTTATCCGCTCGTCTCTAAACCAAACACCTATTTTTCCCGAACAGCCAACAGACTCGTCGGACTACCGCGGCATGTTTCACGCCCGCACGCTTTCAATTTGCATTAAGGGTTTATCAGTTTTAATGTGAACACTAAAAGTTGTGCGCCGTCACCGCTAGGGGCCGCCTCGACCGTTGTTCGCATTTACGGGTTGAAAATTTTAAGTTGCTTTGAGAACGCCTTTTAAAGAAGATAGATTGCTCTCTGCATTAAGATTTTTATGGAAATAGTTTATGTTGCAAGGAATTTGTTGTTATATGAGTTTAATGCTTTGGCGTTTTATGTTGAAGTTTTTCGGTGTTATTTTTGGAATGAAAGATATTTTATGTTAATATATGTAGTTTTTTTTTTTGATAGATCTGGTGGGATTTGTTAAATCGCTATAGAGTATAGGTACCTATTTAACCCATCATTATGAGTGAGTAGATGGACTGACTTCCTTAAGAAGGTGACTGGGATAGACTGGATGCGGAAGGCGGATGACAGGGTGTTGTGGCGCAGCCTGGGAGAGGCTTTATTTATTTATTTATTAGGGACAAAAAACAGTTATATGCTACAAAATACAGGGAACTACTTAAACTAACTAAGATTTAACAAAAATGTAACCCACACCATTGTCCACGTTTTAACTAAAGGTTAAAAAAAGTGCTAAACAATAATCGCTGCCACAATAATATTGCTGTGTTACTAAGCTTAGCCTAATTCAGCCTATTTTAACTTAACTTAAAATACTCGCTAAACAAAATATCCAGCGGGGCAATTGCGTAACAGATTATCAATGGGAATCGGTTTCATTTTGACAGTTCAACATTCACTGCGTTATTTACGTGTTGAGCAAACAAATATTTCGAACTTAAGAAGCAATGGATTAGCAATTTGCATCAAAATGATTCAGATTCCGATTGATAGTGTGTTACGCAATTAGGGTGCAGAGCCTTTTTCTTAAATGATTGCTTAGATTAACAAAATATATCCAGTTCTATAAAATGCATGTTGCTTTTTTATGTAATGTAGTTTTTTGGTGTTCAATAAAGTATATAATTATAAATAAATAAATAAGTCCAGCAGTGGACTGCGATAGGCTGAGTTGATTGATGAGTGGCTATGAAATGATGAACTACTATAAAATGCTAGAACTACACACATGACTGTTCACATCAAGATGTGTGGAAACTAGACGTATATGTATATGTGGAAGCTCGTAATTACCAAATTTTACTGCCTACGAATGATTTTTAATTGTGTTATTAATCTGTAAGCTTTCTGTAAAATAAAATAAATAAATAAATATATTTCCAGCCCCCAAGATACAGGCGCAGCCTAGTTGGGGACTACTGTTTATCTAATCATGTTAAAAATACAACTTTTTACCGATTTCAATCTTTGTAATGTATAAGAAAATTCATCTTAAAATTGTTTAATTTTAATCTTTATTCATATGGGCTACCAAAACTTTAAAACCTCCCATATTAAGCACTGCAAACTGCAAAGCAGTAAAACAAAATTATCTTCAAAACTGCGAATAAGTAAAACTTATTCACGAAACAGCCGGCATTCTGCGAAAATTATATTGCGTTACAATTGCATTACTGTGTTGTTGGTACCCGCCACCCGAGTGGCGCCCAACGTGGGACCACTTTAATTGCACTTTTTGCCTTCCCCGGGTAATTACCCACCTCTGAAACCCCGGGAAGTGTATGACGATGTTAATGTGCCGCCTGGTAACCCGAACAGTGAACAATAAACATAACACCGTTTTGTGACTTTTATACCCACTGCTGCAGTTGGGGGGTTAAGTTTGAAACTTTGAATTCGTTAGTAGTTTTTGGATTGTAGTGTTAGTTTTGGGAAGTTGGTGAGTGTGTTTTAGATCTGTTGAGTCGAGTTTTAGAAGTTTTGCTTTGGTTACTTCTGACTTTAACTTAAATTAAGAAGAAATATTGTTTTTTGTCTGGCAACATTTTTTTGTGGTTGAACCGACCAAAATTATAAATATATGTTATCACATGATCTTTATCCACAAAAATAATAACTTTTATCCACAAATTACTATGTGTATTTTCGGTAGAAAAATATGTTTCTTGTAAGTTCAGCAAAATAATATGTTCAATACCCAATTACTATTCTGAAACCAGCTGAACCTATTTATTTTTGATAACGATACCACTTAAAAATAAATATATCTTACCAAAATTTAATAATAAGTATGTACGGGATGAGGGTTGCAGAATATTTAGTACCTTTTTTTTAAATAAACTTCCAGAAAACTTGCAAACGTTATGTAACAAGTTCGAAAAGTTACAAGTACAAATCAAAGCGCTTCCTTACACAAAATTTCTCCTAATGTATTTATTAATGTACAGACGCCAGCACATCAAGCTACTACAATCTGTCAAATTTCTTTAATAGATTTTCAACTTTATTGCTAAAGTATAAGGTTCGAAGTTGATTGGGAAAATTTTGCAGTTTTGGATAGCTTGATGTGTACTGTACTCTGTACCTATAAATGAATAGCATTGTTTATAATTAATAAAAATGATATGAACGACTCGCCAACTTGCAGATAAACCCTGAGAGGTTTTCGTTGTGTGGCTAAAACTAAGTGTGAATTAGGTTAAGTATTTGAGGGCGCCACTGTGCGGTCGGCATAGTCTTTAGCTGCGCTTGGTCAGTTTTCAAATGGGTGGGCATTTTGTCCGTGCTTATAGAGAGAGGATTCTGTCCAAATTACACATAGCATAACATAATGCCTGTATTCCTCGAAGTTAGGCAGAGGTGCACGTATAATTATGCCCACATTTCGTCAGTTTAATAAGGGCGAGCCCAAATTTTCCCAACTATGTTGGGGTCGACTTCTAGCCTAACCGGATGCAGCTGAACACCAGTATTTACATGGAGCGACTGCCTATCTGACCTCCAGAACCCAGTTACTGGGTAACACGATACTTATCCCATGTTTTGTCGACTTTCGGGCTTCTAACTACTCGTTACGACTGTCAAAGATCTACGAATGACAGCCAGGACCAACAGCTTAACATGCTTTCCGAGGCACGGTTTGGTCTCGATATGTATTGGATGGTCACCCATCCATAGACCGTCCTCGGGAAGCGTAGCTTAACTTTGAATCGACCCGTGCGGCTGTTATCGTTTAGCCACGAGCCCCAAATTGGTCTCTTAACTACATAATTGGCAAAGTTGATACCCTCAACCTTTGGATTGATAAGTCCTTGAACCGTTTTCTTTCAAAAAACAACTTCAATACAACATGATTAATAAGTTTATAACATAATTTTACCGAAAAAACATTTTTCTTATTCGTAATAGGACAAAAAAGCCTGTATCAGGCAAATTGATCATTATTTTAGGTAATAACTCACAGAGACCGTACGGAGTACATTATTTTGTGGTGGGTAGATAGATATTATTTTTGTGTAAGTACCCTGTTTAGAGACATTGTGTGTTTTTCTTATGAATCTCATTGTGCTGGTATCATTTTATTGTATGCAAACTGTACGTGGATATGGGGTTGGTGGAAGAGACTTGCCAGACTTTTTTTTATTACTTTGTGAATAATAAATAAATAAATTACATTTTTCTCATACCGATTTTATAGACGACTAGCTGCGCCCCGCGGTTTCATCCACATAATTGTCGATTCCGTGGGAATATCGGGACAAAAAGTAGCCTATGTGTTAATCCAGGGTGTCAGCTACCTCCATATAAAATTTTCTCAAAATTGGTCTAGCCGTTTGAGCGTGAAGAAGAGACAAACATACACACACACTCATAAAATTTCGCCTTTATAATATTAGTGTGAAGTAGGTATTCCTTTTAATAAAAGCAATGATCCAGTATCTCTAGATCTCAGTTCTCAGAGAATGTGTCGGGTATTACGTTAGATGTTCAACGGTTTCATGTTATTGTGGAAGCAAATCCTTTGCTGTGTCCCCGCCTGTAAGCCTGTACGCACAATAGATACTTTACTGCTGTAACTTTGTGAAAGGCGCAAGTGTGCGACTTTTAGTCGCAGAGATACAGTTGTATGGTTTTGAAACTGCTGTTATACGATAACAAGGCATGAATACAGGCATTTTGAGGCCTATACAGGGTGAAATTGAAAGCATGCGACAAATCGAAATGGGGGATTGTACTCAACATTATGAACAACTTACACAATACGAGATCCTGCGACAAAAACGTCAGTTCCCTAAGTTAAAAGTACACACATAACATCATGCCTGTAACCCCGAAGTGTTACTTGTTAGTGTTAGTATTGTCTGCATTTCGCCAGTTATGTTTAGACCCATGAATAGGAGGCGAGCCTTTTGCCATCAACCGGACACTAATCAAAACTCCGGGTTGCTACTGAGAAATTTCTGATCGAATCCAGGACTCATTACCACTAGACCAAAAGCAGGCAGCTAAAAGCACCAATACATTTTTTCTTTTATCGTATTATGTGCGCCTATCCTTAGAGGCAAAACGCGGGGTTATGACTGGAGAGTTGATGTATATTTTGCTTGTGATAGAATGCGGCGGACTTGTACTTTGTTATGGATTAACTGTTGCTCTGCTGTGGTTAGGTTGTGGTCGACTTGTTGTTGTACCGGACGGTTATTATCGTAGGCTGTGGCTGTGGATGCAACGGTGTGCTTTTAAGCTTTTAAGCCCGAATGAAGAGTTCACTTCGTTTTAGCCAGGTACCTACCAGATTTTTCCTTTGCCAAAAATCACCGTTGTATTGATACAGTTTTTTTTTTATCTCACGAAGCGACGCGCGCTTTACTTGTGGTTACTAAGTGCACAAACACGCTGTGAATGTGTGTGTGAAGACGAGTAGCGTCAGCACACAACACACACACACACATCCAACTTCGCCATTGTCTATTGACATCGAATTCTTCATATAGATATTGACTAACTCTTTTTTTCACTTTTGATTTAGGTATCGCAATTCATTCCGGGTCGGTGCACATGCTTTCTTATTCCATACCTAACTTTATCAGACGTCACCCTCAGCTTTCACCCGCTTCAAGCTATATCATCTAGCACACAATACAATCAATATAATTTCTTTAGTCTGCCACCAATTAGCCATCCACATTCTAACTTAAAACTTTCCGTTGGTATATTATTATATTGCTCATAATATGAGGCCGTATGTAGTCTGACACTGTTCTCAGGGTATGTGGGTATCATATTAATTATCCACGTTAGATGTTATTATAATGATGTGAACGTGTTTACCGATAGCGGTATATAATCCAATGCCAATTCTCTGATATACCAATGACAATTTCACAGAAAAATAATGACGATCAGAATTTGTGATATCAAATGGCAAAAAATATCAAAACCCAGTATTTGGACGATTCAGGCAAACAGTAACAAAACAATTGGCAGTCGAGTTTGTATTTACAATATCATAGATATTCGTGGACAATATGAACTGCAATTCTTTGTTAGCTGTAACAAGGATTTTAAAGAGTACTAGCTTCCACCTGCGGCTTCGCTTGCGTATTGATGTTCTTCCCCAGGTAAAGTGTTTCCATACCAAATTTCATCAAAATCGGTCCAGCCGTTTCGGAGATTAGCCGGAACAAACAGTCAAACAGACAGTAGATACCGTATAAACTTTCATGTGCATTTAGTAAAAAGCTTTTATTTTGACATTACAAATAGATACTTCTATTTTATTTAGGTGTTTGTATACATTAGGTATAATTATTATGTTAGGTCCTGTGTCGTTAAAACAACTCGGGTAGTGAATCGTATTACCCAGTAACTGGATTGTGGAAGTCATTTAGGCAATCGCTCCATATGAAATACTGGTACCTATTCAGCTGCATTCGGTTAGACTGGAAGCCAACCCCAAAAAAGTTGGGAAAAGGCTAGGCAAATTGATTGGATGCCGGTGTAATAAGAAGCATTGCTCTGTAGAGGTATAAGGAACAGGAAGAACGTTCTTCATTCTCCATAGAAAAAGGGATATTTCACCGACCAGACAATTTTTATCTGATGGACTAACTGCCCATTGGTTGCCGGGAAGTTGTATACAAAATGTGTCCTAATCGCGCGGATAACCTTGCTTGCGCGATGCAGGATTTTGCATAACGTTAGTGTAATTCGTAATTTGCATGTGGCGTTGTAAATGCCGTCACAACGCCTTACCATGAAAAGATGCTTCTATTTCTTCTTGATAAGTCTTCTTAGGGTGTGCCTTTGATCTGGTGGTTTTAGTCCGTTTGCATAAGTAACATTTTCGTTAACCTCATCAGCATTCACGTGCATTGTATACATAAGTGCATCAATATCGTCATTACTGCCGCTCTTTAGCTTAAAGCTTCTTAGGATACTACCTTAGTGCTTGAGCGAGCGAGAGAGTTAATGGGTTCAATAGTTTTTTTTTCTTTAAGAAACTTATTGATTTTAGAACAACATTCGGTCGCTATCTGTCATCAATATCATCCCATTCTCCTGCCCTTATCTCAATTTATTTGTGGTCGATGCAACATATATTTTTCTTCCATACTTCTGTATTAGTCGTCTTCTCGGTAGTCCCCCCTTTCTAACCATATCATCATTCACACAGTCCATCCATCGTTTCTTTGGTCTTCCCCTAATCTTATAGCCATCGACATTCATACTCAAAACTTTCCTCACGACTAATAAAAAGTGATAAAGAAAATGATTACGAGCACGTAGTCAACCAAACATTAAACTGTTTGTCTCTGCATCACCCAAAGGTTAACTGGTAGAAAATGCCTATGGCATTAAGTCCGCCTCTGTACATTTATGTGCTTGAAGTATTAAATAAATCTATACTAATAGGTATTATAAAGAGGAAAAGTTTGTGAGGTTGTAGGGGTTAATCTCTGGATCTACTGAACCGATTTGGAAATTTTTTCACTAATGGTAAGCTACAGTGTTGTCGAGTGTTATAGGATATATTTTATGTTAAAACGAGAATTTTCACGCGAACGAAGTCGCAGGCAAAAGCTAGTGCGGCGACCCATTAACCATTCTATTATCGAATAGAATGGTTAATGGGTCGCCGCAACATGTCTTTTTCTACCATACTTCTATTCGTCGTCATCTCGGTGGTCACTAACCATAATTGTTTCTAACCATGTCGTCCTTCGCAGTCCATCCATCGTTTCTTTGTTCTTCTCCTACTCTTATAGTCATCGACATTCATACTCAAAACCTTCCTCACGACATTTTCCTCATTCCTCCGTATCACATGCTCATACCATTACAACCGATTTCCACACAACTTTTCAGTTAATGCTGCCACTTTCAGATTTCCTCTTATGTACTGATTTCTTATCCTATCCATTCGAGTAACACCACATTATCATCCCGTTTTCCTTAAATCTATTGCAGCTGTATTCACCGCTTCTTTTCACTATTTCGTCTGAACCCAGATCATATCTCCTCCCGTATCTGTTTTGTTCTCGCAGTTATTACGCCATTGGCATGTATGACACTCACATTCACCCCTGATGACACCATACACCATAGCTCTTTCACACCAAACCCGCTCCCCGCTCCCACCATGTCTCCACATCGCCAATCCCCACGCGCTGGCGATAAATAATCCTCGACTCGCCCATTACACACGGCTGTACATCGCTTCCCGATAATTTATACTCCAAGAGTTACCTTAATATGCTGTTCCCAAGGTTTTATTTTACTTGCCGAAGTATCGTTAGGGAGGTCTTTAAGAGATTCATTGTACATTATTGGGTCGCTGTTTTAGCTTGTTTCGCGACCCAGTCACCTCCAATCTTCGTTGATATTGTTAAAACTGATTCAAGGACCAAAATGTGGATTGTTTGAAATGTATGCTACCCGACTAATTAGGTCACCAACGTGAGCTACTAACACGGCAATGATGCCAGAGGGACAACTCTCGTAATTTTAAGAACGTTCACACTCAGAGGGGCAATTCTCGTAATTTTTAAGAACGTTCACAGTCTGATCTCAGTCTCAATCTGTCAAAAATACTTCAAATTTCCCTACATTTTGACAAGTTTTTGACATTTGTTTGTCGCCGAGATGAGACTGCGACTAGATTTTGAACGTTTTAAATTAGCAGAATTGGCCTACTGATCTCAGTCACAATCTGTCTAAAATACCTCTAATTTCACTGTCATTGAAATGTGTCAATGTCTTTTAATTTCAGGAATGTAGTTCTGTCATTGGAAGCTGAACTAAACTGGGACTTCCACAGTTCAGTCAGATTTATAAAGAGTAGTTTAAGAGCCTACACTACCTCAGCTAAAATTCACTCTTTATCTCGCTCGCACGATACTGCTCGCGGACTGAGTGAGAGCGAGACAGAGTGCGGTGCTAGGCGGCAGGCAACGCCAATAGTTTAGGTATTGGCTTTTTACGGTGAAAATAATGTTAATTAAAAAAAAGTAAATAACATAAGACCTGCTTTATCGTTAGTTCAGTTAGTATACAAAGTTTCATGATCTAATTTGAAGTATTTTTTGAATACCAGCGGTTTATTGTTCGGTTTGGAGGTAACTTTGGAATTTTTATCTATCGAGAAAATTTTATGAAATCGTGTTTTCGTCCAACATAAGACCTAGCATTAATCCTCAACTTTACCATATATTTATTTCAAAATTAATGCTGCAGTATTTTCGACATAACGGGGGATAATGCTAAGCCATTTGAGGTAGTATAGGCCCTTAAGTATTTAACTCTCATCAACGTTTTTCCTTTGTTCACCATGTTTTTTCTTTCGACATCATCTACAATAGTGACCTTACAAGTCAATATCTAAACCAATTCAAACCTTTGCTTGATGAGAACTCTAATGTTTGTACAAAAACACTCATAACCTACCAAGTTCTCTTGATATGTACAAACATGACCACTTAGCTAAATCAGGTGCTAAGCGAGATGTGCATTACGAAGCTAAGTAGACTAATGTCGCAGAACTTTAGCTTGGCATCCTGTTTCAAGCTGTATTTAAATGGTTGGTCTACAATCTGTATAGCTTGCTCAGCAGGAATAAACTTAGCTAAATAATTAATCACGAACTTGTTTGCTATATATTTCACCATTCGAAATTGAAAACGTAATTATCTTATGCAATGTCGAAGGCATGCATACATTCATTCAGAATTAAAATCAATAGTCATTGAAACTAGGTTGAGAATCAGCACTTTTTGAACGTCAACATTACGTAAGACAGTCTCCGAAAACGCCCGCCCTTCACCACTTGCTTTAGCTGGGATGAGGTGGCGCAACAAACTCCCTAGTAGCACAGCTGTATGTAATGTTAGAAAAAAAAAAGGAAAGACCTTGGTTTTAAAATCCACTGACAGACAACACACAGTCTAAGCAGCTGGGTCTAGAAGCACTTCACAGTAGTTAATGCTGCGACCGTGAGCATTAAGGACGATTTTTTAAAAAGTTCATCCCATAAAGGCATTGAAATGAAGATGAAGTTTGTCATTTTTGCCAATGGGATACTATCGGGCGAACAGCTTGTCTACTTAAAAATGACATACATCGCACAGCCTAAACCATTAAATTTTGCAAGAGTTCCTTATAACGAAGGGGGACTATGTAAGGATTTTTGAAAATTCACTCCCTGTAGGGGTTAAATAGGGGATGAAAGTTTGTATGGAATTGAAGTTCGTCATTTTTATCGATGGCATATCCCACATGGCTTGTTTCAAAAGAATTTCCAATGGCATTTCACTGCTCCTCAAAGCGGGTTATTGTAGCAGTTATAAGAAGGTCAGCAGTGGTTACAAAGATCCTTTTATCTAGTTTTATTTCATTCCGCGAGTAGAGGATATCGGTCGTTATGGCAACAATCATAAAAGAGGATTTATTGATTGTTTTCACTTCGTATCGCCTTTTCCTACGATAGAACTTTTGTTATTATATCAAAAATTACGTGTACACACCTGATGTAACTGGCGAAGATAGACAGTTGAAGTTTGTCATGGCAACTATTCCAGTCTGGAAACTTTAGGGTCTCTGGCTTTAAATTCGAAACAAAACATTCTAGCACATCCTTTTACAAAACTAAGAACAAAAGCCTTCAAAACCAGGTCAAACATGTAGGATGCCTGGACATGACTTTGCAATAACTTCCAAAAGGCCTATTAGCAAAATTGGGTACGTACCCGTCAAAACGACGATAAAATTCAGCTCTGAAGTCATTACCCGCCTTGTGTAAACTTAATATGCTGTATTTCATCCTGGAAACCGGTTTGGGGCACATCATTTTAGGTTGAAACTATTTTTAGGATATAATTTTGGGGGATATGGGTTTTAATCTCATGGAGGTAGCCTTTTAGCAGTGTTTTAAGGACGTAGAGAGAAATGGTTGGATATCGCAGAACGATTTTTGGACTTTATTAAACTAACTGGTAACGTTAGAGCAACGAGTTGCCGTCAGTTTATACTGCTTCATTTTTCGGTATATTCCGGCTTATTAAGCAGTTGGGCAGTGGCCCCGAAATTCTGTTGTTCGTAAACTAAATTTAAAGTTCAGTGCATCTTTTTCTTTCTATTTCATTATGAAAAGGACAGAAGATAAATATTAGTTTAGTCCCGTCAAATTAGATAATCCATAGACAAGTTTAGACGTGATTAAAAAATTGGCTACTAAAAATACGTCAATTTACGTCAGGCGCTGAGTAATTTGTTTGTGTAGGCATGGTCGTTAGTGTTATATGGATCACTAAGGAGGCTTGTGCAAGAGTAGGGGAAGACCAAAGAAACGATGGATGGACTGTGTGAATGATGATATGGTTAGAAAGGGGGGTGACTACCGAGATGACGACCAATAGAAGTATGGAAGAAAAAGACATGCGCCGACCACAAATAAATTGGTATAAGGGCAGGAGAATGATGATTATGAAAGCTTGTTGTAACCGTAGCGCATAATTATACAAGCGGACACGATTTTTCTACGGCGGCGGTGCGGTTAATTCGCCGTACCGTTAAGAAACCATGCCGTGTACAACGGGTCTTAAGAGTCCCTATCAATTTCGCGGGGTGAAAATAGAAAATCAATTTTTTTTAGCGCAATTTTCTCAACAACCTTAAGTAATCTAGATTCTTTTTTTAAATACACAGTTATTTATCAGTTATATATCTAGTATGTCTTCGATTTTGAATTTTAGTACACGGACGATCGAATTTAAGTTTATAAGGCATTATTTAGATATTTTACTACAATTAAGTAAGTAGTCATAATAAAAATCTAAACATTGATTCTGGTAGATAAATACCCAAATTTTCAAATATTTAACACTTATTATTATTTTCAATAAATTCATACGCGTAGATTCTTACGCGTTTTGCACATGATTTTATTGGGTTTTTTCAGCATGAACAACATTTTTTTACAAGTACTAAATCATTAAACTTTAAAAAACAAAATTGTACACTTACTAATATGCCCAGTATTTATATATTTTTTTTCAGATTGTTATTTGCTGCCAGTAAGTTATGAAAGCAATTGAAAAACATGGTGTTTCGTGTTTACGTAAAAACGTGTGTTAGATTTTTATTTTTTTGTAATTTATATTAAGTAGTTATCAAAATTTAAAATTGTACACTTACTAGATAAATAGTTGATAAACAACTGTGTATTTAAAAAAAACTAGTTAACTTAAGGTTATTGAGAAATTTGCGCTGAAAAAACTTGAATTTTCTGTTTTTAGACCGCGAAATTGATAGAGACTCTTAAGAGAAACACTAAGCGACCGTTCAAACGGTCTAGTTTAGTCGGTCTATGATTAGGGAGAAGACCTCCTGGTCCAGAGTTCCAGATGGTCCACTTCCTAAGCACGAGATCCGTAGTTTCGACCGAAACTATCGGGTTTCCTACTCCGTATCACCTACGATCATAAGACTAGTTTAGGACCCGAACTAAGATGAATGGGTCGCGCCCGTTTGGTAACGTTCCCGTTTGGCAACGTTACATATACTTACTTAAAGCGGTGTATCGGTACAGTCAGTATGTTAAGTCTAATTTTAATGATCGTTAATATTTGTTTGAAACCAAATATGTAATTTAAGATTATTGTAGTGTATATATTTATTATGATTCAGTAGCATTTATCATGGACATGATTTAGTTTATACTAAATGGATTTTGATGTTTGAAAAAGTAAACTTAAGCAGCCCTGAATACCGTATTTGAAAAACTATTTTTAATTCTACGACACATATTCTACACTCTTTAGCAAAGTTTATCTTGGTCAAATCAATGTTAAGATATTTTATGACATATATTTTTTTTTCCTTTTTGTACCTGCACTTCTTTCATTAGATTTTTTTACCTGTGATTCTTAAAAATATTGTCATTTGTATTATATGCAGTACTTAGTCATTAATATAGTATGGTAGTTTTAAAAGTAGAAAATAAAATGAATATTAAATAAATTCGGCACGTTAGAACTTTTCACTCTGACTGTATTTTAAGTTGTGCACAGGTACGTAATATCTACTAACATAACCATAGGTAGCGTTACCAAACGGGCGCGACCCGAATGAATGACAACACGATTTGACAGTTGTCCTTACTCCCGATGTGTTTTTTACCTGTCCGAAAAAGTAAATTAATAGCGGAGTAGTGCTCACTCCGAAGTTTCGATCTTTGTTCGGCCGGGGCCGTGTCTTCGTTGACGAATTTAGAGTCTGCCTCAGTACACAATATTCTGTACAAAGTCCTACGTTTCATACGGTAAAAAACAAAATATGCAGTATGAAACGGCCATGTGATCCCAAAATTAAACAGTAAAATAACTTTTCCCTGTTTTATCGCTATATAACTTAAACCAACTTCCCAAGTGTAAATAAAAAAAAAAACACGATATCTATAAACATGCCATCAAACTCGACCCAACAAAATTAGTATTCCTCATGCTTCAAAAAAGATACATACATAACCATATCTAATTTCATCTGAAGCATAATGTTAATCCCACTTGGAAATTCTGGGAGCGGTAGTTACTGATATGAGCCTTATATAATGCCTTTTAACATCAACAACGGATGATGGTTGTAAATTGTCATAGATTAAGGAGGTGTAGAGATGGCACACGTGCTTTCATAGTTAATTAGATACCTACTTAAGTGCATTTTTAACCGACTTCAAAAAGGAGTAGTATGTTACGCCATATCTTCAGCAATTGTGGACGGATTTCTCAGGGGTGCACTCATATAAATTTTATTAACTTTGCTTGAGTAGTTTTCGAGTTAGCTACAATAATACGTATTTTTGCCACTTAGTTTTATATTGATGATTTTATAATAACTTCTTGTCACTGATATTTACATAGCAAGTAGTTATTATGCGAATTTTTGTGAGGTTAAGTGCACCTAAAAAGTGAAATCAAAAAATTTTTTACAACAAAAAAAAAACAAAACAATAAAACAGCCGCCTTCCAAAAACAAACACTACAAAGTGAAAAATAACGTAGAAGTGTTTTTTTTTTGGAAATCGGTTGTTTATTTTTAACGTTTTTTGTCTGGCTAGGTTTGAGAAGAGAACAGAAATAAGTTTTTAAGATTTCTAAAATAGAAGACGATTTGTTTCCTCGATATCAATGCAGATATTAGATTTTACCAAAAATTACATACTAAACTAAACATACATACATAGTAAACTTATACGTTCACGTTTTTCTTCTGCTGCTTTAACATTGCTAGGGTTATAAGTATTTATGTCATAATCTATTTATCTATTTATTACATAATATGTAATTCCTATAAAAATCTTCACAACATTTTCTTGTCTATTTATTTTTTATTGCACTTTAAAAAGCCTTGGATTTTTAATCTGTCCGAGTAAACTTAAATAAATAATTTCGACACTTTGTCAAGGATAAAAGAACGCAACTTTTAAGAAAATTAAACGACTGCTGTGCCAGATAAAAACAGTGCTACAAATGGCGTCGATTTCTGATGTATCTACGTTTAAAAAAATACTGCTACCTCTGTCCCCTTTTCCTACTCTATGCCCACATTCATCTAGCTATAGACTGAGGTTATTTGAATTAGAAGCGACGCTACATCCTTGTGGACGGCGTTAATACCGCATCGCTAAGTAACAGTGGGCGAGCCACGACTTATGTGTCATGGCGTGACACGGACCATAGTGGAGGGTAGATACAGCCATGTCCCACTGTGTTGTGACGGCATATAGAAGTCCAGTTCAGTGTTGTGATTTGTGCTTGTATTCAAATTGACCTTTTCGAAATACTACGTCGCGATTAAGTGTCATCTGCGATATATACCTATTTTTTTTTTCATGTTTATTGTAATTTTTTTCATTTTCTGTCTTTCGGGACGAACATGCAGCGGAGATGAGAATGTTGAGATGGATGTGTATATTGACGAAAATGGATAAATTAAGAAATTAGTATGTAAGAGGAAGACTGAAATTAGCGTCAGTGACAGAAATGTTGTAAGGAAATCTTTTGGCTTGGTATAGCCATATGATGAGGAGTAAGCGCATGTGACTAAAAGAGTCATTGATGGAGAGGGAGAAGAAGGCCAAAGAGAAGATGGGGAATTGTGTGATAATGATATGAAAGAGAAGGGAGTGAATGATAGCGTGACGTTTGACAGGGGAGAATGAAAAAAAAAACGTATTGCTCTCTCACTGAGAGCACTGATTTCAACCGCGCTTGCCCGAACCGCACCTGAGCACTTCCACGACCATTTCATGGCATAATAAGCATTTAGTTTATGTATAATGCTATCTTTAATATGTAAAAAAGTAGCTTGAAATTAAATCTCTTTCAAACTATTATTTAGCTATACAACACATTGTTTATATCCACAATGGACGCCATAAACCCGCTATAATACAATTTATTTTACCGTTACATTACGATATCTATAAGAACAATCAGATAATCTCGGCGGCATCGGGAATGCGGCGAGGCCAGCGCGCGCGCATGAACTTGTAATACGTTTTGATTTGAAGATTCATTTTTTAAAGAAATTGTGGGAAATAATATAAACTTTTTAACATAAATAGTTTCGTATGAGTTTAATCGTATCTGGTGTACATATTAAACTATATAGAAATATTAAAAAAAAACACTAGATACAGTCAGTCAAATTAACTGTTAAGCAAATTGCCACCCGATGTCAATTTGCCTTGTTACAACCATATTATACAATTGAGACAAGAATGACAGTTGTGATTTGAATATACGACAATTATTTTAAGTTAAACTCCAACCGTCGAGGTGAACGCGTTCCTGACATTTGTAGGTGCGAGAATTCTAGTACCTAATAAAGATCAAATTCTCAAAACACCTAGTCGTTTGTATGAAACTGACAAGTCTCAAGAACGCATTCTCTCAGCGGCCGCAATATAGCAGTCTATTGACCAATTAATTTCTCCGAGTAATCATTATTTTATTAGTAGTAGACCTGATTTTAAGGGCTAATAATATGTAAAATATGCTACCGTATGCATGCCTCTTTGCAAATCCACACGAATGCGAAAGTGAAACTTTGTCCACCGGTTAGGTAAGTTTTCATAGCGAAACTACGAGAAATTTGCTTAACCTGCGCTAAGGTAACCCGCGACATTCAAATTTTCTTAGGTTTTTTGCAATTTGCGGATGTGTCAGGTTGGGTTGCTTTAGTTGCTTATAATATGACTATCTACTGTAGCAAATATGACTTTACACTATGATATTATAAGTGTAAAAAGGTGACTTTACAGATATATAATCATGATATTCAGCAATACAACTCCTTATGTCAGAATTGGCCCCAAATTTCATGATTTCATGAAATAGTCTTTCAATCCTACTAATATTGTAAATGTCAAAGTTTGTGAAGATGTTTGGATGTTTGTTACTCAATCACGCGGAAACCGTTAAACGGATTTGGATGAAATTTGGCACATATATAGTTTATAACCAGGATTAACACATAGGATACTTTCTATCCCGATATTCCCACGGCATCGACACTTATGCGGGTGGATGACTTTTATGATTATAATTCTATAAATAAATATTTTTTAAGGCCGCGAGTTATATTTAGATCACTTCCTTCTTTTCCTCATCAAAATTGTTTCAAAAAGATATCAGAATCAAACCTTCGAATATCAACTACAGAAATAATAAATATGACACGTCCCCTTAGGTGAAGTGGGCATCACGACCGAAGGTTCACGTTCGAGGCCCGTTTGATGCTCCAGGCTGTACGATAATCTTGGGTAGCGGTATCCGGGAAACTCGTTGGTTAGATACCGTGTCCAGAGAACAATAGACAGACATCTATTGTTTTCTGGGAATTAAAGCGTGTTTAGGAAGGAAAGGGGAATTCTGGATTATTTTATTTATTTATGTATTTATTTATTTAAGGGACAAGAAAACAATTACATGTTAAGGTTTAATTAAAACTATGAGTAAAATAATGAATTGGTAAACATATAACCCACACCATTGTCCACGGATTAATATGTGCAGAGTTGGAAACGGAAGAGTTGACGAGATTGCTCATCGCATTACAAGTTCTTTGATTATTGTGATAAAGTTTTTATAGCCAGATATTTGAATTTTTACTAGAGAGATAGAAGATATCAATTTCCATGAAGTGTGTGTTATAGGTTTCCACAAGCTGTCGAAGAGGCACTCGCAATATTAATAGGTTAATGCATTTTAATGCATTAATGTATTAATATTGATATTTCGCTTTAAAGCAAATTTTAGATTCTGAATTCAAGTGAAGTGCTTGCGTAGGCAAAATAAATTAAACATGGTTATATTGAGCTGATAAATAGAACTTCGAAACACTGATCTCGACTAATTCGTATAAATTATAGAGATTATCCCCATTACTTACATATAAGAAGGAAAAATCTCGTAATTTAAAACGTTCAAAATCTAGTCGGTCTTATCTCAGCGACAAACAAATGTCAAAAACTTGTCAAAAATGAACGGAAATTAGAGGTATTTTTGACAGATTGAGACTAGCAATAAGATCAGACTGTGCACGTTCTTAAAATTACGATAATTGCCCCTAAGATATAATTATAAACGGCAAAATATGAATGGTTATACTGACGTTAATCATTACTTAACTTTAAGCAAAGTTTATAATTAAGGGGGTATATCTAGAAAAGCGGTCAAGCGGGAAAACTACACTATGTATTTTGATGAGGTTATCACCGGCATTTAGAGAATTTATTCCGGTTTATGTGTAGAAATAATATTATTTTAACTTAGATTTATAAAGCACAGAAACCTCGATGTTTTGACGTGTCGCCCCATCTGTAAATACGTCAGTACATCAGGCTACCCGAAAATGTACAATTTTCCCAATCAACTTTGAACCTTATATTTCAGCGATAAAGTTGTAAATCTATTAAATCAATTTGACAGATTATAGTAGCTTGATGTGCTGGCGTCTGTACATTGCACCCATGTGAGCCAATAGAGGGTCGCTAGTAATTATAATGACAGCCTATCCCACTGCAGGGCAAAAGGACAATAGTGTCTCCTCATATTAAGGTGTTAAAAAAATTATCCGAATAACTTTAATAGGTGCTTTAGACCATCGAACTGAACAACTTTCACTATTGGACTTATAGACGTATGATGATGGAACAGGGTGTAAAGTTCACTCATACTCTATAGAAAAGGGAGGATCCTCCGACCAGACGGGTGTTGTGTCTGGCGGGCAACTGCCCAATGATTCATGTCGGGCCGTTGTATCTATACTAGTTGCGCGGTAAATTTTGCTTGCGAGATGCAGGATTTTGTGACGTCAGTATGACGCGTTGTTCGCATGTGGCGTTGTAGTTACCGCTACAGACTAACTATGAAATTACGAAAAAAAATCAGCTGTTTGATACAAAAGTTCAATAGGCCTACTTGACCAAAATGATTTTTTTTTTCGTGATTTCAGTGTTGGTCCAATAGTGAAAGTTGTTCAGTTCGATGGTGTAAAGCACCTCTTAAAGTTTTTCGGGTTAATTTTTTAGCACTTTGTATAGAAGGCAAAGAGTATTGATCACCACGCTTGCTCAAGAACCGGTTGGTGATGTCGGACTCATATTAACTGTAACTCCAGCTTTCCTTACAATGGTTTTCCTTCACCGATGTCAGTAACATCAAAGATAGACTTAGAAAGTACAAAAGTTGTTAAGACACATTTGTACTTGCCCGGATTGAAACCTCCAACCTCGTTCATGATAGGCGAGGCCTTACATTTATTTATTTAATTATGGCACTCCAACGACTTATTCACTAATACATTTTTTGGGGTACTGTAACAATTAAACTTAAAATCTAGAGTGAATTTGTCACTTAAGGCCGCTGCCTCGAATTTTGCGGGCAGCGGGGCGGCAGCGGCGGCGGCGCGGGCGGTAGCCGATTGCTTGGAGTGCACCGCTCATTGCCCGCTCCCGCGCCGCTGTTTTCGAGAACCGGTCCATTTAAATATACGCATAAGATCCTGCCGCTCCCGCGCCGCCGCCGCCGCCGCCCCGCTGCCCGCAAAATTCGAGGCAGAGGCCTTAAGGTGTGCACAGCACTTACATATTTCAAGTTTTATAATTTTACACATACATATTTTAATCAGCCTATAATGTTCTCACTGCTGGGACACAGGCCTCCTCTCGGGAGTGGGCCGTAATCCACCACGCGGGCCCAGTGCGGGTTGGTAGATGTCACATGTCTTCAAATTATTGGTTCTAGGACATGCTGGATTCCTCACGATGTTTTCCTTCACCGTTTTAAGAGCAATGGTGATGAAATAATTTACACAGAGTAAAGCATCTGTCTGGGTTCGAACCTACGACCACTAGTAAGTCACGGCCACCACTGCTCTCAGACCTATCACGACATAAAAAACACGATACGACGTGAAATTATTGTTGATTTGTCGTAAATTGGCGCTTATAATAGTTTAAATCATAAATTATTTGCAAACATGCGAAATTAGTCACTAATGTCCAAATGTTAAACTCAGCAACCGCGTCGCTAATAACGTGAAGAATGAAGTCATCAACAGATTACGCAGTTAACTATGATTTGAAGCTATGATTGGCCTGTAAGAAATTGCGAACATTTACTACGAAACAGTAATCGATTGCAATTCGCAGAGCTCGGGCAAATTGGTGCTATTTGTCACTTTTTTATCGCAACAGTAATTGCAAATGCATCGATTCGTGAGAAGTCAAACGATTTTGCAGAAGCCATGGAAAGTAATCACGATTTGGTAAATGTGTGATTGATAAATATAGTTGAATATTGTCGCAAAGTCGCATCAATAAATAATAAACGCATATATTCGAATATTCGCATCAATTATCTTTTTGTTTGCACGTGTTTCTGTGACAAATAAACCTAAGTATTTTTCTTTCTTTCATCATTGTGCTTTTAACACGAAACCACTTGTAGTACAAGCATTTAGGGCTTATTAGTATATACGCACGTCACTTTTAATTATTATATTGTTTCTTTAGGCAACTTGCACGTTAATTAATTTGTGGGCGAGTCGACAACTCCAGAAATATGTATTAGACAATTGGCAAGTTTTGAATGTTATGCAATAAAGCGCATAGAACTGTTATGTTAAATATTATAAAACGTTTTTCTTTACATCATTGAATAAACTTCAAAATGTGCCAATTGCTTAATACTGGAGTTGTCGACTCGCCCACAAATAAATTTACTTCGTGCAAGTCGCAAAAAAAAAATGTGACTATTCGCCCGTTTCGCACGAGTCAATTTGTGCGAATCTAGTAATAAAGCGCATTTAGATTAGTTGCTCGAGTCGATACGAATAGGTATTATAGTAGTTAATGTCTTCTTCTCCTCGTGGCGCTGAACCAAGCCACCTGGATAGCTACAACTACAGAAGTTATGTGCATCAGCATTAGTAAGAGTTGGTGAACAAAATTTTTGTCGAAGGACCGATGGCCGGTGGTGCAGATGAGTCCTGAAGTGATGACCGCGTATCGTCAAACGTAGTGCGGGACGGTCCCCAGCTAGATGGACCGACGACCTTAAGAAGGAGGGTATTCGGACAGGCTAGATGCGGAAGGCGGAGAGAGTTATGCGAATCACGGATAAACAACTGAACGGATTTGGAGGAGAACACACAGTTGTCCTGAACTGGTAGATATAGGATACTATTTCATCATCATCTCCCTAGCCTTTTCCCAACTATGTTGGGGTCGGCTTCCAGTCTTACCGGATGCAGCTGAATACCTATATTTTACATGGAGCGACTGGAAAGGAGGAGGAGGATACTTTTTATCATTCGGTAATATGAATGTTTCCCATAAGGGGCAAATTACGCTATATTAGAAAAATACGATCAGATCATCTTTAAAAAATTGTTATGTTCCAAAATACTTAAGACTGTGCCGACCCTACAGTGGCGCCCTCATCGTTTGTTTGGTTATTTCATACAATTTAGAATGAAAATGCAGAAAATAAGCACGGTAAGTTGTGCTTCACAAGATTATACGTTAATATTATTATAAAAGGTAGTTTTATATTGTTTAGTTTCATTATAATCCTTAAAACGGATAAAAGTGGCCACTATATTCCGTTTTAAGGATTATGATAAAACTAAACAATATAAAACTACCGCTTCTAATCATATTAACGTATAATCTTGTGAAGCACAACTTAACGTGCTTGTTTTCTGCATTTTCATTCTAAATTGTATGAAATAACCAAACAAACGATGAGGGCGCCACTGTAGGGTCGGCACAGTCTTAACACAACGACAGACTTGACATTTCCCAGAATATTCTTACCAGAATATTTTTTTTTATTACGGTATTTCTGGCTAAATAAAAATCTAAAACATAAAAGTATTGTAGTCGTGATCTAGTGAGGTTGTATCTGAAGCACGGACGGACGAAGGCTGCGCGCGCGCCGTGTCACTGACACCGCCGGCGTTTGGTAGCGGACATGTTGGTGAGCGGAAGCGGGTAAAGGAGTTACACAATTAAATTTATTTACTTAACTTGCTATGTATGTAAACACAATAAGCTAAGGAAGCGACAGTAAAATATAAAAGAAGATAGGTAGATATTTTATGAGAATACGCCTTAATCTTTTTTATTGTAATACTCGTACATATCTAATAGCATAGGTCGTGGGTTGTCTGTGGTAATTGTATTTTTGTTCAATATCGAAGCATAGCAGCATTATTCAGTCGCCCGTATATTAATAAGGTGATTAATTTAGAAGTATGATACTGGCAAATAGATTTAAGCGTATTCTAGTCTAACTGAAATTATTTTTTCTTTCAGTTCATTAAAGCACAACAGTTTTCAATTTTTTTTTTATTTCTTAATTAAAGAAAATCTTAAAAGGCCCTTCCGTCAAACAAAATATACAAAAAACGACTTTATCCCACGGTCATAATCATCTCTCTCACTTTTTCTAATCTTTCATCATAATAAAGTTTAGGGTTGTCTAATTTATCCCTACTATAAAAAAATACGAACCACTGTTTGAATTTAAACGATAATGTAGACATGTATCATCTTTCATATCCAACGTCGGTATTCAATTTGAGTGCTTTATCCTATCACTAGAATCCTACGTGGCTGACTTGGAAATCTCTAAATCGACTTCGAACCCAAGTCGGCCGGAGTAAAGACAATCTCCACAGATGGGGTTTACAGACGGCTCAGATCTCAAGTATGTGTATGCGGCACCTTGCACAGAAAATGGCCCACCTTCCATCCAGCGCCGCATGCCATGTTACCCTGTTGTGCACTTGATGATCTTATGACTGCGTCAGTGAGCGGAGTTCATGCAGCTGAATTTTGGGCCAAAAATGTTTAAACTTTTTGCCATCAATACGCTAAGAACAAGAAGAATCCTCCCATACTACAAATGTTACCTATTTTCACCCTCATCAATAAAATCGCTATCACCTTACCAATATAACCGCACCTTAACTATCCAAGCAGTCGTCTCCCCGAGCGGGTTCCTCCAACCGGTTTGAACACACCTTTAACTCATTTGTTGTGTTATGATTTATGTTAATCAACGATGTTGACTCTTCTGTCACTCCCAGATGAACCGACACAAGAAAAATGGAAATTAAAGTAATAATGATTGGAAGAAAAAAATAACTTTAAAACTTGGTGTCGTAGAGGCTAGACTCGTTTGTTCAGTACCAGATTGGTTGTATGGACAACTTAAATTGCAGGAAAATATCCTGAAGAAATCTAGACTATTTCGGTCTGACTGTAATCTATATTATTAATAATAAAGCTGAAGAGTGTGTTTGTTTGTTTGAACGCGCTAATTTCTAGAATTACTGACCAGAATTGAAAAAATATTTAGCGTTTAATAGGCCAGTTCTTGAGAAAGGCTACAGGCTATTTAACATCACGCTATGACCCATAGAATAGAATAGCTTAGAATGTAGGTAAATAAAAATAAGTTGTTAAATTATACAATAGCATCCATGTACATTCTGCCTTAATATAGCATGCAAATGTAATACAAATTTGTGGATAATAAAGATATTACAAAAATTTATCATTTAAGAAATCCTGCACAGAATAATAACATTTATCTACAAGTAATTCTGTGAGACGTTTTTGAAATTTTTGCAACGGTAAGTTTTTAAGTTCTTGGGAGAAAAAAAAAGGCAAACAAGAACGCTAAGAAAAAGCGCAGGCAGGCGACGCGATGCGACGCGCGGGGTCAGTCGGGTGAACAAGAAATTTCACGAAGTCGCGGGCATAAGCAGAATAAGCTAATCACGAAATATGTAGCAACCATATGCTCTATACTCTGGATAAGGAGAAGAACGTCTTTTCCTTTCAAAGAAACAGCTGAACATTATGTTATCAACTATAAAGTACTAAATAGTTTTATATTCCTTATCCCGGATCCACGTCTGTTGACTATCTTCCAAATTCAATCAAATCCTCGATTTGTAATGCTTCATTTACATTCAGCCGTAGTGAGCAGGGAAGTGGGCAGCACGAGTGTGTAAACGCGATACTTCTCATGCCACTGCCATTGCCACTCGCGCTGCCCGGCGAAACTTGAAAGCGAAGTGAGTGGTAGGGCAGTATGTAAACACACACTTCTCTCGATCCTGCTGCGGCAGTATTTAGGGAAGTATCGCTGGCAACGCGAGGGGCAGCGGCAGGGGCTGAATGTAAATGAGGTATTATGAAGTATAATTATGTTCCTTTCTATTAGACATTTTCATGATGAATGAGAGGACAAAATACCCCCATTTTAGTCAAGAATCTTTAAGGTTAAGATTTCATGTTGAATTTAAATCCACAACCCAGTCTGTAATCTTCGAAAAAAAGAGAAAAATGTATCTACCTACTTAAATAAATACCGCTGTCAAGCCTTTCTTGTCGTTCCTAAAACCGGTTCCAAGGCTCACTATCCTATGTATTTGTTGTACCATGAGTTATGGTAATCAGTGCTGTTGACTTTGATGTCACGTGGGTGTGGTGTTGGAGTCCTGTCAACATTAGGAGAGTCGGAATGACTTGGGTAATTATTTGTACACATTACTATTGTGGCGCCGTCGCCATATAATAAATTATAATACACTAGCCGGACAAGCAATGGCTTCTTCTCATACATAGAAATAATCAACACTATTACGGACAGTGCAAAACTAAAGCTAAGTTTTAAATAAAAAAGGAATTAAGCTTTCAATGGCAATTATGATAGAATCAAAGAAACTGTGTTTCGATACCTAATATGGGCTTATAGTCTCAATATTGTTTGCAGATTAAAAATATACAAGGTGTAACATAATTAACGCAAGACCTCATACTCCCCAATTAGAGTATTGAGTACACAATGAGCAAAATTATTTTTTTAAAACTTACTATTTTTATTAAGAAAATCGTGTTGACACTAGCATTGCTTTTAAATTAATATAAAATTGAGTCTTATAGCCTTGATATAAGATTTAATTTTATTTGGCTCAATCGGCGGTTAGTATGAAAAAATACATAATCTTTGAAAAAATACCTATATTAAAAGTTACGGAAATCTATTCAGTACTCAATTATGAACAAACTACTTTCAAGGCTTGCGTTTAATTTGTTAGAGCTTGTATAAAAGAAAAACACCTTTTAAACTGGATATTTTTATAATAGTTTAATTTACAGGCTAGTCAATGATGATTAAGCACTTACTTTTAACTTCTAACATAACGTTCCGATACTCGTTCCAAGGACCGTTTATTTGTACAGTCAACAGCAAAAGTAGATGATGAAAATCAGAAATTCAATACTAATTAACGAACGGAGTTCGCGTCAGAACTGTGTGGCGTAGAAGTAGTAAATGTTTGGTATAATTTACAATCACATAACGACACTTCGACGCCACACGGTTCTGACGCGAATTCCGTTCATTACTATTGAATTTCTGATTTTCATCATTTACTTTTGCTGTTGACTGTACGCAGCCAGTATTTCTCATACTAAGTAAATAAATTGTATTCTGTTTTTGAGAAATATATGTCTTAAACACACCACGCTCGCTCACCGAGTATTTGCGATTTCAAACAATAAAGTTTCATCCCTCACGTTTGTTTGTATTCGCCATAAGTCAGTGATGCATAAACTCAAATAACTTCTTATGTAGGTATGGATACCTTCATTAATTGGGAACCCCTTACGCAAATAAATGACTGTTATAACAAAGGAAGTTATCATCTGATGAAGACGTCTGCTTGTACAGAGGCCAGCACATCAAGCTACCCCAATCTGACAAATTTCTTTGATAGATTTTCAACTTTACTGTAAAGGAATAAGGTTCATATTCAATTGGGAAAATTTGACAGATTGGGGTAGCTTGATGTGCTGGCCTCTATACTTCACATAATCTCCATATTTACTTATACCTGGATAACAAATAAATGTGCTGACACTAGATTATTGCTTGTTTCTTCACTTAGAGAAAGAAATAAAGAAAAATATTTTATTTAGGACATACAGGGATTACAAATGAATAGTAAAAAGGAGCATTTAAAACTAACAACGTTACAGTAAAAATAACCAAAAAAATAAATAGACCAAAAAGCGAGGCCAAAAAGGTTCCATAACATGACATGCCAGAGCGACTGTGTTCGGGATTCCTCATTTAACCCGTCTACCTTCAAAGCAAGAGTGAACAGCACCCTAATTGCGTAACACACTATCAATAGGAATCTGAATCATTTTGAAGCAAATTGCATATCCATTGCTTCATATGTTCGAAATATTTGTTTGCTCAATACGTAAATAACGCAATGAATATTGTTGAACTGTCAAAATGAAACCGATTCCCATCGATAATGTGTTACATAATTGCCCCGCTGGCTTCATCTGGGCACGCTCGTTCTATCATAGACCTCATCCATCGCTTTCTATCAGGCGTGATCGAGGTCAAGAGCAGCAGTCATCAATAAAATAAACTATTAAAAAATCTTTAACTGTTATTCTATAGTGTACATACCCATAATATATTCAGCCTTTCCCACTGCTGGGACAGAGAGTGGGCTGTAATCTACCACACGGGCCCAGTGCGGGTTGGTAGATGTTCAAATGTCTTCTAATTTGTTATTGATTCTAGGACATGCCGGTATCCTTACAATGTTTTCCTTCGCCGTTTTGAGAGCAGTGGTTATTAAATAACATCTATTTACCACAATATGATTGCAATAAAATATTTGAGTCTGAACTTAACCGGAGGTGTTGACACGTGTCACATAAATACTGATCCCACCCAAAAAGAAACTCCTTACAGCCATCAAAGCCCCAATAATCACTCATCTTTGCCATATAAAGCTCATCTGTTTACCTGTCATCAATATCGCAATCCATACGAAGGTCAGTCGTGATGAATAGTATTCAATACAACTTGTATGCCATTCATGTAATGACAGGAGGTGTGTCTTCAAATATCATCACACATGTTTTCGTTGACTGCAACTTTTTATATGCCCTTGGCATTTTCAATTGGCTTTGATTGTGGGAAAAATGTTGCTACATTAATAGCAACATTATGATTACGATTATAATTTTTTAGGGGTTCTTTTCGTCATGTGTCAATAACAAATCATTTCTCATTCTTATCAATCCACAGGAAATATTATTTATTTATTCTTATATAATACTTTATAAAAATTACATCAAACACTACAAAATATACAATGGACGGCTTATTGCGCTGTTATGTTGGAAAAACAAAACATTAAATTATTTACACTAAAATAAAGTGTTTTCTAATGGAGAAACAACGCTGTTCGTTTAAACACGAAATATATAATCATGAGACGTTTATCTTTCAGTGTTGCCATAGTGGAAATGTTTAAAGTACCGATGTTAATCTAGGTTTCTAAACTAAGCAAATTGTGCCAAATTCCATCCAATATTTATGCGACACGACAGTAAAGATCCTAATTGGCATGATTTTTTCCGACATCTTCAACAATCATTGTCATATTTCCGCCAATGTACACAAAACCTCAATTAATTATACACCTAACCTTCCTTATGAATCATTCGTCCATTGCTGAAAACCGTATGAAAATCCTTTCGGTAGTTTTTGAGCTTATTGCGGCCAGACAGACGCGTCGGGGGTAATTTTATAAAATCTTTATAATATGTGTACTTCGTGATAATAGATCAGTAAAGGTAGCTATTATTGTGTATATAGTATATGAATGTATCCAACAATACCAAACCCTCAAATCAGCGAAGTGTACGGGTATTATAACCACTCCACTGATTTTAAGTCCCTTGGAATACTGAGCTTACCTCTCATTATTTACCGGACATCAGATAAGGACTAATTCTCTTCTTATTACAATTTTCAAGGGTTCGTTCAGTCAGAAAGACGAAGCTGCCCAATCCAAAGCATAGTCGGTTTCTATGGAGAAGAATCGGCAACAAATTCCACGGACGCTCTTTTAAATCAGAATGTTGTAACAAAATATTGGTTACATTATACACGTGAGAACGATGTAAAAATACTAGCAGTGGTATTCAGTAAAAATATCAATGAAGTGAAATGAGCTGGCATTCCGACTGATGTTAGGGATTGACAGCTCATTTCATTAAAGTTTTCACAGTGATATTTTTACAGAATAGATCATCTAGAATACAAACTCACCACCTCACACTATGCAGACACGTTTACCAGTAAACCAATTGACCGTTCTCAATTCTTCGGTATTCCAACCGATCAAAGAGCTTTCCCGGACGATCTATTCAGCCATTTTGTTTTGCTAATGTAGCCAGTGCCTTTTGTATGTTAAACTATGTTTTCTTGAGCCAGTGTGCTCAACACAGCTCAATATAGCTCTCTAGGAATAATGACCCCATTTTCGGCAAGAATCGCCCGAAATCAGGCAATGACCTAATCAAATAAACTTAAATGGTTATTATCAATTTAATTTTTACACTAACGGCCTGTCCCGGCTTCGCACGGGTGGACATTTTTTTTTTCTTGAAATTAAAAAAGCCTATATTAATCTGTGATAATGTAGCATTCAAATGGTGACAGAATTTTAAAATTGGTCACGTACTTTTTACAAACATACATACAAATCTTTTCTATTTATAATATTAGTATAGATTAGCTTTTGCCCTCGGCTTCGCCCGCGTATGGTCGGATTAAAGTATCCTATTTGTAAATCTAGGTTATAAACTACCCATCTCTGTGCCAGATTACATCCAAATCCGTCCAGCCGTTTTGGCGTGATTGAGTAACAAACATACTAACTTTCACATTTATAATAAGTATATATTAAATTAGGATTTTAAGAAGGCTTACTACAGACTAAACATTTTAGTAACAACAAACACAACTAGATTCTTAATTACAAGCCCCCACAGATAAATAAGTACCAAAATTTGAAAGAAACTGTAGTAAGTATCACATTTTACAACAATTTTTTTTTAACTTCTCAATAAAATGGATCAATGGTTTGAACCCGGTTATAAAGATCAGCCTTATTTCGTAATAATACGGTTCATTGTTTAGATTTGTAAAAAACAAAACTTCAATTAAATAACAAACAATAGTAGAACTAAATTGTTCTCTTGTATCAAATATCGATAAATATATTGGGTCATAAAACACGTACCAATAAAATTGTATTGAAATACATATATGTAAATTGTCTCGTAAAAATATTACAAGTATTGAAATTGCTTCGTCTGATATAAGAATAAAAGAGACATGTCTTGACAACTGACAAGAATCATTTATTTCTTTTAAAGTGTGTTGTATGATTTTAGATATTAACGAACCAGCCGATCGATTCTGTAAAAATCTCACCGTGAAAAGTTAGGTGAACTGAGCTTAGAGTGAGCTGTCAAGAGTATCAATCCCTAGCATCAGGATGACACTGACAGCTGTCTGACTCCACGCTCACTTCACCTAAGTTTTCACGGTGAGTTGGTTACAGAATCGCACTGCTGGCTAAGTAATAACTGTCACACGGGTTAATCGATCAGGTTAAGCTACGCTTGCCGCGGCTGGTACGTAGATGGATGACCACCTTTGCATACCGAGACGCCTCCATGCCTCGGAAAGCACGTCAAGTCGTTGGTACCGGCTTTCATTCGTGGATGTTTGTTACGTCGCGTTGCGGGTCGTCAAAAGCCCGAAAGTCTGACAACCAGTCTTATCCAGGGGTATCGTATTACCCAGTAACTGGATTGTGGAGGTCAGATAGGCAGTGACACCTTGTAAAATGCTGGTATTCCGCTGCAGTTAGACTGGAAGCCGACAACAACATAGTTGGGAAAACGCTTGGCAAAACACGATACAGGAGAAGTTCCTTGTGAAAGAGCAATTTTTTCCTAATACTAACCGTTCATAACCTTTAGTGTAAAAGACGTTTATGGATATTAAGAAAAAAATATACCAATCTAAGTCGTGACCTCTTGGATAGTGGGATAGCATTGCACGTTTCAGATTGTTTCAAGTAATCGGAAAGCTACTGCTGAAGCAGGCAGGATAGTAATTCTCGATCAGGTCATTTGAAGTCAGTAATTCGATTGCAGATGATATGTAATTTACGATCAGAAGGCCAATTGCCGCATTTAAAAACGTTCAAAATCTGGCCGCAATCTTATCACAACGACAATCAATATCAAAAACGTAGGGAAATTAGAGATCTTTTTGACAGATTGAGACTGAGATCAGACAGTAAACGTTCTTAAAATTACGAGAAAATGCCCCTCAGATACAAACAGTTTTGATAGTTGATAATCTCTGAAACTCCCGTCTCGTTACAAAACGAGATCTATCTTTAGTCCAAGTCTAAACCTTCGTACCAGTTATTGTATTTAGAACTTTGTACCGACACACGTAAAGTTCTTAATACAATTTCACAAGTTAGACTCGTGTTCAACGTCAGTTTTTGTAATTAGAAACTTTCTCGGAATAAAGTACGAAATTCAAAAATGGCAGGGTGGTTTTATCTTGGGTCTTCAGATAAATCTTGTTTTAAAATGAAGCCGTGTTAATTGGCTATGATTTTACTGCTAATCTATTCAGCCGATTTTGATAAAGAAGTAGGGATGATTACTAATATTAGAAATTTTCGAACAAATAATTTTATTTAAAAGAAGGCATAGTAGAATGAAATAATCGAAACAATCTGTATAATCTATGGAAATTTGGAGAATCTACAATAAACTTTAAAAGTTTTTGGAGGGGATTATTCCCGTCCTTGTCGCGTGTTACGGACAATGTTTGGCGCTAGTATGAAGTCAAGTTACATAGTTATGAGACGTCACTTCTATTATAATGAGGTTTTAGTCTAGCAGTTATTTTAAAACGTTTTATAATTTGGCAATATTTTAACCTTTTACCCCCTTACTAATAAACGTTGTGTAGTGTCTGTACAGTTACTTACAATGCTTTGCGAAAGAAAGAAATCGGTGTATTTCATCTAATACGTTTATTTGTAAGGGGGTTAGACTATTTATGGGATTGTTTGCACTATTTACAAACAAATATTTTTTTTGTAAAAAAATTGTCATCATCCCTATTTTGGGGCATTTGCACCCCCATTTTTTTACGAAACATGATACTACACTTCAGTTCACAATTCACACCAAACAAAAAGCCCAATATCACTATTACTTGTCCCAAGACACTACTTCGAAATCATATCTCATAAGGGTGAAGTTCCCCTAAACTCTTCTATTGGCA
Organism: Globia sparganii; assembly: GCA_949316385.1. Classification (NCBI taxonomy): domain Eukaryota; kingdom Metazoa; phylum Arthropoda; class Insecta; order Lepidoptera; family Noctuidae; genus Globia; species Globia sparganii. The sequence continues at coordinate 4,277,333 of OX438677.1, forward strand.
AACATCTTAATTTAATTGAAAACCCCCATTTCATAATTGACTTTTCCCCTTCGATCATTTAGCTTAAATTGTAAAGGCGAGGCACACGTGTCCGTGTAGGGATGTCACTCGTTTGATGTCATTGTCATTGATCGTCAAGCTGAACTGTCAAATTCTTTGGATATTTTCCGATGGAGCAATATAAAAATAGAATAGACGTTGTGACACTTATCACATCTGACATTGGCAAAATTGCCGATATCGGCACAATTACCTTATATAAAAATAGAATAGACGTTTTGCCAAATGTTTAACAGGTTTTGGATCTTTTATACATTAGCGGAAAAGAAAAAAAACTGGAACAGAATTAAAAGGATCTGCAATTTTGTTAATCAGAGTTTATCAAGAGTTAATGGAACAGCGGGGTCAAATACTTACAATGGCAATGAGTTTCATTTTGACAGCTCCACAACATTAATTGCGTTATTTACATTGTTGATCGGACGAATTTTTCAAATCACTGAAGCAATGGATTACATTTTTCCATCAAAGTCCTTTGTAATGTAATTGAAAGTCCGTTACTCAATTATGGTGCTGCTTTACAGCATCGGAAAAAACTGGAACAAAATTAAAAGAATCTGGCAGTTTTGGTAACCAGAGTTTATCAAGAGATTTTTATATATATTGAATAACTTGAAATAAATGAGAATCTTGCTCAGTTCTGCATCAGCATTCTAACTAACGCAAAACTGCCCAACAAATTCACAAAACCGAACATCCAATCTCGCAAATTAACATTCACCGTCACCGGGTTTGGATGACAACCGCAACCAGGCAAGGAACGTCTTGGATGATCTGTCAACAGCTTCCGTGCACGAGGAAACAGTAATCTATCTCAATTCTCGAGCGCCAGGCGTGCTATTGAATAATTTCCTCAGATATTAAGCGACGCATAGTTTGTCAACGGTGGTACGGACGCTAATTGGGTGACGTACCTTATTTCTATGTGATTTATTGTATGTTATTGTCGTAGGTATATTACTGTGAAGTTATGAGGTATTGGTAATTTGCCTAATAGCATATTCAGTAGATAATGTTCCCAATGCTGGGACACAGACCTCCTCACTTCGAGGGGTAGTGGGCTATAATCTATTACGCCGGTCCAGCGCCTGTTGACGTGTGACATACCAGTTTCCTCACGATGTTTACCTTCAATGTTTTGAGAGCAGTTGTGATGAAATTATTTACACAAAGTAAAGGGCCTGCCTATGTTCGAACCCATGACTTACAACTCGAAGGTTGGGGCCGATATCACTGGACCATCAGTGCTCTCATCAATTTGCCTAGTGACTAACTGTATTGCGTTTGAGGACCCAGCTTACTTTTGACTCTGCTAAATGATCACTGTGTGTGTTAGCAGCCCTTTTTTTTTGTTTTCGGGGGGAAACCTTCAAAAGGCACCCGACCGAGGTCGGGGAGTGTGGGATTTTTACCTCACTAAAACCACCCCGGTGGTTACCACCAGCACATAGGGGTGGTCCCGGTTCCTCTTAAAAGACCACTTCCGGAACCCCCCTGTGCAACGCCTGTAAGGCACATCTCTGGGGAGACTGTAAAGGGGCCTCCCCTGACCCTCGCTATTTACGGCGGCACGTGACCACTGTGCCACCGTCTTCCCTGGGATCACTTGGTGGGCGAACAGAGTCCCCACTCTATGCGCCCGTGAGCCCAAAGGTCCACCTACCTTGGTTGGTAAGTGGGTTTCGGCGTATTAGGCGCCAAGGCGGTTTCCTCCTCGATGCCTTCTTCTCCGAGCAGGATCAGCCCTCTCCCGACCCCGCTCGGGTGTTAGCAGCCCTAAGTCTAACTAAGAGAATCTGAATACCTAAGTAATTTACTCGCCGGGGAGCAGCGGTGGGCAGTGGTATCGGCCCCGACTTTCGAATGAATGAATGGTCGTGAGTTCGAACCCAGGCAGGCACTTTACTTTGTGTATTTAATTTTATCACCACTGCTCTCAGAGGGGCCAAAGGCGGGCAAAAGTATTCCATCCACCTATGATCCCGTTTATGAAGCTAGGGGGAATAAGAAAGAAATCAAAATCACACTAATATTATAAAGGCGAAAGTTTGTGAGTATGTGTGTGTATGTTTGTCCCTTCTTCACGCTCAAACGGCTGGACCAATTTTGAATGGAGGTAGCTGACTCCCTGGATTAACATATAGGCTACTTTTTATCCCTGTATTCCCAGGGGATCGAAACTTATGCGGTTGAAACCGCGGGGCGCAGCTAGTACCTCTATAAAAATGTAATAAAACTATCAAAAACGTTCACAACGATATCTCGCCCTTACTCCACATAATATATAGGGTTCCATATCCGACAATGTATAGTAAGTGTTAATGCGATCCCACGGGAGTCGAACCCCGTTACAACGTTAATGACATATTCACTGGGTACGGGGATGCATAGCAATTTAGATTACTGCCGTTAGAACATTCGGTCACTCTAGAGAGAAAATACAGAAGGACCAAATGTTTTAGTTTGTATGTAAGTTGCGTCATATATCTTATCGAAATAAAACTTAGGCTAAGAAGCTTGCTTTTTGAACGTCAAAATAACATAAGACAAACCCGAAACGCCCGCCACTCACGACTTCCTACAGTTCGGCCGTCGAGAATTCCATTAGCTAATAAAGATCATATTAGCAAAACACATATTCGTTTGTATGAAACTGACAGGTGTCAAAAACGCATTCTCGCGTCAGCCGCACTGTAGGGCTTAACACTGTTGTGTAGCTAAAACACTAAAGTACGGCCAACAAACTCACAAGCATCATATCTGTCTATCAAGATTAAAAAGCAATTTATAATGTCTCAATTGGAGGCTACTACGCTGTATCTTACCTCCATTTCTAGGATTTCTCGCGACTTGCCCATTTTCCTTATTGGTTTATATTCAATGGCATTCAATTCGGTTGATATTTAGGTCGGTATCCTAGCTGCGTAATAACCTTTCAATCACAATCTGTATCATTTTGAAAGATATTGCTAATCCATTGCTTCATATGTTCGAAAAAATTGTCTGCTTATAATGTATATAGAACGCAACGAATGTTGTTTAACTTTCAAAATTAAAGCTATTGATTCTGAATTAAAACTCCTTTTGTTGGATACAGAGGGCACAAATATAGAATCTCAGAACAGTAACTAGAATAGAGATTGACAGTGACGTTTCACTGGTTATCAAAAAAGTTGACAGTTAGTCAGTTTGGCTATATTGTATTATTAAATTCATCTTAAAAATATCCAATTTAAACTTCGTCGATTTATAATTTCGTCGCGAATCCTTGAGAGTAATTACAAAGTCAAAGTCAAATCATTTATTTCAAATAGGCACTTATAAGGCACTTTTGAACGTCAAAATTAAAAATTAAAAAATAGAATTGATTCTAGTCGCCCATTCCAAAATGTAGTTTTCGTGTGGAGAAGAATGGGCAAGAAACTCCACCGTTACTCTTTTAAAATGTTTATGTTGTAACATTGGACTTAACCTTCTGTATACTATATGGTATCGGTACGTGCAAGTTGAGCGATTTCACTAGTGTTATTGATGCAAACGGATCGCCTGAAAGTGGTGCGAATTCATGTTTAAGTTATTGTTTCAATTTGTGTGGAAGTGTCGGCTAAAGGGAAGTGTCGCTTTGTAGATGACTTGAAAAGGAATTCATTCATGTACGAAATTGGTTCACAAGAGTTGTTTATTTATTTATTTTTGCTATTACTGTCCCACTGCTGGACAAAAGCCTCCCTATTCTCTTTCCACCTCTATCTGTCCAGAGCTGCCAAGGACCAATCTTTATCAAAGAAGTCCAGCTCTTGATAAGCAGCAGAGCTGTATAATGTATGTTTAATAAGGCGTAAACATCTTCATATTTTACTAGAAATTTCAACCTCCCCCATTCGCCCTCTGGTATGGAATTTCGAAAAACCCTTTCTAGTGGATACTTACTCTTAAAAAAAAAAACACACCTCCAAATTTCATGTCTCTAGGACCAGCGGCTTAGACTGTTGCGTTGTTATATCAGTCAGGCATTTTTTTTTTGTGGATGGGAAATCTTCAAATGACCCCTCCCGCTCCCGGAGCAGAAGGGAGTATCAGACTCTTACTGACTAAAACCCACCCGTGTTCCTTCCTTAGCCCTTTATGTTCCGGGGCAGCGGTAACCCTTTCGGACAATCCCGCTGATCAGTCAGGCATGACTTTGAATTTTATGTATATATATAGAAGATAGCTACTTGGAAGATTAATGCTTCACTGATACAGTGTTTGCTGATCTTTGATTTGATTCCCGTAGAGGGTACAAGTCTTGCTTGACTGTTAAAAAAGAATGGGTTCGATCTGAAACGTCCCGCGGGGTAATTGCGTAACACACTAACTAGGAATGGCTTTCATTTTGACAGTTCAACAACATTCAATGCGTTATTTACGTTGTTGATCACTAGGCCAATTCTCGTTCAAAATCTAGTCGCAGTCTCATCTCGGCGACAAACAAATGTCAAAAACTTGTCAAAATGTAGGGAAATTTGAAGTATTTTTGACAGATTGAGACTGAGATCAGAGTGTGAACGTTCTTAAAAATTACGAGAATAGCCCCTCTGACCGTGTGTGACCCGTGGCCCCTCCCGTAGTCCTTGAAAAGGTACCACGGGGATTTTCTTTACCCGTGGTCCCTCCGATAAATACAATGCTGCCGAATTAACGTTGTACCAAGGTCAAGTCATAATACAGTCTAAGGTTTAAATTCATAATTAAAGGATATAAATAAAGAATCACAGGATGAAAAATCACGAATATATTTTGTAACATAGACAAGAAGTTGTTCAACAAAAATGTTGCTGCGTCATCTCTTCAGTCTTATTTAATAGTTTAAATTATCGTAATTTCTCAAGGGCATGACCTAATGAAATTTCTCGACTGATTAATTGTACTATTAACATGTTGAATTGCGTTGTCAGTCAACATAATCTGTTTTGATCGTTTTGTTTCTTAAAACTTTACAAACCCGTGATGGGTTGTACTTGTGTTGTGTTAGTTGTGGAGTTGTAGGCTAGTGTTTTATGGTACCGCGATATTAACTTATCTAGTCTAGTCTAGTATAAAAAAGCTGAAGAGTTTTTTCAAACACGCTAATCTCGGGAACTACCGTCTGGTGATTCCCGAGAATACAAATATAATTATTCAGATCCGACTAGATCTGAATAATTATTTTTGCATTTGATAGCCCAACTTTTGAGGAAGGCTTTAGGATAATCAACGTCCTAGCGTGATGTTGATTAGCCTATAAGCCTTCCTCAAAAGTTGGGCTATCAAAATGCAAAAGGAATTATTCAGATCTGACCGGTACTTCCCGAGATTAGCGCGTTCAAACAAACTCTTCAGCTTTTTTATACTAGACTAGACTAAATAAGTTAATATCGCGGCACCATAAAACAGCTAGCCTACAACTCCATAACTAACACAACACAAGTATAACCCATTCCATCACAGTCCCAGACTGAAGTCAAAAGTGAATTCGAAAGGACCTTTCCCACTCGCAACACGCTTGCAAATTCAATTTGAAATACTTGAACGATAAATACATCTATTTACGCCGCTAACCCCCTTTTCTCCCCCTTTAATCCCCAGTAACTGGTGTTAGCGATAATGCGATCCCCCGAGGATAAAAAGACGTCGTTTTTGATATTTTGCACCTGACTTTAAAGGGGTGTGATTTTGTTAGAATACAGGTTGAATTATTTTTCAAGCCAGTTTTTTTTTTGCTGAATGGGCCCGCTTTTAACCTCGATCACGCCTGATAGAAAGCGTTGGATGAGGTCTATGATGGAACGAGCGTGCCCAGAAGATGCCTAAGGCAGGCATCGACGGAACAAAGCAGGCTGCTTGACGCCGGACTCTGACTTCTTCGTGTCGCTGGCACGACTATATATATTAAATTTTGTTTTCCCAAAATTTTGCCACTTTCACGGCGTTGTGGTGTTAGCTTAGGTTGATTCAGAACTATACAGAGACGCCAACACATTAATCTACTACAATCTGTCAAATTTCTTTAATAGATTTTCAACTTTATCGCTAAAGTATAAGGTTCAAAGTTGATTGGGAAAATTTGACTGATTCGGGTAGCTTGATGTGCTGGCGTCTGTACGTCGACGCGAAACCAACTTACCATGAATTCAATACATGATTCTAAACACGCCGGCGTTGAAATTTTTCGTCGTTTATTAAAAAAAAAATTGCTGTTCCATACATTTTGACCTTCTATGAAATAGCTGTTTTTTTTTTTTGGATAACCGGTGTAAAGTTTCTCTACACTGGGGAGTCTACAATCATATACTGAATTCATGGTTTCGGTTTGCGCGTAGGTCCTTGCCACTCTGCATAGGTGCAAGAGAAAAACGATAAAAGGAACCATATACTAATGAAAAAAATAAAAAAAACTGATCCGTAATTTAAAACTTACATATATTGGCTAGAGAATAACAACACCCTGTATTAACGGACGTACTGTAGTGTAATGTTTATTTGTTAAATTTGCCTCGGGTAGGCTTTGTTTTAATAAAATCTGGGGCTAAAGGTTGATGTGATAGCCTGATAGGTATACCAGAGGGTTTACCTATAGCACAGAATACATCCTATAGATATGTAAAATATAGGTATTTCAGTGAGCTGGCTTTTGTGAGAAGGATCGTACATTTGATTCTGTATATGTGTGTCTGTCTATATGATCTATGAAAGCTGTTAATATGTGGGACTTAAGGAATTGTAATTTTTAGGGATCCGTACCTCAAAAGGAAAAAACGGAACCCTTATAGGATCGCTTTGTTGTCCGTCCGTCTGTCTGTCACGACCCTTTATCTCGGGAACACGTGGAGGTATCGAGTTGAAATTAAAACCATATATTCAGGTATACGGTCCCTTGAAGCTGTGAAAAAATCAAACTTCTAAGTTAACGTAAAAAAAACATACGGCCGTTTATGCTGCAAAAAACGTATATTTCGACACTCTCAAGGGATCCAAGGTGTATAGGGTACTTCCCGTTGACCTAGAATCATGAAATTTTGCATGAAACAAGGTCATGTTGCATAAGTATCGGAAAAGTCCGAAAACCATTAAAGATTCCATCATAAATTATTTACATACCTACAAAGCATGGACATCGTTTTATTGACTATTTAATACTAATGTTTTGTATTTTCTTTTTGGTACAGGTATGTTTCCAGAGAAAAACAGTAACAACTACGAAATGGTGGTCGCGTAAGTTATTTTCACAACTTGTCTTTAGATACAACTTCATGAGTAAAGTTTGTCATACTAACAATTGGAAAAGTTTTCCCTGCGTTTTGGCGATTTCAGACCACAAAGATACGGTTAAAGATATTTATTTTATCAAAAGAATTACAATTCACTTAAAGAGAAAACATAAATAGGATTAGAACAATGTTATCTGCCAGCAAAGGTAGATTTAAAAAGAACAAACATGTATCTTAAACTAACATTACCTCGACTTAAAATAAGTACATCGTTTTAGAATAACAAGTACAAAATAAAAAAAAAACCAGTCAAATGCGAGTCGGACTCGCGCACCGAGAGTTCCGTACAAAGTAGGTAAGTATATAACTACAAATTTACGGCTTTCGGATTTTTTCCGTTACTTGTGCTACATGACCTTGCTTCTTGCCAAATTTCATGATTCTAAGTCAATGGTTACACTATACATTTTGATTCCCATGAGAATAAACGGCCGTATCTTTTTCTTTACGTTAACTTTGAAGTTTGATTTTTTCACAGCTTCAAGGGACCGCATACCTGAATATATGGTTTTAATTTCAACTCGATACCTCCACTCGTTCCCGAGATAAAGGGCAAACGGACAACAAAGTGATCCTATACCTAAGGGTTCCGTTTTTTCCTTTTGAGGTACGGAACCCTAAAAATCAGAATAAGTTAGGTTAGACACAAGAAACAGCACAACAGTTTTGAGCGATGAGGATAGTGAAGATCAGCTAGTTAATTGAGGAACACTTACAATTGCAAGGCCTTTTTTAGAAAATTCAATAACATTCATTGCGTTGTTTATGTTGTCCCGTGATGAATTTTTCAAACATATGTAGCAATGGATGACCCTAAAAATCAGAATAAGTTAGGTTAGACACAAGAAACAGCACAACAGTTTTGAGCGATGAGGATAGTGAAGATCAGCTAGTTAATTGAGGAACACTTACAATTGCAAGGCCTTTTTTAGACAATTCAATAACATTCATTGCGTTATTTATGTTGTCCCGTGATGAATTTTTCAAACATATGTAGCAATGGATAAGGATTTCCTTCAAAATCTTTCAGACTGTGATAGAAAGTGTGTACACACAATTTAATGAGTTGCAGATTTCCTCAAAATTTCTTGGTCTGTGGCGTCTTAGTTTAACTTAAAAAGTAAGTGTTTGTACAATACATATTGGTAGCTATACCCCAGTACTCAGGTTTTAGCTAGGGTGTTCAGCCTATCGATTCTGTAAAAATCTCACCGTGATAACATAGGTGAAGTGAGCGTGAAGTGGAGGATATGAATGATATGATATTAATGCTATCACATCAATGGAGGCAATCCCTAACATCAGGTGGAATGACAGCTCACTTCACCTTAGTTTTGACGGTGAGATTTTTACAGAATAGCACTAAAGGGTCGTAAACTTCTGGGACATCATGATAAGTCCGGGATACGAACCCGAGAGCATTTTAGTGACGTATCTCAAATTGGCCAGTGTTGCCAATTAACACGGTTCATAAACTTTACTACCAAAACAGAGTCCCGAGAAATCTTTTCATTGCACTCTGTCGGTTCTATATAAAATAATATAAGTACGTAATCAGCATTCGCGATTTATTGCCAAAAATGTAAACAAATATGAGTTTAAGGAAATGTAACTTTAAATCCTACACAATAAAGTTCAGTTTACGCTACAACTTCAAACATTAGTGCTAGTCACTCTGTAATCAACTTAATTACCTACCATTAAAATAAAGTTGACATTTGTTTTAACTTGAAATAATAGACTTTACTTACCTGCAGCTTATTTTTTTTTTTAGTTAGCCTTACTGTGCCAAGGCTGGGAAAAGCCTGTGACCTGTAGCTCGTCAGTCGCCCATATCATTTGAGTGTGTTGTCGATGTAGGTAAAAAAATAAACCAGCTTCATCTTCATCAAATAATAGTTAATTGCCGTCTATCAGCGTGACAGAAGCATGACGTCGAATAGTTATTCGAAATTACTTAGGTAAAGTTAAAACACATCTGTGATAACAATGAAGAATACACTTTATTATGTGCACCATATAAATTACAGACATAAATATAGAAATATAATATGGAATATATTCACATATCTTCCAAACAAATATACAAAATTTTATAGACGTATGTATGTATGTACACATGTATGTTTGTCCACGCATTTCTCCGCTACTATTAATCGGATTGTGACCATTTTTTTATTGTCTTACGTTTACTTCAACTTGGGGAACAGTGCAAGTTTCATCAAAATCGGCTCAGTAGTTTTGAAGATATGGAATAATACTTCTAAATGTTGTGGCCGGGCTTATTGATACGAGCTAATGGTGTGGTGTCAAAGGGAAAACATCTCGTCAAATTCTAGTGCAATATTTACAGCAAAATTATTACCTATTTATACAAAAAACAAGTATTCCAGTTTTTACTTAAAACTAAAAATTACGAAATAAATAAGTATTTAAAAAAAAATCGACTTCAAAAAGAAAATAACTAACTCAAAATTATGAAACTACTTTAATTTCGGAAGTCGCTGGCAAAAACTAAAATACAAGATCTCAAGACAACGACTTCCGAAATTAAAGTAATTTCATAATTTTCTTAGTATTTTCTATTTATTGTATTTATACAGCGATCTGCGCGTTCAGTACAATAACGCGTTCCGGGTGCTGATGGGGCTGCCGCGCCACTGCAGCGCCTCCGCGATGTTCGCGGCTGCTGACACAGACGGCTTCGCGGCCATCATGCGCAAACGGTGCGCTTCTATCATGCGCCGTACGCGCGACAGTCCCAACACCATCCTGCGCGTGCTGGCGGACCGGTGGGACTCTCCGATGCTGGCTCGCTGGATACAGCTGCATGCAGTCGTATAGTGATTTGTCACCATCATCGGGGATTCCACCCGGACCTGCCTCTTACTGTTTAATTAAATAGGATGAAATTTTTATTATTATTATTATATATTATTTAATTAAATTGTTATTACTCGTATTATAGCTCAATCAATTATTAATACTATTATTTATTACTAACACTAGTTTGTAAGCTTGCAAGTGTACTAACAAATATGGATGTAAGAAATCTGAAATAAATAATAATTATTATTATTATTGTTTTATTTTATATATCTCGGGACCATGGGGTCCCGGTCCTTTGGAAGGCGTACGAGGGGCCGAAGCCAACTCGCAGAGGCCCCTTAGAAAAGTTTAATGAAATGTGGCACTAACCGACGATTATCCCTATATGCACTATGAAAGTGCACCCAAGGATAACCCTCGGTTGGTGTAGGACTATTGCAGTATTGGAAAAATAAAAAGTTGTACTATGGGTTTTTGAGGTTAAAGTGGATTGGTTACCAAGAACTATGGAAGAACTATGGCCCCTGCCTGATCAATGTTTTATATATACACGGATAAAATGGCAGGGGGTGACTTGCAGACTCAATAATGGGCCCCCGGAAACTGTCGCTAGCACATAGTGACGTAGTGACAAGGGGGCAACATGTCCTGAGGTGCTTGAAGAGTGGAGAGGTATTCCACGGCTTTCAGAACAATCCCAGAGCCCGGAAGATGGTCAAGATCCCTACGAGCACTTACTGGAATACTTCCTTCCCCCGAGCACGTTTGCTCTTGCGAATCTCCACTCAAGCCGGCCAATAAAGGCAAGAATGAGGTGGGAGCTCTGTTCCTCATCAGTGTTCACTCTTATTATTATTATTATTATTGTCCTATCGCAGGTATGCTGGAAGAGATTTCTTATGGAATAAGCATCACCTTTTTACCTATTTTTCTGTTCTGTTTTTTTTCTTGTCTGTTTATATATGTGTGTACATAAATGGTAAAATAAATAAATTAATTTCATAATTTTGAGTTAGTTATTTTCTTTTTGAAGACGATTTTTTTTTTAATTATTAGTATATCGTTTATTACATCTGTTTCAAGTTAACCTATGTTTTCAATACTATCACAATCTACAGATTATTTCACGAAACACATAAATCGTGTATCAACCCCGAGTGTCAGAGATCAGTGTCGGCATCGATAATCCCTGTAGTCTGAGGGAAGGCAGAGTTAATGCTGATGGATGGATGGGGTTGCACCACTGTCAATTGACCCTGGTAGGTCAGTAGGTCACTTGGATAGTCTCAAATCAAAGGACTATTGAAAGGTATGTTTAGGATTAACTCTAAGTTTCTAAATGATTCCAAAATTTGTTAAATTGAATATTTTGTCAAACCGAACATTTTTGAAAACCTTTATTACCCGTTGTCACTCACACGAAGCAAACTCCAGCAGTGCAAACCAGGCTTATGTGTACCAAATATTTGATTCGAGAACCCAGGATGTATTGAGTAGGCATCTAGGTGTAATAGTTGGTGGTACATCCATGTATCGTCAATAATTGGCGAATTACAGATAGTGCAATCCACGAAGACGCGCCCCACTCTTTATCCTAATGCTTACAGCACAAGTGAGCAACATTCCGCTTGTGTTTTAGTTATGTCGATACACACTAATTATTATTAATGGGTAATTAATTAGTGTGTTTCGAAAAAACTAAAATACTAGCGGAATTGACTAGCGATAACCGCTAACGATTAGAAAGAAGAGTGGGGCGCGTCTTCGTGGATTGCACTATCTGTATAATAGCGAGCCAGCCATTATTGGCATTAACCGGCCATAAATCCACACTCGAGGGAACTGTTAAAAATACATTTACTGAAAACTGGAAAAAAATCAATGACGTTTATCCCGACTTAGGCATCGAACCCAGTGTTGCTTACAACCATTAAGACAATCGTACCTACTTTTTCAATTTTGGAGATTCACATACATAGTAGAACCAGGCAAAGTAATCACCGTTCGCGATTTATTTGCCAAACGTGTAAGCGACCAACAAATAATTATTTGGAAAAATAACTTTAAATCCCACACAATAAAGTGAACAGTTTACGCTACAATTTCAAACATTTTTATAAATTTTTCCATAGTGCTAGAGTCACTCTGAAATTCAACTTAATTGCCATTAAAATAAAGTTGGTATTGTTTAACTTGGAATAACAACAATGGAAACATACATTTGAATAGACCTTAGGTTATGTAACACACATAAACAAACTCACGCCTTCTTGCCATGGGGGTAGGCAGAGACTACAGAACGCCACTTGCTACGATCCTAACGCTGATGCTTCGTTTACGTTCATACATCTGCTCATACACGCACGCCAGTTGCGAGTACTACGCGCCTAGGACCTTTCTGAAGTACGCAATACGCAACCAAATTGTCTGTGATCTCCAAAAAACATACCCGTGGATAAATAATGCATAACAACGAAACTTCTCAAGCCTCTTAAAGTCCCCTTCACACAAACGGTTTCGTGTCCGGGACTGTTTGCTGTGGCGTGACCTTTACACCGCGATATCCCGGGATTACGGGATCATCCCAAACTTGTGGACGAGTCGACGTCTGTCCGTAGCTTATAGTTTATGTATGTCTGTGGAAAGTCTGCGGTTACGTGTACCTGGTGACGTCACGGGTAGTATCAGCATTGAGTGATTAACTTTAGTACCTCATCATATTGTGATCCTACAGTTTAGCTGTCAAGAGAATGCGTTCCTAACACAGGTCAGTGCAACAATTCTAAAAAAATAAATAATAATAAAGAACAAAAACGCAAAACACGTATTCGTTTGTATGAAACTGAGGTGTCAAGAACGCATTCTCTTGTCGGCCACACTATAGTGTCCAAGTTTACTGATATCAGATAAATAATAAAAAAAAAAATAGTTTATTTGCACCTTCAAGTAAAAACATATATGGTTTACAACAGAAATAGGTAATTAGAGTTGTATGTTGGAGTTGCAGCCAGTACAGCTAAGATAACTTAATATCTTGTAATTATAGGTATCAGCGGCCCACCCTCGTTAACAAATTGCAGCCGAAGATCAATAACATATAAAACAAAATATGTTTCCTAACTACATGAATAATTTACATATTCTAGATGAGTTTAAGTGTAACAAGTTGAGTTTTAGATTGTCTTAAACAAAGCAAAAGAATAAGGGACTGTTTAGATGCAAAACTACAGTTAAAATAGGTCTGCATAGACTAGGAGATCTGAAGATCTAAATTAATTGTAGACGTGAATTGTATGTAGGTTTATACAACTCATATCATAATTAAATATCTGTATCTTTTTTGAGAATTATACCCAGCGGGGCAATTGCGTAACACATTAACAATCAGAATCGGTTTCATTTTGACAGTTCAACAACATTCATTGCGTTATTTACATTGTTGAGCAGACGAATTTTTCGAACTTATGAAGCAATGGATTAGCAATTTGCTTCAAAATGATTCAGATTCCGATTGATAGTGTGTTACGCAATTAGGGTGCAGGATAACATTTAGAAGTTACTAGCTGACCCCGCAAAAGTCCTTTTGCAAAAAATAAAAAATAAATAGATAGTAGCCGATTCTCAGACCTACCCGATATGCACACAAAATTTCATACAAATCGGTCGAGCCGTTTCGGAGGAGTATGGTAACTAACACTGTGACACGAGAATTTTATATATTAGATATAGATATAGATTATCCCTCGCATTCAAGTTTGGTCATATGTGCCAAACGAGTGGGGTGAGTACCTTGTTTTCTCTAATGTCACAGGTACACACGGCTACACATCAAGCTATACAAAACCAGTTTACGCTGGTCTCGCATCGTACGGAAATCCTATACAATGTGAGATCAGCTTATACTGGAAATGTATAGCTTGATGTGTAGCCGTGTGTACTAACCGTTATCTGCAACTGCTTTCCATTATAGTTATTACAAACTAGCTTCTGCTACTTCGTCTGCTTGAATTTTCGTACTCCGACCCACCACGTCGCATCCCATCGCACGCCCGCACTATTTCCTCGTTTCCCTTAGCTTTCTTTCCGATTTTTATTGTTTTGCTCGGCTCCTGAAGGCGTAGCGTGATGGTAAATAGCCTTCCTCATGAATCGGGCTATCAAATGCAAAAAGAATTATTCAAACCCGAGTGGTAGTGTCAGCTTTATTATAAGTATAGATACAAAGGTACATATTTCTTAGTGCACATTATCAATGTCTCTTCATTTCGCTTTGTAGTTTTGGCTCGACTATCAATCTGCCACAAAAGTGGTTAACATGTACAAGATGATTTTCATAAAGTTCCTTACTTAGTTGCTACACACACTACCTACATATTTCGCTTACTTCTATTGCATATTGTATGCGCATCGTGTGCGGCGACTCTGACAGAGTAATAATTCTGTCAGCGCTCGTAACGTAGGGACCGCTATATTTAGTTTATAGCTAACACTGATGTTGTAATAGGCTAAAAGTTGGGTAAGCAAAGGAATAAGTGATGGGTAGGGGGTTTTTTAATTAAACATAATGGTTGCAATTAACGGCCTCGAATAGTAGGTGAAGTCGTTGCAAGCGCGTCTGCTGAGTATGCTAACATAAATGTAGGGGACCGCTGATTTTTTTTCGCGACCGATTTCGTTTATTTTTTGTATATCGTCAGAAAAGGCGATAACAAGGGTAAAGGGGGGGGGGGTATAATTTATTGCATATGGCCATATACCTATTTTATTTATGTATTTATTGTATTTTGTAAACGGACTACCTACAGTATTTGTCTCTCCTCCCCCTATTTAATCCATCCAAAGGTTGTCTTTAAAAGATCGCTTTTAGCGATAAGACCGCCCATTGTGTCACCCTCACCGTTTGCAAAAGTTCTATATTTATGTCTGTAATTTATAATGGTGTACATAATAAAGAGTGTTCTATTCTATTCTATTCTATTCATATGGTTTCCATACTGTATAAACAACAGTCATGGGTTCTATTCCGAGGTGGGACCAAGTGCTGTTAGGTTTTTCATTAACATGATCATGTCTTGGGCTTCTACCCAAATATTCGCTATAGGCTCATAAAATAAGAAACTTGAAAAAAAAAACTGGCGAATTTATGGAACATAAATAACACGCGTGTAATCCTCGAAGGATTAGGTAGAGGTGTACCTAATAGTACAGCCACATTTCCACAATTATGTTTAAAGCCACATTATTTGATACACTCGCATCAGCTAAGTAAATAGCTGCTAGTGTCTTCTAAACAAATAAATAAATAACATTTAATAGGGAACGACCTTATTGCCTACCGGACTCCGGGCTGCTAACTGGGATTTGAACCCCAGGACCTCATGTTTAGCAGTAATGCTTGTGACTTTAAAAAACCGTATCAAGATCAAAATGCATATTTATTTCACACAAGCCTACACGGGGACTTGTGAAACGAAGCGGCAAAAAACTCCACCCACGGATACTCTTTTTTAAAAATAATTATCTTTTACTTTATAACGCACGGGTCGATCGATCAGGTTAAGCTACGCTTGCCGCGGCTGGTCCGTGGAAGGGTGAACATCTATCTTTACATACCAAGACCCCTCCGTGTCTTGGAAACCACGTTAAAACATTAATCCCGGCTGTCATTCGTGGATCTTTGACAGTCGTTACGGGTCGACTGAAACCCGAAAGTCTGACAACCAGTCTTACCTAGGGGTTTCGTATTACTCAGTAACTGGGTTGTGGAAGTCAGATAGGCACTCGCTCCATGTAAAATACTGGTACTCAGCTGCATCCAGTTGGACTGGAAGCCGACCCCAACATAGTTGGGAAAAGGCTAGGCAGATGATGATGACTTAATAATCTTTTCAAATTACAATCAAATGGACGTAACACACTTAGCAGTACTTAGTCTCAAGTATTGAATACACAAGTAAGCAGCGTATCAACAACATTGTGCTAAGTTGTTCCAACTTAGCTCCTGCTTTGACAAGCGCTTATTAGCTTATAACACGCTTAACTTACGTTCCCAACTCAGAACTTAGCAGAAATGGTAATGGTAATTAAATATGTACGAATTGTTAATGTACATTAGTTATGTGTATTTTGTAGTTAGGAAGCTGCATCAGAGGAGAATGCTGATATTGGTTATTCCGTGATGACGCGTGACGCTTATTAATTATGTACAAGCCTTATGGCCGGTGGATTTATCATCGACAAAACTGAAAAACCATACAAATCATTCCCTATTTAACCCCTCTATGGGATGAATTTTCAAAACTGCTTTCTTAGTGCTCATAATTAACCTACAATCGCTGGGACACAGGCCTCCTCTTGGTGAGAGGTAGTGAGCCTTAAGGTGCCACTTTTCGATATTTTTTCTATACAAATTTCGGGAGAATATTACTCCACTGTTTGATATTGTGCATCCAAAGTTAAACATTATATCGTTTTGATTTATTATTAATTATGTCTGTACGGAAACAGAATAGTAAAATAAAAAGCAATTAAAAAGTTATGAGCCAACAAATATTCGTTTTTCTTGCTATTTTTGTAACTTTGGGTGTCAATAAGTAATAAAAGAACTGTAAAATCTTTAAAACCAAGTCCATACCGCAAAATTTCGTGCTTCTAGACCCAGTGGTTTGTTCTGTGCGTCGTCTGTCATTCATTGAATTTAAGATTGTTTAAATGAGGTATTCCACTCAGAGCACTGATTTCAACCGCACTTGGACGAACAGCACCTGAGCACTTCCACTAACCGCACTGAAACAAAATTTTGTAACGTGCGGTTCGATTGAACAGTTTTTCAATATTATTTTCAGTCCCAGAACGGCACCTACATAAAATAATTTTTTAAGTGATTATCTGTATTTTTCTGTTCAAGACATCATCAGACAAAACATAGATCATATAAATCAGCATATGAAGATTACTTACATCGTTTTGGTAGCCAGTTGTATGATTTGACAGCCAGCTTCTCTAGGTTTAGGCGAAAGTGCAATGGATGTGTTATTGAATCAAGCCAATTTACCAAAATACACTCAAAATTCACTCCTTAACAGTTTATTATATGATACAGACAATATTTAAAATATTTTATTTATTATATATTATTATTATTATTATTATTTTATTTTTTTTTATTTTTTATCCTGTAAAAAATTGTGTAATTATAAAATAAAGAAAAAAGAAAAAAAATATTAATTATATTAATATTTTTTATTTCTCGTGTATAAAGATATTTTTTGTTTTTTGTTTGAACGTGTTTCTGTGACAAATAAACCTGTTTTTATTTATATGCACAATACCATTTTAAAACGAAATAAAAATAAACAAAAATCTACCGTTCAAAGAAGCAAACAAAATAAAAACAACGAAAGGAGCAGAAAACATAAACAAAACACAAGATAAGACAAACGACGCTCTCTTAATAACTCCGAAACTTTGCTAATTTTATGACAAAACAAATGCTGTTCCACCTAATTTGATTGCACATTTTATCTGAAGTATCTTCTCGACCAAATTACTTGCAATCTTACTTTTGCTGAAATAAAAATACTTAAGTGGAAAATATGTATGCTTATTTTTATTTTATGCAGGGTTGGAAAAAATCAGTTTGTTTTATATTTTATAAAACAAATAGTTAAAATGTTTAAAACTAGTGTTTTTTTTTGTTTTTTTTTTTACTTTTTACCTTTAAGCATCAATTTCAAATCAATTATAGCGAGTAATCCTACTATCCTACTTCCTACTAATATTATAAATGCGAAAGTTTGTGAGGATGGATGGATGGATGTTTGTTACTCTTTCACGCACAAACGGCTGAACAGATTTAGATGAAATTTGGCACACAGATAGTTTATAATCAGGAATAACACATAGGATACTTTTTATCCCGATATTCCCACGGGATCGCAACTAACGTGGGTGACACCGCGGGGCGCTGCTAGTAATCCATATTTTCTAAACTGTTTCCTAATTAACATTACAAAACGATAAATATTTACTTTTTGTTGCACGCGTATCTTTATCTAATTATTAAAAATAATAATTATTATTAATCAATACAAAACACTTTACATACACCTTGTATGTAGGTAGAGAGAGAGCGGGGAATACTCGTACCCACTAAACCAGTGAATTACTCTCTTTGGACGATCGACATAGGGACTTTTTAATTCATTATTAAAATTGTCACTGTTTGTTTTTGATAAAATAAATTACTTCAAAAGGTTAAGGAATTTGGAATTGAAATTAAAACATGTTGTTTTAATTTCAATTCCAAATTCCTTAACTTATAATTAATAATTTAAATAAAAATACAACAAAGCCTCAACTTGTAAACTTATTTTAAGCTATTTAGTCCTACATATTTATTCGTTTGGATTTATTTCAATTCATTTGCAATGAAAGGTAATTTTAAACCCTGTTTTTTCTTCATGTTTTAAAGATTGTTTAAAACTTGTTTTAAACTGTGTTTTGAAACACTTAATAAAAAACATAGTTTTATTTGAAACTATTTTAAACACGTGTTGTAAAACAACTTGTTTTAATCATGCCAACCCTGATTTTATGTGATTTGTGCATTTGTTACGAGTTTTAATGGGCTATGCTTGGAGTCTCTGCGGGATAGAATCCGAAATGAGGTGATCCGGCAAAGTCGTCGACATAATTCACAGAATAAGCAATTTGAAGTGGCAATGGGCCGGCCTTATTAGCCGTAGAACCGATGACCGTTGAGGTAGACGTGTTCTTGAGTGGATATTGCGAATCGGCAACCGTAATATATAGGACACAGGCCCAAGCCCTCAGGCTAGATGGATCAACGATCTTCGCAAGTCGGCTGGTAGCAGCTGGATGAGAGTTGACGAGAATCGAGCTAAATGACGGGCAATTAAAAAGACATATATCTAGCAGTGGAGTTCTGTAGGCTGATTGATTTGATTGCCCATTCTTCTCCACACTACATTTTGGAAGGGGCGACTAGAATCAATTCTATTTTTTAATTTTAATTTTTGACGTTCAAATGTGCCTTTTAAGTGCCTATTCGAAATAAATGATTTGACTTTGACTTTGACTTTGATACTACTAACGCATATTGGTAACTACGGTATCTACAGGTACGATTTCTAAATGCACAATGTATGAAATTGTACTAATATGAAATTTCTAGGTAGATATGTAATTGGTGAGCTTCACAAATAAATGAGTACAATAACACTAGCCATACAATCCAATGTCTATGTTTTTTAGGGTTTCGTACCCATGGGTGAACGGAAACCTATTACTAAGCCTCCGCTGTCCGTGCGTCCGTCTATCTATCAGCGGACGTATCTCATGAACCGTAATAGGTAGACCATGAAATTTCATGTAACTATTGTGGAGGCTCCAATGTCGGATCACAAGCAAATCTATGTCGAAGTTGGCAAATATGCACCTGAAATGAAGAAGAAAGTAAAGTACCATACCTTAAATTACACAGCGCTATACCAAACAGTAGAAAGTAAAATTGTGAATGTCTCTGAGAATGACTACGATAGCTTAGAAAACACAATAAAGGAAGCAGTAATCAAAAATAGAATACCGAAAGTTAAAATTCTAAATACGTTAAAATCAGACTGGATCAATAAAGACATAATTGGAATGCTAACAAAAAGGAATCAGCTGTGGTCTGCTTATAAGGAAAATCCCAATGACGATGTAATAAGAAACAATTTCATAACCTTACGAAACAGCGTGCTGGAACAAATTCAAAGTACTAAAAGTGGATACTACTATAAACTTTTCAAAAACTGTGAAAGAAAGCCTTTAAAGATGTGGAAGCTGATCGGGAACTTGGCTGGAAGCAAGTCTAAATCATGCTCCGCTCCTTCGAAGCTAGATACGCCAACAGGTCAAATCACGGACAGTAAAGAAATATGTAGTTATTTTAACACCTTTTTTGCTGATATAGGGTCTACTTTAGCTAATAAAATTGCAAGGCCTAAGGAACAAATACGTACTCAGCCAACAACACAAGCAACAGTATCTAGTACAAATGAACTGCTAAACTTAACCCCAACTACTGAAGTAGAAGTCAGCAAAATCATAGACAATCTCAATTCAAACACTAGTACGGGCTTAGATGGGATTAGTTGCAAAACTATAAAAAGTATTAAAAATCTAATATTAACTAAACTCACGATGAATATCAACTATTGTTTACAAAACGGCATCTTCCCGGATTCTTTAAAAACAGCAAAAGTTAGTCCTATATTTAAGTCAGGTAAAAAGACTGACCCAGGTAATTATCGCCCTATCTCTGTCCTCCCAATGATATCTAAAATATACGAAAAAATATTATATAAACGTCTAGATGATTACCTCAAAACTATAAACTTCCTCTCTAGGAAACAATATGGTTTCCGCGCAAAATCCAACACTCTAACTGCAACAATTGACCTTGTGACCAATCTAAAAAACAATATCGATGAAAAATGCGCAGCACTCGGTATATTTATTGACCTGAAAAAGGCATTTGATACAATTAGTCATAGTCTCCTTCTCCAAAAACTGCATGAAATCGGCATCAGGGGTACTGCCCACGACATGTTCCGGTCTTATCTCTCTAATAGAAAACAAATTGTTCGAATTGGTGATATGCAGAGTAGCTGCGAAACTTTAACCTATGGCGTACCACAGGGATCCATTCTTGGCCCCCTGCTGTTCATATTATACGTAAATAACATTCATAACCTAAACCTGGCAGGCGACATAATACTTTATGCTGATGACACAAGCCTATTTTTATTTGGAAACAATATCGAAGATGTCATCGAACAAGCACAACAAGATCTGGACACTCTCTCTAAATGGTTCCAAGACAACTTGCTTACTATTAATACCTCTAAAACAAACTATATTATTTTTAGTGCTAGGAACAAAAAGGTTGCAAACAACTTAAATCTATACGTAAATAACGAATCTATAACCCAAGTTTCTTCGGAGAAGTATCTTGGTCTCCACCTAGACAAACATCTGACATGGCAGACACATCTAGATAAGTTAAGATCTAAACTATCTTCTGTCATGGGCGCGCTTCGAGGGATCGTCCGATGCTTGCCGACGTCTGTTAGGTATATCATTTACAACTCTATGGTTAAACCTCACCTAGAATACCTAATAGAGGTGTGGGGCACTGCAACTAAAACACATTTAAAACAAATCGAAACATGTCAAAACAAAATAATAAAACTCTTATTCCATTACCACTACCTAACTCCGACTGAAAAAATTTATAAAGAAACTAAATTGATGACGCTATCACAGATATATAAATATAATACGTGCATACTAGTACATAAGCTATTAAATAAAAATATACACTCAAAAATAACATTTACAAAAAAAGGACAAACACAAAAACGCAGTACCAGACGAAATAACAACATTTGCTTAAGACCACCACGAACTAATTACGGAAGAAAAAATATACTATACGAAGGAGCAGAGCTGTATAATACATTACCTAATGACATTAAAGAGATACAATCCTTTACCTTATATAAAAGAACCATAAAGCACCACATCTTAAGGGGCCGTGCACGAAATTGGCGGATTTTGATCATTTTTGTTCATTCGTTGTGGGAAAGGGAAAGAATATTTAAACAAAATTATTTGTGAATTGAAGAGATTAGTTCTTTGTCTTGCATGTGGCTGAAAGAGATTTTTCAAAAAAATTAAGGATTCATGGAAAATTATTAAATTTCGGAACAAGTTTTCCGAAAAATGACGCGAGACTGACGTTTGATTATCTGTTTACAAGAAACTACTTTTGATTTTGAACATTAAAAAATATCATCAGCATCATTATATGGTCTACTTGTACGTGGCTGAACTACTTTTTTAATTTTCAATACAAAATATGGCAGGAAAAAATGTTGAAATAACATAATTTTTGGAAAAGTTCTAGACAAATAAGTATTTTTTTCTATTCCTTAGAAATACTTTTAAGAAATTTTAAAAATTACCTATTAATCTTAAGCTAACCATTTAATAGAATCTAAATTTTATTTTATAAATAAACAATAACTTCATTTCGTAAATAAAAGGCAAAATGAACTATATTATCGACCGCGCAAAACTGATCCCGTCAGTAGCGTCCGGGCCTTCCCAGCGTGAGGACGCGTCACTTTGCATCGCAGGCGCGGGCGTTCTACGTAAACATAATTTTCAGAAATTGTATGCCGACTACCACATTTTGATCCAGTAAGTATTAATTTTATTTTAAGTAGGTACTTTGTATATTTATGAAGAACTTTAAATCTTTTGATTTACATTTTGATTCGGTAAGTATTCATTTTATTTTAAGTAAGTACTTTGTATATTTATGAAGAACATTAAATCTTTTGATTTATATAATATACTGGTGTGCGCGTGTTGTGTCACTTGGATGGTTCTTAGCTATATAATTGGACTCGGCTGGCGCTGTTGTCATTCTTATAGTTTTGAGAGTGCTAAAGTCGATAGCCGGTGAGGTCAAAATGTAAATCCAAGATGGTGGCTACGAAAATTTTCTCAAATTTTCGTCATGGGTGTCATTTTCATAGTTTTCGAGGGTGCTAAAGTCAGTAGTGAAGTCAACATATGAATCCAAAATGGCGGTTGCGAAAAAAATCAAATGTTTAGTCATTGATGTGGTTTTCATGATTTTCGAGGGTTTTAAAGCCGATACTGACGTTAAAATGTAAATCCAAGATGGCGGCTGCGAAAATTTTCAAATTTTCCTTCATGGGTATAATTTTTATAGTTTTCGAGGGTGCTTAAGTTGATAGTGAAGTGAAACTGAAAATCCAAAATGGCGACTGCGCAAATTTTCTAATTTTTTGTTATCAGTGTCGTTTTTATGGTTTTCGAGGGTTTTAAAGCAGATAGTGACGTTGTTAATCCAAAATGGCGGCTGCGAAAATTCTCAAATTTTTCATCATGGGTATCGTTTTCATAGTTTTTGAGGGTGTTATAGTCGATGTGAGGTCAAAATGTAAATCCAAAATTCTGCTGTGAAATTTTTGTTTTAAATCATACGTGAGAAGGAGCCTTGTTCCTGACGGAGGTCCCCCGACCACACACTTATTTTTTTTAATGGTTCTTTAATGCTTTGGTTTGATCAATCAATCAATCAATGGAGTGTTTTAGTTATTGAGCCCAACACTGCCTATAAGTTACTGGTATCAATACAGAAATTTGTTTTAGATAATGGGTCGAAAGAAAGAATCGTATAACCAAAAAAAAAAAAAAACTACGGCGCGTCTCTAGAACTTGTAAACTTTTACTTTTGATCAGCGCTAGAAGTGCATAGAAGTACTTACGAGTACATTGAAAATCGATGACAATGCAATTTCTGAAAAGACAGTAATTACTGGTGATATGTTGTTTGCTGTTGAATTTTTTTTTTTTGATTAAATCTACTAATCAAAAAATACAACATGTTTTTTTTATTGAACTCTTCCTATTTCATTCATAACGAACTTCATTTTTTTTTTAATATAATATTTACCTATACAATCACAAGACTAGAAATAAACTCAAGTAGGTTGATGAAATTAAAATACTGTAGGCGGGCAGCCCTATCGCGTGTGTACATACCGCGCGGCTGTAAGTAATTATTTCTGAAACAGCGGGGCAATTGCGTAACACATTATCAATCGGAATCGGTTTCATTTTGACAGTTCAACAACATTCATTGCGTTATTACGTGTTGAGCAGACGAAGTTTTCGAACTTATGAAGCAATTGATTAGCAATTTGCTTCAAAATGATTCAGATTCCGATTGATAGTGTGTTACGCAATTAGGATGCAGGACCGTGTCACAACACTGTAATAATATTACCGTGCCTCAATGTTATTGAATGTCTAAAATATGTAGGTACCTAAATGCATATAACACCAAATTGTACCATTTATAAGTTGATTGTGGTAATTATACTACACGAATACTATATTAGACAAACATTCCAACTTTTATTTCTTAACCATACATATGAATAAAAAAATATCATTTATAGGATCAAAACTGTATAAGCGATCACTACGCTCGATTTTTAGGCGTGTGTGCGTGAACGGTGCACACAAACATGAATTTACCTAAACTCTAGCGAGGGAATTTTGTGCACGGACTCTTAAAAGATTTCTCTAGGTTTTAATTTAAACCACGACACGAATTTAATTTACATCCTCATCAATTATTAATATTTACTAATTTGCTAAGTATTATAGAGAACTAGAATACCTACCCTGTATTTCCGAAATATTACAGTACATATAAATAGTTTAATGTGTAATTGCTATTGACTTGCCTTCAAGAATCGATATGTAATAGTAAACCAACTTTTTCCTTTTACCTGCAACACTGTCAAAAATGTGTGTCTAATAACTAATTTACTTACGAATACCTAGGTACCTTCATCATAAGTAATTCTTATATTTAGTTTTAAGATTACCTTGTATTTCTCATATTAAGTGAATTGTATTCTTTTTGAGAAATAAATGTCTTAAACCGTATGAAATTTTCACAGAGTGTGTAAGTACTTCTATTGCTGCAATAATAACAAATAATAAAAAGAAAAGAAACTTAAAAATTAAAGTTTCTCCATACAAGAAACGTTTTTTTTTCGGCGTTTTTTCCCTTCGTGTACGAGTCAGACTCACACTTGGCCGGTTTTTAGTATTTGCAAATCAATTTCATCGGCTCGGAATGTGTCTGGTTCCCAGTCTACTAGAAAATTCTAAAATTACTAGGTATGTCCAGACAACCTTTTGACACCAGCGTGTAACAACGATTTATTCTGATCGCCAATCGAGCAAAAATCATTTTACAAAAACTACCAGGAACTGTCAATTTAAGTTTTTTAGACAGCCCTGATAGTTTTTATTAATTATTTTTTTTCTTTGAGCACTATGCGAAACGATTGAATAAAATTGGTCACAACTTTTGAACCGTAAAATAATTCTCAATCATCAATCATTCTCAGGATCAAAAAGTTTGGAAATGACCTTGCCCACGCCCCTATTCGATTTGATCCATACTTCCAGGGACAGCCTGTATAGAGGTGGACGATTATCAATGCTAATCCTGAAAAACTTCACAGCCGAAAAAGCCCTACTTACCTGTAATACCAAACTCAAATATTTTCGTCAACCAAGATAAACTCGCCAAGATTTAAATTTGAAAGTGTCTGATATTAAAGAAATGGCTCAATAAGGAGTCGGGAGGCTCTTTATTGCGAGCGTTTTCATAAAACTTATGCAAACAGCTCACTGAAATAATATAGTAGGTATAGTTGTTCCAAGCCTTGGAATAGAGAGGGGAGGAATTGAAAAACAAGGAAATGGAGGGTCGAAATGAGCTATGGTAATGTGGCTAAGATGAAGTTAATAATGATTTACGTTGAAATAAAAAGTTAAATAAGTAATTCAGATAATGTGTTTTCGCAATCAAATCGTTAAAGCAGAAGTTTGAAGTTAGTTGATGCCCAATAAAATAAATCAATCCTCGCCCTCGATACAAAAAAAAAATTGGAAACTCCAAAAGTGCACGACTCATAATGATCATTGGATCGTATAAAAAACCATAGATATAGGATATAATATATGTTAGTTTTTTATTAATTATAATTAAAATACTTTGAATAAAAGAGCCATTTTCAATAGGGTCCTTCCTATGGGTGAAACGAATCTATAAAAAAAATTGCCTCAATTAATTGATTTTTTCGCAAGCTACAATGTTTTCAGGTTTCACACTTGATTGACGCGAAAAATTTTAGAAATATTTTGATGTTTTTTCATTTCTAGCATTAAATCGTATCGTATCGTATTTTTTTAGTTATGTATTTTCTGGTGTACAATAAAGTATGTATACGGTGACTGATAATTAGTGACCGATACTTAAACACGTGCTTGTACTCATGATAACAAACAACTTTTACTATGGGACCAAACCTGTAATTGTGAAAAAAAAAATCTGCTGTTGAGTCATTTATGTTCGCCTAACTCTGGTCAAAATGTAGGTACTGAACAGCAGATTTTTTTTCGCGAATTCAGGTTTGGTCCCATAGTAAAAGTTGTTTGTTATCATGAGTACAATCACGTGTTTAGGTATCGGTCACTAATTACCAGTCACCCTATATAAATATAAATAAATATTTTTTTGAAAAGTACAGAATTAATCTCCATTAAATTATCTATACAATGGTATAAAATAAACAGGTTCTGTGTACTAGCAGGAGCATAACAATAGAAACAGTTACAGAAAGGAGGCAAAAAAAAAATTCGATCGTAAAGCACTCTATGCTTCGCATTATGATTCGTGCAATATAGTTGTACTCTGGTGATTCTATTTATGTATTTTATTACATACATACACAAATTCACACCTTATTCCCATTGAGGTAGGTAGAAGTACAGAACCCACCATTTATTCATTTATTTTCTATCATCATTTACATTTGTTTTTATAGGTGGGACCCAATAAAACACTTTAGTCACCAATTTTCATACTCAGAGACGTCATCCAAAAACAAATCATACTCCAACAAAATTGAAATGTTTCATATTTTAATATGGACATTCTGAAATGTTACTCTAATATGTTATCAGTAAGACTGCACTGTTAAGTTATAAATAAACTCTAAAATTATATATACAGTGTCCCGTAATTAATGGATAACCTCTTTAGGCGTCATTGTACTTATTATTATAAACAACTATAATCTATGGGATAATGGGACCAAAGTTGAAATTGCCAAATAAAAATCAACTGTTTTCTACATTTTGACGAGTTATGCGAACATAAATGTAGGGTACAGCTGATTTATTTTCGAGATTTCATATTTGGTCCCGTAGTAAAAGTTGTTCATAATGATAAGTACAGTCACGACCAGTATGTATACACTTGGCTTTATTCAAAGGCGATTTTCTCCTTATTTTTTTAATTAAATTTTATTTTATTACGAACATAGTATTTTCGAACCCATAGGTTTATGTAGTGGCATATTTCAACTTTGCATTTGTTATTTCACGAAAAAATTGCAATTTAAAGTTGCCAAGTGTTGACATATTAGTGCTCTTGACTATACAATGACCCCTTAAGAGGTTATCCATTAATTACGGGATACTCTCTATATATACCTACCAACAGGAAATCTAAAATAAGTATAAGCATGCAATACAAAAATATTCACCGTTTTTCTATTCCTGTTCAGCCTACTCTAAGTTAAAAGACAATGGAAGCTGAAAAGCGTTTACACTGTAGAGAGAAATTCATTTCGTTGTACAATACTGGAAATACTTGTCTTAATGAGGGTAGTTCAGCTCCCTTTTGTTGGACCCTTCCTACAGTCAAATCGATTGCTTTCCAATCGATTTTATTTCACTTTCATAGCAGTTTTTTGTTTTAAGATTTTGATACTGAAGTAAGATTATTGAATTTTTGAGTAAAAACTAAGTATGATGAAGTGGATGGTTAATAATTCTCGCTAAGTTCATTCATGAACCATAGAAGGTATGTATAAGTAGGCACCCGCCCCCGTTTCGCACGCCTTGTGACCAATCTAAAAAACAATATCGATGAAAAATGCGCAGCACTCGGTATATTTATTGACCTGAAAAAGGCATTTGATACAATTAGTCATAGTCTCCTTCTCCAAAAACTGCATGAAATCGGCATCAGGGGTACTGCCCACGACATGTTCCGGTCTTATCTCTCTAATAGAAAACAAATTGTTCGAATTGGTGATATGCAGAGTAGCTGCGAAACTTTAACCTATGGCGTACCACAGGGATCCATTCTTGGCCCCCTGCTGTTCATATTATACGTAAATAACATTCATAACCTAAACCTGGCAGGCGACATAATACTTTATGCTGATGACACAAGCCTATTTTTATTTGGAAACAATATCGAAGATGTCATCGAACAAGCACAACAAGATCTGGACACTCTCTCTAAATGGTTCCAAGACAACTTGCTTACTATTAATACCTCTAAAACAAACTATATTATTTTTAGTGCTAGGAACAAAAAGGTTGCAAACAACTTAAATCTATACGTAAATAACGAATCTATAACCCAAGTTTCTTCGGAGAAGTATCTTGGTCTCCACCTAGACAAACATCTGACATGGCAGACACATCTAGATAAGTTAAGATCTAAACTATCTTCTGTCATGGGCGCGCTTCGAGGGATCGTCCGATGCTTGCCGACGTCTGTTAGGTATATCATTTACAACTCTATGGTTAAACCTCACCTAGAATACCTAATAGAGGTGTGGGGCACTGCAACTAAAACACATTTAAAACAAATCGAAACATGTCAAAACAAAATAATAAAACTCTTATTCCATTACCACTACCTAACTCCGACTGAAAAAATTTATAAAGAAACTAAATTGATGACGCTATCACAGATATATAAATATAATACGTGCATACTAGTACATAAGCTATTAAATAAAAATATACACTCAAAAATAACATTTACAAAAAAAGGACAAACACAAAAACGCAGTACCAGACGAAATAACAACATTTGCTTAAGACCACCACGAACTAATTACGGAAGAAAAAATATACTATACGAAGGAGCAGAGCTGTATAATACATTACCTAATGACATTAAAGAGATACAATCCTTTACCTTATATAAAAGAACCATAAAGCACCACATCTTAAGGGGCCGTGCACGAAATTGGCGGATTTTGATCATTTTTGTTCATTCGTTGTGGGAAAGGGAAAGAATATTTAAACAAAATTATTTGTGAATTGAAGAGATTAGTTCTTTGTCTTGCATGTGGCTGAAAGAGATTTTTCAAAAAAATTAAGGATTCATGGAAAATTATTAAATTTCGGAACAAGTTTTCCGAAAAATGACGCGAGACTGACGTTTGATTATCTGTTTACAAGAAACTACTTTTGATTTTGAACATTAAAAAATATCATCAGCATCATTATATGGTCTACTTGTACGTGGCTGAACTACTTTTTTAATTTTCAATACAAAATATGGCAGGAAAAAATGTTGAAATAACATAATTTTTGGAAAAGTTCTAGACAAATAAGTATTTTTTTCTATTCCTTAGAAATACTTTTAAGAAATTTTAAAAATTACCTATTAATCTTAAGCTAACCATTTAATAGAATCTAAATTTTATTTTATAAATAAACAATAACTTCATTTCGTAAATAAAAGGCAAAATGAACTATATTATCGACCGCGCAAAACTGATCCCGTCAGTAGCGTCCGGGCCTTCCCAGCGTGAGGACGCGTCACTTTGCATCGCAGGCGCGGGCGTTCTACGTAAACATAATTTTCAGAAATTGTATGCCGACTACCACATTTTGATCCAGTAAGTATTAATTTTATTTTAAGTAGGTACTTTGTATATTTATGAAGAACTTTAAATCTTTTGATTTACATTTTGATTCGGTAAGTATTCATTTTATTTTAAGTAAGTACTTTGTATATTTATGAAGAACATTAAATCTTTTGATTTATATAATATACTGGTGTGCGCGTGTTGTGTCACTTGGATGGTTCTTAGCTATATAATTGGACTCGGCTGGCGCTGTTGTCATTCTTATAGTTTTGAGAGTGCTAAAGTCGATAGCCGGTGAGGTCAAAATGTAAATCCAAGATGGTGGCTACGAAAATTTTCTCAAATTTTCGTCATGGGTGTCATTTTCATAGTTTTCGAGGGTGCTAAAGTCAGTAGTGAAGTCAACATATGAATCCAAAATGGCGGTTGCGAAAAAAATCAAATGTTTAGTCATTGATGTGGTTTTCATGATTTTCGAGGGTTTTAAAGCCGATACTGACGTTAAAATGTAAATCCAAGATGGCGGCTGCGAAAATTTTCAAATTTTCCTTCATGGGTATAATTTTTATAGTTTTCGAGGGTGCTTAAGTTGATAGTGAAGTGAAACTGAAAATCCAAAATGGCGACTGCGCAAATTTTCTAATTTTTTGTTATCAGTGTCGTTTTTATGGTTTTCGAGGGTTTTAAAGCAGATAGTGACGTTGTTAATCCAAAATGGCGGCTGCGAAAATTCTCAAATTTTTCATCATGGGTATCGTTTTCATAGTTTTTGAGGGTGTTATAGTCGATGTGAGGTCAAAATGTAAATCCAAAATTCTGCTGTGAAATTTTTGTTTTAAATCATACGTGAGAAGGAGCCTTGTTCCTGACGGAGGTCCCCCGACCACACACTTATTTTTTTTAATGGTTCTTTAATGCTTTGGTTTGATCAATCAATCAATCAATGGAGTGTTTTAGTTATTGAGCCCAACACTGCCTATAAGTTACTGGTATCAATACAGAAATTTGTTTTAGATAATGGGTCGAAAGAAAGAATCGTATAACCAAAAAAAAAAAAAACTACGGCGCGTCTCTAGAACTTGTAAACTTTTACTTTTGATCAGCGCTAGAATTGCATAGAAGTACTTACGAGTACATTGAAAATCGATGACAATGCAATTTCTGAAAAGACAGTAATTACTGGTGATATGTTGTTTGCTGTTGAATTTTTTTTTTTTGATTAAATCTACTAATCAAAAAATACAACATGTTTTTTTTATTGAACTCTTCCTATTTCATTCATAACGAACTTCATTTTTTTTTTAATATAATATTTACCTATACAATCACAAGACTAGAAATAAACTCAAGTAGGTTGATGAAATTAAAATACTGTAGGCGGGCAGCCCTATCGCGTGTGTACATACCGCGCGGCTGTAAGTAATTATTTCTGAAACAGCGGGGCAATTGCGTAACACATTATCAATCGGAATCGGTTTCATTTTGACAGTTCAACAACATTCATTGCGTTATTACGTGTTGAGCAGACGAAGTTTTCGAACTTATGAAGCAATTGATTAGCAATTTGCTTCAAAATGATTCAGATTCCGATTGATAGTGTGTTACGCAATTAGGATGCAGGACCGTGTCACAACACTGTAATAATATTACCGTGCCTCAATGTTATTGAATGTCTAAAATATGTAGGTACCTAAATGCATATAACACCAAATTGTACCATTTATAAGTTGATTGTGGTAATTATACTACACGAATACTATATTAGACAAACATTCCAACTTTTATTTCTTAACCATACATATGAATAAAAAAATATCATTTATAGGATCAAAACTGTATAAGCGATCACTACGCTCGATTTTTAGGCGTGTGTGCGTGAACGGTGCACACAAACATGAATTTACCTAAACTCTAGCGAGGGAATTTTGTGCACGGACTCTTAAAAGATTTCTCTAGGTTTTAATTTAAACCACGACACGAATTTAATTTACATCCTCATCAATTATTAATATTTACTAATTTGCTAAGTATTATAGAGAACTAGAATACCTACCCTGTATTTCCGAAATATTACAGTACATATAAATAGTTTAATGTGTAATTGCTATTGACTTGCCTTCAAGAATCGATATGTAATAGTAAACCAACTTTTTCCTTTTACCTGCAACACTGTCAAAAATGTGTGTCTAATAACTAATTTACTTACGAATACCTAGGTACCTTCATCATAAGTAATTCTTATATTTAGTTTTAAGATTACCTTGTATTTCTCATATTAAGTGAATTGTATTCTTTTTGAGAAATAAATGTCTTAAACCGTATGAAATTTTCACAGAGTGTGTAAGTACTTCTATTGCTGCAATAATAACAAATAATAAAAAGAAAAGAAACTTAAAAATTAAAGTTTCTCCATACAAGAAACGTTTTTTTTTCGGCGTTTTTTCCCTTCGTGTACGAGTCAGACTCACACTTGGCCGGTTTTTAGTATTTGCAAATCAATTTCATCGGCTCGGAATGTGTCTGGTTCCCAGTCTACTAGAAAATTCTAAAATTACTAGGTATGTCCAGACAACCTTTTGACACCAGCGTGTAACAACGATTTATTCTGATCGCCAATCGAGCAAAAATCATTTTACAAAAACTACCAGGAACTGTCAATTTAAGTTTTTTAGACAGCCCTGATAGTTTTTATTAATTATTTTTTTTCTTTGAGCACTATGCGAAACGATTGAATAAAATTGGTCACAACTTTTGAACCGTAAAATAATTCTCAATCATCAATCATTCTCAGGATCAAAAAGTTTGGAAATGACCTTGCCCACGCCCCTATTCGATTTGATCCATACTTCCAGGGACAGCCTGTATAGAGGTGGACGATTATCAATGCTAATCCTGAAAAACTTCACAGCCGAAAAAGCCCTACTTACCTGTAATACCAAACTCAAATATTTTCGTCAACCAAGATAAACTCGCCAAGATTTAAATTTGAAAGTGTCTGATATTAAAGAAATGGCTCAATAAGGAGTCGGGAGGCTCTTTATTGCGAGCGTTTTCATAAAACTTATGCAAACAGCTCACTGAAATAATATAGTAGGTATAGTTGTTCCAAGCCTTGGAATAGAGAGGGGAGGAATTGAAAAACAAGGAAATGGAGGGTCGAAATGAGCTATGGTAATGTGGCTAAGATGAAGTTAATAATGATTTACGTTGAAATAAAAAGTTAAATAAGTAATTCAGATAATGTGTTTTCGCAATCAAATCGTTAAAGCAGAAGTTTGAAGTTAGTTGATGCCCAATAAAATAAATCAATCCTCGCCCTCGATACAAAAAAAAAATTGGAAACTCCAAAAGTGCACGACTCATAATGATCATTGGATCGTATAAAAAACCATAGATATAGGATATAATATATGTTAGTTTTTTATTAATTATAATTAAAATACTTTGAATAAAAGAGCCATTTTCAATAGGGTCCTTCCTATGGGTGAAACGAATCTATAAAAAAAATTGCCTCAATTAATTGATTTTTTCGCAAGCTACAATGTTTTCAGGTTTCACACTTGATTGACGCGAAAAATTTTAGAAATATTTTGATGTTTTTTCATTTCTAGCATTAAATCGTATCGTATCGTATTTTTTTAGTTATGTATTTTCTGGTGTACAATAAAGTATGTATACGGTGACTGATAATTAGTGACCGATACTTAAACACGTGCTTGTACTCATGATAACAAACAACTTTTACTATGGGACCAAACCTGTAATTGTGAAAAAAAAAATCTGCTGTTGAGTCATTTATGTTCGCCTAACTCTGGTCAAAATGTAGGTACTGAACAGCAGATTTTTTTTCGCGAATTCAGGTTTGGTCCCATAGTAAAAGTTGTTTGTTATCATGAGTACAATCACGTGTTTAGGTATCGGTCACTAATTACCAGTCACCCTATATAAATATAAATAAATATTTTTTTGAAAAGTACAGAATTAATCTCCATTAAATTATCTATACAATGGTATAAAATAAACAGGTTCTGTGTACTAGCAGGAGCATAACAATAGAAACAGTTACAGAAAGGAGGCAAAAAAAAAATTCGATCGTAAAGCACTCTATGCTTCGCATTATGATTCGTGCAATATAGTTGTACTCTGGTGATTCTATTTATGTATTTTATTACATACATACACAAATTCACACCTTATTCCCATTGAGGTAGGTAGAAGTACAGAACCCACCATTTATTCATTTATTTTCTATCATGATTTACATTTGTTTTTATAGGTGGGACCCAATAAAACACTTTAGTCACCAATTTTCATACTCAGAGACGTCATCCAAAAACAAATCATACTCCAACAAAATTGAAATGTTTCATATTTTAATATGGACATTCTGAAATGTTACTCTAATATGTTATCAGTAAGACTGCACTGTTAAGTTATAAATAAACTCTAAAATTATATATACAGTGTCCCGTAATTAATGGATAACCTCTTTAGGCGTCATTGTACTTATTATTATAAACAACTATAATCTATGGGATAATGGGACCAAAGTTGAAATTGCCAAATAAAAATCAACTGTTTTCTACATTTTGACGAGTTATGCGAACATAAATGTAGGGTACAGCTGATTTATTTTCGAGATTTCATATTTGGTCCCGTAGTAAAAGTTGTTCATAATGATAAGTACAGTCACGACCAGTATGTATACACTTGGCTTTATTCAAAGGCGATTTTCTCCTTATTTTTTTAATTAAATTTTATTTTATTACGAACATAGTATTTTCGAACCCATAGGTTTATGTAGTGGCATATTTCAACTTTGCATTTGTTATTTCACGAAAAAATTGCAATTTAAAGTTGCCAAGTGTTGACATATTAGTGCTCTTGACTATACAATGACCCCTTAAGAGGTTATCCATTAATTACGGGATACTCTCTATATATACCTACCAACAGGAAATCTAAAATAAGTATAAGCATGCAATACAAAAATATTCACCGTTTTTCTATTCCTGTTCAGCCTACTCTAAGTTAAAAGACAATGGAAGCTGAAAAGCGTTTACACTGTAGAGAGAAATTCATTTCGTTGTACAATACTGGAAATACTTGTCTTAATGAGGGTAGTTCAGCTCCCTTTTGTTGGACCCTTCCTACAGTCAAATCGATTGCTTTCCAATCGATTTTATTTCACTTTCATAGCAGTTTTTTGTTTTAAGATTTTGATACTGAAGTAAGATTATTGAATTTTTGAGTAAAAACTAAGTATGATGAAGTGGATGGTTAATAATTCTCGCTAAGTTCATTCATGAACCATAGAAGGTATGTATAAGTAGGCACCCGCCCCCGTTTCGCACAGTTTTTACTACTTGACAAAATTTCTTTATTATATGTAGCAACGTTTAATATTAATGTAATATACTGAAGTACTCATGCATTCTCTAAATGTTGGTAAAAACAGCATCAAAATCGATTGCGAAGTTTATAAGCATAACGCGGAAAGCGACTTTAAATCTATACTAATAATAAAGTGAAGAGTTTGTTTTTGTGTACACGCTAATGTACGAAACCACCAGTCGGATTTGAAAAACCTTTTTGCTTTGATAGCCCAGTTCCTGTAGGCTGTTTAACATCACGCTAGCAAAAAGAAAAATCAGAACAAAGGCGTAAACAAAGTAATAGCGCGGGGAAGCGATGCGATGCGACGGGGTGGTTCGGGGGAGCAAGAAATTTTACGTCAACGTAGTTGTGGGCAGAAGCTAGTTTATAATATGTAGATTAGTTGAGAAGAGTCAATGCAATACAAATATGAAAATAAAAATAACAAACATTTAAAAGAATGGTGTTTGTAAATAAAAACACAGCACCTAAGTATTTTAGGTTTTTTTCAACCAGAATTTTTTTAAGTGTTCGTATTATTATTTCGGCAATGGCGGTCACACTCAATTTATCTGTTCTACATGTGAGCTGTATTTAATTTCAGCCCTTCATGCTCCATTTTGTTTGCAGAGAAACCACCCACATTACATTTATTCGAAACCATCCACGAGCACACGTAAAAACTAGAAGAAAATTCACTTTACATCCAAATACGTAATTCTTAGTAAAATTGAAAGGATCCCTCGTAAATTCCTTTCAGCTGTCAGCAACTAATTTATTTTGAAGAAAAAATTAGCTTACATACTGTTCAATTTACTTTGACGTTTCGAACATTTGACAGCTGCTGTCAAAAACTTTTTTTTATTATGTTTGGCTAGCATAGACTAGCACTTTGTTACTGTCTGGTTTTCTTATTTCAAATATCGAATTCGGTGCTTTTTTTTTTTGATGAACTAAGGGCTGATTTTTCAATCAACAGATAATTTTTATTCGTTGAATAAAATTGACGTCTGACAATTTTTGTATGGAAGAAATGTCAAAAATTCAAAATTATTCCTCCGATAAAATTATTTGGCGTTGGAAAAAACAGCCCTAAATAAAAAATAATAGATCTATACTATAATATTATAAAGAGGAAAGATTTGTATGTCAGTATGTTTGTAACGAATTGGCTAGAAAAGTACTGGACCGATTTTAAAAATTTCTTTCACCGTTTGAATGCAGTAGTGATAATGTAGCGTGTAATGTGTGTGTGTATTTATATATTTTTTTGTTTTTATTATATATGCTGTCATTAGAATTAATTATCTTTTTATTTGCACATGCTTCTGTGACAAATAAACCTATTTTTCTTTCTTTCTTTTCTTTCTTTCATTATCACTGATTAATATAGGCTTTTTTTTTTCCACCCGTGCGAAGCCGGGACGGGCCGCAAGTGTTTAATAATTATAGAAATCTGTTTTTGTTTTAGCTTGTTGAGATGGGGCCAGTTTCTTTATTTTGAACTAGCTTTTGCCAGCGACTTCGTCCGCGTGGAATAATGACTTCCGGAAATTGAGGCACTAACTCTCATAGAGTTTAACCGATGTGCTCTTTCCTCTGCCGATTCTTGAGAACGCGTATTTCTCATTCAACGCGTTTTTCAAGACAATAGCGGGCGGACGCCGGCGTCCGCTTGGGTCTTGAATAACTAAAAATATATAACTACGTCTAATATATAAAATAATATATAATAAAACCTACTTCACTTAAAACTAAATACCTATAACTACTATAATTAATAATACCTATACCTATAATTAATAAAAGTACCTACGCTTTTACCTACTTAATATTAAAAAAAAAAAAAAATCGACGGGTTGCACTCCGGGAGTGCCGGCAGAAGTGAAAACTTAAATATTAATGTTCTGCATTTTTGATATTTTGGAATGGTTAGAGAATAATTTTGTACGAATTGCTTTCGTTATCAGTATAAAAGTATTATTATTTATGTGGTAGGATACAATATTTATTCATTGCGCTATCGTACACAAACATGACAATTATCGAACATTCGCGCAAGCGCCTTGCGCCGCCTGCCCTCTCTCCATCCGTCTTACGAATTCT
The DNA here is from genome assembly GCA_949316385.1 of Globia sparganii. Taxonomy (NCBI): domain Eukaryota; kingdom Metazoa; phylum Arthropoda; class Insecta; order Lepidoptera; family Noctuidae; genus Globia; species Globia sparganii. The sequence goes on from OX438677.1 coordinate 4,314,366, forward strand.
CGATCAGGTCACGTGTCCTGACGCGAGTTTAGAGATTTTTACCCATTCCAAAAAAAATACGCAGCGCCGCTAAAGAAGTTTTCACTTCAACATTCGCGCAAGTGCCTTGCGCCGCCTGCCCTCTCTCCATCCGTCTTACGAATTCTCGATCAGGTCACGTGTCCTGACGCGACTTTAGAGATTTTTACCCATTCCAAAAAAAATACGCAGCGCCGCTAAAGAAGTTTTCACTTCAAAAACTGAAAATAAATTAACCAAAACTTACCTACTACTAACTAACTACTACTAACCTATTACTACTTCACCTAAAAAGAAATCCTGTTTTCCCAACATTTCCCTTCACTGCTCTGCTCCTATTGATCGTAGCGTGATGAAACGTATACTATAACCTGCCCAGGAGTATGAAGAACAATTGTACCAAGTTTCGTTAAAATCCGTCGAGTGGTTTTTGTTTCTATAACAAACATACAGACAGACAGACAGACAAAAAATTTACTGATTGCATTTTTGGCGTCAGTATCGATCACTAATCACCCGCTGATAGTTATTTTGGAAATATATTTCATGTACAGAATTGACCTCTCTACAGATTTATTATAAGTATAGATTAAAATAACATTTTGACTTTTAGAAAAAAAAAAACAAGTATTACTTACTTAACAAATTTTTTTTTCCAAAAATTCAAAATGTTTTAAGTACTATAAAAAGTGCGCAATTTCACTTGTATTTTCAGTTGCTTGATTTCAATATAAGTTATACATAACCCATATTTGCGGTACCTACAAAAAAAAAATAGTGTTCATATCCACATCAAATATTTACCAAAAACAAAAACATGATTTTTTTGCAACAAAAAGAAAAGAAAATGAGAACAATATAGTGGTGTTTGCTGTTAGTAATGTAATCAATCTGTTTGCAACGGATACTCCTAATCAAAAAGTCCAACGCGAATCAGTTCAGTTGCCAATTTGTTGCTCAGATTCGGGATTTATTTGTGTTTGTTGTGGTGCAAGTGGGCCGATTATTGCGGGAGTGATATTGTATTTTGCCCGTCTGTAAAGAAAGTTTAGGGTGTTAGATTTTATCTATACATACTGAATTATATGTAGGTAGCGGTCAGTAAAAGATTAGCTTTATTCTAGGTTATAAATTAAAGCGTTATATTACTGGGTAAAATCTGAAATGCCCAGCCAGTTCAAAGTAAAAGAGTGTATTTGATACTTAAATGCTAATGTGTTTCGTGACATAAACCATAAGTCACTCATTAAAAAATAAAAACTAAGAGATAAGTATGCATGGTCGGTACATATAGTTTAAGTTTAGTAAGAAACCGAACAACATCCATATGTTGTTAACTGTAATTTAATTTGATAGGTAAATGAGCTGTTTGTTTTCTGTTAATAAAATTAAATTTTATTCGATAAATCCATCGGTTTCTTACTAAACTTCCACTATATCCGACGATCGTGCATACTTATCTCTTTTGTTGACAGTACCAATTTTTTTTTTGATAATAAAGTCCTCCATGTTTTGCCGTAATTAAAAGACATTATAACTTTAAAAATAACAATTAAGGAAATAACAAAAGTCAACCGCGTCAAGTTCTTCAAAATATCAGAAATAATAGCTTTCTCACACTTATCACTACATAGTATAAAACAAAGTCGCTTTCTCTGTCCCTATGTATGCTTAAATCTTTAAAAATGCGCAACGGATTTTGATGCGTTTTTTTTTTAATAGATAGAGTAATTGAAGAGGAAGGTTTATATGTGTAATGTAGTGTATTTAGTATCAGCATTGCACCCGTGCGAAGCCGGGGCGGGTCGCTAGTTAAGGATAAAACAAAGTCAAAACCCGACCCGACCCGACTGTCGATGCCTGAAAAATCAAACGATATGAATATCAAATGCACTGAAAGAATCATTCTCTATAAGTAGATTTGACCATTAGAAAATGACCTATATCCTATCCTTATTATTATTATTTCTTGGTTCTAGGACATGCCGGTTTCCTCACGATGATTATTTGAAGTACCACAATAATATCGCTGAAATCTTTTGTTTTCCACCATTCAGACGCAATTATATCTTAACATTGTTTTCGGACACCCAGGCTGAATTTGACAACAACCCTTAAAACGTATCCTTGGACTTCCGGACCCAAGCGTTGTTCCGCGGCCATCTTTGATCCTAAATAATTGTTTCACTGTCAATATTGGATTTAAACCTTAATATTGAGTTTCGCTCTTTATTAATCATCTGAATTTATTTGAACTCACTGATTTGTTAAGCTTGAGTTATTATGAGAAGCTGTGTGTATTTATTGAGAAATATTATATTTCTTGTTTCCGAGGCAATCAATATTTCCTCGGTATGAGAAATACTCGACTGTGTATGCGTCATTGCTCTCAAAAGCATAACAGTAAATATAGAGTATCTGTTTCTCCTAAAACAATATACAGGATACGTTTTTAACCAGTGCGCAAATTGTAATAGACAAGACTTTCCAGTGTAGAAATTTTTAGCCGGTTATCAAAAAAAAATATCTGTGGTCTGTCATGCAAAACTGCAACACTTACGCGGTCAAAATATATGGAACAAAATTTTTTTTATTACCCACGGAATATCGTAGAAATTTTATATGTAACATATAATAATTTAATGAAATTAAAATATACTAAGTAGCTTCTGCCCGCGACTTCGTCCGCGTGAACTCCGCTACTCTTGGTTGTAGCGTGATATTATAGCCTATAGCCTTCCTTGATAAATGGACTGTCTAACACAAAAAGATTTTTTCAATTCGAACCAGTAGTTCCAGAGATTACCCTCTACATACAAACATACAAACTTTACCTCTTTATAATATTAGTATAGATAGAATCATAATATTATACTGAATTCATGTTTACCGTTTGCGCACTGGCTAAATATTTATCCTGTAGGTATGTTAAGAGTCCCTATCAATTTCACGGGGTGAAAACAGAAAATTAGTTTTTTTTAGCGCAATTTTCTCAACAACCTTAAGTTATCTACATTCTTTTTTTAAATACTTAGTAATAGTTATTTATCACCTATTTATCTAGTAAGTCTAAGAATTTAAATTTTAGTAAACGAACGATCGAATTTAAGTTTATAAGGCATTATTTAGATATTTTACTACAATTAAATAAGTAGTCAAAATAAAAATATAAACATTGATTTTGGTAGATAAATACCTTATATTTTAAAATATTTAACACTTATTATTATTTTCAATAAATTCTTACGCGTAGACAAGGGTTTTGCACATGATTTTATTGGGTTTTTTCAGCGTGATCAACATTTTTTTACAAGTACTAAATCATTAAACTTTAAAAAACAAAATTGTACACTTACTAATCTATCATATGCACAGTATTTATAATTTGTTTTCAGATTGTTATTTGTTGCCAGTAAGTTATGAAAGCAATTGAAAAACATGCTGTTTCGTGCTTGCGTAAAAACGTGTGTTAGATTTTTATTTTTTGTATTTTATATTAAGTAGTTACCAAATTTTAAAATCGTACACTTACTAGATAAATAGTTGATAAATAACTGTGTATTTAAAAAAAAAGTAGTTAACTTAAGGTTATTGAGAAATTTGCGCTGAAAAAACTTGAATTTTCTGTTTTCAGACCGCGAAATTGATAGGGACCCTTAAGTTCTAAGAAAATAATTGTATTCGTATTTTGTAACAACTCTTCTGTAGACCTTACATTCTAAGCAAATAAACATTTTATATAAATTCTTTTTAAAAAACAAACAATTTGAAAATATTTATGTTTTATTTAAGGCAGGACCTACTCTAAGTTACTCTCCACCAAAAAGCACTTAGGATCACTTTCTGGATTAAGATCACTTGATGGCTCAATCTAAATTCCTTCTGTACTCGAAATCTAGCTTTTAGGTAAACTAAAAAGTCTCGACAGATATCCCCAAACAAATTCAATCTAGTCATTGAAATTCAGCCTTCTATATCAAGCCATTGAACTTAATAGTTATACCCAAGAATGCCTTCAGAAAACAGACAAAATCCGTGACTTCTTTACTTGTAACAGGTGTACAAATACAGGGTAATTGCCGGCCGTTGTCCTCATTCCTTGACAAATAAACCTGAGCCCAAATTAAAGGATGCCTGATGTCATTCATAAAACAAATCCGCCTTATAAAAGAACCAGTAAAAAAGGCAACGAAGAAATAATTAAAAGCCTGGCAGGCGGTCCGATGTACCCCACACCCACAGCCGCGGTGAATTTTTTTAATTAGGTTTTTTAATGATTACGGCGAAATGCTTGTGAAGTCGAATTTTTGATCGTAAAATGTGATATTATGAAATACTTAGCTGTGATATTAAATTTCTGTGGTAGCTTCACAACCGGTGGATTCGTGGGTTGATTCAAATCTCGTTAAAATGTAGAAGAGTGCTTTCATATGCGAGTGCGATTTATTTTCGGAAAGCACAGCCCGCGTAGATGTTGATTTTAAAGTATTAGAAAGATATTGAGGCACTATTATTTCCAATGCAGAGGCAGGTGTAAGTGGAATGGCCTTGAAGGTACGCCATAGAAGGAAGAATAGTGACATAATTGGCGATGTGTTGTTGTAGTATTTGCAACTGGCGTGCGTATATGACCAGATGTATGAATGTAGACGAAACAAAGGAGTATGTAAGGATCGCAGCAGTTTGCGTTCTGTAGTTTCTGCCTACCCTCATGGGAAGTAGGTGTGAGTTTATGTATGTAGGTATGTATTACTTACAATTTTATAAACATAAAAAATAAACAAAAAATAGCTTGCTAAATGCAAGAAAACAATTGAATGACAGTAAAATGCAATAAAAAACGAAAAAATAAAACATCTTGAGGAAACCGGCATGTCCTAGAACTAAAAATTCGAAGACATGTTTAAATATCTACCAACCAGCACTAAAAATTACAACGGTCGGCGGCCATTACCCTGTATTTGTACACCTGAAGGTCAATCCTCGTAATTTAAAACGTTCAAAATCTAGTCGCAGTCTCATCTCGGCGACAAACAAATGTCAAAAACTTGTCAAAATGTCAGGAAATTAGATGTATTTTTTGACAGATTGAGACTGAGATCAGACTGTGAATTACGAGAATTGCCGTTCTGTTACTAGTAAAGAAGTCACGGATTTTGTCTGTTTTTTGAAGGCATTCTTGGGTATAATTATTAAGTCCAATGGCTTGATATCGACACCTCCATGCAATAACATCGTTACTCACTTTTTGTGATTTTACAGGAGAGCGATTTTAAAGTTTGAAAAATTAGAGCAAACTCAAAACACACCGTACAATTTTTGAAGCTGGCTCTATTTACGCGGCGGACTATAAATAGGTATGGCTAAGTTGTAAAATAAAAATTGTTTTCATGGATTTTCATGACTTACGTGAAAACAAAACAGTGAAATGACATATAAGTTACGAGGACAAACATTGTATGTCTGAGTTACAATTTAGTTTTTTTGTAGTTTAATTTATTTTTGTGGTCAGATAATTGTAACTCCAAGGTGTTTTTTTGGTCTGCCGGGGCAGCGGGATTGTCCGAAAGGGTTACCGCTGCCCCGGAACACAAAGGGCTAAGGAAGGAACACGGGTGGGTTTTAGTCAGTAAGAGTCTGACACTCCCTTCTGCTCCACCCAGAGCGGGAGGGGTCATTGGATGATTTTCCATCCACAAAAAAAAAAAAAAAAGGTGTTTTTTTGGAAAAAAAGTGAGTTACGATGTTATTGCATGGAGGTGAATATTATTTTTTTTTTTCACTTCACTTAAAAACTACAATCGAAACGTAAAACAAACCAGAAATATTAACTACGAACACCAAAAAAACATAATTAATAAAAAATAAAAGCAACTCGATTGTTTCCACACTAGATACTTACAACATTTATAACTTTTATGAGCTATAACTTTGTTGGTACAAGTCGTAAAGTGTAAGTAATTGGCTATAATTGGTACAATCATGGCATTATGGCCATGCGACCCGCTATTATTTTGACGTTAAACGAGATTCTGCTATAACAATATAAGTTTTTCATATGACTTCCCTTTTGTCATAAAAAGTGCGATGGGACCGACCAGTTTTAAGTTTTCAATAAAATAAAAACCTTTACCACGACTTGTAAATAATGTATACTACATGTTGTTTTAGTATACTGTTTTTTTTATTGTCTCCACCTAAAACAAGACTTAGACTAGTTGTATACAAAACTTGTCAGAAATATGAACCGAATAGTTAAAAAAACACACGACATGTTTTCGGCAGTCTTTTTAAGACTTACTAGCAGCGCCCGCGGTTTCACCCGCATAAGTTTCGATCCCGTGGGAATATCGGAATAAAAAGTATCCTATGTGTTAATCCTGGTTATAAACTATCTGTTTGCCAAATTTCATCCAAATCCGTTCAGCAGTTTTTGCGTGAAAGAGTATCGAAAATTTAGTTACAACCCGAATCTCTTCAAAGTGAGAGTGAATAGGCTTCTTCTTGGTAAGCTCACTCCGTCGTCGACTTTGTCTCTGTACCTCTGACCTAGACTAGAGACAAGAGTAAACCCATTTCAAATAAAAATTAAAAAAAAAAATACATCCATCCTCACAAACTTTCGCGTTTATAATATTAGTAGGATTGAAAACAAGTACCTATTACAGCTTGTGTATGGGAGCGAACGCGGATCTCTGCATAACTGTAATAATCTGTAAGCGATTGGTACCTCTTCTTTTGAAACCCAAAAGGAAAAATGTAGGCCTAACTCTCAAAGACTTCAAAGGATTTCGATCTGAAATGAATTGATACCCTGACCTCTTTGAAACTGCATTATAAAAATACGGTCACGCGAAGTGAAGGACTTTTGAATGAAATGAAAGGCACAGCCATTAGGTCGATTAATATAAAGTAGAATTATTGATTATATTGAATCAATATAAATAAATGTATGAATCAATGATCCACTAGGCATAAGGCCAAGTATTCACTACATTTTGAATGTTTAACACAAAAGTTGCTAAGGCGGTGTTGAAACATAGTATCTTTGAAATAATAAGAATATTCTATAGAATGACAATTCAACAACAGTGAGCAAGTATAGATCATCTTTATCAACCGTCCTAAGTAGTTCTTAGAGCTTGATTGGCTATTAAGCCATGCCAGATACCTTAAAAGTAGAGTTGACTGTCGATAGTTTACCGACGTGCTATTATTATAGTTTACCGAATGGTAAATGATAGTTTACCGAATGGTATTGTTTATAAATGTTAGACAAAATATTTCTTTCTCTTTTAAAAAAGCAGTAAGTAACACAGGTCGGTAGCAATATATAAAAAATATACTGGTCTAACTGAATGATCTTTGTTTAATTATATTGCTGTTAAAACATACCCAATACTATTGGAAAACTATCGATAGTCTACATTTTAGGAACATTGGCAAACTATCGATAGTCAACTATACTTAGAAGTCCTTCATAATACATAACCAGCCGATAATGTTCCCACCGCTGCTGGAACACATGCCTCCTCTCTTCGAGAGGGAGGGAGTTGGCTGTAATCCACCACAAGGGCCTAGTACTGGTTGGTAGATATTATATGTCTTCGAATTTTTAGTTCTAGGACATGGCGGTTTCCTCAAGATGTTTTTCTTTAGCGTTTTGCGTTACCACTGGGCTAATTTAATTGAATTATCAACAAAAACAACAAAAACCATAATCACTCGCAATCATTCGTGACTCCAAAAAAAAAACCTTCAAGTAAACATTCACAAAATTAACAAACTTAGAAGACAAAAATATGGTGCTAATAAAAGTTCATAAATCGTAAAGGTTGCCAGTACACAACCCACGCACCGCACTTTGGATTCAGCGTCAGTATTTCTAGGTGACATTGATTCGAATTTATTCCGGCTTGAATTAAATTTATGAATCATTTGGAAACTGGACTGGATGCAAAAAGTACAAGATCAACTTTGAGCACGAATCGAAACTGGAGATGCGACGGAATGACAATGGCTTGAATTTGTTCCTGAGTTGTTTCTAGTCTTGGAATTCTAGAGTTATCTGTTATTTTGACTTTTACAGCTTTATGTCAAGGCAAGCAGCGGGATTGTCCGAAAGGGTTACCGCTACCCCGGAACACAAAGGGCTAAGGAAGGAACACGGGTGGGTTTTAGTCAGAAGAGTCTGACACTCCCTTCTGCTCCACCCAGAGCCGGAGGGGTCATTTGATGATTTCCCATCCTCAAAAAAAAAAAAATGTCAATGCAAGAGAATAATGATGTCTTCCTTTCTACCTCTGTTAATTCTTCAGAAACCGGCATGTCCTAGAACCAAAAATTCGAAGACATGTGATATCTACCAACCCGCACTGGGCCCGCGTGGTGGATTACGGCCCACTCCCTCTCATAGAGAGGAGGCCTGTGTCCCAGCAGGAACATTATAGGCTGATTATGTAATCCTTCAGGGTATACAGGTGTATGTGTCCCTTTTTCAGTAAGTGTCAATTTGTCGCCATTATTGACTACTGAGGTGATAAAAAAACACTTGGCAACGTTGTAAGTATCACTACATAGTATAAAACAAAGTCGCTTTCTCTGTCCCTATGTATGCTTAAACCTTTAGAACTACGCAACGGATTTTGATGCGGTTTTTTTTAATAGATAAAGTGATTCAAGAGGAAGGTTTATATATATAATACATCATCACTACATAGTATAAAACAAAGTCGCTTTCTCTGTCCCTATATCCCTATGTATGCTTAAATCTTTAAAACTGCGATTTTAAGCAATACAGCATGTAATTTAAATGAATATTTTCGAAGATATTACAGATTTAAAATGCAGTGCAGGGACATAGCGGTTGCTGCGGTACCGGCCGCGGCCGGGAGGCCGGTGGCGCGTGCTGACATTCTTAAAGTACATTCTTAAAGTACTTAGTATCAGCATTGCACCCGTGCGAAGCCGGGGCGGGTCGCTAGTTACTTATAAGGAATTTTTCAATTCTAGTGAATAGTGTCTTCTGTATTTCTGAAATTCCATATTTGTAGTCAGCCCAGTCTCGGACGATTTTCTTTAAAACTAATTACGAAAAATGTCAAAAATAGTGTTTGAGTGGATACATAAACTTCTAAATTAATGCCTTAAAATTACTACATCAACGAACCACTATCTGTAATAGCAATACTTAACAGGTCTTCTAGCGTTGTAAAATTTGTCACAAGTAATAAATGGTTAGGTGTTCCACTAAAAAAGAAATTTCGAAAAGGCCGAGCGAACACATTGATTTATGAAGATGAGATTAAATATAATATATGCTCTTACAGGGATGATGTTTTTGCTCAAGAGCCACGCACATTAGGCCTTCTACAATATTGCTGGGATGAATAAAAGATATGTAATGTTTTTAACTTTGAACAGTTAGAAGTGAAGATAAATAAGTACAGCCGTTACAGTGCTAGACGACGATACACTTGAGGGTTAAGTAAGACCCTCAGTGAAGCAAAAGTTTTATTAGTTTCTTTATGACAGTATGTTACATATAATAAATTTAACTTGTGTTGCTGTCTACCCATCAAAATCCATTTTCTCCACGGAAAGATGTGATATTTGGGAAGAACTATTTTAACCTCCTGATCTCTTTATTAAACCATAAGAGAGTCTCTCCTCCGGGCATAAGTTACCGTATCCAAGTAGGCCGCAGCGAGGATAACCTCCACAAGTGGGGACTCATGGAAGGCTCAGACCTCCGGTGTGTATGCGGTGTCTTTTCACAGACAATAGCTCACCTCTTCTGATCTTGCAACGCATGCCATGTCACCTGCACACGTGAGGAATGGCTGCGTCAGCGAATGCTATACGCGTTGCTTAATTGTGGGCCAAACAAATTTAAGAAAAAACGATATTTTTGTCATCGACACGCTAAGAAAAAGAAAACTGGTTTGGCTTTCTATAGTATCATTAACCTCCGCCCTCCTGTATATCAAAGCAGTATCTCTGGCCATAATAACTTAAGCCACTTTTAAGGCACTCATAGATAGGTCGTCCTTAACAACCTCAGTTAAAACCTTTACTGCAGTAAAATTCTTCATAAGTGTATCTAAACAACACTACTTTAAGTCTGTATCGGAAAGTGCTTGGAGCTCTTACTGCAGTACGTTTGGGCCATCAAAAGATAATGTGCAAATACTGAGTGCAGACCATTTGAAGAATCGATTTCTTATATAAAGTGTGCGTTACTGATTCCCTTGCATAATATTTGGTCCGTACAAAACGATCGGGGTTGTGGGGAAAGGGATGGACTGAAGCGGTAAGTTTGCAAAATGGTGCTGGAATTGGTTGTATAACTCCACTAGTTCCTCTAACACAGGTGTTTACCTAGCGTGGGAGTCAGGGCTTCACTTTGTATGTACACATTTTTAAACCAATAAAGAATTTATATATTTATTTATACATTCAGCTGATTTTTTTCTTCTATATAAATCCAGTCTTTGCTGTCTTCGCTGGACTTTGAAGCACAAATCGTGTACATTGTAGATATTAACTGAGACTAGAATCAAAGGACCATTAAATACAGACTTGAGAACCAAAGGATCATTTATGCAAACGCGAAATACGAGAAAATCTTAGGTAAAAAGCGCAATACTATAAATCAACAGTTAGTCTTTCCCCGACATCATCAAAAATCTTAGTATTTTATTGTCGCCTTTGATAAAGACTGAATTCAACTTCGTAATTTCAACCCGCTGTATTTCGCCTCTTCAGCCATCCTTTCAAAAGTTCATTAAAGTGGCTTAGTCAAATGGCCGGTGCACTAGACCCTGTATTTTCAGCTACAGCTCCGTTTCAGTGTCTCCCGAGCACATTTACTTAGCAAAATGTTTTATAAAACCATTCAGATTTTATGGTACAGTCGCTATTTTGAACGAATTGGGAATACTAATTCTGTCCTCAGTGTTATGGAAGGTTGAAGGTCGGGAGATATTTATATTTATTTGACATTTCTTTTTGCTGGAGAAAATGGATGTTGAAATGTTGGATAACTTCTTGGGGCATTGTCAAGGTGAAAATAAAATCAGTTAGTGTCAAATATGTTTAGTTTTTCTTTTGCTTTGTTTTTATACCTTGTTCGTCGTGTCGATGGCACGATAGTGTATTAAATTTTGTTGGACGAAAACTTTGGCACTTCCACGGTATCGTAGGTGGCAGCGCAGAGTTCTCAATGGCTGCACCTTTTGGGGCACAGAGGGCAGGATAGGAAGGTCTTTATTTTTGTGTGAAAACGTATGAGAACTAACTGACAATATTGGCCCATTCAAAGGTACCTATCAATATTTTCTCTTATAATTAAACGATCCATATCAAAACACCCTGATTTCAAATAAACCTATATTTGATTCGGGTCTGCCCAACTATTATTATAGTGTTGGAAATTCAGACTCAAGTATTCAACCACAGTCCATATATGATTGGGAATTCGGGAGTCGAACTGTGTTTAGTCAGTTCAGTTCGTTTCCCTTAAAATATCACTCACAGTTCTGATTTGTGCAGTATAACTAACTGTAATATAAAATTACAAAGCAAATGAATCATCATCATCTGCCAAGCTTTTTCCGAATGACAAATCATTTTGATAAACCATTTTTCATCCAGAACAATCTACAAGTAAGGTAGTTAAAATCATTTAACAACTAACCTCAAAAACGTGATCACCATTCTGGACGATGCTGCCAAAGAATGTCCAAGAATTCCAGAATTCCCTTTCATCTCAACATTCAGTTCATAAGAATCTGGACTTCTCATCATTATCATCAGCCTACAGCAGGCCACTGCACGCCATTCAGCTTTCAGCTCGATTCTCGGCGACTCTCATCCAGCTGCTACCAGCTGCGAAGTTCATCGCTCCACCTAGCATCGTCCTATCTTACGTTTACCGATTCGCGGTCTTCACTCAAAAAAATTTCTGCTCCAACGGATTACTTAGTAAAACCCCCTGATCCTGATCTTTTACATAATCTCATCCTTATCTTGTTTCTATAAACAAATTCAGTCTGATATGAAGTTTTCTAATATTGTTTTAAACCTTTTCCCTTTTCTTTATTCCCTCAGTTATGAGATTTGCAACCGCGAAGTTGTTTGTAGGGTTTCTTTTCTACTTTAAAACATAAATGGTGTAGGTACTCATGTTAAGATTTAATATTCTTTGATATGTGTGTGTGTGTATACATAGTGTCGTAATCGCAATCTGAGAGGGAAAATATGTTTATTTATACGAGTGAATCATAATCTTTCTTGTTTGTTTATTAAAGGACGGGTTGCTACGTTTATACTGTGTGTGACTTGTTTGAAACTGTTTGTTTATATGCACCGGCATTTTAATTAAGAGAAAGGGCCTGCTTTAGTTATTAGATTGTAAATATATATAATCTTCATCATCATCATTGGCATCCTTGTTTCACCAACTACTGAGTATAGGCCTCCCTTTCGAGCCATCATTGCTCTATGCGCGGGTCTAATCCAGGTCTTCCCCGCGATCATTTTGTAGGTCGTCCACAATCTGGCTGTTGGTCTTGAATCGATGCTCTCTTAGCAACTATACAGTTATAGATATTTAAGCTTGCATATTATAGCTAATGCTTTAGCCATAAAGTTGAAAATGTATTAAAGAAATTTGACAGATCGTAGTAGCTTGATGTGCTGGCGTCTGTATATACAATAGTTCTGATTCCTAGTTTAGAACAAAGTTTAAATAAAAACAAGTAAAAGTTTGAACAAAACATACGCTACATAAGCGTTACTATTCTAGCTAATTATCTCTCTGCAAAGTTAAGCTAAACTAAACAAATAGTAATTATAAAACGGTCCAGGATGTTTACGTCAAACCGCTGTTTGGAACGAGCGCTAGGATAAAGAGAATAAAGTAGAGAGCTATTAAGTCTACCCCTTGTTTCTGACTGATATACCACTACCACTTGCTCGCAGTGAGTGGGGCGAGTTTGTGATTTTAATTTCGAGGTATTCGAATTTGTGTGTTTTTAAAAAGATGTATTTCGATTTGTGAAACTTTTTGTGTTTATTATCTAGATTCCTGGCTGTAGTTTAACGTGCTTACAGCCCGATTTAAACTTTACGGCGGGTCTGAAGTGCTACTGTGTGTGTGCTACTTCTTGCACAGTACCTCACCCCCGCTGACAGGTGAATATGTTACTGCGCAGCGTCTCGCCTCATGTTCCGATCCTCCATAAAGTTTGAATCGGGGTGTACTAGGTGTGGGTTTATTTTAATAATATTACGGGTGGGGCTTGAACTAACAAACCTGTTGCCATTTCAAAATATCGTGCTAATTATTAACGAAATCGATCAGTCCATGAAAGCATGTGTTGTTCCCGACGCTTTTTTCATTTACTGACCTTTCGAGCGTATTAGCCAGCCAAGCACATATAATATTGCTACATAAAATCTGAGGTTAGACCTTCCCTTGCGCAACTTTGATAGACATACAGGAAGACATTTTTCGTCTTAAGTCGCCTGTTTGTCGTATTTTTGCCCCTAGTAGGGGTACCAAGTGAAATAATTATGATCTCGCTCCGCAGCGTGAAGTATACTTAATGGGATTGGCTGAATCTTACGTAACTATCTTATTTTCTGTTCAAAATAAGATACTCTCTTCTAGTTTGTCCCCGCTCTGTGCTTCGAAACTACTTTATAATTGTGTTGTTTCTTGCTTATTATTTATTTTACGACTGCTAGCTTATACTTTGTTTCCCAAAGTTTAATGTTCCTATGTGTATTGTATGAGCTTTGTATATTAAGGTTTTTTGTGTTAATAAACTTATTATTATTATTATACGGCTGCAGAATACTGCAGATCATGATGTCTCAGATTCAAATCTCGGGTCAGCGCAAATCAAAGTTGTTAGGTTAGGGGTAGGAAATGATATAATATCTAAAAACTAAAAAAAAAATATTTGGTGACTTTTTATTTTAGGGTCAATGACCCGTAGGTACAATCTTTACTTCAAAATCAGTTTAAACAATTAGTTATTTTTGTGTAAACTGTACATTCGTAAAGGTTATGGAATTAGGGATATCTTAACTCGAGAATACAAATAAAACTGATTTTCTTTTAATTCGTATTTCAACAGCGATTGTTTCCCCAAATAAAAGTTTCTACATTTTTTTTTGTCTTATCCTGTTTAGGTATCGATACTAAAAAGGTCTGCGGAGTTTTACTAGTTAATTAAATTTAACCCTGTAGATATCAAAGAAATGAACTCGTTATCTTAATTGGTCCTCGCAACCAGCAGGAAGCAAAATAACAAGGAGTATATTATAAGGATTGTAGCAGGTGGCGTCAAATAGTTTCTGCCTAACCCCATGAGAAGAAGGCGTGAGTTTATGTAGGTATGTATTAACTAATGCAAATCTAAATGACCCTTTAACGAGCCAGCCCCGTAAGTTAAAAGTTCACAATGAATCGATCAACCCCACATTTAATTCGCGCATTTGTTAATTAATAAATCACTCTTCGCTAAATTATTGGCAAACGTAGCACCTCGAGTTTGTCAACCTTTTGATTATAAATCGTGTTGATTTATTTGTCGTTCAGGTCAGCGGTCCTGTCTGAATTCTCACTGTTTTGACAACGGCTTTCCGGAAACAATTCCGGGGTTTACTGAGGATTTCGATCCAATCAGCTGTCTTTTTGGCGCAAATGGGCAACTTACCCTTGGCCTAGTAAGATAAACTTTATATACACTTTCCGTTCTGTTTATTTAGTGGAGATGACTATAGACTGTATCTAGGATTGATTATCCTCGAGAGAACTCTTTGATGGTATTGACGCCGCAACAAAGTTACGGCCTCGTACGAGTTAAAAACCCTAGGTCACCCAAACACCTAGGTTACACAAATGTTCTCAACAGGCGAGGAGACGTAATCAACTTCTGCAGGGATCTTCAGGCTGGAATAACCACAGACTGCTGCTATAGCCCACGCACAATGGTCCACTTTAAGGACTAAGTGCGGAAACCAAACCTAACATAGAACAAAGATACGGCGTACGTACGAAAACTACTCGCCGCGAAATCGACAAACGCTTCTGTCAGAGAAACTGTCTACTCTCCGAAGGTTGTAGCTGCAGATACTTCCTCCGCTATAAAAAGGCAAATAGTGCGAGGTCTGATACCCTAGATTTCTGTTTTCTGTGTTTTAGTTATTTATTTAATCCTTCAAGCACATAATTGTACAGAGGCGGACTTAATACCGTAGGCATTTTCTACCAGCCAACCTTAGGGTGATGCAGAGACAAACAGCCTATCGATTCTATAAAAATCTCACCGTGATAACATAGGTGAAGTGAGCGTGAAGTGAACTATCAATGGAGGCAATCCCTAACATGAGGTGGAATGACAGCTCACTTCACCTTAGTTCTCACGGTGAGATTTTTTACAGAATAGCACTGCAGTAGTACGTGAAATAATGAAAATTAAGGAAATTTTAAATATAAAGATACGCATAAACCTATTAAAACAATGAATTTAATATATACCTAATTACATATATGTATAAGCACAAACATATTAGTTAGTTATTGGGTGGTCTTTCCATTCATTTAGTTTAAATTACTAACTATATTATTTTAAGTGCAACACTTCTACTAACAATTTATGGATTTCTTATGGCCGATTCCTACAATTAACGGGCTGTTATTGGTTTAAGTTAAGACTCTTGTATCTTTACCAATAATGATGTAAAGACCTCAAGCTTTGCATAGCAGACCCTCCCATACGGAAGTAGCTATCACAGGTAAAATTAGCTTATGAATATATTTATGTTAGCGTTTAGCAATAAAAAGTGCTACCATTGGTAAGCAAAACGATTCGTGTTTGTTTATAGGAACCACGCATTAGTTATCAGAAATAAAATGAATTATTATTATAGGCAGAGGGAAATTGAATGACTGCCGAAAGTGCGAAGACATTTATAATTTTTGTCTTATTTTAAATCAAATTCTGTACGGTGTACGTAGTACATGGGTTCTAAAATATATGTATTACAATAAGTTAGCCAGTAGGCTCGCGTATTTGCACTTTGGACGCGACCTACATTTGGCAGTGCATTGACACTGACATATTGCATTGTTCTATGCATTTTATGTATATTACATTTTCAATTAGACGTGGTTTGAGTCGGACAACTTGCATTTTTATTTAGATTCATCCCGTTGAGCATTCACTGACATTTGCTGCATTTAAGTTTAAATTTGACATTTTACATCTGCATTGACATTACTTATGTTAGGGAAGCACCCTACATAGTGCACCCTACAAATTCAAAATGTTTTATTTCACATAAACCTACATGGGTACTTATGAAACGTCAGAAGCTAGGTGCACGGTTCCAATTGGTCGTTTTGTATGGAGAAGAGCCGGCAAGAACTCGACGGTTACTCTTTTAAAAATAATTGGCTTTTACAATGTTTTCAAATTACAGTAGGTATGGGAGCACAGCGTAGGCCTGTCAATAAGTACCAAGTACAATAAAAAATGGTCTAGGTACAGATCTAAAGTCTACAAGGCCTACAAAGTACTTACTTTAACAAAATATAAAAGAGTATCAAAAATAATAAATAAAAATAAAAACCTATTAAAGCCCAGTGATATTACTGATTTTAACCGACTTCAAAAAAGGATGTTCTGTATTCGACCCGATGCGATGTATGTATGTCCGCGGTTTTCTCAAAAACGAATGAACCAATTTTGATGCTTCTTTCACTATCGTGATCACTTTCAGGAGGTTTTATTATAGTGCACGTTTCACTGGATAAACCTATGAAAAACCGAACCCACGGTTATTTGTATCATTTTAAAACTTAGCTCTGCAAAACGTAAGTAATAATGATGATATAAGCAGCATTTCAATAACAGCTTAAAAGATTTTTAGTTTGAAGTTTTTTCTTAAAGCAGTTGCTAATGACTAATTTTCGGTTAAATGTTGTAGATCCCATCAAAGCTACTACAATCTGTCAAATTTATCTAACAAATTTTCAACTTTATCGCTATAGGTTCAAGGTTGATTGGGAAAATTTGACAGTTTCGGGTAGCTTGATGTGCTGGTGTCTGTACATTAATTAATCATATTTATTACTAGCTTCTGCCAACGGCTTCGCCCGCGGGAACATGCTACCGTAACAAAAAGTCAAAAAGCCTATGTCCTTCCTCAGGATGCAATCTATCTATTTGCCAAATTTTATCGAAATCCATTCAGTAGTTTAGACGTGAAAAGATAACATCTGGAATTCTAGACGGAGATACTTTCGAATTTATAATATTAATTTATTAGTACGGATTATAAGTCCACATGTAAAACAAATTGAATAGCCAAGCCTATAATATCAGTAACCGGGGTTAGTTTACTACCCTATTCCCTAGCATTGACCGAACTGCAGTTAAAATTATAAGTTATTTCTTTAGTTTACGACTACTTAACGTAAACGTCAAATAAAAAGCCAGGCTGTGCGCATACAATATCGCATAAAGTGCACGGAACCATGTTTCATAAATATATTATATTGAATGTGTACAGGGACGCACTGAACGGGGTGTATACTTATAAAATAATATTGCTTACCTACTTTTAATTTTTTTAAGTGATAACTACTTTAGGCGCTTTTAGTGATTTTTTGTAATGGGAAAATGTTATGGGTTTGCGTCACCAACATGCTTAGTATATCTTTAAGGTATGTGTATGACGTGTTGCACTAGACTAGCAGTGAAAGCATATATATTTTGATTAATAATTTTTATTTACAAATACTTACAAAAAAAAAATGACAGTTGGAAAATAAAAAAGACCACTGTTATATCATTGTTTTAAGTTTTTTCCGGCACTTTGGCAGTCCCCATGACTGCCTGTGTGTTTTTTTTTATATTATTAGGCTGCTATTAATAAATGTTTTTCTTATCGGTTTCGTAACTTCAATAGTCGATATTTAACTCGAAGGATTAAAATCTTACTAAGGAATTCGTTGTAATATCTTATTCAGTTTAATTAATCTAATCATATGATAGTACTTATCTAGATAACCCTAAAAACATTCAAATAATGAATTATTAAAATTTTGTAGGCTTCAAGGCTAAGATAAAATTTTAATCATTAATTAATAGTGAGGTTATTTGAATGTCAGACAATAACTTACAGTTACAATATGAATTCAGAGGAATACCAAAACGAAATGAAAAAAAAAACCGTCTCGTTCCAGAAAACCGTCTCGTTCCAGAAAACCGTCTGCTTACAGAAAACCGTCTGCTTACAGAAAACGAACTCTAAATTAATTAACTTTAAGCAATGAGTTGTTTAATTATGCTTGAAAGTTACTGGAGACTTGTTTGCAAACTAATGACAGATGAATATTTTGTCGAAAAAGTCTTAAAATTATGTAACTTTTTTTTAGAATGTTCTGTCTAGAAGATTTTTAAAATTTTTAAATTGGATTCTTTATTATTTAAGGGCAGGTTTTCGTCCTGTTCCTGACACACTGATCATAATATGACTAGTCTTCTAAGCATGCGCCTGTAAGGTTTGCACAACAAATTACTAAACGCGTTTAACGAGCCATTTTATGTCCGGAAAAATCACTGTCCATTCCAAGGTTACCTTTAAGAGATCGCAGAAAGGGATGAAGGCCGCCCATTGTATATTTTTATAGTCTTTGATGAATTTTTGCTATGTATTTTTATGGTGTACGATAAAGTAATAATAATCGCTAAATATATTAAAAACATCATTATGCCTTACTCATCTTCATCAAACGATTGACAGAAACCGAACGATGTTTTAAAAACGTTAACCGGTAAACGTACGCACGCATTCTGAAGTGTAATAGTTTTTTTTTTAAACTGTGGTACTGACGCCAGCACATCAAGCTACTACTACTACTAATCTGTCAAATTTCTTTAAAAGATTTTCAACTTTATCGCTAAAGTATAAGGTTCAAAGTTGATTGGGAAAATTTGACAGTTTCGGGTAGCTTGATGTGCTGGCGTCTGTACTTATCTTCCTAAGTATTAACCCTCATCAACACAGCACTAAAATTTCGGTCAAGGTTTCGACACTTCCAGGTTTTTACCACGACTTTTAGCATTTGGTACGTTTCCATTTTTATGACAAGTATAAAGATTATTTATACCCATTTTCGTGTTAATGGAAGTTGGAGTTTCTACTCCTTAAACTTTATTACCCTTTTCTACCCCGGTAGGAGTAGAATAAGTAAAACCCTAAAACTCATACTTTTTTATTTTAAGTAAATAAGTAGTAAACCCCTAAAAGTGACAATCTTTATTATTTACTGAGGCAAATGTTGAAAAGTTTCAAGTTTTTTAACCAAAGGAATAAGACCACATTTTCACCTTCACAGTTTTTATCCCCATAGGGGCGAAATATTGAAAACGTGTATGGGACGTTTCCATATCTTGACTGAAAGATTATTTATACCAATTTCCCATTGACTCAATAAAATACTCCTCTGTGATATGGACTACCCCCGTTTACCCCGTTAGGGTTAGATTTTCGAAAAACCCAGTCACACTTTTTTATTAATTTTGGTCTTAAGTATACATACTGAGTTCCGAGTTTATATTATTGGACCGCGCGATAAAATTCTTCCATAAACTGACACCCTCAATCTCCCTTTAGAGCAGAAAAACATAAAATGACAAACTATAATTTACTTAGATAAGTATTTGTGCCAAGTTTGTAGCTTAAATTTATTCATACCATTTTTTTGGAGTAAATCAAGCTACGCACTATAATACCGGCCTTAAAAATCGAATTACCACTTTTTTACCCGTCAGGGATCTACTTTCGAAAGACCTATTTCTTATTACTTACTTAGACAAATATTCCTTCCAAGTTTCAAGTTTATTAACCAAATGAATAAGATTTTTCGTATAAAGTTTTTCCCCACTTTTCACCCCACACAGGAGGAATTTTGAAAAAATGTTTGGGATGTGTTCATAACCTGACTCAAAGATTATTTCCAACAATTTTCGAGTTAATCAAGCCACGCAGTAAAATGGAAAATTAACTACTCCTTTTCACCCCGTCAGAGGTAGATTTTCGCAAAACCCTGATACATGTTATTCTTTACTTTTGGTCTTAAGTATAAATACTGAGTTTCGACTTAATCGGACCGCACGTTAAAATTCTTCCATACAAATGTTGACACCCCTTAATCGCCCTTTAGGGAGTAGTTTAGAAAAGCAAAAAATGCCAAAATTCATAATTTACTTAGATAAGTATTCATGCCAAGTTTCAAGTATATTAACCAAATGAATAAGATTTTTCGTATAAGCTGTATCCCCACTTTTCACCCCCACAGGGGCGGAATTTTGAAAAATCGTTTGGAATGTGTTCATTACTTGACTCACAGATTATTTATACCAATTTTCGAGTTAATTAAGTCAGGCAGTAAAATTTGCCCTATAAAATTAATTACTCCTTTTCTCCCCGTTAGGGGTAGATTTTAGAAAAAAACTGATACACGTAATTCTTTATTTTTGGTATTTAGTATAAATACTGAGTTTTGAGTTAATCGGACCGCGCGTTAAAATTCTTCCACACTTATTTTGACACCCCCCAATCCCCTGTTAGGGGGTAGTTTAGAAAAACAACAAAGGCCAAACTTTATGATTTACTTAGATAAGTATTCGTGCCAAGTTTCAAGTTTATTAACCCAAGGAATAAGATTTTTCATATAAGCTGTATCACCACTTTTCAAGCCCCACAGGGGTGGAATTTTAAAAAATCGTTTGGAATGTGTTCATTACTTGACTCACAGATTATTTATACCAATTTTTGAGTTAATTAAGCCAGGCAGTAAAATTTGCCCTGTAAAATTAACTACCCCTTTTCTCCCCGTTAGGGGTAGATTTTCGAAAAACCCTGATACACGTAATTCTTTATTTTTGGTATTAAGTATAAATACTGAGTCTTGAGTTAATCGGACCGTGCATTAAAATTCTTCCATACAAATTTTGACACCCTTCCATCCCCCTTTAGAAGGTAGTTTATAAAAACAAAAAAGACCAATTTTCATAATTTACTTAGGTAAGTATTCGTGCCAAGTTTCAAGTTTATTAACTCAAGGAATAAGATTTTCCATACAAACTTTCATCCCCCATTTAACTCCCTTAGGGGTTGAATTTCGAAAATTCCTTCCTTATTCCTCGTCTACATTATAAAAGGAACCTCTGTGCAAAATTTCAGCTTTCTAGGTCCAGGGGTTTGGGCTGGGCGTTGATGAGTCAGTCAATCAGTCAGTCAGTCAGTCAGTCAGTCAGGACTTGTCTTTTTATATATATAGATTTTATAAAAATTGCATTAAAAATTGATTTAAATTTTATAGTAAATTTGATTAATGAACGGAGTTCACGTCAGAACTGTGTGGCATCGAAGTAGTAAATGTTTGGTATAATTTACAATCACATAACGACACTTCGACGCCACACAGTTCTGACGCGAACTCCGTTCATTAGTATTGAATTTCTGATTTCCATCATCTAGTTTTTAGTAACTTGATGTGCTGGCGTCTGCACCAAGCGTGAAAACCTCAACAAGTGATCTGTCCCCCAAGCGAGCGTCACTGAGAGAATTCTCTCTTTGAGTTCTTGTCGCTGCCTTAAACGAGTACTCTTCAGCGGTGTGAACAGTCAGCAATCAACTATTAATATACGTATCTCTTTTACTTACACGGGACTTACATTCTTTTGTACGTTTCTTAAGCGAGAAAATGGTAGATAGCTAATCGCTTCCGCGTCGGCGTGTGTCAGGTGCCTTACGTACATTTCAGCAACATTTTCAGTCTTCAATAATACACGAGAAGATGTTGTAAACAGGCTGGTGCAGTAATTTTACGATATCATAAAAGTGTTGTGAAGGGAGATAAAATACTTGAATTGAAGTGTTGAATATATGAAGACAGCAATTTTTGTTCCGTGTATTTTGTATGGAAAGTGATCAGAGTTAAAGTGTAGTGAATTTTTGCCTTTGTCTATACTTTATAATGTCGTTAAATAGCGGTTAGTGTCTTTCGTCCATACCAATATTATAAAAAATATATCAATATGGTAAAACAAGAAAGACGCTTACATATTCTCGGGCAGAAACTAGTATTAAAATAAGTCTAAGGCCGGATTGGACCCAATTTGAGTAAAGACTCCTGCAAACAGGCGCGACACGCGACGCGAATCGCGCGCGACACCTTTGTGTCGCGTGCGATTCGCGTCGCGAGTGTTGCCTGTTTGATGGACCCTTAACTATTATTCTATGAATCAAATCACTTTTTGCTCGAGAATTACTCTTGCTAGAGTCGAGAAGTATTTGCAGGATCTTCTCCTTCTTGTCGTATCGATGGTACTAACTCGATGTTTATTTTTTATATGGTTTGAGCCCAGTAGGTGGCCACGATGATTGCGGCATAAGTGGCATTCGGTCATCCGAGTTGCAGATGAACGGGCACTTAAGATACTCCAGCAAATAGTCCTGGGTTCGAATATGTCAAAGTGTTATTGGAATTTTCAATCACGAATTTTTCAGTAGCAGCCCTGAGTCCAGATTTGGCCCGGTTTATGGCAATATAGGCTCGCCCCCTATTACATGGTACTTATATATACTGTTGCTGCTACATTTCGCCAGTTCAGTAACTTAACTGGCGCTCAAGAATCGAATCTTCGAGTCTCATTTCCACCCCTAAGTGTGTCCAGACTTGGCAAATGCGCCGCTCGCGAGCCGCTTGCGAACTGCGTGCGTGTTGCTCGCGTGCTGTTACAGCCTATGAGCCTACGTTTGGTGCTCCGCTCTAGTGCAACTCCGGCAAGGCTCGTGCGCACATAGCTTTTTTCGCGTTTGAACTATGAGCCTCAGTTGTGAATTTGCTTGCGCCGTTCGAGTACGGCGTGTAGACTGCGTGCGAGCGACGCGAGGACGGCGCAGGGGCTGCGTACAAACACGAAATACACGCGCGCAGTTCGCAAGCGGCTCGCGAGCGGCGCATTCGCCAGCTCTGGACACATCTTAAGACGACCCACTGACCCAAGGCACAATACCAGCCACTACACAAACCAATTCATAGACTCAAGCACATCCTCATGAAATTCCAAAAAAGGGACAAAAATATCTTCTCCCAAATCCGGCTCTTAAATACATAAGATAAGTACGCAATCGGCCGATATAAATAAAGTTAGGACAAAACAAAAGGGACACTTGATACGATTAATGTTGCCGATTCAAGTCCCGGCTGCGTTTAAATACAATATACCATATATTGTGGGTAGTTTTGTATAAAAATATGTGGAGTATAATTTTATTGGTCATTCATTTCCGTAGCGGAGAAAAAAGGAATTGGCAAAAGTGGGTTTAATTATAAAGTGTTACATGTTTTCGAGATTATTTTTGTCCGTTTTCATTCGCGTGTTAGGTATTTGTTGTATTTCAATCGATTTAACTTTTTGTTTTGCTCCGCCTCAAGTTGGCTGTCATTAACACTTTTTTTTATCAATAATAATAATAAGTTTATTCATCAAAAAGTAAAATACAATGTGACGGATTCGGTGAGCGACAAACTAAGCATCGCTTGTATCTTGTGGCTCTGAGTATCAACCTGTGATGTCCTACTGCTGGGCAAAGTTCTACCCCATATCTTTCCTTGCATGTTACCGTCTCCGGCAAATCTCCCGTAAACGCATCTTAAGTATCACGCCAGCGTTTCCTTGGCTTCCCTCGGCGACGACTGTCTTCTCACAGCCACTGCGTGACGACTCTGGCTCATCTGTATCGATGCATCCTACATACATGGCCCGCTCAAGCCCACTTCAAGGCCCTAATTCACTACGAGCACTCATTGATTCCTTACGTCGAATCCACGCCAACTTCGCGTTGATTTCGCGCGGCTTCCTTCGTTGTGTTATAGAGAATACGGCCCCAGTCTTACTAATAGTCTTAGTCTTATTTGTCTAACTAAAGTGACAGAAAGTATTATGAATTTTTGTATATACCTATACTACTGTTTTTTCGGGAAACGTCAGTTCGAGTTGCGATATACTCTAGAATCAAATTCACACAAGCTAGATACATCGTGTATCAGAAAGGTGTAGTTATATTTAAGGGTGAGGATACAGACCATCACACTGAACATCTTTCATTGGACCAACATCTTAATCGACAAAAATACAATACCCGTTCGACAGATGTATGGGACAGCTGATATTTTTTCGAGATTACGATGTCGATTCCATGGAGAAAGTGGTTCAATTTGATGGTCTGTCCCACACCCTTAAAAATGACAACACATTTCTAAAACACGCTGTATTTATACCTTTATCGCATTCAAAATCGATTGTTACTCAACAAAAATCGATCACGTAGATCAAAGCCCTTTCACATAACTCCCATTAATTACTAAAGCTCCGGATCACATCCGATGTATCGACATCGGTAAATTTTCGAGATCCGATCTTTTGCACCGTAATTTATTAAAGAAAAGGTCTCGGTAATTTTTGAGAGAATCGATGCGAATTCTTGCATTCCGTTAGTTAATCGATTCTCGATGCGATGAACGGATCGAGATTAAGAATCGGGAGTATCGGGTTCCGTCATCGTGGACTTTGTTACACCGTAGCGTACCTACTTATGACTGAGTTAATTTTATTAATACTAGCTTTTGCTCGCGGGGGGTGTCGGAAAATATCCTACGAGAATGTATTACCAATGTTTCCATATAACTTTATTGGTTTACGCGGCGCACGCCAGTAAAACTCTCAGCCGGTATGATTTTTTCCGACATCTTCAACAATCATTGTCATATTTCAGCCACTTTACACAAGCCAGCAGTACTCAGGACTGAGCGCGAAAGTGACGGCTTACGATTTTTGTACGTAAGTTGGTGCGAATTTTGGCACGCGAAGTAGTTGCTCTTGCGTTATCTAGGTGTACCTATATCTGTAGCCACAGTCATTGGTGAAAACCGTATGAAAATCCGTTCGGTAATTTTTGAGTTTTTCGCGTTGAGACAGACAGACAGATAAACGCGGCGGCGTTTATGTGTATGTTTGCTTACCCTATTGACGGCAAAACAAGGCGAATTATGAAATAAATGTAACTGCTAAACGTTGTAATGATTTATGATTAAAATTATTAAAAACACCAGTTTACGACTAAACAACAATTATTTAAAGTAATTAATTTTACGTTGTGTCGTGTTTTTATGAGCCCCAGTGGTTAAGGCATAGTACGATTTTTCTTAAGGCCTACCAATGTGACTTTTTCAATTCATTTTTTTTTATATTCATACTCTCTGAGTTTCTCTTGGATATAACTGGACGTGGATATATCGTTGAAAAAAAACATTATGAGGAAACCTGGACCTATAATTAACACAAGTCTGAAATCTTGAGCAGCGTGGTGTTTTATTGTACCTTCTCTGTATAATATTGCTATCTTTGTCGCGTCGCTTATGCGCGCACTTTCATACAAACCCCACATGATGTGAGAGACAAATTAGTTGCTGAGGCAAAAGTTGACCTCTCTAGGCTAACTTTGTCCTCCATTGGGACAATAAATAATAGGCAGGTATTATTTATTTTCAAATTGTTTATGAACAAAACTTATCCTTACCTCCTTTTCAATAACTTCCTTATGACGCCTATGACGGTAATATTATAACTTATGACGCCTATGACGGTAATATTATAACTTAATATTGCAAGTATTTCTAAACTTGTAAAAGTCAAGTAAATTATAAATGTAATATTGATTTTACGGTATAGTAAAGTTAGTTAAAATGCCTATAATTAGTGTAAAATAACAATTAGCATAAAACATAAGTATAAACTATTCAAAACACTTTATGAAATTACTAAAGATTTACGACTGAAATAATTAATAATTAATAGTTGCAGCTCATTTATATTTAACGATAATGTGAAAGGAGAAAACGCTGTTAATGGAATTAGCCAAAGCTTTTAAAATAACTTTTAGTTTTAATTAGCCCGATTACTACGATAAAATAAGTGTTAAATACACTTAAAAGTCGAAAATAGTTAGATTTTTTGCTATACAGGTTCAATGGAAAAACATTAGCAATCTCTTAAGAGGTCATCGTACTTATCATTATGAACAACTTTTACTAGGACCAAACATGAAATCGCGAAAAAAAATCAGCTCTTCCCTACGTTTATTTTTCGCATAACTCGTCAAAATGTAGGGAACAGCAGATTTTTTTGATGATTTTAGGGTAATTGGCTTATTTGTTCTTGCAAATGTTCCAAATTGAGCTTCTTTAGGTGTTATAAGTCGCTTTTCGCGTCTGTGACAGCGTTTTTTTTTTTCCTAAACTACGCAACGGATTTGAATGCGATTTTCATCATCATCTAATTTATTCCGAAAGGTTAATGTTTGTAAAACGTTCATTCATTCGTTCAACTTCTTTTTTTCGTGTCTATAGTACTCTTCTTCGATGTTTTATATTGTTAGAGCCCAATAGGTGGCTTCGTTGATTGCGACATCCGTGGCATTCTTCAGGTCAGCCTAGGTGCAGGTGAACGAGCACTTAGAGCACTTCAGCAAGTGGAGCATGGTCCGATTAGAGGCAGCGCATTCGCACTGAGATTGGACGGGTCAGTAAGCCCCCACTTCGACAAATTGTGCCTGCAGCCTTGACTAGGTTATTTGTGAAGTTGCAAAAACCATGCTACTTCCTACTAATATTATAAATGCGAAAGTTTGTGAGGATGGATGGATGTTTGTTACTCTTTCACGCAAAAACTACTGAACGGATTTTGATGAAACTTTACAGTAATATAGTTTATACATCAGAATAACACATAGGATACTTTTTATTCCGATATTCCCACGGGATCAAAACTTATGCGGGTGAACCCGCGGGGCGCAGCTAGTTTAATATTACAATGGCCTCCAAAAGTTAGTTGACATTTTTCCACTTCAGCTGTGACACCATTATTAAGAAAGAAAGAAAAAAAATACGTTAATACGTTTTTTTTATTATGATTTAAGATTCTAGGGATGAAAGTGTTTGAACTGCTATAACGTTTTTAGTGACTAATTCAATCTTTGACTTATCATAATAAATAATCAAGTAATCCCTTAGGAATACCTGATTGTTTTTATTTAAAATACAATGTGGAGGAGGTATATATTTTCAAAAACTGCCCAAATTCATAACGGTGTAACTGCCAACCAATAGGCACCAACGCTGTATCAAGTTTTCGCTTGTTTTATTCCGATCTTAACTGGAAAGGCGTTCCTTTTTTAATTCGTGATGGTCGTTACCGATGTTAAGTTCCCGATGAAATTCCATTCGTCTCGATATTTTCGCGAAGTTGTTTGCATATCAATCGATACTTGATTACTCGGTACTCGGAAATTATTGGGCGCATCGCGGTCGGCAATCGGTAAAAGTTTTCAAAAATTATCGAGATTTTATTGTGATCGAATGAATATTGTTGGAAGTTTTTAATTTTGGAGATCCGTGCTCCCAGATTGATTTCTTTATGCGTACGTATTCATGATTTTAGATATGACGCACGAAGGCTGCCATAAAAATCGATAGTTTTCATTTTACGGGAATTAATTTCAGATTTTTAAATCATTTTAAAAGTACTGTTTTTTTTTTCGCGGGGAATTCTCATGGATACCCTCCGTCTGGGAAGAACGGAGGGTTATATCGGACTCTTAACAACTAAAACCCCACGGTTCCCTCCAGCACATGACTCGGGGGCCCGGGAGATACGGGGCCCGGGAGATTACATTCGGCGCATCCCCGACTGGTACAGTGAACCTACCTAAGTAGGTAGAAACTACAGTATTCCACGTACTTCGACCTTGACGTATACCTTTTGCTTCATTTTAACTGACCCGCTGGTCTCGTCGTCGCAAGCGCGGCTGCTGAGCGTGGGGTCGCGGGTTTCATTCCCAGGTCGGGCTAAGTGTTATTGGGTTTTTCCATTAGAGATTTCACAGTAACAGCCCCGAGTTTATAAGTTGGTGGTGTGATACCCCCGTGCTTTGGAAAGCACTTTAAGCTGTTGGTCCTGCGCCTGATCTCTCTTCGGTCGTGTCGGATTGCCATCCCATCCGACTATGAGAATGAGGGAAGAGACAGAGTACTGTGTCTGCAAACACACTAGTGCACTATAATATCCCCTGGTCTGGTCGATGGCTAGTCTCCGCTGAGATTAAGAAAGAAAGAAAATACGTTTATTTGCGGTAAACATGACACATAAAAAGAACCAAAATAAAAAAACGATTTGGGGGAAAATCAAAACAACCAAAGCTCAGCATAATGCTACGACCTTATGCGAGACAGAGCCCCAGCGCTGATTTCCAGCGACAGCCGGCGTTGACGTGATGACGTCAACCGGTACAGCATACGATTAGATATACCTTAATAAAAAACAACAATCAAAATAAGAAATAAAATAAACAAGTATATATGGTGTCCCTGGAAGTATGGATCAAATCAAATAGGGGCGTGGGCAAAGTCATTTCCAAACTTTTGATCCTGAGAATGTTGTTGAATTTTTTTACGGTTCAAAAGTGATGACCAACTTTTGTTATTTTCAATCACTTTGCATAGTGCTCAGAGAACAAAATCATTTTAAAAAAACTACCAGGAACTGTCAATTTAAGTTTTTTAGACAGCCCTGATAGTTTTTTTTAATGATTTTTTTTTCTTTGAGCACTATGCGAAACGATTGAAAAAAATTGATCACAACTTTTGAACCGTAAAATAATTCTCAATCATCAATCATTCTCAGGATCAAAAAGTTTGGAAATGACTTTGCCACGCCCCTATTCGATTTGATCCATACTTCCAGGGACACTCTGTATAGTATCGCATGACTATTGACCTAATTTTTTAAATTTAATATTAATGTTAACTGTTGATTTATTTATATTACTATTCTTTGTATTTTTATTTTGAAATGTAATTGTCTTTCGATCTAATTTGTGCACCAGCCATGGTCAAACATGTTGAGCCAAAAAATACCTTGTAACACTTATAATAAGCATCATACCATGTATATTATCTGCAGATGTTTTTGTAAATAAATTAATCTGAATATACATTACCTAATTCTAAAAGATGGTATAAACATGTTTATGAAGTGGTAACATTCCTCCATGGCCCAAAGTCGGTTTGGACAACACCCTTTCCTTCATCGACGTTCATACATCATCGCAACATTCTTCACTCATTTCAATTAATATTAACCTTATAACTTTTGTTTCAGGTACAACTTCAATCTCTCTTAGTATTAAATCCCGAAATATTTCGTAAGTGAATATAACTTTCTTCGAAACTTAATAGTTTACCGTTAAACCATTTAATTGAAGTACTCTTAATAATGAGGGATCAGAACATTGCAACTTACCTTTATTAGATTTCTGAAAGATTTTTAGTACAGACGATATTATTCGATTATTGAAAGACGGGCGTCGTCACTAAGGCAGGCCTAAGAAACGCTTTTTTTTTTGTGGGTGGGAAATCATCAAATGACCCCTCCCGCTCAGGGTGGAGCAGATGGGAGTATCAGACTCTTACTGACTGAGACCCACCCGTGTTCCTTCCTTAGCCCTTTCTGTTCGGGGGCAGCGGTAACCCTTTCGGACAATCCCGCCCCGCAAGAGTTACCTTGAGACTTCACTCAGATGACGTATGCGCGTGGTACTGAGGCGTCGTTCGCGTCGTCGACCCGTGTTCCTTCCTTAGCCCTTTATGTTCCGGGGCAGCGGTTGATGAAAAAAAAATTGGAAAATCTAAAAAACCTGCCAAAAATTCAAAATTATTCCTCGGAGAATGTTATCCGGCGTTGGAAAAATCAGTCCTTAATATCAAATACTGATGAAAATTACAGACTACTGAAAACTGTCTGCCAACTTTCGAAGGCACAGTGACTATTAATTTGGTTACACAAACTTTAACCATAAGTACTGTATCTCCATTTACAATAAGTTTAGACATTTGAACAAACCTTTTTTATTTATTTATTTATTTAAACTTTTCGCACAAAAAGGTACAAAGGCGGACTTAATGCCTTAGGCATTCTCTACCAGTCAACCAAGGGTGGTGAAGAGATAAGATGGCAGGTGCTTCAGTTGAGAGGAACAATGAGGAAAAAAGAACCTGTTAAAACTAGGTAGGTTTTACCGTCTGTTCAATCGATTTTGACTTCTATTCCGTAGCCATAAGGATGGCATTAAAAGCAATAAACAGTTCTTATTGTAAGCACTTTTTTTGCTTTTAATGCCAACCTTATGACTACGGAATAGAAGTCAAAATCGGTTGAACAAGCTGTAAAAAAAGTTTGTTTAAATGTCTAATCTTATTGTAAATGGAGTATAGGTAAGTAACTTTAAAAAAAGTTTCAATCTTATATTTATAATTTAATATTAAATAAAAAATTTGGAAAATCAAAAGTGCACGACTTATAATGCTCATTTGATTGTAAGTATAAAAAACCATAGATTTAGACTATTATTGATCGAAGGATATAGATATTATATTTTAGTTATTTTTTATTAACTATAAATAAACTACTTTGAATAAAAGAGCCATTTTCAATAGGGTGCCTCATAAGGGTGAAACGAAACTACAAAAAAAAATTACTTAATTAATTGTTTTTTTGCAAGCTACAATGTTTTCAGGTTTCATGCTTAATTCACGGGGTTTTAAAAAAATGTTTTTTTCGTTTCTACTGCATTACTTAAATATTTTTTAAAGTACATAATTAATCTCCATTAAATTATCTATACAATGGTATATAAATTAGGTAGGTTCTGTGTACTAGCTGTAAACAGTTGCAGAAAGGAGGCAAAAAAAAAATTCAATCGCAAAGCACTCTTCGAACAATTTGTATGAAGACCAACATCAAAAGAAATCGTTTTCGACTCAAATTATTAATACCTAGAACCTACTAAGGCTACTTACTACTTTAACTGACATTTAAGACCTTAAGCTACTTACAAAATTTAAAAGCAATCAATTATCAGCTCGTCTATCACAGACGATTTTCTCTGAAACAATTTTACGGATAGATTCGAAATTAATCACATCGGTCTAGGTTTAGAATTGTAGGAGCGTTAGTAAGACTGGTTGTCAGTAGGCCAATTCTGCTAATTTAAAAAGTTCAAAATCTAGTCGTAGTCTCATCTCGGCGACAAACAAATATCAAAAACTTGTCAAAATGTAAAGAAATTTGAAGTATTTTTGACAGATTGCGATTGAGATCAGACTGTGAACGTTCTTAAAAATTACGAGAATTGCCCCTCAGGCTGTACCCCTCTGCCATGTTATGTTGTTTTATTATTTCATACATTTTTTTGTAATAAACAAGATAATGACAGAGCAAAGACATATTCAATGAAAATGATCCATTGAAGTACAGCCTTCAGAAACCGAGTAGTTGCGAAAAGTGAGAAAATGTAACTTGGGGTTGTTATGTAACTTTGTTTGACCGCTTTGCGATAGAAATACAGGGTTCGGTAGTTTGAGCGTCACCTTGTGTAACTGATTTTCAATCACTATCTGAATGATTTTGAATGATATTGCTAATCCATTGCTTCATACCTATGTTCGAAAAATTTGTTTGCTCAACAACGTAAATAACGCAATAAATGTTGTTGAACTGTCAAAATGTAAGCCATTCTTCTTGTTGTCGGTTATGCAATTTCCTTGCGGGTGCTTGATGGCTCTATATTGATTGTTGTCAAAGATTTAAGTGCAAAGCTTGACACTAAAATAACAAGACTGTAATGCTTAACTTACATTTCTTAAAGTCGAAGAAATCGTATCAAACTATTGAAAAACAAAAAAAAAAAATCAAATTGAATGTTACTAATTTACTCATTAATAGATTTTACATTCTTTCATTTACTTTAAAGTAATTCATTATTTCATTTTCATTCTCGTACTTACATAAAAAATATTTACTATTTTCTCCAAAAAAAATATATATAAAAAAAATATATAATATAAATCCAATTACATTTCTGATACTTTTTTTTTGTAATTTACTTGAATTGTGTAAAATATTTTTTTTAGGTTAGCCTGCTCTGTCCCACCGCTGAGCAAAGGCATCATTGGTTATTTTACCATTTTTGTTTAGATAAAAACAGTTACAGTTAACCCTTCCCGTATGTTTCGTTCCCTCGAGACAGAATACTTATTATGAATTTCAGTGTTTTCCGAGTAAATAATTATGCACTGAAAAGTTTTAGGTTCTATGCTCATCGCCGCCGCCGGTTAGTTATTATAACTACTAACTAGAGATAAATTCTGCTAAACCTCAGATTCATTAGTAGTACGGTAACGAGAATATGATAAAGCTTCAAGATAACTAGGTCTTTGTTATGTTTCAATAACTTTCGGGTCGTAATCGAAAAAAATAGGATTCTCTCCTTTACGTATAGCCTACAAGAGTTGAGTTGAGGCCAGAGCGGCCCCTCCCGCTCTCGATATCGGTGCCTCTCGTCATCGACGCCTCAGTACCACGCGCATACGTCATCTGAGTGAAGTCTCAAGGTAACTCTTGCGGAGCGGGATTGTCCGAAAGGGTTACCGCTGCCCCGGAACAGAAAGGGCTAAGGAAGGAACACGGGTGGGTTTTAGTCAGTAAGAGTCTGACACTCCCTTCCTGCTCCACCCTGAGCGGGAGGGGTCATTTGATGATTCCCCATCTACAAAAAAAAAAAAAGGTTACTCTAGCGGGATATCGCCGTGTGATTATTGAGCGTAGGTTTGAGCCAGTTTTGTGAGTTTTTTTTTAACAGTATGTAAATTGTCCGTTGTTGCCTGAAGGATATTATAATTCTGCCCCCTATTACAAATCTATACTAATATTATAAAGAGGTAGTTTGTGAGGTTGTAGGTGGTAATCTCTGGATCTACTGAACCGATTTTGAAAGTTCTTTCATTAATGGTAAGCTAGTGTTGCCGAGTTTCATAGAATATATTTTATCTTAAAACGAGAATTTTCACGCGGACGAAGTCGCGAGCAGTATCTAGTTATGACTTACTTAACTTACTAATATTATAAAGAGGAAAGATTTGTATGTATGTTTGTAACGAATTGGCTCAAAAAGTACTGGACCGATTTTAAAAATTCTTTCACCATTTGAACGCTACATTATCACTGATTAATATAGACTTTTTTAATTGCAAGAAAAAAATAAAATGTTTAAAAAATAAATGTCCACCCGTGCGAAGCCGGGACAGGCCGCTAGAAATTTATAATATAACTGGCTCTCACCTTTGTGAGGCAACGTAACATATTTTTTTCTTGGCTTTTTGAAACTCTGACACAGACATAATTCACTTTTCCTTCTTCATTCAGTCTATCTCTCTGTGGAATGCGTTCCCCCAGGAAATCAGGATGGCAACCAACTGATTATCCTTTAAAGTTAAGGTTCGCGAGCAAATTCGCAAGAAGCTGGCAGTATTATCACAACGCTAATATTTTCTCGTTTTTGTCTTGTCTTTTTAGTATACTCATGTATTTTTGTACATTTATTGGTGCTTATATTTATATATTACTAGCTGACCCCGCAAACGTCGTTTTGCAAAAATAAAAATAGATAGTAGTCGATTCTCAGACCTACCCGATATGCACACAAAATTTCATACAAATCGGTCCAGCCGTTTCGGAGGAGTATGGTAACTAACACTGTGACACGAGAATTTTATATATTAGAAGAAGATATTTATCAGGTTTATGCGTATCTTTATATTTAAAATATTTATTCCTCAATTTTCATGGATTGCACCTACCACTGTTTGTCTCTGCATCACCCAAAGGTTGACTGGTAGAAAATGCCTATGGCATTAAAACAGCCTCTGTACATTTATGTGCTTGAAGTATTAAATAAATAGGTTTAATGATATAGTCAAAAAAATTCATACCTTTAAAAAACTCGGAAGTTGCAACAGCTTAACAGTAAAACAAGAATGCTGGAAGTTTAAACTCCTTCAGTATTTATGGTGGTTATATTTCAATTCAGATAGTTCATATATCTGGAAATGTGGACAGTCTGTATAGTGTATTATCTACTCAGCTTATGTTGTGTGTATCTAGCTTAGCATTCTGGGTTGTGGACCTAAGAGTAGTCTAGGTTTTAGATGTATTCTAGTGCAAACTTTAAAGTCCTTGCGTCCATTGTTGATCTCTTTGTGGCCCATTATTTGACATTGTACCTATATAATTTTAAACAGCGCGTGCAATTTTTATTAAGTATTTTGTTTGATACTATCCTTTTCCGGCGACTTCATATATTCTCATATATCCTATGACACTCTATAATACTATTCTCATTAGTGAAAGAACTCTATAATATCTGAAGCAGATCAGGTGTTCCGAAGATTAGGTAATTTTTTTTTCACAAATGTTATCTCCTTCCAATATAAAGACCAAATATAAATTACCATCACCCCCTGGCTATTGGTCAGTCAACGTTTCTTCCACCGTTCCTCGGCAACCAATCCGCTAGGGCTCTGTTCCATCTGCCATCACCACGTCTAGCCAAGTGTCCTGCCCACGTCCATCCTACGTCTTGAAATCAAAATCAAAAATCATTGATTCAAATTAGGCTGAGAATCGGCACTTTTAGAACTTCAAAATTACGTAAAACACTCCCCCAAAACGCCTTGACCACTTCCTAGTGCTTTCGCTCGGAAGAAGAAGTGAAGTGCCGCAACAAACTCCTCAGCAGCACAGCTGTTCAGGTTCACCTAGGTATGTATATACAATGTTTAAACAAACACCCAGTGAAACAAGAATATCTGCATATTTTGAAATGTGCCTATCTTCATTGTGTTCAATATCTTTCACATCCATTTCCTCCATAATCGTGTTACATTTTCTGAGAAGCGTTGTGAGATCATATTGGATGATATAAGTACACTGAGCTCAGTTCTACGAAATAACACTTTTATATTTCTACCTACACACATCAAAAGTGTCTAGGGATCAACATATATTTTTGCAATAACTTTTCTCCTGATTGATATTAATTAAAATTTTCTTTAAGGATTCATCAAATAAAGTGTTTTCGTTTGTCACAGTAACGATAAACCAAGTCACCTTTGCATTAATAAAGAAATTTGCCATTTTCCTAATAAAGGGATTTTTGACATTTGAACCACTAACACAAAAGTTCGAAAAAAAGACTGAAATAACAGTTTTCTCTAAAATTTTATTGGGTAACTTAAACAATTAATAATCCGTGTTTCTACCGCGAACACTAACAACACAAGAACATCGGTTTGGCATACTCAAAATGAGTTCATCCAAATCACGCTGTGGAATGGCCGCCCATGTTCGTTGCAACAACAAAAAAAGGTCTTCTTGCGACTGGATACCCTCCATATTCGGCAGAGCTCTTCTCTGTAGCATATCCCATGCATGCTCAATCGGGTTCAAGTCTGGCGACTGAGCAGGCCAGGGCAGGACATTGATGTTAGCTGCGGCGAGAGTCTGTCTTACAACTCTTGCGGTGTGCGGTCGTGCATTATCATGCATTAACTGAAATAAGGGACCGATTTGCACTTGTAGAGGAACGATGACGTCTGATACAATCGTCTCAGCATAAATTTGAGCGTTGAGGTTGCCTCTGATCCAAATCAACTCAGTTCTTCCGCCGATCCAAATACCCGCCCATACCATGATGGTTCCACCACTATAAGGATGGACTTCCTGGCAGGATTTTAATCGCTGTTGGCGTCCAGGGGTTCTCCAGTGTCGTATACGTCTTGTATCCGGTCTCATACCAAAACGAGACTCATCAGAAAAGCACACGAAACGCCATTGTTCTTCTGCCCAATTTCTGTGTTCAAGAGCCCATTGATATCGAATCCTACGATTGTGCATTGCTATAGGTGGTACCCGTAGCGGTCTTCGGGAATGAAGGTTCACTTCATGCAAGCGGTTTCTGACTGTTTGGTCGCTAATTAAGTTCCCTGAAGAGTGATGAAGCCTCACGGCTAACATCATGGCGGTTATTGTTGGAGCTCTTCGAGTTAAGATTTGAATGTATCGGTCTTGTCTCCGTGTGGTGCAGCGATACCGTCCTCCATGGCGCTCAGCCACGGTACCAGTGCTTCGGTAACGTGTCCAAAGTCGACTGATAACACTCTGACTTGTATTCAGAGCTAAAGCCACAGTACGTTGCCGGGAACCAGCTTCTATCATTCCCACGGCTCTGAGCATTTCTTCCCTGCTTAAATGACGTCGCCGCTCCATAATAACGTTGGTTTTAATCAGTAGTAGGGAAACAGTAGCACTAATAATGTCTTCAATGCGTTGTATGTTTTTATAGGGAAAATATTGACAGCTGATTTTCATCTTTTACTCGAATTTGATTCACAGTTCCTGATTCAAATTATGAAATGCACCAAAAAGGATCCATATAAATTTATAAAATCATAAATTTATTACAAAGCCACATCTCAATCTCAAGAAATCCGCATAAAAATGCTTGATCCCTAGACACTTTTGATGTGTGTATTTTAGCAAGAAATAGCTTCTGCCCGCAGCTTGCCTGCGTAGATGTCGTAAAATATCCCACGGCAATGTACAACTATTGAGATTTAATGTACCCTATGTGTTAATTTAGGTTATAAACTGTTTGCCGAATTTCATACAATGTTTACGCGGCGCACGCCAGTAAAGCTCCCAGTCGGCATGATTTTCTGACATCTTCAACAATCGTTTTCATATTTCAGCCAATTTACACAAAACCAAACTTTCCTCATGAATCACTCCGTCCATTAGTGAAAATCGTAAAAAAACCGTTTGGTAGTTTTTGAGTTTATCGCGTTCAGATAAACAGACGCGGCGGGGTACTTGGTTTTATAAATGCAGTGATGTGTAATATGTATGATACGTGCTCTGTTGTGTATCTAAACATGTTAGAATGGAATAGAATATAATATTTTGAAATTCTAGTGATCTAAACGTTTGATCGTTAGACTTATCATAAAAAATAATCAAGTAATCCCTTAGGACTACCTCATCTGCCTAGCCTTTTCCCAACTATGTTGGGGTTGGCTTCCATTCTAACCGGATGCAGCTGAATACCAGTATTTTACATGGAGCGAATGCCTATCTGACCTCCATAACCCAGTTACTGGGTAATTAATACGATATCCCTTGGTAAGACTGGTTGTCAGACTTTCGGGCTTCTGACTACCTGTAACGACTGTCAAAGATCCACGAATGACAGCCGGGACCAACGGCTCTCCGACGGGGTCCGGTCTCGGCCCTTAGGACTACCTACCTGACTATATTTTTATTTTTAATCATAATGTGTCATCACAGTAGGGCACTAAATCACTATGACTCGAAACTACGTCAATCCCTTAGCAAATCCCGCAAATCTCGCGTTGATTTCGCGCGGTTTCGTTCATTGTAGCCCAGAAGTGGAAAAAACTTTGGAGGCCACTGTATGTGAAATGTAAACTGTCAAAATTAAAATACTTTATCCTATGTGGCTGGTATTCTAGATGACGATTGAAGATGATGATTTTGGTTTTCCCTCGCGGTGGTAGGGCTAACGCCCGCCTGGTTTGCGACCACTCTCCCACCGGAGTCCGGCGTCAAGCAGCCTGCTGTGTTTCGTCGATGCCTGGGAGTTCCAGTGCCTTAGGTATACATCGCTTTCCATCAGGCGTGATCGAGGTCAAGTGGCCATTCAACAATTAAAGTAAATAAAAAATAAATTATCACAAGAAATCCGAGACTTGATTTTACTTCCTACTTTTACCTACTTATCTACCTACAGCAAATAGTATTCTCATTGCCAACCACCTCAGTGTCAAAAGATCAAGGTATATCATAGTTTAAGGAACGTTACAAAAATATCCCGGGGTCTCATAGGGATGTGCAAGCTTATCCCGGGATTACGGGACTCAGTTCAAACGTGCGAGTCGGCCAAGTTATTAAAGCTCTTAGCCCGTCTACTTGCGACTCCGAATTCTAGATACTGCTGGCTTTACTGTCCTAGTTTTGTGTCTAGAATTTCTGGGAATATAACTAATTTCATTCAGACATTAAATTCGGGAATGGTTCCGTTTCTTTGTCAGATGTTGGACGTGGCCTATATCCTATATTTTGCATGAGCGAATGGTAGCGAATTTCTGGAGAGCAACTGAATGTAGTACAAATGTGATTAGTTTTGGAGCAAAATTATTTGTGAGAATAGTCTTTAACTCGCACGTAATTTATTCAGGACGGCAGGAGAGAGCAATGTTGGCCCAGTCGTAACGGCTGCGACTTACGAGTGGTCGTGGGTTCGAACCCAGACAGACACTTTACTTTTTGTAAATTATTTTAACACCATTGCTCTCAAAACGATGAAGGAAAACATCGTGGGGAAACCGGCATGTCCTAGAACCAAAAATTCGAAGTCATGTGACATCTACCAACCCGCACTGGGCCCGCATGGTGGATTACGGTCCACTCCTTCTTACCAAGAGGAAGCCTGTGTCCCAAGAAAAAGTTTTGGACTGATTATGCGACGTAATTTACTCAGAATTATAGAGAAAGTTAGATTTTAACAGTTTGAGCACAATACGAGATAGTATTTGGTATTCGCAAGACATAGGCTATTACATTCAAGCCTGTAATCCACGAAGGGTCGAGCAGAGATGTACTGACGCCAGCACATCAAGCTACCCGAAACTGTAAAATTTTCCCAATCAATCTTGCACCTAATGCTTTAGCGATAAAGTTTAAAATCAATTAAAGAAATTTGACAGATTGTAGTAGCTTGATGTGCTGGCGTCAAGTCTCATGTAATAGGCCATAAACCGGACACAAATCTAAACTTCGGGCTGCTACTGAGAAAATCATGATGAATAAGCCCAATAATACTGCCCGGCCGTAAAATCGACGTCGAAATCATTTAATAATTTGCCAGACAACGCCAAACAAAAAATGCCTAAGAACAACCTCAGAGAAAAGTAAACAACTTAACGAAAATCGAATTTAGCAAAGTCGATACAACACCTATCGCATAATATAAATATCAATATGGTAAACATGGCTGTACGCACAATTCCGGTAAGACCACGATTACCATCTGTCCGACGGAAATCGCCGAAAAAAGCCGATGTATTCCGAAACAATAATCCTGTCCGATTGAATTGGTCATAAGTTGGCAATACTTTATCCGGGAGATCGGTGGGGGTTATATTATGCGAATGTATCGGTGGTACTATGATTTCTTTTTGGGGGAACTCGATCGCGAATCGCGGTCGAAACGCGACTGTGTGTCGAGCGTGAGTTGCGATCGAGTTTTTTAAATATTTTAAGAGCAAAATTATGAGAAAAATGCATGAGAACAATTTTTAAGCTCGTAAAATGTAGGGAAATCCAATTACAATTTTCTGTCTTAAATGATAAATGATTTTATTTCTGTAAGTAGGCTTGTACAAACACTTTTACACGTATTTTTTTTTTTTTAACTAGATGAGGTCGGAGTTTCTTATTTGACTACTCTGAGAAGAAAGGCCGAAACAAACTCTGGGGTTACAGTCTCTTCTAAAGTCCAGACATAATGTGTGACAGGCGCTGTCTGTTAGAGCGAACATGGTAGCTCGCAGGTTTGCACGATGCTCGAAGGAAGTAAAAAACACCCTTTTCAGAGCATATTGCACCTGTTTTTATTCGAGCGCCCTGTGGGCTAACTATACTCAAAAACAGTACAGCGCCCTACGAGTCCAATTCAACAATGCCTACAGGGTGTTGTTGGGGTTGCCCCGATACTGCAGCGCTTCAGGGATGTTCGCTGAAGCTCACGTGGACTGCTTCTACACGGTGATGCGGAAGTGGTGCGCATCCTTGATCCGTGGGGTGCGGGGCAGCTCCAACAGCATCCTATCTATGATAGCAGGCAGGCTTGATTGTGTGATTGTGAACCACTGCTGCAAGGTTTCGGCTGGGCCTGTCACCTTGTAGTAGTGATTTCGCAATCTGTTTTTATTTTTATTTTATTTTTTTTCTTATTAATAACATAGTTTGTAAGTATATTGTTACTAACACTATGGAGTCTTGTTGCTCGAAATAAAAAATGATGATGATGATCATGATAATCTTGTTCAGATCATGTGAAGTTCATGTAGATTGGTGTCTGAAATGGTCCTTTGAGGAAAGAACCACACAGATTGAGTAGACCTGTCTTGTTTGAGTAGTTGCCATCATAGAATAGAAAATCTTTATTATGTACACCATTATAAATTACAGACATAAATATAGAAATTTCATCATCATCATTGTTCCAAATTTATTCCTCAATTTTCATGATTGCACCTATCACTATTTGTCTCTGCATCACCCAAAGCTTGACTGGTAGAAAATGCCTATGGCATTAAGTCCGCCTCTGTACATTTATGCGCTTGAAGTATTAAATAAATAAATAAACACTGGTGAATTGTGCCGCCTCGCGCCTGTCCGTATCTCACCCGGGACTTCTTCGCGATCTTCTACTTAAAAGAATTTACTTAATTGAAATGTTTTCCCTGCTGTCACTCTGAAAATGCACGCAAAAATAAAAACAATATTTAAACCTTCATTGCCTTTAATTAACGTTTAACGTTACGGAATTAATTGAAACTAAACAACTTGAAGCACGAACACCCTTGGCAAACATTTCGTATCGATACAACTTAACTAAGTACATCTACCACTGGGCCCCCGTGGTAGATTACCGCCCCACCCTCTCTCTTTGGCCTGTGTCCCAGCAGTGGGAACATTATCAAATAAATAAATAAATTATTATAAGCTGATTACGATGTACAGACGCCAGCAGGTCAACCTACCCCAATCTGTCAAATTTCTTTGATAGATTTTCAACTTTAGTACAAAGGAATAAGGTTCATATTCAATTGGGAAAATCTGACAGATTGGGGTAGCTTGATGTGCTGGCCTCTGTACAACGTCAACTAGAAAATCTACACATCCATCTGACAAATTAATGGGGTTATTTCTCACCAAACAAATACTGTGAATATAATGATTAAGGGTTAAACAAACTTACCTTAGTAAAGTTTGACCATAATTGTCTGAATCTCTGCATCCGAAGAGATTTTCAAACCTTCCAACCCTGCTTTTCCAAGCAATACCGAATTAGTTTAGATAAATAACCCTCTAAAATAAATAACGAATATTGACTATAGTGAGATATCATCGACTCACACTCTAAATTCGAGTACCAATAGTAACACCGTGTAATCTAATGGTTCTATGCCTGCTTCGGTGAAATTTGATATTTTTACCGGAATATCGTTCCTGATCAGTTCCCTTTTACTTATTGTGTAAAGCCAATGTATTGTATTAGATAACAAGTATGTATTAGGTATGTACCGAAAAACAAGGGAAAAATCCCTCAGAATATAGTCTTTATTTTTATATAAGCTTGATAAGCTTGTAAACCTACCGTTGATTATAATTGTATGTTTTATGGGGAAAGGAAAAATATTGTTAAGAAAATTAACATCCTACATCACATTGCCGTGTTATAGCCGTTTTAGACAACTGTCGAAGAACAGTTGTGATTTAAATGTACGTACAAATTAAGTTGGCCGCCAATTTAGCTAACAATTATTTCCCTTGACTTGACTTATTTGTCTATGGGAAAATCAGAATCAGGGACTTGAAAACGAAATGGATTTCGTTCTGTTACCATTAATGTTATCGTATAACGTTCCAAAATTTGTAATAACACATTTTGGTCAAGTTGGTATTGAACTTCTGTATTTTAAACAACAGATTTTTTTTTCGTGATTTCAGAGTTGGCCCCGTAGTGAAAGTTATTCAGTTCGATGGTCTAAAGCACCCCTTAAAGTTGGTAGGGTTAATTTTGGAACACCTTATATACTTAACAAAATATCAATTCATACATCATCCAACTCAAACTTGGCCAATATTTGTTCATTTGTGGGCAGATGATTGCGCAGGATTGGGGGATGTACGCTCACGGAATATTAAACAGCCTCATATTGATAATTAACTTGCCCCACTACCGGATGGAGTTTTGGCCATCGATTCATTGCCAAAGATGTTTATTGTGGGGATGAAATGATCCGTTGGCAGATCAGCCACCGCCAAATGATTTGTTATACAAGGTGTAACATAATTAACGAAAGACCTCATACACCCTAATTAGAATCTTTAGTTAAAAGCATAATACAATGACCAAAACTTATATTTTTAAACCTTACTATTTTTATTAAGAAAATTGTGTTCACACTAGCATTACTTTATGCATATAAAATTGAGTCCTATTCCCTTTATATAAGATTTAATTTTATTTGGCTCAATCAGCGGTTAGTACGAAAAAAAAAACATAATTTTTGAAAAAATACCTATATTAAAAGTTACTGAAATCGATTCAGTAGTCAATTATGAATAAATTACTTTCACGACTTGCGTTTATTCTGTTACATCTTGTAAAAGCGCATACAAGCAAGATCACGGTTAACGTAGTTGCCCTTTCAGATTCATCTTAAAATAGTAACCTGCAGTGCGATTCTGTAACCATCTCACCGTGAAAACTTAGGTAAAGTGAGCGTGGAGTGAACTGTCAGTGTCATCCTGATGCTAGGGATTGATACTCTTGACAACTCACTCTAAGCTCACTTCACCTAACTTTTCACGGTGAGATTTTTACAGAATCGATCGGCTGTATAGATAAATAGAGAGCAGTGGTAGCCCAGTGATAGTGCAGCGGGATTGCCCGAAAGGGTTACCGCTGCCCCGGAACATAAAGGGCTAAGGAAGGAACACGGGTGGGTTTTAGTCAGTAAGAGTCTGACACTCCCTTCTGCTCCACCCTGAGCGGGAGGGGTCATTTGACGATTTCCCATCCACAAAAAAAAGCCCACTGATAGTGGCTCCGACTTACGATTTAAAGGCCGTGGGTTTAAATCGTAAGTGCAGTGCAGACAAGCGATTTACTTTGTGCAATTTATTTCATCACCACTGCTCTCAAAACGGTGAAGGAAAACTTCGTAAGGAAACTGGCATGTCCTAGAACCAAAAAATCCTTATAAATTCCTTAATTTTTT
The DNA here is from genome assembly GCA_949316385.1 of Globia sparganii. Taxonomy (NCBI): domain Eukaryota; kingdom Metazoa; phylum Arthropoda; class Insecta; order Lepidoptera; family Noctuidae; genus Globia; species Globia sparganii. The sequence continues at coordinate 4,357,522 of OX438677.1, forward strand.
TATAAAAATTCCTTTGACTGACCCACAGTGTCGCATCGGCCCGCGCTAACTTTTTTTCTTTTTGCACGACTCTGGCGCGGAACCAGCAGCGGGAGCGGGTGGCGGGATTCCCGCTGCGATTCCCGCTCACCCGCCCCGCCCGCACTTTAGTCAAAAACTATGTGTTTGCGTTATCCGCCAGCGGATTCCGCTGCCCGCCCCGCTGCCACTGTAAATCACACTAAGAGTCGTAGCATGATGTTAAATAGCCTATAACCTCAGGAATAACTCTGTCCATTGGTGAACACTGTATGAAAATCCGTAGTTTTTGAGTTTATGGCGTTCAACCAGACATACAGATGTGGGTGATAGTGACCAGCACGTACTGCTCAAGTGCTCATGCTTATCAGTTATTCGAATGCAGTATTAACGTAACTTCCATTACTAGTAAGTATATGCAAAGTCAGAGAAGAGAAGTTACCAGGAATTTTAGTTATGAGCGAACCACTCTGCATGCTGTTCCTATTAAAAGCGAGAAATACACTGGAATTTAAACTACCTACACACGAATATAATAATTATAATTCAGAAGGAAGACAGTACTATAATATTTTTCTTAGCAAGACAGCATCCAATAAAAAAAGAAAAAAAAAACCAAAACAATTAAATATTAACAAAAAAAAAAAAAACAAGTATATACGTACAGTCGCGTTCAACGTCTGTAAATTTTTATCATTATTTTTTATTTAGTTATTTATTTCGATGGTGCCTTGCAAGCTAACCGTATGGTGTAATGTTACCAGTCCAATAAATAACGAAAGGAATTTAAGGGTCGATCGTTAAAAGTGATAATTTATTGTGTGCATGAATGTATGTTTGTTTGTTTATTATCATTAAAACTAAGGACGGGTACTAATTGATGGGATTATTGTCAAGTAAAGTTTTAATTGAAAACGTAAGAATAAAAGTTTTAGTTATTTTTCTGATCGTCTAGGGTCTTATACTTTATTGTCTCGGTTTAAAAATAGTTTATTATTTTTTCATGACAAAAATATTACTTTATTTATTTATTAAGATACACCAACAACTTCTATGTAATATATCTCACAATAGCCTTGGTCTTACGCAGTCGCCAATTATAGGTTTACCAAAAATCTCAGATATAGTGATCAACTGATCACACATAATACTAATTACTACTTCCAGTCTTTCTTTCTTTTAGCCACGTCCTTCTAAACTTGTAATTTTGAACCTAGTGACCAAGAACGTGGACACTTAAACTTCACTAAAACGACGACGACGGACGGACGAGTCTAATTTTAAGCCGAAAAGGTAATCCTACCTAAAATTATAAATGCGCATGTCAGTTTGTTTGATACGCTTTCAGGGCTAAACGGCTGAACCGATTTTGATGAAATTTGGTGTAGGGATACTTTGAACCTTGTAGAAGGACATAGGCTATTTTGTATCGACATACCCCGCGGGCGACCCCCGCGCAAATGCTAGTAATTTATATTTTAATAGACGATCCTCAAAAATGGTACACTATTATAATTTATCAACGCCGTAGTCTATTTTTTATCGACATACCTCGCAGGGGAAGCCGCGCGCAAATGCTAATAATATAATATATTTTAATAGACGATCCTTAAAAATGGTACACTACTTATTATAATATAACAACGCCATAAATCACCAGCAAAGCACACATTATGTTTTACATTAAGATAATCATCGTTTACTAATTAGGACACGGTTTGAGTATAATTTGATACTTAAAATTAATTACTACTTGAAGTAATTTCTTTTTAAGTATACATTTAGTTTCAGTAATTAGCGGGTCAAACGGTCAAAATGAGGCTGTAATTACATGTAGGCTTTACAATGATACCTTTAGCAAAGTATATTTAGGTTAATTTAGGGTCGTGGCTAAATAAATACAGCTGCTCGGATCGATCTTCAAGGTTAAGCAATGCTTGTCGAGGTTGGTTCGTAGATGGGTGGCCATCCATTACATACCGACACCTTTATGTGCCTCAGAAAGCACGTTCAGCCGTTGGTCCCGGCTGTCATCCGTAGATCTTTGATAGTTGTTACGGATAGTCAGAAGCCCATAGTCTGACTACCAGACTTACCAAGGGGTAACATGTTACCCAGTAACTGGGTTGTGGAGGTCAAATAGGCAGCCGCTCCATGTAAAATACTGGTACTCAGCTGCATCCAGTTAGACTGGAAGCCGACCCCGACATCGTTGGGAAAAGGCTAGGCATATTAATTGCTCTTGACCTCGATTTCAAGCGTAGTCACCATGAAATAAGCAATAATTCTAAAATCGCAAATAATATTAAAAAATCGAAAAAACTTTTTCCCCGACTTAATGTAAATATACAATGTGTAACACAACGCAAAACCTCATACACTCCAATTGGAGTATTGAGTTAAAAGCATAATATCATCATCATCATCATCATCTGCCTAGCCTTTTCCCAACTATGTTGGGGTCGGCTTCCAGTCTAACCGGATGCAGCTGAATACGAATGTTTTACATGGAGCGACTGCCTATCTGACCTCCACAACCCAGTTTCTGGGTAATACGATACCCCTTGGTAAGACTGGTTGTCAGACTTTCGGGCTTCTGACTACCCCTAACGACTGTCAAAGATCCACGAATGACAGCCGGGACCAACGGCTTAACGTGCTTTCCAAGGCACGTAAAAAGCATAATACAATGGCCAAAACTACTTTTTTAAAAGCTAATTATAAAAAAAAATAGTTTTCGATTTTAGACTTATTGCTTATTTCATGGTGAGGGCTTGAAATCGAGGTCAAGAGCAATTAATCTACCTTTTCCAAACTATGTTGGGGTCGGCTTCCAGTCTAACCGGACGCAGCTGAATACCAGTTTGGCTCAATCGTCGGATAGTATGGCAAAATACATAATTTTTTGATAAAAAAAACCTATATTAAAAGTTACTGAAATCGATTCAGTAGTCAATTATGACCAAATATTTTCAGGTTTTGCGCATTTAACGTTACACGTTGTATAGTATCTTATTATACGCAATTTATAATAATGAAAACGGCAAACTGACGAGGCTTATATCTTGCAATAATGAATGTATGCTATTTTATATACGGTAACTGTTTGCGACTTCCTACTCTCATTAGCCGTCGCCGTAATCTGACGCGACGACGCGACGCTTCGATCAAAATATGACCTACAATACAACTTACATAAAAGACTAATACATAATAATTATTTCTTCTTCTTTTTGAAAAAGATTGCCATGTCGCATTTCAAACAGATATATCATAAGCTCTGTTTGAGAACAAAATTCCCAAAATTGATTGAATCCAATCTCCCTATTTGAGGGGTGGTTGTAAACAGGATATTTTCTGACATTCCTTTGGGAAAGCTGTGGAAAAGGTACTGATTTTAAATTGGTATCTAGCTTTCATCGCCCCTTTCATCCACTTTCATGTCATACTCTTTGTCAAATACGTTTTAGGTTGATACGTCGTCTCCTAGCTGCACATTGCTGCCTCACTTCGATATTGAGAACAGCCGGTACATTCTGTAAAAATTTCACCGTGATAACTTAGGTGAAGTTAGCTGTCATTCCACCTGAGGCTAGGAATTGATACTATTGACAGCTCACTTCAAGATCAATTCACCCACAGTGAGTTTTTACAGAGGAAGACTGCAGCCGATCTTTCATGTAAACATGTCACCGGTAAGTATAACCTTGGCGGTGTAGTGCGTCCGACATGTTTGCCGAAAGTAGGGTTGACGACTTTTGCGCAGTCATGATAGTCACAGGCCTTCTTATGAACCGTAAACACAAATCTGACAATGGAATATTGGGGGCCGTATATGAGGTAAACTATTTCTTCGTATATGGCAATTCATATTCCAGCTGCAATAACACTTAATTATTCCTTTGTTGTTTTCGTGTCGCGATGTTTGTTACCAAACTCCTCAGAAACTGCTCGACCGATTTGTATGAAATTTTGTGTTCATATCGGGTAGGTCTGAGAATCGGCTACTATCTATTTTTTTTTTTTGCAAAACGGTGTTTGCGGGGTCAGCTAGTCTAATATATAAAATTCTCGTGTCGCGGTGTTTGTGGTTAAACTCCTCCGAAACGGCTGGACCGATTTGTATGAAATTTTGTGTCCATATCGGGTAGGTCTGAGAATCGGCTACTATTTTTTTTTTTGCAAAACGACGTTTGCGGGGTCAGCTAGTAATTTAATAAATTATGATAATTTTTAATTTTAGATTTTGCAATGAATAATTTAGTTTTTTTTCTATGGGTGTTATACCTGAAATAAATAAATAATTTCATTTGATTTGATAACTTTTAGGTGAAGTTAGCTAGAAGTGAGCTGTCAATGTCAATGTCAATAGTGTCAATCCCTAGCATCACGTGAAATGACTCTCACTTCTCAAATAAAGCTCACTTCACCTAAGTTTCCACTGTGAGATTTTAACAGATTAGGCCGGTTGTTCATTAAAACTTAAAACTCAAATGTTATGTCCCGTATTCCCCGAAATCTACGAGCCTAAATAACATTTCAGAAGAACTAAGTTAAAAAAATATTCCTGCTATTTTTACTGAGATTTGTCCCCGATCCAAACATACCTAGATATATATTTACACTTCGGACTTTTTCGCGGAATAATTTAAATTCCCCTACAAGCAAGCGACAGCTCCAGTTCCCACTTTGCCACATCCCAGTGCGTTAAGGCTGTCACAAACCTCACTTGCAAATCGCGTGTGGAGTAATAAGGTCCTCGCTTAGCAGCGCGCGTGCTTTGAGTTGTAATGCGCAACGCCCCTAGCTTTTGGGGGTAGGGTTTGGTAAAGAGCGGAGCGGGGATGTGAGCGATTTACGTGGTGTATAATTTTTTGGAGGATGTGTTTCTCTGTAAATCTTTGAGTTTCATAGCAAGAGCATTAACATTTCTGAATAAGAAATTGCATAAGTCTAATAGGTTGGCACTGGCTTATGGCACCTATTTAGAGGGCGAATCACCCATGATATTTGCCTACCCCTATGGGAAAAAAGCGTGAGTTTATGTATGTATTATCGAAGCGAAAGCGAAAGCGTGAGTTTATGTGTGTATTTTCACAATGTTGAATGGACTTATGAAAAAATACGATACATTATATTATATTGACACACTAGCTGTTGCTCCCGACTTCGTCTGCGATCCAGGATGAAAAGTAGCCAATGTTCTTCTCCAGGTCATGGTCCACTCACGTGCCAAATTTCATCCAAATCCGTTCAGCCGTTTTAGCGTGAAAGCGTAACAAACGAACTTTTTCTCGCATTTATAATATTAGTTATGATTTTGTAAAAATATTAAACAGTAGGTATGTACCATTTTATTATTTCAATTTATTATATATTCATCGCAGAGGTTAATGATATTTTCAGTACTTTCAGTCGCGATTTCATACGTGATGACAAATCTCTCCGTGAAAACTTCTAAGGTGCCATTCCACCGGATACTGGTATTGACACTATTGACAGCTCAGTTTTCACGGAGAGATTTACAGAATAGACCGGTAGATGTCTAGTCGACAATCGAATTGTCATTTCAAAAGTTCAACCGCTAATCGCTACCGCTGGTAAACTATGTCCTCATCCGTCTCTAGCGAATTTACTCCACGCATTGAACGTATGTCATCACACCGGCTCTGATACCAGCTTTACTTGCTCCTAACACTCTTTATGTGTGTAGAAAGTTACTGATACAGTCTGTCTGTCTGGAGAGCAGTGGTGGCCCTTTAGCAACGGCCCTGGCTTAAGAGTCGGTCGTTCAAACCCAAGCAGACGCTTCACTTTGTGTAAATAATTTCATCACAACCAAAGAAAACATCGTGAGGAAACCGGCATGTCCTGGAACCAATAATTCGAAGACATGTGACATATACCAACCTGCACTAAGCCCGCGTGGTGATTACAGCCCACTTCCTTTCGAGTCTGAGTCCCACGAATAACATCTATTGTCTGTCTATCTATGACTGTTACTGGCAATATTACACTGCTGGGCAAATGCCTGGGCAAATGCCTAAGCCCCTTGACTTCTAGTTATTTCGATTTAGGGCCAAAGTGAACCACTACTTACGTGGCACCCTGACAGCCTACAAGGCGTGGTGTTAGACCCCGTTGAAAATGGCGGGACGAGCTGGAGAAGAAAGTGATCAATATAACATTTGTGCACTCGGAGCCTGAATCAGTGCTCGGTTGATGGCGATGGGCTCGCCCCCTGTTACATGGGACTTAAACATAACTACCGAAATGTGGGAGTGCTAAAAAATGTGGGTGTACTACAAAATGTTGGTGTACAGACGCCAGCAGGTCAACCTACCCCAATCTGTCAAATTTATTTGATAGATTTTCAACTTTAGCACAAAGGAATAAGGTTCATATTCAATTGACAGATTGGGGTAACTTGATGTGCTGGCCTCTGTACTCTAAAATGTGGGTGTACTACAAAACGTGGGTGTACTATAGGTACACCTCTGTTATCACCTTCTTAGAGGAATACAGGCGTTATGCTATGTTAATTGAAGTTAAAGATTTTTTTTTGCAACAGGGACTAAAAGGGGTTCTTAAAAATTCGAAGTAGGGCTACTAGAGCATGTAGGGTATCATAATGTATGAAAGAGAGCTGTTTGGACATTCTCAAACATTGTTTGTTTTTTTTTTTTTTTGGGCAGGACAATATAAAAAAATACCTTTCCCCCCTCTTATCTCCGAAGTTTGCATAGAGAGGGAAACCTCATTATTTTATGTGATAGAAGTTTATGTAAAGATTACAGGAAAAATAGTCTCTAAATAGTCATACTTTTTCAGAAATCATCAACAAAAATTACATTAGTTCCACTATCGGTCAAGAGATGGAGCTGACCTAAAACTGCAATATTCTACACCGCAGTATTAAAATTCTAAAACATAAAATTTAAAAACATATTATGATGGTACGAAATCCTCGGTGCGCAAGTCCGACTCGCTCTTGACCGGTTTTTTTTTAACTGCAATAAGTTTTAATTATTTTATTAAAAAATATAGGCTGAGAATAAGATTACCATTACAATTATGTTTGAATTGCAACAATCGAAACTGTTCATACATGTTTGCCGTTGACTGTAAGTACATTAGTTGTTATAATCACGATTGTATTACTTACTTATAACTTCTTGTAGTTGTATTTAGTTTAAGACTTTGGGAAGTTTATAGGAAGCCACTAGGAATCAACTAATTTATTAAAGACTAGCTGATGCCCGCGGCGTCGTCTGCGCTCCAGGATGAAAAGTAGCCGGTATTCTTCTCCAGGTACCGGCTACCTCTCTGTCAAATTTCATAACGTTCAGTGGTTACATCCGCATTTATAATATTAGTATGAATTTTCGATACTTCAAATTGGAGGAAACATGAATAATTTGGTGTCACAATGACCGCTACAGTGAAGATTATTTATTGAGATTTTGTAGCACCACACCATCATCTGCTTAGCCTTTTCCCAACTATGTTTAGGTCGGCTTCCAATCTAACCGGGTGCAGCTGAATAAGGGGCTATTTGGTTTTATAGCATTAATAGTAAATAAATAAAAAAACGCCTTCATAGTGAAAACGGTTGCCTAACCCGATATTGCCTGATTGATAAAAATAATACTTTTCAATACTTTTTTTGGCCAATATTTGTGTTTAAATTACCAGCGGGGTAATTGCGTAACACACTAATCAGTAGCAATGGCTCTCATTTTGACAGATCAACAACATTCATTGAGTTATTTGCGTTGTTGAGCAGACACATTTATCGAACATATGTGTCGTTAGATTTCAAATTGCATCAAGTCCACTTAAGACATAAAGTTAGCTTTTATTCTTATTTAAAAGGCAGAGGAAGTATCTTTCACAATATTTTACCGAATTGAACCAAGTCCCTGTAGTTTTCAAGCAAAATAAGCTTAAAACACACCCGTTTTTTCAAATTGAACCAAGTCCATTTGAAATGTTATATCAAAACGCAGCAAGTCGCATTGAGCCAATCAGAGCGACGCGACTATTACCATTGTTTATTCCTTAGTCCGTCCCCGATCATATTTTGATTCAAACTGCACTAAGTCCAGTATTCTGTTATATCAAATCAAGCTAAGTCCGAAGGACTTGGTTCATTTTGACAAAATAAACCTAAATCCAAATTAGAAATTCGTTTTTCTCCTAATCTATAAACATTTTATAGAAACAATGATAGAAAGGATGATAGAGAATCTGATTTTTGATAGTCACACCACCCTCAAAATGAGATAATAAAAAGCCTTACTCGGACAGAAAAAAAAACCGCTTTTTATGAATTAAATCATTTTGGACTTACTTCAATTTGAAATCTAACGACAACACTTAAGAAGCAATGGACTACCAATATCTTTCAAAATGATTGTGATTGAAAGTTTGTTCCACAATTAGGCTGCAGTTGCTTATGATCGCCTAGTTTCCACACTTATTGTTTCCACCCCAAACTTACTTTATTCTTTGATACTTCTTCGATATAGTTACTCGTATGTAAGTAGACATATCTCGAATTCTCGATAAGCGAAACACGTGCGGCCCGTAATACTTTCTTTCCTTCTTTCTTTCTTTCTGCAATATCTTTGTAAACTTGTAATAACTGGGTCATTTATTACGGTGATCTTTGTTCAGTTAAGGCTGGGAAAACGTTTCCGATGTTTGCGCTTTCGATTAATCGTATAGATAGTTTAGATATATCATGAAGGTGTTTGTGACTCGAATGTCTTTGGCATACTTATACAAGCTTTTTTTTTGTGTATGGGAAATCATCAAATGACCGGGGTCCCGCTCTGGGTGGAGCAGAAGGGATACTTATACAAGCTGGCAAGGACATTGACATACAACTTGTTACCATGGATTCAGCACAGACGCCAGCACACCAAGCTACTACAATCTGTCAAATTTGAAGACATGTGACATGTACCAATCGCGTTTACTTACAGCCCACTCCTTCTCACTGAGAGGAAGCCCGTGTCCCAGCAGTGGGAACATTTATAGGCTGACTAGCTGCGCCCCGCGGTTTCACCCGCGTAAGTTTTGATCCCGTGGGAATAACGGGATAAAAAGTATCCTATGTGTTATTCTGATGTATAAACTATATTACTGTAAAGTTTCATCAAAATCCGTTCAGTAGTTTTTGCGTGAAAGAGTAACAAACATCCATCCATCCATCCTCACAAACTTTCGCATTTATAATATTAGTAGGATTATGCTAAATAAGGATCCATGCAAAATATATGAGAACCTGCTGTTGACAAATTGCTTTGCAGTATGGTGTTATATTAAAAAGAGAAGAAAAAGAAGAAGAAAGAAGAAAAGAAGAGAAAGAGTGAAATACAAAAAAAAATATATATACAGAGTTGATACGACCGAGGGGCATTAAATTACACTACGTATACTATACGTGTTTAGTATTAATTCGATACGGTATACAAATAAAAAGCGCCATAAATGAGAATTTTTTTTTTTCAAACAAACTAAATAGCTTACAAATCAGAGTAAAACGCAACCACCCTTTGTAAATAAAGGAGAAACCCAAACTTCATAAAAACTTGGGCTTGGTGACTGACCTTGGATAACTATACAAAGTGGCAACGTCCAACGTCGCGCGCGGGCAGAGTAACTCAAAACACACTGTGGATTTTCCAAACTGCAGTACCGGAGATTTTGCCGATTCCAGATCGGTCCGAGTAAAAGTACTCTCATCGGTCCATATTAAATTAGTTAAGAAATGACGGTCTTCGGATGTTTTATTTAGTAGCCATTGGCAGTAACTGTTGCTGATCGGCAAGTCTCTCGATAAAAAAGTTTGCACCTTCCGATATTTAGAAGGTTTGCGTTTTTTACGTTTTAGAACCTTGTAGATAGTTCTATGGCAACATCTAAACTGCCGGGCGGCTCTGTGGAGACTCGTCGGGCTGCGGGAAAAATTGTCTAAAATTCTTTCGTCCCAAGCAGCGGGCATTTACCGCGGTGGCACTCCCTCCTGTTACAGCACTATACGTTTATTGTCCCGTAATCTTTGTACTGCCAACTGTATGGTGCGGGCATTCCTAGGGCAATTGCGGCTATCACAATACCTTTCTCTGTAAGTTCGTAGAGCTAACGTTGCGTTTCCACGGCATTCGCCGTAGATTAAAATCATGTCAGTGTATTCTGACGCCGTGTCAGTTACACGAGGTATTTTTGAACACTTTAATTATACACACACACAACCAAAGTTTAACTATCACAATAGAAACAGTCAATTACAAAAAAAAAAAACACTAACACTAAATAATAATAATCCCAAGTTACGTGTCCTGTCCTGTCACAATAAAAAAAGGAATACTGTCTTAAACTTATTTAGTGTCCTATCACAATAACAAAATAAATTCACAATTATTGTCAGCGCACAAGTTCGACAAAACAATAAGGGCGCAGGAGCTTCCGCGTACGTACCTACGTTCCGGAAGGGTAGCGTCGGCGCACTGAAAAAACAAGTTTTTTGGAGGCCCCACTTACTGATCGCAAGCACAAAATACAGAGAGTACAGAAGTCAATCTACATACAAAGTGCGCTCGAGCAACGCACACATAGACACCGCTCACGGACACGATATCTCGGACTGGTTGGGACTAGTGCGAGCGCAAGTGCCATCCGCTTGAGACATGCGTCTATGAAGTGCAAAAATGGAGCAATAAAAAAAAATTATAACTGTTCAGTGGACGGTTGTTTAAATTCAACATTAAACGGTGAATTGTCGTTTTTTAATCTACCAGTTGTTTCAGAGAGGTAAGTAGGTATTTGCTTGTATTTCGATGGTTTGTATTAACGTAACACAGTAGTTAGGTAGGTAGGTAAGCGCCCCGGCCCCCAGTCCCGCGCCGTAAAGTAAAAGCGAACATGACTTTGTAGCACTTTGTGACAAAGTAATGTAACAATAACATTAAAATTAAAATATTTTAGTTATTATTGGTTTTTTCGTTTCTCATCATCATCAATAAATCAAACAACTAGATGCGAGTGCCACTACCACGATAGTTTTTTGTGTATAGGCCAAAGTTGACAACCATAGCGCGACCGCCGAGCGTAGACTTCTGTACTCTCGGTATTCTGTGTCGCAAGGATCTAAGATACAATAGCAACACACTGACCTATTTCTATTTCTTTTACGCACGTGATGTTTTGCCAATAGGATTGTCACTCTCTTATGTACTACGTATTGGTTTATGACTTGCGTAAGAGCGGCAACAACGTATCGTAGATTTATCGTTTTAAGGTGCATGACCTATGCCTGTAGACATAATCAGCTGTTAGGAAAAATACATCGTGTTCAAACGGTGCAAAAACTTAAAAAATCATTTGCGACTAAACTACTGTTTCAATTTAATTGATTTTTGGTAGAGAGCTTGATAATGATACCTAGTATAGGCAGTTTAAAGGAAAGCCCATCTGTCGTATCAACTTTGTATATATAAAAAAAAAAAAAAAAAAAAAAATTTTTTATTATTATTATTGTGATTATTTGTTTTTTTTTTTTGTGACTATGAGAGTGAGGGAACAGAGAGTGCACCTGTGTCTGCGCGCACACTTGTGCACTATAATATCTCCTGCGTACCTGGCTAATCTCCGTTGAGATTGGCCACCGTGGCCGAAATCCGTCGGGGAGGCTATTATTATATTAAAAAGTAATTTAACTCTGTTATATTGTGTATTACATTTTTTTAAATTTCCATAACTGTCATAATTTTTATACAAATAGTTGTTGGTAGTTTGAGCGCTGTGTATCAATCGAATTCAACACGTTAATAAAAATGTTCGTGCAATAAAAATCCTATAGTTATTCTGTCATCGTTTCTAAACATAATACACAACAAAAAATCAAATATAATAAAAATATCGAACATTTAATATTTGAAACCCCATGCCCAAAATAAATAGGAGGGTTTGCACAAACCCTTGATCGACAAACTACGTCACACAATACCATATAATAGGGGTGTACCCGAAATTCTATAGAATATCATATTTTTATGATGAGCCCTGATTAATCATGGTCTCTATGAGGGTTCGATTACAAACATAATTAATTCAAAACACAAATAATTTTGAATCGTAATGTTAATGGAATAAGGTTGGCAGTGACTGCAAATTTATGGTTAATCATAGTTCTCTATGAGGTTTCGATTGCAAACATAATTATTACATAACACAAATAATTTTGAATCTTATTCCGATTAGAATAAGGTTAGTTGTGTCTGCAAATTTATGGTTATCTAAAAGTATTTGTTTAAAAGCTTATTTTTGGAGCTAAATACCCTTTATTAGTTTTGGTTTTTATGAAAAGGTTCAAACGCAGATGGTCCGAAATTGAAAGAAAAGAGGATGTTTGATGTGGTATTTTACTTCCCCTTTTGTGTGGTAGCATAATAATATCGATTGCTCTAGATGTATTGGTTACAGAAAATATGATATGAATATAATATATTAGTATTTTTTTTAATTTATTTAAGTCGGTACACCAACAGCTTCTGTAAATAATATCATAAATGAATAGATAGTTTGGTTAGGTACCTACTTCGATTAAGGATTGAAAATAATACGTTATTTCTAATTAAAGCTTTTACAATAAACAAAACGCGTAGGAATAACAAAGGAGTAATAAAGAAAAGAAAGAATGAAAAATTGTTTATTCTGCCCAAACAAATCGCACATTACATTTATAGGGTTAAGCTCCTTAAGTTCTGAATTGAGCTGCAAGATTACTGTCAAATTCGTGCACTGACTGGACAGGTCCACTCAATCGATGTGATTCTTTCCTCAAAAGACCATTTCAGACATCATCCTACATGTCTTCACATGATCTGACCAAGATTATGTCTGGTCTTTAAAAGAGACTGTGTCCTCTGAGTTTGTTTCGTCCTTTCTCCTCAGAGTAGACAGACAGAAAACGCCAACCTCATCTACACACATCAAAAGTGTCTAGGGATCAAGCATTTTTATGCGGATTTCTTGAGATTGAGATGTGGCTTTGTAATAAATTTATGATTTTATAAATTTATATGGATCCTTTTTGGTGCATTTCATAATTTGAATCAGGAACTGTGAATCAAATTCGAGTAAAAGATGAAAATCAGCTGTCAATATTTTCCCTATAAAAACATACAACGCATTGAAGACATTATTAGTGCTACTGTTTCCCTACTACTGATTAAAACCAACGTTATTATGGAGCGGCGACGTCATTTAAGCAGGGAAGAAATGCTCAGAGCCGTGGGAATGATAGAAGCTGGTTCCCGGCAACGTACTGTGGCTTTAGCTCTGAATACAAGTCAGAGTGTTATCAGTCGACTTTGGACACGTTACCGAAGCACTGGTACCGTGGCTGAGCGCCATGGAGGACGGTATCGCTGCACCACACGGAGACAAGACCGATACATTCAAATCTTAACTCGAAGAGCTCCAACAATAACCGCCATGATGTTAGCCGTGAGGCTTCATCACTCTTCAGGGAACTTAATTAGCGACCAAACAGTCAGAAACCGCTTGCATGAAGTGAACCTTCATTCCCGAAGACCGCTACGGGTACCACCTATAGCAATGCACAATCGTAGGATTCGATATCAATGGGCTCTTGAACACAGAAATTGGGCAGAAGAACAATGGCGTTTCGTGTGCTTTTCTGATGAGTCTCGTTTTGGTATGAGACCGGATACAAGACGTATACGACACTGGAGAACCCCTGGACGCCAACAGCGATTAAAATCCTGCCAGGAAGTCCATCCTTATAGTGGTGGAACCATCATGGTATGGGCGGGTATTTGGATCGGCGGAAGAACTGAGTTGATTTGGATCAGAGGCAACCTCAACACTCAAATTTATGCTGAGACGATTGTATCAGACGTCATCGTTCCTCTACAAGTGCAAATCGGTCCCTTATTTCAGTTAATGCATGATAATGCACGACCGCACACCGCAAGAGTTGTAAGACAGACTCTCGCCGCAGCTAACATCAATGTCCTGCCCTGGCCTGCTCAGTCGCCAGACTTGAACCCGATTGAGCATGCATGGGATATGCTACAGAGAAGAGCTCTGCCGAATATGGAGGGTATCCAGTCGCAAGAAGACCTTTTTTTGTTGTTGCAACGAACATGGGCGGCCATTCCACAGCGTGATTTGGATGAACTCATTTTGAGTATGCCAAACCGATGTTCTTGTGTTGTTAGTGTTCGCGGTAGAAACACGGATTATTAATTGTTTAAGTTACCCAATAAAATTTTAGAGAAAACTGTTATTTCAGTCTTTTTTTCGAACTTTTGTGTTAGTGGTTCAAATGTCAAAAATCCCTTTATTAGGAAAATGGCAAATTTCTTTATTAATGCAAAGGTGACTTGGTTTATCGTTACTGTGACAAACGAAAACACTTTATTTGATGAATCCTTAAAGAAAATTTTAATTAATATCAATCAGGAGAAAAGTTATTGCAAAAATATATGTTGATCCCTAGACACTTTTGATGTGTGTAGTTTTTGAATTTAATTAAGATTGACGTGTAAGTCTTTGTACAAATCTACTTACCTACAGAAATAAAATCATTTATAATGACATCAAGTTTCTACAAAATGTAAAAAGAAGAATTATTGTTTTCCATTCTAAACCCAAAACAACACAGCAGATTTGTTGAAGGTATATCACCTCCATGTACTGACAGTAACTACTGGCTAGATGAAAAACTGTTTTAAATGTAATATTGACGTAAAGTTTTTTCAATTAGATTCCATGTTCTATATTGTTCACCATGACCTTCCTAATATATGTTTAACCACATAACTTGTGTTTCCGCTCTGCAAACCTCCCCAACAAAGGTTATGGGCCCAGAGCAGTAAAGTGTATTGTATGTTGTTGAAATTGTTGTGAAAATAATTCGAAATCTTGAAGATTTGTAAAGTACATGTAGGAAGAAAAATGACTTCGAATGTACGTATAGAATTATTGACGAAGGACAACTACGACAGTTGGAAGGTACAGATAGAAGCATTGTTAATTAAAAATGACTTCTGGGAGTATGTAAGTGGAGAAAAGCCAAAACCTACTACCGATGCTGCTATATCGACATGGAAGACAGCTGACAGAAAAGCAAAGTCTGAGTTGATATTGGCATTAGATCCGAGTGTAGTTCGTCACGTAAAAAGGGTGGAAACTGCACGAGAGGTATGGTTAAAATTAGAGAGCTTGTTTGCATCAAGAGGACCTGCAAAGAAAGCGAATTTAATGAAAAGGCTCATGTTACAAAGGATGAGTGAAAACCAAAAGGTACATGAGCACCTTGATTCCTTTTTTGAAGCTGTCGACAAATTGGAAGAAATGGATATAAAAATCCATGATGATTTATTAACGATAATGCTGCTGTACAGACTTCCGGGAAGTTATGAAAACTTTAGATGTGCTATAGAGTCTAGAGATGAACTTCCAAAGCCAGAGCAACTAAGAGTTAAAATCATCGAAGAGGATAGTTCAAGAGGAAACGCTCAAGTTGACAAAATAGAAGGCGCCATGTATTTGGACAAACATCAGAAGAAAACGACTGGAAAAACATTTAAGTTTAAATGTTTTAAGTGCCACAATTTTGGCCATAAGGCATCGGACTGCACTAAGAAAAGGGAGAAGACTCAAGAAACTCGATGTGTGGAGTCATGTACTAGTCATGAAAGTAGTGAAGTTTTAACTATATATCATGTTTCAGATGACTGCCGCATCGCTGTTGATGCGAAGCGCCGTCAGGAATGGATTTTTGATAGTGGTTGCACTTCTCACATGTGCAATGACCCGCAAAGGTTTGCTGAGATACTCCCTGCGAGTCAAAAATTAAAATTAGCCACAGATTCTTTGACAACCGTGCAAGGTAAAGGTACAGTTGAGTTATTAGCATGCAATGATGATCGAACGCGAAAAATTAAATTTGAAAATACCCTATTGGTTCCCGATTTACGTAGTAATTTAATTTCCATCGCCCAACTTACCGAACGAGGTTGTGAAGTCACGTTCAAGCATGACGTAGCCTATGTAGTTAAAAAGGGTGAGGTAAAACTGACCGCTGATCGGCGAGGTGATTTATATTACTTGAGGGAGCTGGACGCTTCAGCGTCTGTGGTAAGTAGTGAAAGTGTTGATCTGTATAGATGGCATGAGCGTATGGGACATCTGAATGCTAGGGATCTTATGAAAGTACTAAAGAAATCAGGTATTGATCCGATGAAGATCGATAGTAACTTGCATGATTGTGATGTGTGCGCTAAGGGTAAAATGGTGTCGATGCCTTTTGTGAAATCCAGTTTACGCTGCAACGAAAAATTGCGAATAATATACTCTGATGTGGTAGGTCCAATGAGAGTTCAATCGAATGGCGGAAATAAATACTTTGTTACTTTTATTGACGACTGTACTCGTTGGTGTGACGTCTTTATGCTGAAAAATAAAAGTGACGTTTTGTCAAAGTTTAAAATTTTTAAATGTCATGTAGAAAATTTGACAGGAAGAAAAATTAAATTTTTACACACGGATAACGGAACTGAATACAAAAATAATTTATTCAATGAATATTTAGAAAATGAAGGAATTAAGAGACGTTTTACGACGCCATACTCACCTCAAAGTAACGGCATCGCTGAACGGATGAACCGTACGTTGATTGAGATGGCAAGGTGCATGATCTTATCGTCAGGTATTTCACCAAGTTTTTGGGCAGAGGCTGTAGCTACTGCATGTTATTTGCGTAATAGGTGCCCAACTAGTAGTCTAAATGGCGAAATTCCATACGAAAAATGGTTTGAGAGACCTGTGAATGTCAAATATTTAAAAACATTTGGCACGAAAGTACACGTCTTGGATAAGGAACCAGGTAAAGATAAGTTTGCAGCACGAAGTTCACTTGGCATTTTTGTGGGTTATCCAGCTGATGCTAAAGGCTATAAAATATGGATACCTGAGAGTAGAAAAATCGTAGTGTCGAGAGATGTAAAATTTCAGGAAGGTAAACTGACTGAAATTGAGTGTAAGGTCTCAAATAAATCACTAATAGAACCACAATATGAAAAGAGTATTGTGAGAAAGACTGTTGATATAGAAATTCAAACTAAAGAACAGTCGGATGTGCCATTTAGTGATGAAAATTCAAGAGAAGAAGTTCCATTAGATATTCAACCGAATGTGCCAGTGATTGATGAAGGAACATCAGAGAATACAGAATCTACTGGAATTGGTAATAGAAACGTTACTTTAAAAAGAGGTCCTGGAAGGCCAAGGATTCAGAAAGGACAGGTTGGCCGCCCTCGTAAAATCTACAACATGGTTGAGGTAGAAGAGAGTAGCGACAATGAGTCATCGACGGAAGAATACGTCGACACTGATGATTTTGTTGGAGCAATTGAAACCACGTTGAAGGAAGCTTTAGCATCTGACGAAAAGGTCCAATGGGATGAAGCGATTCTTTCAGAAATAAGGAGTCTAGTAAATAACGACACGTGGGAAATTGTGAAGAAACCTTCAGATCGTAATATCGTAGGATGTCGATACGTGCTGACTACAAAGCTAAATGTTGACAATACCGAGAAAAAGAAGGCCAGACTAGTAGCAAAAGGATACAGTCAGCAACATGGCCTAGATTATAATAAGACATTCGCCCCAGTTGCGAGAATTGCAACTGTACGTTTGTTGGTCGCCTTAGCTGTCGAAATGGGCATGGACATTGATCAGATAGATATAAATACCGCCTATTTAAACGGTGATCTGAACGAAGATATTTATATGAAGATCCCAGAGCTGCTGAAAGAAGGTTTAGAGAAACTAAAAAATGCAGATGGCGTTAATTCTGCAGTAGGTAAAAAAGCTGCTAAAATGCTTGAAGATATGAAAGCAGGTGGTGACACCTGTCGTCTGAAGAAATCTCTTTACGGTCTCAAACAAGCTGGACGACAGTGGAATATTAAACTGGACGAGAAGCTGAGAGAAATGGGATTGAAACCTACGATAAATGAACCTTGTTTGTATCACAAACGCAATAAAGGTGGATCAGATCTTTTTGTTGTTGTTTACGTGGATGACGTATTAATCGCATCAAAAAATAGATTGTATATTGATAAATTCAAGCAGGAATTAGCGAGGAGATTTGAGCTTAAAGACTTTGGTCAAGCAACCTTCTGTCTCGGGATAAATATAAAGAAAAGTGGCAATGAATATTTCTTGTCACAAGAGAAGTATATAAAAGATATTTTGAAGAAATTTGCTATGGATAGTTGCAATCCAATCCAGACTCCAATGGAAATCGGAAATCCTGTTATTAGTGAAAAAGAAGTAATAAAAGGGAAACAATTTCCGTATAGAGAACTTATTGGAGCACTCATGTATTTAAGTGTAGCAACTAGACCTGATATCGCCAACGCTACGGCAAAACTTGCACAGTTTGCAGAAAACCCGCAGGAAACTCATTGGAGGGCTGCGAAGCGAGTTCTTCGATACTTGAAAGGTACGATAACTCATGGTTTGGCGTTTAAGCCGACAGGGTTATGCATACAAGGGTATGCAGATGCAGATTGGGGTAACTGCCTCATTGATAGACGATCCTTTACGGGTTATTTATTCGTTCTAGGGGGCGCAAGCATATCATGGACTTCACAAAAGCAACGCATCGTTGCGACTTCTACTTGTGAGGCTGAGTTTGTGAGTTTGGCAGAAGCTATGAAAGAAGCTGTGTATTTGAATAGCCTGTTGAAAGAACTAGGTTTACATCAACTCTGTAAGGTAAGAATGCATGCTGATAACTTAAGTGCTATTTGCCTTGCTGAGGATCATGGTATACATCATGCGAAAAGTAAGCACATTGACATTAGACATTTCTTTATAAGGGATGTGCTACGTTCCAATAAAGCTATAACATTGGAACATTTGTCAACTGATAAGATGTTGGCAGATGTTCTCACCAAACCTTTGCCTCGCGTAAGACACGAATTACTAACAAGTGCGTTAGGATTGTGTGTGAGAAAATAAAGATAGGTTTATTATTTGTGAATCGTATCGTACATGAGTTGAGGGGGTGTGTTGAAGGTATATCACCTCCATGTACTGACAGTAACTACTGGCTAGATGAAAAACTGTTTTAAATGTAATATTGACGTAAAGTTTTTTCAATTAGATTCCATGTTCTATATTGTTCACCATGACCTTCCTAATATATGTTTAACCACATAACTTGTGTTTCCGCTCTGCAAACCTCCCCAACAAGATTGAAAAGCTTCATTAATTTAATTAAGTAATTAATTCCCACTCCAACAAAAAAATTCTGTCGTAATATTTTTCAAACACGCAAATTCGAATGAATTTGTACGCGTGCCTTTAAAAATGAAACTAATTCGTGGCTTCACTGTGGTGTATATTTAGCTGAGGATAGCTCCCTTGGCTCCGAGTTCAATTAAATGTCGTTTGTTATGGTATTATTGTAAGGAATAGGCAGATATGTACAGAGGCCAGCACATCAAGCTACCCCAATCTGTCAGATTTCTTTGATAGATTTTCAACTTTAGCACAAAGGAATAAGGTTCATATTCAATTGGGAAAATCTGACAGATTGGGGCAACATGATGTGCTGGCTTCTGTACAACAATAGATACTAAATTAAAAGTAAGTCGAGCCATATTTTAGTTAGTTAATAGTTTAAGTTAGACACCAGTATTACCCAGTAACTGGATTGTGCAGGTCAGATAGGCAGTCGCTCCATGTATAAATTCTGGTATTCAGCTTCATCCGATTAGACTGGAAGCCGATCCCAACATATAGTTGGGAAAATGCTAGGCAGATGATGAATAGTTTAAGTTAGACTTCACCCACTGATGATCATAGGACTTAGGTTTGGATAATCTATTTTTATTTTCTACTAGCAGCGGCCCGCGGTTTCATCCGCATACGATTCGATTCCGTGGGAATATCGGGATAAAAAGTATCTAATCCTAGTTACAAACTATCTGGGTGCCAATTTTCATCCAAATCCGTTCAGTAATTTTTGCGTGAAGAAGTAAAAAAACATACAAATACACTCACAAACTTTCGTCTTTATAATATTAGTGTGATTCATAATTATTTCTAGTGTATATATTTTTATCATCTTTAATAAATTTTGCACAGTTTACAAAAAAGTATGTAATCTAAAATTCCCTAAGAACTAGGACATGAATTTCCATCACACCATACCACTCATTTTAATTAGGTACGCCCGAAGCTACGAAAAGTTAAACGTCAATCAGATTTGAAAGCTGTTGGTACTTATGCACACTGTATCCTGCAAGTCTGATTTAATGCAGATTCCTAAAAAAGTCACAAAAAGTTAAAAAAAAAATGTCAACCACCAAAAATGTAAATCCGTGCCCCAATTGAACATACATTATAATCAACTTAAGCTTAAATCAAATTTTCCTCCTCACAAATATTAGTACAAAACCGAAAGGGGAATTGCCAAATGCAATTACAAGTTAGGAACTGCATATTCATGTGTTGAACAATCTAACAAGACTAAACAAGCCGTCATAACGATGTCTGGGAAGGCACGAACAATTAAAAACAGAAACGACCACCCCGCTGCGAAAATGTGAAAAAAGAAAAGTATTGGCTTTCTCTTTCACACGTTTTCAGTTGAAAAGAGGAGTTTTATTTTGAGCAATATTGCGTGCTCTTTTTCTCACGTTGGCTAGTTAAATATCAAGTTTCTGTCTCATTTATTTTGATTGTAGAAGAAGAATAGAAACCTAAGAAGTGAAGAGCTCGTTCCATATTTTTCTGCAAACTTTATCATCAGCATCTCGCCGCCGGACGAACGACACAATATCGTCTTCCAGTCTCTGGGCGCCACTCCACTGTCTTATTCCACCTGCCAAAACTGCGCCTTGCCAAGAGGAGCCCAACTCCATTTGAGTTCCATAACTCGATTTCCGATATCGAAAACCTTTGTACGTCTTCGGATCTCGACGTTTAGAACTCGGTCTATGAACCTTATGCCAAACATGGAACGCTCCTTGGCTGCACACTTAGTCATCTTTATTTAATTCAAACTAATCTGTATCAGCATGACATCTGTCCTCAAACATAACCCTTTAACATAGTTCTGGCTTACAATTGAAACACAGTGAGTCAAGTGAGTGTTCTATGTGTGAGAGCTTAGAGCAGAGTTGTAGTTTTAAGTGCGTCCAGACAGTGCGAGGTTTGGACTTGTTTGAGAGCAGTGGTGATGAAATAATTCACCGCGCGATTTTATTTAAAGCGCCTGTCTAGGTTCGAACCTACGATGTAGAACTCGGAAGTCGCAGCCGTTACAACTGGGCCACGACTGCTCCGAGAGATTCTTCGGTAGTTACTAATAGAAAATGAAAGAAACAAAAGAAAAACTATCTCAGAAACTCGTGCTTATAAAAAAGAAAAAATATCACGCACGGTAGTTGTGCAACTGCATCCGTCATTTAACTCAAGACACACAATGTCCAAACACAGTGTTTATCTAGTTGGAAAACGGGAAAGCAACACGAGTCCCGGACGTGCCAATTAAAACCTCTGGTCTTCCTTTTATCATTCGCTTCGTTTGTGCCAATTGCACTGGGCATGAATGAAGCCGTAAAAGTTAGCTTTTACTGCCAATCTTGATACTTTATTTCTATTTGAAGGGAGGATGAAATTTTGATGGAGCACCATTTAGTCGAGGGTTTATTGGCACCTGCAATTATGGGACTATTTTGGGGGCCGATGATTTATTTTGTTCGAAGAGAAACCGTTCTTTAACGAATTTGAGTGGTAGTGTATGTTTCTTGTGATAGTTGCTTTTGAGGATAAGACTTTTGAGGCATTTTATGAGCAATATTATAGTATTAATTGAGACAGTTCAATCGAGATGGGTGGACGACCTGTAACGACTGTCAAAGATCCAAGAATGACAGCCGTGACAAACTTAACGTACTTTCACGACACGGAGGGATCTCGGTATGTAAAGATGACCCATCTACGGACCGACTGCAGCAAGCGTAGCTTAACCTGATCGATCGACCTATGCGGCTATTATTACTTAGTCACGAGCCTTTTTTACCTATAATCATACATTTTCTAGTTAAGTCACTGTCCACAGTGCTGACTGAGTAGAAACACCATGATTCACTGCAAATCGCCGTAATCGTTGAGGAAAAACTCAAAAACGCATATTTAAAAAAAATGCAGGCTATGTAAAACGTATGACACACTTACAGCCCAATCATACTTTATTCATCTTTTTAAAAACTCTCACGATTATTTCTGAAGAATGTCAAGTCACTCAGTGGTTGTCAATGTGTGATTCATTCTTCAAGAAAGGAGGTTTCATCAACGTTATTTCACAGGTCGTCACTTGTTTTTTTGCCCGTCAATGATTCAGTGACATGTTTCCATAAATGCTGTGAATCATGGGGATTCAAAGATGGCGGTATTTCTTTTTTGTTTAGTTCTATATTGTGGAGTATCCAGTGCTGCGCCTTCCACTAATAGTTCCTCTTCAGCCTTTTCACCACCGCTGTCGGGTTTAGCAGTTCAGTTACTGGTGGGTTTAGATGCAACGTTAGGCGTGCCTTGCGCTGTTCCTTGTGCCGCTCGATTTCATAGTTTACTGCTAGCGGCATTTAACGCTATATTGTTTTTTTTTTCATCACTGTGCACTGCTGCCCGCGACTTCGTGTGCGTGAAATTTCGGCCCCTAGCCCACCGCGTCGCGTCGCATCGCCCGCCCGCGCTAATACTTCGTTTTCACTTAGTGTTATTTCTGGCTTTTCTTTCTTTTTGCTCTGTTCTTAAAGGCCCTAGCGTGATGATAAATAGCCTCCCTCAAAAATTGGGCTTTCAAATGCAAAAATATATTTTCAAATCCGACTGGGTTCCAGAGATTAGCGCTTTCAAACAAAAACACAAACGAACTTTTCAGCTTTGTTGTATTAGCATAGACTGGAATCCACCCTTTCGATTAGCATACCGAGCCAAGCCGATTACACTTAATACTAACTTTATGTCTATAAACAAAGACCTCCTCGATCATCCAATCGATCTCCTCGGGTCATGTAAAGTGTCCTTCAATCTTCTTTTTTTTTTGTCGCTGGCACGACAGTATTTCAAATCTTATTGGCCCAAAACTTCGCCACTTCCACGGCGTCGTCAGTGACAGCGCAGTCCAAGACCCATCCGAAACGAGTCTTGTAAGAGCTAACCCCCGGAACTTAACTTCATCAGACCTTTGTGTTTATCAATAATATTTGCGGACGAAATATGAACTTGTCGACATAGCTTTAGTCAAGCTGAAGTGGCAACAGGCCGGCCATATTAGCCGTAGAACCAATGACCGTTAGGCTAGACGTGTTCTTGAGTGGAGACCGCGAATCGGCAAATGTAAGGTAGAATGCCCTCAAGCTAGGTGGAGCGACGATCTTCGCAGGATGGCTGGTCGCAGCTGGATGAGAATTGCCGAAAATCGAGTTGAATGGCGTGCTGCAATAAGAGAGGGCTATGTCCAGCAGTGGACTGTTGTAGGCAGATGATGATGAATCATTTATTTTTGCTTGGTTATTGCCAATACGTTTTTCCTCCATTACGTAGGACGTACGACGACGGTGCAGTAGCTCTGCCTACTCCTTACCGGGATACCGGCGAGATGTTACGTTATATATTATGTAATAAATAACTGTCTACATATGAAGAGTTGATAGACGCACATTACAGTCGCCTGCAAGCTACAGCGCGTTCCAGCTCCGTTTGCGGATAAGCTTTGTACATGAATATTAAAGTGAGGCGTTTCTGTGGGGACTTTTACACCGGAGCGAATAAAAAGCGAGCAAAAATCGAGGGTTGAGTTCTCCTTCAAGAACTCAACCCTCGATTATTGCTCGCTTTTATTTTGTAAGTTCAAGATTGAACCATATAGTTTGTTCTGTACAAGTGATTACTTAACCTGTAAACGTCTACTGAACTTCATCTTCCTGATCTTGTACCATGCTACTGCGAGTCAGCGCAACACGTTTTTAGGTTTCCGTACCTGAATCGTGCCAATGGGTATTACTAAGGCACCGCTGTCCGTCCGTCTGTCACAGGGCTATATCTTTTGAACCGTAAAAGGTAAACAAAAAAAATAAGTTAAATTTTTCACAGAGTATGAGCTCTACTGTGGCCGCTATAACAACATATAACTAATCAAAATAATGTAAAGTTTAAAATTAAAGGAACTTTCTTACGTATTAAAAAAATTATGTAGTTTTACATATTGTACAGCTACGGTGGTGCGGAACCGTTCATGTGGCAGTCCGACTCGCACTTGGCCCCTTTTCTATGTTTTTTGGGCATAGGCCTTCTAATGGCAAATCGCAAGGTAATTATAGTTTATTCTTATTAGTATACAAAGTCTATGTGATTCTTTTTGAGGTCATCTTTAAGTCTCCGTTTAGGACATCTCGAAAGTCGGCTATTCTTTGCAAGCAGACACGTGTCTGCTTCATGCTCTTTAGTTTTTTTCATTATAAGGCTACTGTTTTTTCTTCTTTATAGGAGTGCTAGATTCTCCTTAAATCCTTCCCTATCCTACGGGCACGTCCTCCCTACCAATTACCGCGCCCCCCGGTCTATTCCTTAATATGCATTGGTCGCTGTACGAGTAGCACCATGAACATGAGGCTACAGGAGCTAGTGCGAATCTTGGGGTTCATTCGATTAATCGAGACTGGTTTAACCACGCTGGGATTGGTGCAATTCATTCATTCATTCATTTATAGGAGTGCTAGATTCTCTGTCAAACATTACATTACGGTGTAACAGAATTCGGTTATAAAGCATCACGAGCATGCATCAAATGCAGAACAGCACTTTGCATACGCGCGCCCTATGTTTGACTAACACGCCTTTCCAAATGGACCACATGGGAACATTTATTTACTTAAAAATACATAACACAGCAACGAGGGAAGTTAATGTATTTTGTCATACGGGCTACAAAAGATTATATGAAAATGTTCTCTCGGATATTTTCAGTGATGCTACTGCTGGGTTTTCATAGGTCGCCTTGCGGGACAGACTTCTATTATAAGGTCACATAATCAGCCTAAAATGTAGCACTGCTATATTGATTTTTCAAAAATCCAATAATGCAGTTTTAGTTTTCATCAAAATCGAGCCCGAAACTCCTTTGAGTACTTTTCGCTATTCCTCATAATTTCGGATTTGGCCATCCACGCCCACTTGAAAAATTCACATTCTGTATATAAAATTCAAAGTCCTGACTGACTGATAATATATAAACGCACAGCCTAAACCGCTGGTCCTAGAGCCATGAAATCTGGAGGGTGTGTTCTTTGTGAAAAGTAGGTATCCACTAAGAAAAGGTTTTTCGAAATTCCACCCCTAGGCGGGTAATGAGGGGAAGGTGAAATTTCACGCGGAAGAAGTTGCCAGCAGAAGCTAATCACTGGATAAAGTTTTCGTAGCATACCTATCTATGAAAACATGTAGGTGCATTGCATGTTTTGTCTCTCCAGATATAAAAAGTCGTACCAATTTGCACAGGTTTTAATTCAATTTCCGTAATAGTCTCACCATCTTCCCCACCTGTGTATTGACGCATAAAATTGCCTCAGTGAGTGCCCATCTTTGTCCAGTAATTACTCCAACCACTCCCTGAGTTCCTAGTACTCTTTGTCAGGCTTCACTGCTTGGTAATTCGTAGAACTGTGGATAGTCAGTCTGTGAAAGGCAGTGGTTTCTTGGAAGTGTTGTATGCATCAGTTAGTTTGGTCACAGGGATATTATTAGGTGGACTGGGTTGTGAGACATCAACCCGTATTATAGACTAGCTTCTGCCCGCGACTTCACTTTTCTTGATCCCGCAACCCAACCCGTCACATTGCATCGCATTGCCAGCCCGCGCTTTTACTTCGTTTTCGGTCAGAGTTCTTTCTGACTTTTGTCGTTTTATTCGGCTTCTAAGGATCCTAGCATGATTAGGTTAAACGAGGGACATACTTTAAGGGAGTGTAGTACCCATGAAAATGAACAACTTTTAACAAGAGACCAACATTGAAATCGAGAAAATAAAACCAGCCGCACTATACACATATGTTCGCATATCTGGACAAAATGTAGGGAACAGCTGTTTTTTTTTCTTTCAGATTATGGAGTCCACACCATATTAAAAAGTTGTTCATTTTCATGAGTACTACACTCCCTTAAAGTATACATGTCCGTCGTTTAACCTAACACACTGTATACACTATACATATAGCCTTCCTCAAGAATTGGGATATCAAATACAAACATAATTTTTCATATCCGACTGCTATTTCCAGAGATTACCACGTTCAAACAAACTAACTCTTCAGCTTTATTATTAGTATAGATAGATATAGATTGATATAATTTTATTGGACTGTAACTGTTACTGTGAAGTATCTTACCAGCACTTTTTCATAGGAAACGGCCAATTGGAAGCTTACAACAAACTTCTGACTTTTCATAAGTGGCCATAATTATGTGAAATAAAATATTTGAATGAATCATTTTGAAGTATATTGCTAATCCATTGATTCATATGTTCGAATAATTTGTCTGCTCAACAACGTAAATAACGCAATGAATGTTGTTGAACTGTCAAAATTAAACCTATTGCTACTGATAGTGTGTTACTCAATTATTCCGCAAGCTTTCGAATAAAAGTAATTGTACTGTTTCATTAAGGCCTGTACCTACATAATAAATAAAGATACATCATAAATTAATTAACGATTTACCCTACATTAAATATGAAGCGAAAATCACGGTAAACGCCAATAATATGAGCAGGGTAAGCAGAACGAACAGTTAATTGAAATCGCCCATAAGTGGTGGGCGCTGGCTATGGACAATTAAATACAGAAACACTGAATAGCCGACGTTAATTTAATTATTGACTGTAAAATTCAATGGCTGGGCATGTTTTTGTATGTGTGTGGTTAGGGTTAATTTAATCAGGTGTGGTTTTGCGGGGATAATGCGAACTGTGGAGTTTTTGCTGGGTTAAGGATACAGAAGGAGTTGGTTCATCATCATCATCTATAGTCCGACTTCACCCATCTTCTGCTGAACATAAGCCTCTCTTTTCATTGGCAGAATCGATTAACATACATTGTAACGTTCTAGTAAATATTTTTGGTTATTGGAAGAACCCACCAGTCGAACAAAGTTCCTTAACGCACGTTATACTTTGCACACTTAACGAAATAGCTAGACCGAAAAAAGTGTAACATTTTGACTGCTTCCTTGGATTCGTTGTCCTAGATTGGGTTCCCAGATTGACCTCAGTGTTATTGAGTTCTTTTCCATCGGGAATTTCTCAATAGCAGCCAGGCCCCTCTTTTCTATTGGGAACTCTGGGCAAGTGCCCAGGGCCCCGCGATATTCGGAGCCCCAGGCCTGCTCTCATAAAATAACATTCTTTATACCGCTGTTCCATTCTACGCATTATTAGTACCCGATTCAATTACTAATTAAGTGATTTGAAGTGCGATTTACAATAAGTATCGAGCCCCCCAGTTATGAAAAGTGAAAGTCAAATAATTTATTTCAAATAGGCACATAAAAGCACTTTTGAACGTCAAAAATTAAAATGAAAAAATAGAATTGATTCTAGTCGCCCCTTCCAAAAGGAAACTTGGATTAGTATGTTTCTCTTATTTTCTCTTATCTAAACAGGGGCCCCGTGATCTTTATGTGCCCAGGGCCTCCAATAGGTTAAAGACGGCCCTAATAGCAGCCCGAATTTGTGCCAGGCTGATGGAAATAAACTCGCCCCATTACATGAGACTTAAATACTGACAAAATGTGGTTGGGTACACTTCAGCCTTAACGTTCGAGGATAAAAGACGTGATGCTATCCTTTGAATCTTTTCTAACCCGATATTTTTTTGTTTTCAGGTAAATCATCACATCTCAAATTACCAATGCAGTGCAGTGATTTCACTTCAATACATTAGTCGGTATTTCGAGTAAAAAGCTTTGAATGAGCATTACTTTAAAAAAGATATGGGAAACTTACAAAGAGTACCAGAACCAGGTATCAGCCGTTCTACCTATTCTGTAAAAATGTACCTAATTGTAGAAACATAGGTGAGTTAGATGTCAATAGGAATGAAAGCTCACTTCATACTCATTCACCTAAGTTTTCAAGGAGAGATATTTACAGAATATATCATCATCATTGGAGATTGATGATGATATATTCTGTATATGTTCTGTATATGTATGTATACAGGGTTATTGGAAAAAACACCAACAACTTCAGAGGTCATTGTACTCATCGTTATGAACAACTTTTACTATGGGACCAAACCTGAAATCGCGAAATAAAAATCATCTGTTCCCTACATTTATCTTCGTCTATCTCGTCAAAGTGTAGGGAACAGCTGATTTTTTTTTTCGCGATTTCAGGTTTGGTCCTATAGTAAAAGTTGTTCATAATGATGAGTACAATGACCTCTTAAGAGGTTGCTCGGTTGTGGTCGGAGGTTGTGGAGGGTGCTCGGGCAGAAAACCTCCACGTGTGCCTGGGTACTGGGGTTCCTTTCTGGATACGTCCGGGGGGAAGACCAGTGTTTGGGCCGGTGCATCCCGGGGTGCGGGCAGCGATTTTCCTCTGGGATTATTTCCCAGTGGAATCTCGCTGTCCGCATGCCAATGTTCTGCCAGGAGGATCGCTCCACACGTGCCGCTCTGAGTAGCTGAGCGGCAGTTGTGGTGGGGGGTCAGAGCGGGCCCGGTGTGCACTTACCCTGCCGCCGGGCAGGCAGGAGGGGTAACCCTGCTGCCACCGCTAATCTCGTAGCCCTGGAGACAGTTAAGGTCATGTCTCTGGCTGTTGAAGGGGGTCGAGGGTCTTGGCTTAACCGCCCGGACCGCGAGGAAGATTAACCTCTATAAAAAATTCCCCAAACCTCCAAGCGGCGGCGCACCGTGAGGGAGGTACTAAGCTTGGCTAATGGGTAGCTTGATTTAGTCGCTAGTGCGAACCACTATAATTTGAGTCAATAAAACATGATATATACTCGTGGGAACAGCTATGGAAAATATAAAATACCAAAATAAAGAAACGGAAGAGGTGAGGAGTGATGCGGGGTCGGAGTCCGACGCCGCATCTGGAGGTGCAAGCACGGGAGGCTCAGGGAGCCCCAGCCGTGCCAAGAAGGTGGCCGCTGCTGCGAAAAAGTCTCGCAGCAAGCGGCCAAGGTCAGAGGACGACCAGGGGTCCTCCTCTGACGGGGAGCTGGCCTCGGCTCGGAAAATCCCCACCAGCAGGCGGGGAGGAGTCCGGGAGCGAGGCAAGGGGAGGGGGCTCACTGCCCGGGAGGCGGCGGAGCTGGCGGAGGAGCCAACAAAGGAGGCGGAGGCCGGTCGCGCGGTCGCCTCGGGGTCCTCAGGCGACGAGGCGGGTGCGGTTGGTGGCCCCGGTGCGGACTGCAAGCGCAGGTTTGCGGCGGTCGTGGAGGCCGCGATCCGGGACGTGTCCCTGAAGAAGCTTCAAGCTTCGAAGAACAGGGCCATAGTCTCGGCTACGGCCTCCATCATGGAGGCAGCGGAGGCGGCGAACTACGTCGGCCCTTCGGCCGGCGAAGTGGCCGAATTGCGAGCCGAGGTGGCCCGCCTGACGGCCGCGATGAAGCAGCTCCAAGAGGAGAACGGGAGGCTCCGAGCTGACCTGGCCGGCCTGAGGGTTGCCGGCAACGCGCAGGCACAACCGCTGAACCAGCCCGTCTCGACGGAGAACCAGGTCCTGGAACTGGTTCGGCAGGAGCTGGCGACCTTCCAGGCGCGGTTCTCTGCCCTGGAGGGCATAGTCCTGCGCCCCCCGCTGGCGGGCAAGGCGGCCCCAGGGCCGAAGGTGGCCTCTTACGCGGCCGCAGCGGCAACGGCCGCCCCTAAAACCGGGCCGTCCGGCCGGGCTCAAGTGCCGGCCAAACCGGCGTCCGTTGGCAGAGCCGCGGCGCCGGCGAAACCGGCGTCGGCTGGCCGAGCCCCGGCGCCGGCGAAACCGGTGCCTGCAGGCGGAGCCCCGGCGACGGTAAGGCCGGCTCCTGCTGGCAAAACCCCGGCGCCGGCCCGGAAGAGGGGCGGAGGGGGAGGGAAGGCGAAGGCCCCAGAGCCTACGCCCGGCCCCCAAAACACTCCCACTTCTGCCGCGACCGACGCCGAATGGCAGGTGGTCGGGCAGAAGAAGAAGGCGGCCAAGGCGGCCAGGAAAAAGGCGCAAAGGCGGCGCCGCAAGGAGCGAGCCGTCGCAGCTAGGCTTCGC
Source organism: Globia sparganii (assembly GCA_949316385.1). Classification (NCBI taxonomy): domain Eukaryota; kingdom Metazoa; phylum Arthropoda; class Insecta; order Lepidoptera; family Noctuidae; genus Globia; species Globia sparganii. The sequence goes on from OX438677.1 coordinate 4,387,916, forward strand.
GCCCCGAAGACCGCGGCTGTAGTAATAACACTGCAGCCGGACGCGGTCAAGAAGGGCGTGACGTACTGCGACGTGCTCACTAAGGCCAGAGCGACGGTGGACCTTCAGGAGCTGGGGATCACCGGGGGCCTCCGGCATAGGGTGACCGCCACTGGCGCCCGCATGCTGGAGATCCCCGGCGCAACGAGTGGCCCCACCGCTGACGCCCTAGCTGAGAAGCTAAGGGCGTCCCTGAATGCGGAGGAGGCACGAGTATCCAGGCCCGTCAAGTGCGCAGACATGCGCATCTTGGGCCTGGATGACTCCGTAACGGAGGGAGAGGTGGTGGCCGCCGTCGTCAGGACGGGCGGGTGTCTGGTCGACCAGGTGAAGGCGGGCACCATACGTCCTGACTCCGCGGGCATGCGTACCGTAACGGTAAGCTGCCCCGTGACGGCGGCCAGAAAAATTGTGGAGGGTCGAAGGCTCCTGGTCGGCTGGGTTTCAGCGCAGGTCAAACTGCTGGAACCCAGACCTCTGAGGTGCTTCCGGTGCCATGTGGGGCACCACGTTGGCGCCCAGTGCACCTCGGAGGTGGACCGCAGCACTCTGTGCTTCCGATGCGGTCAGCCCGGACACACGGCCGGCTCGTGCAGCGCCGCGCCGCACTGCGTCGCATGTGCGGCTGCCGGCAAGCCGGCCGAGCATCGGGCAGGGAGCAAGTGCTGCGTTCCACCCACCGGAGCCAAGAGGAAAGGGAGGCCCTCCGCCACCACCGCCGCCACCACCACCGTCGCTGCCGCCTCTGCTGCCGCCACCGCCGCCACCGCCGCCGCCGACGCCACCGCCGTCATCGCCGCCGCCGCCGCCGCCACCGCCGCCACCGCCACCGCGGAGGGGCCCTCGCAGGGGGCCCAGGAGGGGGCTGAAATGGAGGAGTGATGGCTCCATTACGCCTCCTCCAGGCGAACATCAACCACTGCGCCTGCGCCCAGGACCTGTTGCTCCAGAGCATGGCGCAGTGGTCGATTAACATCGCCGTGGTCGCTGAGCCGTACTTTGTCCCGCCCAGGGATGACTGGGTGGAGGACCTGAGCGGCTCAGTGGCCCTAATTTCGTCGGCCGCCGCCGGCACCCCGTCCCTCGAAGGAGTCACGAAGGGACAGGGGTGCGTAGCAGCACGGTTCGGAGAGATAGTAGTAGTGGGAGTGTACTTCTCTCCGAGCCGAACTCTCGCCGAGTTCCAGAACTCTTTAACAGAGTTGAGTGTCGTCGTCGCCGGAAACCATCGCTTCCCCGTGCTAGTGCTCGGGGACTTCAACGCCAAGAACTTGGCCTGGGGTTCCCGTCACACGGACGTGCGGGGCAGGATGGTGGAGGACTGGGCTCTGGAAACAGGCCTGGTCGTCCTAAATCGGGGTTCTGTTCCCACGTGTGTGCGGATGCGGGGCGAGTCCGTGGTGGACATTTCGTTCGCCAGCCCCGCTCTGGCACAGAGTGTTATTGACTGGCGCGTCATGGAGGAGGTGGAGACCTACTCCGATCACCGGTATATCCGGTTCGACGTCTCCACCCAGACCTCCAGCGCGCCGGTCCAACAGGCCCCGAGTGGTCCGCGGTGGGCGCTGAAGCAGCTGGACCGGGAGCTCCTCCTGGAAGCCTCGATCGTGCAGGCCTGGGTGTCATCACCGGACAGGCCTGCCGATATCGACGATGAGGCGGAGTGGTTCCGGGAGGCCATGTCCGAGATATGCGACGTGGCAATGCCCCGAGTCCGGCCAGGAAGCGCCCGACGTCAGGTGTACTGGTGGTCGCGGGAGGTGGAGTCGCTACGCAAGGCGTGCGTCGACGCGCGACACCTGTACACCAGGCACCGCAGGCTCCGCGTCCGCCCTCCGGATGCGGAAGCCACGGAGGCGGAGCTGTACGAGGGATACAGAGCGGCGAAGACCGCCCTCCGCGAGGCTGTTCAGCGGGCCAAGGATATGGCCCGCGAGGAGATGGTGGAGACTCTGAACAGAGATCCATGGGGGCGCCCTTATAAAATGGTGCGGAATAAACTCCGCACCTGGGCCCCCCCGCTGACGCAGAGTCTCCGCCCCCAGCTGGTGGAGGAGGTGGTGAGCGCTCTGTTCCCTTCACGGGCGGAGCATACTCCCCCGCCCATGGCTCCGCCACTTGCGGTGCCTGAAGCGGACCACGCGGACGACGACGACATCCCTGAAGTGACCGGGGTAGATCTGAGAGTGGCGGTGAATAGGCTGAAGGCCAAAAATACCGCCCCAGGACCCGACGGCTTGCCGGGTAAGGCCTGGGTCCTGGCCTCAGGGGCTCTCGGGCCCCGACTAGAGGCGCTCTTAAGCGCATGCATGGAGAGGGGCCAGTTTCCACTCCGCTGGAAGACGGGGAAGCTGGTCCTCATACAGAAGCCAGGGCGCCCTGCGGACTCTCCGTCCGCATTCCGGCCCATCGTGCTGCTCGACGAGGTCGGCAAGCTCTTTGAGAGAGTGATTGCGGGCCGCCTCGTCGGGCACCTGGTGAGGACGGGGCCGGATCTTGCGGACAGCCAGTTCGGCTTCCGCAAGGGGCGCTCGACGGTGGACGCCATCATGCGCGTGAGGGCCCTCACGACGGGGGACGCGGTGTCCCGGGGTGGGGTGGTCGTGGCGGTGTCACTCGACATCGCCAACGCTTTTAACACCCTGCCCTGGAGTTGCATTGGGGAGGCGCTCCGGTATCACCGGGTGCCGACCTACCTCCGTCGAGTAGTCGGGGCGTATCTGACGGACAGAGCCGTCATCTACCCCGGTCGCAACGGGGAATGGAACCGGCGAGAGATGTCGTGCGGTGTCCCACAGGGATCGGTTCTGGGGCCGCTCCTGTGGGACATCGGTTACGACTGGGTGCTGCGAGCCGATCTCCCTGATGGAGTCAGCGTGGTTTGCTACGCTGACGACACGCTAGTCCTGGCGCAGGGGAGGTCGCATCAGGCGGCGGCCGACGCGATGACACGCGGGGTTGCGATAGTCGTGGAGAGGATCCGGCAGTTGGGTCTCGAGGTGGCATTGCACAAGTCCGAGGCCATGTCTTTTCATGGGCCTCGGAATGGGCCGCCTTCGGGATCCCAACTAACGGTAGGAGGGGTTCACATCGGCGTCGAGACAACGATGAGGTACCTGGGTCTTGTCCTCGACAGCCGGTGGAACTTCGTCGAGCATTTTCGACGTTTGGCTCCCAAATTGGAACGGGCCGGGGCCGCCTTCAAGCGGCTCTTGCCCAACCTGAGGGGGCCAAACGCCTCCTGCCGGAGGCTTTACGCGGGGGTCGTGCGGTCCATGGCCCTATATGGGGCCCCGGTGTGGGCGCGTTCACTGCGGCGGCGAGCCGCCCATTACCTGAACGCGCCCCAGAAGGTGGTAGCCGTAAGGCTAATCCGGGGGTACCGCACGATCTCGGGCGAGGCGGCAAGCCTCCTTGCCGGACTGCCGCCGTGGGATCTGGAGGCGATAGTCCTCGCGCGCCTGTACGAGTGGCGCGCGGAGGCACTACGCCGGGGGGAAACTCCGCTTCCGCGGCAAATCGCAGCGGAGCGGACCGACCTCCGGCGCGATCTCATGGCGGCATGGAAAGAGCGACTGTCGCAACCCAGCGCAGGGCACGCCGCGATAGCGGCGGTAAGACCCCTCTTTGAGGAGTGGCTAGAGAGGCGCCACGGCGCCCTCACCTACCGCCTGACGCAGGTCCTCACCGGACACGGGTGTTTCGGGAGGTACCTGCACATTATCGGGCGGGAGGATACGCCCGGGTGTCACCACTGCGAGGGTCGCCCGGAGGACACGGTGGAGCATACGGTGGCGGTATGCCCCAATTGGGCGGAGCACCGCCGTGTTCTCGCAGAGGCGATCGGCGGCGGCGGCGACCTCTCGCGCCCGGCCCTGGTTCAAGCCATGGTCCGGGGCGAGAGGGAGTGGGAGGCAGTCACCTCCTTCTGCGAAGCAGTCATGCTAGCGAAGGAGGTGGCGGGACGGCTGAGGGAGAGGGCCTCACGTCCCAGCCGCCGCGGGAGACGCCCCGGGCGTCGGGAGCCGCGAGACGACTCCCGGCCACCGTAGGCGCGGGCCTGCGGGCGGAGAGTAATGGGTAACTCTCCGTCCGATCAGGACCAGGCCCGTGCCGGACGGCGCGTACGTGTTCCACGCGCGCCTCAAAGAGATGTCAGCATAAGGAAGGGGCCCGAAAGGGCCGAAGCCTGCCGGGGCAGCGGGATTGTCCGAAAGGGTTACCGCTACCCCGGAACACAAAGGGCTAAGGAAGGAACACGGGTGGGTTTTAGTCAGTAAGAGTCTGACACTCCCTTCTGCTCCACCCAGAGCGGGAGGGGTCATTGGATGATTTCCCATCCACAAAAAAAAAAAAAAAAAAAAAGAGGTTGCTAGTGTTTTTCCAATAACCCTGTATAATCTAAGGGCAGGAGTGCCCTTATCCCAATTTATTTGTGATCGACGCGACAAGTCTTTTTCTTCCACACTTCTCTATTGGTCGTCATCTCGGTAGTCACCCCCTTTCTAACCATATCATCATTCACACAGTCCATCCATCGTTTCTTTGGTCTTCCCTTACTCTTAAGCCATCGACATTCATACTCAAAACGTTTTTAAAACTTTTAAGAGATTTTAACAGAAGACACCGGCTGTATTCGATAGATGTTCTTTCGTTGCGATGCGAGGACAAATTACCTATACAGCGCTATCCTACACCATACAAAGCTCATTATCGATATTACCCTAAAAATACATCCCAAAACGTACTAAAACTAAACCAACTATCTCTGCTTTGTGCTCAAGAATAAAGATATATATATATATATATATTGTTTTTATTATATATGCTGTCATTAGAATTAATTATCTTTTTGTTTGCACGTGTTTCTGTGACAAATAAACCTATTTTTCTTTCTAACTAAAAACACAACTTTATACTTACCTCAAACAAGTCCTGATAGTGAATTTATTTTAGAATTACAAAGGTTTTCGAGCTGGATACCATTTGAATACACATTACCTAAGTCGTGGCTAGATCGTGCTTAGCCCGGCCTGGGAAAGAAAAGTAAAAAACCCTGACCGCCTGTTGCGGGGATGTTATTCTTATTTTAGTCGTGTGCTGACGGCTAGGGATGGGAACGTGGTATCGATAATTTAATGTGTAATTAATTTGGTTTTAAGTTATTTAGTTAATGAAATTCAATTAATATGACCTCATTGCATGACGATGGAATGTGATTTTTATCGCTTTTTTGAGATTTCTCAAAGTAGTCATACTTTTTCAGTTTTATTTATCATTTTAGTAGTAGCGACTTCTGTTTAAGTTTCAACATTAAAACTTTAACTATTATATATAATTCCGAGATTAATTGATGGATCTGGAATGAATGGATAGAATTACTGTTCGGATATGTTTCAGTTCGTTTACACATCTAAAACAAATTTTAGATTTAAAATTATGTTAGAAGAAGTAATATTACTTCTGCACAGTTAAACATAAGAAATGATCAGTAAATGTGGCCACATATTTCTTTGAATTAGGTACCCAAAAAATATTTAAAAAAAAACTCAAAAATCGTATCGACATTCACCGCATCTCTAAAAAATGCATCTACCCGTGTGCACTACATGACACGAGGATATCGTTCAAGATTCTTTAGAGACTGCTCGCTTTGTCTACCTTTCACATAATCGATAATTTAAATGCACGTCACTAGAAAATGCGACGACCAGGCGTGTTCACGACGACGTCGCCGATTTTATATTATCGACTATAATATCGATATAATAAGCTCTAATTTTACTTTTAGTTCGTACGATGCAGTATTAATAGATTGTGTTAGCTCCGTTTTTGTTTTTATACGTGAAAGGTAAAAGTTGCTGTGTTGAATAGAGTTATAATAAAGCGTGTACCCTGTGTTTTGAAAGGAAAAGTTTTTGAAGTAAACAAGTTAGTATGGACAACTTATTTTTTACTACAATTAAGCTAGGTACGTTATAAGTATAACGCTGGTGTAACATTTTTAACTTCAAAGTAACTGTATCGCTTGTTTGTTGTTTGACTTGTAGTTATCTACGGTAAAATAATGTTGGGACAGTTTGTTGGTGGAAGAAGTATTCCTAAAAACCGCATACTTAGATAGACTACAGTCAAGCAAAAAAAAAAAAAAAATAGCAAGAAAAAAGTATTTTTTTTGTATGATTTTAACATTGACATTCTACCAAGAATGATATGAAAGAAAAGGGAATGAATGATAGCGTTATGGTTGACAGGGCAGAATGGAGGGAAAAAAACGTGTTACGCCAACCCAAAGCAACATAATTATTGTATAACAATGATAATTGACATTCCAATACAATCAACTTCTTTATTGTTTATTAAATGAAAAAGACATTCAAATACAATCAACTTTATTGTTTATTAAATGAAAAATTAATAATCGATTATTCAGTCGGTACTTAGACTTACAGTAAAAAAAATCGCATACCGTAATTAATTTTAACTTCATTCATCGACACTAGCACATCCCTATCCAAGCTCCGCGTGTTCGCGACACTACCAGCGTGGCACCTTATTGTTTAACTTGGCTAATTAGTCGCTCGCGTGCAAACAGGACTGATAAAACAATTCTGTGTTTGCCTTTCCTATTGTCAATACTATTTACTTTAGGTGACATATGTAGACACGAGGATATTGCCCTTGGTTTACGAAACTACCGTGATCTAAATTATATTTAAAGTAGAACATCATCATCATCTGCCTAGCCTTTTCCCAACTATGTTGAAGTCGGCTTCCAGTCTAACCGGATACAGCTAAAGACCAGTATTTTACATGAAGCGACTGCCTACTTGACCTCCACAACCCAGTTACTGGGAATTACGATACCCACTGAATGACTGGTTGTCCGACTTTCGGGCTTCTGACTACCTACCCGTAACGACTGTCAAAGATCCGCGAATTATAGCTGGGACTAACGGCTTAACGTGTTTTCCGAGGCACGTAGGGGTCTCGGTATGTACAATGGTCACTCATCCACAGAATAACCGCGGCAAGCGTAATTTCACCTGATCGATTGACCTGTGCGGCTGTGTTACTGGGTTGTGGAGGTCAGATAGGCAGTCACTTCATGTAAAATACTGGTATTCAGCTGCATCCGGTTAGACTGGAAGCCGACCCCAACATAGTTGGGAGAAGGCTCGGCAGATGATGATGATGACTTCTCTATTAGTCGTCATCTCGGTAGTCAACCCCTTTCTAAATATGTCTAATCACTATTCCATTTCCCTTTATTGTCTATGTCCATTATATGTGTATTCTTACAGTCCATCCATCGGAGGACTTTTACTAGTTGTAAAAATATATTTAAAACTAAAGAAAATCGATGAATACATTCTTGCGGACTTTTGTTCAGGGCTTCTTGCTACTTGAGTCTCATAAAATGTGAAAAATTTGAGTTAAAAAACTATTAAATCGCAATGGAAAAATGTAGAACCAATTTAAGTAATTTCCTAACCGAAGTACATTATGACCCAATAGTTTAGACTCACCACAACAATCGAGATTAGAAACTATCAAACACTATAGTTATATCAAAGTTCTCTGCGATGATACAACCGCACTTTATCGATAACCGCTTCCCGTATCACGGTACACCACTAATCGTGTGCACGGCACTACTCAAGGCGTATTGTTTGACTCCAGTAATTAGTTCCTCGCGTGCAGCTTCTGATAAATCAATCGTATATCCGTGGATCAAATGCAGGTTGACTGTTACGTAGCTTAGGTCTGCGTATTTAATTGATAATTATTTGCTGAAAAACTAGCTTTTTCCACGGCTGAGTCCGCGTGAAGATTAGGAATTAATCTAAAGGGGACGTACTACTGTGCCAAATTTCATCAAAATCCGTTTAGCCGTTCAGGGGGTGAAGAGTTACTTTCGCATTTATAATAAGTTTGGATATTTCGAGTTTTTAAGAGCTGTTAAGATTAGCACTTGAGTCTACGAAACCAAAATCTTGCCCAATCATTTTTGGGTAGAAGCGCCAGTAACGAAACCGTTATGGTATGAAATAGTATAAGAGGGTCTGAATTTGGAATCCTGCATCCCCCCTCCCCGCCTCCCTCCCTCCCCTCCTCTGCCACTACTCTATTGTTGCATTGTCTATTATCGAATAACCACTTGTACCTCTTAAAACGGTGAAGGATAACATAGTGAGGAAACCGGCATGTCCTAGAACCAAAAATCAGAAGACATGTGACATCTACCAACCCGTACTGTGCCCGCGTGGTGGATTACGGCCCACTACCTCTCACTGAGAGGAGGCCTGTGTCCCAGCAGTGGGAACATCATAGGCTGATTATGTGCTATGTGAAGAGCTGTTAAGATGTCAGTATCGAAATTTCTAGAACTATGGAGGAAACGAAACCAAAGTTTTGCCCAATCATTTTTGGGTATAAGCGACAATAACCAATCCCTTATGGTTATGCAATAGTGATAAGAGGTTCTGAATTTGAACTAAACCTGTTACATTGTCTATCTGTTGTCGAAGAACCACTCCCTGTACAGATGCCAGCACATCAAGCTACCCGAAACGGTCAAATTTTCCCAATCAACTTCGAACCTTATGCTTTAGCGATAAAGTTGAAAACATATTAAAGAAATTTTACAGATTGTAGTAGTACACTCATATTTGGCTTAATATTACCAGCCTTTTATTTTCCCATTGCAGGAAAAAAGGCCTTTCTCTTACAGAGAAGGAACGAACTTTAATAACCATATTTTACTTATTGGAGGGATACTCGTAAATAGGAATACCAACTAAAAAAAAAAAAAACAATCAAAATTGCTGTTAAATAAATTACGTTCTACCTAATTCCTACCATCCAATAATTTACTCACTTGTTGTTCAGAAAACCTGAAAACTTGAAAAAAAAAATTACTGAAAAATAATAAGTTTTGATTTACAGCTAAAAAGCTTTTTAAGCTGCAAATGTTTGCAAAGCTTGAAAGCTTGTGTTTGTAAATAAAAATTTTGTCACTGCTTCATTTAACGACTCCAAATTAACGCAATAAATAAACAAATCTAACGAAACCACGACAGTGACTCAACTGAAATCTAAATTCGAAACTGACCGATCGATTTTTTCATCATCGAAAATTTAAAGCATTCAAACGACCGTCCAAATGTTTACAGAGCTGCTTAATGTAGGTTAATCGATGTTCATCGTATGTAATACTGTTGAGTCCATGTATGTTTAGTGCTTGCTAGATGGATATTCGATACATTTGATGTGCCCCACAATTTGTATGTTAGGATATTCTATGGTAGTCGACATAGGCAATTTTCTACTTGGACGTAGTTAAAGGATTGTATCAAGAATAGCAATTCTGCAGGATTGAGATTGAAAGCCGAATTCACAGCATTCGTTTCAAATCAATGCTGGAGTGGAGAATTGGTCAACTATATTTCTGACTGACTGAATGTTAGTCAAAATATAGTTGACCATTTTTAGGTGCAGATTACTATAGCGAATAATTTGAATTGCGACAACACGCAGAGATCAATTCCTGTTCGTTACCTATTTGAGTGAACTATGGAAAGAGATCTTTTCCTTGGGTGTAATCAAAGCAGGCTGATATTATTAATTTCGGTATAGAATGTAAGCACAGTGATTGCTTAACTTAAATAATGGCCGAGTTATTCTTAACTCCTCCCCGTAACAAACATTGTGCAGTAACACCAACAATGAATCATAAATTAACTACGAGTATATGAAAGACGTTTATCTTCAATATATCATTATTACACGGTGTATCGGTTCGGGTGGAGCAAACTGAGCGTGTGTCGTGACGGCGAGTTGAGAAGCCATGTGTCATATTTGCTGCGTATTTTTGAATCTTGCGCTGAGGTGGAGTAGGGTTTTTAGATGGGAAAATATGCTGTTACATACCAAAACCCTGTTTTTTTCTTGACCTGGAAAAGATCCTTTTTTGCTGAACAAACGTGTCGTTGTAAAGTAATTTGTCAGTGTGTTATCACAAGAAGGCTACTTATTCCTGGGCTATTATTTCGCCGAGCTATGCTTATAGTTCCCTATAATTTATTTAGCCGGAGATTCAGTCCGAGCTTACATTAAGCATAAGGTAACCTTGGCTATAGACCAGGGTTTGAGTGTATTAAAATAATAATAATAATATATTTTATTTCTTTAAAAAGTACAAACAACATAATTATGGTAATACAAGTTTAGATTTTGAGATGATTGTACAGCTGCATAATACAAATTAACACACTGACTCTCAAACTGAGTCATGCTCGTATTTTGAGAGTCAGATATTAACAAATACAGGCCTCGATATATGAAAAACAAAGGGATTTCTTTTTTTAGCCTATTAGTTCATGTTTCTGGAACCGTAATTCTTCAATATAGAATAATACGGCGTGGTTTTTATTGACATCGTATCTCCCTGCATAAAATATGATGACAGTATTCCTGACACAGAGAATGCACTCGCACTCCATACTCCAGAAATACGCGACCGCCTCGCTTCGCCTTATTAACCACGATGAATGATTTATAGTAATACAAGACTTATGGCCTTTGAAATAACGACGAGCTTGTAATTTAGTTAAAAGGGTTATTTTAGCGTGTCAATTAAGTACTAAAGCCGAGCTCTATATTTGGATTCGAGTTGAGCCGCCATATTGGATTATGGTCCTTAAAATATAAGTTGAAATTATTTTACGGTATGTTTATCGGAATTTGTGTTTTTTAATGTTTACTTATGAAATTGATTGTGGCTGTTTGCGTCTGTCAACTTTAATGCGCCTCCTTAGTATTTATTGTAGTCATTATGCTATAGTTAATTAAATGTCGAGAGGATGGGCAGAAGTATCCATAAGTCATTGTGTAACGATAATTACCAGAGGTTAAACTATTTAAAAAAAAATAATATTGTTAAAATATAGTCCTTAGATCTCATCATAAGAACTTCTTTCAATACATAACATAACATTACGCCTGTAATTCTCAAGAGTTACATCAGTCAGTCCCACATTTCGCCAGATATGTAATATAAGATATAAGTGATATAACCCATATAATAGGGGGCGAGCCTTTGTCTGTCTGTCTAAATTCTTTAATTATTTGAAAAAAGATGTAAAACAGGAATGGTTTCTAAAATTCCAGCTAGGTATTACTATTTGAACATAGGAAGTAACCTAAAACAAATTTCACAACACGCTATTGATCTAAAATACGACACTTTATCAGGTTTTAAGACATTTAGGAGCATTTTTCATTAATGCACGGTTCCAATAAACCAAAACGAATCGTTTTGCTTACCAATGGTAGTAGTTTTTATGGTCAAACTGGCCATATACATAGATTCTTAAGCTAATTTTACCTGTGATAGCAACTTTCATATGGGAGGGGTCTACTATGGAAAGCTATGAGATATTTGCATCATTATTGGTAAAGATACAAGACTCTTAATTTTAACCAACAACGGTCCGTAATTTATAGGAATCGGCCATTAATATGGGATAAATATTTATATTAGTATTGACTTTCCAACGTTTATACAGCGTGTTTCAGAAATTTGTGGCCATATTTAAAAGTCCATCAAACCGAACAATTTACTCCATGGGACAGATATCGTAATTGCAAAAAAAAAATCTGCTGTTTCATATCAATACCTACCCGACCCAAATGACAAGGACGGCTGGTTATTTTTTCGCGATTACGATGTTTGTTCCATAGAGATTTTTTTCAGTTTGATGGTTTGTACAGACTCCAGCACATGAAGCTACTACGATCTGTCAAATTTATTTAATAGATTTTCAACTTTATCGCTAAAACATAAGGTTCAAGGTTGATTGGCAAAATTTGACAGATTCGGATAGCTTGATGTGCTGGCGTCTGTACCATACCCTATGACCGTGTATTTCTGATCCACGCTGTATTTACGAATCAACTCATATAAATACAAATTAATGTTGGGTAACCCGAAAAGTTCTTTCCGAGCACTGGGAATTTTATGGCCTGTTAATATGTTTTTTTTTAAATATTAATGTTAACAAACAAATCAGTTCCGTTTCAATTAGATACCGAAACCAATAAAATTAAATTTAATTATAGAATAAACATGACATGTGCGTTGATGCCCGTTGAAATAGTTAATTATTTTTAGAATCAAACCGGTTTTAAGCGGTTATAAGTAGTCTTAACTGGTTATAACTAGAATGTTTTTATTCGGTGCCGGGACGGTGGTATTTTAAAATAAAATTTATGTAAATATAACAAGAATGTCGCTTTGTAAAATGTGTGGGTTCCGTATGTTTAAGGTAATTGGATATTCTTGTGTACTGTCTAATTTTGGATTGTGTTCATAAATATTGATGTTACACCTATCTATTGAAGATGGTCGTATAAAATCTATCTATTTATTTATTCTGATTGAATACTTACGTTTAAAAGCTGCTTATTTAATGAACGCGTCATTCTTATTTTTATCACTGATTTTATTTTATTGGCGTAAATTATTTTTACATGCAAGTTGAATTTAAACTTTCACTTAACATTTATGAACGTACTAGCAGCGCCCCGCGGTTTCACCCGCGTAAGTTTCGATCCCGTGGGAATATCGGGATGAAAAGTATCCTATAATAATAATAATAAAAATTATTCTTGCCTCACCAGTATTCGCATAAAGTGTTGCAGAAAAGGTGAGTCCAGTTTATTTGTTAGCATCCTCAAAATGCCATTTGAGCCAGACCGCGCCCTATGCAAAAGTGAGGCTGTCTTTAGTCTCACCATGGCATAATCCTATGTGTTATTCTGATGTATAAGCTATATTACTGTACAGTTTCATCAAAATCCGTTCAGTAGTTTTTGCGTGAAAGAGGAACCAACATCCATCCATCCATCCTCACAAACTTTTGCATTTATAATATTAGTAGGATAGTAGGAAGTAGGATTAGTAGGAAGTAGGATTAGTAGGATAGGATGTGAATGGATTCGTTTTTAAGGTCGTGCGACAGGTGAAAGACTGAACGAAAGCCTTTAACCAGCTGTAAACGTTTCCGAATAGTCATCTTTATACCCCTGTCCCATGCTTAAGTTCGTTGAAATTAAATTAGAGAAATGATGATAATAAAATATCTATTTTCTTTATCTTAATTTTACTTTAGCGTTCATAATTATACCTACCCAATACTTAATTCTAACTAATTAGAACTGATAGAAAAAAAAATGTTGCACACCTCGAAAATATTTTCATAACCCGTTTTCTTTACAACGGGCCCCTAAAAATTGAAATCCCACTAAGCGGACGGATGTGAATGTAATTTTAGTCATAAAACCGGGCAAGCACCACGGGGCCAGCACCACTGGCCTGCGGTCGGGATTACGCGTGTGGTCCACCCTTAACGGACATTTTACGATGCCCGAAGCGATGTCGGTGACCCCTTTATGCTTTACAGTTGATTAACTTTTTTTAGTTTAATTGTTCGTATTAGTAAGCACGGCTACACATCAAGCTATACGTAACCAGTATAAGTTGACATCTGATTGCACGAAAAACCTATACAATGCAAGGTCAGCTAAAACTGGAAATGTATAGCTTGATGCGTAGCCGTGTATACAAGGAGGGGCTTGTGGCTAAGTAATTACAGCCGCACGGGTCGATCGATCAGGTAAAGCTACTCTTGCCGTGGTTGGTCCGTGGATGGGTGACTATCTTTACATACCAAGACCCCTCCGTGCCTCGGAAAACAGGTTAAACCGTTGGTTCCGGCTGTCATTCGTGGTTATTTGATAGTCGTTACGGGTAGTCAGAAGCCCGAAAGTCTGACAACCAGTCTTACAAATTTTTCCGTAAATTTTTTGTCAAACCTGAAAACATTTAAAAAAATCAATTAATTGAGACAAACTTTCTTTTAATAGATTCGTTTCTCCCATAGGAGGAAACCCTATCGAAAATGGCTCTTTTAATCAAAGCAGTTTAATTATAATTAAGTAATCCCCCTGCGTTAAAATTTGTAGTCGGTTATTTAAAAAAAACGGTCAAAGTCGGACTCGCGCACCGAGGGCTCCGTAGAAATTTGTAGTTTGTTGTAAGTATGTAAATAGTATTATTATTTTTTTTTTTTTCTACTTTAATGTTTAAGTTTTCGGATTTTTTCTTTTTTAAAGGAAAAAATCCGAAAACTTATACATTAATGTATATATATTAATGTATATTATACATTTATGTATTTTTGTGCTACATGAAATTGCTTCTTGCCAAATTTCATGATTCTAGGTCAACGGGAAGTACCCTATAGGTTTTGATTCCGGAACATAAACTCCCGCATCTTTTGATTGCGTTGACTTAGAAGTTTGATTTTTTCACTACTTCAAAGGATTGCAGCCCCTGAGTATTTGCATAGTGCTCAAAGCAAAAAATCACGATAAAAAAACTATCACGGCTATTTAAAAAAACCAAATTGATAGCCCTGATAGTTTTTTTAATGATGTTTTTTAACTTTTGAACCGAAAAAATTCACAGACATTCTCAGTGTTAAAAAGTTTGGAAATGACCTTACCCACGCCCCTATTCGATTTGATCCATACTTCCAGGTACACCCTGCATAAAAAGTGAACAAAAATCTGTCCATTATACTCGTATTTTAAACTATCTACACAAATATCGTCAGTATTCAGCATTCCTAAACTTTCATCACTCATGTTTATATCGTTAATCCCCTCACTGGAATAAACATTAACACCAAGATACTACACATACTTGTTATTTGAACCACAACGCCCTATTGATTGTTAATTACAGCTTACAACACCAATATAACCCGATACCAATGATGGCGGATATTCATTCTGTGACGTCACAGCCGGTACCCTATCATGGCTAATAACGTTCAACAAACAGATCGTAATGACACTGTGCAAATAGGCTGCAGTAAGAAAACTTTGCACAGAACAAGAGCTGAAGATAAAAGGTAGAAATGACATTTATTCATCATCCGTTTAAAATAAAGGATCCAAGAATTACAAAACAACATGAGGCATGTATTCCCATGAAGGACGAAAGGGATTGCAGTTGCAGAGGTGCATCCACTTTTTATTTACTTTTTACATATTATGTACCTGATATTACTTGTACTGATATGACTTGGAAACCTTCCACGCTAAAATGGAATTGGCTAAACTTATGGCCCAATGAGTCCCTCTTAATGGCAAGCGACATCACTGCACACCCAGACGGAGATCGGCTGCCCCATTTCAAAACCTAGTAAGCACTTTTTACAAAAATCGTATTATTGCATAATCTTGCTAACCTAGACTAAGTTAGCAAGATTATGCAATAAAACGATAATATCCCTTACTAGGTTTTGAAATGGGACAGCCAAGATATCGGGATGAACTTGGACTCCTTCAACAAGAACTGGTCCTTAACAGCTTGAAACAGAGAGAAATGGAATGAGAGTAGGGAGGCCAATGCCCTGAAGTGGGGACATCACAGGCTTTTAATACTAATAAACCATATTTTTTGGCCATGCCAACAATATGCAAGGCCATTCACAAGTTTCCACTGTGCACTATTCCGTGTTGATCTTAATATTCTGTTCTTGTTTGAAGAATTGAATGTGTGAAGTCGTGGGTCTTCTAAACCTTCTCTGTGTCGTGTTAATTTAATGCTGAGCGAATACAGGCCGTATACTTTTATGTATATATGCTGATTTGGATACAATATTGAATGTGTGTGCTTCAGTTTTACGCGATATATCAAAGGTCCTCCTCTTATTGGGTTGCTTGAATTTAGACTGGAATACGGATATTTTTTGAAGGTTTATTAAGTCGATGTGCCTTTGGAAGAAGATGTGCATACACATAAACATACATAATTTGCATTCGCGATATATTTGCCAAAAATGTAAACTAATACGATTTTATGGAAAAATAACTTCAAATCATACACCATTAAGTTCAGTTTACGCTACAACTTCAAACATTTTTACAACTTTCTCGATAATGCTGTCACTCTTAAATCAACTTAATTACCATTAAAATAAAGTTGATATTTGTTTAACTTGAAATATAAGTTTCAATAGACTTTACATACATAAACTTACACCTTCTTCCAATAGAGATAGGCAGAAACTACAGGACGCCACCTACTACGATGAATTGTGCTATATTCCAGAAATCAGATCACGTGAATTATAATTTAACGGTTTTTGAACCTACGTTAGTTTCGACTAGCAGCGCCCGCGGTTTCACCCGCGTTCTTTTCGATCCCGTGGGAATATCGGGATAAAAAGTACCCTATGTGGTAATCTTGGTTATAAACTACCTGTGTACCAAATTTCATCCAAATCCGTTCAACGGTTTACGCGTGATTGAGTAATAAACATCCAAACATCTTCACAAACTTTCTCATTTATAATATTAAGTGAGATTACATACTCATTTCGCCATAAGGCCAAAGCAATAGGGGCGAGTCTATTGCCATCACTTGGGGACAAATCCAGACTCCAGCAGTGCTATTCTGCAAAAATCTCACCGTGAAAACTAAGGTGAAGTGAGCTGTCATTCCACCTGATGTAAGGGATTGCCCGTATTGATAGCTCACTTCACGCTCACTTCACCTAAGTTATCACGGTGAGATTTTTACAGAATCGATCGGCAGGTTGTGCTGAGAATTTCCAGATGGAAATACCCAATAAAATTAGCGCATACTACCAGTAGACCAAAAAGATAAAAAGATAATAATAATGTAGGCTGTATTTTTACGTACTTATTAGCATTACTTGAAGTAAACTTAATACTGTAGCAACACAATGTAAGGTCTGAATTTGCCAGATAATGACAGAACGCGCCGGTTCATCGCCTGAGGGCGCCACGCGTCGACTTTAGTCCTTCTGGTTACTGAGTTATCGATGAGCAGTATTTAATAGTTATGACACTTAATATCATCTGGCGTGACCAGAAGGACAAGCCCCGTAATTAAAAACGTTCAAAATCTAATCGCAATCTCATTTCAGCGACAATCAATAGCAAAAATGTAGGGTAGTTAGAGGTGTTTTTGTCAGATTGACACTGATCAGACTGTGAACGTTCAAATAACGAGAATTATTGTCCCTGTGATGTATTAACGTAAGCGAAGCAAAAGAATTATGTAAGAATCGTAGCACGTGGCGTTCTGTAGTTTCTACCTACCACCTGGGAAGATGGCTTGAGCTTATGTAGCTAAAGACTATTCAAACTTATGTTTCAAATTAATATTATTTCAAGTTATTCAAATATCAACTTTATGTTAGTGGCAATGAAGTTGATTCCAGCGTGACTAGCAGTATTGAAAAAGCTATAAAAATGTTTGAAGTTGTAGCGTAAACTGAACTTTATTGCGTAGGATTTAAAGTTATTTTTTCATAAACTCGTAATTGTTTACATTTTTGGAAAATAAATCACAAATTCAGATTATGTATGTTTACTTAAAGTAAACTTAATACAGTAGTAACAGACTTAAGCTCTCAATTGACCAGATAATGACAGAACGCGCCGGTTAATCGCCTGAGGGCGCCACGCGTCCACTTTACTTCTTCTGGTTACTGAGTTATCGATGAGCAGTGTTTAATAGTAATGACTTAATATTATAGTCATGATAATCATTGTTGTAGTGTTTAAATGATTAAGTTTTTTTTATGTTTTCTGTATAAGGCAAGGCATGAGCCCGACGGGATATTCCATTGGCAAAAATGACGAACTTCTATAAAAACTTTTATAATAATATCCTTAAAGGCATGCTGTATATTCTGAAATCCTTAGCACCTTCGTTGTATATGTAACTTTATGTTAAAAATTTTATGCTTCTAGACACAACGTTTTAGGCTGTGCATTGCCTGTCAGTGAACAAATTTAAGATTTTTTATCGACTTCAAAAAACAAAAGGAGGTTATATTTATTTAAGTATTATATTTTATGTAAGTATATTACAGTAAGGCTGTGCGTGTGTTTTTATTGTCATCGAATGGATCAAATATAGGCAGTGTCTAACCAGTATTGTGATAGAAATCCTTCAGGAAAAGTTCAGGGCAAGTCATGTGCGCCGTTTTTTTTACTTACAGTTAGTTTACATTTTAACCGACTTGATAGAAGCTGGTAATGAATCTGTTAACAACGCAAGCCGGTCGAAGGTCGGACGAAGCGAAAATACTTTGTAAGAATCGTAACATGTAGCGTTCTGTAGATTCTGATTACCCCCATGGGGAAACTCGTGTTTTTATGTTTATGTATGTATTATTCATGAACTTTAAAAAAGTCTATCTAGGTTACCAGCCTTACAGCCTATCCCAAAGGAGTTGATACTGCGAAAAACATTTCTATCTCCAGAAAAAGCTTAGATTTTATTTTTAAAGTAAAGCCAACCTTATACGCATTTCTTGAGTCAAATTTTCCCATATTATAGACATGCAAGGAAAAATTTATTACAGAATCTACAAATAATTATGAGTTTTAATTGGATAAAGAATTTTAATAGGACCAACTTCTAAAGTAATTACTAAGAGTTCAGTAAAGTTCTAATTGACAAAAAAAGTAAGCCTGTTCCAAAGTTTTAATACATACTTTTTATATCTAGTTTGCAAAACTTGATATTTAATCCTTTGTATCCACAAGAGACACAATGGCTTTTTAATAGAGTCTGTAATTACGGCATTCAAGCGGTTAAATTAGTATTGCTTACAAAACATGTACGGCTGGCCTTGACCAGCAATCTAAAAGTAAGATGCTAAAATTTAAAAAAACGCGGTCTCTTTATCAGTTACGCTTCTCTATGTAAAAATGGACTATGTAAGTCACATATCAGCGTGAAGTGTGGTGGCAGACGTGCTATAAAATAGTATACGATACCTACATACATGTGACTTAAATGGTCTATATTCACGGCGTGCAATAGTGGACTATATAAAATTCAAAGTCTAAAGGAGGAGCCCGTGGCTAAATAATAACAGCCGCACAGGTCGATCGATCAGGTTAAGCTACGCTTGCCGCGGTTGGTCTGTGGATGGGTGACCATCTTTACATTCCGTGACCCCTCCGTGCCTCGGAAAGCACGTTAAGCCGTTGGTCCCGGCTGTCATTCGTGGATCTTTGACAGTCGTTACGGGTAGTCAGAAGCCCGAAAGTCTGACATCCAGTCTTACCATGGAGTATCGTATTACCCAGTAACTGGGTTGTGGAGGTCAGATAGGCAGTCGCTCCATGTAAAATACTGGTATTCAGCTGCATCCGGTTAGACTGGAAGCCGACCCCAACATACTAGGGAAAAGGCTAGGCAGATGATGATAAAATTCAAAGTCCTGACTGACTGATTATATCAATGCACAGCCTAAACCGCTGGTTTTAGAGACAGGAAATTTGAAGGGTGTGTCCTTTGTGAAGACTAGGTATCCACTAAGAAAGGGAAATTCCACCCCCCTAAGAGTGTGAATGGAGGGAGGGTAAAATTTCACGCGGACGAAGTCGCAGGCAGAAGCTAGTGGACTATAAAACGTTAAAAATGTATGGTTAAGCAGACATTTATCGTTAAGCAACGTTTTTAAATAAATGTTAATAAAATAATATATAAAAAACTTGAGAGGTGTCAAGGGACACCCGAATGGAACGAAGTTCCTTTCGATTAATTAGTGAAGGAATTGTAATAAAATTTTATTTTTTTTATAATAATAAATAATGTAATGTATTGAATCTTGTATAAAATAATTATATTAATAATTATATTCAATGCGAAATAGAAATGAAACTATCTGGCTTGCTTTCTATAAGAGAGAGAGAGACAGACAGAGAAACATGCGACGCCGCACAGCTTACAATAGCTTACTATAGCAAAAAGTGTCGTGACAACTTTTCGTAAGAATTTTTTCCGTCTAGCCCCCTTTCACAACGCGCGATAAGGAACTTCGTTCCAATAATAATATAATAATACCCAATATTATACAAAGTTGATACGACAGAAAGGCTTTCCTTTAAACTGCTTATACTAGGTACCATTTTCAAGCTCTGTACCAAATATAATTTAAATTGAAACAGTAGTTTAGTCGCAAATGACTTTTTAAGTTTTTGGCCCGTTTGAACATGATGTATTTTTCTTAACAGCTGATTATGTCTATAGGCATAGGTCATGCACCTTAAAACGATAAATCTACGATACGTTGTTGCCGCTCTTACGCAAGTCATAAGCAAATACGTCCTACAAAAGAAAGTGACAATCCCATTAGCAAAACATCACGCGCGTAAAAGAAATAGAAATAGGTCAGTGTGTTGCTATTGCATCTTTGGTCCTTGCGAGGGGGGCCTCTAAAAACTAAAAAACTTGGTTTTTCAGTGCGCCAACGCTATCCTTCCGGGACGTACGTTACGTAACACGGAAGTCCTGTGCCGATATTGTTTTGTCGAACTCGTGCGCTGACAATTGTGATTTTGTTTTGTTATTGTGAATAGGACACTTCTTTCTTTTTTTTATTGTGACAAGACACGTAACTTGCTATTATAATTATTTAGTGTTAGTGTTTTTTTTTGTGATTTACTGTTTTTTATTGTGATAGGACACGTAATTAAACTTTGGTTGTGTGTGTGTGTATACCTAATTAAAGTGTTCAACAATGCCTCGTCTAACTTACACGGCGTCAGAATACACTGACATGATTTTAATTTACGGTGAATGCCGTGGAAACGCAGCATTAGCTCTGCGAACATACAGAGAAAGATATGGTGACAGCCGGAATTGCCCTAGGAACGCCCGCACCATACAGTTGGCAGTACAAAGATTACGGGACAATAAACGTGTAGTGCCGCAACAGGAGGGAGTGCCACCGCGGCAAATACCCGCTGCATGGGACGAACGAATATTAGATCATTTTTCCCGCAACCCGACAACGAGTCTGCACAGAGCCGCCCGGCAGTTTAGATGTTGCCATAGAACCATCCACAAGGTTCTAAAACGTAACAAACGCAAACCTTATAAATATCGGAAGGTGCAAGCTTTGTTATCGAGAGACTTACCGATCAGGAACAGTTACTGCCAATGGCTATTAAATAAAACATCCGAAGACCGCCATTTCTTAACAAATGTAATATGGACCGATGAGTGTACTTTTACTCGGAACGGCATCTGGAATCGGCAAAACCTCCGGTACTGGAGTTTGGGAAATCCACACGTGTTTCGAGAATCTGAACACCAGTACAGATTTTCTCTCAATGTGTGGGCTGGTATCCATAATAATAATATTATCGGCCCTGTTTTTATTGACGGCACCCTTACAGCGGCGAAATTTTTAGATTTATTAAGTGGTCCTGTGGCCGAGTACACTGACCAACTACCTTTAGCCGTTCATCGCAAGTTGTGGTACCAGCTGGACGGTGCGCCTCCACATTCTGTGATGGCTTCCAGGGAGCGGCTCACAGAAATGTTTGGGCAGCAATGGATCGGTCGATTCGGACCTGTTCGGTGGCCACCACGATCTCCGGACCTCACTCCCATGGATTTCTTTTTGTGGGGATACATTAAGGGTGAAGTGTATGCCTCCGAGGTAAATACAATTGTTGAACTAAAAAACAGGATTATTTTAGCATTTCACAAATTAAAGTGCTTAGCGACGGACAGTGATTTAATTAGAAAACTAAATAACAATATTCTCCGTCGGTATAATTTGTGCATTAATGTGAATGGAGGACACATAGAGAATTTAAAAATTTAGTGTTTTTGTTGTCGGCGTACTTCAAAACTATCTAACATAACAGCCAGCGCGAGCGGAGGCCTAAGCCGCCGCCCGCGCCACCGCCGGCCGCCCGCTTCGACACGAAACACATGCCGCGCCCCGGCGCGCGTGCGACGACGCCGACGTTGCCACTTTGTAAGGTCAGTCGCCAGGTCCAAGTTTCTATGAAATTTGGGTTTTTCCTTTATTTACAAAGGGTGGTTGCGTTTTACTCTGATTTGTAAGCTATTTAGTTTGTTTGAAAAAAAAAAATTCTCAATTTTGGAGCTTTTTATTTTTATACCTTATCGAATTAATACTAAACACGTATAGTATACTTAGTGTAATTTAATGCCCCTCTGTCATATCAACTCTGTATATCTTTCAAAAGTTAAATCCGCATTTAAGCACTCACAAATTCCCTATCCGCTGCTTTCAATAAATAAACACACAGTAGTTTTAATAATGTAAATTAAAACGCACCCAAAAAATGCAGACAACGAAATACTGTCAATTTGGCCTGACCGTATTGCGTTCGCCATTTCGCCAATTTTCACCAATCAATTAACGTCATTACGGAAAGGTAATAAAGTTTATTTTTGGTTGTGTCTGTTGTGCCGCACCTGTTGTTATGCGTCATCATTAATTTGTTCAGGAACGCAATTTCGCTTGTCGTTAAGGTATCGTCTCAAGTTGCTGGGGTCTCGATATTCATGGAAATATATACCTTAAAGGTGGTATTTTATGTTTATGTGTCCATGTAAGGGGCTTGTGGCTAAGTAATAGCCAAACGGTTCGATAGACCATGTTAAGCTACACTAGCCGCGGTTGGTCTGTGGATGGGTGACCATTTTTACATACCACTTGACCCGGAAAGCAGGTCAAGCCGTTGGTCCCGGCTGTCATTCTTGGATCTTTGACAGTCACTACGGGTCGTCAGAAACCCAAAGGTCTGCCAACCAGTCTTACCAAGGGGTGTCGTATTACCCAGTAAATGGGTTGTGGAGGCAGTCGCTTCATGTAAAATATCGTTCTGGAAGCCGACCCTAACTTAGTTAGGAAAAGGCTTGGTATAAATAATATGACACCTTTGTAATAAGGGTGGTATTTTATGTGCGCATCTATGTGGAAAAGTGGGTAATAGATAATTGTTTTGGCAAGCAATATGATATTTTTAGGAATTGTTTCGAGTATGAAAACGGCTAATTTATATTATTTTTTGTTTGGAAATCGATTCAATGTAAAATATTATAGGTACCTAGACTTTAAGAAGTATGAACGTAGATGATTACTGATTAATGCTGCCAATCTTATGTATGAATGTGATTGGCTACTATGACATTTCAAAATACCGAAAACTTTACAAATACTTGATGTAGTAATCTTTTGCTGTTGTTGACTGTACAGTAATTTGTTTAGTTCAATATGAAGATTATAGAACGTAGTTTTCTTATCTCGTGGCGGCACGAGCTATTATTACAGGTCATGTCTTTTTGTCATGTTTTTGCTAGCCAATTTTGTTCCACAGCTGCGGAAAGGCCTCCCCTTTTTCCTTAGTTAAAGACTTCCCATTAATCAAAACTTACGAAAGCGAAACCCGAATGAACCACAAAAAGAATCCTTCACAAAGAAACGCGAACCAATTTCAATACGTTTACAATTAAAAAGAATACATTTACATATTACCTTGGCCAGGCATTGAATCCCCTCGCGTGCATCGAAATAATAAGTCTGCTGTCAGTTTAATTGACAAGCCCGATGTCAGTCCGTGCGTACTGACAAGCTGTTGACGTGTAGCCAGCCTTATGTATGGGTACATTGTAATGGAATGAAGTGGATACTAAGTTTTGTCGGCGGGTGTAAGGAATCAAGGTTGTTATACGTTGTTTGTTATTAGCTAGCTTTAGCCTGTGGTTTTACTTGCATTTAGGAACAAAATCTTTTCCTTTTATCTTTTTGAACCAAAATAATATTTCTCTTTGTGCATTTACAGACAGAAATCACATATCTCATATACTATACTGTGAAGGTGAACATACGAGAATCGAACCTTTTTTTTTGTTTTCGGTGGGAAACCTTCAAAAGGCACCCGACCTTTGGGGAGGGAGGTCTTTGAGTGTGGGATTTTTACCTCACTAAAACCACCCCGGTGGTCACCATCAGCACATAGGGGTGGTCCCGGTTTCTCTTAAAAGACCAATTCCGGAACCCCCCCGTGCAACGCCTGTAAGGCACCTCCCTGGGTATCATATCATATCATATCGTATCACATGCATCCATCCATCATCACGAGAATCGAACCTGTGACCCGTAGCAAAGAATCCAGTCTATTACTACACACTACGCATGTTTTGAACTGGAAACAAACCAAATACCATTTATTTTTTTTGTTACGCCATTTATTTTAAGTCCAGCAAAATACATAAGCAACATTGCGACTGAAAGACTACCAACGAAAACATTCCCTGCTCATCAAATTACCATAATTTATAAAACACGTCAAAATAACGTATCTCTTTCTTTTACAAACAAATTACGGAAATAAGAAGAAAACCGTTTGCCTTATAAATTCACTTGTTTATTAAGGTAGGTTCGCACTCAAGCTGTAACTTTCTTGAGAATGATAAAAGCAGAAGCTAAAACAATATTAAAAAATAAATTAAATGTAACTTGCTGACCAGCAAACGTCGTTTTCCAAAAAAAAAAAAATAGGTGTGTGAAAAATAGATGTTGGCCGATTCTCAGATCTCCCGATATGCACACAAAATTTCATACAAATCGGTCCAGCCGTTTCGGAGGAGTATGGTAACTAACACTGTGACGCGAGAATTTTATATATTAGATAGACGTCCGGTATCGTGTTACCTAGTAAGTGGGTTGTAGAGGTCAGTTAGGTAGTCGTCTCAGCTAAAATAATGGTGTCGAGATGGTCAGACTGGAAGCCGACCCTAACATAATTGGGCGAAGGTTAGGCAGATGATGATAACGTCCTGAAGAATACTTCGTCGAACACTCCCTTCGACGAAATACTCCTTGCGTGCGAGCATTTGCTTGAACATGCCTTTTTGTTTTGCAGACATTCTAAATTGTAGATTATGCTCGCGTTCGTCTCGTTCTTTGATGAAATGCTATACAAATTCACACGTGGTTATTATTCCACTGCCCTAGGAAGAGAAATTTGTTTTTAAAATCAAGTTGTAGCAAAACAATTAAGTAGCATTGTGCGTGCTCGATGTTTTGTTACAAGTAAATGTACTGTGTCCTTTATAAATTCCCTCATTTGAACCACGCGTCATGTGGTTAATGAAAAATTGTGCGTCTGTCTGTTTGGTTTTTAACAAGTTTGTGAGCGAATACCGTATATACATCATGTTTAAACGGTGATTTTTTATATGTATAAAAATATTTGTACGAATATTACCTACTGAAGTTTTGATTTATGGTTTTGGTTTTCATGCATGTTTGATTGTTGATTTCCATATTTTATTCAATGTATGGTGGATTTTTATAACTGAACAAAACCATCATTGCCCAATTTAATTGGATTTGGCGCAGTATATTTTCTTCTTCCAGAAGTCTCTTTCAGCGAACCCACCCACTTTTTAGCCATGACTTCTTTCACATAATCCATCCATCGTTTTTTGGTCTTCTTTTGCTCTTATAACCTTAAAAAAACCCAAAGGAAACCTAATTTAATCAAGGTTTCAAACAATTGTGTTTGAAACCTTGATTGGCCCCGATTCTGTTTTTCACAAACTAAACTAAATATAAGTTCAGTGCATCTTTTTCTTTCTATTTCATTATGAAAAGGACAGAAGATAAATATTAGTTTATTCCTGTCAAATTAGATAATCCATAGACAAGTTTAGACGTGATTAAAAAATTGGCTACTAAAGATACGTCAGGCGCTGACTAATTTGATAGGACTAAAGTAATATTTATCTTCTGTCCTTTTTTTAATAAAATAGAAAGAAAAAAATGCACTGAACTAAAATTTTTTTTCATCACAAAAAAATTCTCCAGTCATTACACATCTTATTAATATTAGCCTAAAAACCTGCACTTACCCTGATAAACTAAAAATAGGTACTATTCGCCCAATCCACAAAAAAGGATCCTTAAAGGACTACAATAATTATAGGCCTATCACAATTATATCAAGCATTAACAAAATAGTTGAGCGTTGTATTGGCGATTAAATAAACCACTTTCTATGTGAGCACAATATAATAAACAAAAAGCAATTTGGCTTTCAGAAAGACCGAAGCGCCGGTCAGCTACTGTGTCAATTTAGCAACGAAATTAACACATACCTTAATGATAAAAAACATATTTTAATAATTTTTATTGATTTCAGTAAAACTTTCGACACACTTAATTATAATATACTATCCCAGAAACTAGAATGCAGTGGTATAAGGGGTCCTCTACTCCAGTGGTTTATGAGCTACCATAGCAACAGATACACGACTGTCAAGCTAGGAAACTCGTATAGCGACTTGAAATTAACAACAAAAGGCACGGCACAGGGATCAATAATCGGGCCTACTGAATACCTACTCTATGTCAACGATATGTGCAATACTATAGAGGTAGGCTCTGTATACCAGTTTGCCGATGATACCTGCATCGTGGTTGCTGATAAAGACACTGAAGAGGCCGAGCGTCTTCTTCAAATTAACTTTGACTTACTATGTAAGTGGTCGCACGATGTTGGTCTCGTCATAAATGCCGATAAAACCAAAGCCATACACATACATTCTTCACATAATCCAGCCACTTATACACCATCCATTAAGGCGCATAACCATACTGTCTACACGCAGTAGGTATGTACCGATAGTTGTAGCTGTGAAAAATTAGAATTCGTCAAGGAACATAAATACATTAGTCTCATAATCGACTACAAATTTAATTGGGTACCACACATTAACTATCTATGTGATAGACTAAGATCTATTCTGGGTCGAATAATCGTGCTTAAACATAAAATGCCATATAAAACTTTAAGACTACTGTACCTACCCAACTAGCAAAGTAATCCTATAAAGAAAGATTATAAGTCTGTCACTACTAATAACGATCGTATAGAGACATTGCAGTAGACTATTTATCTTATAATAGCATTTTCTAAGCCTTAACATACTCAAGTGCATTAGTTTTTATATCTCGGTCTTATAGTTCGCTACAAGACTGACCTATAAAACATGTATAGGACACTTTTACTAGTAATAGCATTTCACAAGCGTAGACATTCTTAAGAGCATTTGCTTTTATATCTCAGTTTTATAGTTAGGTACAAGATGGTCTTTTAGGACACTTTTAGGAATAAGTCTCCTATAATTGTTTACAGTGAAACTAAATAATCCAGAATAATATTTTGATCCTATGGTAGCATTTTGTGAGAGAACATGATATTATAACAAACTTTGCTGAGATCACTATAAGTTTGCGCCTTTATACTTTTGATCGAGATTCTTTTAAATCTAATAGTACTTGATAAGAACGCTATATGATCAAGGAATCTTATAAGCTACTACATCAATAACTTTATCGTTAGCCATTTTGTTAAGATTCAGTTGTTCCCCTTCGTCTTGAGGAAATAAGTTGAATATGAATTTAAGCCATTAAAACGATTGCCAAATAGGTAAAAAGAATTAACGAAGCGAAATTCTTCAGGAATAAAATCAGAAACACGGTTGTATTTCTTGATGTCGAATGTTTATAATTAAATCCTAATAAAAGTAAATTCAAACATTAGCAGGTATATTTCAAGGGACCCCTAATTTCTTATAAAATGGAGGCGAGGTATCTGGACTGAAACTGCTACAAGCACTAATTTACTTACAATGGTTCTACAAAGTATTTAATGAAGAGCAATTTCAAAACATGGTGAATATTCATAAGAATTGTTGAAATATTTTATTTACAACAATATACTAATGTGCTATTTTTCGGAGGGGCTTGGGAAACTAACTAAATTGCGGTACACATTTACAGTAAAAATGACTTCCCCACGAGTCCAAACACTATAATTACAATTTATATTAGTAATTAATATTCTACAATAATGCAAAATAATAGTAATAGAAACTGTCGTTTTTATTAAGTATTTACCACAAAACAATTTTTTACCACAAAATTAAAATATACTTTTAACTAAGTACAGTACTAGTGCATTACAAAAAAGATTGCTTTAGTAAGATACTTATGTCAGATACTAACAAGAGCGTTTGTGCTTGTAATTGTCTTGTCTCATATCATTATAGAAACCATTGCCCTTCGTCAAGTATTTTATAGGATATAGTAACATTGTATAAGTTGATTATAAGATAGTTATAGAAATAAACGCTCCTGTAACTGCGCCCAAATCCAGCTTTGCAGCATGCTACAAGTTTTTTATAAGTAAAAATAATAGTAGTCGTGAGATCGTTTTAAGTACTGATTTTGCTAGTTGGGTAGCCCTAGCTGACTCCATAATTGGTTATGGTTTCAGTAGCTATGGGAGAACATATAAAACGAATTTAGATAAAATTTACAAACTACAACAAAGAATCCTCAAAAATATTGTACCACTCAAAATTAAAACAAAATTCCAAAATGATTACTCTAAACTATTTCACTATTGCAACATATTGCCAATACAAAACATGATCAGACTTTCAATACTAAAAGACGAATACATCAATATAAATAATTTAATTAGGAGAACTCGTCATCCTAAATTAAGAACTTTAGCTAACATAAAAACCTTTACCTTGCCTAGAGGTAACAATACATATGGTATGAGAACATACACCTACATACTACCAAAAATAGTAAACGAACTTCCTATGGACATACAAAGTAAATACCTCTGTAACCCTAATAAAGCTAAATGTTTATTAAAAAAGCATTTTCTGCAAATTACAAACTATGAATATGTACTTTAGCTTGATACACTTATTACATCTTTAATTGTGGTATTATTATAATATAGAATAAGTAAAAACTTAAAATATCTTGTTTTTTGAATGTAAAACTTACAAACTTAACATCTAAATATGTTTCTCTGTAGTACATACCTATAATAGACAATATATCTCCGAACTCACTAGCCATATATAAGCCATCAGTGGCTTTTGTGGTTTTTAGTATAAAATTATTTAAACTCTGCGATAAACTTTATGAACATTAATAAAAAAAAAAAAAATTAGTTTAGTTAACACTAGTTTAGTTAAAACTAAACTAAATTTAAGTTCAGTGCATCTTTTTCTTTCTATTTCATTAAGACAAGGACAGAAGATAAATATTGTCAAATTACTCAGCGCCTGACGTAAACTGACGTATTTTAATAGCCAATTTTTTAATCACGTCTAATCTTGTCTATGGATTATCTAATTTGACAGGACTAAACTAATATTTAATCTTCTGTCCTTTTCATATTGAAATAGAAAGAAAAAGATGCACTGAACTTAATTTTAATTTAGTTTGTGAACAACAGAATCGGGGCCGTTATCAAACCACTATACGATGATGGCAATTACCCGAATTTCAGCTTGAACTGAAACCAATCTTAAAGAGAAAAATATAAAATCCTTTCACACACACGCCGTGGTCTAACGTTTTCCTTCTTTCCTTGCAAAATATAAATCCTCATCAAACTCCCATCCATGTATCAGCCACAGACTTCCTTATACCGTTACATTAGGAGCCTTCCATTTGGCGGCCGTCCAGCCAGAGGGGCAGCCGTACGACCTATTTAGATTTTATCGTCATATGGATGGAATTAAAGCGATCCAGTTTAAAAGGTATGTATGTTTTCGTCAGTTTGGTAATGTTGCTGCAGTATTTTGATAAGGTTTTTATAATAGAACTAGCTTTTGCCGCGTGGGAATTACGTATAAGTTTGGTATATTATCTAGGTGCATTTAAACAATAAAAACTAAACAAAAATATAAATAAATAAGCGGCTCTGAAAATACTTTATCACGAAATTATAAGCCCAAAATAATTTAAATATAAAATAAGTTCAAAAAGTAAAACCCGACTACTGAAAAATCACGCTCTTAAATAGTATGAAAAAAAAAATTGTTTAAAAACTAATGTGGTCGCATGTTACTATGGCTTATACTGGGTTATTTGTAAAACACCAGCTACCTCTTAAGAGGACATTGTACTCATCATTATGGACAACTTTTATTATTGGACCAAACCTGAAATCGCGAAAGTAAAATCAGCTGTTTCCTACATTTTGACGAGATAGACGAGGATAAATGTAGAGAACAGCTGATTTTTATTTCGCGATTTCAGGTTGGTCCCATAGTAAAAGTTGTTCATAATGATGAGTACAATGACCTCTTAAGAGGTTGCTGGTGTTTTACAAATAACCCTGTATAAGTATGTTAGTACAGTGGCATGCGACCACGGGAAGGTACTTTCTTGTTTCATCCTTTTCAGTAGTCGGGTTTTAGTTTTAAACTTTATTTTATTAAGATCACTTTCATGGCAGATCAAGTAAAACATTTATTATGTTTTTACGTATTTTGTAAAACTTACCTGTATCATAATCATTGACAGCCCGATTTACCCAATGATGCTAATCTCCAGTTTCCTTTGCAAGTCCTATCCAGCAGACTAATTATGTAGGTACTTAATCCACTCTTAATCACACTCTGAATCGTTTTGAAGGATGTTGCTAATCCATTGCTTCATATGTTCGAAAAATTTGGCGGCTCACTAATGTAAATAACGCAATGAATGTTGTTGAACTTTCAAAATAAAAGCTATTGCTACTGTTAGTGTGTAACGCAATTGGCCCGCAGGTTGTACAGAGGCCAGCAAATCAAGCTATCTGTCAAATTTTCCCAACTGAATATGAACCTTATTCCTTTGTAGTAAAATTGAAAATCTATCAACGAAATTTGACAGATTGGGGTAGCTTGATGTGCTGGCCTCTGTACCTACCCCACGAGTTATCGTTTTGGTAGGTATATCTACTTATTTCCAAAAATCCTGGTACACACCTTTGACCAAACTCTGTTGAAGAGCATACCTATAAAAACTAGACTCAGATTAATTCAGACCGCGACTGCGTCCACGTGAAATTTCTGTAAGATAAAAAGAAACGACTGGAGTAGGTAATAGATCGTAGCAAAGACAGTTTTTATTAATGACAGCAGTACTATAGAACAAATCATTTTTAAATTCAAATTTACTTACTCTTAAGCACGTCATATACACATAAAGTTTGTATATCCAACACACCCCCTAAATTTTAATTTAAAACAAATATTAAACATTAAAATGCGTTTAAAATCAACAATCTTTAACACCTAAACCAGTTATGCATTTACAGTGCTTGACACTACACAATGGTTTAGTGAGTACGTCAGCCAACATAGATTCAGTGGGTACATGTCTCAGCTCGATGTCTTTATTGTCTCTTAACACTTCCCTAATATAATGATATCTTATATCAATGTGCTTACTGCGTGCGTGAAACATTGGGTCTTGTGCCAAACATATTGCTCCTTGGTTATCGGCATGAACAACCACTCGAGTGTACCTAGCAATTCCTAACTCCCTCATAAGACTATTCAGATAGACTGCTTCTTTCATACATTCAGATAGACTTACGTATTCAGCCTCACAAGTCGATGTAGCTACGCTACGTTGTTTTCTTGATTGCCATGATACACATGCACCACCTAAAATGAAAGCATATCCAGAATATGATCGCCTATCTAATAAACCCCTTCGGATGCTGATTAGCCCAATCAGCATCCGAAAAACCTTGAACACAATGACCAGTTCTTTTGTATACGAGACTGTGTCGTATTGCCCCTTTAAGGTAACGTAATATACGTTTCGCTGATTTCCAGTCGCATGTTTCCGGTTTCGTTAACTAAGTCATAGTTTACTCACCGCATTTGCAATATCAGGCCTAGTTGCGTTACTCAGGTAATTTAAGCAACCTATCAGTTCTTGATAAGGCCATGTTTCCTCTTTTTCGGTATCACACTTTTCTTCCAATTTTACTTTCGAATTAATTTCCATGGGAGTTGCACATTTATTACAGTTTTCCATGTTAAATTGTTTTAACAATTGTTTTACATAATTTTCTTGTGACAAAACAATGACGTTGTCATTTCTTTTTATGTCTATTCCTAAAATATATTTCGCCTGACCATAATCTTTCAAACCAAACTCCTTTGACAACTTATTTTTAAAATCGATGATTAAACCTTTTTTTTTGGCTTCCTATTAAAATATCGTCGACATAAATCAATACTAATAAAAATATATTCCCATAATGCTTAAAATAAAGGCATGGTTCGTTCAGACTCTGCTTCAACCCCATCTCAATGAGTTGCTTGTTGAGCTTCAGATTCCATTGACGTCCAGCTTGCTTCAAACCATACAACGATTTTCGTAATAAGCATGAATCGCAACCATCATCCAATTTACTAAGCATAACCTGCGCATGCTTTCTAACCATTGGATCTTCTCCCTCACGATTCATAAGCATAATTAAAGTCTCTCTTAAAAGTTCTGGAATTTCCATGTAAATCTCTTCATCCAAAGAACCATTCAAGTAAGCAGTATTAATATCTAATTGGTGGATCTCCAAATCCAATTCAACTGCAAGAGCCATTAATAATCTGACTGTTTCCAGTCTAGCTACAGGCGCAAAGGTTTTCATGTAGTCAATACCATATTGCTGGCTAAAACCTTGAGCCACAAGCCTAGCTTTCTTCTTATAAGTCTTGTCGACATTCTGTTTTGTGGTTAAAACGTAACGGCAACCAATAACTTTTCTGTTTTTCAGTCTCCTAACGATCTCCCATGTCCCTTTTTGAATTAGACTCCTAATTTCAGATAATATAGCTTCCTCCCACTCTGGTTTATCATCACTTTTCAGAGCATTCTTCAAAGTAATTTCAGCTGAACCAGCAAAATTTGCAGCATCATTTAAATCTGTCAAATTTATTGTTTGTTCAATTTCGTTCATTCGATAGATTTTCCTTGGGCGGCCAACACTACCTGTGCGTAATATTTTAGGTCTACCAGGAGCTCTTTTCATCAACTTTTGTTGATCAACATGTTCACGTGTTCCAAGCATATCAGATTCTTCTAGTTGATGATCAATGTTTGAAGAGTTTGTTTCTCCATCCTGTTCACATCCTCTCGAGTCTACAGAATATTCTTGACATTCGCTCCATATCTCATCATCTACTTGTTCTATTTGATTATCATGTTCTTCCGGTAGAGTACACTTAGAAAATTCGATTTCAATGAACTCTTTATCCGCATCTTGTTTAATATTTGATGGTCCTGGCTCTTGCGTCGAGATCTCGTGAATTGATGAATTTTCTTCGCTCTGGAATCCGTACTCTATATCCTTTCGCATTCTTTGGATATCCGACAAAGATGCCAGCAATTCCTCTTGCTGTGAATTTATCCTTATTTGGATCTTTATTTAAAATATGTACCTTAGTTCCAAATCTTCGAAGGTAATCAATCTTCACTGATCTATCTAGCCATCTTTCATAAGGAATATCACCATGTAGACTGCTTGTAGGACATCGATTCCTGATATAACATGCGGTATCCACTGCATCTGCCCAAAAACCTGAGGAAAGATCTGAACTTAGCAACATACACCTGGCCATTTCTACTAAAGTCCGGTTCATTCGTTCAGATATTCCATTTTGTTGCGGTGTTCGAGCAACTGTCAGTCTTCGTATTATTCCTGTTTGTTTCAAAAATTTGTCGAACTCAGCGTTGCAATATTCACCTCCATTGTCGCTTTGAAGGTACTTGATCTTAAATCCGGTTACATTCTCAACTTGACTTTTATACATCTTAAAAGCTTCTAAGGCTTTATTTTTCGCACTTAAAAAATATACCTCACACCAACGTGTGCAATCATCGATAAAAGTAATAAAATATTTCGCACCTCCTACAGACTCACATTTCATAGGACCTACGATGTCAGAATGAATTATTTTAAGTTTTTCAGTGCATGGACCCCCGGAATCAGAAAAAGGTAACGAGGTCATTTTTCCTTTAGCGCATATATTGCAATCACGTAAGCTTTGTACTTCGGTTGCGTCAATTTTAACACCTGATTTAGTTAAAAGTTTAGCGACATCTTTGCCATTTAAATGTCCTAAGCATTCATGCCAACTAAATATGTCGACATTTGCATTACTTAAGCTAAATGAATATTCAGACCTATTTAAACAATACAAGTTCCCTTTGCGATGGGCACGCAATTTAATATAGCCCTTTTTGTCAATGACATTTGCGAAATTGTGTTTAAATGTGACTTCACAACCATCGTTGGTTAGCTTGGCTACAGATATTAAATTAATCCTTAAGTTCGGAACATAAAGTGTATCATGTAAGTCAATCACGGTCTTTGAGTGTATGTTACATGCCGACAACCTTACAGTACCCTTACCTTTTATTTCAGTACTCACATGCGTAGCTAAATTTAGTTCTCCGCTAGTTAGAATTAAAGTGTCCCCGAACATACTCGCATCATTACATAGATGAGACGTGCACCCACTATCAAAAATCCAGTCGTCCTTTTGTGCATTTACAGCATGACAAACTTCTAAATCTGAAATATTAAAAGTAATTAGTGCTTCGTCTACATCCACACGATTTGCTACTACATTCTTTTGTACCTTCTTTTTATTGGGACATTCTGATGCCTTAAGTCCTTGTATGTGACATTTAAAGCATTTAAATTTAAATCCTTCTTCGCTGGTAGTCGGGATAGTTTTGTTTCCAACTTTCGGGTTTTTGTTCCATTTCTTTAAACCTTTTTTTTTGTATGTATACATTACGCCTTCATTCTGAGATCCATTGGTCTCTCTGGATTCGTGCTCTTCTAATATTTTAATCTTCAATGCCTCTGGTTTCGGCAACTCGTCTCTAGACTCAATAGCACATCTGAAGCTTTCAAATTTTCCAGGTAAACTATATAACAACATTATGGGCACCAAATCATCGTTGATATGTATACTCATTTCTGCTAGTTTATCAACAGCATCGAAGAAACTATTCAAATGATCTCGTACATCACCTGTTTCCGACATTTTGTGCAACATCAGTCGCTTCAGAAGTGTAGCCTTCTTAGCAGGTCCTTTCGAAGCATAAATAGACTCCAATTTCAGCCAAACTTCTCTCGAAGTGTTACAGCCCCTAATGTGTCGAAGTTCAGTACCACACATCGACAAAATTAGATCCGCTTTGGCTTTTTCATCCTCAGCTTCCCATTTTTTAGCTTCTCCTGTTTCAGATGGTTTTGGTACCTTTCCACTTGCATACTTCCATCCATCATTTTTTATTAGGATTGCCTGCACCTGTATTCGCCAGCTATCATAATTTTCTTTGTTCAGGGGTTCGATCCTAAACATACTGCTCATTTCTCGCTCCTTTGCACAAATAATTATTCCACTGCTTGAAAAAAAAAAAAAAAAATTTTTTTACTCCTTACTTATCTCTCCAGACTTCTTACTGGATCCACGCTACTCCTATCCACTCCGAGTCTCGTGCTTTTGATGTCTTAACTGGGCAACCGGGTGTCAGGGCGACCTGGTGTCTGAGCGACTGGGTGTCTGGGCCCATAACCAATGTAAGATAAAAAGAAACGACTGGAGTAGGTAATAGATCGTAGCAAAGACAGTTTTTATTAATGACAGCAGTACTATAGAACAAATCATTTTTAAATTCAAATTTACTTACTCTTAAGCACGTCATATACACATAAAGTTTGTATATCCAACAATTTCTTGTTCCCTCGATCCACCCCGTCGCATTGCATCGGCTGCTATTCCTTCGTTTTCGCTGAGCGTTTTTCTGCCTTTTTTTATTTTTTGTTAGCTCTGGCGTGATGTTAAGTAACCTATAGTATTCCTCAAGAATTGGGCTAACAAATACAAAAAACATTTTCAAATCTGACTTTTAGCTCCAAAGATTAGCGCGTTCAAACAAACTGTTTAGCTTTATTATTAGTGTAGATAAAAAGATGAGTGAAAACTACGTGACTAACTGTATAACTACATGTAATTGAGTTATTTTACATGTTGAGGTATTATTTATGTTAGGCTGATCTGAATAGCTTTGGCAAAGGAGCGCGTAGGTTAGTAAGATGTCAAGTCAATCTTCCCAATGAAAATAAACAACCCACTTTCAAAAAACACTACAAAGTGAACTATAATTTGAATATGAATTTAGTTAGTTATATTTAAAGATTAAGGTTCTGTGTTGTCTGTTTTTATATAATATTTATTTTAGGTTAAGATTTTATTTATAGCAATAATAAAAAATAAAAAAAGTTTAGTTTGATAATTATTACATAGGTAGGTACATATGCTGTATAGTGTTGCTTTGTATTTTTAAAGTTTAGATGTTTAAGTATCAGTAGTAAGTTATTTTTCAAGTTATTTGGTGTGTGCTTACAAACCACTACCTATTGTATTGGGGTCATCCTGTTAAGATAGTGTGTGTAAGTTTAGTAATAAATAAATAATTTCGGAAGTCGGTGTCGTTGGGTTCGCATTTTCGTTGTTTGCCACAGATCAATATAAACTGTGGCAAAAATTCGTATTATTGAAGATAACTCAACAACTACCCAAAAAAATTTAATAATATATATATGGGTCCCCTGAGACCGTGAGACATATCATATCCATTTAATTTTTTCCAAAAATAATTTTTGAAATCGATTCACAATTGCCGGAGATATCGCGTAACAAACATAAAAACAAACAAACAGTCGAATTGAGAACCATCTCCTTTTTGAAGTCTGTTAAAACCAACCCTAATGAGCTAACTCGTGAAACCTAACTCTCATAAGCTACACTCCGGGATAATCAATCACGCCAGCTTCCATTCCCTGTCTAATGAAACCCGATAGCAGGCTATGCGGAGCAAACTCATGTTCAAAAGGTCGCTTCGATCGGCAGACATAGATATTTGTGACCTCCTGGCAGATTTGGTTTTACAGTTGGTTTAGTGATTTATAATTTTATTAACTGGAGTGTGGCAGGAATTAACTTGCTTTAAGGGGCCCGTGGCTAAATAATAACAGCTGCACAGGTCGATCGATCAGGTTAAGCTACGCTTGCCTCGGTTGGTCAGTGGATAGGTGACCATATTTACATATTAAGACCCCTCCGTGCCTCGGAAAGCACGTTAAGCCGTTGGTCCCGGATGTCATTCGTGAATCTTGAACAGTCGTTAAGGGTAGTCAGTAGCCCGAAAGTCTGACAACCAGTCTTACCAAAGGGTATCGTATTACCTAGTAACTGGGTTGTGGAGGTCAGATAGGCAGTCGCTTTATATAAAATACTGGTATTCAGCTGCATCCGGTTAGACTGGAAACCGACCCCAAAGTAGTTGGGAAAAGGCTAGGCAGATGATGATGTTAGGAATTAACTCAATCCATCCATCGCTTTCCATCAGGCGTGATCGTCAAGAGCGGGTCCATTTAGCAATTTTAAAAAAAAATCTTTTTCGGAATTGACTATATTCAAGGTGTCGAAAAAGGTGTGGAAGGGAAGGGTTTCAGGGTACTTCTGGTCCTTCTGCAATCACTGTTCATCTGCCATTGTGATCATGGCTTTTTCCTGTATAAGCGATCATTGAAGTGATATTTGTGAAGTCTATGATGAAGATGAAGTGACAAATGGGATATAAAACGAGAAAAGCTAACCCTAATTTAGACTAAAATAGTCCTCCAGACCAACCTCAAGGGCAGCGGAATTGTCCGAAAGGGTTACCGCTACCCCGAAACATAAAGGGCTAAGGAAGGAACACGGGTGGGTTTTAGTCAGTAAGAGTCTAACACTCCCTTCTGCTCCACCCAGAGCGGGAGGGGTCATTTGATGATTTCCCATCCTCAAAAAAAAAAAAGGCTAATCTCAACGGAGACTACCTTCGTTCAAAGGTCCCGTGCCTTGCGGTATCACACTGCCACCTCCCAAACTCCGGGCTGTTACTAAGAAATTTCTGAAGGAATAACACTTTGTTCGACCTGGGAATTGAAACCAGGACTCTACGCTCAGCAGTCGCGCTTGCGACCACGAAACCACTGGAGACAGGACTGCATTATGTCTATGTCATACATGTAATGCAAAATCATTTAAATTTCCTTATGGCGTTATGGCTCACCTACCACAGATATTTTGATGAAATCAGGCATAGACTACCTCATATAACATAGAAATTTAAAGACAAGTCAGACAGAGTGTAAGAAACCTGTCAAGTGCGAGTCGGACTGGCGCACCAAGGGTTCCGTACAAATACAAAGTAGTTATGTAACTACAAATTTACGGTTTTCGGTTTACTTCCTTTACATGAAATTTGGCAAGAAGCAAGGTCATATAGCACCTTGCTTCTTGCCAAATTTCATGATTCTAGGTCAACGGGAAGTATCCTATACATTTTGATTCCCTTGAGAGTGTTTTTTGCAACATAAACCGCCGCATCTTTTTTTACGTTAACTTAAATGTTTGATTTTTTCACAGCTTCAAGGGACCGCAGACTTGAGTATATGGTTATAATTTCAACTCGATACCTTCACGCGTTCCCGAGATAAAGGGTCTTGACAGACACTCAGACGGACGGACGGACGGACAACAAAGTGATCCTATAAGTGTTCCGTTTTTCCTTTTGAGGTACGGAAAGTCCATCTTAGTTCTACAAGGAAATTTTCTTACCCTCCTCAATTAACATCAATTGTCGTATCTGCTTCTAATCAAAACCCAAATCTCAGGTGACTAGCCGTTACACTCACAGGACCAAAACAAAGACACATTGTACCAGAGACTATCAAGGTAAAACAATGGAATCTGTTCACAATACCTATAATTGTGATCTGGACAGTTTGGCGGGAGTCCAGGAGTTGACAGCCACTCCTGGGAACCCATTAAGATGTTATCGTCATGTGGCAGGGATATGTAGAAGGTTAATTCTGGCCAATTTTGTAGGAGGACGATGTGACGCGAGATGTAAGTGATGTAAGTGTTATTAGTCAACTAACTCAGATTATCGCAGTCCACTGTTACCCTCTTCCAAATTACGCCTCATGCCAGAATGTAATGCATTTGAATATGGGACTAAGCAGAAAAAACATTGCAGAAAAAGATATTTCTTTATTATGTTTCATATCTTGACAATATTGTGTTACATAAGGGGAGAGGCTAAAAACTACCGCCTTTTTTTCTTTATGCGCAAATGCCACTGTCAAAAGGGTCAACAATGGGTAGCATCGATCAACGATTTCAGCTCGCGTATCTCAAGTAATTTTTTTTTTGCGGTATGTCGAGTCATTCCAGTAAATTATAGAAGAACCAACTAATACCTATTTCAAGTTAAGCAATAATTCTGCTTCTTAACAAATGGGTAGCAAATGCTACTGGAGGTGCCAAGCTCGAAGCCAAATTCTGGGCTGACTTTAAAGATTGCCATCGACACGTTATGGAGAAGAGCAAATGGTTTTCAAGAATTGTTTGGAGTGAGACTTCTCTGCTTACTCTCTAATTGCGACTGCTATCTCAGACGCGGTTAGATTATTTATCAACCAGATTCCCTGCGGTATTAGAAAATGAATGCTGTAATGAAAGAAAAGCAGTTACATTGCCTTAGAGATGTCTTCATTTGTACAGAATTCTGAGCTAAAAT
This sequence comes from Globia sparganii, assembly GCA_949316385.1. NCBI lineage: Eukaryota > Metazoa > Arthropoda > Insecta > Lepidoptera > Noctuidae > Globia > Globia sparganii. The sequence continues at coordinate 4,427,377 of OX438677.1, forward strand.
TATATAATTGGCCATTCGGACATACCGAATGGCCAATTATATAATTAACGTTTGTTATATTCTTAGTTTTGCTGTCTTTTGCAAAGATGTCGGGACGAGCTTGACTCCTACCGAAGAAAGGACTAGCTCGCGTTAGCAGTAAATAGAGAAGTGTGTGAAAAAGGGAGAAGGATGTATTTTGGTCTGCGGTGTGGCAATACAGGGTACATAGATACCTACATCCTAGCTTTTGTCCGTGGCTTCGCTAGCGTGGTTGTCGGAAATAATGCCACAGGAAGTACCTACTGCGCTAAAAAGTATACTATATCCTAACCCAGGTCTTGGTCGATCCGACTGCCTTTCATCCATTTCCGTTCAGCCGTTACGGCGTCAAAAGGTTACAAATAGACAGAGTTACTTTTGGATTTATAATATTATTCTGGATAGATTTTAGCTATGATTTTTGACAAGGTAAGCATTGGCCGCTGGGTATGTGGATACAGGGACTGTTCATTTATTATATAAGATGATTTGAGGGGGGAGGGCGTCCAAACAAGTCTTATTTTTTCTTACGTGGATCCGGAGGGGTGTAGACTGTTCTTACGTAAGATCACAAAAAAAAAATATATATATAAGTTTTTAATTTTTCCTACATTTTCAATTTTGCTTACGTAAGATTAAAAAGGGGGAAGGGAGTCAGAAAGTGGTCAAAATAGTTTTACGTAATAAATGAACAGCTCCTAGAAAAAGGGATGTATTTACCCTTCAGTGGGACAATACAGGCTTTTTATAAACGGATTTCATAACATAACGCCTGTATTCCTCGAAGGATTAGACAGAGGTGAGGTGTATCTATAGTCCACCCACATTTCGCCTATGTATGTTATGTGGGAGTACTATATATACACCTGTGCCTAAAACGGACAGGGGCACAAATCCAGTCTCCGAGATGCTACTGAGAAATTCTTAATAAAAAAGCCTATAAACGGATTATTCTACTAATAAAAAGCTGTACTTGTTATCTCGAAACACAGACCATTAAGGACCAGCGATTGGTGTTATCAAGAAATCAGATAAAGATCGTTCATTGATCTTCCCAGAATGGTCTTTATTAGGCGTATTGAAAGTTCATAGGTAACTTAATACTTTACTAAATCTTTTGTAAGTATACGAAGAGACCAATGGACTTACAAATGACCCTTGAGTCATCTGTGTATTGTATGGAGCTTCAAGACGCAGCAAAGTCATAAAACTTTAAAGGGTATTAAGACTAAATTGTTACCCTCTTACTAATAAACGTATTATATCAGATGAATAGTGACACACAGATTTCTCTCTTTCGCTCGTCAGTAATTTGGCTTGCGAAAGAAGAAGATAAAACGTTGTGATAGACGCTATTCAACGTTTATTAATAAGGGGGTTATAACCATACCAACTTAGGGCGAAAAGGGTAGAGTTTTCTATTTCTTTTAAACCCGTAATACAATATTATCTTTATTCCACGAGACAATAATGCAAGGCAATCCACAGAGTTTAAATTAGCTTCCTATTACTTGAATAAGACGTCGTACGACCACGACAATGAGATGAATAGGGACCAAGGAAGAATAAGGTCTGTAGACAGAACTATACTTATTTGATCATTATCATCATTTCAGCCTAGGTATGCCACATCCCCCGGTTACGTGCTTCCCGCATCCAGCGAATTAGTGCGGTCTTTCCAAGGTCATCGTTCCATCTTATGGGACCCTACGCTGCACGGCCCTATTTTAGTCCTTTTTTATTTAGATCAATTTTCTTTTTTCCATCTTTATATTAACATAATCAGCCTGTAATATTCCCACTGCTGGGACACAGGCTTCCTCTCTGTGAGAGGGAGTGGGTTCAGTGCGGGTTGGTAGATATTACATGTCTTCGAATTTATGCTTCTAGGACATGACGGTTTCCTCATGATGGTTTCCTTCACCGTTTTGACGGCTGTTGCACAAAGTAAAGCGCCTACCTTTTTTTTTTTTTTTTTTTGTTGTGGATGGGAAATCATCCAATGACCCCTCCCGCTCTGGATGGAGCAGAAGGGAGTGTCAGACTCTTACTGACTAAAACCCACCCGTGTTCCTTCCTTAGCCCTTTGTGTTCCGGGGTAGCGGTAACCCTTTCGGACAATCCCGCTGCCCCGGCAGGCTTCGGCCCTTTCGGGCCCCTTCCTAATGCTGACATCTCTCTGAGGCGCGCGTGGAACACGTACGCGCCGTCCGGCACGGGCCTGGTCCTGATCGGACGGAGAGTTACCCATTACTCTCCGCCCGCAGGCCCGCGCCTACGGTGGCCGGGAGTCGTACCCACGACCTACAACTCGTTAGTCGGGGCCTTTACAACCGGTTCACCACTGCTCTCAAGAATCACTGCATATTCATTTGTATATGAATCCAATAAATAAATACGGTCTTAAGTACTCTCATCAAACATCAATAGCAGTTCATTGACTTGAAGATCTTTTAAGAAAGATAATCATGAGTCATTGTGATCAATGTAATGCATTCGGTAATGTATCGTCGGCGTTTCTTTTACCGGAAAGGACCGGAACCGGTGGTTTTTGATGGTAGGTTCATGCATGGAATTGTTATGTAGCTAGTAGGGACTTGCATTTCCTTCTTTGATGCTTCCTCTGGTGTATGAGGAGACGTTCCATCGTTCTCACGTAATGTCGACGCTTCCGCGTGTCATTTGAACAATATGATGTGGGTAAAGAAACAAATAATAACGTTTATTTGTACAACAGATATTTAAAAAGAACCTGTGTGGTCTGGGGACCCCCGGCAGGAACGAAGTTCAAAATGAAAATACAAGACGGCGGCTGAGAAAATTTTAAAATATTCGAAGCCGCTACGATAGTGAGGTCAAAATCAAAAACAAAGATGTGTTTTTGATTTTGACCTCACTATCGTCTTCAGCACCCTCGAAAACCATGAAAATTATAACTCTCTCTCTGACCGTCTCTATTATATATATGTCATAAAAAATCGCATGGAGGGGTATGTCCCTCCATGCGACTTTTTATGAACGCTTTTACGTTACGTGACAATTTCTCCTAGTTTACTCTAACCGCAAGCTTCGTTAAAGAAATTCGTTAAAAAAAAAATATATATATAGCAGTAATTGAAATATATCTATGGTAGTAGTCTTTAATTTCTGCTACCCTCACAAGAAGAATGCGTGAGGTTATGTTTAACTTCATAAAACTGTAAATAAGAAACGAATAAGCTGAAATTGATTAAACTGAAGCCGTTGCTAGAGAAAGGATATCTTGTGATCATTCATCCCCGGAAATATAACAAGGGGTGAAATTTTAGTTAGTTTAGAATAGTTTAGTTAGATATTATTCCAGCGTGTTTAACTCCAGCTATAAACTGCTAATCGGATATTCTGATTTGGTTGATTGATCAACTACTGACCGAACGGCAGTACAAATACAAAATACAATACAAATACAAAATGGTTATTTCTATACCAATTAGTTTACATAAGTTTATGATTGGAGCCTCATTTTAAGCATGATGACGCCTGTGTTAGGAGACTCCGCACTTTCCGACAGTATTTATTACATTCTGTCTGTTCTCTTTCCGGACGTGTCGGATTGCAGTCCCAATAGACATTGAGAGTGAGGAAAAAGACTGAACCTGTGTCTGCGGACGCACATCACTATAATATCTCCTGCGCCGATGGCGAGTCTCTCTGTGGTCGCCAAGCGCCATGGCCGTTCGGTCTGAAGGAATTTATTTTATTTACATTGGGCTTTGAAAATGAATACTAATTTCACTAGGTGTTAGACAAATGCATCATCAACTAAACCATTACTCAAAAAGCGGTTAATATTTATCACAGCATCCCAATATCGGGCATCACAGACATAGCATACAGCTTGATGTAAACAGTAATTTGCGTACGCTACTCTTGCCAAATGTACTTGGCAAAGTGCCAACTAGAGCAGTTTCGGCCTTCGGCTTTCGGCTTAGCCGGACAAACCTAATAACCGAGAAATTAAAAATTTTGCGCCCATAATGGTCGGGTTTTTTGTTTAAGTTTGCCGTTTCGCTTTTGTTTTCGTTTTGTTTGTGAATTTTTTGGTTTAGTTGGGTTCTTTATGTGGCTTATTTAGGAGTATATTTTAGTTTGGTTAGTTTCTTGGCTGTTATTGATTAAATCGAAGAGTGGCATAGGTATTTCAAATAACTGAAGCCTGCTGCTCATTTATAAATATTGATTAATCTGCCTTGTCTTTTCTCAACTATGTTGGGGTCGGCTTACAGTCTAACCGGATGCAGCTGCATATCGCTATTTCACATGGAGTGATAGCCTATCAGACCTCCACAACTGACACGCTACAGATCAGATTTGGGCTTCTGACTACACGAAACGACTGTCAAAGATCTCGATTGACAGCCGGTATTAAAGGCTTAGTGTGCTATATGTGGCAAGAAGGGTCTCGATATGTAATTGATGGTCCCATATACGAACCGACCTTGCGGATGTTATCACTTAGCCCCTAGCTTTTGAGTCTTTTTCTTCCATAAATCTCTATTAGCTGTTTCTTAGAGTTCACTTTCCCCATCATCATTAAAGCTAAATTAATCATTCTGTAAGCATTATAAAATACTAGTTCTGCCGGCGTGAAATTTCACCCTCCCCTCTTAGGGTTGGAATTTCGAAAAACCTTTTCTTAGTGGATACCTACTCTTCACAAAGAACACACCCTCCAAAATTCATGTTTCTAGCACTAACGGCTTAGGCCGTGTGTTGATATATCAGTCAGTCAGTCAGGACTTTGAATTTTATTTATATAGATAAGTTTAAAAACACACTGACCACTACATACCTACACTAATACATAATATACTCACCTAAATACAAACAATTAATAATATCTGTACCAAGTAACATTTTGATCGAACGGAGAACCGAAGTCCCGCTACTTTGATCGATGATCGCTTTTGACTTCGCCGTATGGCGCTACCAAGATAAAAACAAACTACTGAAAACAAACCTTACTCAAATCTCAACCTTAACTCTTAAGCAAGAAGGTTCTTTTAAAAACAGGTGTAGTTGACGAAATAGTTATTGGAATTTGAATCTTATGACCAAAAGAATAAGGTTGTCTAATTAGTGACAGGTGATATAGTAAACGTAAAATGTAAGATGGTGAATATGTGAATGTAATCAGTATTGTTAAGGAGTGTTTTTTTTTAATTCATGCTTGTGTGAATAAGTTATTAAGAGTAAGTTTATTTTTAATTAAAGCTTTAGATTATGATGTAGGCTTTTTGCAAATGCCTTAAAGGTTTTTGACCTCTCCGTTCATACACGAAAGAAAAAAATACTTGAGAAGGAAGCTTTATATAAGGTTTATCTACTCATACACGAAATCTCTTATGGGGTCATTATATTCATCATTACGAACTTTTACTATGCAACCAAACCTGGAATCGTGAAAAAAAATCAGTTGTTGCCTACATTTATGTTCGCATAACTAATCAAAATGTATGGAACAGCAGATTTTTTTTTGCGATTTCACGTTTTGTCCAAACAGGAGCGAGTAGGAAGTTTTATTTATTTTATAGCTTTTCCCAGGCTTCGTCCGCGTGGATGACCGAAAGTACTCGTATCTCACTAGAACGTACCTACTACCAGGACTGCCGGGATATTTACCAGTGTTTCCTTATAACTCTATTGGTTTACTCATTGAGCTCCTGAAGTTCTGAGTTGAGCTGCACGATTTTTGACAAATGCGTGCACTGACTGGACAGGTCCGCTCAATCTGTGTGGTTCTTTCCTCAAAAGACCATTTCAGACACCAATCTACATGATCTTCACATGATCTGACCAAGATTTTGTCTGGACTTTAAAAGAGACTGTGACCTCTGAGTTTGTTTCGGCCTTTCTTCTCAGAGTAGGCAAATAGGAAACGCCAACCTCATCTAGTTTTTGAATTTCATTAAGATTGACGTGTAAAAGTGTTTGTACAAACCTACTTACAGAAATAAATCATTTATCATTACGCGGCGCACGCCTGTAAAGCTCCCAGTCCACATGTTTTTTTCCGAAATCTTCAACAATCATCGTAATATTTCAGCCTATTTACACAAAACTTTAAGACTATGCCGACCGCACAGTGGCGCCCTCATCGTTTGTTTGGTTATTTCATACAATTTAGAATGAAAATGCAGAAAATAAGCACGTTAAAAAAACGGAAATATCCGTTTTAAGGATTATAATAAAACTCAACAATATAAAACTACCGTTTCTAATAATATCAACGTATAATCTTGTGAAGCACAACTTAACGTGCTTATTTTTTTAATTTTCATTCTAAATTGTATGAAATAACCAAACAAACGATGAGGGCGCCATTGTGCGGTCGGCATAGTCCTAATGAAATTTACACCTGAACCTTCCTCATGAATCACTCCGTCCATTTGGTAACCTGTATGAAAATCCATTTGCTAGATTTTGGGTTTATCGCGTTTTGACAGACAGGCGCGGCGGGTGGGACTTTGTTTTATAATATGTAGTGAACTAGTGATAGTAATTTTAGAATAATTGGATGACTAGTTTTTGTTTTTTATCACTTTCCATTGTGATTAACCTTTAGAAAAATAAAAATGATAATGTAGTTATTATTATGTATATCTCCCTCAAGATTTAAGTTGTTAAAGCACTGAATTTGTAATTTATTGGATTATATGGAAGTAAACACGGCTCATAAATTTTTCACGACCCAATTCTAACCTGCGCATTTTTAACAATCGATCAAATTGCTGTTTGACCTAAAATCGATCATGTGAACGAGACCTTTAATCATTTGATTAATTACACTAAGCGTGTGTGTTTTGACGCGGAGCTAAGGCCCAGTACTGGATGGGGCCGCATGGATACATAAGTAACTTTACAATACAAGACTTTCCCATGATATGAATCACTACATAGTATAAAACAAAGTCGCTTTCTCTGTCCCTTTGAACGCTTAGATCTTTAAAACTACGCAACGGATTTTGATGCGGTTTTTTTTTTAATAGATAGAGTGATTCAAGAGGAAGGTTTATATATATAATACATGCATGCATGTGATGTCGTAAATAAACACTTTTTTTGCGCTTACTTTTCAAACGCTGGCTGAACCCTACGAGATAGGTCAAAATAATGTACTACAGTATTGTACACCTTAAAAAGTTCTACAAAAAAGTCCGCGATGGTATATGTCTATCTCTTAGGGATAATCCACAATAATCATTTTTTATCCTTTACTTTTTACGAGAAATAATGGCTTATTTACGAAGCGATTTTAAGCAATACAAGCATTAATCCTTATCCAATTAAGTACCTTAAATACATTGTGCATTTAATATAGATAAATATGGCCCTTTACAGCATGTAATTTAAATGAATATTTTCGAAGATATTACAGATTTAAAATGCAGGGACATAGCGGTTGCTGCGGTATCGGCCGCGGCGGCGCGTGCTGGCATTCTTGAAATACCTGTACTTAGTATCAGTATTGCACCCGTGCGAAGCCGGGGCGGGTCGCTAGTCCTCTATAAAAGGTTCTGAAACAGTTTTTTGCAATGCTAATATCGACCAAAAATGGCGGCCGGCAGGATAAGTGAATTCGAATAACCTATAAGTTTTTTTTTTTTAATTACGGCGCTGTGGTAGTGAAACGCGCGTGCATGACAATGTTCTTTTTTTGAAAAGGAGTTGCATAATTAAATTTAGTACAACATTATAACACTCGTTTGGATGATAATTATGGTTACTCGTACTTATGACAGTGGTTGTTTTAATGTTGGCAATAAGCTAACTGTTTCAGAAACTTTTTTATAGGATTTATAGCATGGGGTGTAGATAAAATCAACAAGGGGCCGATTAACTGTTTTTGAAGTAAAATGTTGCTTTTTGTAGAATGGTTTTAATTGATAAAATGATTACCTATCGTCGTATAATAAATCATGCAAGTTAGAGCAGGAAATATACAATTTACACGGCTTAGTACGGTTAAAATAAACATCGATGAGTCCAATATTAGTCATCGCGCTCCAAGAGCGCGGTACACGGATGCGTGTTTTTTGACGTCCTGCTACTGGAGTACGATCAACAATTAAGGGGATATTGTGGTGTTATTTTATTATTTTATTGGGTGAATATTTTATCAATATTTTTTTCTACTGGACACAATTTCGAACCTCTCTTCCCTTTTAACATACGCTTTCCTTTTTGCACCATCTCGTCTCGTTCTTTAATTCAATCTGTAAGTTCTACAACTCTATCTGCTCTCATTTCGTCGGAGATAGAGTTCCCTTTCCGTCACGCCATGAACCAGAAAATCCAAGGCTTATCCTACTCTCTTCCTGCTGCAGCTAAGTCCTCGTTTCACTTAAGTTGTGCGGTTAGAACTTTGCTAAGTTAAAGTCCGTTAAGGTGAACTTGCAACTTGAAACTAGCACCCTCGCGTTTCGCCTGCTCGCCACTTTTGTTGTGCTCACTTTAAATTAACTTCTTGCAAGTTAATTTTAAGATGAAGTGCGTTTAGGGACTTGTATACTGCTTGACAGATTAGTTCTATTCTCTGGGATTTCCTTGGTGAAGCCAAGAGCTTGAATAACGTCTTCCTGTGTGCTAGTAACAATGAAATGCTTTTTAAGACTTTTTAGGACATTAATAAGCCTTTAGGATCGTAGCTGGTAGAGTTATATTTCTGCCGACCGCTATGGGGACGAGACGTGAGTGTTTGTATGTATATTAAAATTTTGTTGCAAATTAATATTATTTCAAGTTAAACAGATTTTATTTTAATGGTGATTAAATTGTTTTTCCATGAACTCATATTTGTTTACATTTTTGGCAAATAAATCGCGAATGCAGATTAGTAGGTCCTTGTACAGGTTTGTATCATTATTCATTGAACGTTAACAGGATGTAATATTTAGACAATCGTACGCGCGGTCAGTCTCTTCATCCAGACAGCTAGATTCTGGAAAATTTTAATTAAGCCTCCTCCCAATTTTTTTTTTTTTTGAGAATTCTGGCATTTGACACCGATATATTTAACTAGAGATGCTGGCTGTACCTAGGCTCTGTTCTTTTTTTTACAAAATCTAGAGAAAGTAACGATTCCCTATAAAAGTTCGCGACCGCACACCAGCCAGCTGTCCCCAAAAGAAAAAACATAACTGCCTCCACACATAGGGGAGGGAAGCCTTTCTAAAATTCAGTTAATACCATTTCATATACATAATACAGGATGCCGTCACCAAATCAAAATTCGGTCCGAACCGTATCCGATACAGGACGTGTCTTCTGAATATTTATCAGGGTGCTGGGACGCGCAGCTGTGCACGGACAATTGAAATTGTGACGAATTCTGTTATTTTGATACTTGATACCCCTTTGCTGTTTTGGCCTATAAGCTCCCTTCCCTCATTCCCTCTCACCAAGAGAGGCCTGTGTCCCAGCAGTGAGAACATTATAGACTGATTATGCGTATGCTTATGCTAAACTCTCTTAAGAGGAAATGCGGTCGGAGAGAATTTTGAAAAAGCCTAAGTAAAATGTCATAATTCGAAGTTTGGCTATCGCTTATTTCCTCCTCTGTATATTGGACCAATTTAAAAGATATTTTATAAACTGAATAAGAAGGATATACACTGTGTCCCTATGCTTTTCTTTTTTCATTAATAGTTGTCAAATTTGTACACTAGGCTTCTGTTGACCGGGCCTGCGGGTGGAGAGTAATGGGTAACTCTCCGTCCGATCAGGACCAGGCCCGTGCCGGACGGCGCGTACGTGTTCCAAGCGCGCCTCAAAGAGATGTCAGCTTAAGGAAGGGGCCCGTAAGGGCCGAAGCCTGCCGGGGCAGCGGGATTGTCCGAAAGGGTTACCGCTACCCCGGAACACACGGGTGGGTTTTAGTCAGTAAGAGTCTGACACTCCCTTCTGCTCCACCCAGGGCGGGAGGGGTCATTGGATGATTTCCCATCCACAAAAAAAAAAGGCCTCTGTTGACAGCGGTTTCAATCGGCAATTTTGAGCATTTTTTGAAGGTTCTAGTGCTTATAAAAATAATTTATCATCATAAAGGAAAACATAGGGACATACAAGTAGTTAATATTTATTATTATTTAAAAAATCATTGCTTTATGGTCAATAACCAGAAAGAAAACAGGCGAGAGCGTTTCTATGGAGAAACGACCACCCGCATTTCCTCTTAAGGAGGTATCGGGGAGAAAGATGACTTGTAATACTTTGTATAGTTATAGGATTTTCTTCGGAAATCCTTGTTGGTTAATGGTGGTAGAGGTCAAAGTTCTGTCACGGATCAAAAGAACGAAAAAAAAAAACGTGCATTTGATAGCTGGTGCATAATCAGCCAGGAATACCAATAATGTTTTAGAAATAGATTATGCTACGCTTTTGGTGACCATCCACTACATAACGGAGGGATCCGTATCTCAGAAAGCATGTTAAGCCGTTGATCCCGGCTGTCATTCGTAGATATTTGCACCTACTACTATTTGTCACTGCATCACCCAAGGTTGACTGGTAGAAAATGCCTATTGCATTAAGTCCGCCTCTGTACATTTATGTGCTTGAAGTATTCAATAAATAAATAAATATTTGATAGTCGTTACGGGTAGTCAGAATCCTAAAAGTTTAGCAACCATTGATACCAAGGGGTATCGTGCTGGCGGTATCGTAGATAGGCAGTCGCGCCATGTAAAATATAGCTGTATTGGGTTAGACTGGAAGTCGACCCCAACATAGTTGGGAAAAGGCTAGGCAAGGATTGACCACTCGAGTTACAGCGGCTAAAACCTGACGGAGCTACCTTTTTAAACAGGCTTGCACAAAGCATTTTCCCATTTTCAAAACAACTGGTGCAATCGATTTGGATACTACATTTGTACCGATATCTATTGTAACCTCATCGCTTGTTATGCTCTCAGATACCTACATTGTATGCAGGTACAATATCGAGTGGACAAATTCGATATTCAGCTTAGCGAGTACAATCTCATTAGTAGAAGGTAGTTGAACAAGTTTAGATACTGTTCTAATGGAAGTGACAATCACTTCAGTGAATTCAATGTCTTTAATTGAACTATGTCCGAGGAAGCTGTTAAAGTGTTTAATGTAAAATCTAATTTGGATTAATTTTGGAGTAACGTTTGTGAGAGGTCATTTTGAGTTAAAAAATTTGCTAATTAATATTCGGCTGAAGAAGCTTTAATATTTGATCAAAATCAAGAATATTTTATTTTATTTAAGCCTTTGTACACTTATGAAACGTCAGAAGCTAGGTGCACGGTTCCAATTGGTCGTTTCCTATGGAGAAGAACCGGCAAGAAACTCCACGGTTAGGTACTCTTTTAAAAATAATTGGCTTTTATTTTCTGAATTCTTTTTTTTTGTTTTATTTTTTTTAGTACGGACGCTTTTAACGTGCACATCTTTCTACATCGTTCTCACATGTATAATTTCAACATGAATTATGTAACCAATATTTTGTGACAATTTTATGATTTAAAAGAGTGTCCGTGGAGTTTCTTGTCCGTTCTTCTCCATAGGTACCTACTACTCTTTGGAATGGGCAACTAACTTAATCTTTCTGACTGACCGACCCCTTGACAATTCAGAGGTGCCTGTAATTGGTTTATTTGAAATAAATGCTTTGACTTTAAGTAAAATACAAGGCTCTTTTAAATAAAATAAGCAAAATGGCGTGGGTACTGCCACTTCCAGTTACTTCCACACTATTCTAATTTATCTAATTTGTCTACTGTCTAGGTAGAGGAAACTAAAGTTTAGGCGACAAATTAAGCCCATGTTTTTGGAGCTTTGTGCACTAATCTATACTAGAAAATTAGTGGTTTCGCCCCCAGTCTAGACTTAGCTTAACGACATCTTAAGTTTGCTTGTAGAATCGTTTTTAGGGTTATCGGATCATGTTTGTGGTATGCCTGGATTTGTGTCAGTCATCTTGTGTAATAGGGTATTTAGTTTTAATGGGTTTTCGGTAAAGGCTGTTTTGGTTAAAAATGGGTATCAAAATGAGGTGAGTGAGCTGGTTGAGTGTAATTAGTCCTTAGTGTTTGGTATGGAGAGGACCGTTTCGCTTACCAAAAATTTTTCATTGTCAAACTGGGCATATAAATAGATTTGCAAGCTAATTATACCTGTGATAGCTACTTCCATGTGGATGCAAAGCTATGAGGTTTTTGCTTCATTATTGGTAAAGATACAAGAGTCTTAAATTTTAACCAATAACCGTCCGTAAATTATACCTATGATTCGGCCATCAGCGGAACTGTGTGTGGCTACTATTCACAGCTACTGTTAATAATGAATCCAGTTAATTTCGAACAAAACTTTCGGTTTTTTTTGTAGCCTGAGCTTACTTTACAACGTGTAACGTTAAATGCGCAAAAACTCATACACCCCAATTAGAGCATTGAGTTAAAAGCATAATACAATGACCAAAACTATTTTTTTTTAAAGCTAACTATTATTATTAAGATAATCGTGCTCTTTTAGCTTTATGCATTCAAAATTGAGTCTTATTGTCTTAAAATAATACTTAATTTTCTTTGGTGAGCCAATCGGCGGATAGTAGGGCAAAATACATAATTTTTGAAAAAAAAACCTATTTTGTTAGTCTCACTAAGACTCGAGAACGGCTGGACCGATTTGGCTAATTTTGGTTTTAAAACATTTGTAGAAGTCCAAGGAAGGTTTAAAAGGTGAGAAAATATGGAAAACAGTAAAAGCAACAATTTTATTATACCATACAGACTGTTCGTACCTGTCAAACAGGGTCGTTCAGAAATTAAATAATACGGAGGTAATAAGATTGTATAGTTTGATTTATTCAATTGTTTGGTCTGTGCTTTACTCTTATATTTTAGTTCATTATCAAGACAGGCATTTTTCATGTAGCTTAATATAATTATCTTTCTAAATTTAGTCACAAAATAAATTTCTGAACGCACTATAAATATTTGACGACAAACAAATATGTCATTTCTTTCGTTTCTGAAATTATTAATTTTTAATTAAGTATTATTTTTTTAAATTTATTTAATCACTAGCTGCGCCCCGCAGTTTCACCCGCGTAAGTTTCGATCCCGTGGGAATATTGGGATAAAAAGTATCCTATGTGTTATTCTGATGTATAAACTATATTACTGTAAAGTTTCATCAAAATCCGTGCAGTAGTTTTTGCATGAAAGAGTAACAAACATCCATCCATCCATCCTCACAAACTTTTGCATTTATAATATTAGTAGGAATAGTAGGAATTAGGATTTATTTCCTTTCTTCCCCCCAAAAAGCCCGAAAGTCTGACAACCAGTCTTACCAAGGGGTATCGTATTACCCAGTAACTCTGTTGTGGAGGTCTGATAGGCAGTCGCTCCATGTAAAATACTGGTACTCAGCTACATCCGGTTAGACTGGAAGCCGACCCCAACGTAGTTGGGAAAAGGCTAGGCAGATGATGATGATGATGATTTTCTTTCTTAATAATGTGACAAAGGTCACATTATTTAATTCTGAGGCGGTACGAAGTTCGCCGGGTCAGCTAATAGGTAATATAATTCTGTCATCGCTAACCCGTCGTAAGCAAGTGTGATGATCAATCCTCGTAACTTATCTGTTTAAGAAGAGGCCTTTCCCTGCAGTGGGACAGGGCTGGTATTCAAGATCCGATTAGCTATTACAAGTTTGCGACCTCTCGCGCCCAGCCCTGGTTCAGGCCATGGTCCGGGGCGAGAGGGAGTGGGAGGCAGTCACCTTCTTCTGCGAAGCAGTCATGCTAGCGAAGGACGTGGCGGGACGGTTGAGGGAGAGAACCTCACGTCCCAGCCGCCGCGGGAGACGTTCCGGGCGTCGGGAGCCGCGTGACGACTCCCGGCCACCGTAGGCGCGGGCCTGCGGGCGGAGAGTAATGGGTAACTCTCCGTCTGATCACCAGGCCCGTGCCGGACGGCGCGTACGTGTTCCACGCGCGCCTCAATGAGATGTCAGCAATAAGGAAGGGGTCCGTAAGGGCCGTAGCCTGCCGGGGCAGCGGGATTGTCCGAAAGGGTTACCGCTACCCCGGAACACAAAGGGCTAAGGAAGGAACACGGGTGGGTTTTAGTCAGTAAGAGTCTGACACTCCCTTCTGCTCCACCCAGAGCGGGAGGGGTCATTTGATGATTTCCCATCCACAAAAAAAAAGCTATTTCAAGTTTACTTTGAGAGCTGCTTATTATGCACCTTTCTTGAAACCCTAGAGATTTTGATTTGACTAACCTTGATACATTAACGTTGCCAAAAGCTTTTAGAATTCTGCTCTGCAATGCATCCCGGTAAACGGCACAAGGCAATGAATCACTCAGTTACCTTTTACGAATCCTTCACTAAATAAATAGCCTTTTCAAACAACCTCAAACTACTCGCATATACAAATAAATATTTTAATTTACCTAAACACACTTTGTTTGTATGTCAAGTGCATACCGGCTATATTGAGAACGGTGCTTTAAAGTGGTCTCGTGTTCGCTCATATACGAATCTGTAACACTCTGTTGCTGTAACGCTTAAACGTGGGTAGGCTTTTCCTGTGGGACGCCTTTTACACCGTAGTGTAATCGTTACTACGTAGGTTACTATTTAGGCCATATACCTACTAGGTATATGGCCTAAATAGAATGACACTTGCTGGAATTGACAAGTGTAATTGGTGCGACGATTTTGGAGTTTTGCAATCATATTTTAGCATTGCAAATTAATATAGTTTAATGACTTTTGAACATTTTGTGTAAGTACGAAATATACGATACAATGTAAAAAAACAATATTCTATGCACCCAAGTCAATGCACTTCGCGGCATGCCACGGCAAAGCATTAACATTTTGTACCGCCTAGAATTTCGAAGCCTTCCGCGACATACCGCAACATACCGCAACATACCGCGGTATGCTCAAGTCCCCTTGTGACGGTATCAACGATATGTGAGTGTTATGGGTATGAAAATAGGATTCAAAATAATGTCTGCTTACGAAAATCCTTTGCCATGCCAAGCCTCGCCGTGCGGATTGGTGAACTTCGGCCATGGTGTCAACTAATTCATCACCATCATAACTTAACTAGCCGTTGAACATAGCCACCGCTGAAGGTACTTAATAAAGACATCAATCAATCTGCCTAGTCTTTTCTTAACTATGTTGGGGTCAGATTCCAGTCTAACCGGATGCAGCATGTAGCGACAGCCTATCTGCCCTCCACAATCCAGTTACTGAGTAACACGATACGCCTTCGTAAGATTGGTAGTCAGACGTTTGAGCTTCTGACTACCCGTAACGACTGTTATGATCTAAAAATGACAACCACAACGGATTAACGTGCTTTGCAAGGCATTGGCGATATGTCATCATCTGGCTAGCCTTTTTCCAACTATGTTGGGGTCGGCTTCCAGTCTAACCGGATGCAGCTAAATACCAGTATTTTACATGGAGCGACTGCCTATCTGACCTCCACAACCCAGTTACTGGGTAATACGATACCCCTTGGTAAGACTGGTTGTCAGACTTTCGGGCTACTGACTACCCGTAAAGACTGTCAAAGATCCACGAATGACAACCGGGACCAACGGCTTAACGTGCTTTCCGAGGCACGTAGGGATCGCGGTATGTAAAGATGGTCACCCATCCACAGACCAACCGCGGTAAGCGTAGGTTAACCTGATCGATCGACCTGTGCGGCTGTTATTATATTTTAGCCACGGGCCACGATCTCGATATGTAATGATATCAAAGAATAAACATAAAAAAATTGTTGACAAGTTGAGCATGGTGTAATGTCGTTCGCTTCGAAGGACCAACGTTACACTTCAGCGTAACGTACATCCATGTTTACAGTACCTACACAGAGTAAGGATTAAGAAGTTGCTTTTTTGAGTACCTTGCAAACAGGGGCCCACTCCAATGCAAATGTACCACCGGGTCGGCTGAATTTGACAGTCAAATCGGGACCCAAGTGCGTCTATAATGGAAATCTACTGTATTTGCTTATCATAAGTGCTTGATTAGATTTAGGGAGTATTGTACTGGGGAAGTTTTAATGGCTGGTTGGTTGTGTGCGAGTGGTAGGTAGATTTGTTGGAAAATTGCAAGTGCGCCATTGTTGAAGTTCTCTAGGTTTCTTTTTGCAACTCAGCTCTCTATCTCTCAACAGACTGCTGTCTCAAAAAAAATGGGGCACTTAAGGGGGTGTGCAGCGTGTCCTGTTGTCTGCACGCTACAAGAGCTGATAAACGAACCGAAGGTGCCAAGCTCGTAGATAAATTCTGGGCTATCTCTATATAGATTGCTATTGACACGCTAAGATGAAGTTGACAAAGGACCAGTTTTTTCCCATAATTTGATAAAGCACAAAACAGCACTTTTTTAACTGAATATTTTAAATACTCAACTAATTAATTAATTGTTTATAATCGTTTCGTGATAGTTATCAACTGTCACTTTCGAGACCTATCCATGAATAAGTATGCCAGTCCATTATTTTACCCTGCTCAAAGAAAAAATAATATTATAAACTAGGTTAAAAGATGCGAATACTTATCTTAATCTGATTACTTGGAACCAACCGGGACACTGTAGAGCAGTTTTTCCTAAGTAATTAAAAAAACACAAAAAAGAAACACTAAGACTCCATTCTTAGTTCAGGTAGCAACATGGCAAGTATTGTCTTTGCTTTAGAGGTAGCTTAAATAAAAGTCTCATGATTGATCTATTATAAAATGATTGTATGTATTTCTGTAAGTAGGTTTGTACAAACGCTTTTACACGTTAATCATATTTTTAAAACTAGATGAGGTCAGCGTTTCCTATTTGACTACTGTGAGAAGAAAGGCCGAAACAAACTGAGAGCGTCAAATAGTTGACCATTATTTACTATTTTTAACAATTGGTTGAGTTAACTACGGATCAAAAAGCCAGCCATTAGTCGCCTTCCAGGGCCTCAAGTCTGCTATTACAATAGTGTCAGAATGGTCTATCATTGATTTCATAATTGATGATTTTGACAAGTTTGGTAATCTACTAATATAATGGCGTCATTATTTATGACTTTCCAATGGTCAACAACTGACACTCCATTGAAAGAAATGGCATAAAATGGTAATCTCTTACATAATGACAAATACATGTAAAAATATACCTATATTAAATGAAATCTAGCATGAAATTTAGTACTAGTTTTTCGAAAATCATTTCTACTAACGGGTTTTATAATAATGGCAATACGACAATGTCATTAGAACACAATTCTATTACGAGAGCATTGACCGACCATTGATCGACCATTATGAATTTAGCAGATTACGAACTTTTAGCAAAATGACAATTGGATCGTGTTGGAATGACGAATTTATAAAAATAGCAGACTTGGGCCCCAGAACACCCACAGGTAAGCTATCTATAATGGATGCGTACAAAGTAGTCACTTCTACCTACTCCCTCTAGTTATTCTAACCGCAATTATGTTTCCAGTTAGCAGGTAGCAGTTAAACCTATGAAATTGGCAACACGTACAAAATTGCAATATCATGACGTGTAGTTCCCTCGAACACGGATTACTGGTACTCTATTAAAGTTCGTCGTGTGACCTCGGTTTTGATACCTCAGGGGTGCCACGGTAGATTTTGTGGCACTAGGTGGTTAAGGGACTACCACACTTATTCAGCAACATCTTTGTTTTCTATGGACAAAAGCTGAACGGGGCTGAATAAACGTGGTTACTCCCTAAGGCGGCTGTTAGCTGGTGGAGGGCTCATGGTTAATGGCCTGTTGAGTGATTTGGGTGATAATGATCAGTAAGATATTCTTTCCGTGTCTTATGGCTTAGTTGAAAGTAAAGGAAGATTTGAAGAACCATGACTTTTTAAAACATAAGCCACTTAAAGCAATGGCGGATTTACATTTCCAAATTCAGAACGTACCTTATTTGTTTTGATTTGGTATTGAAATATATATATATATATTTTGCAAAATTCTCTATTATCACTTATTTAGACTGAGATTGTCAAACATCACGGGTCAATCCACGAACCTAGAATTTCAGCGTTATTCTTTAGGCTTCCGTGTCTTTCCAAAACTCTTAGCTAACGTTGTAGGTAAGTTTGTGCCTCCGTTCCTCGGAGAGCGAGTTAAGTAATTGGTCCCGCTGTTATTCTTATATCTTTGACAGTCGTTACGCGTAATCAGAAACCCGAAAGACTGACAACCAGTCACAACAAAGCGTATCGTGTTACCTAGTTAATGAATTGTGGAGGTCAGATAGGCAGTCGCTTATAGTATTCAGCTGCATCCGGTTAGACTGGAAGCCGACCCAGTACAGTTGGGAAAGGGCTAGGCTAGATCATGGTGATGTTGTAGATATGTTTGTTGTCAGCACTCAGGACAGCACCGTACTTACCAGGTACCTTTTTTATTTATTTAAACTTGTCGCACAAAAAGGTACAAAGGCGGACTTATTGCCATATGCATTCTCTACCAGTCAACAAAGGGTGGTGAAGCTTTGGTTGAGTGTAACAATGATAAAAAAACTGTTTAAACTAGGTACACAAATACATAAATAGATTACCTTACATGATGGATACAGGATGGGATCCTTTATCGATAAACTAGCTGCGTCTGCGTGAAATTTCTTGTTCCACCGACCTTACCCGCTTTGCATCACCTGCGCTATTGCTTTGTTTAATTGTTAGCGTTGTTTCTGACTTTTTCCTCGGCTCCTAGCAGTCCTAGCGTGATGGTAAATAGCCAATAGCCTTCCTCAAGAATTAGGCTATAAAATGAAAAAAAAAATCGACGGGTTGCACTCCGGGAGTGCCGGCAGAAGTGAAAACTTAAATATTAATGTTCTGCATTTTTGATATTTTGGAATGGTTAGAGAATAATTTTGTACGAATTGCTTTCGTTATCAGTATAAAAGTATTATTATTTATGTGGTAGGATACAATATTTATTCATTGCGCTATCGTACACAAACATGACAATTATCGAACATTCGCGCAAGCGCCTTGCGCCGCCTGCCCTCTCTCCATCCGTCTTACGAATTCTCGATCAGGTCACGTGTCCTGACGCGAGTTTAGAGATTTTTACCCATTCCAAAAAAAATACGCAGCGCCGCTAAAGAAGTTTTCACTTCAACATTCGCGCAAGCGCCTTGCGCCGCCTGCCCTCTCTCCATCCGTCTTACGAATTCTCGATCAGGTCACGTGTCCTGACGCGAGTTTAGAGATTTTTACCCATTCCAAAAAAAATACGCAGCGCCGCTAAAGAAGTTTTCACTTCAAAAAAAATCAAATCCCACTGGTAGTTCCAGAGATTAGCGCGTTCAAACAAATAAACTCATCAGCTTTATTATTAGTATAGAATGATAGTGCAATCCACGAAGACGCGCCCCACTCTTCTTCCGAATCGTTAGTGGTTATCGCTAGTTAATTCCATTAGAGTTTTAATACTTTCGATACACACTAATTACCTGCTAATAATAATTAGTGTTTAGTAACAAAACTAAAACACTAGCAGAATGTTGCACACTTCTGCTGTAAGCATTAGGAAAAAGAGTGGGGCGCGTTATCGTGGATTGCACTATCTGTCTATGTAGATAAATGATATGACATATAGCCGATGATCATTTTTTTTACCGGGAGTATTTCTGACAACCCTGTCAACTTTCGGAATACATTGTTAGTATATTGTTAGGCGAGTTACGGGCATCGTTTTGCTCGGAATCGGTTAGTTTTGAACTAGCAATTTGTTTATTTGCACATACATTGTTTGGTGAACCAATCAGTTTCAATTCAGGGTAATAGACGGGGTGATCGGTCACTGGTTTAGAAATTTTAACTAGATTGTGTGTGTTGAGTGAGTAGTGTAAATTTTTTGATACGTGGCGACTTATTCTTTTTTGATATTTGTGTTTTTATCAACGTGTTTTCAATGGCACAGCATCTATACATACAAATTAATAAAATTTAAGCGTCTGTTTGTAATGGGGTGGATATTTTTATGGTTATAACCGGTTACACAACACTTGCCAACCACGCGCGAGGCGAATTGATCGCAATAACTGAGCTAGGGCACTCCGGCCAAATGGGGTTGGTTAGGTTAGAACTGTGACCGAGCAAGCTGTGCCACGGCAGCGGCCCGCGAGCGCTACATCCAAGTTGGTTGGAGTTATTCCGTTTATCCATCCCAAAAAATCCACCCAATGTCAAAATAAGAGTTAATCAACTCAAAAAAACTATTTAATAAAAATAATCTCCGAAACGGCGGGACCGATTTTGACGGGACTTTCACTGTCAGAAGTAACTAGACTGCTTTTGTTTAAGAATTAGGGTATGACGCAAAAAAAAATTAAAACCCATGATATTTTATATGCACGCTAACAAAGTCGCGGGCGCAGCTACTAAATAATAATTGTTGATTGTTATGGATTGGCCTGCATATTATTTTATGGTGCACTGAATGCCTACCAGTCAATGGCGCGACACGCGACGTGAATCGCACGCGACAAAAAGGCACCACTCGCGATTCGCGTCGCGTGTCGCGTCTGTTTGAACTTTGAAGTAGCCTTTAAGGTGACATAGGCTTGTTTTCTTTAAAAAATCAGCATGCGTCACATTGGGAATAAAGAGGATTTCGGCATAATCAGCCTATACTGTTCGTGTTCCCACTGCCAGGACACACAGGCGTGCGGCGGGTTCACGGATGAGTGCTAACGCGTGCCCGTGTTCGCGCCATAAGCGGCGGAAGAGGACACCGTGAAGTTTTTAGTGGGTAAGAGTACCACATACCTGCACTATCTCCCCGTGGTAGTGCAGTATGCATGAGCATTTCTCCACGTTAAAAAAAAGGACACACAGGCGTCCACCAAGCAGGCCAAGTGCGATTTGGTGGTGTCACATGTCTTCGAATTTTTTTTTCAAGAGCAGTGGTGATGAAATTAAATACAAAAAATTAAGTGACTGTCTAGGTTCGAACTCACGACCTGCAACTCGTAAGTCGAGGCCGATACCACTGGGCCACCACTGCTCAGGAGTGATGTCATTGAAAAACCGTAAGTACGGGTAATCTTCATTAACACAGCTCTGCAAGACATTCTATACCTACACAATACATAAAGCAGACCATTTATTTATTGAATACTTCAAGCACATAAATGTACAGAGGCGGGCTTGACATTTTTTTTTGTTAACTTTGAATGCCTTTTATTACAGCCCTGTATCGAAGAACCAATATTGACAGGACTTTGGTTACACACAGTCGTTTCGTATTTTACGGTTAACGTTGAAGTCGTGCCAATGTTGGCCATATGTGACCCTCGATAGGCCACAAGTGGGACCAGTCATAAAACAGAACATATTGACTTTAATCACATAAGATCAGTTTACAACAAACTTGGTCCTTTCTTCTCTTTCCATATAAATGTTAATTTTATTACACTTATTTATTATCCCTTTCAGTAACAGGACTTTTAGTCATCAATAAACTGAGTCATTGGAATTTTGCCCCCAGCTGTATTTGTTGATTGATTTCCTAAAAACTGCATAGAAAGAATCTTCTTAGTTCCTTGCAATATCGTACCAACTTTCTCTTTACCTTTCTACCATTCAATTGTCGACTTTAATAAAAGGTGTTAAGGTGCTATCATGATTATAAAGGTACCTTTATAAAGCTCCCACATATGGCCAACAAAAAAAGGGCCCGATCGCAGGTAGAAATGAATACAAAAGATAGCGCGCGTCGTTCCTTCTACAAACATACTTTTTATTTTAAATTATCGTATTTCCTGCTGTGTGGTTCTCAAAATAAGGTCGATTTTACTTTGTAATGTAGTGGCGCGTTTGTGTAATTGCTCCGAAGTCCGAGTTTCCTTTGAAATCGTTTATTGGCGGTCAAATTTTTATGTTCCGATGAACGAGCGAGAGAATTTTAGGTTAGTTTGCTTTAGTTTAGCGGGGACGCGATGCGTTTTACAGCGTTTTTAATTTAAATTAATAGTTTTTAATGTGTTCTGTACATAATACGCGTATCTATAAGTGTTTTTGTTTTGTTTTTAGTGATTGTGTTGTGTTTTTAGTTTGAAACCTGTGTTGTTTTCAATTTTTTGGATTGCATTGTTTTTGGATACTGTGTTGTGTTCACGTGTTAAGGTTGGTATTTTACTATTGAAAAATGTTTTTGTTTATTTATTTGAAACTGAATCGCAAATAAAACTGGCTTTGTCTAGAAAAATATGTTTGAAATAATGTAGGGTTGTTTGTTCATGCGCAATGTTGGTTTTTCTATTTACTTAAGTATAGTAACCGGCATGAGTCGTGAGCACAAACTGACACCTGCGCAGTAGTTAATTTTTCGGTCTCTTTGGCGGAATGAAGAAGGCAGGGTAATATTTTAATTATAGTTATCAACAATTTGAGCTAAAGCGGTACTAAATAGATTTGGCCGAAAGATACATGCGCGAGCTTGTCGGACTGCTGCCCATCTGTGCTCACGACTCGTGCCGGTCATTGTATCTATACTAATAATAAAAAGCGGTAAAGTTTGTAGGTAAACTCCGAAACTACTGATTAGATTTAAAAAATATTCAATTGATTCAATAGCTATAAAATTAACGAGTGTCAAAGGAAATATAGCCTATGTCCAGCAGTGGACGTAGGCTTGGGGGAGCCCAAGCACCTCCACATCGACCGGTTCTATGCGTCCCGCATCCAACGGGTTCCTGTGTTCCTAAACACATTAATTTCCTAAAACTAAGGCCCGTATTACAGAACATCACTCAATATTCAAGCGTTACTTAAAACTAGATTCAAGCCATTTGATTGGTTGAAACTAGTTTTAAGTAATGCTTGTGTATTGAGTGACGTTCTGTAATACGGGACTTAGTAACACAAGAAGTGTGTAGGCTTCTACAATACCTGTAAAATGTTTGTTTAGAAAGTTTTGAAGGTTAAGTTCTGCCTCGTGTGGTTAAGTTGAAAAGATAACGTACTTGATACAACTATTGAAGCAGAACAAGTACTGAAATTACTTAAATTTTTGATGAATTGTGAAATATTTATGCTGAAATATTTTGGACACCTTGCTGGCAGTAACTAGAAAAGAAATTCCCCAAATGTATAGTTTCATTTGGCAATGTTACAGACACCCTTCTAAATTACTCTATCGGGACAACCTTTTGGAATCTGCTGTTGGCTGTCAACAAGGTGACCCTCTTGGGCCTGTGCTTTTTAGTTTAGCCATTCACCCTATTATTCGTCAGCTAAATTCCAAATTTAACGATAAAGAAACTGTAAAACGATGCAGAAACTGTATTAGAGGACCTTCAATTTTTAAAAAATGAATTTCATTCCATCGGCCTTGATCTCAATCTTTCGAAATGTGAATTATACTTAACGGACAATTCTGACAGACATCTGACACTTCCTAAATTTAACGCAATAGCTTCAGAAATCAAAATTATTGAAAAAAGCTCTATTCGCCTCCTTGGGTGTCCAATCTTTGACAATTCCTTTCCCGTTTTTATTGAGGAAAAAATCCAAAATTTCAATGACGTTTCGGATAGATTGTTCCAAATTAATATGCATTCGGCCATAACTTTAATCCGCTACTGCTGTTTTGGCCCTAAATTAATATATTTCCTTCGTGCTTCACATTTATGGAAGCACACTCACCTTTTAGATAAAATTGACCAAATTATCAGGCATACATTAACTTCTATTTTAAATGTGGCATTGGACGACCGAGCTTGGGCACAAGCTACTCTTCCCATTCGTATGGGAGGACTCGGCGTCCGCAAAATTTCTAGTATTAGTTTACCGGCTTTCATATCCTCGGTCCACGGCACTGATAAGTTAATCAGCAAAATTCTAGCATCCACACTGATTGATTTTGATGTGCCGTGTTTCACCGAGGCTATGGATGCCTGGAGACTCGCTTGCCCGTATACAGATCTACCCGACAATCCATCTTCCCAAAAACGGTGGGATGAGCCGCTCTGCAGAGTAGTACAGAACAATTTACTTGAATCGTCTGCTACTTCTGCGGAGCATGCGCGCCTGCTGGCTGTGGGTAGGTGGGAGTCGGGTCTTTGGCTTCTTGCACTACCTTCGTCGAACATAGGCACTTTGTTCGACGACACTACTTTTCGCCTCGCTGCTTCTCTTCGGCTAGGCACTTCTTGCTGTTCTCCTCATCGCTGTCACTGTGACGAAGATGTCAACAGCCTCGGACACCACGGCCTTTCTTGCAGCCGAAGTGCGGGTCGTTTAGTGCGGCACGCGAACATTAATGACATCATCCGACGAGCTCTTGTCACCGTCGGCGTTCCAGCTGTATTAGAACCCAATGGCTTGGCACGTGATGATGGCAAGAGACCGGACGGAATGTCTTTATTTCCATGGAAGTTGGGTAGGCCTTTAGTGTGGGACGCAACGTGTGTCGATACTCTTGCGCCATCCCATCTTCCTGGCTCGGCATGCTGTGCTGGCGCTGCTGCTGCGGCTGCGGAAAACCTCAAGCGGCGAAAATATAATAACCTTAGCGGAAGTTATATTTTCGAGCCGTTTGGGGTTGAAACCCTCGGGCCGTGGGGTCCGAATGCTCATGTTCTTTTTAAGGAAATTTCAAAACGACTGGTTGACACTTCCCATGACCCAAGGGCTGGCTTTTACCTTGGCCAGAGGCTAAGCATTGCTATTCAACGTGGTAATGCCGCCAGTCTCTTGGGTACTTTACCAGTCGACAGCGATGCGGATGAATTTTTCGACGCTATATTTTAGTTTTTTTTTTGTTTTATTAAGTTAGGATTTAATTTTGTTATTTTTTTTGTTGATAATATAAATAAGCTTTTTGTTCTTACTTTAATACTTAACTTATTGATTAATAATTTACTATTAATTATTAATTATTTACTAATTATTAATTGTTGATTACCCATTTATGCACTTAGATACTAACTGTTGCCAGCGACTTCGTGTGCGTACTGTACTTTTTTATACAAAGGTCCAGAGTGAAAAGTAGCTTATTCATTGTCATCATTGGCACCATTGTTCCATGCACTGCTGAGTGCAGGCCTCCTCTCTTTTGTGCCATGCTTCCCTGGTCTGTGCGAGTCTCATCCAGGTCTTCCGCGCGATCTTCTGCAGATCTACCACCCACCTGACGTCTGCCAAATCAGCCTGTCACCTTCTCCAAATCCCAGGCTACCTATATTCAAATTTCATATCGATCGGTACAGTGGTTTAGGAGTGAAGAAGGTAACTGACAGACATACAGAGTTACTATCGCATTTACCTACAATATTAGAATCACAATTTTAGATACACCTAGATAACGCAAGAGCAACTACTTCGCGTGCCAAAAATCGCACCAAGTTACGTTCAAAAATCGTAAGCCGCCACTTTCGCGCTCAGTCCTGTGTACTGCTGGTTGGGTGAGCGTGAGTGAGAAAAAGTGCTTGTGACGTCATAGTAGGTAGTCAAAAAGTGGCACGCTTAGTTTTCATACAGATCGTGATACTTGCGTTATCTAGGTCTATCTATATCTGTGATTAGAATGGAAATTAATTTTTAATTATTAAGTTTAATTTTGTTATTTGTTTCAATAAATATTGTCCTTATTAGATAAGGATCTTAATTAGTTAAATTCGTGTAGGTACGCATGTTATTTAGGCATATAACAATAAATTAACAATGCTTCAAGCACCTTTGACTGGTTTTGACTAAGAAACTCCCAATAAAATCCTTCCTTACATGTAGGTATTTTACCAATATTTAACTTTATTCCTGAAGTAATATGGCCGCTCATTTTGTTGTTCTAGCTCAACACCTGCCGGTCTATTCTGTAAAAATCTCACCGTGAAAAGTTTGAAGTGAGCTGTCAATAGTATCAGGTGTAATGACGCGTCTGTTGAAGCTTTTTTTTATGTAAATGGCATCTCGCAGTTAAACCTGGGAGGTTTTCGTCTGCTTTACTGGACTTGCCTGTGGGTGCCTCAAGAAATTAAGGCGTCCATCCAGGAATTTTTAGAAAAACTAAGCGATTAAATGCTAAGGGCACCCCCTGTGGGGTACGGACCTCGGCTTAGGGCGTCACTGGGGGAAGGCAGCAAGAGATAGGCTGGATCGGATTATAGTTTATTGAAGCACTACACCTAACTTTTCGCGGTGAGATTTTTACAAAATAGATCAGCTGTTTTCAAGTTTCATTAACAACTACTTAGCTTTGTTTTCCAATAAGTACTTTTGCATAACAAAGAATTTTCATGAGCGAGTTAGTGATTCCAGCACATAATTAACTGAGGCATGTTAATGAGATACGTGTTGAAACATCTGTTACTTTCCCTGGCAAACCGAATAAGCAGTAAGTACTCACTTAAAGGTAGGTAGGTATGGTATTATTTTTCTGAGAGTCAGGATATGCACAAAGAATTGGTAGCCCAGTGGTAACTGGTAACGGTCGCGACTGATGAGTTGTAGGTCGTGGCCAAATAGACAATTTACTTTGTGTTATTTTATCACCACTGCTCTCAAAGCGGTGAAAGAAAACATACATAATCAGCCTATAATGTTCCTACTGCTGGATCAAAGGCCTCCTCTCTATGAGAGGCAAGAAGGGGAAGGAAAACATGCACGTCCTAAAATCAAAAATCTGAAGACATGTGACATGCCACAATCAGCATTGGTCCCATGTGATATTATGGCCCACACCCTCTCACAGAAAGAAGAGATCTGTGTCCAAGCATTGAGAATATTATAGGCTGATATATCATGCATATAAACTGATTATATGCTAATCACACCTAGCAGTATTAGGCAGTCGTAGGAAATAGCTATAGTGGGAAAAGCTTATGAAGTTTGTCACAGTGCTTAGCAATCAAGTTCTCTGACAACATGCTATAAAAAAAAAACAATTCAATTAATTCTGGCAAGACTCATATTACATAAAAAAAATTAAAACAAATTTCAATGCCTACAAATAAAACAAATTAATTAATACTTATAAAAAGATCACAGAATTACAACTAAAATAAAATATTAATGAAATTAAAATAAACGAAAATTATCAGGATCACATTATTAAAAATTAAATCAAATGTAAAACCTATGGCTGCTTTTTAAAATGAGCCTCTTCTTTTGATCGACAGTTCACAAGAACAGAGTTTCTATTGATCTTTAATGGACTTGCCCTACATGTCATTGCATAACAATTTTTAATCAAGGGACCAAGTGAAATGGTCCAGATTTGTATGACAGTATTCTCCACTCCTCAACTCGGTCACACATTGATTATCAACCCCATGTGTACTTTCCTATTATAGTTTTTGTAAGGTTCGTAGCGTCCTGTAGTTTCATATCCCCATTGGAAGAAAGCATGAGTTTATGTTTGTATGTCACCATCATCATCTGCCTAGACTTTTCCCAACTATGTTAGGGTCGGCTTGCAGTCTAACTGGATGCAGCTGTATACCAGTATTTTATATGGAGTGACTGCTTATCTGACCTTCACAAACCAGTTACTGGGTAATACGATACCCCTTGGTAAGACTGTTTGTCAGACTTTCGGGCTTCAGATGACCCGTAACGACTGTCAAAGATCCACAAATGATGGCCGGGACTAACAACATAACATGCTTTCAGAGGCACATAGGGGTCTTGATATTTAAAGATGGTCACCCACGGACCAACCGCGACAAGCGTAGCTTAACCTGATCGATCGACCTGTACCCTAATTGCGTAATACTCTATATCAATCGGAATCTGAATCATTTTGAAGCAAATTGCTAATCCATTGCTTTATAAGTTCGAAAAAATTGTCTGCTCAACACGTAAATAACGCAATGAATGTTGTTGAACTGTCTAAATAAAACCAATCCCGATTGATAATGTATAATGTTATACTGTATAGCTGTTATTACTTAGCCATAAGCCCCTCACAGTGTCGGTAGCACCACTGCCTTATAAAAATCACTAAACCGTATCCTATAAAATTCATATATTCAAACAAAAATCCTTCTACTTTGATACTTCTTTTAAGTACTCTTCAACGTAAAAAGATAACTTTGGAAAAAAGATAGCTTTTATAAAAGATAAAGCTAACAAACCCGCAACAAAGCGCCGACGTGTGAGAAGTTGGCTTTAAAAGTTACGACTTCCAAAGTTTGAAGTCGGTGCATCCATACGTTGAACTTTATACATTTATAATGCTCTTTCGAGATTCGAGTTGTTAATCGCGAATTTTTTCAAAGTTTCGCTGGTAACCGAGAAACCTAGACTGAAAGTTTTTCTCTTTAACAGCTTTTTTGCTTGAACTGAAAATCAAAATTCTAGCCTTTCTTTAATGTCTACCCTTTCTTAGTCTTACAAATTGTATCTAAATTTCTACCACCGGTATAGGAACTAGCACCTCTATTAGGCTAGGTCCTCCTAGAAATAAAAACTAGGAATGTTCATAGACAAATTTCGTCACTCTCGCCTCTCCATACTAATCTCCAATTTCTAAGCTTACTGAAATCTTATGTTAAACCATATCAACAACTTTCAAAGAAATTGGATAAAACTATTTCTTTCTGTACGAAAAAGAAACTAGTATTAATCCCCACGTTAGCTTACGTGGTGACGATTTCAAACCATGATAAGTCTTTACTTATCCACTTGGGATCTTGTGTTCCCTCAAGATTTCACCGTCAGGCAGTTACAGATTTAACATGAGTTACTTTAAACTTATTTCTACTGTAACATAATATATATTCAGGCTCCCAAGCTTCCGTACGAATTTTAATAGTACAAGCTAGACCTCTTATTGAAATCGTTTAAAGTTAAACGTACTTCGTAACTAAACCCACTAACGTACGTTTTAATATCATCTTACTTAAACTTGAATATATAAACTTTCTCTGCATCGTGGTGCCCAGTATTAGAAGCGGGTTTTCTGATCTGGTTAGGGGCTCGGAACCTGCCTAGAGAACTATAGTGCACCTAAAGTGAAGTACAGACGTCAGCACATCTAGCTACCCGAAACTGTCAAATT
This sequence comes from Globia sparganii, assembly GCA_949316385.1. Taxonomy (NCBI): domain Eukaryota; kingdom Metazoa; phylum Arthropoda; class Insecta; order Lepidoptera; family Noctuidae; genus Globia; species Globia sparganii. The sequence goes on from OX438677.1 coordinate 4,456,489, forward strand.
TTCACAATCAACTTTCAACCTTATACTTCCGCGATAAAGTTGAAAGTGTATTTAAGAAATTTGACAGATTGTAGTTAGCTTGATGTGCTGGCGTCTTTACAACAGCGTGAATAGTGATTTATTTATTCATTAATAATTAAAATTTGTACAAGTACAGATTGGATGGTAACCCCGAAACTAGACATTTGCATCTTGGCAGTCGAGTTGCAACATTATCAAAGTGTGGTACATAGTGATAATTGCATGGCAGGAACATAAAGACTACAATTAAACTAAACTAAAATCAAATAAAATAAAACACTTAAAAAAGACATTGCCATCAGCGTCAAATCAAAGCAAAATAAAATCAACAGTGTAGGATCAATTAAATGATGAAACGTACAATAACGTAATTCTTTTCTCTTTTATTGCAGGATAATTAGGTATTTAATTTGGTCTTGAACTTGACCTTGACCTTGATCTTCTTGGTTTAGTGGTCGCAAGCGCTAGTGCTGAGCATGAGCTTATGGGTTCGAGTCCCAGATCGGGCGAAGTGTTATTGGGTTTTTAGGGATTCCTCAGAATCCGTCTGGTTTTGTGCGCAGTTATGGCAGTAGGGTCGCCATCTATTACATGATGGACTTAAACATAACTGGAGGAATGTGGGTGTACTATACAATGTGTTTCATAGGGGTATGACCAAACTTGGGAGTTGGGGGTGTGTTACAGGCCATCAAACTGAACAACTTTTTCCCGGGGACCAACATCGTAATCGTAAAAAAAAAACATTAAAAATAAATTAGTCGTAGTCCATACATTTGGTCAAGTAGGTATTGAAATTTTGTATGGGACGACTGATTTTTTTCCACGATTACGGTGTTGGTCCCCGGGAAAAAGTTGTTCAGTTTGATGGCCTGTCCCACACCCCCAAGTTTGGTCACACCCCTCTGAAACACATTGTATCCTTCAAGCTTAACCATTCGGGAAACAGTTGTCATGTTACGTTATGCTGTTTAACTGTTAGGGTAATATTACCTTACATGTTTAGACACATCGGAACATGCAACCCACATAGTTTGACGGCTGTAATGCCCTCTTTCTTGCGCAGTATACAGGGTTACTGGTAACTCGACGTATTCATTGCAGTTTTTGAGTTAATAAGATTTTTAGTTTTTTTTTTATGAAAAATCCCAGATTTTGTCATTTAAAGCCAATTTGAAAATTATCTACGGAGCCACTGTACTGAAATTTATGTTATTATCATAGTTAATGCCGTAGCAAATCTTTGTTAGTAATTAAAAGTTAAAAAATGCCTAAAACCTTGGTAAATATCAGTAATCAAACATTTTTTTTTTTTGTAATTTTAGATATTACTTCATCAAAAATGTTGTCTAGTGCAAAAAAATACTACGTTAGATGTACAAATTACAAAAAAAATAATGTTGGATTAGTGATTTTTGCCAAGGTTTTACGCATTTTGAACTTTTAATTAATAACAAAGATTTGCTACGGCATCAACTATGATAATGACATAAATTTGAGTACATTCACTCCGTAGATAATTTTGAAATTGGCTATAAATGATTTAATCTGGGATTTTTCATAAAAAAAATTTAAAATATTACTAACTCTGAAACTACTGAATTTCGGTAGAACATTTGGTGGCTTAATTTGTTGCATTTTCACCCTACTATGACATCCTGCAAGGAATACGTCGAGTTACCAGTAACCCTGTATTACTCACTAAGAAAAATATTGCAACAAAATCAACACTATTCCTATTTATCCTTAGCATAATCAGCCGTTAGTTTTCCTACTGCTGGGACACAGCGCCATAATCCACCACGCGGGACCAGTGCGTGGATGTCACATGTGTACGTATTTTTGGTTCTAGGACATGCCGGTTTCCTCACGATATTTTCCTTCACCATTTTGAGAGTTGAGTAAAGCGCTTGCTTGAGGGGCCCGTGGCTATATAGTAACAACCGCACAGGTCGATCGATCAGGTTAAGCTACGCTTGCCGCGGTTGCCGTGCCTCGGAAAGCACGTTAAGCCGTTGGTCCCGGCTGTCATTCGTAGATCTTTCACAGTCGTTACGGGTAGTCAGAAACCCGAAAGTCTGACAACCAGTCTTACCAAGGGGTATCGTATTACCCAGTAACTGGGTTGTGGAGGTCAGATAGGCAGTCGCTCCATGTAAAAAACTGGTATTCAGCTGCGTCCGGTGAGACTGGAAGCCGACCCCAACATAGTTGGGAAAAGGCTAGGCAGATGATGAGTAAAGCGCTTGGTTGGATTCGAACCCACGACCTAAGTTTCATCCGTCGGGGTCTATACCGCTGGGCCACCACTGCTTTTTCTACTTGTCCTTGACCTACATTATTATAATTTATAAAACACCCCATAGCAACAGGAAATTTGTTCCTTCCGGTCCTACGACCCAAATAAATAATTAAATCACAAAACTCTGAAGCGATAATTAAATAAAGATGAAAACGATATCAAAGCGAATTTTGTTAACATTTTAACATGAATAGGGCATGTTTAGCCGTTTACGAGATATTTTCGTATTAATTGGACTGTCTAATTAGTCAAATTACCAGATTACGACCGTGTTATTACGTAATAGATTTGTAAATTTTTTGAGGCGTGTGCTTCTAATTAAAGAGACTTTTGTAATGTGCGAAAGTTCAAGTGTTTTTTACATTACTATGGATACTTTGTTTGGGTGTTATTTTTGTGTTTATCGACAAAAACGATACGTTGGTCGATCAGGAGGGTAGACCAGGAATATCCTCTTCAGATCTGTCGTGGACTCTCCAGAGTCCACACACACAGCACACTGTACAGTGGAGTGTATTTTGATATTTTTTTTGGAAACAATGTCCCAGCATCCTCATGATGCATACAAGTGGTCACTACTCACAAGATACGTGCCAGCTTACACTGAGGTCGACTATAGGACGCCTTCAATATCCTCCCCTAATATTGGGTCTGATTGGTGGATTACGGCCAATTCCTATGCGAAAAAAGGCCTTAATCCCATCAGTGGAAAACTATGGTTATAAAAACAAATCCTCATCCTCTTGCTCTTATCCCAACGTATTTGGGGTCGGCGCAAAATGCCTTTAAAAAAAATTCGCTGATGTTTATGAACCATTAAATATTCGCGACATGTCAAAGCTTCAAACAAATTGGGGGTCTAAGCTTTCCAATATTAATTTTCTCCTTCTTTTGTTTCAGATGTCTCAAAAAATGTAGCAATTGGATCCAACCCTAAACCACCGATGGCATCAAACCGCTTTGAGATGGGCAAGCAAGATTCCAGCTGGCGGAGAGTGCAGGGGTTGAGTGCTAGTGTAGTGCGGTGTCTAGTGATAGTGACAGTTTTCGGGCAGTGCGCTGGAGGCAAGCCCATCAGTGAGACGCTGCAGAGGGCGCTGTCGGCAGTCCGGGGCCCCAGTCCCGGTGCGAAGAAGCTGCTTAATATTCCTGAGGATGGAGGTAAGTCGCTTTTAAATAGCTAGATAATATCTCGAATTAGTAACTGGAAGTGTGTTTGTATTATCTTCTTTCACGCAGAAACGGTTCAACGGATGGACGTGATTTTTTGCATAGAGATAGTTTGTGGACTGGAAAGTGACAAGCTACTATTTATTTCGGAAAAATGCACATTTCCTCTAGTATTGGCAACGGTAGCAAAGTCGCAGGAAAAAGCTAGTGAGATGAAAAGCACGCTACTCCACGTTACATTATTCTTGTCGTCATTAACTTACTTAGAGTAATTAGCCTTGGTTTACAAAGATAAAGGATCACTTTAGTAGTCTAGCAGAGCTGGTGTATCAAAAACAGCCGGGTTTTATTTAAGAGGCTGAGCTTGTTGCTAAAAACTTCATGGTAGCCCGCGAAATTCAATTTTCATGTTTTTGCAAATTGCAGGTCAGTGTTAGATTGTATGTTGAACAAAATATGATTCGCGGCCGCAACATAAAGCGTAAGCTGAAAGAACATTACATCAACTCGATTAAAACTAATTGTTAATAGTGCGTTGATCAAATCTCAGACCATGGCATGCTAAGACAGACCCCAGAGGTCTAATTGTGTGCTTTGTTTAAGTATAAGGAACTTGTATTTTATAAAATAAATAAATAACAATACGACACGAGGGTTATATGAACTTCGAGGGTTAAATTTAACCCCCGACGCAAATAGAGATGGTTGTTTAACGTGTCTGTCTATGTATCTGTCTGTGGTATCGTAGCTCCCAAACGGATGAACCGATTTTTATGATTTTAATGATTGTAATTCTTAAATACATACTTGTTACGGGTGCGAATCATATTTTGTTCAACATACGACCTAACACTGGCCTGCAAATTGCAAAAAACGTAAGAAAATAAGAATTTCGCGGGCTACCCTGTCGCTTCTCCCTTAACATTAGTTTTTATGCACTTTTTTTACTTTTAGTATTTTCTGTGTGTGTCCCAAATAAAAATATTTTCTTTCTATCCTTCTTTGAGGCACCTTTGCTTTCCCAATGACACTGAAAAGTCGAAAGGCAATTGCTACATCCAACAGCCTTGCCTGTACGATTGTACAGTTCATATCTACTTGACAGAAGGACTAGTTTTACTACGAAAATAATTATATTTTAACTAGCTGCGCCCCGCGGTTTCACCCGCGTAAGTTTCGATCCCGTGGGAATATCGGGATAAAAAGTATCCTGTGTGTTATTCTGATCTATAAGCTATATTACTGTAAAGTTTCATCAAAATCCGTTCAGTAGTTTTTGCGTGAAAGAGTAACAAACATCCATCCTCACAAACTTTCGCATTTATAATATTAGTAGGATTAAAAACACATACCTATATAATATACCTATGAGTAATTACAGACTATTTAATTAATAGGTGACAAGACCGCATGACAGGTCAGACCCAATCCATTAACATAAGTAAACTTCATAATGTGTACAGTATAAATAATGTTATCAAGTAATATTAGAACGATACTATTGATTGTGTAAGTATGTTTGACATGGGTTTCGATTAAGTAAATGGCTTTAAGCTAGCATTATATCTATTATCTTTATCTTATCACTATTCCAGTCGGAGGCTCTCAATATGTTATTATGTTGCAGGAGCTTTAAGTGGAGAGGTAGTTAGGCTGAAGCCATTTATTGTTGTTAATTATTTATTTTAAGGCTCCTGCTGGCAGCCGCGACGCATCACTAGTAGAACAATTTCTATGAAAACTTTGTGGAATTTGTTCTACTGGTGTCGCGTCGTGTGGCATCTGTGACCAACTGCTATCGGCTAACCACTATCGATCTACTTGGGTATAACACATCTTTAATTTAAAATCAAAAATAATGAAAATTTTACAGTAGGTAACGCTTAAGGTGAATGCGAAGTGGTAGACCGCGAAATTCAAATTTTCTTACGTTTTTTGCAATTTGCAGGGCAGTGTCAGGTTGTATCTTGATCAAAATTTGATTCGCGACTATAGCAGGTACGTATTTACAGAATTATAATTATTAGAAACATTCATACATCTTTATAAGTGAGATTTGTACCATAAACACTTTTACCTAGGAGATTTCTTCTTGTGGTACAAATCTAACTTAGGAAGATGTATTAATGATTCTAATGACTATAATTCTGTGAATAAGTACCTGTTATAGTCGCGAATCATATTTTGATCAAGATACAACCTGACACTGACTTGCAAATTGCAAAAAAACGTACGAAAATTTGAATTTCGCGGTAATCACTGCGCAATCACCTTAAATTGCATATAGGTCTTGTAGGGCTTAACATGTCTGCCGGTCTAATTCGTAAAAATCTCAACGTGAACAGTTAGGTGAAGAGAGTTGTCAATAATGTCAATTTCTAGCGTCAGAATTTGAAATGACAGCTTGACATAATAGGAAATCATATTTCTTTTGTAAAAATGGTAGGCACCAAAAACTTTCTGCTTCTTCCCTGAGTAAGAGAGTTGTCAATAATGTCAATTTCTAGCGTCAGAATTTGAAATGACAGCTTGACATAATAGGAAATCATATTTCTTTTGTAAAAATGGTAGGCACCAATAACTTTCTGCTTCTTCCCTGAGTTATCAATGGTCTTTCTTGTGTAGACAGAGTCAAATTAAACAATATTTTTTTATTATCCTATTTTGTCCCTCTGCTGCGCAAAGCTTCCCCCCAAATCTATCCAGTAACTCTTTTCCCGCACCAGCTCGAACCAGCCATTATTCTTCTTAGCGTGTTGATAGCCAAAATAATACGAAAAAATATACATGTATTTTTTTTAATTCAGCAACGCGAATTACGTTCGCTGACCCAGCCATTAGGTCCTCACGTGTGTTGGTGAACCAGCCATTAAACAAATACTATAGTTTAATAAACATAATTATATAATAATAATGTTTTTTTTTCACAACTTTGCAACAGTCGAAAGTCCTTCAAAAAAGGTTCTTCCATAATTACTAACCCAATTGTCATTGAAGATTCAAACTGCCGAAAGGGATCAACTGTAATTACTCAAAAACTTTTGACTTGTCTTCTTACAAAGAGTTTTGGATCCCTCTTGTAAGCCCAGTCGGCGATGTCCTACCGTCTATTGCGCGAATTAGGGTTATCAGGTAGTTTATTAGGTTTTTAATGAAGCAGTGAGCGGTTTTTGTTTTAATGATGAATTTGGACCCTCTCGAATGTGAAATTAGGTTTGGCTAAAGCATGCACTAAAGCTACAGTTTAGCATTTTTCCACATCGTTTATGTGTCGCAGCCAACTGGTTAAATTAACCGTTTAGTTAACCGCCTGGCCTTTGGAAATAGTCCTCCCCTCGCTTCCCTAACCTAACCTAACCATTTAGTCGGGATGCCCTAGCTTAGTTACTGCGACCGATTCGGCTCTCGCGCGATTGGTTACAGTTCCAACTTAAACTATAATATTGAATATCATTCAGGCCGTTAGTTGAACGGCCGCCGTTTAGTTAAAAGGCTAGGCGGTTAACTAAACGACTAATTAAACCAGTTAGCTGGCGCATTTACATTCGCAGTAATACCTTTCTAAAAAAACTTTTGTGACCCAACGTTAGGCAGTAGGGTGTGGTTGTGGAGCTACGTCGCAAACGATGCTCCACCTCTTACCCTGCCTTCTGTGCCTCAAAACGTGCAGTCAACGTGACCTTTGCATTGCCTCCGATGCGATGACGCCGTGGAAGGGACGAAGTTTTGGGCCAACAAGAGTTAAAATACACCCATGCTAGCGACACGAAAAAGAAGAACCCTATGTTGAATGTGTATGCGGTTGGTGTTCTTCAATTGCAGCTTTATCACCTACATGAAAAGGTAGACAGTTTCTTAGAAAGTCCGAATGTATATTTAAGTCATTTTTGATAAAAATGTCAGTTACGCCTTTTCACCGTATGACGGCAGTAGAATAGATACACGACACACGTACCTATAATATTCCTTGAGAAAAGTATATCTCTTATCGTTACCTGGGAATTGAGATAGTTTTGGTACAGATACGTTAACAGATTATACGATACGATAACAGAATTAATAGAGCCCCGAGGCCCCGAAAGACGTAGACTAGTTAAGGATACCTAAAATCTGGTCCTAAAATCCCTTGAAATAGGTTTCTTAAACCAGACCATAAATATATGAAGACAAATTAAAAGAAAGATCTCTAGCAGATATCTATACTAATATACTATATACTAATATTATAAAGAGGAAAGATTTGTATGTCTGTTTGTAACGAATTGGCTCAAAAAATACTGGACCGATTTTAAAAATTCTTTCACCATTTGAATGCTACATTATCACTGATTAATATAGGCTTTTTTCCCACCCGTGCGAAGCCGGGACGGGCCGCTAGTTGATAATATAAGGTTTTAAACATCATTTATTGATGCTTGTCCAATCAACTTTTACCCCACTCCCGCTTGGTTGGTAGCCCTGCCCGAATCTTTGAAGTTTTAAAGTTTGAAGATCCTTATTAATTAACGGACTCCTGCAACTAAAGTCTTCAGGTGGTCTTTTGAAGGCGTAAAAAGGACAAAAAGTTTTGATCGTGGGTGTCGAATTCATCCCTGTTTTTTTATGTAAGTAATTCTTTAAAAAGGGCCAAACAATGAGTTTTTCATGAAAGCGTTGATAATGGTGGCGGAATTCTCTTGACTTTTGGGGTGCATTACGTTTTATGTTAAGTTTTGGGGACGTATATACTTCGATTAAGGTTGATAAAACATCTTAAAGTGTCTGGGCCATCAGTATTGGAAGCCTTGTTCCACTCACTGCTGTATTTATACCTCCTCCCTTTTGTGCCATGGTCTGTGCGAGTCTTTCCTAGTCTGTGCGAATCTCACCCAGGTGTTCCCCGTGACCAGTCACCAGTCTATCCACGAAATCTCACGGCTAGAAAGGATACAAAACTTAAGGTAAAAGAAAAAAGGCTCAATACACACCATGATGGTGATGCTGCAAACAAAATCTTATCTTAAAAAGTGATTGAAATTCATGTAAAATTCAATCTCTAGCTCAAACAAATTAAAATAACACTCAATTTGACGACACTTGAACCAACTCCGTTAATCGTCTCATTCCTCCAACTTACGAACTCCAAAATTAACTGCTGCAGCATCATAATTCTAACGTGCCAACTCCGAAACTTTACAGCATCAATCGTTTTATCTAAAACATTAACTAATGCAGCTTAGTCAATGTTTAGGACAAAAGAAGGAAAAATTCTTTGAGTAATTCCGGGCAATCAGTCTCCGACCGATAAAAAGGCTTTTATGCCGACTTCCAAAGTCGCTTTGACACGTACCCCTAATTAGTCGCTAGAAATTGATGTTCAGGCAAAATTATTTTTGGCGTTCTGGCAGATGTTTTCCGGGGTTTAGTAAGGCTTTGTTGAAGTTATGTGATGTAAGATTGGTTATATTAATTGGTGTAAGTATAACATGTAGGTATATGTCAGTTTGCGGTTTTCGCATACCAGGATGCTGGTATACGCCTTGACGTGAAGACTGGCCGCGTCTACCGGCTTGACAAATGGGTAGTCGAAGCATAGTTTACAAAAAAAAAAAATAAAAGAACTAGCAAAAAAGTTCTCAACTGATTTGTATAATGCATCATGAGACACCATTTTGGTCGAGCTCTAAATATCAACACACACCCACAAGGTTTTTTAATATTCTTTATTTGAGGCCTTTAGGTATAACTTTGACAGTATATGGAACTTCTTCAAAACCTGGAATTCATACCCAGGACATTAGAATCACCAAGTCCTCAAAACCCTTCCTCCTTCGTCCTTTTTTTATTTATTTACCCTTTTTTACGCATTCTTTCATTAAGCAGTTAACCAACACACATCTGCAAGTACCAGGACTACATAGCACTGCATTTAGTTGATAATATATGGAGCAACACGTTATGATGTTACCAAAATTTACATATCCTCGCCAACTTGTCTTACACAAACTGCTTGTGAGATATCTGTACTAGAGGAAGCTGTGTCGTATTAAAACAATGTGTATTGTAGTTTGCATGAATATACAAATAACGGCGTATAATAACGAATGAAGTACAGTCTTTCTTACATTGAATCGAATGGTCGCAAGTGAGTTAGTCCTTCATTTCAGTCACTAATTAATTCCTAACAAATCTTAACATACTATTAGACTGAAATTCGGCAGATCACATGCATAAAAACAATACGCCTCAAAAGTCTACAGAAAAAGTCCTTTGCGCTCAGTCATAATGCCATAATCTTCACCATGATTGAAGACGTACCTATTGGTGATAGCAGTACGGTACGAAGCTATTATAACTTTAGGAAGCTGGTAAGTACTAATTCCCATTACATTTATACTCTGTGTCGCACTGAACGATGATACGATTGAATATTCATAGTAAGCGACCATATAGGTTGAACATGAGGCACCTATTCCGTATAGCTGCATCGTTGGTAGTCCCTGTAAGCCTCAAAGCCTCTACAATCAACTGAAAGCTACTGAAACTTCGAAAAAAAACCCCACTCTACACAGCTAAAAAGTCAGCCTACCAAAAACCACAGCCCGCCAACTAAAAAAACTTTTTTACAAAAAAAAAAACAACCGACTTCCAAAAAAACACTACAAAGTGAAAAATAACTTTAATTTCGGAAGTCGGTGTCGTTGGTTCCGCATTTTCTTTTATTGACACCGACTTCTGAAATTAAAGTTATTTTTCACGTTGTAGTGCTTTTTTGGAAGTCGGTTGTTTTTTTTTTTTTTTTTTTGTAAAAATTTTTTTTTTCACTTTTTAGCGGGCCAGTTTGTAACTTATCTAAGCTACAATAGCCTAATGTCAACTACTCATCACCTTTTACATGAAATTACTTCATAAGATCTGCGAAAAACGATGTGTGGGCCCATAAAATTTGAGGGTTGCCCTCGATTTCTCCAGGATCCAATCATCAGATCCTGACTTGGTGACTATGGCACCACTTCAGAAGTATCTCCTTTCGAACAAAAAAATAATTTAGAAAATCGGTCCACAATTGGCGGAGTAATCGCGTAATAAACACACAAAAAAAAAAACATACCGTCGAATTGAGAACCTCCTCCTTTTTTGAAGTCTGTTAAAAATTCTCACGATCAGCACAAGAACAGCTAGGCAGCAGTATAATAGGTGCGGCAGAGTAAAAGGGACGGTCTTTAAACAATGCGTCGCTCACGGAGCGCGGCCGGGCAGAATAATTTGCAAGTTATTTAAATTCGCACATTTAAATAACTTGCAAATTATTCTGCCCGGCTGCTAACTATGCCCGGACTTTGCCGGTGCACCGATTTTCGTTAGGTCATACGCTTGGGAAGTTATGGGAGCATGCTGGCAAGCGTGTTGGGGACACAGGAGTCTTTCAGATCAAAATAAGAACTCTATGAAGAAAATGCCGTCAGGAAAATTTTGAGAGAAGGAACTCGGATGCCTCTGATGATGATAAGAGCGTGCTTGTCTGGTGTTTTGTGAGAGACAATATGCGAGGGGGTTAGTTTATTGTGCTTTTAATTTATTTAACCATTTACTCAAATAATTATTAATAATTTTATCCACGAATTGTATATCTTTGAATTTGAATTTAATTTTTGTATTGTATCTTATTTGAATGATTATTTAATTCTAATTTTTATAATTCTATGTTAATTAATGTAGTTGGACTTGTGCCGTTTTAATTAACTATATATAAATAAATAAATAAAGAGTAGGAGAAGTCCAAAGAAAAGATGCGTGTGGACTGTGTGAATGATGATATGAGTAGAAAGAATGGGATAAGGCAAGACGATGATAAATAAGTACTCTATGAATGTTTTTTAGGGAAAAATGGAACCTATAAAAGATCACTTCGTTGTCCGTCTGTCTGTCCGTCAGTCAAGACCCTTTTTCTCGGGAACGCGTGGAGTTATTAAATGCTCAGGGCTACAATCCTTTGAAGCAGTGAAACAATCAAACTTCTAAGTCAGCGCAATCAAAAGATACGGGCGTTTATGTTCCGTAATCAAAAGTTATAGGGTAAATTGGGCAAAAAGCAATGGCATGTAGCGCAAGAGGAAAAAATCCGAAAACAGTAAATGTGTATTTAAATTACAAAAAAAAAAAAACTATTATAATATACATACCTGCAAATTTGTATGGAGCCCTTGGTGCACAAGTCCGACTCGCACTTGACCGGTTTTTTTCATCACCAGCATCGCTATTCACAACCATTCGATACGCTTCCGTGCCGAATCGAACATCAATCAATGTTATCGTCCTCTAAACGCTGTTTACAGATTCGAAATCCGAAAATTTTGATAGTTCAAAATAAATGGGCGACCGCTATTCTGCCGACGGCTATTTGCGATCGGGGGCTTAGGCTATTCAGGTAACCGAAAATGTTTCATTTTCGATTCGGAAGTCAAACTCAAACTCAAAGCATTTATTTCAAATAAACCAATTATAGGCACTTTTGAATTGTCAAGGGTCGGTCAGTCGCTTCATCTTTCTGATGAAGCTAGTTGCCCATTCCAAAGCGTAGATCCCTGTGGAGAAGAACGGGCAAGAAACTCCACGGACACTCTTTTAAATCATAAAATTGTTACAAAAATCTGGATTACATCATTCATGTTGAAATTATACATGTGAGAACGATGCAGAAAGACGTGCACGTTAAAGGCGTCCGCACTAAAAAGAATTATTAAAAATTCATAAATTAAAATAAGCCGTGGCGGCTAAGAGATGACCAGTCCCTACTGACGGCGCCCGTTCACGAACATGACGTATGGATCAGCACCATTCAGCTCAACCATTTTGAAGGGAACCCAATGATCCAACACACACGCCACCATCAGCGAGACATTTGAGTGAGCATGACATACTCTCAGCTGCCAGGGCACATTCAAGTCAATTAAAGACGTACCCAGTAAATGGTAGCTTTATAGTTTAGGTACATAGTGCTCACACGTGTGCTATGCAATTATACAATACTAAGAGATTGAATTTATATAAGTCAGAATCATGTCGAGTAGTTTTAATTAAAACTACTCGCATTCATATCAAAATCTGCAATTTCTGCTGTCACCCCATCATCCCTGACATCAAAGTCACGTTGAGACTCAAAGCTAATTCTTTGACCGAAGCCCAAGCCAGTCCTATGTCACATAAAGTGCATTGGCCCGGTCCTTTACAACGCCTTTGAAATAGGGATTAAGACCACAAAAGGATTTGTCAACCATATCTATGAAGTCTGGCCTGGGGAAGGAACACTTTGTTAATGACTCGCCGTGGTATTGTGACAGAGAACGTTGATCTTGTTGCACTGTTTTGCGTGATATGTGGTGTACAAAGTAAAGGAATGGGCACCAACACTATCATTTATAGTGGTCTGTCAGTGGTCCTGTGGAATCAGCACATCAGTCTTTGGGTAAGAATGGCGATTTTTTATCGCGCTCTGAATTTTCAACTCTCGACGTTGAGCCAAGCATTGAGAATCCAACAGAGTGCATCCCAGCGCGTCAAAAAATACATTTTTGGATTTTCAACTCTCGGCGCTAAGCAGTGCGTTGAAAATCCAATGCGCGATAAAAAATCGCCGCGTGAAAAAATCCAGAAGTTATTTTTAACACAACTTCAAGTACGGTTTCCATTTGCACTTAAGATCTTTCGATCGTATCTCAACGGAATACTAAAATTAATTCTCCTAGCAGACGTAGGCACCATTTTAATCTTTCCGTATCATAAAATAATTTAATACCGCAAAGACACTTTATTAATAATCAATAAAATCACCGCTCGCCGAACTCAACGACCGTATGTCACACAACTTACAACACCAAACACCTGGATTACTTAGCGTAAGTTTAGATCCAGCATTATACATTGCGCGTCTTCTTCGCCTTCTAAACTAACGCAGCGAAGTAAACCGGTAATGTATGCCAGGCGAATGCGTACGCAAGTGAAATTTACATGTAAAATGGTAGTTCCATTGCCGCCGTATCGTTCGCGTTCAAAGTTATGCAGATTCATAGGAAATCCCATGGAAATGAAATCGTCTAAGTTACTGGGAAATGTTAGAAATATTTCCCTGCTTAGATTGTTAGAATGCGTCTGGGTAGTTTGAGTCTAGACTTAAATTTATGTTGAGTCTAACTGTGCTATTGTTTGGGGTACCATTTAAGTCATTTGTGAAGCCTTTACTCTGAGTTCGTTCGTCACTTTCACTCCAAAATGTTGCGAATGAATATTAAGTTTATGCATAGCAATGTGTGTTGTTATAAAAACCTAGTCAATTATTTAAAATATATTGCCAAATCTCATATTAGCTTCTGCGAATGAAATACCAAATTCAACAACTGTTATTTATCAAAATACCGTAATACCAGCTTATACTGCAGGGCCACTTCTCAAAGAGCGAAAGGTACAGTCAGCAACAAAAGTCGATCAACACTTCGGTTTTTTTTTAATCACAGTTATTGAGCCAATTATTAATAATTGTTCAAAATTGCAGCAGAAGTACAATGCAATTTTGAACAAATGTTTTGCTCAATAACTGAGATTAAAAAAACGGAAGTGTTCATCGACTTTTGTTGCTGACCGTACGAGCACTGATCGCCACGCTTGCTCAAGACAAGATTGGCGATTTCAGATGTATATTAACTAAAAACCAAAAACCAAAAACCAAATCGGCCTCTAGCCACACTAACTACAAATCTCACAAATTAGCATAGATCTTTCTATCACAACAAACAAATCACTGCCACAACCTACACCCGTTACTATCCGCACTCTAGATAGTCCAGGAGCGCGTTAACTATTTGATAGTCAATTGATTGCGGTAAATACTTGGCACCGGTCGCGCCGCAATGCAGTCTGACAACTGATGTGGTGGACATTTGGAGCAAATCATTGACAGTTTACGTTGATAATGTGTGAATATTGTTGCCTAGCTCGGTGACTATGTTGTGGGACATTAGTTTTTAGAAACATTTAATCAGCCTATAAGATTCCCACTCTTGGGACACAGGCCTCTTCCCTGCGAGAGGGAGTGGGCCGTAATCCACCACGCGGGCCCAGTGCGGGTTGGTAGATGTGACATGTCTTCGAATTTTTGGTTCAAGGACATGCCGATTTCCTCACGATGTTTTCCTTTACCGTTTTGAGGGCAGTTATATGTTAGAATATAATAAATACTACGAAACACATTTACATACAAAAACAATACGAATTACAGATATTTCAGAAAATTAAGAATGTGAGACAATGAGCGGTCTTATTTCTAAAAACGATTTTTTAAATAGTTTGATATCTAATGAATGTGTATATAGGTGCCTAGCTCAGTGACTATGTTATGACTTTAGCCATTAGCTTCCAGATGGATAGAATTTTTACCCTCAAAATTAAAAAATAATAATAAATTAGATAAATCTGTACTTGTTTGCACAGATAATTTGAATGTTCGAAAAGTGAAGATGTAAAGTGATTCTCAGCCTAATATGAATGAAAGTCTTTGTTTTTTTTATTGAACAATGTTATTCGAAAACTTATTATTGTTGTTCGAAAAAAAAGTAAAATCTATACCCATCGACCACAAAAATATACTTAATTTTGATACACATAATGAAAGTAAAATCGTCTAAAACAAAAAAGTCTGAATGTATTTTTTCGTTCCCACGCTAGATTGAATGAAAACACTCATTGCATTCATTGGCTGGTTCGTTACGGTCACAGGTTCGATTCCCGTTAGATGTCGTAATCACCCTGTTGTTTTACGATTAGTCATAGTGGGAAATTGTTTGAATGGTTCTTTCGAGTTTTTTTTGAGCGTTGGGTGAAGGTCTCATTCAGTCTTTCATTTTACAGTGTTAAAAAAATAACCCGACAAACTTTAAGAGGTGCTTTAGACCATCGATCTGAACAACTTTCACTATGGGACCAACTCTGAAATCACAAAAAAAAAAACAGCTGTTTAAGAGTCTTACTATCTCAGCTAAAACTCACTCTTTATCTCGCTCGCACGATACTGCTTGCAGACTGAGTCAGAGCGAGACAGAGTGCGGTGGCGGCAGGCAGCGCGAATAGTTTAGGTACCTATTTGCTTTTTAAGGTGAAAATAATGGTAATCAAAAAAATAAAAAAACACAAGACCTGCTTTATAGTTAGTTCGGTTAGTATACAAAGTTTCATGATCTAATTTGAAGTATTTATTGAATACCAGCGGTTTATTGTTCGGTTTGGAGGTAACTTTTTTCTATGGAGAAAATTTTATGGAATCGTGTTTTCGTCTAACATAAGACCTAACATCAATCCTCAACTTTACCATATATTTATTTCAAAATTAATACTGCAGTATTTTCGACATAGCGGAGGATCATGCTAAGCCATTTGAGGTAGTATAGTACAGGTAGTATACATTTTGGTCAAGTAACAAAAAAAAATAAACTCAACTTTTGTATTAAACAGCTGATTTGTTCCACGTCCATGCTGGACATAGGCATCCACCAAGAACCACCACATCAACCGGTTCTGTCCCACCTGCATCCAGCAGATTCCTGCGGCCTTCACAAGGTCATCGCTCCACCTTGTTGGAGGCCTTCCAACGTCTTTCCACATCTATACTTAAAACTTTTCTCTAAGACTGACTTTTCTTTAAGACTGCTATTTTCTTTGCAACAAAACCTATTCAGGTCGCTACTGATAAAGCTAAATGCTGCTGCTCAGTCTTTACTCCAATTTTAGGAGTGTCACGACGGACAATAGCCTAATAGCCTCCCCCCAACCGATTTCGGGCACGGTGGCCAATCTCAACGGAGATTAGCCAGGTACCTACGCAGGAGATATTATAGTGCACAAGTGTGCGCGCAAACACAGGTGCACTCACTCTCATAGTCCGATGGGACGGCAATCCGACATGACCGAAGAGAGATCAGGCGCAGGACCAACGGCTTATCGTGCTTTCCGAGGCACGGGGGTATCACACCGCTAACTTCCAAACTCTGGGCTGCTACTAAGAAATTCCTAATGGAAAAACCAGGACCCCACGCTCAGCAGTCGCGCTTGCGAACACGAGACCAACGGGGCAGTCACGACGGACAATATCAGCTATTTGAAGTACCCCGACCACTTCTCCTAAAGTCAAAACAGACCCAATAACCTTGACTCCCTTCCTCACTCACCACTGATCCGCATCTCTTAACAGTCAGACATTAAACATAAACATTTATCAGCTATAAATAGAGGATTCAATTATAAACATTAAACAGTGTCTTTGAAAAGGAAACGAAGGGTGTAAACCGTCTTGCGATGTGGACGTGCGTCTGTCACGTCTGATGTGTTTACTGCGGTAAGTTGTTTGATTGTAGTGTTGAAATGTTTTGGGTGTCTGTGTGGTGGGGTACCTATTTAGGGAACTCGTACATGCATTTTTTTTTGCAATAGTGTTGTGGCGCTTTACATTGTGTAAATTATTTCATCACCATTGCTCTCAAAACGGTGAAGGAAAACATCGTGAGGAAACCGGCATGTCCCCAAAAATTCGAAGACATGTGACATCTACCAACCCGCACTGGGCCCGCGTGGTGGATTAAAGCCCACTCCCTCTCACAGAGAGGAGGCCTGTGTCCCAGCAGTGGGAACATTATAGGCTGACTATGTATGTATGTAGCAAGGATACAACCATTTTGATTCTTCATGTGAGTATCAGAAATCAAAACTACAGGAAAATGTTAAGAGAATGAGCAGTTGCTTCTTGAATCTAAAATCGATCTCTATTCAGCAGTGCTATTCTGTAAAAATCTCACCGTGAAAACTAAGGTGAAGTGAGCTGTCATTCCACCTGATGTAAGGGATTGCCTCCATTGATCTTCTTCACTTCACTTACGTAGTAACTATTCAGTAATCTGTGACTTCACGCTCACTTCACCTAAGTTATCACGGTGAGATTTTTACAGAATCGATAGGCAGGCTAGTATCTAGTGCAGTGAATTTAAAATGAGGGTATAACTTTAACGTATGTTTATTCATAGATTGCATGAAAAATAGTTTAAAATCTATACTAATATTGTAAAGAGGAAAGGTTTGTATGTATGTCTGTAACGATTTGACTCAAAAAGTACTGAACCGATTTTAAAAATTCTTTCACCATTTGACTGCTACATTATCACTGATTAATATAGACTTTTTTAATTGCAAGAAAAAAAAATGTTTAAAATATTCATGACCACCCGTGCGAAGCCGGGACGGACCGCTAGTCCTACATAAAGGTTTTTCTTAAAAGATCGCTTTTAGCAATGAGACCGCCCGTTTTGTCACCAATGTAATATTGACATTTATATCTGTAATTTTTAGGGTTCACATAATAAAGAGTATTCTATCCATCTATCTATTAGAAAATGGTTACTGCAACCTATAGAGAGTTCAAAAACCAAGGGTTGGTCCTTGGGCTCACATTCTTCTGACCTAAGAGATAAACTTGAAATTTCTTAAGTAAATGCCTGAAATTCCCTCAAACATTACATCGGACCAATAGATACTTATTCAATACCACACGACCTTATAAAAAAATCATCTCATTATCTCAACTTCAGCTGTCACACACTATAAAACGGTCCATCTGTCCGTCTATTTGTCATTCTGAACTAGTAACGTGCCCCAGTTTCGTTCTAACAATAACCGTTTTATTATCGTTTCGTAAGAATTGGGGCGACGACGATTCATTGAAAGAGATGAGTAAATAAATACGAGGTGTTTGATGATAGTTTTTTCTGGTTTCTAAATCGATTTTGTAGCCGCTGGTTTTAGTAAAAACTAGTGTAAAAAAAATTATAAAATCGAAAAGTGCACGACTCATAATGCTCATTTGATCGTATAAAAAACCATAGATATAGATATTGTATTCGTTAGTTTTTATTAATTATAATTAAACTACTTTGAATTTAAGAGCCATTTTCAATAGGGTTCCTCCTATACGTGAAACGTATGTTAAAAAAAACATACTCAATTAATTGATTTTTTCGCAACCTACAATGTTTTCAGGTTTAACACTTGATTGACAGGATTTTTCTTGGAAATATTTTGATGTTTTTCGTTTCTACTGCATTAAATCAATTTTTGAAAAGTACAGAATTCATCGCCATTAAACAGAATCATCTAAGCAGTGGTATATAAATTATATAGGGTCTGTGTATAGAAATATAAATAGTTGCAGAAAGCAGGCAAAAAAAAAAATCGGTCGCAAAGTACTCTCTAATGCTTCGCATTAAGAGTCGTGCAAAATATCAGTCAGTTTTATTAAAAAAATTACACGGTGATCAGGGACATTGACGTGCAGCCGGTTACCATGGGTTTCAAGTACATGACGAAAAATTTAAAATCAGGGGCGTTTAAATTTTTCTTCGATTCATCACTATTCTCCTGCCCTTATCCCAATTTATTTGTGCTCTCTATCAGTCGTCATCTCGGTAGTCACCCCCCTTTCTAAGTATATCATCAATTATACAGTCCATCCATCGTTTCTTTAGTCTTCCCTTACTGTTACAGCCATCGACATTCATACCCCAAAACTCTCCTCACGACATTTGCCGCATTCTTCAGCATCACAACCCATTTTCGTCGATTATTAAAAAAAAAATAGCCGTTTCATACATTATGACTGCCTAGGTATCACCTCACGAGAGCTGTCCAAAGATTCCGTGTACCTACACAAAAACCACAAAATATATGGAACCGCCTGCCAGTATTCTTTATTTAGATAGACATAAGTAGACGCAAAACGTCACTTGATATTCAACTACATATGTGTAGTAGGAATTACAGACGCCAGCACATCAATCTACCCGAAGCTGTCAAATTTTCCTAATCAACTTTGAACCTTATGCTTTAGCGATAAAGTTGAAAATATATTAAAGAAATTTGACATATTGTAGTAGCTTGTGCTGGTGTCTGTACATAACGAATAAATTCTACACTTTCCACATCTTACACAGTAATTCAATTAAAACAATTACCAACCATGCCGAAAACATAACTAAATAACACTGAACCGAAGTACTTTTAACTCCTCAAAGGCTAAAGAGGAGAGGAAATGACGATTCAGAATAACGGAAAATTAACTCAAATATTACGTTTGAACTTAGTAAAGTTTAAGTCATATATTACGGCTCACTTGCTCAGTCTGAAATCCGCGAAAACATTGTTTTGAGCGTGGTTCATGCCAAAAATACAAACGCTTTCGCTTCTCGAGTGGAAACAAACAAGTTTTCAAAGCCGAGCTCCTGGTGTTTTAGGGTAGGGTTATAAGAGGGAGCGGTTAGCGGGTAAATTAACCTAAGCGAAGATCGGTCAAAGTAAAAAAGATTTTAAGACTAGCGTAAACTGTTAATGAATGGGTTTGGGGTTCATTCGATTAATCGAGTCTGGTTTAACCGCGCTGGGATCGGTGCAATTCATTCATTACCCTAGTAAACTGTTAACGAATGAGTATCTATATAAATAATACAAAATGGGGTTAGTAACACTTTTTATAACAGCTCAAGAACGACCGATTTATTGATATCTGATTTGTTGGATTTGTCTCCGTCCTGAATAGCAGAATAACTATTAAACTATGGGAAAAGTAACGAAAAATAAAATTCTAAGACTGTACGAAGTTCGTCTAATCAGATAGTTAATTAATAAAAACCGTAGTAAACACTTTTTGAGAAGCAACAAAACAATTTTACACGCCACTTTACTGGTAATGCTTGTCGCTCAAAAAGAGAAAAAGAGCTAAAAACTGATAATTCCAATGAAACAGTCTCGGATCGTTATCTTTTCTTTTCAATGACGAATCGGGACAGTGACGAGTCTCTATTCGGAGAACGCATAGTGCGCGGCTATTAATAATGACACATTGCTCTTCAGAAAAATTAATGTCGCTTTTGTCAGTCACATACCTAAATGGCAGTATCTTTTTATAAAATTTGGTTACAGTCAGCCCCAAAAAGATGACACGGACACGGAACACGGAACCGAAAACAATGTGAACATTGTGATAACCAGAACCAT
This sequence comes from Globia sparganii, assembly GCA_949316385.1. Lineage (NCBI taxonomy): Eukaryota > Metazoa > Arthropoda > Insecta > Lepidoptera > Noctuidae > Globia > Globia sparganii. The sequence continues at coordinate 4,477,043 of OX438677.1, forward strand.
GTTCACAGTGATAATTTCAGAACAGTTTTGGGGCTGACTGTACCATATTAACGCCCGGTTCCTGTACGCAGTTATTGAAGCAATCCTACCTCCAGTCTAGTGACTGCCTGGTTGGTCTAGTGGTCGCAAGGGCTACTGCTGAGCATGAGGTCCTGAGTTCGATTTCCAGGTCGGGAAAAGTATTGTTGGGTTTTTTCCATTAGGAATTTCTTAATAGCAGCCCGGAGCCTAGATTTATGTCCTGTTTATGGTAATAGACCTGTCCCCTGTTACATGGGACTTAAACATAACTGGCGAAATGTGTCTCTGTCTAACCCATCGAAGATTACAGGCGCGATGTTATGGTATAGGTAGTGCAATCCACGAAAACGCGCCCCACTCTTCTTCCGAATCGTTAGTGGTTATCGCTAGTAAATTCCACTAGTGTTTTAGCTTCTTCGATACACACTAATTACCCACTAATAATAATTAGTGTGTATCAACAAAACTAAAACACTAGCGGAATGTTGGAGAATTGTGCTATAAGCATTAGGAAAAAGAGTGGGGCGCGTCTTCGTGGATTGCACTATCTATATGCTATAACGCAGTCTAATTGCGGTCAGTAACTTCAACTCTTCTAAAAGTCCTAAAAATACTACCCGCTCTTCGACCACCACCGTGTCCTCATCCCTTCAATAAGTTGAGCACTGCCATCATTTGTCTCATTTAAATACGAGTTTGCGACACCTAATGCGCCGCTACATCACTCCGGTTACATTTTTCAGGTCCGTCACAATCCCTGTTTGATGTGCTTGAGATATTGCTGAAGTTAGTGAGTCTTAGAGCTGAACGAGTTATGTTTATGGTGATGATGGCTTTATAGGAATATATGCTAACTAGCTGGCTAGCTATTTGTGTTATGTTGGCAAATAGGCCGATGGGATGTGGTCACTGCCGCCGACACCTGCAATAGTGAACTGTAGATTAGTAGCCTCAGATCATTGTTATGAAACACACCGTTTCGTTGCCTGATATAATGACCAAAAGTCTGACTTTTGGTGAAATGATGAATTATTTTCAGTCGTTTCTTTTGCTGATTTGGACGGGGATGAGTTATCAATTAAACAGTTCTAAATTCTATTAAGGTCTGATCGATGCCGAGAGTTTTTAAAACTACCATTATACCCCTGGGTAACAAAAGCAACAAGTTTGTCTCTCTCAATCATTGGCAGCCCTGTTCCGTCCACTGAGTTTAAGGCTCTTTCCTTTTGAACCATGTTTCCCTGGCCCGTTTCTTGTTTCATCTAGTTCCGTAGTTTTTAGACAAAAGCAAACAAAATGTAGTCTATTTTAACTCCAATCCAAATTGTAGAACAATTTAATTCAAAGTGGAGCAGCGATTTATTCAGAACTTCGCAAAAAGTACAAAAATATCGCTTTTGTATTGTTTAGTGGGTAGAAAGGATTAAAAATAGAGTAAAATGCTATACGCACGTTGTTTGGAATCCTCGTTGTTATTCCATTTCGGATAGTTGAATGGAATTTCACATACGTTCACACATTTTTCTAGACTTGAATGCATGGAATAACTGGCAAAGGACTGAGATTTCTAGAATTTCCTCTTGCTCATGAATTTTGTTTGCTTGTTTACTAAACAAGCAGAAAGAAAAAAAATATGGATGAATTGTGTGAAAGATTATTAAAAGGAGGTAAATCATGAGACGATGTTCCGACTCCAAATCGAGTGGAACACGGAATAAGATGATGATGACCAGCAGGAAACAGTCGTTAAATAGAAAGTCCCAATACTCCATCATATTCTTAAAGAGATAGGCAATGTGATATAACCACGGCCGGCCGTGTGTGACCAGCACTGGGGCTTTGCCTCGTATAGGGCATTATGCTGAGCGATGGCCGTTTTGCGTGGATGTGACACATGTTTCCCCAACTTTTTTTTGTGTTTGTGTTCTTTTTATGCGTCATGTTTGCCGCAAATAAATGTGTTTTCTTTCTTCTTTCTATATAATGCTTGATTGACAAAAAACAATCGTTAAAAACTCCCAAATTATAAAGCTTGTACTACAAAAATAAGAGCCATGATGTAACCTAAAATTGCCAAGGTGAATTTATTAATTCCGGAGTAGGTTGCTTTGTCACCTATCTCGTCTCTAGTTGTCGGGTGTCGACGAAACAACTTGAATAAAGGATCCATCCATAAATCTACGTCGGTCCACCAATCGTCGATATATGAGTGGGTTCCAAGCATTTCTTTTCAGGCGATACAATAGATTTGGGGAACTAATACGTATGACAATAGCAAGTATAAAGTTTATATAATAATAGTCCTTCAGAATTTCGGCCATGGTGGCCAATCTCAGCGGAGACTAGTCAGCGACGCGGGAAATATTATAGAGCACAAGTGTGTGCACATACACAGGTGCACTCTCTGTATCCTCAGTCTCATCAAAGTCCGATGGACGGTAATCCGACACGACCGGAGAGAGGCGCAAGATCAACAGTTTAACGTGATTTTCGAGACACGGGGGTATCACACCGCCAACTTCCAAACTCCAGGCTGTTACTAAGAAATTCCTAATTGCACTTCCCGACCTGGGAATCAAATCCAGGTTCCCACTCTCAGCAGTCGCGCGTGCGACCACTGGACCAACGACGCAGTCAAAAGTACACAGTATACAAGGCAATGTACAAAGCAATTACAATAAAATATGTCTCTGAATTACAATTAAGTTTCCTGTTTCGTATAAGGCTTCCTTTTTACAGCAGTAATTAGGGAAAATCATGGTAGTCGATGTTTGCAAGTGGATAATAAATTAGGGGAGACACCAAAAGGATTTACGACAGCGAATTCTTTTCATTAGAATAATTAGGCATTGCCAAGAAGTAAATAATTATTCTAAACTTTAGCTTTGGATCCTGTGAACAATTTACTTACTTGGTCTTCTACTAAATCAGTACCAGCAGCTGTGTATCCTCCCGATATATTCTGTAAAAATCTTACCGTAAAAATATCTGCTATCTCGCATTCTACTAAAGGTTCCGCCTAGAATTCCACGCTTTCCCATAACCATAATATTGCAGCGCCCTACTACCTCTACAAATATAGGTCTCAACTCACCACTCATTAAGATGTGTGAAAATCTTAATTCATTTAATAGGTATTCACCCGAAGCAGATATAATGATCCTAAGGTGAAGTTCAAATCAAGAATTTTGACCTTCCCTACACACCAATGAAACGTAGTCGTGATTTCTAAATTCTGATTAATGGTGCAAATCCTTTCTTATTTACTCTGTTTTTATTTTATTTTGGTAACTTAATTATTTGTTTTTCTTTTTTATATTTTCTTAACCAATTGTAAACCTAGACTTAAGTTAGTGAGTAAGCGGTAATCTGGCGTCGTTCTTGTAAATGTTGTGTTTACCTGTAATTGGCACATATATTAGAATATTACCGTCTGATATACTATTTGTTTGTATATGTATGTGCTGTGGGTGAACCTTAAAGTAAATAAATATAGGCGAAGTGAGCTGTCATTCTGTCAAAACCTAACATCAGGTGAAATGAAAGTTTCATTCAAGCTCGCTTCACCTATGTTTTCACGGTCAGATGTTTATAGATTATCTGCACGTGACACGAACTGATGGACGCTATTAAAAGTGCCAAACTCGCAGGCAAATTCTGGGCCGACTCTATTTAGATTGCCATCCGAGTAAGAAAGAGTAGTACCGAGTGAAAAAAGGCATTTTCAATAAGTATGTCCTTCTCAAAGGACACAACAAATTCCACGCTGAATTTTTGTCCCTATCCTGTTAGCAAGAGAAAAAATAACCAACACGTAATGAAACCACGAGTTCTGTCCCATTTGACCTCCTACGTGACAGGGAAGCATGGTACCTATTAATTCTCCTTCTAAGTGCACGCTGGACTTGAGTTCTGATTACCCCACTGGAGCTAAGTGGCTTGATATTAATTTAGCACCGACTTTTATCAAGGAAAGTATTTTCTTGGTGCGTTAGTTGTTGGATATCGAGCAACAATAGCTACGTATTCGGCAGTCGGTTTTGTTAAACAATTTTTGGTAGAAGCGGCAAGCGATGTAATTGCGTAACCACAGATATAGGTAGACCTAGATAACGCAAGTATCACGATCTGTATTAAAACCAAGCTTGAATTTTTTTTGACTACCTACTATGACGTCGCAAGCGCTCTTTCTCACTCACGTTCACCCAGCCAACTGCCGGTCGATTCTGTAAAAATGTCACCTTGAAAACTTATGTGAAGTGAGTTTGTTTTTTCTAGGAATTTACACTATTGATAGCTCGCTCCAAGCTCACTTCACCTAAGTTTTCACGGTGAGATTTTCACAGAATAGCACCGCTGCGGTACACAGGACTGAGCGTGAAAGTGGCGGCTTACGATTTTCGTACGTAAGTTGGTGCGATTTTTGGCACGCGAAGTAGTTGCTCTTGCGTTATCTAGATCTAGGTCTATATCTGTGTGCGTAACACACTCAAATTTACAATCGGTCGCAATAATGTATTTCGTTTACTATAACGGGTGTAAAAAGATACTTTACGAAGCCGAGAGTCATTTGTACGCTCCGTCATTTTTTTTTTGTATTGGGCAATACCTGGGAACCTCCTGATTACGGTGATAATGAAGGTCAAAATTCCAACTTAGTTAACGTTTTTTTAAGAAAACATTTTTTAATAATATAATACAATTTTAAACACCCCCACGAGCCCTGTACCGTTACATGCACCCATAAGCACAATGTTTTGCGTTCGTTACGCAAACACCTAAATTTCACACCGAATATAAAATTCATTTCCTAGCAATTATTTTTGTGCTATGTTTCTTAGTTTGATGTACAGAATGCGTAGTTAACGGCTATGTGAAGTGTCTATTTACACCCTGTATGTATAGAGTAGGTACTACCAATAATTTTGTTAGAACCAGTTATACTTTAAGAGGAAACTTTTCCCCTTCCCTGCGCTCGTAACGTATCGTATCGTATCGCCTTTCGCCTCGCCGTCAAACAGACGTCAACCTAACGTAAGCATGTAACCAAAGCGGATCAGCAGCTCCGATACGTCGAGTCGGCTACGGCTAGGCGACGCCGCGCTTACGGCTCGCGGTTCGTGATTTTGTCCCGAGGCGAGGCGATTACGTTACGATCCCGATTAGTGTGCGTTGCTGTAGGGAGTTTCATACAAAGAATACTGAATGACTCGAGTTGATACGGAGACAATCCCTTTCAGAGTTGATATGTGTGCTATGTCCTTAATTAAATCCATAAAACTGTGTTATATTACATAAGTTTGAAAAAACATTAAAAGGACAGTTTGGTATCCAAAAAACCTTTATAAATCACAAGTTTATATCAACAATGGGGCTAATAGAACTCACATTGACGCTTCCCGGTAACAAGTTACAATTCAGTGAATCTATATATACTAATAATAAAGCTGAAGAGTTTGTTTGTTTGAACGCACTAATCTCTGGAATTAACAGTCGGATTTGAAAATAAATATTTTTGAAATTGATATCCCAATTCTCGAAGAAGGCTATAGGCTATTTAACATCACGCTATGACCCTAAGGAGCCGTGCAACACTAAGCGAGAACGAAGTGATAGCGCGTGCAGGAAATTTCACGCGGACGAAGTCGCAGGCAGAAGCTAGTTTTGTATACAACGAAAAGGGACTGTTCGGAAAATATCGGAAAAACTTTTATAAATTAAAAGTTTTTATCAACAATGGGCTTCATAGAACTCACATTATAACTTGCCTACATTTTCAGCAGCACGTTCCGGAACTAATTGCCCGATATCAATCTAAAGTGCCAATTTAAAATTACAAAACAAATATCGGTTTTTATCGTCCAGTAGGCCCGGGCCTACTATTATATTACGGGTTCAAAACCCATAATGATCGGTGCGAGAACAATAGCGTTGACCATAGATGTTATGGAGTTATAAACCCTTTCAATCCCTAGCTCATTTACAATTGCTAATGTTTTTTATTGTGCGCTGCTGAGTTTTGAGACATTTTCTGTGTAAAGGTTCGGTATAGTTTTGCTTTTGTGAAAAGTTTTTCCACTTAAAGATGCTCATCTTCTGCCTAAGCTTTTGGCAACTATGTTGGGGTCAGGTTCCAGTCTAACCAGATACAGCTGCGTACCAGTATTTGAAATAGAGCTACTACCAATCTGACCTCCACATGCCAGTTACTGGGCAACACGATACTCCTTGGTAAGACTGGTTGTCCGACTATTGGTCTTTTGACTGCCCGTAACGACTGACAAAGATCTTTGAATGACAGTAGGCAACAACGGTCTCGATATGTAATGGATGGTCACCCGTCCCCAAACCGACCGCGGCAAGTGTTGCTTAACCTTTCATAGTTTCGTGCGGCTAATTTATATTGAAGGGCTACGTTATAAAACATAGCCATTGTGCCCTTCAATATAAATGTTCTGTAAATAGACACTATTTATAACCGACTTCAAAAAAGGAGGTTCTGTATTCGACCCGTATGTATGTTTGTATGTTTGTCCGCGATTTTCTAAAAAACTAATGACCAATTTTGATAATTATTTCATCAATGTGATCTACATACTTTCAGGAAAGTTTTAATATATAATACACTAAGGTAATATTCTTATGTACGCAGTATGCATAAATGTACTGCTTCTAGTCGGTGTCTTCAATTCTTCAATGCACTACATAGTGTTAATTGAATTTGTGTGGGGTATGTACAACTAAAAAGTGAAAAATAGAAACCCTTTTACAAAAAAAAAAAACCACTTCCAAAAACAAAGTGAAAAATAACTTTATTTCGGATGTCGGTGTCAAAAAACGAAAATGCGGAACCAACGACACCGACTTCCGAATTTAAAGTTATTTTTCCCTTAGTTGTGTTTTTTTGGAAGTCGGTTGTTTTTTATTTTTTTGTAAAAAAGTTTTGAATGTTTTTATGTCCTTCAAGAATAAGGCGAAAAGCTTTAATCGTACTCCGTGAAAATATCAGGAGTTAAATGGAGTTGTTTCGTTACTTAACTGAAAACCTTTGAAAAAAAACTCTGTAGGTCTAGGACATATTCAAAGAAATTGTATTTATAGTGTAAGTATTTCTACTAGATACCTAGTGATTGTTATTTTAGCTCACTTTATGGCACTTCAGTGATAAAATACTTGGAGATTAATATAGAGTTCACAGTAAAAGAGAAATACATATAATATTATTATTTAAACTACTTAAATAGTATCACAATAACAGCCACATATGTATGTATTTATGAAGCTCCCTCGGCCCCCGACACACCGCGTCGCATCGCATCGCCCGCCCGCGCTGTTACTTTTTTTTATCCCTCAGCCTAAAAAATCTCCCTCAGCCTAAGTTGAAGGCTTATAAATTGTAAAGCAGAACTCTAAAATCTAATAAAGCTCGTATTGCAAGTGTTTATTGCCGTACAATTATCGCGGACCATAAATCCAGCTCGGAGGACCAATAAAATGGCGGAAGAAAAGAGCGCGAAACGCACAGACGCCATTACAAAAACGCCGGAATTGGCGCGAATTCAATTTAAAATAACTATTAGTTGTTTATTAGTTATCACGGTTTTTTAATAGAAGTTTTTTTTTTTAATTAGCTGTTTTTAAGGTGTGTTTTATGACTTGCCTGAGTGTAGGTCATCTTTATTGGCTGTTAAATCTAAAATTAGCTTCTTAATATTTTCGAAATTGTCTATGGGCTGTTCTGAGTATGTAAAGAAAATAATATTATATGGTTTAACTAATATAACTAATGATAAGAAATATTTAATTAGAAATGTTCGCACAATATATAGTAGGCAATGCATTCATTCAGTTGGGTAATAATAAAACAGGAAGTCAGGAAGGCAGCCGATGCAATTATGTGAAACCTTATCTAAATTTCACAATGCCCCGCGTTGGCTGGCAATGGCTTTGTGCAACTAATTAACTTTATGCAATTAATATTATTTTAGTAACTTCAGCTTATTTTTAAATGATTACAATGATTACATACCATCTATTTATTTATTTTACCGCTTATGTATGCACATATATTTACTGACAAGAAAAAAAAACAGAACAGAAAAAAAAACAACCGACTTCCAAAACAACACTACAAAGTGAAAAATAACTTTAATTTCGGAAGTCGGTGTCGTTGGTTCCGCATTTTCTTTTATTGATATTGTTGTTAGTATGGTTTTTATTGTGAAAAAAAGTTTTTAGAGGTATCTTCATGATTTTTTTCTGTCGTATCAAAATTAGTAGTATTATGTTTTCAACACACTATCTAACTAGCATATATCGTGAAGAATATCATATGTTTTTTTATTTTGTTTACTGTAGTCGATGTATACTTTTGGACATTATAAAACTTGCGTTTTTGCGTTTAGGTCACAGATATAGATCATCTAGATAACGCAAGAGCAACTACTTCGCGTGCCAAAAATCGCACCATCTTACTACTTTCGCGCTCAGTCCTGTGTACTGCTGGCTGGGTTAGCGTGAATGAGAAAGAGCGCTTGTGACGTCATAGTAGGTAGTCAAAAAATGGCACGCTTGGTTTTCACACAGATTGTGATACTTGCGTTGTCTAGGTCTATCTATCTAGGTTTAAGTCCTGTAGTCCCCTTAAGAAGGTTTTTGAAGACATGACACCTGGTTTCCCAGAAAGGTTTGACAGAGGTACACCCACAGTACACCCATAGTACCTACGCCCACGTTTTACCAGTTATGTTTCAGTCCCATGTACTTAATAGGGGGCCAGCCTATTGCCATCAAACTGGCACGAATCCAGACTCTGTGTTGCTACTGAGAATTCCTAATGAAAAAAAAAAACAGTTACAATTTGCTCGACCTGGGAATCGAACCCAGCACCTCACGCTCAGCAGCAACGCTTGCGATTACTAGATCATCGAGTTAGTCAATTATGTCCTTTATCTAGGACAAAAGGTGAGAGGTGCCCGTGGCTAAATAAAAACAGCTGCACAGGTCGATCGATCAGGTTAAGCTAGGCTTGCCGCCGGTCTGAGGATGTGTGACCATCTTTACATACCGAGACCCCTCCGTGCCTCGGAAAGCACGCTAAGCCGTTGTTCCTGGCTGTCATTCGTGGATCTTTGACAGTCGTTACGGGTAGTCAGAAGCCCGAAAATCTGACAACCAGTCTTACCAAGGGGTATCGTATTACCCAGTAACTGGGTTGTGGAGGTCAGATAGGCAGTCGCTCCATGATAAATACAGGTATTCAGCTGCATCCGGTTAGACTGGAAGCTGACCTCAACATAGTTGGGAAAAGGCTAGGCAGATGATGACCGGTCGCTCTCAAGGCGCCCTATTAATGTTGAAACGCTCATAGCAAAAATTCGTTTAATTAGCTTTAATAATTGTACTTATTAATTGTAATATGTGTCCGTCTCTTTGACACTTCACTTGACTTTGAAACCTCATGTTGTTAACACAAATTAAAATTATATTTACTTGTATTGAGTATCCACAGTTTATTCTTCCGGCATATCCCATAAATTCCCGTTCAAGCATTTTAGAATAAATCTAAAAATCCTTTACTTTTTCTGTATGCATTTTCTGAAAAATTTTACATCGTCCTTTTTAAATCGCAATATCCGAAAATATCCCATTCTAAAACGACAGACAGTATAGTCATGTGTATTCGCGCGTAAAATCGCCCTCTAGACATAGACAAGCGAAATGGAAAATGTTATAAGGACGGGCGCACACGACAAGTTTGGATATAAATCACCTAAAGATCGTGACTTGGGTCCCTTTAATAGATGGATGGTCCGGAACACATTCGTGAGTATCGATTTCGGAAGACAGATGGCGTTACAATCGATTGGAAACTGATTGGTGTTATTAGAAAAGTATTTTTGACCTTTTGTCCTAAATAGGACAATCATCTTTGACACCTAATTAAAAAGTTTGGGGTTAGTTTCGTCATCACACAAACGGTCTTTATAAAGTACCTACAAGTTATTAACTTAAACAGGATGTCGTAATCACTTTTACACGACATTATGTGAACAATAAAACTAGATGGAGTCGAAATTTTCTCTGACAATCCCTGAGAAGAAATGGCGAAACAAACTCAGGGGTCAAATCAAAGTCCAGACATAATCTTGGTCAGATCATGTGAGGACCATTTAGAAATAGTGTCTGAAATACTCTTTCGAGAAAAGAACTACTCACCTATACTTAGTACGTATCAGCATTGCACACGTGCGAAGCCGGAGCGGGTCGCTAGTAAGTAATAAAAGAACTGTGAAATCTTCAAAACCAATTTTTCATTGATTTATGCAGTGGTTTTTTCATAAAACTCGATTTTCCGAAGCACTTTTCGAATCTTTTTACGCGCCTATCAGTTCGGAACGGTGTTTCTGTGCGTGAGAACTAGACGTTGTTCGTGTAGACTAGCGTCTAACTGCTCATCACTGATACTAGCACTGTCGGACACGAAACCAGGCGAGACAGCGTGCTTTTTGGCCATGACCACCAGCGAGTTCAAGCTCGCGACTAGTTAACTCTTAATGATAAAAATATCAAAACTTGTGAAGACTTTCATTTCTCAAACACGTTCTTATTAACGGGTAAACGGATTTTGGATGAAAGGCACACAGGTACCCTATGTTCCGAGTTAACTCATAGAATTTGCTTAGTAAAAATCTTAAATTCACTGAAAGACAACGCACAGCCTAAACCGCTGAGTCTAAAAGCTAGCGATTTTGCACACGAGTTCCTTAAAACATAAATGAACACAAAGGAAGAATTTTTGAAAATTTGTCCCGTAAAAATGTTAAAAATGTCGCAAAAATGACGAACTTCTATACAAATTTTCATCTCCTGTGATGAAAGTTTGTATAGAAGTCCGTCATTTAACTGATTTAAAATCCCATAGTACAGACGGCTTGTGTTTTTATAAACTAGTTCCCCTAGGAAGCTATTGAAACAGCTCGTATAAAATCAATCTTCAAAACGGGCGTAAAAATACCATTAACTTAAAAAAACAGACAGAACTTTTTCGAACGAATCAAACACGCTTCTTCGCATCCTTATTATATAAGTACCTTCGCCAAGGAAAAACTAATTTCTAACTCCTTGACAGTGATACTCAACTCTCAAGAGTTGGCGTACGTTTAATTCCATCAACAAATGGGAATGTTCTAAGTTGAGCTATACAATTACTGACAAATGCTTGACTGAACTGGTCCACCCAAATCTGTGTAGTTCTTTTCTCGAAAGAGTATTTCAGACACTATTCTTACATGATCTGACCAAGATTATGTCTGGACTTTGATTTGACCCTGAGTTTGTTTCGCCGTTTCTTCTCAGGGATTTTCAGAGAAAATTTCGACTCCATCTAGTTTTATTTTTCAATACAATAATGCGTTCAGGGTGCTGTTGGGGCTGCCTCGCTTCTGTAGTGCTTCGGGGATGTTCGCCGAAGCGCGCGTGGATTGTTTTTATACAAGTATGCGCAAGAGGTGCACATCCCTGGTGCGCAGGGTGCGGGTCAGCCCGAACAGTATCCTGAGCGCTTTCGCCCAGAGATTCGACTGCCAGTACATGTATCACTGTGACATGGTACATGTACGGGCTAATGTGGAAATATTGTTTTAACTGTTGTGACGTATTATTGTATTTTTATTTTATTTTTGTATTGAAACTGTATTTGTATTAGTTTATTTTATAATTGGTCCTGTGTTGGCTTTTAATTCAATAAATAATTAATTAATTATTTTTCACATAATGTCGTGTAGAAGTGATTCCGACATCATATTTACAAAATAAACCATTTCATTTCATTAAACTTATTCTCTAATGATCTAAACTTAACTTTGTCATCCCGGCCAAGTTAAGAACTTGTAAGTACTTTGTAAAGACCGTTTGTGTGTTGACGAAACTAATCCCAAACTTTTTAATTAGGTGTCAAAGATCATTGTCCTATTGCAAAGCAAATGCCTCGTCTCATACAGAGAAGGCCTCATACGAGCATAAATGATGAACCAGTAATAAATATAATATTTCTTTCGTTTAATTGTGACTTAATAATATCACTGAATGACCGCCAATCGACCCTCGGAACGCACTCAAAAGTGATCGCTATTTTGTAACCACTCTAGACCAACGAGGCTGATCACAGTTTATTGTTAGTACCTATTAGCAAACGGTAGGATGTGCTGCCCATCCTCTTACATAAAATCCAAAGGTTGTCTTTAAAAGATCGCTCTTAGCGATAAGACCGCCCATTGTGTAACCCTTTGTAATTTCTTTATGTCTGTAATTTATATGGTGTACATGATAAAGAGTATTCTATTCTATACCATCACGCCTGTTTTTATCCGAAGGGTTAGGTTATGCAGAGGCGTCATCGTCATTGGAAGCCTTGTTCCATCCACTGGTGAACACAGGCCTCCTCCCTTTTGTGCCATACTTTCCTGATCTGTCCAATATACATAACACTTACATCCTCATTTCCTCATTCTCTTACAGAGTTCTCTAAAATCACCTCTTACTATAAGGCACTTTTTCTTTGCCTGAAATCCAATGTCCAAAACACAAGAAAATTATATAAAAGACAGTGGAAGTCCATTTTTAAACACAAACAATAGTACTCCACAAAACCAAAGCCTATTTCATACAATTGTAGGAATCAAAATGCGAGTTGGCACTGGAAACGAAGTTTTATCAACATCGTGTCCGCATCTCGAAACTCGGTTACCGAGTTACGTGACACACGGCTTTATGTACGATTTACACCGACCGGACTGCACCGGAGCGTCTTAGTGGATGCGCCCGCACGCGTACACAGCTACTGCGTACGCTCGACTGTTAAAATCCGCTGGAACCTATGCACGGTATTCACCGGAAAGCTATTATGCCTAGAGCTACTAATAGCGATTTGAATTATTCAACTTGACGGCCAAAGGCAGCACCCAAGCGCACGCAGCCGCAGACGGACGAAGTCGAGAAACGTGAAGTTATCCGAACGCAGCCGTCCGCGTAAGCAAAGAGCTGACCGGATTCCAAGCTGTGTAAATTCCATGCAATTATGACATGTTACTTCATAAACGCTTCAAGTTCTTTTAACACGTGGTGAAATGCGCTCTTATGCGGCCCGACGCGCGCCGGTCGGTGTAAATCGCACTTTAGGCTACGACCAGCCAATTCGTTGGTGTGGACTGCAGGCCGAGTTTCAGATAAGTGGAGTTTTGTCAACTTGTGTCCGGCATCGTGACTTCATTAACGAGTTGCTGACACATTGCCTTTGTGGATTGCTAGCAGATTTGTTGAATTTATAGAGCAAGTTTAAATGTGGCTGTACTGAAGGTAAACTTCTGTCAAACCCTACGGGGACATACAGATATGATTTGTGTTATGTATGTATATGGGAGTATATAAAGTTTGAATGTAAGAAGAGTAACAAAATGAAGGATGTATAGTACCCTATTTCAAGTTAAACAAATATCAACTTTATTTTAATGGCAATTAAGTTGATTTCAGAGTGACTAGCACTATTAAAAAAGTTATAAAAATGTTTGACGTCGTAGCGTAAACTGAATTTTGTTATGTAGGAATTAAAATTATTTTTCCATTAATTCATATTTGTTTACATTTTTGGCAAATAAATCGCGAACGCAGATTAAGTGGAAACAGCCGATAAGGGACGCCCTTTTTTTTTGCGCGGTGGAAATCCTCATGGACTTCCTCCTTCGTAGGGGTGACAGACAGAGGGGCATGCCGGAATCTTACTAGCTAAAACCACCGCGGTGTTCAACCTCTACTTATCGCGGAGGGTGCGAGATTCGCATAAGCATTCACCGCTCCAGTCGGATATCATCATCATGATCCACAGCCCCACTGCATCCACCGATGGGCTCTCTTTTCATGTGCCAGACCCCACGCTCATGTGCCGGCCTCATCCAGGTTCTACCAGCGATGGTAACATTCTCGCTAAAGTAGGACACCTTATTAGTTATGTCTTTTAAAAGGATCAGTGGCGTAGTACTGGTAACCGGCGCGCGTGTATGACCCACAAATATAGATGATATACCTAGATAACGCAAGTATCACGATTTATATGAAAACCAAGCGTGCCATTTTTTTGACTACCTACTATGACGTCACAAGCGCTCTTTCTCACTCACGCTCACTCAGCCAGCAGTACACAGGACTGAGCGCGAAAGTGGCGGCTTACGATTTCTGAACGTAAGTTGGTGCGAGTTTTGGCACGCAAATTAGTTGCTCTTGCGTTATATATATCTGTGGTATGACCGGATGTATGAACGAGAACGAAGCAAAAGGTGTATGTAAGAATTAGCAGGTGGCGTTCTGAAGTTTCAGCCTCGGAGAAATAGCTTGAGTTTGTCTGTAGTCTACGTATTTATCGTGCAAGTTTAGTAACTTTGCTGTCGGGATTGCGAACGAGTTGACCCAATACTAACGTTGTTCGATCTAATCGAACATGTTAAAGCATTAGATCAGACATGCTCAATAAAAGCTTTGTACAAATTAGTGATGTCATCAGCTTTGCAGTAAGTATTGGACTGTTTTTCGCAGTAAAAGGGTTAACAAATTGAGCTCACTTGTTTTTTTACTTTGTTAAAAGTTTTCGAAGTAAATTAAATGTACGGGGAAATTGGGTGTTGCTGTTCGAAATGAAACTGGAGAAGGATAAATACAATATATTGATTTATTCAACGAATGAATGGGATTTCATTCAAGTTCTATCTTTCAAGCACTCTTCTCCCCAACGAAAGCACTAGGACGTGGTGAAGGGCGGGCGTTTTGGGGAACTGTCTTTTGTAATTTTGACGTTAGAAAAGTGCTGATTCTCAGTCTAATTTGAATAAATGACTTTTGATTTTGAATAACAATCTAGGAATTGCCAGTTTAAATTTTTTACTCGATCAAAAGCCTCAGGAATCCGCTGGATGCGAGAAGCACAGAATCGCAGCCTAATTCCATAACACAATATCAATCACAATCAGAATAATTTTGAAAGATATTGCTAATCCATTGCTTTATAATTATGTTCGAAAAATATGTCTGCTCAATAGCAGACTGTTCAAAATTCACTTGTTTAAATGGCTAAATGATAATAATTTTTATAGCATTAAGGAATACTTTGAACATAAGTTGTACTAATCATTTTGCATGCTTTAGTCTTAAGCAAAACATGTACGATCTCATCAATATTTTATGCAAATAAATAAATAATGGAATGTTGTTGAACTGTCAAAATGAAAGCCTTCGCATCGAAATGGCCGTGCTTGCCCTGGTCGATGACAAGAGGGGCAATTCTCGTAACTTTAAGGTTGTTCACAGTCTGATCTCAAGTCACAATCCGTCAAAAATACCTCTAATTTCCTTAGGTACATTAGTGTCAAGTTTTTGACAGTGATTGTCGCTGAGCATGGATTGCGACTAGATTTTGAACGTTTTTAATTACAGGAATTCTGCCCTCGTAACAGCAATCGACATTTTTACTATTTTCCGTTTTTGTCAAAAATGACATGGGGAGACTTCAAGTATTGGGGAGACTTTGTATTTTTACGTACCTTTTTCGTAACAAAACATATGAGTTTTATATCAGTTAAAGTAGAGATTAAAAAAAAACACTTAATCGCGTTTTTCTCGAAACCGCCATTTTGCAAGTACTGCATTTGCTGTTATGAGGGCAGAATTGGCCTTCTGGTGTGAATAGTCTTTACGGCTCATATGATGATGAATTTTTTCAACATTTTTGTATAAGTCATCAAAAATGAGTAAGTTTTCTGATAAATCAATTTAAGTAATGAATAACGAATTCGCTGTCTTATTCTACCAGCAATAAGTCCACTGCATTATACATTAAAGCTTCCCCAATGGAACAAATCCTTTAAACGAACCTTAACCCTTTACAGTTTAGTATTAATTAATCAACCAATTACAAGTTAGCAGTTTAAAATCTTTAACGAGCTGAATACAGTTCAATTCAGCGGAAACAAGCGTTTTTGGTCTGATTTGTCAATTGTATTGAGTTCGTCTTTATCTGAAACTGTGGATATTGTTGATGAGTGTATTTCAATTATTTACGTAAGCTTGATAGGTATTTTATTTACATTTGTTTTGTTCAAACGTGAGAGAAGCAAATTAAATCATTTTTGGCAAAGAGTAATGAGAGAAAAAAAAGTGAAAAGAGTAAAAAATAAAAGTTCCAAAAGTATAAAGGACATAGCTAAAATATTGCCTTATGCATGTTTAGAAATTTCTCACTAGCTCGTAATATTCAAATATTAATTAATTAATTATTACGTGTTTATTATTCTCCTAGTTATTTCGTGAATTAATCAAATACTTATTAAAAGTTATTTAACTAATCAAGTACTTTTAAAGTTTGTTAACATTTTAAAGATATTTGCGTAAGCTGAAATAAACAGTATTAATTATTATATATTTATAGCCGTACAATCTTTTATTTATAGCCTACAGTAATGCCGAGTGTCATAAGGTATATTTTATGTCAAAACAACAATTTCAAGCGGACGAAGTCGCGGGCAGAAGCTAGTATTCTATACGAGAACAGAAGAATCACATCAAAACATCACAATATTACGCCCACAGCGGTCAAGCGGTTAAACAGGGGGTGTGTAACCCTTCACGTGGCAAAGAATGTAAAGTAACGAAATGGACACAAAGGGTTGCATATATCACCCCTACGATTAATTAAACGATTTATAGCACGGAAGTGGGTGTAAACCGTCGAGGGAGATATTTACAAGGACGTGTAATAACCTTAGGCACTTAGTACAAACGCGTTTAAAAAAAAAAACAGTTGTTGCCTATATTTATATTCACACTAGCTCACCCCGCAAACGTAATTTTGCAAAAAAAAAAAATAGATAGTAGCCGATTCTCAGACCTACCCGATATGCACACAAAGTTTCATACAAATCTTTCCAGCCGTTTCGGAGGAGTATGGTAACTAACACTGTGACACGAGAATTTTATATATTAGACTAGCTGGCCCCGCAAACGTCGTTTTGCAAAAAAAAAAAATAGATAGTAACCGATTCTCAGACCTACTGAATATGCATATAAAATTTCATGAAAATCGGTCAAGCTGTTTCGGAGGATTATGGCAACTAACACTGTGACACGAGAATTTTATATATTAGAAGAAGATAACCCGTCAAAATGCAGGTAACAGCTTTTTTTCGCGATTTCTTGTTTGGTCCCGTAGTAAAAGTTGTTCATAATGACGAGTACAGTGAACCCCTTGAAAGGAAAACGTTGATTAAAATTTCAACCTGTAGAAAGAGCGTACACAAAATACGCGCATTAACGTGAAGTTGCGGACGTCAGCCCACATTACTATTACCACTGTGGAAGCTTGTTGATGGATTCTTTTTTTCTACGGAGCGGTTGATTCGCTGTGTGTATGCACCTCGTCAGTGTTGTATGACATATTTCGATACTCATTGAAAGATGGTCATTCATCCACAGACCGACCACGGCAAGCGTAGCTTAACCTGGGCCTCAAGTCTGCTATTACAATAGTGTCAGAATGTTCTATCATTGATTTCATAATTGTTGATTTTGACAAGTTTGGTAATCTACTAATATAATGGCGTCATTATGACTTTCCAATGGTCAACCACTGACACTCCATTGAAAGAAATGGCATAAAATGGTAATCTCATACATAATGACAAATGAATAAATGTAATGTTTATTGCTATTTACGAACTTCTTACTACTTCAGATTGAAAACACTAATACGTGTAATATGTAAAAATATATAAGTACTTATTAAATGAAATCTAGCATGAAAAGAAGTAGTTTTGTCCGACCTTTGATCGACCATTATGAATTTAGCAGATTACGAACTTTTAGCAAAATGACAGTGGGATTGTGTTGGAATGACGAATTTATAAAAATAGCAGACTTGGGCCCCAGATCGATCGAACCGTGCGGCTGTTATTATTTAGCCACGAACCCCACGAATTAGCGAAATTGTTTCTCGAAATTCATAAACAAGCCACTTTAAAACTTTGAAGACAGACTAGACTTGCGTAATTCAATTATGTGTTTATATCAGAATTAATCAATTAAGTCGAGAAACTTCTACGTTAAAGATCAGCTGAAGTATCCGAATTCCGTGAATGCTTTATTGGAAAGTTTGTGGTTGATTGTGGAATTGGGTAAGGTAATTAGTCAAGTCTTTTGAATTCTTGAAAATTCTTGCTTGCATTTCAAATCCAAAGTCGATCCATCATAAGTTGAATCAAAAAATGAGTTTTGATTTTGATTTTAAAAGGCTCATAAAATAATTCATCAATAACAGTGAATAAATCACACAATTTAATTGTAATTCAATTAACACTTAACTTGCATCAATTTAATTAAACATCCAAGTTACACTGAACTGTACTTAATTGGTTGATTCGACAGAATTCGCCCTTCGCACTGTGCTCTGGTTTAAAATAATTAAATTGAAATCTACGAATAATTGAAACGTATAAGGAAGCGTAAAGAGATAAACTTTTATCGACGTTTTAATTGTTTTGTTGATTTTGCTGTGACTTAGTAATAACAGCCGCGCGGGTCGATCGATCAGGTTAAGCTACGCTTGCCGCGGTTGCTCCGTGGATAGGTGACCATATTTACATACCAAGACCCCTCCGTGCCTCGAAAAGTACGTTAAGCCGTAGGTCCCGGCTGTCATTTGTGTATCTTTGACAGTCTTTACACACGTAAAGACTGTCAAGACAACACCGTCAGAAGCCCCAAAGTCTGACAACCAGTCTTACCAAGGAGTATCGTATTTTTATTTATTTTTTATTTATTTATTATTTCTGGCCAACCAACAATTGTTTATACTATTACATGTTTAGAAAAAAAATATTCTTATATCAAAGGTTAGTATAACAATTTCTTATAGGTTAGCACCGCATGCCCCATAAAATAATAAATGTTACAATTTATGTTAAAAAGTCTAAAGTAAGATTTAAAGCAAAGTTTAAAAATAGTATTAAAATTAAATATAAAAATTAAATACAAATATATCGTATTACCCAGTAACCGGGTTGTGAAGGTCAGATAGGTACTCGCTCCATATAAAATACTGGTATTCCGTTTCATCCGGTTAGACTGGAAGCCGACCCCAACAGGCTAGACAGATGATGTTGATTTTATCATCAGCTTTTTGTTTTCATTGCCGTTAATTACAAAAACCGCGGAGTTATTAAGAGTATCTTTTATTACTAAAGTTAATTAATTGGTCCTTTGGCTGACCCTTCTCATGTTAAATGTTCGTTAAAACTGCCTTTCCAGGCAATATGCGTATTATATTCTTACTTAAAATACCCTCCTTTTATAATATCAATGAAGGGTGGGAAGGAAGAGGGGGAGATGCTCGTAGCACTGCTTACCTTCTCAAAGTCTAGGTTTATTTATTTGGGATCTACAACAAAATATACATAGATGCAATGGACTCACAATAATTCAAGAGATTCTTTTACGTGTGCTCCTTCGATTACAGGAGACCACAGCTTGCACTTATAACTGGGTATAAATAGAATTAAAATAAAATTGGAGAGTATACATAGAGTAAAGATAGATAGAGAGATAGAGTGAGTAGAGTTTTAATAGGTTTTTGCGTATAATTTTATTTTTAAAAAATATATAAATATTCCTCCGTTTTCAAAATTGCACTAACCACTGTTTGTCTCTGCATTACCCAAAGGTTGACTGGTAGAAAATGCTTATGGCATTAAGTCCGCCTCTTAACATATAATATGTGTGCTTGAAGTATTAAATAAATAAATACATGTTGAAATTAGAAAAAAAAAAAAATTTCTAGACTGGGAAGTCATAATATTACAATTTGCTAAGTATAATAACCATATCTCACGATGTTTTCTTTTACCGTAATACAGTTTAATGTAGATTTAGTCATAAAGAAAGAAAAAAAAGAAAATAGGTTTATTTCACTCGAGGCACACAATATTCACACAAAAACAACAAGAAAAAACTTAAAATAATATTGTGTGCCTCACGGCTGCGCCAAATAGGCCTAGTTCAGCTTAAATGACAGACATAAGAGAGAGTGAGGTAGAGATAAGATAAGAGAGAGAGATAGAGCATAAGTTACACTATTAGTCACATTAGATGTGTGTCAAAAGTCAACAAGGACCAAATTTCAAAGCGGTTCTTAGGTCCAATGCACACGGAAGGACCAAATTCCGAAACTAATGTCCAAATAAAAGTATCGATCTACAGTGTCAAGTTAGGAACTTGTTTCGCATCAGGATAGCCAATAGCCATAAGTTTGCCAACATGTTTTGTTCTAGTTTCAATTTGAAGTGAACAGTCCGCGGCGCAGATGTGCCAAGTCTTGCGAAGTTGGCCATGCTTGTGAAAAAGTCTCCACGTCTTTGAGTTTGAGACTTGGCCTGATTTGGGAGTTTTCGTTCCGTTATTAAAGATTTTTTTATTGATGATTTGATTTATGGGGGTTGGAAACTGTGGAGCAGCTTTAATCCATGGATTATTGCGTATGATATGATTTTTTAAAGAACGTTTATTATCATCGTCTAAAAGATTTTTCGAGTAGTTCCTTAATTAAACTGAGTGTGTATTTGGTTTCATAATTGCAGTGGCAATCAACGTGATTATTAAAACTTCAATCATGTGGTTTTATATTTATTTATAAGTCGGTATTTTAATTAATACTGAATATACGAGAAGTGACTTTTCATTTCATATGTACAGACGCCAGCACATCAAGCTACAACAATCTGTCAAATTTCTTTAATAGATTTTAAACTTTATCGCTAAAGCCTAAGGTTCAAAGTTGATTAGGAAAATTTAACAGTTTCGGGTAGCTTGATGTGCTGGCGTCTGTTGATTGTATCGTGGGCATTACTGGCACATGTGAAAGCAAAACATCTTGAGGAAACATGGACTCATAGATTGTCTTTTATTGCCAAACCGTCTTGAGCAAGTGTGGTGATTAATGCTCGTAAATGCTGTATCGTGCCTTCTCTGTATGAGAAGAGCTCTTCGCTCTACAGTAGGATAGTAGTAGGCTTGTATTATTGAACTAGCTTCTGCCCGCTTGTTTCGTCCGCGTGAAATTCGGCCCCCAAACCATCGCGTCGCATCCTAACGTCCGCCTGCGCTGTTAATTTTTTCGTTTTCTCTTACCGTTATTTTTAACTTTTTTCCTTTTGCTCAGCGCCTAAAGGTCCTAGCGTGATGTTAAATAGCCCATAGCCTTACTCTAGAATTTGACTATCAAATACAAAAACCGCGCGCGTTCAAACAACCATAATTATTAGTATAGGTATATAGATAAGTATTCATATTTTAATTGCTATATTATTGAACATGATAATTGTTACTCTGTTTAATTGTATAGATTTTTTATTATGTTCGAAAATAAATACACCACAAAACTCTCTTCAGCAATATTAACAAAATCCACAAGACATTAAAGCTGAAGCTTGGAGTCGCAAAAAACAAGAAGGAAACAATACACTCAACCCGCTAATACCGGTAGCGAATAATCCGGAGATTTCGGAACAGCGCCGAAATTCCGAATAAATTAGACATATTTGAAATATGGGCCATTGTTTTGGGTTTCTGACTGTCTCGGCATGGGATAGAGATTACCTACCGTGAGATATTATGGGGCGATGGTTGGAGGTTCCGATTATGTAATTTGTGCTGCGTTGGCGATTTTTTGGGGTATAATCATCTTGCATTGCGAATTTTGTAAGTGGGTAGATTAAATGTTAATATGAATCGTAATTTTTTTGTCTTGTCAAATGGTTTTATTCTGTTATAGTGCTCAATAATCTTACTGTCCGTCTATGAAATGTGGTTTGCTTTTCATACTTCATCAGCATCAGCTTCATTTCAGCCGAAAAACGTCCAATGCTGGACATAGGCCTACCCCAAGCACCTCCACTTCGACCGGTTCATAGTTAATTTTTTTTTTGATTGCTGAATGGGCCCGTTCTTGACCTCGATAACGCCTGATGGAAAGCGATGGATGAGGTCTATGATGGAACGAGCGTGCCCAGAAGATGCCTATGGCACTGGAACTCGCACGCATTAACGAAACACAGCAGGCTGCTTCACGCCGGACTTCGGTGGCAGGGTGGCCGCAAACCAGGCGGGCGTTAGACCTACCACCGCAAGGGAAGAATTGGCCAGTCATATAAGGTGTTGGGTGTGACTGTCCGGATGCGCCGAGCGCTCGGTTCAGTTGAGTAACTGGCGGAACAAACTGCGCATCCCAGTTTACATGAATCATCGGGCAGTTGCCCGCCAGACACAACACCCGTCTGGTCGGAGGATCCTCCCTTTTCGATGGAGGATGAGTGAACTTTACACCCTGTTCATCATACCTCTATAGTGGTGACTCCGAACATGAACGTCAGCGCAGCCTTCGTGCACCTTCTTCAGCGTGACGTCATCATCACTCCCACAAGCTTTAGAGCGGTGAGTCACCTAGCCAGCCAGCATCCACGGCTTCAACGGGTGACCACCAGCATGCAGCGACTGCGCGTACCTGGTCATCACCCTCAGCCTCATCAGCAACCTTGTCACAGCATACTGCACTTTCGGCCGGTCCACAAGCAAAGCCTTAAAAACCCTCTCCTGGTCGACGCCAGCAGTCCGCCTCATCCAATAATCGTCATTATTTTATGACTACATAAACCATAGGTACACGTCTGCGAAGTCCTCTGCTTATCTCCCTTCGAGGACAACAGACGTGGTGATATGTTACAAATCCTTTTAAATTACACCTAACCCTAACGATACTTGTAGTTATTCAGCGATAACGGCCAAGGTATACCTGGTCATAAATACCGCAACAATTTACAGGTACTGGCAGGGTTCTACACCATAACTTACACCACGCTTATTTATTTTCCTTTGTGGATTATACCTACTCGTGCGGGAAGATACGCAGCTGGCGATAGTTTCCTTGTAAAAAGGACTTAATCTGTGTTTTCATCTCGAATTTTCTAGTGAAAGAGATATTATTAGGAAAGCAGTTTAAAATATTGTACGTTCGTTATCTCAGTAGGTATATGATTGCTTCATTTATTGATTTGCTTATATGTCAACACACCCAGATTTTTGTGCTGTACCGTAGTTAAATATTATTCTTCCGCCCTTATCCCAATTTATTTGGGGTCGACGTAACATATATTTTTCTTCCATACTTCTTTATTAGACGTCATCTCAGTACTCCCCCCCTTTCTAACCACATCATCATTAACCATCCAATCCATCGTTTCTTTTTTTTCCCTTATTTTTATAGTCATCGACATTGTTGTACCGTAATTAATTGTTAAAGTAAAATACAGATACACTGAATTAAAATCCATTGTCTAGTTAAACTGAGCGATCACATAGGCAGACACGAAAACTAACTTTATTTTATACTATTACATAAATAAATTCAAGAGACACATTATTACACGAAAAGACTTTGTATTTTAGGTGAAAAAATAGAATATAAAAGTGCCAGTTCAAAGCAGGCCTTTTTTTTTGTCTTAAAAAATATGTTCCCATTTAAATGAATCACAGTTTTAGTGTCTAACTTTCGCTTTGTCACGTTTCGTAATAAAACTGATATAAGACTACCCATTATTTTCAAGTATGAATTATTTCAAACTAACTTCAGCCCGCCGCTTCCGTCTGCGTGGAAGTCAACTTTACCTTGAAACATCCTATGGCACTCAGCAATAGTGCAGCTTCATATAAGTGAAAGAATTTTGAAACGATGTTTCTTAAAGCTAGCAGCAGTGGTAGCCCTATGGTATCGCCCCGACTTACGAGTTGGAGGAGCTCGTGGGTTCGAACTCAGGCAGGCAATTACTTTGTGTAGGTATAGAGGTATGAAGAACAGGGTGTAAAGTTCACTCATACTCCTGAGGATCCTCCGAACAGACGGGTGTTGTGTCTGGCGGACAACTGCCCAATGATTCATGTCGGGCCGTTGTATCTATGTTAGTTGAGCGGTAAACTCTGCTTGCGAGATGCAGGATTTTGCGTGACGTCAGTATGACGTGTTGTTCGCATGTGGCGTTGTAGATACCGCCACATAGGTAAATAATTTTATCATCGCTGCTCTCAAAACTGTGTAAGAAAATATCAAATTTTCGAAGACACGTGACATCCACCAATCTGTGCTGGGCCCGCGTGTTGGATTATGGCCCACTCCCTCTCACAGAAAGGAGGCCTGTGTCCCAGCAGTGGGAACATTATAGGCTGAATAATTATGATCCTAAGGCACTCAGTAATAGTATAACTTTCTATCAGGGAAATAATTTTGAAACGATGTTCTTTATCATAATATGTTATAGTCTGCACACTTGGCAAATGAGAGCTAAATCGAAAAAGTGTAGCATTTTGATCTTCACGACACTTTTACACGCAATGTTTACACGTAACAAATGTGTCGTGTGCAAAATACTATCTCTCGTATTTATGAAGTCGAACCAGCGCAACTATTCACAAACATCCGACAGGCTATCGTATCGAAAATGACAAATTTCGATAACCTGATTTGCCTTGCCCCCTACAGCAAACAGCGATCTGAAGAATAGTGGTCGTCTATTTGACTTAAACTGACAATTTTTCGGGTTTTGGACTTGTGAACAGCGTTTAGAGGACCCCTACATTGATTGATATTCGATACGGTACGGGAGCGTATCGAGTGGTTGTGAATAGCTATGCTGAGCTTACCCATTATAAACAAATAAGCCAATCTCCAAGTTACTTTTGCATTTACAATAATTAATATGTACAGACGCCAGTATATCAAGCTACCCGAAACTATAAATTTTCCCAATCATCTTTAAACTTTTATACTTTAGCGATAAAGTTGAAAATCTATTAAAGAACTTTGATAGATTGTACCTAGTAGCTTGATGTGCTGGCGTCTGTACATATTTCAAAAAGTACTCTATCAGCAATTAAAACGTCTTCAGTATACCAACAAAACAATTTCTGTGGTACTCGACACTAAATTATTTGGAAGATAATTCTGTCAGCGCGGCGCATGAAATATCGGGCTCGAGTTCAACGTTATATACAGGGTGTCCCTGGAAGTACGGATCAAATCAAATAGGGGCGTGGGCAAAGTCATTTCCAAACTTTTTGATCCTGAGAATGTTGGTGAATTTTTTTACGGTTCAAAAGTTATGACCAACTTTTGTTATTTTCAATCACTTTGCATAGTGCTCAAAGAAAAAAATCATTTAAAAAAAACTACCAGGAACTATCAATTTAAGTTTTTTAGACAGCCCTGATAGTTTTTTTTAATGATTTTTTTTTCTTTGAGCACTATGCGAAACGATTGAAAAAAATTGGTCACAACTTTTGAACCGTAAAATAATTCTCAATCATCAATCATTCTCAGGATCAAAAATTTTGGAAATGACCTTGCCCACGCCCCTATTAGATTTGATCCATACTTCCAGGGACACCCTGTATAGGCTCTTGACAGTGTATTCTTGGAGATATTATTTTAGTGCTTTTTAGGGTTAAAAGCAAAGAGAAAGTTCAATTTCAGAGTTGGTCCCATAGTGAAAGTTGTTCAGTTTAATGGTCTAAAGCACCTATTAAAGTTTGTAGAGTTGATTTTGAAACACCTTATATATGATTAAGGTGGTCCTTTGGCCCTAATAAAGCTATGACCATGTACAGAGGCCAGCACATCAAGCTACCCCAATCTGTCAGATTTTCACAATTGAATAGGAACCTTATTCCTATGTGCTAAAGTTGAAAATCTATCAAATAAATTTGACAGATTGGGGTAGGTTGACCTGCTGGCGTCTGTACAAAAGGACCAAAAACATTATCTTATAGCTAAATAATCCTTATTTAAGTTAAGCTTAACTTTACATCGAGATACGAGGAATTATTTTGATTATTAGGATAAAAGCTTTCAATTTTGTATCAAAAGTTCAAAACAAAGTTATCTGAACACTGCCGAAATAAACCACGCTAGAATAGCTCTTTTTAAACTTATAATGTGTTTCCACGATCAATATTTACTCAGTTATCTTTCAGCTTTAATAACTTTTTCAATATCACAAATAATTTTAAAAAGGCTAGGCAGATGATGTCGATAAATGATGATGGGGTCATTTTGACGGAGCAAAACTTAGTGCGTCTTATAATTGCTCGAAAATGTGTTTCAGAAAGGGTTCGAAGGTCCGTGTTAGATGTTTGTTTATTTTAAACATTCATAGTGATTATTTCAAACATCTACGATCTATGCAACAAGATGTAAGCAAATTCAAAAAAATATTTAATGTCACGTAATCAACTTTGAACGTAAATCGGAAACGTGAAACTATACGGGGTTTGGTCGTACTATGTTTTAATGTCAGCTATCGGTATCGGTTTTAGGTTTCATGGGTGCCAGGCTTCTTATAAAATCTACTATCCCCTTTCATGACACTCACTATTCCGCTCCAAAAGTCTTCTTCTTCTTCTTAGCGTGTCGATAGCAATCTAAATGGACTCGGCCCAGAATTCGGCTACTTGTTTGGCGCCATCACCAGCGTCCATCAGTTCCTGTAACGTGCAACTGACTGGACACGCAGGACACGATACTAAATGTCCCATCGTTTGTGGAACAGCACCACATTTACACTCCAAGGCGGAGTCGTTTATGAATCTCCACCTGAACAAGTTTTCCTTGCTTCTGCCAACCTGGGTCCGGAGTCTGTTTAGAGACTTCCAGGTTACCCAAGGTAACTCATGTCCAGGTGGGAGGACTTCAGAGGGTGGAACGAACGGTTTGGGTAAGGAAGCACTGTCTCGCCACAACTTCAGTCTCTCTTGTGATGGTCCTTCAGTGAAGAACCATCTCCAAAAGTAATATGTTACGGTTAAGTAGTTTATTTTAACTTTTTAAGAACGTAGTTATTACTGTTGTAGTATCATTCTATTCTTATTATTTATTAGGAATCCTATTAGGTACACACCGCTACTCATCAAGCTATACATTTCCAGTTTTAGCTGACCTCGCATTGTATAGGGTTTACGTACAATCAGAAGTCATCTTATACTGGTTATGTATAGCTTGATGTGTAGCCGTGAGACAACGCAATTTTACAATTTAATTCAATTGACTGGTTACTGAAATATTTGCATGTCACAAAAATTATGACTGAGTGTTACGACTCTCAATATAGTTAAATATCCAATTAGGGAAGGAGCGAGACAACCCCAACACAAGTAATTACTTACTGAGGCTATTTCATTCACATTTTAAATGTAACAGCTTGAGACACAATAAACAATTTTATTATTTTTTAATTTACTATTTAGTTAGCTTAAAGCTCACACTACACTTTTCCGTACTAAATGAACAAGCCAACACGAAAAACCGTCCCAAATAAATTTACCTATCAACAAAAAATCTACAAAACGAGTAATTTTTGAACATTCTGGGCACTTAAGGCTCTTTCAGACCTTTTCGATTCCCCCACAAAAGGTCCCGGTCCCCGGACGAACAGAAATTATTTCCCCAATAGAATTTTCTCACATTCAATGAAAGAAAGCGTTAAGGGATTCATAGCCACTGGTTTTTCTGAAAAAGCAACTCAAACGGGTGGTATTCAACATGGGCCAGCATGGCCACGGTTGAACGAACATCGCCTGTTACGACTTCTGTGACATATTTGCATTTAGTTTGAGTTAAATTCGGTTTGTTGCTAAATTTTTGGTTAATTGCCGGGATTTTTCGTTGAAATTCTGATAAGGGTTGTCATTTTTGGTTTCGAATTTATAGATGGCTTAGTAATGTGTTTGTAATTGCTAAATTGAACGCTCACATACCATACTATAACTATTTTTGTTTTAATAACTTATGAGGAAATGCTGGTCGTTTCTCCATAGAAACGCTCTTGCCTGTTTTATTTCTGGTTAGTGATCATAAATCAATGATTTTATACAGAACTAGCTTCTGCCCGCGACTTCACGTGAAATTTCGGCCCCCGACCCATGTTGTCGCATCCCATCCCTTGCGCGTGCTATACGCTTTCGCTTAGTGTTCTCTCTGACTTTTTGCCTTTTGCTCAGCTCCTAAGGGTCGCAGCGTGATGTTAAATTGCCTATAACCTTTCTCAAGAATTGGGCTCCCAAATGCAAAAGATTTTTTCAAATCCGACTGGTGGTTCCGGAGATTACCCCCTACATACAAACTTACAAACAAACAAATTTTACCTCTTTATAATATTAGTATAGATAATAAATATGTATTAACTACTTGTATGTCCCTTTGTTATCCTTTTTGACGATACATTATTTTTACAAGCACTAGAACCCTAAAAAAATGCCGATTTAAACCGCTGTCAACAGAGGCATAGTGTAATAATTTGACAACTTTTAATGAAAAAGAAAAACATAGAGACGCAGTGTATATATACATAATAAGGAAGATATATATATATATACAGTGTATATATATATATCCTTCTTATTCAGTTTATGAAATATTTTAAATTGATCCAATATTGGAGGAGGAAATAGACGAGAGTCAAACCTTGAATTGTGACTTTTTACTTAGGCTATTTTAAAACTGAAGAGAGTTTCTGAACTGGAGAGGCCTCATTTCCTCTTAATTTCACTTTTAGTGTGTATTAACAAAAGGCCTATTTTTTGTACATATGTAACGGAAACGTTATGACGGTATTGTATGGTATTGGAACCACAAAAATCGTCTAATTATATCCCTGTTCTCGACCATCCTTGTAACCGCTGTGTCACCGAAAAGGTTTAAGATATCCTTTTTTGTGGAATTAGATTGCACCCGACCCCATGTCGGGGACCCTTTACTTTTATACCGTTTCATCCCTATTCAGCCCTAAATAGTGTCGCTGGACTTATTGTGCCAGTAATTAAGTTTGCCATTTGCCAAACAATGTGAATTTATTATCTCTGGAGAATTTCGGGACTATTTGAAGGCTATTCCGGACCAATTTTGCTTGGAGACTTACCCCGTTGTGTTGATTTGGGTTCAATTTAATTTTTTTTTTGTCTGAGTGATTTTGTGTTTAAATTTCGTTTAATTTAATGCAGTGTATGTGTTCCATATTTGCAAAAATGATCCGGTGGGTCCAGTTTTTCGAAAAGGCTTGATATATTCCTGTATCATGTTTTCACTAAACGATTTCTGAGAAATATCTGTTATATTTATTGATGAACGCGTGCAAGCCAGCTGGCAGGTCATAAGTCCTTATGAATGCTTCTTTTGTATTTTATGTTCGAATATTCGATTCAACTTTTGAGTATTCAATACTCAGTTTACACGGCGTAAAAATATTGTGAAGTTTTTAATGAAGTTCTCATTTATATCGTTGCCCATTAATGATTTTTGGTCCTGTTAAAGTCGGACTTAACGATTTTTGAACTGTTTTCAAAGTTATTGATGTTTTGGTCCTTGAAGGCGCATTTATCGATTTTTTAACTGTTTTCAAGCAAAACCTTGTCAATGGCTTGTAAATGACAATTAGCTGTATGTTTTCTCGCTAACTCTAACTTTCAGTCTAAAGTAATAGCTCAAATACACATACACATAAACTCACGCCTTTTCCCATGGGGTTAAGCAGGAACAACAGAACGCCACCTGCTATGATCCTTACGTTCGTCCATCTGGTGATCTAGGGCCCGTCTGCTATTTTTATAAATTCTTCATTCCAACACGATCCCATTGTCATTTTGCTAAATTCATAATGGTCGATCATTGGTCGGAAAATGGTCTGAGAAAACTACTACTAAATTTCATGCTAGATTTCATTTAATATATACTTTTACGTATTAGTGTTTGCAATCTGGAGTAGTAAGAAGTTCGTAAATAGCAATAAACATTACATTTATTCATTTGTCATTATGTACGAGATTACCATTTTATGCCATTTCTTTCAATGGAGTGTCAGTGGTTGACCATTGGAAAGTCATAATGACGCCATTATTATTAGTAGATTACCAAACTTGTCAAACAACAATTATGAAATCAATGATAAACCATTCTGACACTATTGTAATAGCAGACATGAGAGGCTCTGGTCATACACACAACGCGGGTTGCGAGTAGAATGATGTAGATTTCTACGCAGCTGACCTTACAGAAGAACATCGCCAATAAAGTCACTAATTCAGTATGTATGGTGTGTCCAGTCCATTTACACTTGTAAATACCTTTTGTTAGTCGTATTTCACTCATACTCTCAACATGACCAAACAAATATTTTCAAGCAATTCAGATAGATACACGTAAGTAAAACGGTAAGTATGAACATTTCTCACAATATCTTGATTGAACTGCAACCTTTCTAAATAACATCAATTTGCACAGCATCCTCTCACAAATGGACCCTAATCCCGCCACCTTCCGCTCCAGGAGTAGCTAGTTTATATCACAATAGACTGCTAGCAATATGATACTTCCTAAAATGATTCTTATTCACAGAACGTGCTGCAGATCCAATATATTGGAGCTAGGAGCACTAAGATTTAGGGGAAGAAATTTGGGACTGGTATTGACTTATGGATATAAAGTTAAACGGTTTTAAAAAATGTTGGATTTTGGATGACGTGTTTAATCTTTTGTAATTATAAGGTTTGGTTTAGTGTGCAAATAATTTTGAAGAAAAATCTATTTTTTGTAAAAATTAAGATTGAAAAATAGTTTTATTTCACATACATAATAATCAGCCTATAATGTTCTCACTGCTGGGTCACAGGCCTCCTCTCAGTGAGAGGGAGTGGGCCGTAATTCACCACGCGGGCCCAGTGCGGGTTGGTAGATGTCACATGTCTTCGAATTTTTAGTTCTAGGACACGCCAGTTTTGTCACGATGTTTTCCTTCACCGTTTTGAGACCAGTGGTGATGAAATCATTTACACAAAAATATATATGATTATGTACCTATGAAACGTCAGAAGCTAAATGCAAGGTGCCACTTAGCAGTTACTGAAAAAAAAACTTCATAAAATAGACAATGCATCGTCACGAAAAGTGCCTGTATCATATGGACACTTTTATTTTACTTTTTATGCACTGTATTATATACTGCATAATGTTACATAATTATTTAATTATTTTCCAATGAAAAAGTTCCTGGAACGATCTCAAATATTTATATCAGTTCCGAGAAAATTGGTCCCGAGTTCCGCGACCACTTTGTCGCAGCAGTAAAGGGTATTTTTATTGAAAATTTATGACATTTGTGTGTCATTGGGCTTTCTGATCAATCAGTCTGTTATTCAGGATTTTGCATATCTAAATATCTTAATTATACTTTATACTATAAAGAGGTAAAGGGAGCCCGTGGCTAAATAATAAAAGACGCACAGGTCGATCGAACAGGTTCAGTTACGCTTGCCGCGGTTGGTCTGTGGATGGGTGACCATCTTTACATACCGAGAGCCGTTGGTCCCGGCTGTCATTCGTAGATCATTGACAGTCGTTACGGATAGTCAGAAGCCCGAAAGTCTGACAACCGGTCTTACCAAGGGGTATCGTATTACCCAGCAACTGGGTTGTGGATGTCAGATAGGCAGTCGCTCCATGTAAAATAATAGTATTCAGATGCATCCAGTTAGACTGGAAGCCGACCCCAACATAGTTGGCAAAAGGCTAGGCAGAAGATGATTAATCAAAAATGTATTACATTTAATGAAACTTTACAGTAATATAGTTTATACATCAGAATAACACATAGGATACTTTTTATCCCGATATTCCCACGGGATCAAAACTTACGCGGGTGAAACCGCGGGGCGCAGCTAGTACTAATAAATATTGTTAATATTACTAAATTAGATTACGAAATATCGCTCTGTAGTGCACCTAAATATAGATTGTGTCACATTCAGAATACACCCTATATAAACCACTAGCTTTCGTACAGAACTTCACCCGCGTGGTATGTCGATAAAAGGGTACCATTGTACAAAGTATCCCCGTACCATTATTTCACCAAAATCGTTGCAGCCGTTTCGAAGTTTAGCCGGAACAAACAGACAGACAGACAGGCACACAGACAGACAGACAGGCCACAGACAGACAATAATGTAAATGTTTTTTGTTATGAGTACCGTATATACTTTCATATGCATTTTGTAAAAAAGCTGTTATTCTGACATTACAAATGTAGCGGTATCTACAACGACGCCATATGCGAACAACGCGTCATGCTGACGTCACAAAAATCCTGCATCTCGCAAGCAGAGTTTTATTTATTTGTACCTATAGATGACTGACTTTAGGCTGAATCATCTTTATACTTACTTTTTTTTTTTGAGGGTGTGAAATCATCAAATGACCCCTCCCGCTCTGGGTGGAGCGGAAAGTGTCATCTCGTGTATGTATTCTTTTAAATATATACCTACTTTTAATTAAATACCTATTATATGTTCCAAAGGTTGTCATTGTGCTGCTAGAAAAAAAATTTTTTTTCTTCATAATTAACTCGATAGCAATTACTTTAGCGTAGCTGCAAAATGGATGGGTATATGTTTTCGTGAAAAATATCCGTCCTTTTAGTGCATTTCCACGAAAAAAAAATGAGTACCTAGTTCAAAAAGACTGGTCCTACTTTTCGCGTGGACAGGCCCACAGTAGTGGTAGCTATTTCATTGAAAATTCAAGTCTTTCGTTTCGTAGATATAAGGGGCATCCCGCCGGGACGGTTGTGTCGGCCCATTTCAGAGTACTCTTCATGCGTTGTGATACAATTGTAGGGTATTTTATTGGTTATAACATGACTTCTGATAATGTGAAGAAAAGGTACTATACTTCGTCTGTTTATTTATACATAATATATACATATAAACTCATCGCTTTCTTCCATGGGGGTATGCAGAAACTTACAAAAAGCCCCCTGCTACGATCCTTCAAACTCCTTCTGCTTTTTTACGTTCATACATCTGAAGGCCAATTCACGTAATCATCTCGGCGACAAACAACTGTCAAAATGTAGGGAAATTAGACGTATTTTTGACAGATTGAGACTAAGATCAGACTGAACGTTCTTACTCCTTAAAATTACGAGAATTGCCCCTCTGATCATAAACGATCGCTAATTGTTTTTTTTAATGTTCATTAAACTTACATTCAATAAGAGGAAATGCGGGTAGTCGTTTCTTTATAGAAACGCTCTCGCTAGTAGTGCTATTCTGTAAAAATCTCACCGTGAAAATTAAGGTGAAGTGAGCTGTCATTCCACCTGTCGTTAGGGATTGCCTCCATTGATACTTCACTTCACGCTCACTTCACCTATGTTATCACGGTGAGATTGTTACAGAATCGATAGACTGTTTTCTTTCTGGTTAATGACCATAAAGCCATGATTTTTTACAGAATAATAAATATTAACTACTTGTATGTCCCTATGTTTTCCTTTTTGATGATACATTATTTTTATAAGCACTAGAACATTTAAAAATGCTCAAAATTACCGATTTAAACCGCTGTCAGCAGAGGTCTAGTGTACAAATTTGACAACGATTTATGAAAAAAAAAACAGGGACATAGTATTTATATCCTTCAGTTTATGAAATATCTTTTAAATTGGTCCAATATTGGAGGAGGAAATAGGCCAGAGCCAAATTTCGAATTATGACTTTTTGCTTAGGCTTTTTTAAAAGTCTCTCCGACGGGATTGTCCGAAAGGGTTACCGCTGCCCCGGAACACAAAGGGCTAAGGAAGGAACACGGGTGGGTTTTAGTCAGTAAAAGTCTGACACTCCCTTCTGCTCCACCCAGAGCGGGAGGGGTCATTCGATGATTTCCCATCCACAAAAAAAAAAAAACCCCATTCGATACTTATCCGATCTTTGTTTTTCTTTTTCAGGTAAGACACGTTTCCTAATAACTGTTGACGAACTACAGAACCCGGTCCAGATTTTTGTCGGTAAGTAAAAACAAAATGGGGTATCTTTTGTTTATAAAAAGTTAATTCAACGTTCAGTCATGCGATAACCAATTTAGAACATTAATTCTCTATTTACTTTTAGAATTGAATCGCACTACGAACTACTGACCTATTTCTTTCATTCAAAGTAAATAAGTTCATAAAAAATAAAACTGGTATAACTGAAAAAAATATTAGACCCGTGGAACAGTTCCGACTTATTACGTCACTATAGGAGTATGAAATTCCTCATCTCTTCAATCATAATCCGCCTAGCCTGTTCCCAACTATGTTGGCGTCGACTTCCAGCTGAATACCAGTCTTCTATATGGAGCAAAAGACTATCTTCTTGAATGACATCAAACTTGACTCAATTGCAAATCTTCTTACCTCGTTAACGAAGGAGGGGTGTAGATACGACGAACGGTTGCGATTTGTCGTGCGATTTTTTTGTCGGAAGACATGCTGGATATTAGGGAGGACGACGTGGTTGGTTGAAACCCCTCAAATACCAATGTGACCTTTCAAATTAATAATCTATAGGTATAACCATAAGTACCTGCCTATGTATAAACTAATATTAGACCGTTGACATCATTAGGTAAGGCGGAAGGTAAACTTTTCACCCAAACCTGGGCTAATAATAATCCGAAGCCTCCGCCCACACTGTGCGAATAAATCAATTCTCATTCCTTCTCTGTGAAAACAAGATAATTTAACGGTCCTCCTTAAATTATCTTGTTTTCATTCGTTTCATTTTGATATTATAATATTTATACAATATTTATTTAGGGCCGTTAAATATTCGCACAGTGTGCGCCTGTTCTGTATAGGTATATGGTGTTCGTTTTACGGTACGATGCGCTCCGTAAACTATGCGACTGGAAGTACAGGATGTTGTTTTATAGAGGAATTCTGCTCATTTCGACGAACTATTCCTGAATTTCTGAGATTTAGCTCAAAAAGCGGTCGCGATGAAACATTCTACATATTAACTCTATTGAAAATCTCGATAATGCTTTTAACTATCTATTCTGAAGCGACGTTGTATAATAAACTTTACAAAATTAAATAGATACAAGTAGTGAGAAATCATTGAAATCAAATGAAATATGTTTATTCTGTAAATAAATATGATATCGGAATCACTTTTACACGTCACATTATATTAAAAAAATATACCTATACAGGGTGAAATTGAAAACATGCGACAAATCGAAATTGGAGATTGTACTCATCATTATGAACAACTTTTACTATGAGACCAAACCCGACATAGCGAAAAAAAAATCAGCTGTTCCCTACATTTATGTTCGCATAACTCGTCAAAATGTAGGAAACAGTTGATTTTTGAAGTGAAACTTCTTTATCGGCGTTGGAAAAAAATTTACCGTCACATTTTTCGGTTACGCGTCACATTTTTCCGTTACGCGCCATCTTTGAAAGTGAAAGTACTCTTCGTCTGAACCAACCGTGGTAGGGGCAAGAATAAAGAAGTTTCACTTCTTACGTGTGTACACTAGTACACGCACACATTTTTTTTTGCGCGATTGCAGCTTTGGTCCCTTAGTAAAAGTTGTTAATTTCGATTTGTCGCATGTTTTCAATTTCAACCTGTATATAAACCAGATGAGGTCGGCGTTTCCTATTTGACTAGTCTGAGAAGAAAGTCCGAAACAAACTCAATAGTCATAGTTTTTATTAAAGTCCAAACATAATCTTGGTCAGATCATGTGAAGACCCATATTTTGATGATTTGATTAATATCAAAATGGGTATTTTCTCCAAAATCAAAATAAAAACCCTGACCTGCTTTTCTGCCTACCCAAGTACTAAAATAAATATACTATTATTATTAAAATTTTGTACTGAAAGCCCATGCATCAAGCTACTATATACAATTCAATAACATAAAAAATAACTTTATCCCATTTAAAGGTCTACGTGTTGAAAACCCTTAAAAAGATCTTTCAGCAGACTGGAGTTTGGGAACCGATAAGATATCAGAGTTCAATTAAACCTATCAACGGGGTTGAAAGGGGGACTTTGGAAGGGTGTGATATTCCTCCAAGGGAATTGGGAGAAAGGCAAACTTTTCGGGAAGTAATCTTAAGCGAATTTTGGGGGCGAAAGGCGATAATGTGAATTGGTTAATAGATTGTTTTTGATATGATTAAAATGTTGTAATTGCCGCGATTTAGCGAGTTTTAAGTCGTGGGTCAAACCCAAGTAGGCTCTTTACTTAGTGTCAATTCATTCGTCATCGCTGCTTTCAAAACGGTGAAGGAAAACATCCTGAGGAAACCGGCATGTCCTAGAACCAAAAATTCGAAGACATGTGACATCTACCAACCTGCACTGGGCCCGCTTGCTGTATTATGGCCCACTCTCATATATCATATAGAGGAGGCATTTCTCTTAACAGTGGGAACATTTTAGGCTGATTGAGATGTTATAATTAAACTCTTTATTACACTAAGTAAGTGTGTTACGTAATAGGTAAAACGGGCTGTCCGCAACTCCACTTTTTTTTTTTTGTCCTATTTTGCATCTCGTAGTTGACCTTGAGAGGTCGTGACTACTTAACCGGTCTATCCTGTGGTTGCCTTAAGCGAACTCAAAGCCTCCAGCCAGGGCGAATTTTTACTAAAAATAAGCGACTACACGCTAAGGGCACCCCCTGTGGGGTACGAACCTCGGCTTAGGACGTCGCTGGGGGGGGGGGGGGGGCAGCAAGATGGGACAGGCTGGATCAGGTTTTATTATTAAGCTTGATGAGGCCGGCGTTTCCTATCTGACTACTCTGAGAAGAAACGCCGAAACAAACTCAGAGGTCACAGTCGGGAGTTTAAAGCTACTGGTTCAGCTGCGGCGCGGGCTGGCACTACGTCGAGCAAGGGTCGGGGGGGGCCGCAACTCCACGACAATAGCGCCTTTTATATACTCACTATATCGCGCGTGAAACAGCAATCGTGCGCGAAAGAGCGCGCGAATGAGCATGCCGGTTTTCCCGCGCGCAATCCTGTACGTTCCAAAGAACGCGCGATAGAGTTTGTGTGTAAAGGCCGCTAATGCGCGTATTTTGCGTACGGGTTTAGTAAGTTTTTGCGTACGGGTTTAGTAAGTTTTTGCGTACGGGTTTAGTAAGTGTGTTGTTGTTATTTTTTTTTGCTATTCATTACACTTACACTATACTAGACATAAACACCCCTTCACTTTTTTTTCTATAACATGCACACAGCTATTTCTGTAAGTTTAATTTACCTATTACCTATGTAGTTATCTGTTTATCTGAATAAACTACAGCTAATACAAACCTTGTGATGAAAGAGACTGAATATCACAACACAGGGTATCCTAGTTTGGGGTCCAGTGTTACTCATACATAACCAGAATGAAAAGATTTTTTTTTGAGATTAAATAAATTTTTATTATTATTATTATGTTTTTTCCACGGCGCGGTTTATATGCCGTACCGTAAAGAAATCGCGGCGTGTATAAAGGTCCTAACAGGTTAAAGCTTGGTGTCGTTTAAGAATTTGGGGGCTTGTAAACTTGAAGCAGTATCGCATATCTAGATTTAGCAGCAGCAACAGCCAAACAATTTACGATAAAAATTCGAATATCAACAGAATATAATTCATTCATACTTAATATTATAAATGGATAAAAGTAACTCTCTATGTCTATCTGTCCATCTGTCTATCTGTCTGCCTTTTCATGCCTTAATGACTGGACAGGTTTTGATGCAATTTGGCACAGAGACCATGACCTACAAGAACATTGGATACTTTTCATCACGGTTAGTACCTACGTTTCCGTGAAATAATTTCCGGCTTCCACGCGGGACAAGCCGTGGGCAAAAGCTAGGGATTTAATAAACCTGAAAGCCAAATAAAAGGAAACAATATTGTATGAAAACCTAGTGCACAAAAATTTCAATAAAGATCCACCTAAAAATAGGCTTTATTTCTAACTTGTCGTTTTACAACCGCCCGGTGGTACGAGGCCTTATTGCAAACAAATACACTCGAACGACAGTTAGTTATTTCTGTACCGCAAAC
Source organism: Globia sparganii (assembly GCA_949316385.1). Classification (NCBI taxonomy): domain Eukaryota; kingdom Metazoa; phylum Arthropoda; class Insecta; order Lepidoptera; family Noctuidae; genus Globia; species Globia sparganii. The sequence goes on from OX438677.1 coordinate 4,515,096, forward strand.
ACCGATGGCCGTTGATTGCAAACTTTTCATATGGAATAAAAAAAAATGTTCAGCGCGTATATCGAGAGCTTTCAAGGTTCCGTAGCGAAATATTTCGACACCTGCAATTTAAAACATTGTAACTTACTTTTTAATGAAAAATCCTTGTAAGTCATAAAAACATAAAATACATAAGTAAACAACATATTAGTCATACAGCAAAGTAGATAATCCCTTTTTACTTATATTTACAAAAATGGAAGACTTTATAGGAACAAAGTGAGAATATGTTGAATGTTTAATACGCTATCCTGAAAAGTAGTGAAAATTAGTTACAATGTTTTAAATTGCAGGTGTAGATTTATTTAATTTCTGAAGGCATGAGCAAAAATGTGCTAGACAGTCACTTAATGCTACTCACTAAGCTAATAAAACTACATATGTTAATAAAAATACATAGTGCTTTCTTTAGTTTTTTCTCAACTTTCTAATTAGGTGTATACATTCTTGGTTTAATCTATAAACTCCACTGTGTCTTCTTCTGTATGTCGGCTCGAGCTCTACGACGAGCATTAAAAGTCTTGCAACAATATGAATATCTTCTCATTTAATGTTGCTAGTATTTAGAAGTTTACCCTTCAGACTTCTCTAATTACCTTTTCTTGTGATAGGAGCGGGGTTAAGTAATATAATAAGGTCGACAGGCGGGATTTTTGATGTGTCACCTTTAAGAAATCTCGCACGCAATCATAATTATGGTTGAAAATTGAACCGATTGCCAAAAAAGGACTCATAGTACTTTTATACCTACATAAAGTAGTTTCCCTAGGATGCGACTGAAGACGCTAGTAATTACTAGTATTTTATTTTTATAATAACATAGTTACTAACCTTAGTACCGTCTCAGATTATCTTCATATTTTTTTCGTGAAATTTTCCTATATTTTAATAGTTATTCTGTTAGGAGCAGAGACAAATCCAACACAAATGAAATATCATAAAGAAAATTCCAGCATTTTTTGAGATAAAAATGGTGTAACTAACCCGACTTTGTTTTATTTATAGACATAGAAGATAAATATGTAATTCAACTAACGTTATCTTGTGTTACGTACTATTAATTTCTCTGCGAGAGCTGTTCACTTCTGTAGTGCGGAATTGTATGTGAATAAGTCATTGAAGTGCCTTATAAAAATAAAATAAAGTAAAGAACATAGATAAAAATATATCTCCACAACATGTGGGTCCCCAAAACCACCGGAACCACATTTTTGTCGCCAAAAGCGAGTTCTATTTGTGGTGACTTCACACAAACGCGGTTTTTTTAGCTGCGCGTTTGTGCAGTATGGCTGTCTAACAAATATGAATGTGGGATTCGGATGAAGAAAAAGTTTGTATTACTTTTCCAAGTGATGTTAATGAGATCTTTCATATTTTAGTTATTGGTTGGGAAGTGGCTTACTGCATTTTTGGTGAATGTTTGGAAGCATCACCTTTTTTTTTTACTGTTCTGTTTTTTTTCTTGTCTGTTTATACAAGGTGTAACAGAATAAACAAATATAAAAGTCCCGAAAGTAGTTTGTTCATAATTTACTACTGAATCGAATTTTTTAGGTATTTTTTAAAAATAGGTAGGTATTTTTTTAAATTATGTATTTTTTCATACTAACCGCCGATTGAGCTAAAAAATAAGACTCAATTTTAAATGCATAAAGTAATGCCAGTGTGAACACGATTTTCTTAATAAAAATAGCAAGCTTTATAAAAAATAAGTTTTGGTCATTGTATTATGCTTTTAACTCAATACTCTAATTAGGGCTCATACACCCTAATTAGAGTCTTGCGTTAATTCTGTGACACCTTGTATATGTTTGTACATAAAAGGTAAAAAAAAAGTTCTGGCTTGCTTATATCTATTTTGACTATTGTTTATTCTAAGAGGGTTGTGTAGTATTACACGAACGGATATAATAAGAAATGAGTACATATGAGGACCGATGGCCGGTGGAGCAGACGAGTCCTTGAGTGGAGACCGCGTATCAGCAAGCGTAGTGTGGGACGCCCCCCAGCTAGATGGACGGACGACTTAAAGAAAGTGGCTGGAATGGACTGGATGAGGAAGGCGGAGGACAGGGTGTTGTGGCGTAGCCTGGGAGAGGCCTATGTCCAGCAGTGGACTGCGATAGGCTGAGTTGATTGACATATGAGGAAGCCTGAAAGTGGCACCGGTACCTACCTTAAAAGTTGTGTGGAAATCGGTTGTCATATTTATTTATTTATTCAGTAGTACACATACAACAGTGCGATTCTGTAACCATCTCACCGTGAAAACTTAGGTGAAGTGAGCATGAAGTGAGCTGTCAGTGTCATCCTGATGCTAGGGATTGGTACTCGTGACAGCTCACTCTAAGCTCACTTCACCTAACTTTTCACGGTGAGATTTTTACAGAATCGATAGCCAGTTTATACATTTATTATTTTTTGTTTTTTATTTCATATTATGATACAAAGGAATGAGGAAATGTTGTGAGGAAGGTTTTGAGTATGAATGTCGATGGCTATAAGAGTAGGGGAAGAACAAAGAAACGATGGATGGACTGTGTGAATGATGATATGGTTAGAAACAATTATGGTTAGTGACTAATAGTATGGAAGAAAAAGACATGATGCGGCCGACCCCGAATAAATTCGTATAAGGGCGGAATGAAGATATAATTATGTATGTTTTCCGTGTCATGTCTGACTGCTTCATTGGTCTTGTGGTCAGAATCGCGACTGCTGTTTGTGAGGTCGAGTCTAAGTTCAATTAACGGGTACGACAAAGTGCATAAATTCCTTAAAACATCTAGAAACCCCTCAAAAATGTACTCGTAATCTGTCTTGTAAGATAAAATACACCCATTTAATCTGTTAGACCTTAGTAAAAGGGGTGAAACTTTACTTATTTCAATCAACTTACCATTATCATTTATTCTCTAGTTCACTATTCACTAATTTCACTAATCACTTCACTTCACTATCACTAATCACTAATATTATAAACGCGAAAGTTTGTGAGGACGGATGGATGAATGGATGGATGTTTGTAACTCTTTCACGCAAAAACTACTGAACGGATTTTGATGAAACTTTACAGTAATACAGCTTATACATCAGAATAACACATAGGGATACTTTTTATCCCGATATTCCCACGAGATCTACACTTATTCGGATGAAACCGCAGGGCGCTGCTAGTCATTCATAAACAAAGAAACTCGTAATCTGTCTTGTAAGATAAAATATCGATGCCTTAGTTCACAATTGCACTAACTACGAAATTTACATTTTTGAGGAGAGAGCTTTAAAGTTTTTTAAAGTTTAGACGAGAACAGTAGAAAATCCAAGTAAAATAACAAAAAAATATGCATCTATTCATAAGACTAGTCCTTTTACTCCATCATATCTTGATTGGTTTTACAAAAATAAAGATCATTAGTATAATACCACATTTATGGAACATTGAACGAAGTCATTTAATACAACTGTGACCCACGTTTTTGGTAGAAAGAGACGGAATAACGGTATTTCGATGCGCGGAAACGAAAGAGCATGAAATTTAGTGTATTTGGCATTAAAAAAGTAAAAATTGAAAATTTTGTAGTTAGTGCAGTTGTGAACTAAGGCATCGATATGTAAAACCTTTAGTAAAAGGGGTGAAACTTTATCTACATATTTCAATCAACTTATCATTATCATTCTTAAACAAAACAATTAATAAAAATATCACCCAACACTTCTGGAGATTAATCTCGCAACCGTCGAGCACAGACTTTATCTCATCCCTGTATAGGTAATTCACCCCCTGCTTATGACAGAAGCTTTGACTAAACTTTAACAATAGTTCCTCAGAGGGTGAGTGGCACGTCAATTTCAACCTGTTTCGTCCCCTTTCATCCCTCTTTACTGAGAATCCTTGCTTTGATTATGACAGATGTTTGTTGTTAACGACGATGCTATCAATATTAATCAAATCGGTGCACCAAAGTCTTTCAATCAATGTATGTAGCTGGTTTCCCCTGGTACCCCAATTTCTGGATTACTGATTATCTCATGTTTGCTCTTGTTTGGTTTACCAATCAATTCGCCTAGACTTTTTCCAACTAGTCTAACCGAATGTAGCTAATGACTACTATTTTACATGAAGCGACTGCTTATCTGACCTCCACAACCCAGTTACTGGGTAAGACAATACCGTGTCCTTGGTAAGACTGGTTGTCAGACTTTCGGGATGCTGACTACGCGTACCTAACTATTGTCAAACTAGATCTTTTATTTTATTTTATTTTTTATATATTCAAGCTGTTGGTGTACCTTAATAAAAAAATAAATAGACAGTTGTTACGGTTTGTCAGCCGATAGATATTCAATATCAATCAACAGGATAATATGAACTAAGTGGGTTGTATTGATGATTTTGATGATTATAACTCTGTAAATACATACTAACCGTCACGACCTCCTAACTGAAATATCTTGAAAAAATGCTTTTTCTTTTTAAAAAATCCCATAAAAAAATATCCCACACAATAAAAATAATAAAATCTCCTATTCATCTTAATATTGTAAGTAATTATATTTAAAACTTTTTATATTTTTGGTTTCCTCATATTTACTTTCGTATCAAAGTTACAAGATTTTTTGCGCCTCCTGTAAAATATTGACATAATTATGTATTGAGTTAGGAGGTCTTGACGGCTAACCGTCGATATTTGTTATGCTCCCGAATCATATCACCTCATCATTCTGACATTGTTAGCAAATAAATATTTCTGATTCTGATTCTGTTCAACATAGAACCAGACGCTGACTTGCAAATTGCAAAAAAATTCAAGAAAATTTGAATTTCGCGGGCTACCTAACGCATCTCTCTTAATATTAACGGTTTCACTTATAACTAATTTCGAGTCAAGCTTTTTTTGATCTCGAACGGAGATCTTACCTAATCACTCGAACTGACGCTGCCCCGTACTGCAAAACGTTAGAACATGCTTTAATCATGACTTGTGAAAGCCTTTTACAAAGTTTATACTTATTATTTGTACCGCTACCTAGTGTACAGTCGACTGCACGTCGGAGGTAACACTTGGACCATATACTGGCCTAGCCTAATACGAAGTTTCTATAGAATACGAAACTCGTATTAACTGCATTTGTTACCAGTGACGTGTGGTTGACTGTACTTCTAGTATTCGTCAAATATCAAACCAGAATCAAACATTCTACAACCAAACGCCCCGTTATCGGTACACAAACATTGACTAAACGATAACTATGTGTTATGTTTGTCTGTCAATCCTCGCCCACGCCGTTCTCGGAAACTATTTCGTTATGTAAATAATAACAGCTGTCAAATATGTTATCAAATTGGTAAATACAAGATATTGGGACTGTATTGATGTTTTGAAATTTGTCAGTGTATGTTTATGTCATATTTTGATTTGTTTTGTGATAAGTAAAATATTATTTATTTTTATATTATTTTTATTATTATTTATTCTGTAAAGATGTTATAATTGTTGGAGTATAGCAAAAACAAATCTATCCTACTTCAACACTATCGTCTTTCTCGTTCTAACTCATAAATATTATTTAAGTATCCGCCCTTAGCACTTGACTGAAATCCTTAGTTTCGCATAGTGACTGTACTATTCTATTAGCCTTGTGTGGGATCACATGTCTCACGTAATATTATTAGACACACCTTCCAATATATATATAATAAAAGGATAATAAACGTATTATTAAAATCCTTGGAACGGTCTTTCCTTTGGTGTTCCTCCATTAACCCTTACAATGATTGTGGTTTCAATAAATAAATAATAATAATAAGTGTCAATGACACATACAGTTCGTATTTTGGCGTTGATTAAAAATATTTATAAAAAACTTAATAGTGAGCAGTAGAAGCAGGGGTGGCTTACTGGCAAAGGTCCAGATTTACGAGTTGTAAGTCGTAAGTTCGAACCCAGACAGACACTTTACTCTGTTTAAAAAAATATATCACAGTGGTGTGCTCTTAAAACGGCGAAGGAAAACATCGTGAGGAAACCGGCATGTCCTAGAACTAGGCTTGCCAGATGACCAGGAAATCCGGGATTGTCCCGGAATTTTGCGTCTTGTCCCGTGTCCATTAATTAGACCTTATTGTCCCGGATTCTGAAAACCAACTTGTTTTGTAACAAAATAAACTAACAACGAATGACACGGCTGGCCTGCCTGTGAGTGCGGGCGGCGCGCGGGAGCCCGCGCTCACCTTAAGGTGAATGATTCTTTCATTCACCTTAAGGTGAGCGCGGCTAAAAATTTATAGAGATGTGACATCCACCAACCCGTACTGGGCCCGCGTGGTGGATTACAGCCCACTCCCTCTCACAGAGAGGAGGCCTGTGTCCCAGCAGAGGAAATATTATATGCTGATTTTGCTAGGCTTATGCTAAGAAAAGTTAGCTATGGTAGGAGAACATCTTAAATAAATACGTGGAAATTAACACGAAAGAATGAAATATGCGTTGAAGAAACACGAAACAGAACGACCAGCACCTTAATTGCGTAACACACTATCATTCTCAATCTGAATAATTTTGAAGGATATTGCTAATGCTAATCCATCGCTTCATATGTTCGAAAAGTTTATTTGCTCAACTATGTAAATAACGCAATGAATGTTGTTGAATTGTCAAAATGGAAGCCACTACTGATGATAGTGTGTTACGCAATTACCCCGCTGACCCTAATACCTAAATGTTGTTTATCTTGATAGTTCTTACATCAAGACAATTGCAATTACTTTCGTCCCATTGCACTCAAAAAGACTGTAATTAATCAAAGTACTCAATATTTTTCCACATCACACCACACTGCAACCACACACATCAAAGACGCACTACAAAAATAAAAGAAGAAAAAAACAACATGGCGGCTTCTCCCGCTTTCCCGCCAAAAGCTGCAACACTTTCGTTCACGGTACCCTAACATTACGCGACGTCGCCGATCTATACATAATGAAGTCGGGCTGTCTGTCTGCCCGTCACAATAGGCCCTTCAGGGAGGGCCCCTAGTCACTTCCAGGTGGAAACATGGCTGAATACTTAAACGACCCTCATGCTGAGTATGTTGTGGTGCAAGTTGAAAGGGTTACACCTTTTCAAAGGGCCTTCAGTAAAGCTCAAAAAAAAAAACCGTGTAAAATACTGGTATTCAGCTGCATCCAGTAAGACTGGAAGCCGACCCCAACATAGGGAAAAAGCTGGGCATCGATGATGATGATGATATTGAGTGAAGCTCAAGTACGAGCAAAAGTTAGTTTTGAATTAGGTTTAGGTATTTTATTCCTCTGTATCTGTCAAATTTATTGTGCAAATTACCTTCTGAAAGTTGACTCTGACTGCAATACTTTGATAAAACTGAAACTGATGGCAAGTCGATTTGCTGTCAATGCTTACACAGTTCAAATCGGGCGCATACATGAATTTAACATGACTTCGTGCTATATTTATACACAATTTTTTTTTTGTTTTTTAAGTTAGTCTACACTGTCCCGCTTCTGCGTCCAAAGGCGTCCAAATCCTACCAAGCATCCTTTTCCACAAATTAAAAATGGATTTTTATATTTTGTGTAAAAATACATTGTGCAATTATAATATTATTTACAATCATTTTGTCTTCATCAACATTATCTTCCCGCTAAATTCTCAAAACCTCTTAATTAATTAATCAAAACAACACCCTCCATCTTCCTATAACTTAGACCACACCCTAAAAAGGACCCCGGTACTGCACACGTAGGGTGAAAGGAGTTGTTGACGTCCTGCAAGATTAATCTTACATTGAAATTGTTTTCAATATTTTTTTACTTACTTGTGTCTGACACTGGCGGTAACATTAAAAGCGCATTTTAAATATTTAAAAGTTTATCAGAAATGTAGCTTTTCTGCGGGTTGGCTATTGTTTGTTATTTTATTTTTCACAGGAAGAAAACAAAAGAGAGAAAAATTGCATAGAAAAGGAATGTTGCTGTTGGTGACAATGTTGTTATAAGTAGTCGATTCTTAAGGGGACTACAGGACCTAAACGCAAAAAAACGCAAGTTTTAATAATGCTTATAAGTATATGATCGACTACAGTAAACAAAATCAGAAAAATATGTGATATTCTTGTTCTTTTCGTGTTGAAAACATAATACAACTAATTTGATACGATAAAAAAAAAATCATGAAGATACCTCTAAAAACTTTCTTTTCATAATAAAAACCATACTAATATACATACAATCATTCTGATTTTTTGTCAGATTATTCTACATGCACATACTAAAGCACTAAAATTTAATTTTTTAGTCCAAGCAATATATTTTTTGTAAATATATAATTGCTTCATATTTTGAAATAAATTACCAGCGTTGTGTCATCGCGCTTCTCTTTCTTTTCTATGCAGTCCGACAGTGACCGCGCTTTAGGTCATGTAGGCCCCTTAATAAACCAACTAATTTTATAAATAAAAAGATCACGCCTCATTTTCCTGTTTGGGTTCGAAACTACGACCTACAACTCGTAAATTGCAGCAATTAACACTGGGCCACCACTGCTCTCAAAAATAATTCCCTGTTAGAACACAAATATAATTAAATTACTGCTACTGTACTCCTGAAATCAAAATGGCACTCGTCCTTAAAATATGTACACAATTGAAACCACAAACACACCGACCGCAGCAATCAATGCTACTGTAATAAAATATGACAAATTATAAAGTACCTACATGGAAATTAACATGTCACATTAATTATTCATGTGTCATTGTAAATTAACTGAAAACCATTGAATCATAACCTTTTATATTTATTAATCTACTAGCTGCGCCCCGCGGTTTCACCCGCATAAGGTTCGATCCCGTGGGAATATAGGGATGTAGCTTATATGTTAATCCAGGGTGTCAGCTACCTCGTTAATTTTTTTCATCAAAATTGAACTAGCCGTTTGAGCGTGAAGGAAAAACAAACATACATACACACGCACAAACTTTCGCCTTTATAATATTAGTGTGATAAATATTATAAATTAAGGTCGCTTTTCGTGTGTCTGTGTGACCGCGTTGTTGTTTCTAAACTACGCAATGGATTTTAATTTAGAGATTATATTCCAGAATGTTTATGTATATAATACACTAGCCTCTGCCCGCGACTTCGTCCGTGTAAAGTTTCTTGTTCACCCGAACCACCCCGTCGCATCGCTTCGCCTGCCCGCGCTATTACTTCGTTTTCGCGTTCTTTCTTTTTTCTTCTTGCTAGGCTATTAAAGAGTCCTAGCGTGACGTTAAATAGCCTATAGCCTTCCTCAAGAGGCTAATAAATGCAAAAAAAAAAAAATTCAAATCCGTCTGGTAGTTTCCGAGATTAGCGCGATCAAATAATCAATCAATATCTTTATTGTGGATCATAGGTAGGTAAATAATACAGGTCTTAAATAATTAAATTCTGATCAGCTAAGGGCATACAATAGTTACACAGAAATTAAATTAAATTTACATTATTGTTACAAGTTAAGATTAAGATTTCACATCAAACTAATAGTATATAAGTGAAAGTTTGTGAGTGTGTTTTTAAGTTTGTTAGTTCTTCACGCACAAACGGTTTGACCAATTTTGATAAAATTTGGTATGGATATAGCTGACACCCTGGATTACCACATAGAATACTTTTTATCCCGATATTCCCACGGGATCGACATTTATGCGGGTGAAACCGCGGGGCGCAGCTAGTAAAAGATAAAAATAAAATGGAACTAATTTGAGTAGGTACACATCAAACAAACTCTTCAGCTTTCTTATTACTACCTATGGATTCATATAGTAACCAGTGTTAATGGCCGTGATTTACGGGTTGTTATGTAAATTATTTCATCACCACTGCTCTCAAAACGGTTAAGGAAAACATCGTGAGAAAAAATGTTCGAGAACTAAAAATTCCAAGAAATGTGACATCTACCAACCGGCAATGGGCCCACGTGGTGGATTACGGCCCACTCCGTCTCGAAGGGAGAAGACCTGTGTCCCAGCAATGAGAACATTATAGGCCTATTTATATATAATATAATTATAATAAAAACGTTTATTTACTCCACCACATAATGAAAAGTTAGCAGGTACAATACATAATTGTGTATACAAAAATACCTTGATGTTGTGGAGACTGGAGCCTGTACTAGGAATACCTGTGTCACAGGTCTCCAGAGGGGCAATTCTCGTAATTTTTAAGAACGTTCACAGTCTGATCTCAGTCTCAACTGTCAAAAATACTTCAAATTTCCCTACATTTTGACAAGTTTTTGACATTTGTTTGTCGCCGAGATGAGACTGGGACTAGATTTTGAACGTTTTAAATTACGAGAATAGGCCTACTGGTCTCCAAACTACACGGACAAGGCACACTGATACAGACGTCTATTAAAAGATGCTAATGTTAATGGGATGAAAGATAACGATAAACAAAAATAACGTAAAAAAATGGAAAGTAAAAATCAAACAATTAATTAACTAAACAGAAAAGTAGGGTGTGGGTGTATGTAAGCTTACATGTATTAAAAAAATCGCATTGCTTTGTCAAGTCGTGAAAACCGTGCGAAGCAGCGGCGGGTCGCTAGTATCCATCCAATAAACGCCATTAATTTAATTTAAACGTAATTTAGTATGTGTGTGACAGCTGCCAATTTCAGCTTTTATTGTATTAACTTTTATATTGAGCTTAAATTATTCACCTTGGCAGCTTTAAGGCTACGTATGCACTGACAGATGGCTTGCTTAGCGCCTCTGCCGTTGACGCGTGTCGCTCGTGTGTATGAGCACTATGTAAGTAAGTAGTGTGTTATTTAACTAGCTTGCGAATGTGATTTTATTGGTACAGAACTACTTACAAGGATTATTTTTCAGAGTGTAATCATCTCTATCATTTTAGCCGAATGACGTCCACTGGGGACCAAGCACCTCCGTTTCGACCGGTTCTGTGCTTCTCGCATCCAGCGGAATCCTTAGGCTTTCACCATCGGTTCACCATGTGCGAGACATTCCAACGGTAAGTCTTGCGGTACGCGAGAGTCAAATATTCTAAATTAAATAAAAAATTTACAATCTGGGTCGAAGGACCAGAAAAGACTCGATGTTTAGTGTAGCGAGAACCAAAAGCGTTATAAAATTAAGTAGGGTTTCACACCCCTGACTTTCAATTAAAATGTTAAGCCTAAAATGTTAATGTTAAGGGGTATGCAACCATTTTGAAATTTCAATAAACTTTTAAAGTCACGCTTTTTCATAATATTTTAAACCCAAACATTTTATTCTGGTCCAAATTGCGTACTATTATACCGCAAGGGGAAATAACTCGAGCGATACATACAATTTATTGATGCAACAGCAATTAACCCAAATACCACAGAACTTGAATATATCCCATTTTTTTAAACTCAATTCCATGATATTTTCGTGGTGGTATCGTAATTTTTTATTGTAACTCGTCGGTTGGAGCCATAACTGCATCCGATCGTCGTTTGCAACCGCCCTTATAATAATTTTGAATGGATTTATGCGGGTAGTACGTCATAGTGGATTGAGTTTTTGTGTTTTTAATGCGAAAATTCGGTCATTAGTCATGTTTGGCGTGCAGGCAAATATGTCTTTTAAATCAACTTTAAAAATAAAAGAGGCTATATATTGAGCCTGGTTTATAGACTACTTCTGATTCGCGTACCAATTTTACCGATATCAGTCTGTAGGGAGATCCCTGCACTTACTGATATGATAACGGGGTGATTCTATTGTGATAATTAAACAAAACCGTCCGCCGTGAATGTTCGTAAAACACTGAATTATTGAAATATTTTTTTACATATATTATTGGTAATTTGCTAGGTTCGTTTTCTCCTCTACCAATATTTTTTTCTCCTGACAGTTCATTTTGTTTATATGTATATATCTATCTATGTTTTAGTATATAGTCATTTCCTAGCTATTTATCCCGTATATTGCACCTGCCATGTTTTGTCTTTGCATTACCCTGAGGTTGACTGGTACAAAATGCCTCAGGCATTAAGTCCGCCTTTGTACAGTATTTTTTTTACTTGTGCATAAAGTTTTAATAAATAAATAATAGGTATAAATGCTGTGTGTGCAGAATGCACGGCGCATAAGTCATTAGAGTAATGTACAGCCCCGTGCACTGTCCTTCCTAGTCTGCTTATAAACGAAGTAGTATATTTTTTCTAATTTTATAAAAACTAAATTCAACTAATGGGAGCATGGGAGACCTTTGCCCATTATAAGACATTACAGATTAATAAAATAAATTAACTTCAAAGAAAGAAACTTAGGGTATGCCAAAACAAAGGAAAAAAATGTTGCTATCACAAAAAATAAAATACAGTTTCTACTAAAAATATAAACACATTTAGAGATACAAAAGATCGTTTCCATTTTTACCCATATCACATTTCGAAGTGAACGATACTTCTCGCTTTTAGAATTAAAACAACAAAAAAAAAAACAACTAAAAGCCATTAGTTATTTGTAAAACAATGTAACGTACAGTCAGCAACAATTTAATTATATCCCAGGAAAATCCCACAAAAATACTAACTTAATGTCAATAAAAATAAGGATCAAAATCGTTTGGTCGCGCTACACATTGGTATCTAAAAGATAGGGTTGGCACGCTTCCAATTTTAGGGAGCGAGTTTTAATTGATTTCGTCTATGTTTGGAAAATATTCCAAATAGGTACCTATTATTCTATTGGGACAATTAGAGCAAGATGTGTTAGTACTTGATAAGTAACGGATTTACATTTTGATATATGCGTTTAATTAAGTGCTGTTTCGTTTACCCGGCCTCGACTTACAAGTGTTGTAGGTCTTGGGTTCGAACTCAGGCAAGCGCTTTACTTCGTGTAAAATAATCTCATCACCACTGCTCTCAAAATGGTGAAGGGAAACGTCGTGAGAAAAGCGGCATGTCCTGGAACCCAAAATTTGAAGACACGTGGCTTCTACCAACCCACACTGGGCCTGCGTGGTGGATTACGGCCCACTCCAGAAGAGGCCTTTGTTCCAGCAGAGGGAACACTATTATAGGCTGATCAAGCTGATTTGCTTAAGTCAATGGTGAAGATATGAAGATTGAATCTTGACCTCTTGGTTTAGGTAGTAATATTATAGTAACTGCCCCGTTGGTCTCGTGATCGTAAGCGCGACTGCTGAGCGTGGGGTCCTGGGTTCGATTCCCGGGTCGGGCAAAGTGTTATTAAGTTTTTCCGTTAGGAATTTCTTAATAACAGCCCGGAGTTTGGAAGTTGGAGGTGTGACAGCCCCGTTCCTCGGAAAGCACGTTAAGCCGTTGGTGCTGCGCCTGATCTCTCCGGTGATGTCGGATTGCCGTCCCATCGGACTATGAGAGTGAGGGAATAGAGAGTGCACCTGTGTCTGCGCGCACACTTGTGTACTATAATATCTCCCGCGCCGAAGGCTAGTCTCCGTTGAGATTGGCCGCCGTGGCAGAAATTCAGTCAGGTGGACTGTATTATTTAATACTAGCTGACCCCGCAAACGTCGTTTTGCAAAAACAAAAATAGGGGTATGAAAAATAGATAGTAGCCGATTCTCAGACCTACCCGATATGCACATAAAATTTCATACAAATCGGTCCAGTCGTTTCGGAGGAGTATGGTAACTAACACTGTGACACGAGAATTTTATATATTAGAAGATTATGGTCGTTTTAGGGCTTTTTTTTCCAGCTTATTATTGTCCCACTGTAGGGCAAAGTCTCTTTTCATACAGAGAAAGCACGAGGATTGATCACCACGCTTGCTCAAGACGGGTAGCGATTTCAGACTTATATTAACTATAAGTCCCGGTTCCCTCACTATGTTTTCCTCTACCGGTGACAGTGTAGGTAATGTGTACAAGATAAACGCAGAAAGTACCATCGCGGACACTGGCGGTGCACCACTTTTCAACCTTATTGCTGAGCAGGGCATGCATAGGCACGAGGACCACGCTTGCTCAAGATGGGTTGGCGATTTCAGACTTATATTAACTATAAGTGCAGGTTTCCTCACTATTTTTTCCTCTACCGGTGACAGTAATGTGTCCAAGATAAACGCAGAAAGTACTATCGCGGACACTGACGGTGCACCACTTTTCAACCTTATTGCTGAGCAGGGCATGCATGCCTAGGGGCATAAGGGTGAATTATTGTACGTACCCGCATTTGAACCGACAACCACGTGCATGTGAGGCGAAGTCTTAAACACAGGGTCATCATTAGCTGCTTATCATGAATTAAAGCATATAATACAGAGTGACCTCTAATTTTGATATTAAACTTGACGAAAATAACTTTTCCACACTAATAATAATCTCGTTTAATATTTTAAAAGAAACAATGCTTGGATTTGAAGTCAATCTTAACTTGTCTTTCAAAAGAAGATTTACCTCCAACATCTTTATTCATAAAGCTAACAAAATCCTAGCCCACGCTAAAGTATCAAGAATTCTCGTCCACTACAAAAGACTTTTAATAAATTTCTCCCGAACAATGACTTTAATAAGAAAGAACACAGTGATCACAATAGGCCCCATCTATAAACTCTATTAGTTCGCCAAATGGAAAATTTTCTAACAATAAAACTAGGAAATTGCATTTTATTATAGAAAAGCCGGGTGGGCACGTTGGTAACTCATTTAAGTATCTACTTTGTTGCTAACGTTTATGAACTTCATTGTTTGGGTATTAAAGGGGCTCGCGGCTTAAAAATAACAGCCGCACGAGTCGATCGAAGGTTAAGCTACGCTTGCCGCGGTCGACTCGTGGATGGGCGACCATTCATTGCACATCAAAACCCGTCCGTGCCTCGGAAAGGCCGTTGGTCTCAGCTGTCAGTCGTAGATCTTTGACTGTCGTTGCAAGTCAGAAGCCCAAGTCTAACAACCAGTCTTAACAAGGGGTGCTGTTACCCAGTAATTGGGTTGTCGAAGTTAGGCAGTCGCTCCATGTAAAATACTGGTATTCAGCTGCATCTAGTTGGACTGGATGCCTACCCCAAAATAGTTGGGAAAAGCTAGAAAGATTGATTAACTTTTGCTACAGTATAATTCGCATTCGCGTTTAGTGAAATTAGTTACCGAAGTCCTAGCTGAAATACACATTTTTTCATCTAGGTACGACTCCGGTTACTAAATTCTGGATATAGCTTATTATTATTTATAAGTTTTGATTCCGTTTCGAGTTTGGAATGACTCTTGATGCATGTGGTAACTAAGGTAATAATGTTTGTTTGTCGAATTTTAACAATGTTTTGAAAATAGCGCAGTATTTACACTAAAAGTAAGTTACTTATTGGCATATTAAGTGCAGTAACAGAGTTCTAGAAGCCTGACTTAGTCTCATCAGCAGCCTTTTTTTTTTAGATGGGAAATCATCAAATGACCCCTACCGCTCTGGGTGGAGCAGAAGGGAGTGTCAGACTCTTACTGACTAAAACCCACCCGTGTTCCTTCCTTAGCCCTTTATGTTCCGGAGCAGCGGTAACCCTTTCGGACAATCCCGCTGCCCTAATCAGCACCCTAATTGCGTAAAACACTATCAGTCACAATCTGAATTATTTTGAAGGATATTACCAATATATTGCTTCATATATTTGAAAAGTTTTTCTGCTCAATAACGTAACTATCGCAATGAATGTTGTCGAACTGTCAAAATGAAAGCCTGCAATTACCTAGCAGTATATTGTATTGTTAAACTTCAAACTGTGTTTTTTACTATAGTAATTTCAACAGCAGATAGCCACGGTAATGCCAGTTATATTTAAAAAGCGGAAAATAGGGTGTTGTAAGTGTAACGCATTGTGGGAGAGGCCTATAACCGGTAGAGGATAACGAAAGCCTGAGTTTTTATTAAAAAAATGCTTTAAAAAAAGCCAGTCGGGAGAGTCGGGTAACATTTAATCACACCTCAACTTAATGAATCATAATAAAATTTTAAAACACCATTATCTTCGGCTAAATATATCTAAAAAAGTTCCAATTTCACCCCTCACACCCAACACATTGCCGTCCCCGCCCGGTGATGCGTGTCGGGGCGCGGTCGCAAATCATTCCGTGTGCACCGGCCCGATAAATTAGATACGCCTAAGTACTGAAAACGCTTATTTCTGCAAAACAATATCTCGTTTTGTGACAGTGACCAGTAGGCCCATTCTGCTAATTTAAAACGATCAAAATCTAGTCGCAGTCTCATCTCGGCGACAAACAAATGTCAAAAACTTGTCAAAATGCATAGCTTAACCTGATCGACCGCCCTGTGCGGCTGTTAATATTTAGACACGGGCCCTTCAGCAGAAAACTGCAATAACTATGCACCCAAAATTAATGGAACATTTTTTTTTATATCCGAGAAAATCTACGCAGGGTTCAAAATCATGTAAGTACGGAATCCATAGTAACAGGGTGCGCATCGATATCTCAGCAGTGGACATTAGTGGTCTAACTCGAATGTTATTTTCAAAATTGATCGTACAGGTTAGCAGAAACTGCGGCCTATCAACCTAATATGACCCACTTCTCGCCTTTCAGACGCGCTCTATAAGACCACGATAAAAAACTTCTACCTGTACTTATTTATACCACGACCTCACATTTTTCACGGCCTACCCCCAATTTGTTACGATTGCCCTGTACCACAACTGTATTTTTGGATACCTTTACCCGCGTCTTCATTCGCGTGTCAAAGTTTTTTTTAGTTCTCTGAGTTAGAGGCAATCCTAGCTGCCAATTCGTGAAATGTATAGACGCCAGCAAATCAAGCTACCCGAAACTGTCAAATTTTCCTAATCAACTTTGAACCATTTATGCTTTAGCGATAAAGTTGAAAATCAATTAAAGAAATTTGACAGATTGTAGTAGCTTAATGTGCTGGCGTCTGTACATCTCTGCCTAATCTCCTCTTGGGATTATAGGTGTGATGTTGTATGCGTGATATATTTTATTGACTGCCCCTTTGGTCTCGTGGTTGCAAGCGCGACTGCTGAGCGTGAGGTCCTGGGTTCGATTCCCGGGTCGGACCAAGTGTTATTGAGTTTTTCCATTAGGAATTTCTTAGTAACAGTCCGGAGTTTGGAAGTTGGCGGTTTAATACCCCCGTGCCTCGGAAAGCACGTTAAGCCGTTGGTCCTGCGCCTGATCTCTCTCCGGTCGTGTCGGATTGCCGTCCCATCTAGGCATGAAAATTGCCGGCAATATTGCGAAAGTTGCCAAAACTGCCGCGAATGTTTCCAAACTTGCCGGCAACATTGGCAAGAAACGTGTAAATAGAAAACATATTTTACTTTATATAATTGCATAGTGGGATAAAATAGCGGTTTGCAGAATGTTAGTTTTTATGCTTATCTACATTATCCAACCGAAAATTTTAGGTTTCGCATTTATTTTCTTACTAATAAACTAAAGAAAAGAAACAAGCTATCCACGATACTTCATTGGTGATGAAACCATAACTATTTTAGAGAAATCATCAATTTTTTTAATCTACTTTCTTCTATGTAACCACACTTGTATGTAGAAAAGTATATACATGTATATGTATACATATCTGTATGTATAAAAGCGTCAAACCTTGCAAGACGATTTGATCAGCAACAATAAGTTGACGTTTTTAATTGACTTCATAAAACAAGGTTCTTTATTCGACCCGTATGTATGTATGTTTGTTTGTTTGTATGTCCGCGATTTTCTCAAAACCTACTGGTCCGAACTTAAACATTCTTTTGACAGCACGATTTGTCAAATGGCTAAGCAACTAGTGAGGGGTAATGTACCAACGTAGTATTCAATATTTAAGTTATCGTAAATCAAAATAAGGTAATGTGAACAAAAACACTCAAGTAGGTATCTGGGTACTTATGCATATTTCTTTAATTTTTAGTTTAAGTGCTTAAAGTGCTTAAAGTGCTAAGATATCTTTGCTAACTCGTACGAAGTGGCTCAAAGATAGTAGATAGTTTCTTCATATAAACTCATTAGTTGTTTGATATTTCGTAGGTATAGGTACGCACGGCTAAACATTCAGCTATACATTTCCAGTATAAGCTGATCTCGCATTGTATAGGATTTCCGTACTTATAATGAGAATCAGCTTATATATTGGTGCCGATTCTCCTGTACACCGAACTAAACTAACTAAACTATCACTAAAATTCCTTACTTTTGGCTATGAGAATCTTAGAGCTATTCTACATTAAAATATCTATAAATTTAAAAATTAAATTTGACTCAACCAAATCGAATTTGACAATCGCGACTCCACGTGGTAAGTAGGTACTTTTTTTTGTTTGGCTTCGCACGGTTTGTGCAATCAGCCAAAAAGTAGGTACTTATTTGCCCTCATCATCATCATCTGCCTAGCCTTTTCCCAACTATGTTGGGGTCGGCTTCCAGTCTAACTGTCTAGTCGGCTGAATATGGAGCGACTGCCTATCTGACCTCCACAACCCAGTTACTGGGTAATACGATACCCCTTGGTAAGACTTGTTGTCAGACTTTTGGGCTTCTGACTACCCGTAACGACTGTCAAAGATCCACGAATGACTACCTCCCCAACGGCTTAACGTGCTTTCCGAGGCACGGAGGGGTCTCGGTATGTAAAGATGGTCACCCATCCACAGACCAACCGCGGCAAGCGTATCTTAACCTGATCGATCGACCTGTGCGGCTGTTATTATTTAGCCACGGGCCCCTCCCCGTGTTTTTTTTGAGCCGAAGGTGCGCAGTGGGGCAACCTCGACCTCTTTTTTATGGAATTTTTCACTTTTGTATGGAAAATATGAAAAATTATTACCAACGTGCTAAGTTTTAGGGGTTTGCGGGTTTCTAAAAGGGGGTCGAAATTTTCATTATTTTTGCGATAGGACACACCGTTTTCGAGATATAAGCAAAAGAAAATAAAAAACAGTACTGTTTTTGCATCTGAAAACGAGGTGTTGGTGTAAATTTTAGTTCATGCCAACGAATTTTATTCCACACCTTTTTAGTCGCGATTAAGAATAGTCAGATTTAGTTAGAAAATCTAAATTTTAGGTTAAAAACCTCAAATTCAGAATAGCAAAATTACTATTTTCTCTAAACTAATATCTCAGTGCAATCTTAGTGCTGTCAAACTAAATTTCAGAATGGTAAATCGTCGTTTGACAGGAACAAACTAAATTTTGGAGATTTTTAGTCTAGTTTACACGACTTTGGGACAAGAGAATCGGCACCAATATACTGGAAATGTATAACTTGATGGGTAGACCAATCTAACGAGCCCAATCTCGGTAGGTTTACGTATATCAGAGCGTAGATTCTATGACCACCTTCAAACTCCATCATCAGGTTGGCACAGTATTATCATAATATTGCGTTCTCACCAGACTTACATAAGTATTTATAATTTCAGCACTATAAGACTTCAAGAAATAGATGAAAATCGATGTTAATACAAACAAACGAAGTTACTTAAAAAAAGTCCAAAAATATTACAAAAGAACACTACACAGTTGTATGATTTATATTTATTTCATTCGTTATCAATATCCTCTTTATTTTTATAAAAAAATTATAAGTAAAATTCTCAATAAATTATGGGTTCAGCTATCATGAAGTTACCAGTATCCTAGTTTAACTTTATATTCACATATTTGCATTGATAATTATAAATTAAGTATAATTAACAATGTACCATACAGGCTTACTAGTAATACGTATAATTACACCATTACATAAAACCACATGAGTGAATAAACATTAAAAATGGCATTTGAAAAAACCTATGTAATCTGGCAATTTTGGCAACTTTCCGGCAATATTGATCAATATTGCCGGCAATATTGGAAACTTTCCTAGTAAGTTTCGGAAACATTCGGCAATTTTCATCCCTAGTCCCATCGGACTGCACCTATGTCTGCGCGCACACTTGTGCACTATAATATCTCCTGCGTACCTGGCTAATCTCCGTTAAGATTGGCCACCGTGACCGAAATCGGTCGGGGAGGCTATTATATTATTTATATTTTATTGAATCGATTCAATAAAATAGTTCATCAAAGAAGTGATTAGACTTTATGGTCCTCTTACTATTCATACGATCTGGCCTAAACAATGTGTAAAAGTGTTCTGTTAGGCCCATTGATCTGCGGGGTAATTGCGTAACACACGAGCATAAGGAATGACTTTCATTTTGGTAGTTGAACAGCACTCAATGCGTTGTTTACGTTGTTGAGCAGACAAATTTTTCGAACATATGAAGCAATGGATTAGCAATAATATCCTTTAAAATGATTCAGATTCTGATTGATCCTGCGGGGTATTTAGATGACACATATAAAATGACAATCGATCGCAAAGCCTTCATTTAAAGATCTATGCTTCATAGGTTTGAATAATTCGTCTGCTCAACTATGTAAAAAATACAATGAAAGTGACATTTTTAGCAAATCAAAATCAAAAGTCATTTATTCAAATTAGGCTGAGAATTAGCACTTTTCGAACGTCAAAATTAAATAAGATAGTCCCCAAAACGCCCGCCCTTCACAGTTTTGACAGTTTGTCTCGATTGCCATATTATAAGTGCTACGCAATTACCCCGCTGGCTTTTTCTTCGTAAGTACCTATGAAGTAAAGAGTATTTTATCGAAAAAAATAAATCTTCAAAAATCGCATACAAGAATATAAAAACAATCTCAAAAAACCAGCTAAATAGACTTTAGATTAAAAATTACCATCCAAAAAGAAGGGCTAAACGGCTAAACCAGAATCATGTTACAAACGCAATTGACGTCAGAATTGGCTATTAGGGATGCGAAGTAAATCAGTGGAGGCCTCGACGAAACTCATCTGAGCGTTTAAGGCGATATTGCACGCAAGTCTAGTATCAAATTTTCGTTCACACGTCATAATAAAACGCATTAAGGGAGCCGCGTGTTACACCGAAGTGTATCAAATTGATTTTAAGTGTAACAGAATTTTTACTTTGTGTAACGTTTTAAAGATTGTAAATTGGGGCTCTTGGCTAAATAATAACAGCCGCACGGAACACCCGCACGGCGTCCGATCGAAAATTATTAGCTACGCTTGCCGCGGTCTGTTCGTATATGGGGACCATCCGCTACATTTCGAGACCCCTCCGTGTCTCGGTAAACACGTTAAGACGTTGGTCCCGGCTGTCATTCGTAAATGTTTGACAGCTGTTACGGATAATCAAAAACCCAAAATTCTGACAACCAGTCTTATCAAGGGATATCGTGTTACCTAGTAAATGGTTTATGGGGGTAAGATTGACAGTCGCTCCATGTAAAATACTGGCATTCACTATTCAGCTGCACCCGGTTAGACAGGAAGCCGACCCTAACATAGTTGGGAAAAGGCTAGGCAGATTGATTGTAAGTTATAACGATTGTTTGTAAGGTAAAATATTTAATGCTTTCTTTAAAGGAAATTTATAATATTTTGCTTCGTTTGAGTTGCGATGAATTTCCGCGTTAAACGGTTTAAGAATGAAAGGTAAAGTGCAGGATAAAAGAGTTTCTCTTAAGAACTTCCATCTTGTTATGATCTCAAAGGCTGCGAGATAGTGTTTAGTGAAATGAAAGATTAATTTCATGCTTCTGCTCAGTAAACTAGCAGTTTGATATTATTTAGTTGCTTATCTTAATAATTCAAGTGGAGAAACTTACTGAATTATGACCTTAATACTAATAGTATCCTGATAACTTTAGATATTTGTAATTTGTTTTCCAAGCTAAAGTATTTTTATTGTTTTGTGAAAATAGCTCTTGCAG
Organism: Globia sparganii; assembly: GCA_949316385.1. Taxonomy (NCBI): domain Eukaryota; kingdom Metazoa; phylum Arthropoda; class Insecta; order Lepidoptera; family Noctuidae; genus Globia; species Globia sparganii. The sequence goes on from OX438677.1 coordinate 4,536,969, forward strand.
TTCGAGCTAGCTTGTGATAGGTCTGCCTAGCCTTTTCTCAACTATGATGGGGTAGGCTTACAGTCTAACCGGATGCAGCTGAATATCAGTTGTCATGGAGCGACTGCTCCAGTCTTACAAGACATAGACCGATTGCCTATCCGACCTCCACAACCCAGATGGGCATTCGCTCCATGTACAATACTGACTTGTGTACATAATATGAGACCTTATTTTGTACAAGACAGCTTTAAATACTGAAACAGATTAGCAATAAGCACTGATTCATATTTCACACCAGACTGTCTTCACACCATTATGATGAACAGCTCGAAATAATCCGGACATTCGCCTTCCCCCTTTCCTCCTTCTACTTCGGTGTAACACGCAGCCGTCTCACAAACCGCGATACACACATATCAGTCGTTCAAAGCAATCTCTCTTCAATTTTACACGCGTTTGCACGTAATACGATCGCTTGATGGAATCTTGTGAAACCTTGCATCACAAACCTGTACATTGCGCGATTGGTACGAACAATTTCACAAGCAATTCATGCTTAGTGCACAATGAAAGACGAGGTATGTGAATGTTAGTTATGTTTCGCAAGTTAAGTGAGTACCTACTAGAAATTGGTGGAAGATATATGAGGCGGTGTCTTGGTATTCGTAATAACTCTACTGATGTCATTTGAAGATGTGTAATTTATTGATTGTCTGTCCTAGATTTTCTGATTTAGTGAGCAGGGACCGAGAGTAAGGGTCTTCATTTTGATTCTATGCACGACAATGCGTATATTAGGTAACAAAGGTATTTCAAATAGGTTCAAATAGGTAATAGTGCTGTGCATAACCTAATACCTTCTGTCGCTTTAAAGGCCAAGTAGAGAGCGTCATAGTAAAAACAGACAGACAAGAAGTATATGATACATAGTGTAATGAGATACTATATTACAAGAAGAATATTATTATTATTTTTTTGTTTGAAGTACCGTATATACTTTAATATACATTTAGTAAAAGGCTGTTATTTTGACTTTACAACAGGATATACTTAATTGTATTGATGATCTTCGTATTTTAGGCCCACATCTTAAAACAATACCTACAATCGTAAAGCACAGTTTAATCCATTATTAATAACAGAGCATTTATGTGCTACTATCAGTTAATCAGCTGCGGGTCAAAATGTCGACATGCTGATGTTGATGGTATCATATAATTACATTATAGCCGGAGAATTTAATTACTGTGCCAACCAGAAGAGTTTGTTGTCCAGTCGAAGCTAAAAGATGTAGCCTGGGTATGGCTTTGTTAGCTTGTAGCTGTGACCAGACGTCCTGCAGGAGCAATGATTTTCTTTGAGTGTTCGACGTCTGTTGTGAAAACATCGACATCGACGATCGATGTTGAGATTCGCAATACAAACACACGTCCACCTTCCTCAGCGCTCACAGCTAGACTGATGCTAACCTGTCGCATGCGACTGTCGTCGGATGTGCGCGTACACCGTGTATCTAGTCGTTGCGAGTGCTGCGATTGCAAATCGACAATGTGCGGAGCATTGTATCTATACTTCTATACTAATATTATAAAGAGGAAAGATTTGTATGTAAGTATGTTTGTAACGAATTGGCTCAAAAAGTACTGGACCGATTTTAAAAATTCTTTCACCATTTGAATGCTATACATTATCACTGATTAATATAAGCTTTTTTAATTACAAGAAAAAAAAATGTTTAAAAAATAAATGTCCACCCGTGCGAAGCCGGGACGGGCCGCTAGTATAATATATGAAAATTGTCAGCCTGTCGTTGCGTCTAGACGACGAGCTGTAGTAGTCGCTGGTCGCATAGAGTGCGCCACAACGAAATCAGCTCACTATAAGCACAGATTACTAAATAGTTCTATAAGGGCGTACCACTGGTCAAATATTAAGTAGGTATCATATTTATCTGCACTTACCTTTATGAATAGTCACTCATAAAGTCGTATTAAGGCAAATATATCAACTCGGAAAGGGATCTTCACCGTATCAACTCGAGCCATTCAGTATTCTTTGTATGAAACTTCCTACTGCAACGCACACTAATCGGAATCGTAACGTAATCGCCTCGCCTCGGGACAAGATCACGAACCGCGGTGCGATGCGCGGTCAACTTGCTGTCCCCGCGCTTACGGCTTGTTGTCCTCGCACTTACGTCTCTTCGTACCCGAACTTACGTCTCTTCGTCCACCCTTGCCCTTCTCACCCCTCCCGCTGCCTGCCTGCAGCAACCATCAACCAGCGGTCGGCGAGCTGTAAGTGCGGCGTCGCCTAGCCGTAGCCGAGTCGACGTATCGAAGCTGCTGATCCGCTTTGGTTACGTGCTTAATTTAGGTTGACGCTTATTTGACGGCGAGCCGAAAGGCGATACGGTGACGATCCCTTTCCGAGTTGATATGTGTGCTATGACCTTTAGGTGACCGATCCAAAAGCAGAGCAACTGCCCAACACGTCCCGAAATAGGAACCCAAAGAGAAAAATAATCCTCCAATAAAAATTGCACGAATTTTAAATTCCACTGAAATATTTCTGCTAAAATCTATTGCTAAAATAGTCACAGGCATATCCCGGCACTGCTATTTATAAAATATTTAATCGCTTCCGACGCTTGCTCGCATAGCTTTATATGTACACGTACCTTTACTATGAAGCTAGTGGTGGGTATCATGAATTTTAGAATGTCATCAATTAATGAAATTGAATTTCAACCAAAAATTATTGCACAGTTGATTAATTTGAATAATAATAAAGGCTGCGATCACATTTTGTGGTTATGGTATTATTTATTGACTTTTCTGCGTGACTATTAAATATGTATGATTTTTTGTGTTATAAGTACATGCTCCATATCTGGATATGGTTGGCAAATATTTACCGACGACAAATATGTATTTACTAATATCAAATATGACAAAATCACTAAAATCAGCCTATAGTGTTCCCACTGCAAAAAAAAAAAACAAGAATTAGGTAAAAAAAAATTGTTAAGACTTCGTCTAAGGCAACCATGGCTTAAATGGTTCTACATTGTCTGTACTATCTTCGCCTTAAAGCTTTGTACCCATCTTCCAATCACACTGTGTATTATATAATTACTTAAATATATAAATTGACTGCCTAGTGGCCGTAAGCGCTATTGCTGAGCATGTGGCTCTGGGTTCGATTCCCGGGTTGGGCAAAGTGTTATTGGGTTTATCCATCTGGATTTCGTTATAAAGTCCGTTTCGTTAGGACGCAATCAATGTAAAAGAAATTTTGGTCAGAGATCATCAACATTTTAAAATAAAACGAATTCACTCTTGTACTTGCACTACTCCTGAATTCCTAAAGCGACTGACTTTTAACACATAGTATAAGTGCGGTGTTAACAAAATTCCGAGTTAAGTTCCGAAATAATTTAATTTGTAAGTGTACTTGTTTATGTCGAATGTACTTTACGAGTGCGGTCGGGAACAGGCCTGATCGTAAAATGCGGTTGTTTTTTTTCGTAAATCCAGGATTTCGTCACACCGTTGGATATTTGTGTATGTTCAAAGTCTATCGTAAAAGAGTTTTCGATCCCGAAGGAAAGCTTACAATCCTACATTTACACTTTATTATTACAGAATGGTTGATTGGAGGGTGAAGAGGTCAGATGGTCAGTCTCTACGCTTGCCGCAGTCAGTTCGTGGATAGATGATCGTCTATTATTCGAAACCCGTCCGTGCGTCGGAAAGCACTATAAGCTGATGATCCCGGCTGTCATTAGTGGATCTTTGACAGCTATTACGGATTACCATATCGGGTATCGTGTTACCCCGTAACTGGGTTATTGAGGTCAAATAGGCCTTCGCTCTATGTAAAGAACTGGTATTCAGCTGCATCCGGTTAGACTGGAAGCCGACCCAAATATAGTTGGGAACAGGCAGCTTTCTTGGAATAAGTACTTTGAGTGAAAATGTCGCGAATTACTTTACCTTAACAAAACTTGAACGAAGGTTAGGTATAACTGAATTCGAAAAAAAAAATGTTTATATTTATATATTACTATTTTGTTTGTTTGTATTTGCATTCTTTCTGATTTTTTTCTTTCTAATCGGCTCCTGAAGGTCATAGCGTGATGTTAAATAGCCTTCCTCAAGGATTGTGCTATCAAATCCTATAAATATTTTGTCAAATCGGACTGGTACTTCCAGAGATTAGCGCGTTCAAACAAACAAACTCTTCACCTTTATTATTAGTAAGTATACAGGGCTACAGATTAAGTCGACATAGATCCTTTAAGAAACGGTTAAGTTTGTGGTGCGGTGTTTCATAGACAAATCAGTCAGGAATAATGAGAACTACAACCTCTTAAAGGATCTAGTTCGACTTAACCTGTAGCGCTGTATACACACTCTATGAAAATATAGGTACTACATAAATTAAAAGAAGCGGTATCATAAAACCCTATAGTAAATTGTTTACAAGCGTACTTACTATTCTGAATTATTACAACCTCCATTTCGTCATGAAACCAGCAACAAATCAGCTCTGTCCAACCTAAGACATTAATTATACTACAAACATAGAGTTGTCGCGAACTGTGACATTTGTTTGACATCTGTCAGGCTACACTACCGGCTTGTCAGTTGGTTGAGACTACGCTTAATCAACGTAGTTTCATTAACAGTTACGTTTAGCTGACATTTTGGTATGTAATCTATGTTAGTCGTTCATCAAATCGAGTATGGGGACGGGATGCTTGTATTAAATTAAATAATACCTACGGTAATTTTTGGTCTTTAAGTCCGCGTAACTGGAAGGACCAGAAGGCCAGTTCAAACGTTCAAAATCTAGTCGCAGTCTCATCACGGCGACAAACAAATGAAAATGTAAGGAAATTATAGGTATTTTTGACAGATTGAGACAGATTCGACTATGAAGGTTCTTAAAATTACAAGAGTTGCCCTTCAGTTATTGTTGGTTTTGTAAACACTTTAAATTTTTTATTATTACCATCATCCACAGCCCGACTTCACCCATAGCTGATATAGGCCTCATAACATATGCCAATCCCCACGCTCCTGTGCCAGCCTCATACAGTATCTACCCGCGATAGAAACAATATAGTCCCGCCATCTCGTCGCTTGATTTGCATGAGTTGATTTTTTATTAAAAGTATTGTTTTTGTTTGTAGGTATATTGGCGTGTGATGGCAATTTTTTTTTTTGTGTTTCATTCGTAATTTATTTATTTATTTATTTATTTAATACTGCAAGCACATAAATGTACAGAGGCGGACTTAATGCCATAGGCATTTTCTACCAGTCAACCTTTGGGTGATGCAGAGACAAACAGTGGTAGGTGCAATCATGAAAATTGAGGAATAAATATTTCAAATATAAAGATACGCATAAACCTATTAAAACTATGAATATAATATATACCCAGTAATGTTAATTATATAGACATTTGTATAGAATCAAATTCTTCAAATTTAACAGACAGCTGTGCTGCTGGGGAGTTTATTACGCTACTTCCTCTTCCCAGCTAAAGCACTATGAAGTGGTGAATTTTGACGTTCAAAAAGTGTTCTAAAGCCTAGTTTGAATAAATGACTTTTTTTTTTAAATTGTGTTATCGAATTGCATAATTACTTTTTTGCTGTTTTATGTTTTTCCAATCAAATATATCTACCCACATACTTACCAAGTTTAGCATGGTCTATTTTACTGAAAGTTTGAGAACATTGCCGAGCATAAAAAAGAGAAAAAAGTTACGCGTCGGTGTGACAGAATTCTGTAATCGCTATTGCAGTCATTCAAGTTTTATATTTTTATAATTAGGTTTATTAGTGCAGTTGACTCAGCTTTAAAAAAACTTTACGTGCGGTTTCTATTTTTTCTTAACGATCAACGTTTTTTTACGAAACGCTGTAAAAATAAACGTTTTAGCAAATGGCATAATAAAAAACGATCATCTGGTTTATGTTGTGAAGTAACCGACCACCCCCGTCGGTGTTCGTGACTGAAATGAGCTTTTTTTTTTACACTACAATTGTTTGACAATAGCGTTTAACGTTCAGCCTTGTCTCAGAAGTTTTTATGGTTTTTAAACTCTTTTTTTATAAAACTTTACATACAATTTGTTGACTAATCTTAGGTTTAGGTTATAATGTATTTCATTTGAACTTCTGAATCGGAAGACCAAAATAAAATGAACGTGGTCACTGTAAAAACCTGGATGTAATAAGCCAAGGTGATTATTCTGATTTGTCACTGCCTAGCGCTTATGATAAGCATCCATTATGGAGAGATTTTAACGAACACGTGGCAGGATTATCCTAATTGATAGCTAAAGAGATACGATGGGTATTTAGGTTTCAACTGTTAGATATGAGAAATAATAATAACTTTATTGAAACAGATAACCTTTACAAAAATACTTAAAGATTAGGTTACAAGTTTAGATAGTAAAGGTAGCTTAAATAATGGAAAACCCTGCCTCCTAAACTAGGGGAAACCTGTGATTTAGGAGTCAGTGTTCTACTGTTACTTCGAAAAAAGACAGCTAAGCCCACTTGCACCACAAACCACTAAATACAATTTAGCGATAAACAACATTCAATTGACAGAAATATAACGATGATTGTGGACGACTTAAGTACAGAAGATCGCGGGGAAGTCCCATGCTATTCTCTAAGGATACAGCCTTGCGGGCAGCGCTGTCGCAGCGCTGTCGCGGTGGGTTTGACAGTTGCGACAGCGCTGTCCGCAAGGCTGTATCCTTAGAGAATAGCTCCCTATGAGACTGGCACAGACCAATTAAACAAGACCTAAAAGGGAGGAAGTCTAAACTCAGCAGTGCGTGCAACAATGGTGCCTATGATGAAGATAATGATGGCAACGGTTCATCTACCACAATTTCTTTAACCCTCGTTTAACTACAGCTGCCAAACCCAATGTAGCTCCGGGCCACACTGGTAAATTTTTAATCCCGTGGATATATTTAGTGAAGGCCGAACGTTGATAATAAATAACATTTTATTACATCGTCGACACAATTCGTACACACGGCAACATATATACTGACCTTTCCAGTATAATCGGACCTCGCTTTGTATACGCTTTACGTACAAAAAGAGGCCAGATTATGCTGGGGCGTTCAAGCCTTGCGTTCGGCTACCGAATGTTGACAACACTGATGATATCGGGCGATTCCAATAATGGCTGCTCTTTTGTTTTCTTTTATATCGATGGCCGTTTTATTTTATGGATCAGGAAGGCAACGGGAAATTATAGCCGTTAATAGCCGGTGGATGCGTGTGTCTTGAAAATAGTAGCGTTAGAGTTACAATAGCTAAGTCGTTGTACCATTGATACACTGCTAATCCATTTGTTTAGCTTAGTTGGAGAGGGTATTACTGAAATACAAGCACCCCATATTGTTTGTAATCGCGTAATGTTTTGTCCGGCGCACTCTTCGTCATTCAGCTGATCAGCTCCTCTACAAATGTTGTTAATTGACTAATCGTTTTTGTTAACACGGTGTGAGCTGTTCTCAAATACTATACATTTATATAGGGTGTCCCTGGAATATGGATCAAATCAAATAGGGGCGTGGGGAAAGTCACTTTCAAACTTTTTGATCCTGAGAATGTTGGTGAATTTTTTTACGGTTCAAAAGCTATGACCAACTTTTGTTATTTTCAAACACTGCATAGTGCTCAAAGAACAAAATCATTTTTAAAAAATTACCAGGAACTGTCAATTTAAGTTTTTTAGACAGCCTTGATGCGAAACGATTGAAAAAAATTGGTCACAACTTTTGAACCGTAAAATAATTCTCAACCATCAATCATTATCAGGATCAAAAAGTTTGGAAATGACCTTGCCTACGTCCCTATTCGATTTCATCCATACTTCCAGGGACACCCTGTTTAAGAGCCTACACTACCTCAGCTAAAATTCACTCTTTATCTCGCTCGCACGAAACTGCTCGCGGACTGAGTGAGAGCGAGACAGAGTGCGGTGCTAGGCGGCAGGCAGCCCCAATAGTTTAGGTATTTGCTTTTTACGGTGAAAATAATGGTAATTTAAAAAGAATAAATAACATAAGACCTGCTTTATAGTTAGTTCGGTTAGTATACAAAGTTTCATGATCTAATTTGAAGTATTTTTTGAATACCAGCGGTTTATTGTTCGGTTTGGAGGTAACTTTGGATTTTTTTTCTATCGAGAAAATTTTATGATATCGTGTTTCCGTCTAACATAAGACCTAACATTAATCCTCAACTTTACCATATATTTATTTCAAAATTAATGCTTCAGTATTTTCGACATAACGGAGGATCATGCTAAGCCATTTGAGGTAGTATAGGCCCTTAATCAGCCTATAATATTTCCACTGTTGGGACAAATGCCTTCTCTTTTCGAAATGGAGTGGGAGTGGTGATCTACCACGCGGGACCAGTGCGGGTTGATAGATATCACATCATGTCTCCGAATTTTTGGTTCTAAGACATGCCGGTGTCTTCACGATGTTTTCCTTACCGTTTTACGTGCAGTGGTGATGAAATAATTTACACGAAGTAATGCGCCTGTCTGGGTTTCAACCTACAACTCGTTAGTTGCAGCCGTTACCACTGCTCTCGTATACTATAAGGACAAAAAAAAAAAACATTTAATTAATTTTGGTTTTTTTGTCTGTTTCAGGTACGTTCTCTTTAAAAAAAAAACACTAAATGCGAATCGGACTCGCGCACCGAGGGTTACATACGGTAGGTATGTAAATAGTTTATCATGGGAAAAAAGTATATTATTTGTAATGTAACCACAAATTTACGGTTTCGGATTTTTTCGTTTAGTGTGCTACATGACATGGCTTCTTGCCAAATTTCATTATTCTAGGTCATCGGGAAGTACCCTATAGGTTTTGATTCCGGAACATTCAAGAATCAAACTTCTAAGTAGACGCAATCAAAAGATACGGGCGATCTTTTGATTGCGACTACTCAGAAGTTTGATTCTTTCACTGCTGCAAGAGATTACAGCCCTGAGTATTTGATATTAATTTCAACTTGATAACTTTATACGTTCCTGAGAAAAATTGTCTTGACCCACGGACAGACAGACGGACAACGAAGACGGACAAAAAGGGCTCCGTTTTTCCTTTTGAGGTACGGAACCCTAAAAAGATCTAAAGCTTGGAAGACAGTTGGTGCTGCAGCCAAGATTACCCCAAGTTATGACAGTAAGTAATCGAATAGATATCTAACCAAGAATGATCTTGAAGAATGCTAGCTATTGTCATTGATGTAAATTGATGATCATTGCGATAGGCTGATTCATCGGTGAATCATTGTCATAGTGTGATCTAGGTATGAATAAGTACAGTTTGCTGTTAAAAGGTAGTTCTGAATGGTTACGTTAAATTGGGTGTGGTTGAAATAAATGGTTACATTGCTGCGGCGATAATACTTCGCATTATTCTGCATAAAGTAATCATTGGCTATCCTTATAAAATGTACTCAAATGTGGCCTTATTACAGTCCTTTTTAAAAAGGTAACTAAGAATTTCTTGCCCATTCTTCTCCATAAGACTACTTTTTGGAAGGGGCTCCTAAAATCATCTCACGGCTACACATCAAGCTGATTGTACGTAAAACCTATACAATGCGAGGTCAGCTAAAACTGGAAATGTATAGCTTGATGTGGTGTCGCCTTGAGTACATTTCGACGTTCAAACGTGGCTTTTAACCCACCAAACGATCGCCTACTAAAACAGTCTGCATGTCTGCGCTCAACGATTTTTCACGATTATATTTCGTGTGTTGTCCATGGTTCACCCGCCTAGTTCACCTAGGTGGACTATGGGAAATTATTTTTCCATAACCCACCAGAATGTCCATATTATGTTTTTATCGTAATAATACGAAAGAATATCTAACAGTGATATTAAATTTTAAGCCAGCGTGAAAATGTTGCAATCTATTTATTTGTACCTCATTACTCGTTACACATTAAGCAAATGTTAACTAAATTAATTACACAGGGTGAACTTTTAATCACCATTTTCCTCTTAAGGGGTCATTGTACTCATCATTATGAACAACTTTTACTATGGGACCAAACATGAAATCGCGAAAAAAATATCAGCTGTTCCCTGTATTTTGACGAGTTATGCGAACATAGGTATCTAAATGTAGGGAACAGCCAGTGCTTCCAGATCCCAAAAGTAAAATTACAGTGGTGCGAGCTAAAAAATACAGTAGTTTCTAAAAACAATACAGTAGATTTCAAAGTCGATTACAGTAAAATTACAGACAAACTTTGTTTACATATTGATAGAAAAATAAGTCTAAAATACAGTAAATCTACTGTAATTACAGTGAATCTGGAAGCACTGGGAACAGCTGATTTTTTTTTCGCGATTTCCGGTTTTGTCCCATAGTAAAAGTTGTTCATAAGATGAGTACAATGACCCCTTCAGAGGTAAACTGTGATTAAAATTTCAACCTGTTTAAGCTTGCCTTTTGCCGTCAAACATTGAAATAAAATTAAAATTACATGTTGTGTCATGAGTTTATCCAAAGCCTCTCCTACATCGTCGTTTCGAATGTATTTTTCTTATGAATAATCGCTGGGTCATAAGACTCTTGTCGGGTTATTAACCTACTTGAAATAAATGATTTCTACAGAAAATGCAAGGCTATTTTTCAAATGCCCAGACGTGAACCCTCCAAATCACATTCAAAATAACAAAGTCATACTAATAAAAATGCCGTCACTCATGTTTCAAATTCATCCCATAACTTTTCTCTTACGTAACACCTACGCATTAAACTGACCATCGCGAACCATGCAAAATTCTCGTATCGCAACGTAAAAATGAGTTGGTAATAAAAAGGTTTTGGCCGCAGGGACTCGTTGCGGTAGTCCAGTATTTTTAAAGGCCAAACTTGGACTCAGGCGCGGCATATTGCATGTCATCATTTGTCCTGGGACGTGAATTTTTTTGTTGTAGGCTTTGTTATAAGCGAATAGCGATTAAAATATTATTAAAAGTATTTTTTTTCAAAATTACTCTATCACGCCACCAAGGACCAATACGGAATTGAGTGATACCCCTAATTTTAATCGTCCTTCATGATAATCTACCAACTGGGTCTGCGTTGTGGATTACGGCCCACTCTCTCACAGAGATAAGGCGTGAGCCCCAGCAATAGGAACATTATAACCAGTTAGTGTATTAAAATATATCCATAAATTAGTTGGTTTATACTAAGATTAACTGTAATATGCTAACGAGCTTTTCCCTAATTATATTAACAGCCCCTTTATCTGGATTACACTTAAAACTCATCCACTAGAAAATCTCGTCAAACTTTCACCCAACGAAATTGAGTTTGAAAAATCCTGTTGTACTTCTCAGCCGCTGTAAAATGTACTTAGGACTTTAAAGTTCACCGCCTTTAAGCCAATGACAGCTGTAATAAGCTTTAGGGAGAAATAATACTGTGTAAAAGGTTAAACATTTGTTTAACAATATTCAGACTATTGTTAAAAATGCAAAATTAAAGTTATTTTACTGTGCATTCTATTAAACCACCGAATCTATTTTGAATTTCGATTATTTGAAACTAAATGGTTTCTGCTTTCATACTGTTAATTAAATATTTTTATCCCGCGGCAGATTCATGTACTAGCTTTTATATGTGACAGGTCAAATAATAAGGTGGTCCCGTGGCTAAATAATAACAGCCGTTAAGCTACGCTTGCCGCGATTGTTCTGAGGATAGGAGACCATCTTTACATACCAAGACCCCTCCGTGCCTCGGAAAGCACGCTAAGCCGTTGGTCCAGGCTGTCATTTGGTGATCTTTGATAGTCGTAACGGGTAGTCAGAAGGCCGAAAGATTGACAACCGGTCTTATCAAGGGGTATCGAATACGATACCGGGTAATAACCCAGTAACTGGGTTTTGAAGGTCAGATAGGTAGGCGCTCCATGTAAAATACTGATATTCAGCTGCATCCGGTTAGACTGGAAGCCGACCCCAACATAGCTGGGAAAAGGCTAGGCAGATGATTAGGTCATATGACAACACAGCATAACTGGCAAGATGTGGGTACCATAGCCACGCCTCTGCCAAACCCTTCGGGGAATATCCAAGCCTAGCCAAGAATAGCATGTTTGGTTACATGATGAAAACCACCGTAGCTCAATATCAAAATGTTTTCAGCTGACTTCCCAAATTTAAAGACAAAGTTAAATTGTCTACCAAGCTAGCAGTGGCGTAGCTACGTGACCAGGGGCCCAGGTGCGAAAAAAAAGTTGGGCCTCTATCTAAACTCGTTAGTTTTATTTTATCAAGTAAAAAACATAAATACATAATTATACAATGTCACAAAATTCAACGATAAGCGGGCACCAAAGGGTGGACCTGAGTATGAGTACTCGAGAAAAAATAATAGAAAAAAAAAAACTATTTTTTTTTGGTGGATTAGAATTTTGTCAAAAAAAGTAATGCAGTTCATTACTAATATTTCCGTAAACTAGGCTAGTATTCATAAATCGGTTGCATTACAGCCGTTTGGTTGAAGTGGCTAAACACAAGAACTTACACAACACAACAGAAATAATTTATTATATTTATGTTCTGGAGGTGGAAGAAATTTTTTGCTAGGTCAGTTCGAGGTTTGCTTGTCAGGGGCCGAGGGGCCCCCTGACCTTGGGGGCCCCGGTGCATGGAACCGCCTACCCTCCGATAGCTACGCCACTGTAAGCCAGTGATTTCATCGGCTTCTATTGCGTTTAAACTGCCCCGTTGGTCTCGTGGTCGCAAGCGCGACTGCTGAGCGTGGGGTCCTGGGTTCGATTCCCGGGTCGGGCAAAGTGTTATTGAGTTTTTCCATTAGGATTTTCTTAGTAGCAGCCCGAAGTTTGGAAGTCCGTGCCTCGGAAAGCACGTTAAGCTGTTGGTCCTGCGCCTGATCTCATTCCGGTCGTGTCGGATTGCCGTCCCATCGGACTATGAGAGTGAGGGAAGAGGGAGTGCACCTGTGTCTGCGCGCACACTTGTGCACTATAATATCTCCTGCGTACCTGGCTAATCTCCGTTGAGATTGGCCACCGTGAACCAAATCGGTCGGGGAGGCTATTATTATTTAAACTGTAATAAGGCGCTTCATCAGACGAATCCTTCCAAATGGAGTAAATAGGTTCTGCTAAAATCAAAAATATCCCATTATTTATTCAATTATATGTTCAACATTCATGTGTGTCCTTAAGTTATTATATGCTGTGGCTGTGATTTTTTTGGTTACCTAAATAAATAAATAATAATAAATAAATGAAATAATAAATTATTAATTGTTTTTTTTTGTTCTGTATTTTCTGGTGTACAATAAAGTATATATAAATAAATAAATAAGTAAATTCGCTCATCTCTCATCCTTTACACCGGCTCCGGTGCGTAGATGTTGATTAATGGGCACGCCGCCTCTCGGTAACTTCACTAATGCGATTATCTTGTTACTAAAACAATGAATGGTAGGCTTACGATTTTTAAACTGTCACATACTCTTAGTATTTTTTAAAAAGTTATTTAAAGTTTTATTTTGTCAAATCTTAAATAAGTACATTATACAATATATCATTAAAATATATTACTTATATTATGTACAACCATATTAATAAAATAAGGAAAAAGCTCATTGGGCATCAAAAAATTCGTCCGGATTTGCCGTCAGAACAGTGATTGATAACAGAGAGTGATAACAGCCGTGACTTATGAGTTGTAAGGTCGTAGGGTCACACCCATACAAGCTATTTTCTTTGTGTAATTCATTTCATTACCACTACTCTCAAAACGGTGAAAGAAAACATCGTGAGGAAACCGTCATGTCCTAGAACCAAACATTCGATGACGTTACATCTACCAACCAGCATTGGGCCCGCGTGGTGGATTACAGCCCACACACTGAGAGGCCTGGGTCCTAGCGGTGGGGACATTATAGGCTGATTATATTATGTGTGTGTTGCATTTGCATACATCAATCTGACTTAACAGTAAAACCCTGACAATTACCTGTACTTCTGTGATCTGTCCATCCAGTCTGTCTTTAAAAGATCGCTTTTAGCGATAAGACCGCCCATTGTGTCACCCACTTGTTAAATTTCTATATCTAATGTATAATATTCTCGTGTCAGTGTTAGTTACCATACTCCTCCGAAACGGCTGGACCGATTTGTATGAAATTTTGTGTGCATATCGGGTAGGTTTGAGAATCGCCCAACATCTATTTTTCATACTCGGCTACTATATATATTTTTTTTTTTGCAAAACGACGTTTACGGGGTCAGCTAGTAGGTTAGTATAATTAACGCAAGACCTCATACACCCCAATTAGAGTATTGAGTTAAAAGCATAATACAATGATCAAAACTTATTTTTTTTTAAGCTTGCTATTTTATCAAGAAAATCGTGTTGACACAAGCATTACTTTATGCAATTAAAATTGAGCCTTATTGCCTTGAAATAAGGTTTAATTTCATTTGGCTTAATCGGCGGTTAGTATGAAAAATTACATACATTTTTGAAAAAAATACCTACCTATATTAAAAGTTACTGAAATCGATTCAGTAGTCAATTATGAACAAACTACTTTCAGGACTTACGTTTCTGTTACACCATGTATATCTTTAATATGATAATTTATCATAATAAAGAATATTCTATTATATTCTGTAGGAAAGCGGCTAGACCGAGACAATTTATATTGTTCCATTTCATCTCCAAATTGAAGATATCTTTACTGACAAGAACATATAAAACTTAATCGGTTTTCCGTCACGTAGGTAATCAAACTGTCAGAACAAGTGAGTTTACCGTTTTTTGCTCCGTTGTAATAGTGAAGGAAAAAGCATGACCAATATATAAACATTATGTGGTAAGTATTACGTAAAGTAATCGATTTCTTACGTTGTGTGCACACGTTGAGGCTCGATGTAGAAATTATAGTCTACTACTAGCAGCGCCCCGCGGTTTCACCCGCATAAGTGTCGATCCCGTAGGAATATCGACATATAAACTATCGTATGTGTTAATCCTGGTTATAAACTATCTTTGTGCCAAATTTCATCCAAATACGTTGTGTAGTTTTTGCGTGAAAGAGTGACAAACATCCATTAATCCATCTATCCTCACAAACTGTCGCGTTTATAATGTTACTAGCAGCATCCCGCGGTTTCATCCGCTTATGGGTCGATCGCGTGGGAATATCGGGATAAAAGTAGCCTGTGTTATTCTGAATGTCAGCTACTTTCATACTGAATTTTTTCAAAGTTGGTTCAGCCGTTCGTGCGTGAAAAAGTAACAAACATACAAACACATGTGCACTCACAAACTTTCGTTTTCATTTATTATCAGTGTGATGTCTGTAATAACTGCCTCATTGGTCTAATGGACGCTAATGCTACTGCTGAACATGAGGTCCTGGGTTCGAGTTCCAGGTCGATTCAGCTCTGTTCAGCTTTTGTCCATAGAAAACAACGCTTCAGCTGCGGTAAGCCGAACGGACTCCATACAAAATCGTTGTTTTCTTTGGACAAAAGCTGAACAGAGCTGAATAAGTGTGGTTAATTTTTTTTTGTTAAGTATTTTCTGGTGTACAATAAAGTATATATAAATAAATAAATAAATAAATAATCCCTTATTGGGTTTTCCCATTAAGAATTTCTCAGTAGTAGGTCTGAACTTTTGTCCAGTTGATAGCATTAGGCTCGTCTAATTAGTCTAACTATGAAATTAATTTTTGGTTCAGTTTAAATAAACAAATATATCTTCAAACAAATAAATATATCTTTATCTTTAAAAACATTTCATTTTTGTTTTTGATGGTGTTTATTTGGTTTTTTGGATGGTGTCTCTGAGTGTGGAAATTGTTACTAAATTAATGTGTTGGGTCCCACCTGTATTGTAATAATGACTAAATAAACATAACTGAAAAAAAAATAATGTGCATACTTACAGTACCTACCTACGTATCTGCCCAACCCTTCCGCGAAACAAGGCGTCATTATATTTTTAAGTTATAGTTTAACTGGCAATATTTCAAAAGAGTTTCTTTCCGGACAGAATTGAACGAATGTCACAACACAACAATTGGTACATACTTCAGCACTCAGTCACGACACTCGACGACTGTGACACTGACGTTTCTAACTGTCAGTTTGACAGCTGAGAACCTGTTAGCCTTATCTATCCATCTGTGGAGGCTGTGATCTCAGGAACTTAGTCGTTAATCAGTCGTGTTGTCTGTCTGCGTATCATGGGACTGTTGACCATTACTCATGAGTTTTGTAACTTTGTGCCTTTCTTTTTTGAAAGACGGTATCTTTGCGGTTGAGTTACTAAAGGTCGTGTTAGAATCTTTTTGGGTTTATGTGATTCCGGTGTTACTTTGGGGTTATTAATGAATGCCATTTTGGTTGTGGCATGAATGGTTGTAAGTTACTTGCGCGTAGAAAATTCCAACTTCAGGACATAATGACTTGTTATTTTTTTTTTTGTGTTTGTGTTCTTTTCCTGTGCCATGTTTATCGCAAAAAAAAACGTATTTCTTTCCTTTTTTCTTAATAAATAAGTAAATGATAGCTATGGCTTCGTGTCTGTTTTGCACCGAGTAAACTAAATATCATAGAAAATTGTCAATTTCAGTTATTTCTATTCACATCTTAGGAATTAAAAATCATTATAATCTTAGTTTTGGGGAATAAATGTCAAAAATTTAATGTCAAAAATAAGGTTTCCAAATAAAAAATTTAATATTAAATTACCACTCTGTGTTCTTAAGTGGAGACCGCGAATCTGCAAACTTAAGGTTGGACGCCCTCAGGCTAGGTGGAGCGACAATCTTCGCAGGATGGCTGGTAGCAGCTTTAAGAGAGTTGCCGAGAATCAGCTAAATGGCGTGCAATTGGAGAGGCCTTTGTCCAACAGTGGACTGTTGTAGGCTGATGATGATCTCGTTCTTAAAATTATTGGAATTGCTCCATAGATCTTTACCATGCGTCCAAGAAGACCACAAAGATGACAGGTATTGGTCCTTATGAACCAATAAAGAAATTCAAACAAGCGACGACCGCTTATTTATCAGAATCGAACATCACTTAGGTGCTTGAAAAAGGGTATTTGGGCTGTGTACACACGATCGACAAATAACTATAAAACCGCACACACTACGCCGCCCTTAGGTCACGTACTGCTCGTTTTTTCCTTGCATAACCGACTATATGGTTCCAATTAATTAAAGTTTGAGTGTAGACCGTGCCTTATCTTTAGTGTGGCGTGTGCTTTAGTTTTCGCTAGAGTGGGGACTGCAATAAAAATTGATACATATTTTACCGGGATTGTTTGTGATGCTGTTTATCGGTTTTAGTGTTGAAAAGATTCAGTTTAAATAATGTGAATTTAAAATTAAAGAGTCACATTGTATAATTCAGGCAAAGTCAGCTTCGATGCGATAGAATGATATATATTTGTATTTTTAAACAAAAATGTCAGCAAAACACTATTGTTCAAAATAGTTTATCGATAAAGGTGAATGATACTTTTTTATATCTTATTATTTTACAATACAAATGTTAAGCACAAAACTCGTTCTTTTTATTGCTGTATTTTTGCTTTTTCTCTTTTCTATTGTATCTTTCCCAGATTTTCTCACAATACCAAGACCATATTTACGAGTCCCTTGTATAAAGTATAGCATGACTAGCTATTAAAAAACGTGCTTCCATAATGAATGCTTAAACTCATAATAAAAAACATTATTCTATGAAAATAGTAGAAAGTACCTTGAAATTGAATAATAAAAAGTTTATTGCATTTTCAAAGACAAACTAAATTTGTTTCTTGATAAGCACATTTGGGTAGTTTGCGAGACACGATCGCAACTCCGACGGGACGTGTAGGTGCATTCTTTAGTCAAGGAGACGAGTTGCGAAAATAATATTACATCTCAAGTATGTTTCTGTTGAAATGTCTATGTAACAAATTGCTTATTTTACGATTTGTTATAAGTAAGAAGTGTAGTAAAGACTTGATATACAATAAATTGTAGATTATAATCTGCAGCTGTCACAGACATGGACAAATTCTATAAAAATGCAATAAAAAACTAAGATACACATGCCAGTTTTTGTGCTTATTATAACAAAAAACAATCATTCTTAGATATACTTTATTACATGTAATAGCAGTAGCGTCTTAAGTTCAAGAGTTCAAATCGTGCGTAACGATATGCCTTCTGTCTACTTGCAATAATAAAATTAATTTATATTAAAGCAAACTTGGGAAACGCTAAAATGTGGATTTATGTAGCAAATACACCAACCAGCTAAAGGACAAATTATTAATATGCTCTTTGAACCTAAGATATTACCTATTTTGAAATGTATAATAAATACACTTCAGAGGAAATGTAATTATTTTCCCAGCAACGAGGTACTAAAGGACACTTTACTCAGTTTACACGACCTTCTATGCTTTTTCGATAACAAAAAACCACGGAAACAGGAAAGCGTCACCTCAAAATCTCCACAAATAAAAGTGATTACATTGTACCGAAAATGTCGCTTGCTAGCTCCCAGCCTACCCGCTAGGGATGTTTGTCAGATTGTCAGCGCGCGTGTAAGCGCCACTTGCTCCCACCTGCAAGTTCCCGAACTTTGCTGTCGAACCGATAGTTCCGTGATGTCATTCAGGACATCTGAGACCGTTCCAATTGTTTCGGTGGTAATGATCGGTTGCTCCCGTTAATTGTAGTTAGGTTTGTTAGTGCTGTGCTAATGTTCGAGCTGGACTTTTGGAAGTTAGAGTTTGTTTTGTGGAGGTATTATTATTTTTAGGTTATTGTTTGTGTTTTAATGAATTAAGTAATTTTTGCACACGTCACTCCTTGTGACTAATAATCGTCTGTCTCAGGGTAATCGGTATTAATTTGTATGTATGCAAGTATATTCTCATATTATTTGTTTTATTTTATTATGTGAATTGTTTTTGATTGTATGTCTTTTATTTTCTCTTTTACTTTTACACATGATGTCTACATCTCTTTATCTACTTTCCTGTCGCAGGTATGCTGGAAGAGATTTCTATGGATACAAGCATCTCCTTTGTATCTATTTTTCTGTTCTTTGTTATTTATACATATGTGTACATAAAGCTCTAAAGGTGCTAAATGCCCTTCTGACTGCCAACCCTTAATGTGATATTATATTTGCGGATGAATGGAGTTTAAACTATGCGTATATGTTTGGTGTTCTGTGAGAGAAAGTATGCAAGAGAGTCCACTGTGCCATGTTAGTATTAAATTAAACTATATTTAACATAATTATCGTCAAGTTAATTGTCTCTATGTTAATTAATGTAATTGGTGTTGTACCGTTTTAATTTACTATAAATAAATAAATAAATGGTTAAATCATTTTAAATACCAAAGGATCACGGGACATAATAAATAACTTACTTTTAGTAAACAAAACACTAACTAAATGATTATTATTAGCAGGATTCTTCTTGTTAAAATACAAACTAAGTTAACTTTTAAAATACACACAATTAAATCAGTGACAGCCGGCTAGACTTTAAATTAAATCATTCGACAATGGACCAATTTAAAACTCCATTTCCACCCCACTGCCACGCTTCAGTAGACTCGAAAATAAAAATAGATATCCAACATCACAGAACTATCCCCGGACATTTTTCACATCAACATTGTATTTTTAAAACCGCATAAAAATACTGCGTCCATTTTAAAATACATTTTTTAATTCGCAGCTTAAAATGTATTAAATATTCAACGCGTCTACTGATACTGATATATCTAAATTTAGTTTTGGAATAACCCGGGACTATGAATAAATCATTGCACCTCACTATTTAGCGTTGACAGTGCGTTAGGCTGTGGGCATACAGGCTCTCTCCAGTGGGTTTTACTGTACGTGATGGATTGGTTTATTTTGAATTATAATCTGAGCCTCTGGAAATATAATTTGTGGAATTAACAGGAAATATGTTTTATGTTTAAAATAAAAACATTATATTTTTCATAATAAATTACCTACTCACATCTCGATTTAGGCGGTGTACTAGCTAATATCAGTTACACGTGTAAAATATCTCAACATGTTTTTAGGGTTCCGTACCTCAAAAAGGAAAAATGGAACCCTTTTTCTCAGGAATTCGTGAAGTTATCAAGTTAAAATTAATATCAAACACTCAGGGCTGCAATGCCTTGAAGCAATGAAAAAATCAAACTTCTAAGTCAACCCAATCAAATGATATAGGCGTTTATGTTCCGTTAATGCCGCATATTATATTGACACTCGCAAGGGAATCAAAACATATAGGGTACTTCCCGTTGACCTAGAATCATGAAATTTGGCAAGAAGCAATGTCAGGTAGCACAAGTAAAGGAAAAAATCGAACAGCTGTAAATTTGTAGTTACATACCTACGAAATTGCACTGGACCCTCGTTACGCGAGTCCGACTCACACTTGACCGGTTTTTTAAGAACGCTCAAGTACGTTTTGGCATTTTTATACGAAAATTAATTTTAATGTAAGTACCCATTTTCTACGTATTAACATTTCCACAGAAATTCGTGTAGGCTTGATACCTATAAAAAAATATAAAAAGAAATTTACTTCCAATGATTCGGATTAATATCAATATTTCATTTTCATTTATTTTCAAAGGAAACATACGTACTCTAGACAGTTCCAATAATAACTTCTCTTACGATATTCTACAAGGATATCAAATACGTGTACATCTCAAACTTGAAGCCAACAAGAATTCTCCCGAGTCTATTTTCCATTTATAGAGGAAAGTCACCAAATATGGAATACTATTTTGTTTTTGGGATATAACAAAAAAAACTTCATATAAATTAAAACAGTTTAATGTTTTTACTAATCAGTCATACATTTATATGTAGTAATTAACAGCCTTTAATCAAATATATTAGTTATCAAATTAAAATCTAACATAAAAAACAAAATCACAAATGAGTAACCAAATATGGAATAGGTACCCATATATGGAATATAAGCATAAATCAACATAACAATAACAAAAATGGACATTAATATCTTTGAGATCAATTAAATAAATATAACATATTGTGATAAATGAAAGAAGTTACATAATTACTTGCAAAAGTCACAGATCCAAGTATCAAACTCTGGACCAGCACAATCATAATGTGCCCAGAGCCCACACATCAAGCATTTAATCCAGCTTTCTCCACTTTTATCCATGGAAAAAAGTCTTGAACAGAACATACATTCTGCATCAGCAGAGTCAGGAGGTACTTGGTCCATCAACTCATCATGTTCACTACCTTCATCAAACTGGATAACGTCTAGTTCCTCAGAGTCTTCTTCTTCACTATCATCCTTATTTTTCTTCGTTTGTTTGTTTCTCTTCGCAGTTTTCTTCTTATTCTTTGTCTTGACTAGTTTATTTTCTTTTTCTTGTCTCTTCATATTTTTATTTTCTAAATCAGTTTTGTAGGGAGAAGATGTTATGACTGCTGCTACAGCAGCTTTTCTTCCTCTGCTAGATACTTTTCTTCGTTTCTCTGGCACTGGACTTATGGCATACGGAGACACCAGACCCAAACTGCTGCGATTAAGCCCAGAAGTCGAAGGTACAGGTTCAGGTTGTAAATTAGCAGTTGTTTGTGGTGCAGGTATTTCTACCAGAACTTGACCAGTTTCAGATCTTGATTCCAGCGGAGGGATATTGGTTGTACAACCGTCTATTAAAGCATTTTGTTGCGCAGCAATAAAGTCCACATCACTGAAGACATTTTTATTTAAAGGCCACAATCCAGTAACTTTGAACCCGTTGGCTGCGATTTCGCCTGTTTGTACTTTCAAATAGGATTTGCCAAACAGCTCCACAATATCATATGGACTTAGAGGTCTGTTGTTGTCTCTAATCCACATGCGTATTTCCTCACTATAGTATGTTTTTAAAGGCCCCATGAAAGTTTTATCTAATGGCTGCAATTTATGAGTCGTATGAGGAGGTAACGAAACTATGTCCACGTTATTTTCCCTAGCAATATCTATTATATCGATATTGTGAGTATGACTATAGTGTCCGTCTAGTATCAGTAAAACCCTCGATTCAGGAGTCGGGTTGGTGTGTTGAATAAAGTGCTTGAACCAGTCTGTAAAGATGTTCATTTGTATCCACCCTGATGGGTGTGCAACTCCGACTGATCCTGGAGGACAGCCTCTCATTAGCTGAGCACTCATATTTTTTCTGGGAAAAATAATGAACGGTGGCACAAAATGACCAGTAGCATTCATGCAAACAACTATTGTCATCAGAGATCCTCTTTCTGCTGAAGTCAGTGCAGCTACCTGGCGTTTACCTTTGTGGCCGATGATTTGTGGTATCTTACTTTGTACTATTGTGAGGCCTGATTCATCCACGTTGTAAATACGATTTGGTGGATAGTTATTCTTAGCGTAAAGCTCTTCAAGGAGGTTGAAAAAGGCTTCCACTTTTTCTTTATCAAATCCAAATGCTCTGGCAAATGATGTACCAGTTGGTCTTCTTATCGAAAGTTTATCTTTATGACGATTTAAAAATAACTTTAACCACTTTTTTCCAGCCATACCTGATTCACCGAAGGGATTCTGCAAATTGTTTCGCTTTGCTAGCATGAACGCCATACGGCGAAGATCAGTTCTTGTTAAACCGTGAAACTTACTCTCCATTATTAGTATGTATTCTACTAGCTGATGTTCAAGTTCGGAGCCCAAGATAGTTTTTCGTCCTAATGTAGTAGCTGCTGCCACTTCTGGAGACTGTTCATCTTTTTGGCAGAGACGAAATAAAGTTGTCCTAGGCACTTGAAAATGCTGTGCCGCTTTCAAATACCCCATTTTCTTTTCCCGGACGAATTTTATAGCTTGTGCCATTTTTTCTTCATCCCAGGTTTTTCGTTTGGTTGATTGTGAACCGGACATTCTAAAAACAAACATTACATATATTTTTTAGCAAGCAAGTATCTATCATATGAAATATTATATCTAATTATGGAATATTCCATAATTAGACACCGACGACTGTCCATATTTGGATTTTTATACTAGTTCAAACTCTTCTAAATATTTTTTTAAGTCACAATATTTTGAAATTAAAAGATCACAAAATGGTGAAATAAACATAATACCGATATACTAAATAGTATAACACTTATGTATACAAACATATCAGCTGGTAATACTCATTTATTACTTACCTTTAAAATTTTCCGCACGACAACAAAACAAAACACGCCTGCCACACGTGAAGTGTTCGCGCAACTGACTCGATGGTGTGAGTGCGATAGTTAGTAGACCGAATGGAACAGAAGATGGTCGAGTGTTGCGTTTCATACTTATAGTCTTAGAGAAATGAAGGTATTCCATATTAGGATACTATTTCATATTTGGTGACTTTCCTCTAAACCATTTCGCGCTCGCCACAAAATAATTCAATTTAGTCACGTCCACTAAAATAGAGACATTGCCATTCATGTACACTGCCCTTTAATGCATTTATAGTCGCGTACATCCGCGCACGAAAGTGCTAAATACGTATTTAGCGGTAAAGCGCAAAACCTACCTTTTTGTTGTTGTCAGTACGGCGTAATGAGTTCCAACAGTATCGGATTCGATGGAAATTAACTGAAATATACGGTGAGGAATAAATGCGCACAGCTATAACGTGCGGCGTACACTTGATACTTTTCGTTTCGATGACTAACAAACAAACGTTAGTCGTCGAAAACAAAAGTATCAAGTGTACGCTGTTGCGTCGTGTATAGTCAAATCACAGTGATAAAATCGCGCATTTCCTAGAGTTTATGCTAGGCATGAGGTGATAAACTTATTGGCAAATAGACTTACTTAATGTTTGAGGTTAATGTCAGGAAAATAATATGAAAGCAAAGCAAGTGCGTTCTTCTAGCGGCCTTTACCCACCGTCATTTTAATTATTTTAGAGATGGTGGCGTCGCCGTATTTTTTTTTTATACATTTCTTTTCTAGACACTACTACTAGTCCACTGCTGGGCAATGCGCCTTTCCCAGGCTGCGTCACAACACCCTGTCCTCTGTTTTCTGCATCCATTCTGTCCCAATCACCTTTGACGGTCGTCGGTCCACCTGGGTGTGGGGCGTCCCTCATAGTAAGTTTGCCGTTACGCTGTCTTCACTCCAGGATTAGTCTGGTCCTTCGGATTGCCAGCCCTCTGCCACTTGAGCTTGCTTACGATTCCGATGACCAAATAGTCGACGTCAAAAGTGTTAAGTCTGCGGCTATCATTAGCCACGTGTGCACGCGAGTGTACTCGACAGAATTATTTATGCGTTTTATTATAGAGTAATTTGTGGATGATTGTACAATGCTGGTGTTGCATGTGAATGGAGCTTTCAGTATGTGTATCATTATTTACAATATGTTCCTGTTTGATATGAAGCCTGTAATTGTTTCATTGTTGAGGCATAGACCTCTCGTCATACAGAGAAGGAATGATCATTGATGACCATATTGGCTCTTTGCGAGTTGACGATTTCAGAACATTACAACAAACCTGAGTTCCAAATGATGTGTTCATTCTACAGGAAACGGTAAATAGTGCTGTCTGACCCGAGATTACAAACAGCTGTGTGAATTTATGTCATTGAAAAATCTACCCTGAAGCATGATGAGACGCTAGCACATCAAGCTACTACAATCTGTCAAATTTCTCTAATAGATTTTCAACTTTAACGCTAAAGCATAAGGTTCAAAGTTGATTGAGAAAATTTGACAGTTTTGGGTAGCATGAAGTGCTGGCGTCTGTACTTGCCAAAATTTTAAGTATCCGGACTATTAATTATCCACAACCCGACTTCAAACACTACTCTGCATAGGCCTCTCTTTTTTGTGATTATCCCGACGCTCTATGCCACGTTCGTACAGGTTTAGCCCACGTTGGCAACATTTTTGTCCGCCCATCTTCCTGCCGGACATTTCGTGCAACATTTTTTAACCTAACTTTTTTCATCATGACATTGTTTATAAGTCATTTAACCACAACTTTCTTTGCTTATTAGTCGATTCGCATGAATTTAATCGCCCGATACGGGCGAATCGTTACTTTTAACTAATATAGTTTTTCTATAAGCGACTCGCACATTTATAATTTTAACACATCTGTAAGCGACTCGACAACTCCAGAAATATGCCAATTGCCTATTACACAGTTCTGGAGTTGTCGACCGCTTTCTCTAGGCGGTTCAAATACAGCCTCCTTTGTTTCATGAGTCACTTCTAAAAACTAAGTTTCTCAGACTTTTCAACAAGCCTAGAAGTATTTATCATGAATCATACGACAAACTTAAATATTTATTTAAGACGAATCATTTAAGAAAGTTTTTTGCACATTGCTGGAATCGACCATTACTCATTTTAAATGTCACGACATTATTAAGGAAAATGAGCGTTTTGTTTTAATTTCAATGATTCAGAGTACAGTGAATGTTTGTTAAGAATTTCGAGTGTTTGAGTTTCTTCTTGAAAACTTTAAACTTGAGTGTTTGCGTAATAAATTTAGTCATTCGAAGTCCGTCTGGGGTAGGGACACTGTTGTTTAGAGTTTCTGAGGATATTTCTCTTAGAGCTGATTTTTAATAATAATACTAATTTATTTCAGATTTCTCCATATAAATTGTTAGTAACACGAAAATACATAAGCGCTAATGTTAGTAAACAAAACAAATATAATGAACAGATTTTAGGACAATCCGACACCAGAACGCATGTATGCTACTTCACTGCGTGCAGCCGCATCTAGCGCTCAAGCATCGGAGAATCCCACCGGTCCGTCAATACGCTCAAGATGCTGTTGGAACTATGTAGCTCGCATACGAGTTAGGGTCGAGGTGTAACGTTTACGCATGATTGTCGCAAAACTGTCGACGTTGGCCTCGGCAAACATGCCGGAGGCCAGGGCCGTCTTAAGCTAGGCTGGGGCCCTTGGGCACAAAAGAATTTGGGGCCCTTTTGGAAAGTAAAAAAAGCTAATTATAATAATATTTTTTTACTAAGTATGACCATTTTTTTTACTAAGTATGACCATTGGTAATCAAATACAGTATGATATAATACGTCATTACTGATATTAGAATGCTGCTGGTTTTTGGTTACGATTACGATAACGGTTTCTTTCGGGATTTCTGTTGAGCTTTTTGAAGGATATCACTTTCTATGCACATAATTGACAAATTACTCAGTCGTTCTTGTAACATTGTTGCATTATTTTGCGATACTAATGTCTCATTATCACCACGAAGAGCAAGACCTCTTGAAGCCAAAAAATTCACTACTGCAACAATCATCCTAAGCACATTCTTCCAATAGTTAATTTCTGTATTATATTGAGACAGCAACTCTGTATCAATTCGTCCAGTTGTTTTCATTCTTGCAACATAATTCATCATCAATTCCCTGTGCTGTAAACTGTTCTCATGCTCTATCAATATGTTACTTTATATGCTTCCTGATAAGATTACTGATTTGTGAAAAAAGTGTAATATGCCCGACAAAAATGTTTTGAGAAAAAATGAGTGAGAGAAATTGTCGGTCCTTCGGGGCCCCCTGAAAATGGGGGCCCTGGGCACGGGCCCCGTGTGCCCTTATGGTAAAGACGGTATTGCCGGAGTCACTGCAATACCGCGGCAGCCCCATCAGCATCCTGAACGCATTGTTGTACTGCACTCGCAGGTCACTGTATTTGTTTTGTGTATTTTTCAATCGACAGATAATTTTTATTCGGTGAATAAAATTGACGTCTGATAGTTTTAGTATGGAAGAATTATCAAAAATTCAAAATTATTCCTCTGGTAAAATTATTTGGCGCTGGAAAAATTAGCCCTTATTTTAGCTTGTAAATGCGAAAAGTTTCTTTGTAATTAGTAGAACGCAAGATGAGGATATAAAATAAGCTAGTTTTTGGGTTTCGTAACCAAAGGGTGCCAACGGGGCCCTATTACTAAACCTCCGCTGTCCGTCTGTCTGTCCGTCAAACAACTACAAATAATAAAAATCAAATTAAAAATTAAAGGGTGTCTCCCTTTAATTTACAAGATAATACAAGAAATGTATTTTGTTCGGTATTTTTTGCCTTGCGGTACACAACAACCCTTCATGTGCAAGTCCGACTCGCACTTGGCAGCTTTTTATAGCAGCGTAAATGTTTCTTAAATTCAGTGAAAATAATAACCTACTTTAGTTCTTTACTATTATCATAATTTACCTGGTCTTTTCTCAACTATGTATGTTGGGGTCGGCTTACAGTCTAACCGGATACAGATGAATATCAGTTTTCATGGAGCGACTGCGACTTCCACAACCCAGTTACTGGGTAATATACCCCTTGGTAAGACTGTTTGTCAGACTTTCTGACTTCGGACTACCCCTAACGACTGTCAAAAATCCTTATATGAAAGCCGGGGCAAACGTTTTATCGTGCTTTCCGAGACACGGAGGGATCTCGGTATTGAAAGATGGTCACCCATCCACAGACCAACCGCGGCAAGCGTAGCTTAACCTGATCGATCGACCTGTGCAGATGCTATTATTTAACCACGGGCTGGGGTTTACTTTCTTTATATTATCCACTCAAAAATTCACCAATCGTATCCACCCTACTTTGCGGTCAACAGTTTATTATGAACATTTACAGTGAATTATGCAAAAATATGCATTGTACTCAATGCTTGCATAAAACATCAGATGGATAGCTAGCAGTTCATACTAATGCAATGATATCATCAGTTTAGTAGATTATTCACGCTGGCGCACGAATAAGTAATACATGGAGTGGTAATATGCAAGCGAATGGCGCTATCGATGTCCGCATAGGCGATAGATTACTACGGTTATGATAGAAGGTAATCTACGGAATAGGTGTTGCATGTAAAGTGCTTGTTCTGGCATTTAAGAGACTAACTAGCTCCTGTCCGTGACTTCGTCCGCGTGGTAGAAATATATTCTATTGCACTCGGCAATAGTGTAGCTTTCTGTTAGTGGAATAATTTTTGTAATTAGTTCAGTACTTCCAAAGATTACCTCTTACAAACGAATAAGTTTACTTTTAGTTTGTTTAGAATTAGATATACACGTAGGTATAGGGCCAGTATTCAAGATCATAATTTATAGCAATCTGTGACCTAAACCAGCACCAAGTTACGCTTATCTGTGAGTTAAGTAGTCCATTTTTACACAGAAAAGTGTGGCTTCAGTGCACGTTAAGGTCACACGTGCTAAAAAATTGTATACGATACGTGTGACCTAAGTAGTATTAATGCACGGCGTTTAGCACAATAATGGACTCGTTTATTTACTTGACTTTATATTTAGAAGTTCGACAAAGCGTAACGTGAAATATCAATTTATTTGAAAACAAAAACACGATAGTTCATAATTTAATTTAGTATTATTGAAAATAATCAAAACAGCAAAATATATGACAGGTATTCGCGACATTGCCAACTTTCCAAGTAATAGAGTTTGTTTAGATTCCATTAACTGAATACTCCGTGTACAATCGTGATCATACATTAACATGATGTTTAAATTTTAGGTTGAAAGTGTTTATTTTAGAAGCGTAAGCGCATCAAGAATCGTGATTGAGTTGCGCATGATTTTACTTTCGTTTCTAACTTTTTGCATAATTTTATAGTTTTTATTGTGTAGTCGAGACTAGACATAATACCGCTCGTTGGTGGGTAGTCTTAAATGTTCATTCAGCCTGTCAAAACCAAGGCTTCATCGTCCTCTAGCTCGATGGCCCTGTGTAAAATAAATTACGATTTTCTGACAACTTTTACATCAACCCTCTGTTCTTCAACTCTTAGGCTGATATTTATAAACGTTACTAAGCTCTTGCTTTGACTTAGACATGTTTCCGTCTCTAACTTAAACTTGTACTTTGACAGTTGTGCGACAGTGACAGGAATATTCCTTAGGCTATGCGTTATTTAATACTTAGCCTAAGAACGTGCTAAGAAACATTTTTAAGGTGATTGCGAAGTGGTAGACCGCGAAATTCAAATTTTCTTACGTTTTTTGCAATTTGCAGGTCAGTGTCAGGTTGTATCTTGATCAAAATTTGATTCGCGACTATAACATATATGTATTTACAGAATTATAATAATTAGAAACATTCATACATCTTTATAAGTGAGATTTGTAGGAGAATTCTTCTTGTGGTACAAATCTAACTTAGGAAGATGTATTAATGATTCTAATGACTATAAATCTGTGAATAAGTAGATACCTGTTATTGTCGCGAATCATATTTTGACCAAGATACAACCTGACACTGACATGCAAATTGCAAAAAACGTAAGAAAATTTGAATTTCGCGGTAATCACTACGCAATCACCATCGTACTAATTCTTTTCTACAAATACCCTCAAATCAGTTGCAAACAAGACAAAACACCAAACCGATTGAAAAAGGAATCAAGTCACTTCCATAATTTTTCAAATCAGGAACCATAAAATTGGATACGTCGTGCGAACCAGCACGAAGCCGCGACACCGTTCGGCCAGATTTTTATTACGAACACACGTATTCGGGACACGTCGCGAGCCCCGAGTGGAGCCGAAGCCACGCGAAAGCAATCGAATAGGGCTGGTGACTGTGATTTCGAACTTCAGACGCACAGATTATTTTTATTGCTTTGCAGAATTTTGATCGACATTTGAAATCTTTTATGCTTCTGCTGTTCTAAAGTGCAGCGTTCTAGTTAAAGTTAACGAAGGAAAACGGTTTATTATAGTGTTTGCAGATAATGGCCGAGTCTGCGGAACATTACCCGTTTAAACGTTAGTGTTGTATGTCGGTCGTGCATCACTCCAAGGTTTCCTATTAAGTTTCCTTTCTGATTCTAACGAGTAACCTACATACACTGTACGCTAATTGTGGGTACAGAGTTAGTTACTAACTCATCAAATACCTGCATAAAACTGAAAACGATCCATTTCCAATACACCAATATACCAACAATCCAACCACAGATTGCCAACATAGTACGAATATCCCATATTGAAGCCCCCCGCAAATATTTCTGGGAAATATAAATTGCTAATATTGCAACCCTATGTCGAACGCATCACATTTTTTTCTAAATTCGAAATTTGAACTGCGATTCCTTTTCATGTCATGATTTATAGGAGGTGCTCATTTGAGCGAGAATTTTAAATCTTATTTAAAATTCGATATGTCTGTCGCTTGGGGCTGCGTAAATATGATTCGTGGTGTGCATATTTAAAAATATTTGGCGGTAAAAGTAGTGTTTGTTGTTGTTCCTTACAAGTGACGAGTTTGTCATGAAACAGATAAGGGATTCCCCCTTAGGAAAAAAAAATAACTCGTCACACAGGGAAGAATATCATCATCATCTGTCTAGTCTTTTCCCAAATATGTTGGGATCGGCTTCCAGTCTAAGCAGATGCAGCTGAATACCAGTATTTCACATGGAGCCACTGCCTATCTGACGTCCACAACCCAGTTACTGGGTAATACGATACCTCTTGGTTAGACTGGTTGTCAGACTTTCGGGCTTCTGACGACCCGTAACGACTGTCAAAGATCCAGGAATGACATCCGGGACCAACGGCTTAACGTGCTTTTCGAGGCACGGAGGGGTCTCGGTATGTAAAGATAGTCACCCATCCACAGACCAGCCGCGGCAAGCGTAGCTTAACCTGATCGATCGACCTATGCGGCTGTACAGGGAAGAATATGTAGAGCAAAATTGAGGCTTATAATTTGCAGGACACACAGGAATAAAAATCAGCGACACTCAGTAATAGAAAAAACGATCCCTGGACTGAAATGGACCAATCTATTTTATCAGTTGTTTGTTTATTAAGAAAATAATGATGCTACGAATAATCAGCTTATAATGTTCTCACTTCTGGGACACAGGCCTCCTCCTCTCGGTGAGAAGGAGTGGGCCGTAATCCACCACGCGAGCCCAGTGCGGGTTGGTGAATTTTTGGTTCTAGGACATACCGGTTTCCTCACGATGTTATCCTTCACCGTTTTGAGAGCAGTGGTGATGAAATAATTTACACAAAGTAAAGCGCCTATCAGGGTTCGAACCTAGGACCTGTGCAACTCGTGAGTCACGGTCGTCACCACTGAGCCACCACTGCTGTTGCTACGCATTTCTTCCTTAAGTGTATGCTATTTTTTAACGACTATAAAATAATGACAGTGACATATCATTGACGTTTAATGTCACAGATAATAAAAACAAAACAATACTTACACTTCTAATGTTACCAGTTTCTAGTCAACAAGCACATCTTTTACTTTGTACTCAGAAAAAACGGTATTTCTTCGCTCTGATAAAATTGTGGGACGAATTTAATGTTGCAAGATAACTGTATGTAAGTATGTACGTGTCAAAATTTCTCGAAAACAAACTCTTTGTATGCACCGCTGGCGGTGTAGGCAGTTAATATCTAGTCTGGTTTTCTTATCTATGTAGAACGATTTTTGGGATGGAATAATAAAAAAATGTGAATCATACGGTTTTGTGAAGTTTTTAGGACATTCGTGTCACCTGTTGGTAAGGAATTACTATGCCATACATGAGTTTTTGCAACACCAAGCTACATTCATACATAATCAGCCTATAATGTTCCCACTGCTGGGACACAGGCCTCCTCTCTGTGAGAGGGAGTGGGCCGTAATCTACCACGCGGACCCTGTGCGGATTGGTAGATGTCACATGTCTTTGCATTTTTGGTTCTAAGACATTCCTCACGATATTTTCCTTCATCGTTTTGAGAGCAGTGGTGATGAGATGATTTACACTAAAAAAAACGCCTCCCTGGTTTCGAACCCACCTATATAGACGCTTATTTCTTAGATTTCCAAATACAAGTCTTTTGTAAATAGAGCAGATTCTTTCATAGGAATAATTACCAGGGAATCATTTTAAGAATTCAATAGATACAACACTACAGCATGTTTAATAGATAAAGCAAAGATCATCATTACAATCGTAAGAATAGTGTCACGTCTAATATAAAAATGGATATTATATAATGGGGATTAGATCCATTTTTCGGCATAATGACGAGTCACGGCAAACTTGCCAGCATTTATCATATCAAGACTTCTAAGCAAACGTCCAACACAGAAAAACTGTACTTTTTGTACCTGTTTTAACAGCAAAAGCACATTCTGTCATCACTACTAGGATTACCAACATTACAACCAATTGGTAACCCCTAAGAATCCCTAGCACGGGTTTTGCTAGGGATTCATAGGGGTTACCAATTCAAAAATCTTAACGATAATAACACAAAGCTTATGGTGTCTACAAGTTTCCCACATAGTCGTAAGGCCAGTTCGTCAATGACTTGCTTGTTCAGGCGCCGATGTTATCACCGACCTCAAACTATGAAGCTGAGTTTCGTTATTAAAAGGTCAGATGCATTAACGAAATGGATGCTAAGTGTGAGGACTTGAGACATTTTTGAAATATCTAAAAATACTGTTCTAGTTTTTTATTGTGTTATATTTTATATTATAAAGAAAGGCGGGTGACTTCCGAGAAGAAGTATAGAAGAAAAACACAGGTTGCGTCGACCCCAAATAAAATGGGATATGGGCAGGAAAATGATAATTACGATTTTAAAGAAACTTAAATTACAATTCAAATGTTTGTTGTCATTGGGAAATTCTTAAGAATAAATAAATTAAAGACAATGATAATTTTTTGAATTGATTAAAACAAGATTCTAGGTCGCAATTTCCGTCTCGAGGCGACATGTCACAAGATTTTCTTTCCAAAGAATGATAATGATAATCTATGATGTCCTAAATAGTTACCTCATTGGCAAAGTATCCAGCATTTGAGCTGACGATTTAGGGTTCATTGATTTGAGACAAACATTTTTAAAACTCGCAAACTTTCTTTCATTTTTGGATGATGATTATCATATTTGATAGTACTGGAAATTCCATTTCCATAGCGATTTTGTCACATAAACTTAAAAATCTGCTGAACATATATCTTTTCTCCTCTTTACAATAACCCAAAACCCATCTACACAAAATAGTCTCATTTCATAATTCGCAAATAAAATCCATTACCACTATTGGCTTTCAATAGCCACATTTTAGAAATTAGATAGATGGAGAAAGAAATAGAATAATTTGTATTCTTATCTAAATTATTCAAATGTTCTCTAAGTCCACAGTCTACTTACTCAATCGTACAACTCGTAATATTCATAGCACAAAACAATACACGATTGATTGTGCGCAAGCGCAAGTGAAACGCAAGGTCTACGCCCAAGCCACAGATAATAACATAAGAATACTTACGCCCAAGCTTATCTGCAACTTTACATCACGTGTGTATTCACTTTCAATTGTATGTATTGGATAAACATGTCTGAATTGTTTGTCTGTCAGTAAGAATGGATGGATTGATGTTTAGTCTGAACGTACAGCACATCTCGCCTGTATTGTAGGAAGGCAGGTAGGCAGATGTGTGACCCACAATTCACTTTGTCGCCAGATATTTTATATTCCGAAGTAATAATGACCCCTAGTCATAACTGGACACATTTATGTTGGCGGCTACTATTGAGATCTTTGATTATATTGAGATCTTACAAAATAACCAAACTGAAAACCGTTGACTCGATGTGGGACTGAACCAAGGGCCGTATGGTATTTATTTTTAAATTGGTAAGTAGGTACATGTTTGACAGAAGCTCAAAAGTCTGACAACCAGTCTTACCAAAGCGTATCGTGTTACACAGTAACTGGGTAGTGGAGGTCAGATGGCAGTCGCTCCATGTAAAATACTGGTAATCAGCTGCATCCTTGGACTGGAGGATGACACCATCATAGTTGGAAAAGGTTAGGCAGATTCAGTGTGGTTCTTAACACACGTTTCGTTCCATATGCAATTTAGTGACGTAGATCACAGTAAACTTCATGTTCAAATACACAAGTTCAAAATAATGCTAGTGACGAAATATACATAAAGCAATGGACATTTCGAAATAGTTGGTACCAGTATGTCGTGATGATTGGAAGATGTATTGTGACAACAATGCTGTAAATCAGTTGTCACTGCATCAATAGCATACAATTTATTGACAATTTGCATCGGCAGTTTCGTAATATGTGTTGCAATCACTTTTGCTTTTGAACCTACCTATCTTTTGAGGACTTGAATGGCGCAGAGCGTCAGCTTAGCGTATTTATGATGCAAATGATGATGGATTTGCTGTAACTATGAATTTCAGCACATGGTTCTAAACCCTAGGCGTAGAAATTTATCGTCGATTATCAAAAAAATATCAGCTTTTTCATTGAAAAGTGCAATAATACCTTCGCGAGCAAAAGATGTGGAACATTTACTTTTTATTTTAATAGCCGACGAAAAATGTTATCGCAGACGGAAACATGATCCATTTGTCCGTCTGAGATGATATTTTTCGTCGGTACATGGACTCATACCTAGGTACCTACTGACCAATTTTTTAATCTCTTAGAACATTGAAGGTCCTACCTAAGGTACCTAATACAGGTAGTATTAGGCCCCTACAGAACCTTACTAAAGACTCAAGCATTACTTAAAACTAGCTTAGATTGATTGAAACTATTTTCAACATTTGAGTCTTGAGTAAGGTTCTGATGTACGGGCCTTATAGTCTCTATGAGAACTGATGCAAACCGAAACCCCAATGACGTCAAAACACCGATTCCGTACGATAATATGAAACATGTACACACGGCTACACATCAAGCTATACTTTTCCAGTATAAGCTGATCTCACATTGTATAGGATTTCCGTACGATGCGAGACCAGAGTAAACTGGTTTTGTATAGCTTGATGTGTAGCCGTGTGTACGTAATGTTCAACGTGAATTTAATTACAGGGAACATAGAGGATTACCCCGAGATTAATATAGACGGTACTCCGGCTAACAATAACCTTGTGATCGATTTTAGAAATACGAATTTGGTGGATGAGGTAATTTTGGGAAACTGTAATGGTGCTCATGATTCAGATAGGTATTTCACGTTTTCATAAATTTCTTCTTTAATTATATATTATTTATTTATTTATTTCTTTATTTTTATTTCTTATTTAATTTATACTTATGTATAACTATAATATTATAAAAGCGAAAGTTTGTGAGGATGGATGTTTGTTTCTCTTTCACGCAAGAACTACTGAACGGATTTGAATGATATTTGGCACACGGATAGTTTATAACCGGGATTAACACATAGGTTACTTTTTATTCCGATATTCTTATGGGATCGAAACTTATGCGAGTGAAACCGCGGGGCACTGCTAGTAATACATAGTATGAACGATTTACAAGGATTTGTTGTGCATTTAAAACTCTCGTATTAAAAATACGCCATTTTGAAACGAATAGTTTTTAAATCCCTTTACATATCTGTCTTGAATCTTTGTCCGATCTTCGATTGTGAGTGTTGGCATTAGGTCTGTCGTTTTTTCTTCATTTTAACACTAATTATGAGTTATACGGTTGCACATGTCAATTTTAAACTGGTGTGATTGATTTTTTTCGAAGAAATTTTCGCGATCTTACTTTGCTGCTCCTACACAGCTTTCAAATACAAAATAACTCATCATCATCTACCTAGCCTTTTCCCAACTACGTTGGGGTCAGCTTCCAGTCTAACCGGATGCAGCTGAATACCAGTATTTTACATGGAGCGACTGCCTATCTGACCTCCACAACCCAGTTACTGGGTAATACGATACCCCTTGGTAAGACTGGTTGTCAGATTTTTGGGCTTCTGACTACCCGTAACGACTGTCAAAGATCCACGAATGACAGCCGGGACCAACGGCTTAACGTGCTTTCCGAGCCACGGAGGGGTCTTAGTTTGTAATGTAAAGATGGTCAGCCATCCACAGACCAACCGCGGCAAGCGTAGCTTAACCTGATCGATCGACCTGTGCGGCTGTTATTATTTAGCCACAAGCCCCTCCAAATACAAACTAACTATCAATATTTATTTTTTATTTTTTTAATAGCCGTTAATTTCTACTGCTGGCCTTTATCCTTCCATCTCTCTCTGTCCAGAGCTGCCAAGGACCAATCTTTATAAAAAGAAATAAAACACTTATTTTTTAAAAACAAAAATCCAATTATTTATTATATTGCCCCATCCAAACGCATCATCCGCCTACATATCCTACCTCCATCCCGGTATCCGTGCATCAGTAACGCTTTGTCATACCGGCGTAGATATTAAATTTCTTGGCCGACATATTGGTGCACCTTTTGTGAACAATATAATAGGTGCATTATCGGAAATGGTATGACAATGAGGAGGGATGAAGCCGGTGCATAGTACAAAGGATTATGCTGTGTAGTCCATTGATTTTAGGAAGATCAGGTAATTTCTTTGATGAAATTGGTATTATTGGTTTGAGTGACATTTGCAGGTATCCTAAAATTGTTGTATATTTTTTTTTTGTCAACGGAATTTATATAACGCTGCTTTAATTTGATAACGACAGATCTCAAAAATGTACTTTTTTAGGGGAGCAGTTAAAATAAAACAAGAAATTTCATTGTTATTATCTTTTTTTTTTTTAATAATGAGGAACCCTTGGAAAATTGCCTAAATCAACATAATTATGAGTTTTATTCATATGATGCTATAGATTAGTTTGTGTTGAATGGTACCTAACATTATCAAAAAAATTACACATTTTGTAAATGAAAGCAGCGGTATATAAAATTCAAAGTCCTACTGACTGATATATCAACGCACAGCCTAAACCTGAGACATGAAATATGGAGGTGTTCTTTGTGAAGAGTAGGTATCCACTAATTGGGTTTTTCGAAATTCCACCCTGAAGGTGAACGGGGAGAGGGTAAAATTTTACGCGGACGAAGTCGCGGGCAGAAGCTAGTATCGGATAAAAATATTTAATTCATTCATATATGTACATTAACATGATTTTATACAATACTAGGTACCTATCTTCGCTCGCGTGGATGTCGGAATTTTCATAGATATTATTTTTTTGGCGCGGAACCCTGATTCTTTTTCTAAAATAATGACTAATAATGCCTAGGTATATGACATTACCCTTCGCATTTACTTTAACACAAACTCCCAAAATTCGCTTACTCTCTATAAAATAAGGTATTAAGCTTAAAGATTGAATAAACAATAACCTACAAAGAATCCCCTGATTATTAACAAACAGATATCTTTAACAAAAATCTTAGAACCAGATTCTTATCTCCCCGTACAATACGCAAGAATCTTCTAACTGAATAAGCTCACTTTCCCCTTTTTCAATATAGCCATATAAGGTAAGTAGGTACCTATTACAATACTACGTTGTTTCACGATTACCCGATTACCTCATATAAGTGCGATTTGAAATAATTGTAATTACACTTTCGAATGTAATGGAATACACGAACCAATGCGTGAAAGATTAATTCTTCTTTAACACACAAAATACAGTGTCTTCAACTCTTCATAATGTGTAGGTACAGACGCCAGCAAGTCACCCTACCCCAATCTGTCAAATTTCTTTGATAGATTTTCAACTTTAGCACAAAGGTATAAGGTTCATATTCAATTGGGAAAATCTGAAAGGTTGGGGTAGCTTGATGTGCTGGCCTCTGTACATATCGTAATGAGGGAAACTAAGCTTAATTTTATCGTCGGAAAAAATATTTAAAAAATAAAAAAGTTTTTTTTTAAACGGTCTATCTGCTAAAGTACGTATTGTATACGTAGCCGAGTGCAAGGCGTTTCTTTAACATTTGATAGGAAATGTTGTGATTTATCACAATTTCATTTTTACTGCGGGTATTGGTATTTTCACTGTTAATGTAGAATAATTTGAAGTAATAAAAAAGGGTAAGTAATCGGGGCTTTTATTAAAAAAATTTACAATTATTGTAAAAATTTATGAAAAACTATCTGATTTTTGTTAAAAAAAACCTTAATTCTCAATAATTGAGGGCGATGATAATATATTATATATCTTGATATTTTTTCCTTTAGTTGTTATTTTATGAGGAACTCCTATTATTTCCAGCCATTACCGAGTTTGTTTCATCGTGACAGATGATTAAGTTTAAAAGTTATACCGATTTGTTTACACAGGGCTCACAGCAGCGAACAAGAGTTTTAAAAATGCCATATTATTATTAATTTTTTTCATTTTTATAAATATTTTTTCCGTCCATAAAATTAAGGTTAGTTTACCTCATTTCGATATGTGCACAATATGAAGACTCACACTGTGTTAAATAGAGATCACATAACTTCACGCCTGTATAACCCAAAGGGTTGGTCAGAGGTGTGCCTATAATACTCCCACATTTCGCCAGTAATATTTAAAACCTATGTAATAGGGGGCGGAGCCTATAAGCATCAACCGGGCACAAATACCTACAGACTCCGAGCGGCTACTGTAAACTTCCAAATGTAAAAAACCCAATAATACTATGTCAGACCCGAGAATCGAACCCAGACCCTCAGCCTCATCGGTAGATCTTGCGACCACTAAACCAATGAGGCAGTAAAAAAAAAAACAATCTAATCAATTTGTGAATCTGAGTATTGAACTCAGATTCACAAATTGATAACACAGCTAATATTAATAAACGTTTCAAAAAGCTTTTATAAGCAATAAACAAATCTTTCAATCTAATAATCATGATAACCTTCTCTAATACTTCTTAATAAACTAAAAGAATTCATTCGTTTAATAAGTTGAGAGCATTGCTATGTGTTGCGTATTATGTGTTGCTGTGAGTTAGTAGAATTGGATTACTCGCAAAATGGCTATCAAAATGTTTGTTAGTTATCTTAAGTGAAGGGAAAGCTATAAATACTTCACGATTCTTTTAGTAGTACAGACTGAACACATGAAGCTACTACAATCTGTCAAATGTTTTAATAGATTTACAACTTTATCGCTGAAGTATAAGGTTCAAAGTTGATTAGGAAATTTTGACAGTTTCGGGTAGCTTGATGTGCTGGCATCTGTACATATGGCGGTCCCTGGGCAGTAATTATAGCATCGAGGGGATGCTACTGTACCAGGGTTAATAAATAAAAGACCATTTACTTTTATATAGCAAAATCAAAAATCAAAATCAAAATATTTTATTTCACATAAGCCTACAAGGGCACTTATGAAACGTCAGAAGCTAGGTGCACGGTTCCAATTGGTCGTTTCCTATGGAGAAGAACCGGCAAGAAATTATTAAGAACATAGCGAAGATTATAGCGAAATTATTAAGATCTTTAAATTACCCTGTCGCTTGGCTTATCAGCCAAATGTGACGCTTCCTGTCTTCTGATCCTACTAATATTATAATTAATGTGAAAGTTTGTGAAGATTTTTGGATACAGTTTGATGTTTGTTACTCAATCACGCGTAAACCGTTGAACGGATTTGTATGAAATTTGGCACACAGATAGTTTATAACCAGGATTAACACATAATATGTAATATGCATATGCTGTATGCTTTTTATCCCGATATTCCCAGGGGATCGAAACTAACGCGGGTGCGCTGCTAGTCTTGAACTAAATTAATGTTTGCCTCGTATTTCTTGCCAATAACTAACTATTAGACTCGCGGAGTTTGCATGTAAGCCAATTCTGCTAATTTAAAACGTTCAAAATCTAGTCGCAGTCTCATCTCGGCGACAAACAAATGTCAAAAACTTGTCAAAATGTAGGGAAATTTGAAGTATTTTAGACAGATTGAGACTGAGATCAGACTGTGAACGTTCTTAAAAATTACGAGAATTGCCCCTCTAAGTTCCTGATTAGCTAATCTTTTTACTATGCCATTAACTATTCTTGTATAGTTGACCATACTGCATACATGAGAGAGAAAGATGGACACATAATATTACATGACAGATTAGTCAATCGAGGTTTAAAGTGTGTCTTAACTTTCTTTAACATTCCGTACGCAAAATACGCGCATTGACGTGGAGTTGAGGACACCAGCCCGTATTACCTATTTAAAGTGTATCTACTCGTACAATAGGTTACTGAAACTTTACCAAAAAGTCTTAATCTGCAAAATGTTGGTTGCATTTTAGATCTTTGAATTAGTTTCAATAATTTAGCACAAGTCCACTTATTTACATCTGTCTAGGTGAATTGTCTTAACCCAGATACTGCCTGGGTTATGGGCCTTTTGAAGGACCCAAAAACGCATGCATTCGACATGCCTACCACCCCTATATTGCGACGAGCTTTTTAGAAAGCCACCTCTTTCTGGCTTACCTGGAAAAAATAGTTTCAGTAACATCTGGTTTAATTAAGATACGAGCATAAGAAACCATTACTAACAGTTTTCGATTTTGAGGACCTTAACCAACTCTCATGATCCGAGCTTTCATTAGCAATTCCTCGACTCCACTAATTTCGCACTTCGCCAGCAACAGATACAAATCGCTAAGCTTCATTGCGAGATTGACCCTCTGAACTCGATGTATCGATTTCGTAACATTTCGTGAGAAACATGACCGGCTGGCTATTGCACTGTCTTCTCAACAACATATTAGAGATACGTGTCGTGTTCTTTAAGTCACAGTTCAATACATAATAGCTTGGAGGAATTGGTAATTATAAGTACATATTGCAAGTGCGATGTAAGTTTGTATGTACGAGACATTTTGACTGGTAGGCACTAACAAGTGGGTGAGGAGTGCCGGGCTCGTGGCTAAATGACAACAGCAGTGCGGGTCGATTCACCGCGGTCTGTTCGTAGAAGCCATACGTTTTTTATTTATTCGAATTAGGCTGAGAATCAGCACGTCAGAATTACATAAGACAATCCCCCAAAAGGCCCGCCCTTCACCACTTCCTAATGCTTTCGCTGGGAAGAAGAAGTGGCGCAACAAACTCCCCAGCAGCACAGCTATCTGTTCAGTTAGAAAATACTTGAATCTATACAATAGTAGGTATGTATGACATATCGAGACCCCTTCATGCCTCGAAAAGCACGTTAACGTGTCTATCGGCTGGCATTCATAGATTTAAGACTGTCGTAACCCCACTACAAATTGGTAATTCCAGGTTCTCTTATGATGTTTTCCCTCACCGATGTTAGTAATGTGCAAGATAAACTCTGAAAGTATATAATATATGAATTAAAATTATCACTTTGGTACTTGCCCGGATTTGAACCCACAACCTCGCCAACCCATCTTGAGCAAGCGTGCTGTATGAGAAGAGGCTGTAGCCCAGCTGTTGGATAATAATAGGCTGGTATTATAATAAAAACATTGTTTTATTTAACTCATTTCGCTTTGTATATTCAAACTCAAACTCAAAGCATTTATTTCAAATAAACCAATTATAGGCACTTTTGAATTGTCAAGGGTCGGTCAGTCAGAAAGATGAAGCTAGTTGCCCATTCCAAAGCGTAGATCCCTGTGGAGAAGAACGGGCAAGAAACTCCACGGACACTCTTTTAAATCATAAAATTGTTACAAAAATCTTGATTACATCATTCATGTTGAAATTATACATGTGAGAACGATGCAGAAAGACGTGCACGTTAAAGGCGTCCGTACTAAAAAGAACAATTCATAAATTAAAATAAGCCGTGGCGGCTAAGAGATGACCAGTCCCTACTGACGGCGCCCGTTCACGAACATGACGTATGGATCAGCACCATTCAGCTCAACCATTTTGAAGGGAACCCAATGATCCAACACACTTCTTACAACGGTCCTAGTTTCGAAAACCAACGGTCAAAC
This sequence comes from Globia sparganii, assembly GCA_949316385.1. Taxonomy (NCBI): domain Eukaryota; kingdom Metazoa; phylum Arthropoda; class Insecta; order Lepidoptera; family Noctuidae; genus Globia; species Globia sparganii. The sequence continues at coordinate 4,578,875 of OX438677.1, forward strand.
TTGTTTGGAAAATAACCATTCAAAGTTACAAAGGTTTTAACTTAGTTTGAAGTTTGATTGCTTATTTTTTCTCTCTGCTTTGGGAAGTTTACTAAAAATACTTTTTAAATATTCCAAAATTCATCAAAGGAATTCACAAAATTACTGTAAAATTAGTATTTTGGATAATAACTAAATATAATTAATAATATAGTTAATATTAACAATAAAATCGGCCTAGCCTTTTCTCAACTATGTTGGGGACGACTTCCAGTCTAACCGGATGCAGCTGAATACCGAAAGCGGAAAGGGTCCTGGAGCGAGTCGCCTATCTGACCTCCACAACCCAGTTACTGGGTAACACGATCCTCTTGGCAAGACTGGTTGTCAGACTTTCTGGCTTCTGACTACCCTGACGACTGTCAAAGATCTACGAATGACAGCCGGGACCAACGTCTTAACGTGCTTTTCGAGGCACGGAGAGATCACAATGGACATTGGTCACCCATCCACGACAAGCGTAGCTTAACCCCGACCCGTGAGGCTATTATTATTTAGCCACTAGTCTATTTTAAAGTTACCTATACCAACCTCAAATTACACCAACAAAATTATCACAAAAATAAAATCATTTGTTATACTTAATTCGCGGCCTACAACAAAGATGAAAAGTTTCGTTCGCACAGACAGACAGACACACTGATTGTACATAATTGGACAACCATGAAGAATGCCTGGTCCTATGTGGTTACGCCGTAATTATAGTCATTGTTCGCGTAATGTGTTGCGATGGGGTATTATTTTGATGTAAATATATCGATGTTATATGAGTTATGACAGGTTTTGTTCGATGTTGATCATTATGAAGAGCTTTTTGTTCTTCACTTTGACGTCACTGATTTTATTGTGCACTGACTTATAAGGACATGGCTTTGCTGATCCCCATTATGACTGTCGTCGGTGCAATAACATGTCACGTTTCTTCAATTTGTTCTGATCCTGGCAGGGTCGCCATGTAATGTATCCATGAGGATAGGTGGCGAAAAGAAACAACCGTTCATTCCAAAGTTCCTTTTATTAATCCAATTATAACATACAAATCATATTGCTAACTTAAATTACTTAGTTACTAGAATATTAATGCTTTGCTTGCGAAACGTGACATGTTATTGCACCGACGGCAGTCATAATGGGGATCAGCAAAGGCATGTCCTTACAAACTTAGCTGAAATAAGACTACGCAAGTCGACAAAATCTAAAAAATTAAACAGTTGTTTTTTCCCCGATTTCTGGGTTGGTCCCATTATAAATCTCAGTTCATAATGATGAGTAAGTACGATGAACCTTTTGTGGCTTTAAGGTAAACAAAAGCTAATCTTATTGACTCGGCGAACTTCGTACCGCCTCAGAATCAATAAGAACGAATGTATGAGAAAATTAATTATCTTCATTGTTTTTTTGTTAATTTTATCCATGTTTCTGTAGTTATTCTGCTATTCAAGGCGATCCAACAAATCAAAGGTCATCAAAAACGGTCTACCCTTTCTAGAGTCATACATAAATGGTGTAAGTAACCCGACTTTGTTTTATTTATGTAAGTAGATTGAATCGGAACCAATGATCGGCTTTCTACAAAAGGATGATAATAATATTACATACATAAAGTTAATAGTATGATCCTATGCAGAACTGGATACAACTTTCGCTGAGTAACTGGCGTAGGCGCTTGCTCGCCATGCACAACGAAGATGGATCGTACTTGAATTTAATATAATAATATCAAAATCATCATCACATTGCATTTATAACGTGATTTGACTATTATTTTATTTATTTTAGTCAAACCTTGCATATTATGTGTCCCTGAAAATATAAGTTGATGTTTTTGCTAATATCAATTCAAGTCGTCTTCAAAAATTACAAAAAATCGGAAATATCTTTTGGAAGAAGCTTTCACGGGTCCAAAGCTCTTTCAACAGCTGCTATTAATGTTAATTTAAGTAGTATTTTTTTTTGCAGAATTAGGTATTACCAAAATGTGTTGAAGTGCCTACCGATTTTCTCGATTTTGACGATCGTTATTGTCGCTAGAAGAAGTGGTGGCTCAGTGGAAACGGCCGTGAGTTACAGGTCGTAGGTTCGAACCCACACAAGCGCTTTAACTTTGTGTAAATAATTTCATCTCCACTGCTTTCAAAACGTGAAGAAAAACATCGTGAGGAAACCGGCCTGTCCTTGAACCAAAAATTCGAAGATATGTGAAATTCACCAACCAGCACTGGGCCCTCGTGGTGTACGGCCCACTCCCTCTCACAGGGAGGAGGCATGTGTCCCCAGCATTAAGGTGCCACTGATTTTTTCGATTTTGACGAAAAGAAAGAATGAAAAATAGGTACCTATATTTGTGACGTGCGAACAAAAAGATAATTAATTCTAATAACAGGATAAATAATAAAAACAAAATATATCTATATTCACGAGCACAAAGCAGAAGTTGTCGACGGCTGTACGTCATGACTGTGACAATAAGGCTTCCACTCAGCATGATGCTGTGTTATGGACCGCAGCAGAGCGCTGATTTTCAGTGGTTACCCGAAAAGGATGATGATCGTTTTTGTCGCTCGATAGGCTTTGATATAAGTGAATGAAATAGATCAACCAAATCGCATGCTTAAGAGAACACTGGCTTAACTAAAAAAAATAGATTTTTGGGAAATCGCCGTTTAATGTTTTGCAATTGGGGTCTAGTCGGCACATAAGCCAATATAATAAATATGTAATGAACAGTTAAATATAATATTACCCACTTTTTCAAAAACCATTGATGGGTGTAGAAAAAAAGTGCAGAAATCAAATACTTTGACTCAAGCTCTAATAAGTCAGTAGGTATTCTACTAAATGAGAATGTGTGTGTCTTATTTGAGTTATTATTAAATAATAACTCAAATAAGTATTGAGTTATTAATTATTAAATAATAACTCAAATAATTATTTAGTTATTATTCATAATAACTCAAATAAGTAACCTAACACACTAAACTTCAGCAATTCATGCTCAATATAATATAACATAGTTCAATATAACAAAACCTCACAAATCACCACATCCATTCTTTTCTAATTGGTACCACTCGCAGTGTTGAGTACTCAGTGATGAAGTGTGCGAGGTCGCAGGGTCGAGTCCCGACCCGGTACTTTCACTTCTCTTATGTAAGCGGCCATGTTATAACGCTAATGTTTTGTGTTTATCTGTGCGTTTGTGTTTATATGTAATTGTTAGGAGTTTCTGCTTGGGTTAATTTAGTTTCTGGTTTAATAAAAATAACAGTAACCACTAGCTAACTAGACAAATGTCGGTCTCAAAAACTGACTGATCTGGGTTGAGTAGTAGTATGTACAGATCAAATTGAATAGCGTTTCAGCATGCAGATGATGATGTCACTATACGAGTATGCTTTTTAATTTGATCTAATGCTCTGTTTCTGTAAACAAAAACGAATCGTTTTGCTTACCAATTGTAGAATTTTTTATTGCCATACTGGGCGTATAAATAAATTTGTAAGCTAATTTTACCTGTGTTAGCCAACTATGAGTATTTTTTTACGACTGTAAAAATAAAAATGGTTAAGTAGACGTGGCGGTAATAAAAAAGACTTATTCAACGATTCGACGAGGCGGGGGTTTTAGAAGTAGACGTGGGGAGTTTAGAAAAGCGGGAGTTTTAGAAGTAGACGTGGCGGCGACACGTCTTGACGGGACATGACGTCAAGGGACTAAATCACTTTCGTATGGCATGGTTTACTACTATTCAAAGCTTTGCTTCATGGTAAAGATACAAGAGTTTTAACCAAAAACGGTCCTTAAATTATAGGAATGGGCCAGTATTAATCACTAGCTGATTAATTCACGATGAATGAAAACCTCGTAGGGAAACTTGGGGGCCGATTCTACTAACAAAATTGTTCAAAAATCGCAATGGAATCACGGCTGTTAAGCGTTTTCATATTCTACTAATGAACAACGATTCAGCTGCGGTTACGTTTTAGTTTAAAGCCAACGATCGATCGAAATAATTTCAAAATATATTCTGCTAACAAAATCGAACACGAGCGTGACGTTTAGTCACATTCTACTGTTATTTTGATACTTGTTAGAATCGAATGGTCTAAATATAATTTTGTATTCGAAAATACTTTCGGTGACATGTATGTAACATTTTGAGGTTCAACATTTTTTTCTGTGGTATTATTAACATACTATTTGGCATGTTGGGTAACACAGTTTACCCGCTGTTACGTTCCCGCTACCATTCAGTTGCGATTCAGCATAGGTTTAGTTTCCAGTTTGCATAGGAGATAGTAGAATGACTTTATAAGTAACTATCGAACGGCGATCGAAATCGAACTGTTATTAAAACACAATTGAACGTGTAACGTTGCAAATTAGTAGAATCGCCCCCCTGGACTTATAATGGCCTAATTATTCGTTTAGGCTTGTTTTTCCCTGCAGTAAGATAAGAGGCTGATTTCATCTTCTTTTCGTGTAAACCATGTCAGTGACAAAGACTGGTATACTACTCAGATATACATACGGCTACATAACATAGTACCTACAGTCAGCAAAGGAGATGAGTATACAGGGTCGTCGAATACAGTTGAAGTTTATTAAGAAACCGATTGATGTTTTCGAATAAAATTTAATTAAATTAATAGAAAACAAACACTTCCGACGCCCGGAGCGTCTCCCGCAGCGGCTGGGACGTGAGGCTCTCTCCCTCAGACGTCCCGCCACCTTCTTCGCTAGCATGACTGCTTCGCAGAAGGAGGTGACTGCCTCCCACTCCCTCTAGCCCCGGACCATGGCTTGAACCAGGGCCGGGCGCGAGAGATCGACGCCGCTGCCGCCTGCCTGAGTTCGAACTCACGACCTATAACTCTTACGTCGGGGCCAACACCAGTGGACCACCACAGCTCATACACATAGACCTACGCAATAATTTAATCAATGCAATGGCATACATTCATTTCCTAGCCTCAGCAATTGCAATTTAGTGTCTATTATGACAGAATGTAATCAAATAAACTTGTTTAACAATGATACAAATTCGTGATTTATTATACTTGATCTGCGAATGATAAATTGGACTGTATTAGTTTTATTATCATTCAATTTGTCTGAATATTTTGTCCAAAATAACGAATGGGTTCAATATTCTAGCTCTTAGGTCATCGTATTTTAGGTAATCAGTTATGTGATTGCCGGAATCATAGTTTTTATCGTTTGTTCGCACTAGTTCTACTGAACAGTTCTACGGTAGAACTAATGGGATTTTTTTCCCACTAGTACAGTCAACAGCAAAAGTAGATGATGAAAATCAGAAATTCAATACTAATGAACGGAGTTCGTGTCAGAACTGTGTGGCGTCGAAGTGATTAAAAAGTATTCGATTGTAAATTATACCAAACATTTACTACTTCGACGCCACACAGTTCTGACGCGAACTCCGTTTATTAGTATTGAATTTCTGATTTTCATCATGTACTTTTTATAGCGCTGCCCAAACATTAGAAAAGATATCGGCCAGTCTACAAGATGTTTATTAAGTGTAATGGCTGTTTGCCTAGGGTAAGCCGGACGTGCAATACGCGCAGCTTATATACCTAAGGTGCGCTAAATTTGAACACGAATAGATTGTAGTTATTTCACAATAAAGGCGTATAGGTACTAACTAACATAATTAATGATCATTAACCTCACTGACATCGCCCAGGTGTGCCTCGCTAATTAATATTTATCACATTAGACCCGTAGTCGTAACTCGTAAGACGCCTTACGGACCCAAGTTGACAATACGGAATGGTCACGGAATCCTGTAAGTGTGGTAAAACACAAGAATTTTTGAAGGAAGCAACTAGAAGTAGATTATGCAGTAACACCTGCCTCATTGATGTTGAATTTCATCACCACTGCTCTCAAAACGGTGAAGGAAAACATTGTGAGGAAACCGGCATGTCTTAGAATCAAAAATTTGAAGACATGTGACATCTACCAACCCGCCCTGGGCCCGCGTCGTGGATTACGGCCCACTCCCTCTCAACGAATGGTAGCCTTTGTCCCATCAGTGGGAACAGGCTGATTATGTTATTACGTCAAGAGTAATAATGTCTAAGCCTTATCAGTTTATAGGGCCTGCTAAAGTCAAGCATCCTGATATAATTAACGATTAAATTATTCACCTCAGTGACATCACTAAGGAGCGGCTTTCTAGTTAATATTTAACTAACAGATAAATCTGCATTGCCTAGCTTATTATATGACTGGGTTGCGAAGTAGCTTACATTACATACCGACCAACCAGTAAACATGAGACGTGGCGAAAGAAGGAACTATAATGCGACCGATGAGAGAATGCATTCTTTACACCTGTTAGTTTCATACAAACGAATACGTGTTTTGTGAATTTGATCTTCGTTATCTACTAGAATTGTCGCACTGACAAATGTCAGCAAGGTATAGGCTTGTCAAATGAAAAAGTCTAATTAGTCCGTCAGTTAGATTATCAAAAAATATTTGCCCCGTGTTTTTTCTTTTGTTATGTAAACCAAAATTGACGAAGATACGACGCTTTTAATATTCTCAATACATCACACCTTGGTAAAATTTTTAGTGCATTCTGACGTCACTAGCCCCCACTCGCGAGTTTTGATGCGTTTTATCTTTGTCAATATTCATTGATTTACAAAAACAAAAAATACGCGTCCATTATTTTCCAATACTCTAACTGACGGACTAAATAGATTTTCAATTTATTGATAGTGGAAATTAGCCTATTCCTTCGACGGCCAGACTATAAACAGAAATGTTCTGAATTTGACAAGACAGATATAGTGTGTTCCGAAACACTGTAATGTAAATGTAAACAAACGGGTTAGAAAACGTTCCTGTGGATGCCAATTTGTAGTGTCAGTTACAAATTATTTTTATACACGAAATTTTTATTTTAAATCACCTTAAAGATGTTTTTCATTTGACAATTGAGGTTATTTTTATAATTTCAATCTTCGGCGACGATATTTCTATTTGCAATTTAATAATTTTATTCAAACTGTTGGAAAAAAGTTGAAATCTTATTATAGATAAATGTGTTACTAATCACCTCAAGTGAGTGATTGCATAAGAATTGAACCTGCAGTGCTATTCTGTAAAAATCTCACCGTGAAAACTTAGGTGAAGTGAACTGTCACTCCACCTGATGTTAGGGATAGCCCCTATTGATAGCTCACTTCACGCTCACTTCACCTAAGTTATCACGGTGAGATTTTTACAGAATCGACCGGCAGAACAGGTTTGTTTATACTTTCATTATAAAGTTTTGGAACAGACTATAGACGAGTGGCGCTTCCATAAAAGGTCAACCTTATATTGTACGCCGTGGTGTGCGTATAATAGGAATTCAGAATAGTTGATATTCAAGGAAGTGTATAGCCATGTCAGGAATGCTTGTACGTTGTTAACGATTTTGTAGCAATTAAATGTATCATGTTAACTTTAGGTATGAGGTAATTAATTAGCACAATCCGGGAAGATTATTTTATAAAGATAATGTAACTAGAACCATTATAATTTAGCGTTAGCAGACTTTTTTATATATCTTCTTAATTAATATATACAGGGTTATTGGAAAAACACCAGCAACTTCTTAAGAGGTTGTACTCATCATTATGAACAACTTTTATTATGGGACCAAACCTGATATCTCGAAAAAAAATCAGCTGTCCCTACATTTTGACGAGATATACGAACATAAATGTAGGGAACAGTTGATTTTTTTTTGCGATTTTAGGTTTTGTCCCATAGTAAAAGTTGTTCATAATGATGAGTACAATGACCTCTTAAGAGGTTGCTGGTGTTTTTCAAATGACCGTGTATAAATTACGTGTCACGTTGTTTGTCCGCAATGGACTCATATAGGGTGACTGGTAATTAGTGACCGATACCTAAACACGTGATTGTACTTATGATAACAAACAACTTTTACTATGGAACCAAACCTGAATTCGCGAAAAAAAATCTGCTGTTCAGTACCTACATTTTGACCAGTTAGGCGAACATAAATGACTGATGAGCAGAATTTTTTTCACGTGTGTAATTACTCATGATAACAAACAACTTTTACTATGGGACCAAACCTGAAATTGTGAAAAAAAAATCTGCTGTTCAGTCATTTATGTTCGCCTAACTGGTTAAAATGTAGGTACTGAACAGCAGATTTTTTTTCGCGAATTCAGGTTTGGTCCCATAGTAAAAGTTGTTTGTTATCATGAGTACAATCACGTGTTTAGGTATCGGTCACTAATTACCAGTCACCCTATATACTACAGAACCGATGTTAATAAAATTTTGCACACTGTGTGCAGTTTCATCCAACTTGAAAGATAGGATAGTTTATATCTTAATTTATAATCGCAATATTATTTTATTGCAAATATTGCCAGGACAAGGTTTGTATGAAAGAAGATTTCGAAAATTTAAAAAAAAAAAATGCAGCCGTGCGAGGCTGGGGCGGGCCGCTAGTGATTTTATAAAAATGCAAAAAGATCGCTATAAGCTATCAACACGCTTAATGCTTGTAGGTACTAAATATATGTATAACACTTATTTCATGCCTTTCAACATAAGGTTGCAATTCTATTCACTGTACCTACCTATTTCTCACGCAAGATTCATACATCGTGCAATAACGAGAAATAACAAACAATACGCCACGCCCGTAGGTGTATCGTGGCATCTGCTATTTTGCCAGCGGTGTCGTCAGAGGCGAAAAGGGTTACGTTAAGAGGCTAGTTTTGCGAATAAATAAACCAATAGAATGGTCAACACAAACAAATACACATAGCAGTGGCGAAGGGTGAATTTATGACAGAGGTAAATGATGAATTGACTATAGAGTAATTGTGTTCTGAATTTTCGAAGGGAAGCCGGCGGGAATCGAGTTGTATGGTACCTTCGCCACTGACAAGCTTGCACTCACACGTTTTTCTTGCATTGAAAAACTACGATTTATTCGCCGTCAGAAATACAATAGTACATTTAGTATGTACAGACGCCAGCACATCAAGCTACCCGAAACTGTCAAATTTTTCCAATCAACTTTGAACCTTATGCTGAATTGGATATAAAGTTGAAAATTTATTAAAGAAATTTGACAAATTGTAGTAACTGACAAAATAATGTGCTGGCGCATATACCTACGTTTTAATGAATGTGTGCCAAGTTTGTGATTGTGACTGCACTCCAGGCGGGATTGGAGTCGAGGATAGTGCAATAACAATTGTTCGTGTGTATCAAACGAACATTTTCAATTTTACATACATGCAAAGAAAAATAAATAAACAAGCTACTATTCTTATTCCTAGTGCGGATTGGTAGACCGTGTCACATGCCTTCGAATTTTTGGCTGCCTCTAGGCCATGCCAGTTTCTTCAAGATGTTTTCCTTGACCGTTTTGAGTGGTGCTGATATAATTTACACCATCATCATCGTCTTGAAATAGATAAATACTAAAAATAAAACAGTAGCTTTTCGTTTAAAAGCACAATTACTAATTTAACAAATTTCTCAGAGGCCTGTCCCAGTTATTATCAATTTAGTCATTCCGATTCTTAGCGCAATTCTCTAGTTTTGTTTAAACTCTCATTCTCATAACTGATCTTTTACATTTCTCTTATTTCGCTACTATTCCATAAACACTCGACTTTGTCTGACAAGTAATTTACGCTGATTTTGTACATGTAAAGGAAAATTAACTTTGTCTTAGTAATTTTAAAGCATATTTTGCTTTGTCCAAAGTGAATCCCCATTGATGAATTCTTGGCCCCATCTGTGTCGTACAATTAACAATGCTAAGTCGTGGGGCCAATTCTCGAAATTGGTAGAAATAATATTATTTTAAAGTTTTTCGGTTGACTTTCAAGTAGAACAAATGATGTAATGAATGTTCAGCCTAAATATTAATTAGATAACATTTAACACAATAACGAAAGACAACCTTGATATTTTTGTCGTGTGTTTGTTGAAGTTTTTCTCTATTTATTAAAACGGAGACATTTTGCTCAAACTTTTAAATTATTTTATTATTTATTTATTTATACTTTATTGTACAGACTCCAGCACAACAAGCTACTACAATCAAACTCTAATAGATTTTCAACTTTATCGCTAAAGCCAGGTACAAAGTTGATTGGGAAAATTTGACAGTTTCGGGTAGCTTGATGTGCTGGCGTCTGTACACCAGAAAATATATAACAAAAGAATACCAGTATCACTACAAAATACACAATGGGCGGCCTTATCGCTTGCCGATTTTGTAAGCAAACCGTAGTTCTGAATACCATTAGCTTTAGTTTGGTTGAATACAAAATACAATGCCTTTTAAAACTATTCGATAAGACACCACCGGATACATTATCGAGTCCTGCCTACATAGGGTCCCAAGAAAGTAACGCCTGTACAATAGTGCGTAATTTTTCGAACCATTTGCTCCGCCGGCCATTGTTGTTACGAACTGCAATTAGGAGACAGAAGGGGGAACTTAATGCTGCTCTGATCGACTATTAATAATTATTATTCTCATAATTACTTACGGTTTGTTACCGTACTCTTGTTTAGGTTACGAAATCACTTTTATTAGTTTACGCCCAATGTACTCGACAATTTTCCGTTCGGAAAGTTCTCGAGCGGTTTTGAGAATAGGGCCCGCCATTTTTGGCAAAATAATGGTTCGTTGTTGTCAGTCTCATTTTAAAAGGGTTTTAAAATATTTTGAGTGGATGTTAAGTGGTACTTAACTTGTCGAAAATAAGACTGATTTGGTCGAAAGTGGAAACGATTTTGTTTTTAAAAAACTGTCAAAATATCTTTGAAAGCTGTTGCTTCTTTGGGTGCAACCATAAAATCATAATGAAAAGGGATTTTTTAACACCAAAATGCAGTTTTTTTGACGTGATAACGTCTTATAAATCGAGGAACACCGGCTGCACGCACGAAAAAGTGTCACGTTCCGCCTGAGCCTGAGCGTGCAAGCGAGAGCGCGGAACAAGCGATAGAGAGGCACGATCGGCACAAGCGTTAGCTTGTGACACATTTAGTCATCAATGTTTCTTTATAACGTTATCGCGTAAAACTGTCGTCCGTAAACCGACTTTACAGACAACCAATTTTTTTTTAAATAAAAATCATTTACGACCGGAGCCGAGTATGTATACTTACGCGATTCAGCGCCGAGTACAGAAAATGCAATCCACGAAGACGCGCCCCACTTCCGAAACGTTGTTATCGCTAGTTAATTCCACTAGTATTTTAGTTTTTTTCGATACACACTAATTACCCACTAATAATAAATAGTGTGTATCAACTAAACTAAAACACTAGCGGAATGTTTGCACACTTGTGCTGTAAGCGTTAGGAAAAAAAGAGTGGGCCGCGTCTTCGTGGATTGCACTATCTGTATACGCGATTCGATCGGTTATAATCGGCTCCAGTCGGTAAATTACGCTAATTCACCGACTGAAGCCGATTATAACCGATTCAGCGTCACCGATTTGAGCATGTCGGATCAATTTCATTCATTGTTCAGAAAGAGCGCAAACTGCGATTAAAGTAGTTTCCACTTTAAAAAAAAATTAAAGCCTACTTTCAGGAATTCATAAGAACTAGGTAAAAGAACAAAAAGGGGCTCGTGGCTGAATAATAACAGCCACACAGGTCGATGGATCAGGTTAAGCTACGCTTGCCGCGGTTGGTCTGTGGATGGGTGACTATCTTTACATACCGAGACCCCACCGTGCCTCGGAAAGCACGTTAAGCCGTTGGTCCCGGCTGTCATTTGTCAGTCGTTTGTGTTTGCTTTGACAGTCGTTACGTGTAGTCAGAAGCCCGAAAGTCTGACAACCAGTCTTACCGAGGGATATCGTATTACCCAGTAACTGGGTTATGGAGGTCAGATAGGCAGTCGCTCCCTGTAAAATACTGGTATTCAGCTGCATCCGGTTAGACTGGAAGCCGACCCCAACATAGTTGAGAAAAGGCTAGGCAGATGATGATGAGGTAAAAGATTATGTCAAATTGCCCATGAAAACACTCACAAAACTTTGGAACAACCCCTCTTAGCTCCATAAAACACATTCTGACAAATATTACGACCGATCCGATGCGGTATGTCAGTATGAATAAAGATAGACCCCATATCTCATTCCTTAAGACATTTTACTTATGACGGTAGTTGTAAATTTGGTATTCAACGACCCCATTCATGTCGAAGCAAATTGAACTTTAATTCTAGGTGATAAGGTGTACTTTTGGGTGGTATTTTGAAGTAATAAATTGGAATTAATACCTATGGTTATATCGCCAATATTTCAGGTTTTGAAAAGTGGTTTAATGATTTTCAATGTTTTAGCCCGTTTTATGTTATTTGTGCGTTCTGGTTCGATGTGATAACAGGATTACATCTTCCCCATGTACCCTGCTATCCTGTGATTCTGTGATCTTTGTCGTTTAATCAAGATTTTCTTGCTTAAAGGGACTGATTGTCGCTCATTATCGAGTTAATTCGAGCTTGCTTCTCCTAGTTAAGGATTCGGGCGATTTCAATCGATTTTATCGCTTCACAAGGTTTCTAGTCCCAAGATTATTTTGATTACAAATACCGTATTCTAAAGATTAGATTTAAGTAATTTACTTTTTGTAGCATCTGCAAAGAAAGAACTTACGCAATCCTGGAACAAATTTCTAAAGCGCCACACTATTTGGTTGGTTCTTCCCTGATAATTTCAATAATTTATTATAACCTCATCATCTACCTAGACTTTTCCTAACTATGTTGGGTCGCCTTCCAGTCTAACCAGATGCAGCTGAATACCATTATTTTACATGAAGCGACTGCCTATCTGACCTCCACAACCCAGTTACTCGGTAATACGGTACCACTTGGTAAGACTGGTTGTCAGACTTTCGGGCTTCTGAAGATCGTCAAAGATCCTCGAATGACGAATGGCTTAACGTGCTTAACGAGGCACGGAGGGGTCTTGGTATGTAAAGGTGGTCACCCATCCACGGACCAACCGCAGCAAGCATGGCTTAACCTGATCGATCGACCCGGCTGTTATTACTTAGCCACAAGGCCCTCACACACAAGCATTTATTATACCTATGCCTACAAAAAAGATGTAGTGATAAAAATTTAGCAGAGTATGCTTAGATGGTTATGTTGACAGGATGAGTGAAATGCGACTAACAAAACGCACTAACAAGACAGATGTGAGTGGGAACTCCGGGAGGCGACGCCCCAGAAGGACATACAGTGACCTTATTGGCAACGTTCTTCAGAAAGGTCTCGTATGACCGAGTAGAACACGAAATTTCGACGCACAAAATATCGATAAATGCTAATACGATGCTACAAAATTGCGATGCACGTTACTGCGAAAGACCGTCTCTGCGAAGCCACTATACTTCGATGCACGTTACCGCGATAGATCTTCACTGCGATACTACTTGACTTCGATGTACGTTACCGCAAAAGATTTTCACAGCGATAGGTACTACTTGACTTCGATGCACGTTACCGCGATGGTTCTTCACTGCGATACTACTTGACTTCGATGCACAGTAAAGGTATTTGTAGGTATTCTCATTCGTCCACCTTGCATCCTATGTCGACAGAAAAAGAGATAAAAGGCGCATACTTGTACATATATCTCTATAAATATATATGTATTTAGATCAGTCACCGTTTCTTGATTTGCCAAGAACTCTGAATCGAAATAAACCATTACTAATAGAATTATTATTATTATATTAGCTTTCACAAGACAAACATCTAACTTCGCTGTCATATCATATCAAAAACAAAGTTCGCACTAGTTTTCTGTTTGAGTTACAAATTCGTGCTGATCCCAATTGGTCTGTTTATTGGCTCTGAAACCTGATCTATTGGGTTTCCATTTGTTTTGCTTAAACAATACAAAATTTTGTTAGGAAACGCGAAGTTTTGTACCTACTCGTGTTTTTCTCGAGTCAATTTAGTACTATTACCTATACCTACAGCGTTATTTTGTTAGAAACTTTTATTTATAGCACTGTAACCCTCACTTCTCTGAAACAAAAGGTATTTGATATAAAACCATTCAGCATGAGCCTCCTCGTTGCCTTTGGTTTAATGATGACAAATTAATTAGAAAATTTGTAAAGCTAGCTTTAAGACTTCGATCTGGACACTATCCATCGGCAAAGTTTGCGTTCTTGATAAAAAAAGTCGACTCGCCAAACTGTAACGCTTGTAACAAAATTGAGGACGTACAACATTTGCTGATGGATTGTGTAAAAAACAAGAAAGAAAGAGAAGAATTGGAAAGGGAGCATGCATTGAAGAGATTCGATATAGGATTAGTTCAGACAATTTTGTCACGCCCCAAATCGGATCTAGCAAAACAATTTTGTAGTTTAGCATTAGTGAATCCCGAATTTTCTTAGATTTTATTTTTTCTATTATTTTTATATTAGTTTTTGTATAGTGATTATGATATTGTTTTAAGATACAATGGGGTTGACATATCCTTGTGGATAAATACCCCAAAAATAATAAAGAATAAAAAACAAAGTCATGCTTTTTTTGTGATTTAAGTTGTCTGTTTTTTACACAGAAAAGCGTGACTTAAAAGTGCGTTTAGGTCACACGTGCTATAAAATTGTTTACGATACGTGCGTAGTCTATATGCACGGCGTTTATTTTTTTATAAAATGTAATTTTCATCAGTGAACATTTTTTTTAAAAGGTTAAAGTTGTGTTTGGCTAACCAATAAATCATTACTCACTGTATGTAGGTACAGACGTCAGCACATCAAGCTACCCGAAACTGTAAAATTTTCCCAATCAACCAAGAACCTAATGCTTCAACGAAAAAGTTGAAAATCTATTAAATAAATTTGATAGATTATAGTAGCTTGATGTGCTGACGTCTGTACTTGGTAAATCGAATTCCACAAAGGTAAGGCAAGGTAAGGTAAATAACATTCTTACTCTCACCTATCTGAAACTAAGAAGAGATACATTAAAGTGTGTTTGTTTGTGACTAAACCAACATGGCTAAAAGCCATGTGTCAATACGTGAAAACGCGTTTCACCCTCGCGCGTATTGCTTGTTTTAGATTGCTACTAGAAGTTAAAAAGTTGGAAAATGGGGGCAAAGAGAGCAGAGCTATTTATTTTATTGGACGTCAAGAATAGATCGCTTAAGTTTGTAAATGTAATGTTATCAAGTTACTAACTACCCTTTCCTTGTAGCCGTTCCCTAAAAAATAAATACTCAATCTTATAATTGCATTCCACAATGTTACATACTTAGGTGGTCACTTAAAATTTTATGAAAAAAAAACTAAGAAAAATTGTTTATTCTGCACAAACAAAACGTACATTACAAAAAAAAAAGACAAAATATACACATAAGCCAAAAGCCTCTTACTTACTCTCAAGCATATAAAAAGTTATAAATTTTGTTCATTGCTTTATGTCCGTTTATGTGATCATTATGGACACCGCAAAAATAGTAGGAGAGAGGAAGCTTTGAAAACTTATCAGTCTTCTGAGCTAAATATATGTATATAATGTTATTAAATGCTACGATATTAACAGCAAAGACAATACTGTTATTGATGAACTATTTGTTGCTTGCGTTGTGACTTGCATTCAGGGATAGCTACTTCATGTATACCTGGATAAAAAGTATCCTATGTGATGTGCTATACTTTAAAATCCCTTCAGCCCTTTATGAGTAAAACTAGCTGCGCCCCGCAGTTTCACCCGCATTAGTGTCGATCCCGTGGGGCTATTAGGTAAAAGTCTGTGTGTTAATAATATCTGTGTGTTAATCCAGGGTGTCTGCTACCTCCATACCAAATTTTATCAAAATTGGTCCAGCCGTTTGTGCGTGAAGAAGTAACAAACATACAAACACACTCACAAACTTTCGCCTTTATAATATTAGCGTGACTCACGCCTTCTTCCGATGGGGATAGGCAGTACAGAACGCAACCTGATACGATCCTTACATTCTCCTTTTGCTTCGTTTACGCTCATACAACTGGTCATATACGCACGCCAGTTGAGCGTAATACACACCTGACCTTTTTGAATAACAAATATCTTCACAAAATTTCTCATCATTTATGTAGTCAGCGGATTTTATGGATCTATGTACCAAGATGAAGGTAGATTTATAACCTTCATATTTCAGCTTTGCCGCAGTCTGATAAAACTGAACTTAGCTAGATCAATATTGCCAACCTACTCTTCTTTTTACTCAAACCAAAAACACCTCGCAATATTCTGTCTAATATAATATTCTCAACTCCATAACATAACGCAAGAATCAAATATAAGAAAAAACAGTTGGTGTAAAGAACGACGAATTCGTATGCGTACTTCGTAGGTTCTCGTGTGTTTCCGTGGCCTTAGGGAATATAGGGGGAGAGAGGGGGAGAAAGGCTATCCACCTATATTGTATTGGTTCGCATCAGCCAGTTATTGGGAGAGTGATTGACATGACTTTTTGTTTTGCTTTTTAGAAAAAAACTACTGAAAAAGCTGATGACTTCATTGCTGTTTTTCGTCCTGTATAATAAACAGGTTGATCATCATTTCCCTTCGCCAATCAGCGTGATTACTGCAATATATTTTACTTAATAGCAAGCTTTGGCATCCACACTGGCTTGATAATCCGACGAGTCGGACTCAGCGGTTCTCCTCCACGTTCATTATGCGCACAGCCAAAGTGTGGAGCTCTCTGCCGCCATCTGGGTTCCCTCCCACATTTAACCCGATCAAGAGTGAACAGACATCTTCTGAGCCCGCTCGTTTCATCATAAACCTCATCCATCGCTTTCTACCAGGCGTGACCGGAGTCAAGAGAGGGCTCATTTTGCAATAAAAAAAATATGGCTACTGAAAGCCGACCCCAACTTATATTAATATTTAACAATAGCCATTACTGTGCTCTAGTTAAAACTATGGTCAGGCTTTCAGGCTTCTGAATATCTGTAACGACTATCATAGATATGCATATGTCAATCGGGACCAACGGTCTAACGTGCTATCTGCTATTTGAGGCTTTACGTACCCTGCGCCTCGAATATATTCTTGCTATATAGGTAAACAATTTTACCCATGGAACTGCACATACTTCCAGTGGTAAACATACCTGTCAAACGATTGGGGGAGGCCTTTGACCAGGAGTGGGAAGATCAGGATTAAAATAAAACCATCCGTGGCTTGACCGTGATAAAAGTTGCTTTACTTAGTCTATTCCAGTGGAAATTTAGGTACAAGCTGATTAATGTAATGGTCGTAATTTAACGGAGAAATACGAAATGATAACGCTATGTGACATTGTTTGTAAAGCCGCGAACACAAACTCAAAGTCAAACAGTCTTATTACGAAACAAAGTTTAACTACTATAACATCTTAATTCAAAACTAACAATTTAGTAGGTGCTGTAAGTTTTGAACAAAGTACTGTATTTCAATAATTGCCGGGTTGTTATTACAAAAACTGAATCGATATTTAAACCATGACAAAAGAAAGACCTCGTTTTGTAATAAAACCAAAAGCATTCATTTCGATTAAACAAATCCAATTACAGGCGCTTTTGAATTGACATGGGAGTCCGTCAGTCAGAAAGATGAAGCTCTGCTAGTGGACCATTCCAAATCGTAGTAGGTTTCCAAAGAAAAGAGCAAGTAAGAACCATCGGGCCTGCAGACAGAGAGTAATGGGTAACTCACCGTCCGATCAGGACGAGGCCCGTGCCGGACGGGGCGTACGTGTTCCACGCGCGTCTCAAAGAGATGTCAGCAATAGGGAAGGGGCCCGTAAGGGCCGAATCTTATCGGGGCAGTGGGATTGTCCTAAAGGGTTACCGCTACCCCGGAACATAAAGGGCTAAGGAAGGAACACGGGTAGGTTTTAGTCAGTAAGAGTTGACACTCCCTTCTGCTCCGCCCAGAGCTGGAGGGGGGGGGGGGGTCATTTGATGATTTCCCATCCACAAAAAAAAAGCAAGAACCATGGACACAGTGCATTCTAAAAGTGAGCATTTATTTACCAGTGTAGTAAGTGAAAATTCCAAGCTGTTGCTCAGATGCAGGTTACCAAATTGCCATTACACAAATGCTCGTATAGAAGCACCTTTAAACCATTTCAAGTTTCTTATCTAGATTCGTGAAACACAACTTGCTGTCAACATGTCGGCAACTAATCTCTTTCGTGCAAATTGTACGAAATGTAAGTTCTAATTGAACGGGAATTATCAGGAAACGTTGGCATTGTTGGCACTGAAAGACTTATTAGTTCTTGTCAAATTACTAGATTTAAACGTGAATACAAGGAACTTGTGTGCAAAGGGGGATTGAAGATTTTTATATGGAGCTTGGCATACCTTTGTCGCGCCATTTTGTTTTTTTTTTTCAAAATGGCGGCCACATTTACGAACTTATACATCTTGTTACTTAGGTGTTTGAAATAATCACTCTGAAAATTTAAAGTTATCAAACATCTATGCAACAAGATGTAAACAATTTCTAAAAATATGGGTGTCACGTGATCAACTTTGAACGTTAGGGTCAGCGCAGACAGAAAGGAGAGGAGAGGATTTTATTAAAGCACTCGAAAATCAACTTTAAAATTATTGAAATAAACGCGCGCGTGCCTTCCCGCGTATCCTCGAGGACGCGCGAGCATTTTTTGTCAGGTTCAAGCATATGAGCACTTTATTTCAATAAGTTTAAAGTTGATTTTCGAGTGTCTTAATAAAATCCTCACCGCTGCGCTCCTCTCTGTCTGCGCTGACCCTTAATATCTTGGAAACGTGACACTAGACGGGGTTTGGTCTTATTATAGTTTCTGTTTGCATTGATGTCAGCTATCGATATATATGTATAGGACACATGCGTGGTCGCCATATTGTAAACAAATAATGGTGGACTGGTGGGTATGCCACGGACCTTCAAAGCCCCAGCGGTTTAGCGGCTGCGTATTGTCTGTCAGTGATAAATTTACGATTTTTTTTAAAGTAGATAGGTGGCAAATTATTTACAAGACGGAACACAGACATAAGTTGGTACCTTATCTAGTTTTTGAGAAAAAACTCTGTGACAGACGGACGGACAACAGGGTGATCCTGAAGGTTCCGTTTTACGTTTTCATATTGATTGGTATGTGCGTGTATGACCAGATTTATGAACGTAAACGAGGCAAATAGAGTTTGTAAGGATCGTTGCAGGTGGCGTTCTGTTGTTCTGCCTATCTACCTACTGTAAGAAGGTGTGAGTTTATGTATGTACTAGCTTCTACCCGCGACTTCATCCGCGTGAAATTTCACCCTTCCCCCATTCACCCTCTTAGGGGTGGAATTTCGAAAAATCCTTACTTAGTAGATACCTACTCTTCACAAAGAACACACCCTCCAAATTTCATGTCTAGGACCAGCGGTTTAGGCAGTGCGTTGATATATCAGTCAGTCAGGACTTTGAATTTTATATACAGGGTTATTTGTAAAACACCAGCAAGCTCTTAAGAGTTCATTGTACTCATCATTATCAACAACTTTTACTATGGGATCAAACCTGAAATCGCGAATAAAAAAATCAGCTGTTCCCTACATTTATGTTCGTGTAACTCGTCAAAATGTAGGGGACAGCTCATTTTTTTTTTCGCGATTTCAGGTTTGGTCCCATAGTAAAAGTTGTTCATAATGATGAGTACAATGACCTCTTGAGAGGTTGCTGGTGTTTTACAAATAACCCTGTATAGATGAGGACCCTAATAAAACCGTTATTTTTTGTCAAAATAACTGAGTCCGGCCTAAAATATGGTCTGTGACTTGCAAAAAGCCAATCGAAAAGCTTAGTACCTAATACCAAAGTTCGGCATTAACAGCGTTATTATAACGACCGCAATAAGCCAAAGGCTGACTGAAAATGTTTTTGCCGATACATTGATGATTTAATTATTAAAATCACGAGCTCAAATCCGCATTAATAGCCAGAAGGGGATAAATTATAAACCCACGCATTAACGGGTTTAGGGTTCCGTGGTAAGAATGAATAACCCTTGTGATTCAAGCAGCGTCCATTTTTTTATACTTCAAAACAAATAAATAAATTAAATCTAGATGAGGTCAGTGTTTCTTAACCGGATATTCTTAGAAGAAACACCGCAACAAACTCAGAGGTCATAGTCTCTTTTAAAGTCTTAGACATCTTGGTCGTGTGATGGTTTTTTGATGCAAGCTCCAGACGGACTGGAGTAGACCTGTCCAAAACCTATAACTTGCTAACCTTTATAATCAATTTGCTGACTTGCTAATTGTCACGACACATTAAGAGGTTTTTCCGTAAGGAATTCCTCAGTAGCAGCCTTTATTTATTTTTTTTTTTGAGGATGGGAAATCATCAAATGACCCCTCCCGCTCTGGGTGGAGCAGAAGGTAGTGTTAGACTCTTACTGACTAAAACCCACCTGTGTTTCTTCCTTAGCCCTTTATGTTCCGGGGCAGCGGTAACCCTTTCGGACAATCCTGCTGCCCCTCAGTAGCAGCTCAGACTCCGGGCTGTTACTGAGCAAAATTCAGACTCCAGGCTGCTCAGTAGCAGCCTGAAGTCAATTTTTGCCGGGTTAATGGCAATAGGCTTCTCTCCTCGCGAGGGAGGAGTGGGCTTAATCCACCACGCGGGCCCAGTGCGGGTTGGTAGATGTCACTTGTCTTTGAATTTCTGGTTCTAGGACATGCTGGTTTCCTCACGATGTTTTATTTCACCGTTTTGAGAGCAGTGGTGATGAAATAATTTACACAAAGTAAAGCACCTGCCTGGGTACGAACCCACGAGCTACAAACTCGTAAGTTGGGGACGTTTCTACTGAGCCACCATTGCTCTTTTTAAATTAATAACGCGAAATGTGTATAATATAGGACCTATAGTTACACTATCTGCCCAACTCTTTCGGGAAACAGGGATGATGTTATGATGTTTATAAACTACCGAAGAAAACAAAAGTTGAATTATTATAATCAATACGGAACCTTTAGCTGGTTTAGTGTTCACTTATCGTTATTTTATATTTATTTAGGAATATTTTTGTTGCACTTGTATTTCGATTAAAAATAATTGTGGTGCGTGCTAGACCGAACCAGACTGGGGGGCTGGCTGAAGGGGGGCTCACTGAAGGGTGGTTGTTCGAGGAAAGTGAGTGCTTTTGAGTGCATTAGTGCAAGTGCGTGGTGTGGAGTACTGGATTGTTTGTGAAAAAAAAAATGGATAAGAAAAAGGTGTATTGTGAAAGGCAAAATTTGATGTTTGTAACTTTAACTTGTATTTGTTGCTTAGTTGTTTGAAATAATAATCACTCTGAAAGTTTAATTTAATCAAACGTCTATGCAACAAGAAGTAAGCATGTTCAAAAAATATGTATTTATGTCTAATGTCACGTGATCAACTTTGAAATGTTAATATGTCGGAAACGTGATACTACGGGGTTTGGTTTTAGTATGTTTTTTGTTTGCATTGATGTCAGCTATCGATTTATATAGGTCTTATTTATTTATTTATTTAAAAAAGCACAGCCACATCATTAAACGTATGTTAGAATAATCTTAATAACTAAAGGACTAATGTACATGACAATTACGGCGTACATAGCATTAATTATATTATATACTGCTGCCTTGAAGAGTACGAGATCTAATATAAACTAAAACTGACTAAATTAAGTAAGATGGGTAATTAATAAACATGAACAAAAAACTAAGAATCAAAACAATTATTAAAAATGAAGTAAAAAAAAAAAACTGTTAGTATAAAAATTGAAGTTCAAAGCAACTTGGCAAGGATAGCGTGATTTTCTTTCTGAATACCGGTAGCCTATCGCTGAATATATCATGGTCAGATGTGTTTAATACAGCATTATTGTATTCGTTGCTCATTTGTATAATGGAGATTGTAAACCGAGGTTAGTTTTTACAAAAGGTGTATCAAATACCTTTTTATCCGTCTTATGCGTGGCCGCCACGTTGACAAAAATTCTAAATGGCGCCACAGCAGGTATGCGACGGATCTTCAAAGCAAAGGGCTTTTGTACCAACCTACGTTATTAGGTACCTCTACCTAATAACGTAGGTTGGTACGACCAGGAAAATTTTATATAATTCTATCAATTATCATACATTTGCACTAACACACATTCACAGTACTACATCTACATGTGCCTGAAAACCCCGTTTAATATTTCCGACCCTTTGGCCCCCTTTTACCTTGACCTTTCACCATTTATTCACGAAAATCAACCTTGTATTTCAAGAAATAAGGTATTTTTTTGACTGGTTTACAAAAAGGAGTTGGAGATTCGAATTTCAATATCAATATCAGAAAGTTATTGAAGAACTGTCAGGTATTGGATTCAATTTCATTTTTTTATATTAGAAGGCAAAGGAAACATTGAAATGTCGGAATGGCTCATGGGTTAAAAGATTGATTTTGTAAGTACGAGGATACTGATTCGAAATCAGGCACATGTAAATGCTGGCGCTATCTAGTTATAAAACATTGGCCAATATATCTTGTACAGAGGCCAACAAATCAAGCTACCCCAATCTGTCAGATTATCCCAATTGAAAATGAACCTTATTCCTTTGGACTAAAGTTGAAAATCTATCAAAGAAATTTGACAGATTGGGGTAGATTGACCTGCTGGCGTCTGTACGATCTAATAAACATTTAATTTAGTTTCGTGTAGTTGCAAATTCTGAACATAATTAACATTTTAACCGACTTTAAAAGGAGAAGGAAGAGGAGGTTATGTTTATTTTTTTATCAAACTTGTATGTGCTTTCTAAATTAATCGTAGAATAGAATAGAGTACCCTTTATTATGAATACCATACGGATATAAGTATGTAGAAATTTACTTAAGGTGACACAATGGGCGTCTTATCCCTAAAAGCGATCTTTCAAAGACAACCTTCCTGTAGATTGTCTTTATTGACCCTAAAGAATAACATTATTAAAGGTTTACACCTTTTCAAACTCTGAAATCACCACAGTGAACAAACGCAGATAATGATCAGCACTCAAAGAGGCATGTCTTATTACTTAAAACATGATTACTACCACCAAGAAACATAATCCGATCTAAACACGCTTTTTATGGCCCCACCCAACCATCCCACGCGATGTGTGTTTAATTCTACTATTTTATTACACTGAGCGTTAATTCCGTTCACTCGTTCATTCTGTTCACTCACTCGATCTCAATCACAAACGAGAGTCTTGTCGCTGTAAGTGCAGTTTCTTTTAAAGGAGGTTTGAATTTTATAGACTAGTAAGCCTTATTGGGTTTACTCGTAATTGTGACATGAAATGAATGTTTTACTTCAGGTCTTTATCTTGCTTATAATAAATACGTTTATTTATTACAAAATTCTAACGTTCCTATACACGCTTGTATAGGAATGTTAGAATTTTGTTAGTAAATAAAGTCTTCATCTAAAAAGCTCTTAATAATGATAGAGGTGCCTTGTGCTGCGATCAATCAAATCATTAATGTACTTATGTTATTTTTGTTAATACTCCAATTAATAATACATGGGCCCGTGGCTAAATAATAACAGCCGCACAGGTCGATCGATCAGGTTAAGCTACGCTTGCTGCGGTTGGTCCGTGGATGGGTCACCATCTTTACATACCGAGACCCCTCCGTACCTCAGAAAACACGTAGCCGTTGGCCCGGCTATCATTCGTGAATCTTTGACAGTCATTACGGGTACTAGAAGCCCGAAGGTCTGACAACCAGTCTTACCATGGGGTATCGTGTTACTCAGAAACTGGGTTGTGGAGGTCAGATAGGCAGTCGCTCCATGTATGCACTGGTATTCAGCTACATCCGGTTAGACTGGAAGCCGACCCCAACATAGTTGGGAAAAGGCTAGGCAGATGATGACATACATAAAGTGACGCTATCTTCCCAAGGGGGTAAGAAGAAACTACAGAACGCCACCTGCTACGTACGCGCGCGCTACGTTCTTAAATCTGGACATACACACACGCCGGTTGCAAATAGTACGCACGCGACCTTTCAGAAGAACATCAGCAAGGTCACTATAATTATGTCCTTCCAGGGCGACCCCTTGCGGCGTGTCTGCCTTACTTTTTTTAGCCGCCGATATTAATGATTTAACTAATGTACATATTAAACCATCACACTCAAAACCGCTACTTCTCTAGCCCGACCCAACCCTCCCACGCCGCGGGCAGTTCATTCTTCGACGCTGCTCACTTTCTTGCCCCATATACAACTGTTTGCTGAACACACATGGGAGTTTTTGCACCTTTTTTGCCCAGTGCACCCGCGACACTAGTTTTTGCACCACTGTGCCCTGATACGCGCAAATTGAGACGTTTCGCTTTGTAGGGTTATTGTTGGAGTTCCTTTGATTTAGAGTTATTGTTATATTTTTGTACTCATTTTAATAGATGAGACTGTAATATAAAACAAAGCACTAAAACACAGCTTGATAATAGGTATCTCAAAATTAAAGAAGAGCGTATTTTGGTTTGTGTCCTAATTTCTACCACTAACAAACATTTTTGAATGGCGTATTCAAATAGGATCTTTGGATAAGATCCCGAGAAGGCGGAAGACTGAAAGTGTAGTTTAAGTAGCTAAGCCCATCAGTGGACTTCAATATAAATACTTAGATTTTTGTAGACTCCTAACTTCGCATAAAGTCTAATAAACTTATATTTCAAACTAATATTGACTTTGACTTTGATGGTAATTAAGTTGATTTCAGAGTGACTAGCACTATTGAAAAAGTTATAAAAATAATTGAAGTTGTAGCGTAAACTGAACTTTATTATGTAGGATTTAAAGTTATTTTTCCATTAACTCATATTTGTTTACATTTTTTGGCAAATAAATCGCGAATGCAGATTAGGTACTGAAAAAGATGAGGTAATGGGCTGTAATCCGGAAATGAGATATTTACCTTGTTAATGTATATATTTATTATAATAATGGATATGAAGAAAAACACCACACAGTTTGACAGGGAAAATTAATAACAACTGACACAATCGAAAAAATGCAAAAAACAATTTAAATTTAAAATAATAAAGAAGAAAATATAAAAAACCAAAGAGTCCGTAACATCCTGCCCCTCGTGCAGCACTGCACCAATAGTCAAGGGTAAAAGAAACTTTATGTGGCAAGCCTTACAAGTTTTTTGAGGGGCCGGCGTAACGTACCTCCGGCCGTCGCAACGTCCACCACCCTATTAACGCCGTCTTTTCCAGGGAACATCTTCACTATACGGCCTCGTGGCCATGTCCCTCGTGGTAGCGATCCGTCGACGATAATAACCACGTCTCCTATCTGGAGGTCTTGACCACAATCTCCCTTAACCTGGGTTCGTGTTTGCATAATTGGCAGCACTTCACGCACCCAGCGGTTCCAAAAGTGATCCGATAACTTTAATGCTTTCTTCCATTCAGAGCGTCCGATTAGGTCACGGTCTTCCAATGTCATTGGTAGGGTTTGGTTCGATGAAGACCCGATGAGAAAGTGGAACGGTGTCAACGTAGTTGGGTCATCTGGATCTGTAGACACATGCGAGAGTGGGCGTGAATTAACGATCGCCTCGGCTTCCGCTAAAAAAGTCAAAAATGTTTCCTCTTTGGGATATCTTTCGTTCAATGTAGCATTCAGCGCTACTTTCACCGTCCTGACGAGGCGTTCCCAGCATCCTCCGAAAGTAGGCGCCGCCGCTGGGATGAAACTCCACTTAATGCCCTTTGTGGCGGCAAAATCTTGCACGTCATTTTTGTAAAATTCGCGTAGGATCCTGTTTGCGCCAACGAATGCGGTTCCATTATCCGAATATATAGTCTGCGGGATCCCTCGTCTGGCAAAGAAACGCCTGAGACCCATGATTGCAGAGTCGGCGGATAGGCTGTGTACCAGTTCCAAATGGAGGGCCCTGGTCGTGAGGCACGTTAAAAGGGCCACATAGCGCTTTTCATGGCGGCGTCCGATGGTTATGTTGACAGGACCAAAATAATCCACGCCAGTAAAGGTAAACGCTCGCTGGTGATGAGCTAGTCTTTGTGGTGGAAGATCTCCAGTGCTTGGATTTAGCGGCTGTGATTTGCGAATTCTGCAAAAGAGGCATTGGTTTGCTACAGCTCTGACTGTGTCGCGAAGTCTCAACAACCAGAATCTTTGCCTTATCTCGTTTATCACGGACTCATGATTTGCGTGACCTGCTTGGCGATGGTAATATTCTACCAATAACCGTGCCACTGGGTGACGACCGTCAAGTAGGATCGGGAAACGGGAGTCGGGATCGATGCCTTCTATGGCCTTAATTCTTCCAGCCAAACGCAAAAGATAATCTTCTCCCAGAGAGGGCGATAGTTTGATGAGGCTGCTGCTTGGACGAATTGGTTTCTTGTTTAAAATGCAGTGAATTTCTTGCAAAAAGCTGTCTTGTTGAACCCGCTGCAATATGTGCCTTTCAGCGGCTTTTATTAGATCGGCATTCAAGGGTGTAAGAGTGGTCGACGTTGGTGAAGAGTGGGAATGGGGGTGAGCTATCCCACTGTTTGATTTAAAATTTCGAATGGTGGCCAAAACTTTTCCAAAAACAGCCGCAGCTTGGTGTACCCGGGCTGTGGCACGCAACAATCGTAGCCAGTCACTGAAGCGAGCTAAATCCGCCGTGACAGGAGTAGGTAAGGTTGTGCTTAGTGAAGTCAGTCCCACCAGCTCGTTCCGTTGACACTTTAGCTCTTCCCGAACTGGTGCGACGCTAAGTGGCTCCGTGGGCCAGTCCTCTGGGGTCTTTAAAAGAAATGATGTGCCGCAAAACCATCTGTGTGAAGGTTCCAAATATATTGGGCGCAATCTGGTTGCATCATCAGCGACATTCAAATCTGTCGGTACCCATCGCCAGTCTTTGACCGAAGAATTTTCTAAAATTTCACCTAACCGATGGGCAACGAAAGGTCTAAATGCTCGCGCATCACTGCGTAACCATTGGAGGACAGTCATCGAATCAGTCCAGAAAAATGTACGCACTGACTTTTTTCGATGGCTCTCCTTAATGACAAGTGCTAAACGAGAAGCTATCAAGGCAGCTTGAAGTTCCAAACGTGGGATCGACGTTGGTTTCAAGGGCGAGACTCTGGCTTTGCTTGCGATGAGAGTGAGCTTGATGCTGCCGTCAGGGTATATTAAACGCCAATAGGCAACGCAGGCGTAAGCAAGCTCACTTGCATCTGCGAAGACGTGAAGTTCTCTATAGGAAGGCTCGTAGCCTTTCGCCTTTGCATACCAACGCGGTATTTTCAGCAAAGAGACTTTTGACAGGTCTTGAAACCATTCGAACCACTTGGATGCTTCTGTTTGTGGGAGCTCTGTGTCCCAGTCGATATTAGATCTC
Source organism: Globia sparganii (assembly GCA_949316385.1). Lineage (NCBI taxonomy): Eukaryota > Metazoa > Arthropoda > Insecta > Lepidoptera > Noctuidae > Globia > Globia sparganii. Next base: position 4,606,402 of record OX438677.1, read on the forward strand.
CAGGTTTGTTGAAACAGTATCCGTCCTTTGACGACTATGGGTCCTAATAAACCTAAAGGATCGTAAACGCGCATAACGTGTGACAGCACCTTGCGTTTTGTCAGTGAACTAGGGACCGTTTCAATTAAGCCTGATCGAAAACCCAAAATGTCGGCGGTAGGGTTCCATGCAATACCTAGGGCTCGGATACTGTTATTAGATTCGCCAAGATCAACTTCCAATGGTTGTGCGGCCCTGAGCTCCTCAGCGACAAGGTTTAGTGCCCCTGGCTCATTGGAAATCCATCCTCGCATCTCAAAGCAAGCTGCATTGTGCACGGTCACAATATCTGCCGCTAACTGGGCTGCTTCGTCAACGCTATCTTGTGAGTCGATGTAGTCATCCATATAATGACTGAACAAAATAGCGTCCACGGCTCTTGGATGTGCATGTGCGTGCTCTTGAGCATTTTTGTTTTTTATAAACTGTGCTATAAAGGGGCTACAGCAAGCACCGAAAATGACGGATGTCATCCTAAACTCTTTAATGACATGTGATTTATCAGGTCTCCACAGATACCGAAGAGCGTCTCTGTCCTGCTCTCTAACCCGAATTTGAGGAAACATCTCTTTAATATCCGCGGTTATTCCGATGCGACCCTCTCGAAAACGAAATAGAACCTTAAGTAGCGGCTGGAGTAGGTCAGGACCGGAGAGCAGTAAAGAATTCAGGCTTACCCCTTCATTCTTGGCTGCTGCATCATGAACTGCCCTAACTTTTCTTTTTTGGGGGTGGTACACACCAAAATGTGGTAAATAAAGACGAAAGCCACCAGATTTGCTGTCACGTAAGCCATCAGGTTTGTTGACACAGTGTGTGTAGTATGTATCTGGAGCACATTCCTCTGCATAACCCTTCGCGATCATGTTGTCTATGAATACATTGTATGCTTTAGCAAACTCGGATTCTTTAGCCATACGTCGTTCTAAACTTAAAAAACGTGACATCGCCTGTGGGTAGCTGTCTGGAACACGCTGTATATCGTCGCGCCATGGCATGCCTACTTCAAACCGACCAGTAGGCAATCGTTTGGAAGTCGCTTCCAAAATGTCTACTGCGCGCTGGTCTTGTTTACTGTGCAGAGTTTCCGTTTTAGAAATGCCTATAGAGTCGAGTTTATACTGTTCCTTAATCAATGATTCTAAATTGTCATCATTATTTGTATCTATGTGCGTATTATTAACGAACTCAATCAACTTCGTTTTGCTAGAAGCAACGCCGTATAAAGTCCAGCCCAAAGCTGTCAAACAGGCAACGGGCTCGTTCCTTCTACCAACTCGAACTTCGCGGTTGATGGACAAATGCCAATGTTCAGCTCCAATTAGGATAGTTGGAGTTGCGTCGTCGTATGTCAGAACGTCAAACAGATCGGACAAATGTGAAAAAGACTCAATCGTTTCACGTTTGACCGACTGCGGGCGCAAACACAAAGACTCCATAGATCGAGCATTTTTTACTAAAAATGTTTCCTGTGTGTGTCTACCTTTAATGAGAAAGTCTACATATGAAATTGTGGTATTTCGCTCGAGACCACCTATGCCATTTACCGTTATGGTCTGTTGTGGCCCGGTTGCCCCTATCAATTTGGCGATGCTGGAATCTATGATGGTTGCGGTGCTCCCGTCGTCAAGGAGGCCGTACACGTCGCAGGTTCCAGCAGGGCCCAAGACTGTTGCTGGTATTATTTTTAAATAAGCACGAGGGCGAAGAGCTAAAATTGTATTCGGTTGTTGTGCACCTGTCGAGGTTGTAGACACAATCACTTTTTCACCGGTCGGTTCAGCAGCATTCGACGTAGGGTGTGTATAATGTTCAACAGTTATCGGGTGTGTAACGGTATCTGTGACTTGCTCGTTAAGTGTATTGACCAGCGGCGGCGATGGCTGCCGGTGAAGAAGCGCGTTATGCCGTAAAGGGCAGCCATCAACGCCACACGGATTCACTTTGCACGTTTTCCACTGATGTGAACTAGCCTTTAAGCACCTATAGCAAACCTTCGCTTCACGCAACCACTGCCATCTATCGTCGATGGACAAAGATTTAAAATGTGTACACTCCTTAATATTATGATCTTTTTTGCAAAATACACACTCTCGTTTTATTGTAGACTCGGCTTTAGGAATATGTTTTGACTTCATAACAGCATTGTGAACATTTTCACGTTTTAATGGTTTGTCAAAAGAAATAATGGGTTGCAATTGTGTCGCACTAAACTCGGGTGACATACCAAAACGAATGTGTTGATCTAACTCACGCTTTAAAAAGTCGGACAGAATTTCGAGTTTCGGGCGTCCTGTAGTGTCCTGTGCCGCAAAATCTGTCCACCGAATTTTCATAGTGGGGTTAAGTTTTCCAAGAACAGCGTGGAACAACTCAGGTGAACTCAGATATTCTAAGTGGTTCAATAACTTTATTGTGGATATCGAATTACGTACCCGATTAGAAAGGATTCCGAGTTCTTTAAGATCGTTACCTAGGCGTGGAAGGTTTTTTAACGAATTAACCTCCTTGTAAACGATGAGCTCGGGGCGCGCGAAGTTATCTTCGAGGGCGCGCATGACTTCCTCCGGGTCTCCCGTCGACATCAACAGCGCCGCCACGGCCTCACGCGCGGGCCCACGCAGTGCAATGTCTAGTCGGTTTATGTTATCTAGTGGAGAAAAATTAGCTTTTGTAACATTGTAGGTACGTTTGAACTGTAGCCAATGCAAAGTATTGCCGTAGAACTGAGGCAATTCCAGTTTCTTTACACCGGAGGCAGAGGCGAGAGCCTTTGCGGCAGCCGCGGTGTCAGCTACAGCTTGTAAAAGTGTGACAGGTTGGTCAAGCTCCGTGGAAATGAGCGGGGGCGTACAGCCAACCGCCTCGGATGCTTTAGTGACATTTCGTAAGAGTTGTGTTTGTCTAATGAGAGGGTTAATAGGGAGTGCAGTTGTCCTTGTGGTCATCGGTGGGTGTACAGACTGACCGAGGGGTGTGCTAGGAAAACCTTGATCACATCCTACTGCAGTGACGTCTCTATCAACACACCTGTCAATATTGTGATTTTCTATCCATTTTTTAGTTCTGTCTACGCTCACCCGTGTAGAGCTCCGATGGCTCGCGTGGCTTCCTGCACCTGTAGCGTCGGCATCGATAGCCGCCAGCTCAGCTTGCAGCTCGCACTCCTCGACCTGGTGCTGTAACGCGGCTAGTTCACGTTCGCGTTCGCGCTCACGTTCGGCGAGTACCTGCTCGCGTTCGCGCTCACGTTCGGCGAGTACCTGCTCGCGGTCGCGCTCACGTTCGGCGAGTACCTGCTCGCGGTCGCGCTCATGGGCGGCGAGCTCCTGCTCGCGCTCCAGGCGGCGACGCAGGACCAATGCTTCTGCCGCTGCTTTTTGTGCTCTCACAGTTGCCGACGAATGTGATGAGCTGCTTCGCGCGGTGTGTTCACTGCATACGCTTTTGGTCGGCAAACCGGAGCTATGAGGCTGAGGAAAAACTGTGCCAGGGCCGGGATTGACCGGCATACTTTTGCTTTTGGAGCGGGTAATCATACCTAACTATTTTACGTGAATGAAAGCTAATGAATACGAAAAGAAAGTAAGTAGATGATTATGTTGTGATGAAAAATAGGCACTGAAAACTAAACGAAGGACCAATGAAAAAGATGAGGTAATGGGCTGTAATCCGGAAATGAGATATTTACCTTGTTAATGTATATATTTATTATAATAATGGATATGAAGAAAAACACCACACAGTTTGACAGGGAAAATTAATAACAACTGACACAATCGAAAAAATGCAAAAAACAATTTAAATTTAAAATAATAAAGAAGAAAATATAAAAAACCAAAGAGTCCGTAACAGGTACAGTAGGCTGCACGTCAGGAGTAACACAACCAATAAAAGCTGCTCTCTTATTCTATTGAAACTCCGTTCTGCGCTAGGTCAGATCAAGGTCTGTCGACTGTACTACTAGCAACCTCGTAATACCAAAACCCGTCTTTGCACAGAGCATCAACCGCTTTTATAAAATACATTACAGAGAAGTCGTTTGCTCAGAACTTTGACTCCAAACCTTGCGTGGGCAGACCACGTTTACAGACCCTGTTCAGATAAGTTAAACTAAGTGTAACTTGATTTTTAGTTTTATTGTCATGTTGCACGATTATCTGGCTTGTAAAGTCTGGGATTTTAGTAGAGTAGTTGCATTTTAAAGGTTTTGTCTGGGTAAATAATATTACCCTGTTTTCTGCCACCAAGTTGAGAGCTTCTGAGGAATTATTGTTCTTCTTCGTTTAGCTTAATCAGTCTATAATGTTCCCACTGCTGGGACACAGGCCTCCTCTCTTCGAGAGGGAGTCGGCTATAATCCACCACGCGGGCCCAGTGAGGGTTGGTAGATGTCGCATGTCTTCGATTTTTTGGTCCTAAGACACGCAGGTTTCCTAACAATGTTTTCCTTTACCGTTTTGAGAGCAGTGGTGATGAAATTATACAGGGTGTCCCTGGAAGAATAGATCAAATCGAATAGGTGCGTGGGCAAGCTCATTTTCAAACTTTTTGATCCTGATAATGATTGATGATTGAGAATTATTTTACGGTTCAAAAGTTGTGACCAATTTTTTTTCAATCGTTTCGCATAGTGCTCAAAGAAAAAAAATCATTTAAAAAAACTATCAGGGCTGTCTAAAAAACTTAAATTGACAGTTCCTGGTAGTTTTTTTTAAATGATTTTGTTCTTTGAGCACTATGCAAAGTGATTGAAAATAACAAAAGTTGGTCATAACTTTTGAATCGTAAAAAAATTCACCAACATTCTCAGGACCAAAAAGTTTGGAAATGACCTTGCCCACGCCCCTATTCGATTTGTTCCATACTTCCAGGGACACCCTGTATATACAAAGTAAAGCGTCTGCCTGGGTTCGACGTCACGACCTACAACTCGTAAATCGGGGCCGATACCACTGGCCGCCACCGCTCTTCTTCATTTAATTGACAAAATTTTCAAACTCAAACTCAAACTCAAATAATTTATTGTAGATCATAGGTACATAAGATGGTGTGTTAGTTACAGGTAAGTCTGCTATGTCCCGCCACTGAGGCATACAAAATTCACATTATAAGTTAATAGGTTTATGATTAATATACAATACATCAAATTGTCATGCAATACATTAAGATTAAATTAGTACAATATTTATGTCAAATTACAAATTAGTCATGTCACAGAATAGTATGATTCAATGTTTTATCATTTAGAAATTCTCTTATGGAGTAATAACATTTACTTATTAATAAGTCGTGTAGTTTTTTTTTAAATGTATGTATATCGGTCATAGTTCTGAGAAAAGGTGGAAGATTATTAAAAATACGTGGGCCCATACAAAAAATGCTTTGGTGCAAAAGCTTTGTTTTACTGGGTACAGTGTTCAGTTTGTCCATGCGTCTAGCGCTAGTGCAAAATTCAAATAAGCTTGGATTTGATTTTATTAACATTACAGTTTCATATATATATACACTAGGGAGAGTTAATATTTGTAAATTAGTAAAATGTGGTCTGCATGAATCCACTTGGTGTATATTGCACATCGATCTCACACAACGTTTTTGAGCTCTAAAAGCACGCTCTTTTTCCACAGAGTTGCCCCAGAATATGATGCCATAGCGTATGATTGAAGCAACATATCCATGATAGGCAGTTAGTAGTGCAGACTGACTGACAGTGAGTCTTAATCTGTAAAGAGCATAAGAGCTCTGACTGAGTCTTTTGCAAACTTGGTCTATGTGTGACTTCCAATTTACTTTGCTATCAATATAGAGACCCAGAAATTTGGTTACATCAATTTCTTCTATGCTGGTTTGAGAGTAACATATGTTTAAATTAGTATCAGGTTGTATTCGCTGTTTAAAATCCATGATTTTTGTCTTGTCTAAGTTTATTTTTAGGTCATTTTCATCAAGCCATTTTATAATTGTTGCAAGGGTGCTATTTATGTCAAATTTTAACTTAGTTCTGTCATTACCGGTAAACAATATAGTACTATCGTCAGCAAATAATGTCATATGGTACATTGTAACTGTCGGCATGTCATTAATATAAATTAGGAAAAATGGTGGGCCTAGAATACTGCCCTGAGGGACACCGGAAAGAATATTTCTAACATCAGAAACAACCGTTTCTTCAGTTCTGGTAGTTAATGAGACTCTTTTTAATTCTACCATCTGTTTTCTACCACTGAGATATGATTCGATTAATTTGTATACGTTACCTCTTACACCAAATGCATATAATTTATTCAAAAGTATTTTATGGCTAACTCGGTCAAATGCTTTTGACATGTCCATGTACAGCGCTATAGCTGGCGACCTAGTGTCCATATTTAGAAGGACTTTGTGTAAAAAGTTATACATTGCTATATTTACAGATTTATTTTTTCTAAAACCATATTGACATGGGGTAAATATGTTATTACTTTCAAAAAATGGGTAAAGGCAATTATATATGATTTTTTCAAATATTTTAGCAAAAATGGTTATTAAAGCAATTGGCCTGTAGTTACTTATGATAGATTTGTCATCTTTTTTATGTACTGGTTTTATTACTGACAATTTTAATTTCTCTGGAAAGATACCATGTTCTATGCATAAGTTGGAAATATAACTCAAAGGAGCAGCAATTAAAGTTGCTACATCCTTAACGATCTTTGTAGTGATACCGTCATAACCTGTGCTATTCGTATTCCGCAGAGAAGTTATAATTTTAAGAATGTCAGGTGGAATTGTTGGGGGCATGAATATTGATTTAGTGTTGAATATCAAGTTAGAAGAATACGATCGCGTTGAGTCAGAAAAAAAAATATTATTAGTGTTTTTAACAATGTCAGTAAAATAGTCATTAAAGTTATTTGCCATAGTCTTAGGATCAGTAAGTACCTCGTCATTTGAGCGCATGGAAGGTGACACCTTAAAGTGCTGTGTTTTTAAGTTTGTAGGGAGGGTTACTATGGGTAATATGGGCTTAAGTCTCTGATAGGCAACCCATATACTCTTGGCGTGGCAGTTGTTCAAAAGGGGAGGTAACAGTTTCAATCAGATGTTACACGTAAATGGGGACTACAGGACCTAAACACAAAAAAACGCAAGTTTTTTATTGACTAAATATAAAATTCTCGTGTCACAGTGTTAGTTACCATACTCCTCCGAAACGGCTGGACCGATTTGTATGAAAGTTTGTGTGCATATCGGGTAGGTCTGAGAATCGGCCAACATATAGGTATTTTTCATACCCCTATTTTTTTTTTGCAAAACGACGTTTGTGGGGTCAGCTAGTAATGACTAAAAGTAAGTATATGATCGACTACAGTAAACAAAATCTGAAAAATATTTATGATCTTCAGGATATATGCTAATTAGATAGTGTGTTTAAACATAATACTACTAATTTGATACGATAGAAAAAAATCATGAAGATACCTCTAAAAACTTTCTTTATCTATATACTTACGTAAAATCATTCTTATTTTTTGTCTTATTATTTTACAAGCAACATACTAAAGCACTACTGTTTTATTTTTTTATTCCAAACAATAGATTTTTATAAATAGATAATTGCTTCATACTCGTATTTTGCAATAAATCACCAGCGTTGTGTCAGCGCGCTTCTCTTTCTTTTCTATGCAGTCCGACAGTGACCGCGTTTTAGGTCATGTAGTCCCCTTAAAAGAATGTGGCAGGAGAAATGTCACCTAAGTAGTGTACTTGACGGTCTCGATCATTATGAACGACTTTTACAATTAAACCAATCCTAAAATCACGAAAATCATAATCAACTACTCTGTACATTTATGTGTTAGGTATAAATTCGTAGTTTCCATGTTAAGAGCCTTTATAAAAATACTAGCAGCGCCCCGCGATTTCACCCGCATAAGTGACGATCCCGTGGGAATATCGGGATAAAAACTATCCTATGTCCTTTCCCGGAACTCAAACTATCTCTATACCAAATTTCATCTAAATCGGTTCAGCGGTTTAAGCGTGAAGAGGTAAGATACGGACAGGCAGACAGACACACTTTGGCTTTTATAATATTAGTTAAAATTAGTTAAAAATACTAATGAAGTTTTTATTTGTTTCAGGTAAATAAACATAATTATAATCTTCTTTCAACATTTAATGACATATGAACATAGTAGTTTTTATTAATTCGATGTGTTCTTTAATTGTCGTCATCACCATCAGTTTCCTGCTCATATCTCAATTTATTTGAGGTCAGCGCAGTCTAGTTCTTCCTTCGGTAAGTCTTTCATATTCATATTTAAATCTTTTTTGCATAGTATTAAGTTAATAACGGTGCTAGCATAAAATTATTCACTTAATTATAACAACATTTATTGGCTTCCATTTTTTAAAATTTTCCACAACGTAATATCTTTGTTTCTATTTTTTTGTTCGTGCACTTGTAGTTGTCTGAAACATTCAGAAGTTAATTATTTCTCTTTTGCTAAAGGTAGACACCAGCACATCAAGCTACTAAAATTTTTCAAATTTCTTTAATAGATTTTCAACTTTATCGCTAAAGGATTAGGTTCAAAGTTGATTAGGTAAATTTGACAGTTTCGAGTAGCTTGATGTGCTGGCGTCTGTACATAAATATTATTTAAATACTCTGTAGTTTGGACATAATAATAAAATATTTCATTTAGAGGCACTCATCATAGTCATATGCCTAGCCTTTTTCCAAATTTGATGTGATCGGCTTCCAGTCTAACTGGCAGCAGCTGAATATCAGTTTTTTGCATGGAGCGACTGCTTATCTGACCTCCACAATCCAGTAACTGGGTAATACGAATACCTTGTTAAGACTGGTAAGTCGGTAAGATACAGAATATTATAAATATATCATACTAGGTTAGAGGTAGAAGAGGCTAGGCAGATGGTGATGATTCTAGTATCTTACCGATGTCATTTTGTCTGCATAGAATTCCCACATGTATTTGGCTGTCTTCTCATACTCCCCATTTCTTACTGACTGGGTTTGAATCATTATGTTGTCCTTTCATTGATTAAAATAGTAGTTATTTAGTTAATTCTATGTACATTTTCCACGTAATTTCCACCACAACAACATATTCTTCCACACAACTTATCTGATTTTACGTAAACAAAATAATCCTCAAACTGTCCTGGGTTAGTTAAAAAATATTTTTCCTCAAAAACATGTCCATTTTTGACGCACCATAAACACGGTAGGACACTTGAAATAATTATCTGTAATTGATACAATATTATCATTTTGGGGTGCACTTGTGCAAAATGTTCTAAAACATATGTAGCGAAACGTGGGTATATTATATACCTCGGACGATTTCCTCGGTAAATATAGGGTTTGATCTTATCTCGTAGGGGCTTATCTCTGCATTTATTCGATTATATACTGCAAATTACCAGTAGTAAACGATAAAATATATAGAACCGACTATGAAATATTAATATTACTTTCAACAAAACCTTATCAATTGGAACCAATTCATTTAACTGTAATATTCACTCCATAACCCCCATAAATTACATATCAAAATAACAATAAGTTAAAAAGAAAAATGGCAACATTCATACATACGTCACTAAACACAATTTAGGGGAAACTGGGCCAATATAGGACATAACGCTCACTCGACTAAAGTAATAAATCAATAAGACGATATTAAATAAAATTCTCCACCGTATATCATAGGCGTTCGCATTGTGAACAAAAACGACCATTTTGTCCTGACACGACTGTTCTAAGAAGGACAGAATACATTTCAAGTGAAAGTTGGAGGCCTAAGAGATCTTGTGACGTTGGTCGGTCTATCTGTCAAAGACTAACGCTTATTTCATGCGGGAACTTATTGCTCTTATTAGGCGTCGATTGTAAACGATTTAGCACGGTTATTTATTGGTTTCGTAGTAATTTTATGTTGTATTATTAGGTGCTTAGTTTCGCAGCTTTAGAAAATTCTCAACATATTTACTGTACATTATTGGACAAAGGAAATGTTAAAAAAGTAGACAAAACGTAATAATCAAACATTTGTGTTATAGTATGCTGCTTATTTAAAAATAATATTATTTTATCTATGAATATAGATAGTATCTCAAATACAACACATACATCATAGATTAATTTGCTCCGTATAAATCATCATCCACATATTTTACAAGACCAAAATAAATATTTTTCCAAAAACGAAATACAAAAATATATTAACAATACCCAGCAATATCGAAGACGACATAAATAAACAACTTGACGAATCGACATTCATGTTTGCCAACCGTTTTCAGTCAACAAACAAAATTTGCTCCCGATTTTAAGTAATAGAAGCAATATGTATTCTCAATCTCGATCTTTTGAGAAAAGTTGGGAAAATTCGGCCCTATTGAGGGCTTTGCGCCCTAATACGGCGACAAAGGGGCGCGTTTGTAACCCAATATTGTTGAAAATACCTGCGCTGTTTATCAAGTGTCCATTTTGACCCCAAACTCCCATAAGCATGACGGAGAAGGTATGTGTGTCTCGTTATTATCAGGCATATTTTAGTTACTGTGGGCATACATCGTAACGATGGAAAAACGTAAATCGTAACTATGGAAGGTAATTTAAATCTTAGTATACTTACCAGGAAAGCAAGGCACATAAAGGACTCCTCCTTTTTGTGCCTCGCTTGCTTGGAGGCCTATCTATACTGCGGGTTGAACAAGGTACCAATGATGATGGTGATACTTCTATGTACTGCCTCTACCTAGTCGAAAAAAGGCATAACAAAGCCAGATTATCTAAATTACTATACCTACTAACTTTGACGATGCCTGAGGTAGCTGCGCGGTGCGGGAGGGGTGATAGTTGTCACAAGTTGACGAATCACTGAGCTCTCGCATCACGTCACCACACCCCTCCCGCACCGCTCTGCTTCCTCAGGCAACTTCTCAGTGAAGCGGTCGGCCTATAACTATAATATCACCAAAACCGTATTTAGGATCTGCTTGTAATAACGCCCTTGACCCCGCAGCGCTCAATGAACGGTAATAGGAGCGTGGGACGCCCAACTGCTCGATAGATCGCCAATATTAGGACAAAACGATATTAGGTCAATATATATTATATATGGAGACCAATTCGTTGGTATACGGGTTATGTATGTAACCTTCATTTTTGCTTTATCGACTGTTTGTTTCTTCCTTAATTATCCCTAATTATTTATAGTGTATTTGTTTATTAGTAAGATCAGGTCACGTCTCCACGAGCGAGAGAATCGCGGCGATAGTCATGCGGTGCCATCAAATTAACAATAGCCTCCCCGACCGATCTCGGTCACGGTGGCCAATCTCAACGGAGATTAGCCAGGTACGCAGGAGATATTATAGTGCACAAGTATGTGCGCAGACACAGGTGCACTCCCTCTTCCCTCACTCTCATAGTCCGATGGGACGGCAATCCGACACGACCGGAGAGAGATCAGGCGCAGGACCAACAGCTTTACGTGCTTTCCGAGGCACGGGGGTATTAAACCGCCAACTTCCGAACTCCGGACTGTTACTAAGAAATCAAATCAAATAAAAAAAAAATCAAATCAAATGCCATCAAATTATCGTCGCCATGATATCGGAGATCGATTCATAGTTTGTATTGACTTTGATGGCACGACGATAATATCGCTGCGATCCTCTCGCTCGTGGAGACGGCCCTTAAGACATAATATTACGCCTGTATTTCCCATAATATCACGTCTGAATGGCTAAAACACGGGGGTTTTAGCCATTTCGCACAACTGTCATTCTTAAAAAAAATCAAATGGGCTTATGCCATTGGGCCTATGCCAAAGAGAATTAAACCACTTGAGAGCTGATAGACCGATTTTAGGCACACGAGTCACCACTGCGGGCGGGGGACCAAAAAATACAGCGGTTCTGATTGGCCGATGTAATAATGTCAAGACGAATGTTCCAAACATATTGGGCCCAGGTTGGCACAGACGCGTTTTTTCCGCGGAGATTTTTTTTTTGCGCACTGAATTTACAACGCACTGCTCAGTGCCGAGAGTTGAAAATCCAACAGTTTTTTTTAAGGCGCTGGAATGCGCTCTGTTCGATTCTCAATGCTCGGCTCAAGACCGAAGGTTGAAAATCCAGTGCACGATAAAATTTCGTCGCGTTATTTTTATATCCGTTTGAACGCGAGCTAATACGGCAAATTGACGTAGGGTGTCAATTAACTTAACAATTAAATTCTCTGACAGTGTTTCGAATTTTATTCAAAATCCTTTGGATGGTGGAAGAAGGAGTGTTGATTAGGGTGCAGCACTGAACTTCGAGAAAACGCAATTAAATCTAATCATTGCATATTAATTAACAGACTTAACGAAGCAACATAGTGCCAACTTTTCACATCGCTGACCTTCTTTTTCCTTTATTCTAGAGTTTCCCTGGACACGTGCCAGGATCCGCATTCTCTAAGAACTTTCATGAACTTAAGAACGAGGATCATTAATTCCTTAATCTTTGAAACCAAAATGCGTAGTGAATCTGTCTTAATTATGTCCATACTTTTCTGCCAGGCAATTGTTTTAGGCACTGAGTCGCGAAACGTTCCCACCGCTGGGTCACAGCAGGCCACCTCTCTTCGAGAGGGAATGGGCAGTAATCCACCACACGGGTCCAGTGCGGGTTCGTAGATGTCATAAGTCTTCGATTTTTTTCGTTTCTAGGACAGGCAAAATCGAAAGAATACCTCTCGATTTTGATCTGATTTGATTTTATTCACTTCAGCACTTTTTGAAAGTCAATATGGTATACTTAAGACAATCCCCCTAAACGCGCCCTTGACCACTTCCTAGTGCTATATCTGAAAGGAAGTGGCGCAACAAACTCCCTAATAGAAACTATCTAACTGTAGGAATAGACCTTGTCTATTTTTAACCGACTTCAAAAAAGTAGGTGGTTCTCAAATCGGATTTTCATAAATATATTATCTAACTAGCTGCGCCCCGCGGTTTCACCCGCGTAAGTTTTGATCCCGTGGGAATATCGGGATAAAAAGTATCCTATGTATTATTCTGATGTATAAACTACATTACTATAAAGTTTCATCAAAATCCGTTTAGTAGTTTTTGCGTGAAAGAGTAACAAACATCCATCCATCCATCCTCACAAACTTTCGCATTTATAATATTAGTAGGAAGTAGGATATTAGTTTTTTTCGTTTTCGTATTTGTCGTAAATTGTCGTGTCACAGTGTCGGTTACCATACTCCTCCGAAACGGCTGGACCGATTTGTATGAAATTTTGTGTGTATCTCGGGTAGGTCTGAGATTCGGCTACTATCTATTTTTTTTTTGCATAACGACGTTTGCGGGGTCAGCTAGTACTTATCTATATTTTTAATGTATATTCGGACATAACTCCGTCATTTAAAGACGGATTTGCAAAATTCTTTTTTTTTTCGAAAGAGGTTTATTATGAGGTGAAAGTGACATTGAAACTTGGGGTGGTAAAGCAGTTACTAGGTAGACTATACCTATACAGTGTGACACAGACGTCACGCGCAAACTGTTACCGTGATTTCAGTTCATGATTCTAGACCCCGTGAACGTAGAAATTTTCAACGCAGGGGCTTTAAAATCGTGTGCGGAATCCTTGTGGCTAAGTAATAACAGCCGCACGGGCCGATCGATCAGGTTAAGCTACGCTTGCCGCGGTTGGTCTGTGGATGGGTGACCATCCCCCTTCGTGCCTCGGAAAGCACGTTAAGCCGTTGGCCCCGGCTGTCATTCGTGAATCTTTGGTAGTCGGAAGCCCGAAAATCTAACAACCCAGTCTTACCAAGGGGTACCCAGGAACTGGGTTGTGGAGATCAGATAGGCAGTCGCTCCATGTAAAATACTGGTATTCAGCTGCATCCGGTTAGACTGGAAGCTGACCCTAACATAGTTGGGAAAAGCTAGGCAGATGATGAGGTCCCGCGTCGAAGACCCTGCCACTGAATTTTCCTTTGATTAAAAATCCGTCACCGTCACTGGTCTGTGGCCTACCTTATACTGAGAGTAGATAATTTAATTCGCAAACTTAATAAAAGCCTGGAAGTCTATTAAAATAAAATTTCAACGAGCAATGTTTGGTTCGTCTTATGTCAGCTTTGGTCTAATTAAGTTTTGTGAAGTTTTCCCGAAATTAGTTTTTGATTCTTTTTGACGCAATTTAAGTTTGTAGTAATTAGTTTTAGTACTGGAACTTTATGAAGTAGGCTTTTCACTCTTTAACATCAAGTAAACATCTTCGAGAATTGGGGTCTTCTAATTCTAAGCCCTTCAAAGAGTGGAAAGGATGAGCATAGGCAGCCTATAATGTTCACACTCCTGGGATATAGGTCTCCTCTTTGTGTGAGAGAGCGGGCCGTAATCCACCACGCAGGCCCAGTGCGGGTTGGTAGATGTCACATGTCTTCGAATTTTTGGTTCTAGGATAGGACGTTTTTCTTCACCGTTTTGAGAGCAGTGGTGATGAAAAAAATTATCTTTATATCAATTATCAATCACCACGTTTGTAAACAGGTTTACCAAAACGTCACGACTCCATGAAATCATGATGATAATCTAAGTACTTTATTTTTTGGTAATCTAGCTAGGTTCTTTAAAAATCATAACGCCTTTCAGATTTCTGAGGGACAATTCTCGTAATTTTAATAACATTCACAGTCTGATCTCAGTCTCAATCTGTCAAAAAATACTTCTAATTTCCCTACATTTTGAAAAGTTTTTGACATTTGTTTGTCGCCGAGATGAGACTGCGACTAGATTTTGAACGTTTTAAATTACGAGAATTAGCCTACATAACCTTGTCCAAGTACTTACCTAAATGGTACGTTGCTCTCTGTGGTTGCTCTTTTATAATATGTAGAATCGTTTTCAATCTCAAATATCGGAAATCCAAGAAAACGTTTGCCACGCCTAATAACTTTTTATCTTAGAATCCGTATTCGCAAAAATACCTACGCGTATTATCTAGATACATTCACACATGTGTGTAATCTTATACACTAGCTTCTGCCCGCGACTTCGTCCGCGTGAAATTGTCGCCCGCCCGCGCCATTACTTCCTTTACGCTTAAGCTTGATTTCTTTTTTTTTTTCTTTTCGCTCGGCATCTAAGGGTCGTAGCGTGATGTTAACCTTCCTCAAGAATTAGGCTATCAAATTCAAAAAGATTTTTTCAAATCCGACTCGTAGTTCCAGATATAAGCGCATTCAAACAAACATAGCTTCTGCCCGCGACTTTGTCCGTGTACACACGGCTACACATCAAGCTATACATTTCCAGTTTTAGCTGACCTTGCATTGTATAGGTTTTTCGTACAATCAAAAGTCAGCTTATACTGTTAACCAGTACTACTACAGTATACTGTAACCAGCTTGATGTGTAGTCGTGCGTACAATTTTTTTATTCCCCCGTTCAACCCCGTCGCATCGCATCGTCTGCCCGCGCTATTATTACGTTTTCGCTTAGCAAACTTCAAACGAACAAACTCTTCAGCTTTATTATTAGTATAGATTAATATAGATATTGCTAACTTCTGCCCGCTTCGTCCGCGTAAAATTTTTTGTTCCCCCGATCAACCCCGTCGCATCGCTTCGCCTGCCCACGTTCTTCGTTTTCGCTAAGTGCTCCTTATAACTATTTTTCTTTTTGCTCGGCTCCTAAGGGTCGTAGCGTGATGTTAAATAGCCTATAACTTTCCTCAAGATTATGATTGATTAGATTATGATGATTAGATTATGCACAAAGAATTTTAGTGTAGTTCCAGAGATTAGCGCGTCCAAACAAACAAACTCTTCAGCTTTATTATATGAGTATAGATTACACACACATGTACGTGTGTAACGTTACACACATGTACAATAAAAGATGTGTCTCACAAAAGTATAAGACACCCGCTGGTCTGTTACAAGATTTATTAGAAATTCTGTTCGAGGGCGTGAACTGTGTGGCGCTAAGAAATCGGCGATTCTTTAACGCTGGCACAGACAGGCGGAGTTTGGTAGTGTACTACTTTGCTTAGACTTATGGGGTAAAAAAACATCGTATAGAAAACGAGTTGTTTTTAGTATCAAATTGCCAACAAGTCTACTGATCAATGCTTGCTTTCTTGCGTTTGTATGAGAAGATGGTTTTGACCATCAATGAGGTAATCAATCTACGAGTATATTTCTTTAGATACTAAAAATAAAGATGAAGAGCTTGTTTATTTAAAAGCGCTAATCTCAGAAACTATCAGTCGGATTAGAAAACTTCTTTTTGCATTTGATAGCTCAATTCTTGAGGAAGGCTATTTATTGGCTATTTATCATCACGCTAGGACCAACAGGAGCCGAGCAAAAAGAACGGTAAGCGTAAACGAATTAATAGCGACGGGGTGTTTTATTGTGTTATTTTATTATAGGTATCTTACGATTTCCACGCGGACAGAAGCTAGCATTATAAAATAACAGGCAGATGATTTTGTTTTTTTTTTCTTTACTAGCTTACTGCCCGCGCCGCGGCTTGGTCCGCATAAAATATTTAGTTTAACATAAAATAATTATATCCTATGACACTCGAATCTACTGTAGCTTCCCATTAGTGAAAGAATTTTCGGAATCGGTTCAGTAGTGTTGAATATTACCCCCTACATTATATACCTATTCACAAATGTTACCTTTTTAGAATAATAGTATAGAACGAAAAAAAGGCTTATTAGTTGATCCACACGACGTTAAGAAAAAAGTACAGGTTTTTTAATATGCATTTATTTTTATTTTATTCTATTCGGGAATCTTACAGCTAATATAAAGTGTTCTTAAAAAATATGCATTTGAAGGCCATTTACAAGTTTCCACTGATAAACACTTGAAATAAAAAAGACAACAAAAAAATATTGGTACAAAATACCTATAAACATAAATTAGGCAACAAAACACGACAGATTAATACAAGCTAAAAATCATTCAAACAATTGCTTTTCCGTAAAAAAGCTTTTCATCAACACTGGTATTGAAAGTTTCCAAATCATGTTCACTACTTAATTAGTTCATTAAAACTTCTGCACGCACGGATTAGATACGAATTCTGCCTGTACGCGGACTTGGAATGTTTACATGCCACAAGCTAGGTTTGCGAAACATTTTGCAGTGCGTAACTAATCCTAAACTGCCTAACAGCTCAGGGCAATCTATAGTAACACTTTTACCATTTCACTCTTATCATTTCTATGCGGTAGTGTCTTTTTTATACTAATAATAATAATAATAAATTTCCTTCATTTAAATTTTAACAAATTATGTTGTGTACTCGTACAAACGGTTTGCAGTTATGACATGTTAACATTTTTTTTTTCAGTATCAGTGTGAGAGTGAGGTTGAGTGTGTACTGCGTGTAGTGTAGTTTGTGTAGTTAGAGAAGAATGTGTGTATGGGGGGGGGGGGGGGTTGTGTGTATGTGTGTGGCAGTGACTGTTTTTTTTATGATCGAAGCATATTTGCATAATGATGTTTATGTTAAAACTGTTAATAAATTTTCAGTGTCATCATAATTGAGTTCTTGAAGTCAATTAGATAGTTTCATTTTGCACTTTATCTTAGTGAGTTCATAGATAGGTATGACCCTATTTACTTTATTTTAGAGATACCGATCGAGGTGATAAAAGAAACGTTTTGAGAAAGATGTTGAAGGCGAAATATGGTGGTATACTTGCTTACTTTATTGCATAAAAACATCATCATCTGCCTAGGCTTTTCCAACTATGTTGGGGTCGGCTTCCTGTCTAACCGGATGCAGCTGAATACCGGTATTTTACATAGAGCGACTGCATATCTGACCTCCACAACCCAGTGACTGGGTAATACAATACCCCTTGGTAAGACTGGTTGTCAGATTTTCGGGCTTCTGTCTACCCGTAACGACTATCAAAGATCCACGAATGACAGCCGGGGTCAACGGTTTAACGTGCTTTCCGAGGCACGGAGGGGTCTCGTTATGTAAAGATGGTCACCCATCCACAGACCAACCGCGGCAAGTGTAGCTTAACCTGATCGATCGACCTGTGTGGCTGTTTTTATTTAGCCACGGGCCCACGGGCCACTTCCAAAAAAGACCATATCGGGTATAAAGGTGTGATGAGTACTTCATAACGGTGAAGGAAAACATCGTGAGGAAACCGGCATCTCCTCGAACCAAAAATTCGAAGACACGTGACATCTACCAACCCGCACTGGGTCCGTGTGGTGGATTACGGCCCACTCCCTCTGGCAGAGAGGAGGCCTGAGAAGCCGTGGGAACATTATAGGCTGATTGTGAGTACTTCTGCTATCACTGTCAAAGTTCATGCAGTTTTGAATTGTTGGTGAAATAAAAATAGCAATAAAATCGTGATCCATCCTTCTTAAAATCTAACAAATTCTCTTTACCTTCCTCAACATCAAAATCAAATAAACATTAAACCACATTTACAACCCATCCCTAAAATTTATACCTTCTACCCACGTACAGTCAGCTGTAAATATTAATGCACAATTAGACCTCCCGGTACAGTCAGCTGCATATGCATACCAGCTATTTAGTTTGTAATAACTCTTCTTACATCGATGTAAGAAACGTGCGTCAGTAATTTAATGTCATTCGGATTTATGTTCACTTCATTCATTCGTTCAATCGGTCTTTGGTTAATTTATGTTTCCTTGTGTGGTCTCGTTGGAAAATGTTGGCGGTTTGTAATAAATGTACGTTATATAAGTAGACATTTAAACAGCTAAATAAAGTTGAGGTAGGATATATTATGTGAAGGACAATCTAAAACCATATTTTCTCATCTATGCATATTGTAAATTAATGTCGCTCTTAGTCTTCGTGTCTGCCTGTGTAACCGTGTTGTTCTTCTAAATTATGCAACAGAGTTTTATGCGGTTTTCATCTAATTTGAAGAATTTATTCCGGAAGGTAAAAAACAAAAGGCGGAAGGGGGGAGGTATTTTAATATGAAACTTACGGCATAAGTAATAAAGAAATCTGAATATTTTGTCAACTCGTTAAGAGCTCTTCACACCACGTTTTTTCCAGGTCATCGACGCTCGATTCCCTATCGCGCGTTGTCGGCGCTGCTAAACTTGAAAAAGGCAGATCACTTGCGATTTCATCGCAGCAAACTCGCGAGATACGCGCTACAGACGCGCGTAAGCAACTCTCCTTGCAAAGTAAAACGCGCGTAGCACGCGCGCGATCATACCACAAACGTGCGTGTATCGCGCTGGAAACATGCGTGCGCTGTGTGACTGACCGACATCTAAGAAAGGGGTGGAGGAGAGGCCTGCGGTGCACGCTCCGCCCGTACTTCATCATTCAGCGTGCAGTGTTTGCTGCCAACAGACGTGCTGTGACAGCGCGTCTGTATCAATGTAACTCCGCGCTAGTAGCGCGTCGACAGCACGCGAAAAACTTGTCGTCTGCATACTACAATGTTATGAACGTCTGTATAGGTAAATCGGTTGCGATAACATCACGTTTGCAACGCATTACAGCTGCGTGTGATGCGAGTCGACGGCGCCTGAAAAAAATGTGGTGTGTAAGAGCTCTAAAACCGATCGAAACAGGAGGTCCTGAGCACTTAGCATCGTAGTTTCGGTTTTAATCATCATCTGCCTTTTCACTTAAAGGTTTGAGACTGATTTAAAATAAGAGAGCTAGCAGGTTCTTGGTAGGTATTTTATGCAACTTAAATATATGAAAAAGTTAAACAAAGATTCCTCGAATTCTGCTGAGAAATTATATTCAACTTACGCTTTTCCACATACATTATTCATAACTCCACGTTACTTACACAAACATTGCTACAATTGTAGGCCAATAATAATTAATTATATGATTTATATGGCACGAAGGGACTCCGTGTGTTATTGTTGGGTGGTTGGGAGCCGTTTTGGGCTGCGATCCGTTTTGCCCGAGCTTCGTTTTGCCCTGAAGGTCGATATTAAAACAATTAGGAACGTTTACGTTTGAAATTGAGGTGTAATATTTTGAGAGCATTTTGAGTGTAGGTGTAATTAATTGGTAGATAGTTTTGGGTCGGTTTTGAAGGTTTTCAGGTGGTTACATTTTCAATGTTATGGAGAGGACGCGCTTTAATGGAAGGTATCTTTCTGATCTCGTGCCATGTTTCTTGGAGTTGGCGCAGTACGTTTTCTCCTTCCATTCTCCACTGTTAACCGTCACGCTATTATTCCCTTCTCTTTCATATAATTTCTGACACAGTCCATACATCTTTTCTTTGGCCTTCCCACCTCATGTAGGTATACCTATGGTTTGGTATGTTGTGTCTCTTAATTAATTCCCACGCATGCTCACTGCTTTTACGATTTCCGACTATTAAGTACGTCCTAATTATTGATCCTAACGAAATTTTTCTCTGCCGTCAATAAGTGTTGCCACACACCATAAAGTCACAACGGTTTACGGACTCTTTTTTGCACTTAACTTCTTTAGCATTTCGTCATCATCATTAGCCTACTGCAGTCCACTACTGGTCATAGACCTCGCATATTACACGCTGTTTAAATTAGATTCTAGGCAACTCTCATCCAGCTGCTATCAGCCACCCTACGAAGAACGTCGCTCTTCCGCACTTTAGCACCTAAAACTTACTAACAAAAAAAAAAGCGAAACTAGTAACAATACACTTACTTATCTAAGATAAATCCCTTATCAATTTAATGCTTAAAATCTGTTTTCAACCACAGCGATAAGGGAGCGATAGCACAATCTTTAGCCCTTGTAGCGATGAGATTATCTCAATTTATTGTAACGTTATCTCGAAAGAATAAACTTAAATGATAAACGCTTTATCTTTGAGATCAAAAGAAGGAAAAAATGGTAAGTAATTAAGTTTCTTTGTGTATGCTAAAAATAGGAGGTAAATTGTTCTGGAGATTTAAAGTGTATGCTTTAAATAGCCGCCTTTTATGCTTTTTTTTGTTCTTTCATATTAGGGATCCCGATAGATGGTTGTGAAGAAAAGTAATCATTTATTTATATTTATTTATTTATAAGTTTTAAGAAGGCTTACAGACTAATTACAAATAGTATGTAACAACAACAACATATTATAAAGTTGCTAATAATAAGCCTCCACAGATATATAACATAACGATTACTTAAAGTCGAGCAATTAAAGTATATTGTATACATAAGTAAATAGTTAGGTTAGTTTAAAAAAAATAAATATTATTGTTAGTTATAAATAAATTAATCTAATAACATCGTTCCTAAAAGCTGAATGCATTGGATGGGTCTATTATAATTGCTACTGTGACGTTTGTGACGAACTTTATCTAATTTATTTTAAGGTGATTGCGCAATGGTAGACCGGGCAGGGCGCATTGCTCGCAGAACAGATGGGGCCGAAAAGTTCTGGAGTGGCGACAGCGTACCGGAAGACATAGCGTTTGAAGGCCTCCTACAAGGTGTACCGACGACCTTTTGAAGGCCGCAGGAGCCGTTGGATGCGAGAAGCACAGAACCTGTCGAAGTGGAGGTACTTGGGGGAGGCCTATGTCCAGCAGTGGACATCTTTCGGCTGAAATGATGATGATGATGATGAATACCAAAATCATCACAGAATAGCGATATCAGTAAATAATCTTCTAATATATAAAATTCTCGTGTCACAGTGTTAGTTACCATACTCCTCCGAAACGGCTTGACCGATTTGTATGAAAATTTATATGCATATTCAGTCTGAGAATCGGCTACTATCGATTTTTTTTTGTAAAACGACTTTTGCGGGGTCAGCTAGTATAACAATAAAACTAAAGAAGTCGACCTCACGCATAGTGATTAATTTTAATTAATGGCCAATAACAATAATTGCCTGACAGTAGATTTGTTTCATGCAAATCAATCGGCTCTTATTAGCATAGGTAGTGGAGAGAACTATAGTGATGGGACGTTATCGATGTTTGATGTCGATTTTTTTATGATTATATGTTGTGGTATCGTATTACCCAGTAACTGGGGTGTGGAGGTCAGATATGCAGTCTCTCCATGTAAAATACTGGTATTCAGCTGCATCCGGTTAGACTGGAAGCCGACCCCAACATAGTTAGGAAAAGGTTAGGCAGAAGATATTTTATGTTAAAACAAGAAATTACGGCGGGCAAAGTAGCGAACTGAACCTATCTATACTAATATTATAAAGAGGAAAGATTTGTATGTATGTTTGTAACGAATTGGCTCAAAAAGTACTGGATCGATTTTAAAAATTCTTTCGTCATTTGAGTGCTACATTATCACTGATTAATATAGGCTTTTTTAATTGCAAGAAAAAAACAAAATATTTAAAAAATAAATGTCCACCCGTGCGAAGCCGGGACAGGCCGCTAGTATATTATAAAAAGGTTATATTGTTTGTTTGTTTGTAATAGGTAATCTCTGGAACTACTGATTCGATAACAAACAATCTTTCACTGATAGATAGCTGCATTATTGCCGAGTGACATAGAATATAATTTTCGGGAAAACATCAAAATATAAGAACATCTGACAACTTCAAAACCTAATCTACAGTTGGATTTTTACAAGACAAAAAAGGTACCTATTTTTTCTTACAGGTTAATTAAATCAAGTAAGGCAGTAATAAGAAAAACTAAACTAAGTATTTAGCAGTAAAATAATTAGTCGTCTCAGCTTTTAACTAGACGACCGCGACGGTTCATCTCACTGTTAGTCACTGTATATCAATTAGTACATAAACGACATTAATTAAATAGTAATACAGCAAGTAAATCAACCATGAGCGGTTGACATGTATAATTAACTAAATTAATTTGTTATTAAAATTAATTAATCTTAACATATTAATCACAGGGCTATGCTATGGGCTAGCTATGGGCACAGAATAGATAAATGTACAGAAGGCTTCTTTATGCAACGAGCGAAAACAGGCGCACGCACACTCAGACGCGGAAGGTCTGTTATTTCAAGTTAAACAAATATCAACTTTACCTTAGTAGGAATTAAGTTGATTTCAGAGTGACTATTTAAAAAGTTATAAAAATATTTGAAGTTGCAGCGTAAACTGAACTTTATTGCGTAGGAATTAAAGTAATTTTTCCAAATATCATGTGTCACGAGTGTGCTTACACTCGCTGTACCTGAAGCGTGTCTATGTGTGCCTGCGTTATTGCTCGTTGTATGTAGCTGACCTACTATATAGTCCTTTCACAGTTATTTCACTTATCACTGTCAAAAGCAAATTGATCTTTATTTTCGTTGAGTTATGGTTGCGGTTGGGTTACTACCACTCACAAGCATGTCAAAATCACAGTGATCTTTATTCTCGTAACTGTAAGGTTGATATTGGGTTGCTGCTGTCAAAGGAAAAATAACTATGAAAGGACTATACTTAACATCAATTTTTTTTGTGTTGTGGTGGGTACGATGTATGTATGTTTTACATGATAACGAATTCACTAATTATAGGCAATTATTTGATAGTTAAATTAATGTAATTTTAATTGTTCATGTAATCTATATGTGGTTAAGTTATTTTGTTTCTGAATTTTGTGGAGTCCGGTTTTGTGCCATCAATTTGTGGATAATTATGTTCAATATTGTTTTGGTATATTTTATTTTTTAATATGATGTTCAAAGTGTCTACTTTAGAGGAAAGACGGTCATGGGGTCGATGGCGTTCATTCCATTCTAAAGTATTCCTGTTTTCTCCGTGGTTAATGATATTAGTCCAAATATTTTTATTTAAATATAATATTGCCGCAGCTGTGTCCCTATGTTTTGTTTTTTGATGTATTTATATTTTTAAAATACAAATGGACGCCAACGCCCACGTGACCGCGTTTCCTCTTAATTAGTTCAAAAACCAAATTGGGATGAAAAAGCTGTGGCAATATATTGTTATTCCAATTCCAGACTAAATGGGACAAGAGGACATACAAAAACAAGGGTAAATCCCAACCTTTTTAGTACTGAATTTTTAATTTCACTTTTGAATAGACGAATAATAATTATATTTACGGAACCCGCGGCCGTTCGCATGTTGACATCCCACTTTAATTTGAATGTCAAATTCTCGTATAATTTTAAAACTGCTTGAAAATTTTTGCATATTTTTGTATGCGTAACGCGTATATCCCCAAAACTGATTTTTTTGTTCCGTATTCGCAAAACCTTTTCGGTTTTTTAATTGAATAAAATATACTGGGCCTCTCGACTTAACACGTTTTCGCACTTTTTTTTTTTTACTTAATTAAAAAATGCTTCTCGGTAGGGCCAAACTGGGAGGTCTTTTGTTAAAAAAACTGCTGCCTACAATTTGGTGCTCATAAGTCGTTTCAGAGTAGCATGAAGAGGCAATAAAAAATAACTTCTGCCTTATCATAAATTCTTCATTTAGCCTAAATCTTAGATCTTCTTACCATACATAAATTTGCGTAAAAACAAGAACAAAACATGTCCTCAATTTCATAAACAAACGGGTCGTAATTTTATGATGTAGGTATATTACTTTTTGCATAAAACCTTAAACGTTCATAATAAAATTACAATATATTTCAGAAAGCTTATTCAAACGTCGACACAAAACTAGCAAAACCTACGAACTCGCAAAAAAAATATCGACATCGATAAAAATAGCTTCCACTTATGAATATTTATCAAATTGACATTATAATACAATCGACAGATGTATCCCAACTCAAGAAATAAGAAGTCGAAACAACTCTCATAGTTCATTGCCTTTTTTATTTTATATGAAAACTAGCGACTCGGTCCTGCTACGCACGGTTTTTACAACTTGGCAAAAACATCGAGATTTCTTTATAATATGTATTTATATTTATTTATTTATTTGCTAACATGGTAAAACACTGGTTAGATATTGATTCTCATTATTACTATTTACATTATACTACTAAACATTAATCAAAAATGTATTACATTTTATTTCAAAATTAAACATTATTATCAATTCGTTCGTATAGTGTACTTCCCGTTGACCTAGAATCATGAAATTTCGCAAGAAGCAAGGTCGTATAGCACAAGTAAAGGATAACATTCGAATACCGTATATTTGTAGTTACATACCTACTTTGTACGGAACCCTCGGTGCGCGAGTCTCGAGTCGCACTTGACCGTTTTTTTTTTATAAAAAAGTGGTTTTTCCAGTGTGACATTTTGGTATGAAATTGATTGCAGTATATCATAATGACAAGTTTTTATGTGGCGATTGATTTTTTTCTTTTTGTAAGTTATTAAAGAGCGACTGTGGAAAGACGGCTTAGAATTTATTTTGTTTTAAGACTGGTGATTGGTGTTTTTAATGTCTTCAAGGTTACTTGTTTAAGATGCTTGGTTTTCGAACGAAAATAATGTTTTCCGTTGAAAGTTTAAAGTTTCCTTAGCATTTCAAACGTTAAACTAGTTTTTACTTGCCATGGTAGTTTTTATAGCGCGGATTTGAACCCACCACAGCTTCGTGCATAAGAGACGAGGTATAAGCACTAGGCTATTAGGACATAAGGTAACATCATTGTTAAAAGTCACTTTCTGAGTCTATCTTGGATGTTAATGTTGTGAGGAAACCTAAACATAAAATATAGTCACTATAAATAAGACTGCCCCGTTGGCCTCGTAGTTGCAAGCGCGACTGCTGAGCGTGGGGTCCTGGGTTCGATTCCCGGGTCAGACAAAGTGTGATTGAGTTTTCCAGTAGGAATTTCTTAGTAGCAGTGCGGAGTTTGGAAGTTGGCGGTTTAATACCCCCGTGCCTCGGAAGGCACGTAAAGCCGTTGGTCCTGCGCCTGATCTCTCTCCGGTCGTGTCGGATTGCTGTCCCATAGGACTATGAGAGTAAAGGAACAGAGAGTGCACCTGTGTCTGCGCGCACACTTGTGCACTATAATATCTCCTGCGTACCTGGCTAATCTCCGTTGAGATTGGCCACCGTGACCGAAATCGGTCGGGGAGGCTATTATAAATAAGAAATCGCCAACTCGTCTTGAGTAATCGCGTTGAATTGGCGATCAAGCCTTCTCTGTATACGAAGAGGCCTTTACCCTACAGTGGGACAATACGGCTGTTCAAAATCAAAACCTAGTAACTAAGTTTAAAACGGGATTAAAACTATCCTATGTCCTTTCCCGGGACTCAAACGATACCACGTGTAACGTTAAATGCGCAAAACGTCATACACCCCAATTAGAGCATTGAGTTAAAAGCATAATACCAATGACCAAAACTATTTTTTTTAAAGCTAACTATTTTTATTAAGAAAATCGTGTTGATACTAGCACTAGTTTATGCATTCAAAATTGAATCTTGCCTTAAAATAAGTCTTAATTTTCTTTGGCTCAATCTGCGGATAGTATGGCAAAATACATATTTTTTGAAAAAAAAACCTATATTAAAAATTATTGAAATCGATTCAGTAGTCAATTATGAACAAACTGTTTTTCAGGTTTCGCGCATTTAACGTTACACGTTATATACCAAATTTCATCTAAATCGGTTCAGTGGTTTAAAAGCATGAGTAGGTAACAGACAGACAGACACACACATCATTATCTTTGACAGTACCGATATTCCCAAGGGATCGAGAGTTATGCGGGTGAAACCGCAGCGCTCTGCTAGTATACTAAGTATATAATTGTCATTCAAGTATAGCCTTACATCTACTTACTTTACTATTTCATAAATTAAGATGAATATAAATTCGTTGCGAAACACAAAGCACTTATCCCTACTCCCAAAACCATTGTCAAAAATAAAACAATACTCTTCATATTTCAAGAAAAATACTCTCAACGAAAAACTCGAAGACATCAATAACGTACTCCATAATGGGGTCACTGACCCCTCCTACGCATTAGAAAGCCATAATCCATGGCTTTTAATGTCCCATAAACTGTCTTATATTAATTACAGTACTCTGTATTAATGGCGTGTGATTAGAAAAATAACAATACAGGGGAATTGATTTGGTATCTGTTGGTGTTTTTGTAAAAGTACCTACAAAAGTTAGTTGATATATTTTCCTCTGCAGCTGTGATTCCACATATTGATTAAACAAAAAAAAAAGCAGGTACTCTTAAGCGATTAATTGATTAGTTGAATTAGTCAATAAAAAAGTTAAAGCAGTTCAAACATTTGACGGAGAGTGCAGTCGTAATTCCTATATTTTTGAGACGGATCACGGACCATTGGCGGTGATTCGACGCCATTTTGTTGTTTTTAACCGACTTCAAAAAATCGGAGGAGGTTCTCAATGCGTTTGTATTAAAAAAAATATATGTTTGTTACTTCAGTACGCCGTCATTTATAGAATTCTTTTTTTTGTTCAGAAGTTTTTTATCTTTCCAATTTAAAGTAAATGAATCAGTATCGATTTATAACTTATGTTGAAGGCTGCTGCAAGTTCTAATGTGGTTTGAGATGAATCTGCTTCGACTATGGTTTTCAATTCATCGTTATCCAGAACGGAAACGATCAAACCAAAAACGGACCGTGCGTTCACATGCGGTACCATGTCTATACGCGTCGTTAATATTGCGTCCTGTCTGTGCTGCTTTAGTGCTATGACGGAACTCGTATTCGAAAATAGCGCGCAATTTCTATTTTTCCATAGTTACAGAAACACCGATATTAAACCACCACTGCTGACTGTGCCGGTTGCCAGGACCAACCTTCTCGCCAAAACACCATTGACCCGCGCAATCCGGGTTATTAACGATCTTCACGTGAGGTTCGATGTATTTACATGGGATTTGAGTGAACTCGCAAAAATACTGATGTTATAATGTAGATTAGAGTAGGCAATGTTGTTTTATTTTATTTACGGAATCTAGTAGGTACATAATATTGTTTTTAGGTGTAATTTTAAGACCACGCTAACGCGAGATTTTGATAAATAAATAATTTTAAAAAATCGAACGGCGGGAAAACAAATGAACGACTGATTTTGAAAAACAAAATGTGATGCTACTCGTATATTATAAAATTTACTTGAATTTGGAATTCTAAATAGAATGAAAGATATCGATCTTCACATTTGCCATTATAAAAAATCGGCAATTTCATAGGTAAGGACTTAATAATTATATGGCTATAATAATTCTAGCTACCCAGAGGCCTAAATCAAGAACTAGTTTCAACGGTGATCTAACCTGTTTTTAAAGCTGTCTGTTGAACTATTTGTCGCCCACAGCTTTAGGTACCTACATTTTTAAATTCATTGAAACAATGGATCCTAATAAAATATTGTTTTGCCGCCAAAATGTTAATGCCACATCTGAGGTCTTAGCACAAACGCGCGACATAAACGTTACGGCGATTTTTTATTCTAAAATATAACTAAATACAAGTTTTCTATTGCAGCATCTACCTAGCCTTTTCCCAACTGTGTAAGCTTCCAGTCTAACCAGATGCAGCTGAATATCTACCATTATTGTACATGGAGCGACTGCCTATCTGACCTCCACAGACCAGTTACTGGGTACCACGATACCGCTTGATAAGACTGGTTGTCAGAGTTTTGGGCTTCGACTACCCGTAACGACTTTCGAAGATCTACGAATGACAGCTGGGGCCAACGGCTTAACTTGCTTTCCGAAGCACGAAGGGATCTCGATATGTAATGGATGATCACCCACCCACGAACCTTAACCTTCGATCGACGCGATAGGCTATTATAAGTGTTTTCAATTTTAAAATCGTTCGTATTTACGTTAGGTTTACTCCGAGCGTTCGTGTTAGGGCTTTATCTACCAAAACAATGAGTAGGACGAAGGACATTTAGCCCTACGGAGTGCAAACCACATTTGTTTCATCATTTCTATTCATAACATAACAGATAATTGTTTTACAACTTAAGGTGAATGAGACTGCCGGGGCAGCGAGATTGTCCGAAAGGGTTACCGCTACCCCGGAACACAAAGGGCTAAGGAAGGAACACGGGTGGGTTTTAGTCAGTAAGAGTCTGACACTCCCTTCTGCTCCACCCAGAGCGGGAGGGGTCATTGGATGATTTCCCATCCACAAAAAAAAAAAAAGGTGAATGAGAAGTGGTAGACCGCGAAATTCAAATTTTCTTAAGTTTTTGCAATTTGCAGGTCAGTGTCAGGTTGTATCTTGATCAAAATTTGATTCGCGACTATAACAGGTACGTATTTACAGAATTATAATCATAGGAAACATTCATACATCTTTATAAGTGAGATTTGTACCATAAACACTTTTCCCTAGGAGATTTTTTCTTGTGGTACAAATCTAAGTTAGGAAGATGTATTAATGATTCTAATGATTATAATTCTTTAGATACGTACCTGTTATAGTCGCGAATCAAATTTTGATCAAGATACAGCCTAAAACAGACCTGCAAATTGCAAAAAACTTAAAAAAAATTTGAATTTCGCGGTAACCACTGCGCAATCACCTTAACACATAACACGTCTTGTCTTCCCAAAGAGTTGAGCAGAAGTACAACCAATTTCACCAGTTATGTTTAAGTGCCAAATAGTAGCGGCAAGTCCATAGCTATTAATTGCGCATAAATCCAGATTCCGGGCTACAAACTGAGGAATACTGGGCCTAATGAAGGACACTACTGAACCCACTTGTAGAACCGAAGACCCCACGATCAACAACCGTGCTTGCGACTACTAGATTAAAACAACACAAAAAAAAAAATTATAACAAAAAACAACCGACTTCCAAAAAAACACTACAAAGTGAAAAATAACTTTAATTTCGGAATTCGGTGTCGTTGGTTCGTATTTTCTTTTATTGACACCGACTTCCGAAATTAAAGTTATTTTTCACTTTGTACTTAGTGTTTTTTTGGAAGTCGGTTGTTTTTTTTGTAAAAAAGTTTTTTATTTTTCACTTTTTAGTGGGCCAGTTTG
The DNA here is from genome assembly GCA_949316385.1 of Globia sparganii. NCBI lineage: Eukaryota > Metazoa > Arthropoda > Insecta > Lepidoptera > Noctuidae > Globia > Globia sparganii. The sequence goes on from OX438677.1 coordinate 4,636,403, forward strand.
TAACTTATCTAAGTTACAATAGCCTAATGTCAACTGCTCATCAGCTTTTACAAAATATTGCTTTTCCCGATGCAGGGACGTTAATTGTTGAGGAGTTCTCCTTGTAAGAACCAGGAGGACTGAAGCTGATTGAGAAGTCACCATCAGCTCTACTTCACGATACGCATTGTTCTTAGCAACCACATTAAAGTACCTAATCGGATATTTATTATTGAGTAGTTCAGATAGCCATCTGTGGTCTTCATCATCCACTTCATCAAATGGTGCCTTCTGAGAGCAAATGCACGAGTTACTATAAAAAATACCCGAATCGCTATAGGTGTGCCTACAAAATTTGAGGGTTTCCCTCGATTTCCATGGGATTCTCTCATCAGATTCCAATTTGACTTCGGGAGCATACCCTACCATATAAAAAAGAATTTTGAAAATCGCTGCACAATTGACGGAGAAATCAGTGAATATACATAAAAAAAAAAAAACATACATAAAGTCGATCATATAACTTCCTCCTTTTTGGAAGTCGGTTAAAAACAGTTTGTATAGCATAAAACTATGATTTAACATCATGTAACACTGTTATGCAACATGTATCACACTATAAGTGTTACATTTTATCAATAGCCCCCACAGCAGGCAGACGAACTCAGTCGATTAGTTGTGACGACGCGACGTGGCGTCAATTCTGTTCAATCACGGCGCTTACACCGTTTGAGGCCTAGAGAGTGGTGCTCAAAGATTTTCGATATTTTTGGTGTTTTGTTTTGCTGCTGTTATAGTCTTTCAAAACCACCGATATAGCATTTTCCCAACTATGTTGGGGTCGGCTTCCAGTCTAACCAGATGCAGCTGAATACCAGTATTTTACATGGAGCGTCTGCCTATCTGACCTCTACAACCCAGTAACTGGGTACCTAACACGATACTGTTTGTTTCCGACGCACGTAGGGGCCTCGGTATTTAATGGATGGTCACACATCCAGGAACAGACCGCGGCAAGGGTAGCTTAACCTTCGATTGCCCCGCGCGGCTGTTATTTTTTTTCACAACATATTTCATTTTTGAATCTAGTTTGTTTCTTTGGAGACTCACATACTGTTAATCCGCGAATTATAGTGATAGTCATGTGAATCTGTTTAAAATTCGGTCACCGATGAGGCGATGACGCTCAATAAGCTTAGTCTGTGATCATTACCAACAAAAACGCCCAATTTTGTGAATTGAAATTTAGTTCAAGGCTGTTTGACAATACCTATACGATACTCATGAAATTATACAACAAAGACTATGTACTTACCTTTATTTACTTATTTATCGTAGGCACCGCTCTAGTTAACATGGCCTTAGTAACTTGATACATCATTCATCAAGCGTTTCAGTATTTATTTAACTATTTATTGAGTTCACATGGTGATTAGGTAATTAAAAAGGAACATCTCCACAATCTTCTAATCTTCTAATATATAAAATTCTCGTGTCGCGGTGTTTGTGGTTAAACTCCTCCGAAACGGCTGGACCGATTTGTATGAAATTTTGTGTGCATATCGGGTAGGTCTGAGAATCGGCCAACATCTATTTTTCCTACCCCTTTTTTTTTGCAAAACGACGTTTGCGGGGTCAGCTAGTATATGTATATAATTATATTCACATCTAGACACAAATGGACACCTGAAGATGGACGCGGGATATTGCCGCCGAGGCCTGCCCAGAAAAAGGTGGTGAGATGGTCTGGACGCGTACCGCGAGTACTGATTGAGGTGGCGCTTGAAAAGAGTTCCTGGAAGGACTTAGGGGAGTCATTTGCCAGCAGCAGGACAGAGTAGACTGAACAAAAAAAAACATGCCTTTTGCCTCCTAGCCTTTGTCCAACGCTATTGGGGTCAGCTTCCAGTCTAATCGGGTGCAGCTGAATGTCAGTATTGTACATGGAGCGACGTTCACTTCAATTGCAAGCCATTGTTCAGCCTTTCTCATCCATCCACTGCAACTAGCTAAGATGGCCGCTCCAAAAAGCTCGCTCGCCTTTAAGTGTACGAATTTTTTTTTTTCAAACAAGATATGGTATTTAGACGAACAACCTATATCATAAAGGTGTGGTCATATTTAAGTATGCGATACAGGCTTGAACTTTCTCCATAGGACCAACATCGAAAAAATAATATCAGCCGTCCCATACATTTAATTTTGTGTCGAGTAAGTATTCAAGTCTAGTATGGGACAGTTATTACCCAGTGGTATCTACCCCGACTTTTTTGAAGACTTGTAGGTCGTGACTTCAAACCCAGGCAAGCACTTTGTGTAATTAATTTCATCACGACTGCTCTCAAAACGGTGAAAGAAAACATCGTGAGGAAACCGGCATGTTACTGTTACTCTGCATCGTCCCACTGCAGGGCAAAGGCCTCCCCTATAATTTCCAGCTCTTTAGATCCAGGGTTGAACCAGTATGTCCTAGAACCAAACAAATCGAAGACATCTGACATCCACAAACCCGCACTGGGCCCGCGTGGTAGATTATGGCCCACTCCCCCTCGCAGAGAGGAGGCCTGTGTTCCAGCCTTGGGAATATTATAGGCTGACTATGCTATGGTACAGTTGATAAAAAAACGAGTGTGCTTATGACCACACGACTGAAGTGAAACTTCTTTCGCTCCATCTGTATGTATATTTCATTTACTAGCTATAAGAGAAAGAGAGAAAGAAAATGTGCGCGCGCACTGCTCTCTCTTGCTCCTACACTGTGATACAGACAATAAGCCTGCAGTGTGCTTAGATATACGGAACGTATTTGGCTATGAGAGGAAGAGAGAAAGAAAATGTGCGCGCGCACTGCTGTCTCTTGCTTATATCCCCCACTTAACTTCCGTTCGCCTTGCCCGATCACACTTTTCGTAACGCTTACGTCACGCGTTCGCCAGCTTACTCCCCAAGTCAAGCGTGCGTAAAGAAGTTTCACTTCAAAAACGAAATTTATATTTCCAAAACTTTGACATCCACGCCAAGACGTCCAATTGCCAAGCGCATTCTGTCGCATCAGTTCGACAATTGTCACTTACGACTCCTATTGGCCGGCGACGTTTTTATGAGCAGTCGATTGATTTGAATCGATGTACTTATCATTTCCGACTGATCGAGGTTGATTGATTGTCGTTTGTTCATTTTGAAAGCTTGCTCGGACTAGTGCATCTGTATTTGTGAATGTTTTGGATATGGATACGACATATAGAAAGGATAAATCAACGTCCTGGCTTGTCAAGTCATCTTTCAACCTGGCTGACCACAATTTATCCGAAATTCTCTTAATATTCTTGATGGCAGTGACTATTATACAGGGTTACTTTTCAATGACCAGCCCTATTTAAAGATGTGGTACAGACCATCAAACTAAACAACTTTCTCCATAGGACCAACATCGATGTAGGTCGAGTTGGTATTGAAGTTTTCTATGGGACAGTTGATAAATTTTTCGCGATTACGATGTTGGTCCCATGGAGAAAGTTGTTTAGTTTGATGGTCTGTACCATGGCTGGTCATTGAAAAGTAACCCTGTATAATACTAATAATAAAACTGAAGAGTTTGTTTGTTTGAACGCACTAATCTCTGAAACTACCAGTCGTCGTGAAAAATATTTTTGCTTTTGATAGCCTAATTTTTGAAGAAAGCTATTAGGCTGTTTACATCCTAAGACCCTCAGGAGCCGACCAAAAAATAAAAAGTGACAATGAACGCGAAAACGAACTAATATTGTGGGTAGGCGATGCGATGCGACGGGTGGGTTGGGGAAACAAGAAATTACACGCGGACGAAGTCGCGGGCAGAAGTTAGTAGGAAATAAAAAATAATATCAATAAGTTCACACTTCATCGTAAAATCGATAACGCTTCTCTTGAATCCCAGTTCCCTAAAACTTAAAACTATAGGCATATCTCAACTTAGACATTTTACTCTAACTTAAAACACTTAAGTTAAAGTTTGCTTCAACTTAAAGTGTCAACATCTTTAGAAGGGCGTTTTAAGCGCTTAGTTATTAACTTAAACTTAGTTAAGTAGAAGTAAGTAATAACTTAACTAAGTTGCTGCTATCAGGAGTTGTCAGAAGCGATTATTATATGGTTAAGCTTTTGTAAGACGATTATGGGCTAAAGGCTGTGGGATATATTTGGCCCTTGAAGTTGATGGTGTGGTGGAAACGGTTTTTCAATCCCATTGATGGTTCCTCAAAGATGTTTCTAAAGCAAAATATAAGTCGTTTTGAACGTCTAGCCTGATGTATTCTCAAGAAATGCCGTGAAAATAATAAATTATGTCATTTAACGTATCAAACTAGTTTGGTGAGCAGAAGTGTTTACAGATAGTGCAATCCACGAAGACGCGCTCCACTCTTCTTCCGAATTGTTAGTGGTTATCGCTAGTTAATTCCACCAGTGTTTTAGTTTTTTCGATACACACTAATAAGTCTGTATCAACAAAACTAAAACACTAGCGGAAAGTTGCACACTTGTGCTGTAAACATGAGGAAAAAGAGTGGGGCGCGTCTTCGTGGATTGCACTATTTGTACTGTATGGCCCTAATTATTTATAACTAGCTGCGCCCCGCGGTTTCACCCGCATACGTTTCGATCCCGTGGGAATATAGGGATAAAAAGCCTATATGTTAATCCAGGGTGTCAGCTAACTCCATACAAAATTTCATCAAAATTGGTCTAGCCGTTTGAGCGTGACGAAGAGACAAACATACAAACACACACACTCACAAACTTTCGCCTTTATAATATTAGTGTGATACATTTCCAAGTGGTTGGAAAGACTTGACAACAATGCTGTTTAAGAGTAGACTTAAGTAATGTTTTTATGGATAAAATGCGTAAATGGCTAGACACGCTGTCGCGGAGATTTTTTTTTAACTTTTAAAGGGGAACAATTCTGTCATACAATACATGAGTTTTGCGTAACTTTAACCGTTTACGCAGCGCACGCGACGAAAGCTCTCGAAAGGAATAATTTTTCCCGTGTTTGCAACATTTTCATTAATGCTCCTTTCCTATTGATCGTAGCGTGATGTTATATGGCCTAAAGCCATAAATGGACTATCCAACACAAAAATATTTTTTCAATTCGAAACAGTAGTTCCTGAGATTAGCGCGTTCAACCAAACAAACAAACAAAATCTTCAGCTTTATTACATTATACAGGGTGTCCCTGGAAGTATGGATCAAATCAAATAGGGGCGTGGGCAAAATCATTTCCAAACTTTTTGTGTTGGTGAATATTTTTATTTCGATTCGACTTGATCCATACTTCCAGGGACACCCTGTATAGTATAGATAAGAATTGCCTGAAGTGCTCTAGATTAATTTGAGTGAACGTTAATATAAGTTTGCATGCGGAATTGTAAAATATGGCTGAGCTTCAATGGATCATAACACCTAGTATGAAATACCCATCTTTTCTAAATAAATGTCTATACTATTCTATTCGATATTGTTGGTCGAAACACTGTAGTAATTCTGCAGTATGATTGCGCTATAAATTCATGCTTGCTTGCTTTATTGGGTGTACTATAGATAAATCTCTGACTTACCTTTCAGGGAATACATGCGTGATTTATGTTATTCTTGCTTATGTATTTCAAATCGACAACAAAAAAAATAATATCTTTAGAAATTTAGAAGCGGGTCTTTGAAGTATTACCACATATATTATACAGGATGAAATTTAAAACATGCGAAAAATCGAAATGGGAGATTGTACTGATCATTATGAACAACTTTTACTATGGAACCAAACCTGTAATCGCGAAAAAAAAATATCTGTTCCCTACATTTATGTTCGTATAACTCGTCAAAATGTAGGGAACAGCTGATTTTTTTTCGCCATTTCAGGTTTGGCCCCATAGTAAAAGTTATTCATAATGATGAGTACAATGACCTCTTAAGAGGTTGCTGGTGTTTTTCAAATAACCCTGTATATTAAAAAAAAAACGAAGACTATGATAGGCAAACGGACAGTTTACTGTAAATAAAAAGAGGAGATAATTATAATCTTTGCAGAGTTCAAAAGTGACATAATAATTTAAAATGATTACTTCGAATCTCAAGTTATCCACCCTTGAACGGGGTCAAACAGGGAATTAAAGGTCGTTCACAAAAGAAGCCGCGTTCGACTACTAGTATACCATAAACCTACTTAATTATTCATCTAACAGGTGTACTGTACCTATACTTTTAATATTAATTTACACAGAATATTAAATTAATAATTCCCATCGCTCATTCAATGAATTTCAACATGGCAATAATTTAAATTCATCTCTATTAAATACCAAACAATATGATTTTCATATGAATTTATCATTATGTTGTATGTTTGTGACATTTATCAGAATAGTGGTTTTTGGAACATTAAATTCTGATTCGCATAGAATTCTCATTAGTTGTGCAAAATAGGTAAAGCCATATCAACGTGTTATTTATAGCTGAATTTTTTTTTGGTAAGGATTATAGTTTAAATCAGCAGTAATAGATATTATTTAAAGTTCCGAACTTCTCTTAATCAATTAATTTGCCTAGCCTTTTCCGAACTATGTTGGGGTCAGTTTCCAGTCTAACCGGATACAGCTGAATAGCAGTGATTTACATGGACTGGCTATTTGTCTGACCACCACAACCCAGTTACTGGTTAACCCGATACCCCTTGGTAAGACTGGTTGTCAGACATTTGGGCTTCTGGCTATCCCTAACGACTGTCAAAGATCTACGAATGACAGCCGGGACTGATAGCTTAACATGCTTTCCGAGGCACAGTTTCGATTCTAAGCGACCACGCACAAATGCAAACTCATTTGTTTTAAAAACAATAGCATTATGGATTCATTCGAAATAGGGTTTTCGGTTTAAGATAATTACTGAGGAAGGAAAAAAGAATGAAGGAGGAGAGTAGTAATCCTTTATCCTATGAGGGAAATCATAATAATTAAGATAGGCGACGGTTTCGCTGGGTTATGAAATAAAAATAGTGATATAAAAAACTTCAAACATGAATTTCATTCATTGATTTTTTTTTTGTTTAATTTTTGCCTCAGGTATTTTAAGTTCGCCTTTGTATTATATTTAGTATTTGTTTTACTTGTGCATACAGAGTACTTATATCTACAGAGCTTACTAGTTCTAAAATATCAAAACATGACAATTATCAAATATAATTTCAAGCGTCGTCGTCCGTAATAACAGCAATATCTAACACAACATAACACAGCAGAGCTATGACATACAAAAGAACCGAAAGCACAGTAGAACCCCGCTAAACGAATCACCGATGAAGCTCGACCTGAACCAACCTGGAGAAATAAGATCAAGATCGCTGCTTGTGAGATTTACAAAAACCGGAAACGGATAGTAGCGAGACCTCCGACGATCACATTGAAAACAGCAACATCTAACACAACTTATCACAGCAGAGCAATGACATACAAAAGAACCGAGAAAGCAGTAGAACCCCGCTAAAAGTCTCACCAATGAAGCTCGACCTGAACCAACCTGGAGGCAAGGTCGTTAAAAGATGCCCATCCATAGATAATAATTACCTATCTCTCCATTAGCCCAATGCTTGCTCTAGGATGCATATCCGGTAGGCTCTTAAATCCTTCCCTATCCTACGGGCACGTCCTCCCTACCAATTACCGCGCCCCCCGGTCTATTCCTTGATATGCAATGGTCGCTGAAGCACCATGAACATGAGGCTACAGGAGCTAGTGCGAATCTTGGGGTTCATTCGATTAATCGAGTCTGGTTTAACCACGCTGGGATCGCTACAATTCATTTATTCATCATTCATTCATTTGTTTTACTTGTGCATAAAGATTTAAAAAAATAAATAAATGTCAAAGTGATGTTTACAAAATTGGGTCGCGATTACGTCCAATCTCCTTTTGAACATCACTTTCAGCACCCTATCATTTAAGTTTCCTCTTCAAAAATGGGCGGAACCACGCTACAGCGATAGTTACAATAACGAGGTCAGCCAAGTTCTAGGGCCTTCGAACAAAGTTCTGAAGCAAATTTACGAGTTTTCCAAGTGCTCAGATAAATTGGATTATTGTCTACTAAATGTAGAATGTCGCTGAGTTTCGATGGGTCAATGTGAAGATGAGAGCGGGTATGTAATTTTGGTTACTAGCAGCGCCCCGCGGTTTCACCCGCGTTAGTTTCCATCCCGTGGGAATATCGGGATAAAAAGTATTTTATGTGTTAATCCTGGTTATAACCTATCTGTGTGCCAAATTTCATCCAAATCCGTTCTACGTTTACGTGTGATTGAGTAACAAACATCATAACATCTTCACAAACTTTCACATTTATAATATTAGTAGGAAGGATAACTGGATAAACTAAGAATAACGGGGACTTATCGACGGCTGACAGCTTCTAAAATAATGATTTTGCTAATGAATAGTAGCAGATACAGCTGAATTACATTATTTTCAAGTCTTATAGCTTAATTCGTATGCAAATCTGACCTCCACAACCCAGTAACTGGGTAATACGATACCTCTTGGTAAGACTGGTTGTCAGGCTTTCGAGCTGACAAAGATCTACGAATGATACCCGGAACCAACGGCATGACGTGCTTTCCGAGGACTGGAGGGGTCTTGATATGTAAACCCATCCACGGACCAACCGCGGCAAGCGTAGTTTAACCTGATTGATCGACCCGTGCGGCTTTTAATACTTAGCTACAAGCCTGATGAACGTATCTTCTATATTTTTTAACGAAGCTTAAGAAGTTATGACTATATGCTTATGTCTTGTACCGCACTCAACAAGGGATTTTGATCTGGAGGCATCTCCAACAATCTTTATGGGATTTGGGACTAATCTCCTTCGGATGTTACAAGCGTTACCGATCCCATAGAGCGATCAAATGTTATTGTATATGTGTGATTGTTAAAATTTAACCGCGATTTAACTGTTACGCATGGTGAACTTTCTGTTATGATGAAATTGGGTTGGGTTCTGGAAAATGGGAAAAATTTACAACATAACAATTGGCAGCTTAGAATTGGTCTACTTGAGGACAGAGGACTTTTTCCAAAGCTCGACTGCCTTGTCAGTCCTGGGTTCGATTCCTGGATTGGATTAAGAACTTTCCCACCTGAAAGTTCTCGGTAGCAGACCGAAGATTTGTGTCCGTTTGATGGCAATAGGCGAGCCCCCAATTATATGGGAGTAATAAAACTAGTTATAACTTGCTAGCTTATACATTTCCAGTTTTAGCTGACCTCGTATTGGTGTTTTGAATATTTGGCGATTTCGCTTTCAGCACATTAAGTTCAACTTTCCAGATGGCTGTGAAGATAAGATAACAGATGTCTACGAAAAACAATACTAATTAATCATTGTGGCGACTTGCATAGAAGAATCAAATTTAATAAACAAATCAAATGAAATGACTTTACTACTGTCAAAAAAATCTTTTGGTCCCTCATTAAGCCCGAAATATTGTCTAAGAAAATAAATCTTCATTAATTCATTCACAATTAAACTTTTATACAACGGATAAAAATAATAAGAATAGAACAAACGTGTAAAAATGCAAATCATTCTATGTTCATTCGTTTAAATCTCACACTGTGTAATTAGATTAAGTGAGTGAATGAATGAACAGGTCGAACCGGCAAGTCATTCATTTGTTCGAACGATTTATTAATAAAAATTGTTCTTTGTTCTGCACATTTAGACTTGATTCTTTTATTTCATCATTAATTTTACTTTAGTTGGAAAACGAATGAAATGCATTTTAGATAAAATGGATACCGTCCTACTAACAGCTGCAAAAAATAGCAATGGGATTCTCAATATGTAGTACATGTATTTATATAAAGGAGAACCAATAGCTTTATCAGAAGCATAACAATTGTATATGAGACATAAAGCATGTAGATATATTTATGTACAGACGCTAGCACATTAAGCTACTACAACCTGTCAAATTTCTTTAATAGATTTTGAACTTTATCGCTAAAGCATAAGGTTCAAAGTTGATTGGGAAAATTTGACAGTTTCGGGTAGCTCGATGTGCTGGTGCCTGTACCTAGTTATAAACTTTTCTTCTTTTATTCGAAAGAGGTTTATTCCGAAATGATCCCAAACAAACTCTTCAGCTCATTAGATATCTGTTGCAGTTTGCAAACGCACAAAGTTACGTTCGATAGCTACGAGTATTAAATATTGTAAAGAAACTTTTAAAATATAAGTAAAATACTTAAAAAGACTTATCTACAACACATTATTTCTTTAATAATTAAAATTCTAATAAATCGACCAATTTATATATACAATCCAAGTACTTTTAACCCTCTCGCTGCTATCGCCCCTCATCAGCATTTCCTACTATATTACATCAGGCTACATTTGGGCCTATTTAGATAACATAACGTATATTTTGCGCCGCTTCCACGTGAACACTTCGTCGACAAAGCCTCCGTTATTGAGTGGTGCGGGCATGTACGGTTGTGTGTATTAGGATGGGTGATTTTGAACTGAAATTTTAGGCCTTAATGTATCGAATGCCTTATAAGGCCTTTTGTAAAATGTGTTTTTGAGAACTTTATAGGAAACTAACTTCTGCCTGCGAAATCAGTTGTGTGAAATTTCTTGTTGCCCTCGACCCACCGCGTCGCATAACATCGCCCACCCGCGCTATTACTTCGTTTTCATTAAGCGTTCTTTCTGAATTTTTATCTTTTTGTTCGGCTCCTAAGGGTTGCGTAGCGTGATGTTAAATAGATGTCACCTTCCTCAAGAAAAAAGAAATCATTTTTAAAATCCGACTTGTAGTTTCAGATATCAGCGCGTTCAAACAAACAAATAAACTATTCTAGTAAAGATTTATGTAAATCATCACAATGAAATAGTGTAGTTTATGAGTGATATAATAAGATATTTTATTAAAAAAATTTAAAACACATTACACATGAACAAAAATTGGTAAAAAGGAGGCAGAAATGAAGCTTCTCATAAAAGTAGGACTTATTTTTACTATAACCTAAATAGTCATAATCAGACTATTTTCTGTGTTTGTTGTTAACAAAGGAAAACTAGTCCGCTCCATTGAATGTTTATTTCACAAAAGGGAATTAAATGGACTCGAAATATCTGAAGTGGTACATAAATACAACCAAAATTTGTCCTGAAAATTGTATAGGCCTCAACTTCTTCCTCGAATTTGTATATAAAACTTTTCTATTTAAATAACCCACCACTGTGACTAAGTGTACCGGCGTACATTAATGTTGTTTGCAAAAAGCAACAAGAAAACAACGCAATACGTACCAACTCCGAACTCGAAAACTTAATTAAACTGTTATCGCGACTCAAGGCGGCTCCCGAGGACCCCGTGGGGTTAAAAGCCGGATGGCCGAAATAACCGGGCTATTTAACACTGTCTCCGACAGTCGCAATCTTCAGTGAAAAAGCTTCAGTTTAATTTGTGCTAATATTGTATGTCATCAGTGTAAGTGACGGGGTCTGAGAGACCCCCATTTGTGTTTCGACGCGCGCGGTTTTTTGCACGGAAATTTAGGGTTGGATATTTTTGCTGCGTAAGCTTGGATGCGTATCTATATTTTTTAAATAAATGCATGGGTTTTTCTCCCTTGGTAATAAGCGGGATTGTTTGATCATACCTACGGAGGTATTTATCTTTTCTATTCACGTTGATTGCTGTACCAAAGGGTACAATATCTACAACATATAAGTCCCTCTCACAGAAAGGAGACATGTGTCCCACCAGTAGGAATATTATAGGCTGATTATATAACAAGGTGGTGCCCAAAAACCAAACGCTCTAACATAGAACACAATCTGCGTTCGCGATTTATTTGCCAAAAAAGTAAATAAATATGAATTAATGGAAAAATAACCTTAATTCCTAAACAATAAAATTCAGTTTACTCTATAACTTCAAACATTTTTATAACTTTTTCAATAGTGCTAGTCACTCTGAAATCAACTTAATAATCATGGAAATAAAGTTGATATTTGTTTAACTTGAAATAGAGTAGGGGTGTGCAGCGCTACGCAGTTGTACTATAGAAGATTTGTCCAGATCAAGTTGTACTCTGTGATCTAACAGATGCAAAAATATAAAATATCAGAAATCTTTAATTTTAACTAATAAGTAATTAAGGAGTAATGTGTACATAAGAGAAAGATTTATTCTTCGTTCGTCCCGAAGTTTTGTCCCACAAAAAAAAAATCTATTTTTCTCCCATAACACTAGTCTGAAAGAGGCACCGGTGACTGAAAAGTTGTGTGGAAATCGGTTGTCATGGTATGGGCATGTGACACGCGGGAAATGTGACACGGAGGAATGAGGAAAATGTGGTGAGGAAAGTTTTGAGTATGATGTGGACTATGAGTAAGACAAGACAATTAATGAAACGATAGATGAACTGTGTGATTTATGATATGGCTAGAAAGAGGTTGACTACTGAGATGTCGAATAATAGAGAAGTATGGAAGAAAAAAATACATGTCGCGCCGACCCCATATAAATTGAGAAAAGAGCCTCCTGAAGGAACCAAGGAACATTCTCAGTGCAAAAATAAACCACGTAAGTCAAACTATTCATTTATTCTCCGCTCATTAAATAATGCATGCTTTGAACATGCCCTTTCTCCATATTCACCTACATTCCAGTAAAGAAAATAAAACTAATTTAATACTTAGCATACAAACCAAGGTAAGCGGTAAAATGCTATTGAAATCATTTCAAGCTTACCTTTCTTCGTTCTTTTGCAGTGCGATTCTGTAACCATCTCACCGTGAAAACTTAGGTGCAGTGAGCGTGGAGTGAGCTGTCAGTGTCATCCTGATGCTAGGGATTGATACTCTTGATAGCTCACTCTAAGCTCACTTCACCTAATTTTTCACGGTGAGATTTTTACTGAATCGATCGGCAGGTTCGCGCGGGCGACTTTTTTACGTGACTGTTTTTTTTTCGGGCACTGAATTTTCAACTCTCGGTGTTGTGCCGAGCATTGAAAATCCAACAAAGCGCATCACAGTGCGCCAAGAAAACATACTGTTGGATTTTCAACTGTCAGTGCTAAACCAGAGCGTTGAAAACACAGGGCGCGAAAAAATATTGCTCGTGCGTACCTGAGCTTACAAAAATGTTATTCTATGTGCGGCAAAAACTGTGCAAAACAAAGGTGGATGTTTTTAAATAAATGTTCTGCTTAAGTTTTCTGTTGTTTTGCAGCCATCTTGAAATATAGTCGGGGAGCTAGGGTGTTCTATTTAAGTGAAACATTTATAATCACAATTATTAAATAGATACTTAAGTTTGCTTAACTTCTTTCGTTAATTATGTTTCCATTCCCTCTGTATGCCCCAAAGAGGTGGACAGATATATAGTTCTGCCACATTTTGCCAGTTATAGTTTTTGTCCCAAGTAATTGAGGCCGAGCCTAGCATTAGCACAAACGACAGACTCCGGACTGCTACTGAGAAATTCCTAATGGATAATCTCGATAAATCTTTGACGTTTAATGTTTAATGCTGGGTTATATTCGAACGCAATGTGAATTGCTACTGAATAAAAATAAAAAATAAAATTGAAAAAAAATTGCTGACCCGTATAGATACTGCAATCCACGAAAACGCACCGCACTCTTTTTCCTAATGCTTACAGCATAAGTGAGAATATTCCTCTGGTGTTTTAGTTTTGTCTATACACACTAATTTATTATTAATGGCTAATTTGTGTGTATCGAAAAAACTAAAACGCTTGCAGAATTTACTAACGAGAACCGCTAACGATTAGGAAGAAGAGTGGGGCGCGTCTTCGTGGGTTGCAATATCTGTAATCAAATGAAGCATTCATTTGTATTGTCATCTCTCTCTCTGTTTCTTTAAAAATGCCCCATACTGAGGATATTCTTGTAGGTATTAAGAGTTACTCAATCAATTCACAAATATCTATTAATCTCACATGTATCAGCAACTAATTGCGTAACCTACTATTAATAGCAATGGCTCTCATTTAGACAGTTCAATAACATTCATTGAGATAATTTCATTGTTGCGCAGACACATTTGTAGAACATAATAAAGCAATGGATTACCAATATCCTTCAAAATGATTCAGATTGATAGCGTGTAACGCAGTTAGTATTAAATATGTATTAATTTCAACTTAAAACATTTTAATTAAGTGCCTCATATTCCAAATAATTCTGCTAATAATTTTATATCCAGTTCAACGAAACTAAATAAATAAATGTAAAGCATCGTTATAATCTATTAGTGAGATACGTAGTGGTGCCTACTTCAGAGGGTGAAGTAATTAAAATTTTGCAAGTAGTCAAAGGCGAAAAGTGAGTCATGAGGCAGTAGTCTTGCGGTGCGGGTGCGACGCAATATAACGCTTCAATTATCACTTCATTAGCAAGTCTGTTTTAGTACGGTGTCGCGCTTAAACGCAAGAATATGCCAAAACACAATGTTTCTCAACATCACTTAGAGTTCCAACTGCCAGTGTTATACGGCAAGGCAACGCAACATAACATCAATAGCGCATAAAATTTGCGTTGCGGTGCCCGCACCACCCCGGATTTCAAAACTATGACTATGATGGTTCGGCAACTCAATTCATCGCAACATGGCCAGCATATATGACTGCGTTGCGGGGACCCGCACTGTTTCTTTGCGTTTACCCTCAAAAAACAAGGCTCAATTTACAAGCACATCTCCCGGCCTACACCGAGAGTAGCTCATAAAAGTTTATGTTTTAATGCTATAAAAATGTTCCTTATGTAAATTCTTATTTCGTTGTTATACCGTTTCGTCCTAGTCTAATTTTTTCGCGCATTTACGTGCCCCTAATGTTATGTAATCTGCGCCTCCGTCTACTTAATGATTATTATGAAAATTCGGTGGTAATATGCTTGGAGATATATGGCGTGTGCTTATTATATACTTCGTCAGTCATATGAAAGTTGCTTGGTAAAAAATCTGGTTTTAGCGGTATTTGGTGCTGTCTTCTTGGTCTACTCGCCAACGCTACTGATGAGCATGAGTTCCAGTGTTCGATTCTCAAGTCGGGCTGTGTTTTTCGGTTTTTTGATCTGGAATTTATCAACAGCATGGATTTATGCCCGGATGATGGTATTACATGGTTGTTGAACATAACTTGGCGAAATGTGGGTGCACTACACCTCTGCCGAACTAACTCTTCGAGGGAACAAGGCGTGATATTTATTTATTATAACTTTATGCACAAGTAAAAAAAAATTCTGTACAAAGGCGGACTTAATGCCAGAGGCATGTTCTACCTGTCAACCTTAGGGTGATGCAGAGATAAAACATGGTAGGTGCAACATACGGGATAAATAGCTAGGAAATGACTATAAAATACAAGAATAAATACTAATACATAGACATATAAACAAAATGAACTGTCAGGAGAAAAATTATCGATGGAGGAGAACGAATCCAGAAAATCAGCGCTGGGATGTTACTGGCGGATATGTTCACGTGCCTTCACTTTAAAAGATAATCGACTGGTTGCCGTCCTCCGCGAAGCCTGTGAAGCTCCCAGGAAGCTTCTGTGCTTCTGGGCGGAGTTAGGCTGGCTCTGTTAGCCAGAATCCCCACGCACAACGGACCGAATGAGAGTCTAAGTGCGGAAAATGGAGTCCCATTATTATCATCATCATCTGGTTGCCGTCCTGATGTTCAGAGGGGAGCGCATTCCAAAGAAAGACTGGCTGGACAAAGAAATAAGAATGAATGAAGCCAGAACAGTGAGAAGGACATCGTAGAAGATGATATATCGTAGATGATATTATGTTATTTTGGTTCTGACTTTAGCCAGTCAGAACCAAAATATATTATAATAATTTACTTTTAAGATATGTGGCTGATTTTCATATTAATCATGTTCTCTAATAAGTTAAGCTTCTGTAGGTTGTTATGTCTTGAGAATTAAGGAATAGTATACTTTTTATCTAGATAGTACATTCCCCTGGGATTATTTCCGACCTCCACGTGGGCGAAGCCGCGGGCAAAAGGTAATTTTTCATTCATCTTAAAAGCTATTTCTGGCTGACATTGAAGATGGCAATTCCAATATACATTATGTTCGTGAGCAAAACAATAATTTTCCTCGTCGTCGCTTTTATACAATACTAGCTTCTGCCCGCGACTTCTTACGCGTGAAATTTTCCCCCGTCGCAACGCATCGCCTGCACGCTATTACTTCGGCGTTCTTGATGACTTTTGTTGTTTAAGCTAGGCTCCTAAGGATCCTCGAGAATCAGGCTATCAAATGCAAAAAAAATATTTTCAAATGCGAATGGCAATTCCAGAGATTAGCGCGTTCAAAGAAACAAACTCTTCAGCTATATTATTAGTACGTATAGATAGATACATTTAAGTATACCAAATCAAGATATCGCCAACCTTTTTTAAGAAGTGGTTCGGCTCCGGATAAAGGACTAATCAGTTCTTTCAGCCTCTTTTGTCGCAATCACAGGGATGTAGAGTGGGCTGAAGAGGCAAAAGGCATTCTGAGACGACATTTTTGGAAGATGTTGTTTTTGGAAAGTGCTTTGACAAATGTTTTATGTTTTAACCGACTTCAAAAAAGGATGTTCTTAATTCGGATATTTATATATATATTTTTTAATGTATGTTGGGGCATAACTCCGTCATATATAAACGGATTTGCAAAATTCTTTTTTTGTTCGAAAGAGGTTTATTCCGAAATGGTCCCATATACATTTTATTAACTTTGCTTGGGTGGTTTTTAAATTAGCTTAAAAAACAACCGACTTCCAAAAAAAAAACACTAAAAGTATCTGAAGTTGGTGTCATTGGTTCCACATTTTCATTTATTGACACCGACTTTCGAAATTAAAATTATTTTTCACTTTGTAGTGTTATTTTTTTGGAAAAAAGTTTTTATTGGATTTTGGTTGGACGTGAGTATTTTTTACTATGAAAACTGCAGTTTACTTTGAGATGTTTTGCTGGTGTCTATCTGAGAGACTTAAGATACCGAACCCTCCCCCACCTAAGTACTGAATACAGGCTACAGTGCTATGCCAGATGTACCATGGTGGGGTTTATTTATAAACGATGATTAAAGTTGAGTGACGTTTAAACGTCAAAAAATTATGGTTAAACAGTCGCTAATCACATGGGGGTTATGTTTATTAAGCACCTATAAAACAATTTATTGATTATATACAGACGCCCCATCAAACAACTACAATCTGTCTAATTTCTTTAATAGATTTTCAACCTTATCGCTACAGTATAAGGTTCAAGGTTGATTGGGAAAATTTTGACAGTTTCGGGTAGTGCCAGCTTGATGTGCTGGCGTCTGTACCTAAGACACAGAGACACAGACAAACAGACACACACATGCATAGAGACTACGAAGTTCCATCATTCTGTTCTAGTGGCCTTAAGTACTAGTTTCCTTGTCCTTAGTACAGAGGCCAGCACATCAAGCTACACAAATCTGTCAAATTTCTTTGATAGATTTTCAACTTTACAACAAAGGAATAAGGTTCATAATCAGTTGGGAAAATTTGACAGATTGGGGTAGCTTGATGTGCTGGCCTCTGTACATAGTTACTTTTATTCACCGAAGTAATTGCGTAACACACAAACAGTAGCAATGGCTTTCATTGCATTATTTACATTGTTGAGCAGACTTTTTCGAACATATGAAGCAATGGATTAGCTGCTTCAAAATTATTCAGATTGTGATTGTTAGTGTGTTATGCAATTAGGGTTCTGGTTCACTGCCCAATCTTTTAAAGTCTGCATTAAAACGTTTGTTTATAAATTCTCTTTCTTTACCGACCCTTCCAGTCACCCCTAAATCAATAAGTCTTTAAACGGGGGGGTTTACCAGACAGTCAACATAAAAATCTTGGCAAAAAAACTGCGCAAATAAATCACGTTGCCCTTCCAACTCCTGATGAGGGAAAGAGAAGGAAGATTAATGATGTTTTGTCTCGAGCTTTTTAGATTTCGTGCAATTAATTTTGGATATGTTTTTCTTTGGAGTTCGATGGTCGACTAAGTGCTTTTTGGAAGGGAGGTTTTTAAGTGTTTCTTTCTAACTTAAGCTGGCATTTGTAGTTGTTTTGTAGTTAGTACTAAGCAGTGATATAGATTGATATTAAGGATTTTTTAGGTTTTCGTAACTCAAAAGGAAAAACGGAACCCTTATAAGACCACTTCGTTGTCCGTCTGTCTGTCCATCTGTCAAGGCCCTTGTTCTCAGGAAAGCGTGGAGTTATCAAGTTGAAATTAATATCAAATATTAAGGGCTGCAATCCCTTGAAGCAGCGAAAAAATCAAACTTCTGAGTCAACGCAATCAAATGATAAGGGCGTTTATGTTCAAAACCTAGAGGGTACTTCCCGTTGACCTAGAATCATGAAATTCGGCAAGAAGCGATGTCAAGTAAATGAAAAAATCAGAAAACCATAAATTTTTACTTACATATCCACAGTACAGAACCCTCGATGCGCGAGTCCAACTCGCACTAAACCGTTTATTTTTTTCAAAATTGTATTAAACTTATTATGTTTTTCATTCAATAAACTGAATCAATAAACATTATCGATGTCATTTTAAAACAAGAAATATGATCCGAAAAATTCTTTCGAAAGTTTTTTTTTTTAACAAAAATCTTTTTACTTATTTCCCTAATAAAATGTCGAGTTTCCGCAAATTTCCGGACTTTTCCTACAACTTTCCTGTAAAAATAAATTAACATGCTTAGATTGGATTGCCAAGGAGTCCATTGAAAGTCCGACTTCCCGACTTATTCTAATTTAGACGCCCAAGTTTTTTCTGAGCTTGTTAATAAAACAACATTTGCTTACGTATATTTTTCAGTACACTTTGCGAACTGAAAATAGGAAACAGTTTTTACTCTTAATCGTTTACGTGATCATTCAATATTAGTTAAGAACATATACTTCACTACCGCCTGAAATTAGGGACTGCCAAACTGTTGCAGTTTTTAAAAGAAGAGTAAAAGAATATTATCTTTCTACTTCATCATACTTGTGTCATCATCATCTGCCTAGCCTTTTCCCAACTATGTTGGAGTCGGCTTCCAGTCTAACTGGATGCAGCTGAATACCAGTACTTTACATGGAGTGACTGCCTATCTGACCTCCAAAACCCAGTTACTGGGTAATACGATACACCTTGGTAAGACTGGTTGTCAGACTTTCGGGCTTCTGACTACCCGTAACGACTGTCAACGATCCACGAATGATAGCTAGGACCAACGGCTTACGTGCTTTCCGAGGTACGGAGCCACCACCTTAATTGAGATGTCGAAGATGCGTCTACCATCGAGGGTTTGGATTCGGATACTCTCAATTTAGCAAAAGAACAAGCAACCCCCAAACGGCGTGTTAATTTAACGAATGTGGTAGAAAAACTATATTGTATTGCTACCAAATGAGCGTAGGGTTAACTATCGGTTCGTTAAGGATGGGGGTACAGTGAGAGCAAAGAAATTTATTCGTCTAAAACTAATTACTGCAGTCGGTTTCAAAATATTTATTTATATTTTTGTTGCGTTATTAATTTATAGTAATGGTTTTCTATGTCTAGTTGCAGTTATTGCCCAGTGGTAATGGCCGCGACTTACGAGTTGTAGGTCGTAGGTTCGAGCCCAGACAAGCGCTTTACTTTGTGTAAATTATTTCATTACCATTATAATTATTATTTCATTTACCCCACTTATATCACCATATGGCCCCATATTCGTTACACCCCCAACAATCCATAATTCCCTAGAAAACATGTTAAAATTTGTGAATCAATATTTTTTGCGAAGTTATCTTAGATTATAACAAAAAAACTCGATACTGGGTCTGATGACACAAATATTCAGGAGTAGCATAAAAAACAGTAAGTACGATTTTAATTTAAAATATTAAAAATATCAATAATTTGGTCATCCATGGGCATATGGTGATATACTTAAGTGGTGTAAATGATAGATGATAGTCTGGCCAGTCGACAGTTTCAGGGTTATCCATTATTTACGCCACACCCTGTGATAACTGAACCTTGTTTTAATCTTAGCAACGGAATTTGAACTAGATAATCAATCGATGTTCCATGTTTGGTTTTATTATGTATTGTTAAATTTGACTCGTACATCCAACTCCAGTATTCTCATTCCACTACAGCATCTAAGAGTCATAACCCACCTACTTACCTTACCCTCAAAACATCACAAATGCTAATAGCTATCGTTGTACACTCAACCCGTTCGAAGCAGCCGTGCCAAGATTGAGGTTTGCAATTCTATCGGTGATCGGTAACCCTAAATTACGGTACGGAACCCATTATCGTGTTCCGTTTGTACGCTGCCGATTGATATTGGAGGGTTAAAGGCATTTGTGTTCGCTAACATGGCTAATAAAGTATGTTTATGGTAAATTTGGGTTAGGTTGGTCCCAAAGGCTGGAGTTTGGGTTGAAAGGACGGCTCGAGGTGTGTTTGGGTGTTAGTGTGTCTCTGTCTTTATATGGCGAGACAGAAGTCTTGTATTGACGTCAATGATGAAGAGAGTACCTTGTGTCTGGTAGTCGTAAGCGCTCAGTGTGAGGTCCTGGATTTAATTCCTAGATCGGGAAGTGTTATTTGGCTTTTCGTGTGTGTGCTGTTTCTAGTGTTATCTAGAGGTGGAATTGCTCAGTAGTCAGTAACAGACCTAATTCTGGATTTGTGCCCTGTTAATTCCAGAAGCAAGAGTGAACGGGCATCTTCTGGGCACGCTCGTTTCATCTTAGACCTCATCCATTGTCTTCATCAGACGTGATTGAGGTCAAGAGCTGGCTCATCCAGCAATAAAAAAATCTAATTTAAACAGTACTTGCCAAGGTATCTTTTCAGTCTTATATTTTACCACAAGATACTTGAATTTTGAGCCTGCTATGATGTCCGCGCTGGAGGTTTGCCAGAGGGCTATGGAACGGAGTATTCTGGGTATCAAACTAACAGACTGGGTTAGGAATACGACCATCTGTTCCATCACAAAGATAACTGATGTCACTTGGAAAGCAGCCACGCTAAAATGGAACTGAGCTGGACACATCTGCCGCATGTCAGACGAACAATGGGCCAAACTTACGACCCAATGGGTCCCTCTTAATGGCAAGCGACATCGTGGCAGGCCCAGACGGAGATGGCGGGATGAGCTGGACTCCTTCAACAAGAACTGGTCCTTAGCAGCTTTGAACAGAGAGAAGTGGAAAGAGAGTGGGGAGACCTTTGCCCTGTAGTGGGACATCACAGGCTAGTAATAATAAATATGATGTTTAGCATCAGCGTCATCTTATATACTTTATGTAGGTAAATGTTAAGTGGCTACCCTTGCTTTCAGACACCTGCAACACCACGAAAAGTTGGTTAAAGTTTCGGGCGCCCTTCTCATAATAACGGGCGGGAAGCCGAAATATTTATCCTAAAAAAACCTTTTCCACATCGGTCAAGTCAAGACGTTTTTTTAATAAATATTTTTTATTGTTTCAGGTATGTACTTGCTTAACATTTGGCAAAGAAGATGATCAGAAGGAGTCATAGTTATCATACCAAGTAAGTTTAGTTATAACTTAACTAGCGACGTGCTCCTGTTTAGCACGGTTTTTACGACTTGATGAAACATTTATTATATTGTTAATTATTGATGTTATACGAGCATGTACAGACGCCAGAACATCAAGCTACAAGCGATTTTCAACTTTATCGCTAAAGTATAAGGTTCAAAGTTAGTTGGGAAAATTTGATAGTTTCGGGTAGCTTGATGTGCTGGCGTCTGTACATATGATTATATACCTTTCAGAATAAATTCTCTAGATGATATTAAAAATCGCATTAAAATCCGTTGCGTTGTTTAAAATAAGAACGTGGTCACACCGACACGTACGAAAAGCGACTTTTAATCTAAACTAATTATTATAAAAGAGAAAATATTTGTATATTTGTTAGTTACGCTTTAGCGTTAAAACGGCTGAACAGATTTGGATGAAATTTGACACTGGACCGTGACCTGGATTAGGACTTATGATACGTTTTATCCCGATACCCTCAAGATTGAGACTTATGTGGGTGAAAACGCGGGGCCGGGCTAATTTATAATACGTATAGATTTATAGGCTAATAGCTACTTTCCCGTCTTAACACGCGATGATTAATTATTAACTACCAAGCAATTTATTATCTAATGAAGGTATACAACTACCTACCTACTAAACAGCATTATTCTCAATTAATACGCCACTGAATCAATAATCGCCAGTTAATCAATAATCTACAGTTCTTTGAAATGCATTACCAGACTTCAATATGTGCCTAATATCTTGTCCGTTTTGAGTTTAAGTTTGTGCTCGGTCGATGCCATTAGGCTAGCCCCCTATTACTTAAAAATAACTGGCGATATTATTTGATAATCTTTTTGGGATCCATGAAGAAGCTTCCTCGTTTAACGCATTTTGTTCCGCCAGTTACTCAACTGAACCAAGTAACACCCAACATCTTATTTGACTAGCCAATTCTACCCTTGTGGTGGTAGGGCTAACGCCCGCCTGGTTTGCGACCGCCCTCCCACAGCAGTCCGGCTTCAAGCAGCCTGCTGTGTTACGTCGATGCGCGGGAGTTCCAGTGCTTTAGGCATCTCCTGGGCACGCTCGTTCCATCATCATCGCTTTCCATCAGCCATGATTGAGACCAAGAGCGGGCCCATTCAGCAATAAAAAAAACTAGTACACAGAGGAGTATCTATAGTACACCCCCACCCATGTACAAATGCCAGCACATCAAGCTACCCGAAACTGTCAAATTTTCCCGATCAAATTTGAACCTTAAGCTTCAGCGATAAAGTTGAAAGTGTACTTAAAAAAATTTACAGATTGTAGTAGCTTGATGTGCTGGCGTCTGTACATTGACTTAATTGTTACATTGCAAACATCTATGTGTAAGATATTCTCTAATTAATTTCTGCCCTATGTTTTCGCACACAATCTTCAGCAAAAACAACGAAAATTACTATTTCTTTCACCCCTAGTCCATTACAACTTACAGACAGTCGAAGTATCTTCCCAAATAGTACATGACATAGGTACCGTAAACAGAAGCCGTCAAAGCCTTTCAAATCAGGCCTCGGAGCTGTACGTGGCCCTTACGCACGAATTGCTGAAGACCCTCCAGCTAGTGATGTGCGCTGTCCCGGGGTTCGTCCGGACTTAATGGGTTAATTTGGGAAGATAAAGTTGGTGGAATAAGTTGGTTAGCGGAATTTGGAAATGATTATGAGTTTGCTTGTGTTGTGCTCACTTTAGCATTGAGTTAAGATTTATTAGTGTGCTTGTTTTTAGTTTTTGTATGTTTTTAAATCATTTACATCATAATAACCAATGCAATATCTGTTGTTTTGAGCCTGTATTAAGAAAATGGCATTCAAATGTTGCTATTTTAATGTTCTTCCTTAAAACGTAAACCTAGAGAAGTTTAACATTAAGCCGTGAGAAAACATAACATACATCACGCTTGTTTTGAATGGTTTGGCATAGGTACAATTCCGAACTTACTATAATAGCGTCTATACCAACAAAATGTCTCTACTAACGCAGTAAAAGAAAGAAATAAGTTTATTCTCGTCTTCCCAAAGAAAAAAACCCACTTACAAAGTCATTAACTCCGCAAAAAAATCCCGTACTAATCCCCTCACTAGCTCACCTTTCCCCATCAAATACACCAGCACTATTCGACTGATCGGGTGGGCTCGGAGGGCCCTCAACACGTCTGAGGGCGTTCGCATTGTGTCAAATGAAACACATGTAGCATCTTCAGAGTTACAAATGGGCACTTTTGGTTATATTGTTCATGGTACACTAGTTTTTGGGTTGTGTATTGCAATTTCTGCGAGTTTTGTGTTTTTATGTAATAGGTACTTGACAGTCGCGCTATGAAAACCTTGACCATCATACTAAAGTCAAAAAGTTAAAGCATTTATTTCAAATAGGCACATAAAAGACACTTTTGAACGTCAACAATTAGAATAAAATAGAATTGATTCTAGTCGCCCCTTCCAAAAGGCAGTTTTCGTATGGAGAAGAATGGGCAAGAAACTCCACCGTTACTGTTTTAAATTGTTTTACAATATTTTGTATACAATTATGTGAAGACGATGCACCTAAAATAAAATTACTATAAGTACCACAATAGGTAAAAGAATTAAAAATGAAACCATGACATTTTATTAATTAACTAGCTTCTGCCCGCGACTTCGTCCGCGTAATTTTTTTTTTCCCCGACCCACCGCGTCGCAACGTGTCGCCGGCCTGCGCTATTACTTCGTTTTCGCTTGGCGAAAACTTCAGACTTTTTTTCTTTTTGCTCAACTCCTAAGGGTCCTAGCGTCAAGTTTAATAGAATATAGCCTTCCTCAAGAACTGGGCTATCAAACGCAAAAATATTTTTATATATGCGACCAATACTTCCAGAGATTTAGAGCTTTCAAACCGTGTTTCAAACAAACAAACTCTTCAGCTTTATTATTAGTATTATTTTAAAACTATAATATCTCCTAAGATATACATTGAAATCAAATGATGTCAGAGGCAATTTTGTTCAAAATTAAATACATGTGATGAATAACGTATTTATTTGGATAAGGATTAATACCATGTTTATAAAAACACCTTCGCAAATAATGCATTATTTTAGAACAAATTTGGTTAGCATAAAAGAGGTTATAGTGAGCTAACCTTAAAAGATAGACATATGCTGTTGCAGACTTTTTTTTAAAGCTTTTAAAGGGGAACAATTCTGTCATATATGATTTTTGCGAAACTTTAATCGTTTACGCAGCGCACGCAGCGGAAGCTCTCAATAGGAAAAAAATCCCCCGATTTTGAAACATTCTTCATTGGTGCTCCGCTCCTGTTGGTTTTAGCGTGATGATATATAGCCTATAGCCTTCCTCGATAAATGGGCTATCTAACACTGAAAGAGTTTTTCAAATCGGACCAGTAGTTCCTGAGATTAGCGCGTTCAAACAAACAAACAAACAAACTCTTCAGCTTTATAATATTAGTATAGATTATCTGATAGATACCTACATGGTGCACACATATTTACAAATATGGTAAAAGTAGACGATTTTCATTAAACAAAAAAAGTTACAAGTAATAAGTCAAGGTGTGAGTTAAAGTAATAAAAAAAAAGAACTTTTACAATTAAATTAGCAAGTAGTTTGACTTTGTCTAGACTCTAGACAGCATGTTTCTAAACGTCCTTAAGTTGGATATAATCTTCTAATTTATAGTAGGTATGCTTGTTTAAAAAGTGTAAAATTTTCTCTCATTTAATTGCAATATATCACACAGTACCCGAAGATGTATGTACTTTGGCTAATCTGAAAAACGGTTGATGTATTTTATCTTAATTTCTAGTATTAAAATTATACTAAGAAGTCATATAAATCTGTCATTTTATGAGATGCATTATACCATATACAATTAATTATTTTGAATAATTGGAGGATATTGCCATGCTTGAAAAAGGTAGCAAATATAAGCAGGAAACAATAATATAAGACCAATAATGTACAGCAGTCTGGCCGTCGAAAGCGTTCTTGACACCTCGGCTGTTCAAAATCAAAACATCATCATCATCCCACCTGATACTAGGGATTGACCAAGCATAATCGAGATTTTAATAATATTTTGTATGCTAATTGTATTGATTATTTTAATTATAAAATTTCAAAGCTAGTATTTTATTTGTCAAAACATTACTATTTTGTGGGGTTTTAAAATAAAATAGCCTAGATTATAGTAGATTATGATGTAAATGTTTGCTTGGTCATCAGTGGGATGACACTGACAGCTCACTCCACGCAAGTTTTCATGGTGAGATTCTTACAGAATCGACCTAGTAAGTCTAATAATTGAAAAAGAATGTTACTAGGTTTCTGATTTTGAAAAGCCGACCTGTTATTGCGACAAATCTAGTAAGTAGCTAATAAAGATCAAATTAGCAAAACGCGTATTCGTTTGTATGAAATTGATAGGTGTCAAGAACGCATTCCTCCCTCGTCTGCCGAACTGTAGTTTGCAATAAACGTTTTGACTTTAAAGACAAATGCATCACTTTACAATTAACGAGTGACAAAGAATGAATGATTGAAAAATAACGAATGAAGAAAAAAGAATGAGTGAATGTGACAAGTCCAAAACTCATACACTATTTATTCGTAAATGTTTTCACAAACAATTTTGCACTTGATGAACCTCTGTGTTCTTGTGACAATACCCGTATTACGTGTCATAAAAATGTTAGCTAATAAAGCAAGTTTTGTTACGAAGCTGACTAACTAGGATGCACCGGATATACTTCATATACTTAAGTATCATCAGCCGTGTAGACTCTTGTAATGCACCCTATTTGAGGGTGTTTCTTCCTATAAGATACTATAGCTTCTGCCCGCGACTTCGACGTTGCATTGCAACGCTTGTCCACACTTAGCGTACTTTTTGTCTTTTTTTTTTCTTTTTGTTCGGCTTCTAAGGGCCCTAGTGTGATGTTAAATCATATAGCCTACATACAGCCTTCCTCAAGGATTGGGGTATCAAATGCAAAAATATTTTTGAAAATCCGATTGGTACTTTCTGAGATTAGCGCGTTGAAACAGACAAACTCTTCAGCTTTATTATTAGTATATAGATATATATCTCATCAGCAATTTTTCTGTGACTTTTCATTGTTGTATTTGGATTCTAAACTTGAGACTGAAGCCCCATTTACATGATGCATGCCTGTGGCATACAATATTATTTTTGCAATAAATTACTCGCGTCGTCTAAACACTGTTTAGACAGTGCAACTTTTATTGTTGCTTCTACTTACCTCAGGCAAATAAATTGCATCGTGTAAATCAGCCTTTAGGGAGTGTCAATATATTACCACTCAAATTGAATTAATTTAAACACCCGTAATTTATGTTATCTCTACTAATATCAAGGCTTTTATCGAAAGCTTATCTCTTATTGCATATCATGCAATGATAATAGAAAAACATTGTAACACTATGGGCCATTGTCAAAGGTCTAAAGGCCGTAGGAAGGCCATCCTATCACCACTTAAACCAATTTGTTTATCTTTTAAAAGGTTTGATAGATTTTTAGCTGATTTTAATTCTTATATTTCTTTTAATTTGTTTTCATCGCCAGAATGGTAGTGACCAATCGTAGTTTTGATCACGGGGAATGTTTCCATAATCATGTTGTAGGTTTCTGGTCTCTTAATTCTTACGGGGAAGGTAGTTACGCAGAGGGCCTACAACTTCCTACGCGTTTAGTATAATAATTGATTTAGGATGTTGATGGGGCTTCCGCGCTTCGCAGAAGTTCGCGGAAGTCCGTGTTAGCGATTTTCACGCCATATTGAGAAAGATGGCGGCGTCAATATTGGGTAGGTTGCGCGGAGGCTCCAACAGCATCCTAAAGACATTGTTTGACAAGGTGGACAGCCCCTTTATTACTAGGCACTGGATGCAAGAGGTACGTAGTTATTAGTTGTCGTTAGATTAGTTTGTTAGTTTTACTAACATGGCTTTAAGTCGTTGTTACTAATACTGTATGGATTGTATGTATCCGCAGTATACGATATATTTTTTTTTTTTTTCTCAGGATCCTAGAACCTAGTTTTTATTAAAATCCCACGGGTGTAAACCATTCCATCTCGTTCAGTTCAGCGTTACAGATAACAACCATAAATTCAATTTCTGTCTTCGAATTTATGAAATCCTCTGCATGTTACTTGATGTATTCATTCAAAATAGTAAACGTTGTCAGTCTGACTCATCCCAAAGCCACTTGACTCAGATCGACAGAACATTTGCCACTATTCGAACGATCCAAAACTGTCTATTAACACTACATAAATCACGTTACTCCGCCTACTCTAACGATCGTTAAACTAACCAAAGTATTGAATTAATCTGACGGTAGTTGTACAACAAGAGTAGATAATGTTACAGAGACTGAGCCTCTACAGAGCGCAATAATACCTCACAAGAGGATCATTATCATTTGAAACAAAGAATAAGTAACGTTTATTTGTACACAATTCATGAAACAAAATACAAATAAAAAAAAATGAAAATAATGCTTTAACAACAATAGTGTGTGCCTCACGGCTGCGTCAAAATGGCCCATTTTAGATGCTGTCTGACGCTGGTCATTTCAGCCCTGAACCTTAGTGGGTACAGGGTTCCTTTTCTGTTCCGCACTTCTCCAGCATTATTTCTCAGTAGTAGCCCGGAGCAATAAATATATTGAGTATTGAGTCCAGATTTGTGCCCGGTTTTAGCGATAAGCTCGCCCTCTGTTACATGGAACATAAGTACACCTTTGACCAAACCTTCGGGACACGCAGGCGTGAAATTTCACGCCTGCGAGCCCCGAAGAAAAGAAAAAAATCCTCCTTTTTTTGAAGTCGGTAAAAACACATTGCATAACTATGCAATGTGTTGCTTAAGCCGTTTGCTTGCAGTTCCCTCTCTGTCCTCTTACCTACTCTATGTAATTCTACAAAGAGGGTATTCGTACTTCTCTAAAAAGAGGCACGCGATTCGCACATTACTCTGTGGTGTGTAGATTAGATCGAAGACTGTGCTTCTAAGAATATATTTATTGTTTCACTCGAAGCTGGACCTGTAATTATTGGCTTCAGGAGAAATTTGTTGAGGGTTTGATAATGTAAAAGTAGTCTTGATTGCTTCATGGAAGTATTAAGGTGATTGCGCAGTGGTTACCGCGAAATTCAAATTTTCTTACGTTTTTTGCAATTTGCAAGTCAGTTTCAGATTGTATGTTGATCAAAATTTGATTCGCGACTATAACAGGTATGTATCTAAAGAATTATAATCATTAGAATCATTAATACATCTTCCTAACTTAGATTTGTACTACAAGAAGAAATCTCTTATGGAAAAGTGCTTGTGGTACAAATCTCACTTAGGAAGATGTATTAATGATTCTAATGATTATAATTCTTTAGGTACGTACCTGTTATAGTCGCGAATCAAATTTTGATCAAGATACAACCTGATACTGACCTGCAAATTGCAAAAAACGTAATCAAATTTGAATTTCGCGGTCTACCACTGCCCATTCACCTTAAGGCATTTATATGTGCCTATTGAAACCCGAACTGATGATTGTAGTAAATTGTGCTATTTACCCCATGTTACCTATGTCGTAACATATTGAGCCCAGCCTAGCCTTTACGGTACAAGGTTTATTTAAATAGCATCTAATATCAAAAATCTCGGCCTAAATTTAATCGACTGCTAATGAACGGTTTTTATGCTACAGATGATTGTAAAATATAATAAAAGTCATCCCGCAGCCTTAACTCATCTCTTTAGCTACAAGCTGCCCAAATCACTCATATGAAACCAGCCCATTATTGTCCCAAGGCTACTTTTAATACAGAGCAAATTTTTGTCTGTCAGTTTGTTCCGGCTAATCTCCGAAACCGCTGGACCGATTTAAATGAAATTTGGTATGAAGATACCTTGAACCCTGGGGAAGGACATACTTTTTATCGACATAGGTACTACGCGGGCGAAGCCACCGGCGGCGTTCAGGTTTCCTTACAATGTTTTTCCTTGACCGATGTCAGTAACATCCAAGATAAACTCAGAAAGTCATCATCATCTGCCTAGCTTTTTCCCAACTATGTTGGGGTCGGCTTCCAGTCTAACCGGGTCCAGCTGAGTACCAGTATTTTACATGGAGCGACTTACTGGGTAATACTACCTCTTGGTAAGACTGGTTGTCAGAATTTCGGGCTTCTGACGACCTGTCACGATTGTCAAAGATCCACGAATAACAGCCGGGACCAACGGCTTAACGTGCTTTCCGAGGCACGGAGGGATCTTGGTATGTAAAGATGGACAAAAAAGAGAGAGATAAACTCAGATAGTACATATGAAATTTAAAAATCACATTGGTACTTGTACATTCCCGATAAAGCAAGAGATCCCATCTATACCTATCATAAGCAAAGATTAATCCAAAATATAACTTTTATTCCCTTTTAAAAGTTTTACCAAAAAAGCCTCTGTTACACGCTTTACTCTGTACAATTGGACGAGTACACCTAAAATAGGCGGTTGACGTGTTGCGACCGCGACATTTGCGACTATAAATCGCAGTCGCGCTCCGTCGTTCATTATTTATACGATTCCGTCGTTTTATTTATTGCCCCTCTTATGTTCTGTGTTTGTATTGGAAGATGAGGATTGATAATTATGTAGGCAATCATACAACGTGTTGATATCACAGATATATTATATAGAGCTAGATAACGCAAGTATCACGAACTGTATGAAAACCAAGCGTGCCATTTTCTTGACTACCTACTATGACGTCACAAGCGTTTTTTCTCACTCTCGCTCACCCAACCAGCAGCCGGTCGATTCTGTAAAAATCTCAACGTGATAACTTAGGTGAAGTGAACGTAAAGTGAGCTATTAATAGGGGTAATCCCTAACATTAGGTGGAGTGACAGCTCACTTCACCTAAGTTTTCACGGTGAGATTTTTACAGAATAGCACTACAGTACACAGGACTGAGCGCGAAAGTGGCGGCTTACGATTTTTGACACGCGAAGTAGTTGCTCTTGCGTTATCTAGGTGTATCTATATCTGTGGTTGATATAGATTTCGCAAATCCGTTCAACGGTTTACGCGTGATTGAGTAACAAACATCCAAACATCTTCACAAAATTTCACATTATTTTATAATATTAGTACGAAGTAGGATTTTGACGTTCATGATTCCGTTTTATGTGCCTGTTCGAAATAAATGCTTTGACTTTAGGCTTGCCCTCGTAATACACGGGTCTTAACTTGTAATTCACGAATTGTGGTGTGGTAAACCTTCTTGCTCAACCCTTTGGGGTATACACGCTAGATATTATCAATATCAATTGCAGAATATCTTCAATTATCCCAAATATCAATTCAACAATTACAGTATCTAGAAACAAGCTAACTTTAGCTCCATCGCATCCATCGAAGCCACTGCTACCGTCTTAAACAAACCGCACTCGATCTGTTACGCGGAACCCTATTCACGTTTCATTGGGCTCCGTACAGTTAAACTAATAGTATCTAAATATATTGAACAGAGTTTAGAAAATGTATTTAGTGTTCGTCAAAGTCTCAAGTATTTGAAGTGGAACATTTTATTACTTACATACAAGATGTTGGTATTCCCCGAATGGATAAAGTACACCTGCATTTTGCCAGTTATTTTGCAGTCTCATGTAAAAAGATACCCAAGATACAAAGATGGAGGAAGAACATAACCCTGTCTGCCATCGCGCATTCGGATAACAAGGACCTAGCTTTAACCCAGACTTCTGTCTGCTACTGAGTTTCCTTCATGGAAAAACTCTATAACAGTCCGACATGAAGTCGAACCTCTGACCCTAATAAGACAGACAGATTACGGCTCACTTGATCTACACGATTTTTTTATTTTTTGTGGTTGGGAAATCATCAAATGACCCCTCGCGTTCAGGCTGGAGCAGTAGTGAGTGTCAAACTCTTACTGACTAAAACCCACCCGTGTTCCTTCCTTAGCCCTTTATGTTCCGGGGTAGCGGTAACCCTTGGCCTTGGCGGTGGCCGGGAGTCGTCACGTGGCTACCTACACGGTGACTGATGCTTGCATGTTGGCAACTCAAAGCTGCAATGGCTCTTTCTTCAAAGCCCTTGGGGAGCACTACCCAGAGGAGGGTCCGGTGACGGACAGCCACGGCGGGTTCAGTGAGTGCTAACGCGTGCCCGTGTTCCCGCCACAAGCGGCGGAGGAGGACACCGTGGAGTTTTAGTGGGTAAGAGTCCCACATAACTGCACTATCTCCCTGTGGTAGTGCACTATGCATGAGCATTTCTCCACGTTAAAAAAAAAGGCATGGCCCTGCATTGTGAAACTACATAAAATCTTAATAATATGTATAATGTTTAGACTTTGAAAAGAGACAATGATCTCTGAGTTTCGTCAGTTCTTCTTAGGAATCAGTCACCTAGGAAATGCCGACGCCATCTAGTTTTAAAATATTGACCAGAAAACGTTTAAAAGTGTCAAAAAGATTAGAAATTAACATAAATCCATTCAATCTTTTCTATCCTAAAATAAAATTGAAGGATTAAAACTAAGAAACTTATTTACAAAACATGTTTCTATACACAAGTATATTATGTACTTAAGAATACCACTATTTATACATGTCTTTATTGTACAAAAATATATTTTCTTTTCAACGTTCCCCCCAGACCTTTTTCATGGTACGACAAGCATTATACACTTTTATTTAACCGCCTTCAAAAAAAGGAGGAGGCTCTCAATTTGGATGTTTATATTTTAAGACACTATTATTTTCTAAGACACTATTATTTTCTAAGACACTATTTTTAGACATCATAAGATCTTTGATCCCCGATTTCTGGGAACCCGTTCAATGTTGTTGTCAAATTAAATATCATCTCATTATGGTATATTTTTGCTATTTTGATGAACTAATAACAATAGCTATAATGAGATTTGGGTTCATCAACATCTGTCTGGCCTTTCCCAACCAAGTTGGAGTCGGCTTCTAGTCAGGATGCAGCTGAATACCCTTTACATGGAGTAACTGCTTATCTGGCCGTGGAGGTTACAATGGGTTAAACTTAAGAGCCTACTACCTCAGCAAAATTCACTCTTTATCTCGCTCGCACGATACTGCTCGCGGACTGAGTGAGAGCGAGAGAGAGTGCGGTGCTAAGCGGCAGGTAGCGCCAATAGTCTAGGTATTTGCTTTTTACGGTGAAAATAATAGTAATTAAAAAAAATAGAAACATAAGACCTGCTTTATAGTTAGTTCAGTTAGTATACAAAGTTTCATGATCTAATTTGAAGTATTTTTTGAATACTAGCGGCTTATTGTTCGGTTTAGAGGTAACTTTGGATTTTTTTCTATCGAGAAAATTTATCGTGTTTTCGTCAAACATAAGACCTAACATTAATCGTCAACTTTACCATATATTTATTTCAAAATTATTGCTGCAGTATTTTCGACATAACGGAGGATCATGCTAAGCCATTTGAGGTAGTATAGGCCCATACATAATCTCATGCCATATTCCATTGGGGTAGGCAAAAGCTACAGAACGTCACCTACTACAATCCCTACATACACCTTTTGCTTCGTCCACGTTCATACAAATAGCACCCCACATACTCCGGTGCTGAGCAGTGGTGGCCCAGTGGTAACGGCCGCGACTTACGAGTTGAAGGTCGTAGGTTCGAACCCCGTCAGGCGCTTTACTTTGTATAAATTATTTCATCACCATTGCTCTTAAAACGGTGAAGGAAAACATCGTGAGGAAACCGGCATGTCCTAGAACCAAAAATTCGAAGACATGTGACGTCTACCAGTCCGCACTGGGCCGCGTGGTGGATTACGACTTACTCCTTCTCATAGAGAGAAGGCCTGTCATCTGTGTCCCAGCAGTGGGAACATTATAGGCTGATTATGTTATGTTATACTCCGGTCGCGAGTGCTACTCACCTGGCTTGAAGAACATCACCTATCCTACCACACTGACCTTAATGTATGATCTTTTAGAGCGTCGTCCCCTGTCCCGGATTTACATCCGACTTATAGATAGATTCCTTTTGTTAATCTTCTTTTTTTCTTCCTCTCAATATTACCTAACCTAAGTATAACTCAAACTCAAAGCATTTATTTCAATAAACAATTTACAGGCACTTTTGAATTGTCAAGAAGTCGGTCAGTCAGAAAATATGAAGCTAGCTAGCTCATTTCAAAGCGTAGTAGGTCTCTGTGGAAAAGAACTGGCAAGAAAATGGACACTCTTTTAAATTATATTTTTACAAAATATCAGTTACATCATTACAGTTGAATTTATAATTATATAATGTGAGAACGATATGAAAAAAAAAAGACGTAATCGCTTAAAGCGTCCAGAATAATGCAAATTGTAACAAAAGAAAAATTTATAAATCATCTGCCTAGCATTGGTCGGCTTCTAGTCTAATCGGGTACAGCTGAATACCACCAGTATTTAACATGGAGCGACTGCCTATCTGACCTCGACAGCCCAGAACTAACCATACCTTACTCTTTTAAAAATTTGTCACTACAATCTTCAATATTTTCCCATAGTCTGAAAATCCATTTTCGAACAATACTGCACCGATTACAATCTATACATTATTTATATATATTTTTCACACCATTCGGAAAACAGCGAGTTTATTCGAAACAAATGTGCTCTATAAGTTAAAAGCACAATAACAAGTAGTCCACGTTTCTTTATTTACGAGAAAACCCGATACAAACTAGTGTACGGGATATTTTATTTATTTTAAAAGCGTGAATAATGTTCGCCGTATCAGCACGTGGAACTGAGCTAGTGGTGGGCACTGTTCGATGTTGGTTTTACTTTCAACTTGTTATTGACAGAGAAAGATACGTATATCCTATGAATAATAAAAATTCAGGAAGCGTAACTATGAACAAAATCAACGAGAAATTCGGCTCCAAATTTCACTACATTGACAAAAAACCTAAAATATTCGAACGAAAGAACACACATGCAAATAAGCCAATCTGCTGCGCTAGCGTAAATCGTTGCATTCCGGCAAGCGCCGTGATTGGTTCTGGTTCGCGGTAGCCTTTTCGTCAACGCCCACCGCGGTAAACATTTGCGTGGTGCCATTTTTGAGCTTGAGTTACATTTCTTGACTTTTATTATTCGTAGCGTATATCTAAGTATCTCCTTATAAACATTTTTACATAATAACAGCCGCACGGATCGATCTTCAAGGTTAAGCGACGCTTGGCGAGGACGGTTAGTAGATGTGATCCATAATATACCGAGAATTCTCCATGTCTCGGAAAGCACGTTAAGCAGTTGATTCCGGCTGTCATTCGTAGATTGTTACGGGTAGTCAGAAGCTCGAAAGTCTGACAAACTATCTTGCCAAGGGATATCGTATTAAACAGTAACTGCGTTGTGGAGGTCAGATAGGGAGTCGCTCTACTTTCCTATTTCAGTGGTCAAAGTTTTGGGTCTTTTGATATTATTATGTGTAACATTCAGAGTTCAACACATTGTGGTGTCCAAAACAACCGTAATCTAAAAAAAAAGAGGGTTTATGCTTATGACCTTACGATAGGTGACAAAACTGGAGCGAGTATACGTGATTCAGCGTTACCGTCCCGAGCGTGACAGTTCTGTTTCGTTCACTGTTCAGAAAGAGTGCCTAAAAAAGTTTTTACTTCAAAAATTACACTTTGATAGATCTGTACTTAAATGTAATCATTCTATCTCCGATTATTCCCAACTAGCTTCTGCCCGCGACTTCGTACGCGGATCCTGTTGATTTTACCAGCGACAACGGGGTCGTCAAAATCGAAGATCTGAAACGTCTGATGTCGAATTCTAAGAGCCCGGGGACGGGAAAACAACGGGATGCGCGAGACGATTCGAGACGTTCCAGATCTTTCATTTTTGTAAGTCAACAGAAAATTCCCATCAGACTAAACAACTTTTGCTAAGACGTCATTCCTATATATGTTGTAGTGTCGCTGGGCTTTGGAGTTCCACAACAGGTGTTCCAGATCTTCAGATTTATTCTCACAGCAGAAAATGCTCTTCACGTGGAATAATTTTTGCTATGGCACCATTTTTATATATATATTTATAGATTCTAAGGCAGATTTAAAACTGTGTATTTAGGGATTTACTTCATGCAACATATTTTGAAGCAGTGAAATCAGACTATTTGTTCAAGTGCGGAAAGTTTTGGTTTCTAATATTTGCCTGATCTTGATAATTGGATACGAAATATATTTGGAGAAACTTGGGGTCATTTTCAGACAATAAAGAACCAATAAGGTGGTAAACTTGGCCTTGCACTTTGAATGTTGGCATAAATGGGCTTCTTGAAATCTTTTTCGCACCAAAAGATGTCATTTGAAAGGCATTGTATACAGATGTTGTCCAAGAAATGTTTTGCCTGTGGATGGTCACCAATTAGCAGTGATCTTAATATTTCTGGAGGATTTTGTAATATTTCAATATGTACTTTTCCACCTGAGCAACACATACCGTTTGTTTCTTTTTGCCATTTAACAGCTTCACAAAAAGTACAATTTTGAACCATACCTCTGATGGCGGAATACGTGGCGTAGTCAATCAAGTCATTCATAAGAGTATACGTAAATGCACTCCGTTCCTCATCAACCCAAGGAAGGTGGCCACGTCTTACGGCTATATTTCTGTCGGATCGGATGTGTCTCTGTCTTGAGACACATCCGATTCTTCAGATGATATCGACATTCTGTTCAGAGAATGTCGAAGTCGATCAGAATTCAAACGTTCGTTGCGCTCTTCTTCTGTCTCTTCATGCCGTACTCCAGCAATTCTTTCTCTCTCACTTTCTAACTGATTATGAATATTTTGTTGTGTGCGTGTTCGGGACAATGTATGATAATCTCGATCACCAGTTACTCGCGCATCACGTTCATCACTCGTTTCAAAAGACCCGTTAGTAGATGTGCGAATACGCTGAGAACGCAGGCGTGCTTCGCGATCCGAAGAGGTTTCCACGGAGCGAGTTGCAGCCTGATGTTTTCGAACAGCATCAAGTCTCTCCTGACGCTCTTCGGTAGATTCTTGGGATCTTATGATCCTCAATCTTTCAGCTCCTTTGGAACATTGGGAAAGATTTGACCTCTTTCTAGGCATGGTTATAGTTTTATTGTGAATATACCTGATCAATTAAAATCTAAGTGACTGCTCCCCTGCGTTACCGGGTAGGCTACCGTGTCACGAAGATAAATGGCAAAGGAAATTAAACACTCAAATAACATAAGCCCGAAGGCATATTTATTGATAAAGTAAAAAAATAAATGGGAGTTTTGGCCAGTAGAGTCAACTTTTCAATGATATACCACCGTCACCGAAAATCAGTCCTAAACTGTTACCGCCTTCACCGCGTGGAGGTACTCCCAGCTTATGTTATTTTATAATTATACAGTGAAATTAGTGATAGCTTTGATTTCCACATCAGATGTTTCTGATCTTCGATTTTTATAAGTCAACAGGAAATGCCCATCAGATCGAACAACTTTTGCTAAGACGTCATTCCTATATGTGTTTTGGTGTAGCTGGGCTCTCGGAGTTCCACAACAGGTGTTCCAGATCTTCGATTTTTATAAGTCAACAGAGAGTGCTCATCAGATTGAACAACTTTTGCTAAAACGTCATTCCTATATATGTTATAGTGTAGCTGGGCTCTTGGAGTTCCACATCAGGTGTTCCAGATCTTCGATTTTTATAAGTCAACAGAGAGTTCTCATCAGATTGAACAACTTTTGCCAAAACGTCATTCCTATAAATGTGTTATGGTGTAGCTGGGGTCTTGGAGTTCCACAACAGGTGTTCCAGATCTTCGATTTTTATAAGTCAACAGAGAGTTCTCATGAGATTGAACAACTTTTGCTAAAACGTCATTCCTATATATGTTATGGTGTAGTTGGGCTCTTGGAGTTCCACAACAGGTGTTCCAGATCTTCGATTTTTATAAGTCAACAGAGAGTTCTCATCAGATTGAACAACTTTTGCCAAAACGTCATTCCTATAAATGTGTTATGGTGTAGCTGGGGTCTTGGAGTTCCACAACAGGTGTTCCAGATCTTCGATTTTTATAAGTCAACAGAGAGTTCTCATGAGATTGAACAACTTTTGCTAAAACGTCATTCCTATATGTGTTATGGTGTAGTTGGGCTCTTGGAGTTCCACAACAGGTGTTCCAGATCTTCGATTTTTATAAGTCAACAGAGAGTGCTCATCAGATTGAACAACTTTTGCTAAATCTTCATTCCTATATATGTTATGGTGTAGCTGGGCTCTTGGAGTTCCACATCAGGTGTTCCAGATCTTCAAATTTATTCTCTCAGCAGAAAATGCTCATCACGTGGAACAATTTTTGCTATGGTACCATTATTGTATCTCTTATACTTTAGCTGGTCTGTTGCGGTTCTGCATCAGGTGTTCCATTTTCCAAAATAAATTATAGCCTATATGTTGCCCAGACTTAATACCCATACAACAAAAAAAAAATCATTCAAATCCGTCCAGTAGTTCCGAAGATTAGCGTGTACAAACAAACAGACAAACAGACAAACAGACAAACAGACAAACAGACAAACAGACAAACAGACAAACAGACAATTTTTTTTTTTTGGATTCGTGCTCTATTACTGTTTCTAAACCCCCCTCAAGTATTTTTTTTTTAATATATTCAATGTACAGACACAGCTTTTTTACTGTTTTATTATATGTATAGATTTTATTATATGTATAGATATCCACCATTTCTTTGGCCACCAAAGGCGGATTCCGAAACAACTTTTAAAAATTATTCTCGTTGTCCACCACTGGGGGACAAATTATTATAACCTAACCTCAAAACACTTTAAAGTTGCTTCTGCATCATCTCTGGCGCTGCGGGAAGTGCAACCCCTTCGCTCTTACATAACACCCATGCTCACCTCCGCAGCTTCGGCTTGCTGGTGGCCTCCGCGTCCGGCGACCAGCCTCAGCCGCTATGGCTCGTCCGGGTGCCTTTGCTTTGTCGCAGCGGGCGGGGGTTGCTCTCCCTTGCCGCCTCCGGTTTGTATATAACCTCTAGGGGTAGCAGCCAAAAGACTACGTGAAGTCGGGGGTGCCCCGATTCAGTTTTGGAACAGATTCGACCTATTCAAACCATGAAGTGTCCCCTAGTAGTGGACAGCGAGAATAATGTTTAAAAGTTGTTTTGCAAGTAACCTAACAATAGCTTCTAAATGTTCGAATAAAACTGAAAAGTCACTGAAACACAGTAACGTCACTAGTTGTAAATTGCTTATCGATGTTTCAGACCGAAGCGATATTTGTTACCACTGCTGTTAAAACGTATTCCCTGGGTTTGCTTGCGGCGCCACGAGGTTCAGTCATGAAGGTTGATAATTAGAGGTTGTATAACTTCTGGCAATTTTTGGGTCAGCAGAAATGTTTGGAAACAATGTTAAGTTATTGATTTTTATACGAAATGGAGCTGTTTAGATATAGGTTAAGTTGTAACTGTTTTCGGTTACTAACTTTATTATGTACATAAAATACTTAAAAATTTTCTTCTTCGTGTCGCTGGCATGATTGTATTTTAGATCTTGTTGGCCCAAAACTTCGCCACTTTGACGGCGTCGTCGTCGGTGTTAGCGCAGAGATCACTTTGACTGCATATTTTGGGACTCAGAGGGCAGGAGAGGAGGCGGAGCATGGTTTTTGACAGAAAAAATGAGAGATAGACATAGATCGCCTGATCTATACTATATAGGTACACGCTATTTTCTTCATCCACATTCATACATCTCATACACGCTGTTGTGAGTACACTACACTTTTTTGAAATAAATCATCAGTCTGAGGGGCAATTTTTGTAATTTTAAGAACGTTCACAGTCTGAACTCAGTTTCATTTTGTCAAAAATGCCTCTAATTTCCCTAAATTTTTGTCAGGTTTTTGACATTGATTGCCGAGATGAGATTGCGACTAGATTTTGAACGTTTTCAATTACGGGAATTGGCCTTTAGATGTGTTCCTTTTTAAAAAGACTGGCTGCAACTTTCTGAATGACTATTTCACCATTCAAAGTATACTTTACAGTATTTTTTTTTAGAGATACGGAAAAAGACCAAAGATACCCTATTTAAGCAATTACCATGTTTTACGGTAACAGAGCAATTTCTAACGAATCTCATTCACAAGACTATTGACAGAGCCGAGGGAACAATAAAGCTTGCCATTCACTATACTGCCAACTTTCGAAAGTGGGACTGTCGCATATCACACGCCTTTTGTTTGTAGTGCCGTTCTGATGTGAGTTATGGTTATGTTATGCTATTAATGTTGCTATTACTGTACTATGAATTGATGGAACTATGTAGCTGTTTGTCTGCGTCCGTGGAATGGTGCGAACTTCGGAAAATGTTGAGAGTTTTAAAGTTAAATGCAGTGTTCAAAGAAGTGTTTTCCAATTTAAATGGTTGTGTAAATTTAAAACAACAAAGTTAAATACGTGGTTTTTGAAAACCCCTCTAGTTTTATTTATATTGGCTGTGTTCCACTATGAGGTTATGTGTCATATTTGACAAAACCTGTCAGGGCTGTGACAAAAACAAAAAAATTACAAAACCGTCAGTTTAAGTTATGTCTTAATTTTGGTGAAAATATTCAAAGGCACACGGTGTAAGAAATCATAGCATAAGCATGATCAACCTGGGCCAGCGGGCGGAGAGTAATGGGTAACTCTCAGTCCGATCAGGACCAGGCCCGTGCCGGACGGCGCGTACGTGTTCCACGCGCGCCTCAAAGAGATGTCAGCATTAAGGAAGGGGCCCGTAAGGGCCGTAGTCTGCCGGGGCAGCGGGATTGTCCGAAAGGATTACCGCTGCCCCGGGACATAAAGGGTTAAGGAAGGAACACGAGTGGGTTTTAGTCAGTAAGAGTCTTACACTCCCTTCTGCTCCACCCAGAGCGGGAGCGGTCATTTGATGATTTCCCATCCACAAAAAAAAAGCATAATCAACCTATGGTATTCACACCGCTGGGACACAGACCTCCTCTTTGCTAGAGGAAGTGGGTCATAATCCACCACTAGGGCCCAGTTGGATTGGTGGATATCGTGTCTTTGTCACGTGTCTTAAAATTTTTGGATCTAGGACATGCCGGTTCCTCACTATATTTTCCTTCACCGTTTTGGGATGAAGTCATGTACACAAAGTTAAATGGCTGCCCGTGTTCATCGGATCTACGACCTTACAACTCTTCAGTCGCGGCCGTTTATTCTGGGCCACCAACGCTCGCAAAAAACATATTGCGACTAAAACCATTTCAAAAAAATAATCGCCGCGATTAATCGTCTCACGAACAGCCGACTTTACCTGAAGAAGACTCCTAAGTCTTAGGTAGAATGCTCCACGCTCCCACTTCAGCTATAATCCGATCTTTCAAGTACCTACCCACTGGACCGTATAAGTTTCAGTCACTGAAAATTCTCTAAGATATATTCTTTGTCTTTTTCTTCAGGAGTTTCAATTAGTAGTCGATTTTTAATGAAGATCTAGGATTGTTTGTTTAGAGGATGTTGATGTTGTGTGTCTTTTTAGTTAGCTTTTTTTTTATTGTTGGAATCTTCTTGATTTATTGTTACCTAGGAAACTGGAGGGTATCTGCTTGTGTGTCGTTACATTATATTTTTATACGGATTCTTTTTCAGATCACTGTTGGAATATAAAAAAATGGTTATAACATAATCAACCTATACAGGGTGTCCCTGGAAGTATGGATCAAATCGA
The DNA here is from genome assembly GCA_949316385.1 of Globia sparganii. Classification (NCBI taxonomy): domain Eukaryota; kingdom Metazoa; phylum Arthropoda; class Insecta; order Lepidoptera; family Noctuidae; genus Globia; species Globia sparganii. The sequence continues at coordinate 4,677,950 of OX438677.1, forward strand.
ATAGGGGCGCGGGCAAGGTCATTTCCAAAATTTTTGATCCTGAGAATGATTGAGAATTATTTTACGGTTCAAAAGTTGTGACCAATTTTTTTCAATCATTTCGCATAGTGCTCAAAGAAAAAAAAAATCATAAAAAAACTATCAGGGCTGTCTAAAAAACTTAAATTGACAGTTCCTGGTAGTTTTTTTTTTTTAATGTTTTTGTTCTTTGAGCACTATGCAAAGAGATTGAAAATAACAAAAGTTGGTCATAACTTTTGAACCGTAAAAAAATTCACCAACATTCTCAGGATCAAAAAGTTTGGAAATCACTTTGCCCACGCCCCTGTTTAATTTGATCCATACTTCCAGGGTCATCCTGTATAATGTTCTGCTGCTGGGACACAGGCCTCCTTTCTGTAAACGGGAGTGGGCCGTAATCCACCACGCGGGCCCAATGCAGTTTGGTAGATGTCACATTTCCTCGAATTTTTGGTTCTAAGACAAGCCGGTTTTCCAATGATGTTTTCCTTCATCGTTTTGAGAGCAGTAATTATGATACAATTTGACACAAAGGGAAGCGCCTGTCTGAATTCGAACCTACGACTTACAACTCGCAAGGCGCAGCCGGCTGCTCTCAAATGTCTATGATTTTTACTAATTAAGAGTGATGTTATCAGTACAAACTTAATATCAGCAGACAGGATAAGGTTGGCTACAGACACTATATCATCATCTGCCTAGCCTTTTCCCACCTATGCTGGGGTCGGCTTCCAGTCTAACCGGATGCATCTGAATATCAGTATTTTACATGGAGTGACTGCCTATCTGATTTGGTAAGACTGGTTGTCAGACTCGGGCTTCTGACGACACGTAACGACTGTCAAAGATCTACGAATGACATCCGGAACCAACGGCTTAACGTGCTTTCCGAGGCACAGAGGGGTCTCGGTATGTAAAGATGGTCACCCATCCACAGACCAAACGCGGCAAGCGTAGCCTAACCTGATCGATCGACCTGTGTGACTGTTACTATTTAGCTACGGGCCCCTCTATAGACGCTATAGTAGTAATCTAATTTACGATACCAAAGGCAAAACCCTTCACCGGAGGTGCTCTTTGACAAGCATACGGTAAGGTTATTTACCTTTGTGGTTCGTTATTAGAAATTCATAAAAGAAAAACCCTTCTTCCGAATTTCTCAGTTACAGTACCTACAGCTAGACCAGACCTAGGTCCTAACCTAGGTCTGGTCTAGCTGTACTACCGGGATGAAAAGATCCTACGTCCTAACGTAGGATCTTTTCATCCCGGTAGTACAGCCGACCACAGTTGCACAAAGGCCTCTCCTATTTCATGGCTCCTTTATACCCATTAAGGTGCCACTTGTCTATATTTTGTCTATACAAATTTCGGGGGAATATTACTCCACTGTTTGACATTGTGCACCCAAAGTTAAACATGATATCGTTTTGATTTATTATTATTTGTGTCTGTACGGAAACAGAATAGTAAAATAAAAGTCATTTAAAAGTTATGAGCCAACAAAGATTCGTTTTTCTTGCTATTTTTAACGTAACTTTGGGTGTAAATAACTAATAAAAGAACTGTAAAATCTTCAAAACCAAGTCCGTACCGACAAAGTTCAGTTATCGAAGAAATCAATAAGCTTTATTTGTAATTGATTTATGCAGTGCTTTTTACACAAAACTCGATTTTCCGAAGCACTTTTCGAATTTTTTTACGCGCCTATCAGTTCGGAACGGTGTTTCTGTGCATGAGAACTAGAAGTTATTCGTGTAGACTAGCGTCCAACTGCTTATAACTGATACTAGCGCTACCGGACACGAAGCCAGGCGAGACAGCGTGCTTTTTGGCTATGACCACCAGTGAGTTCGAGCTCGCGACTAGTTTACTCTTAAGTTCACTTTTCGTGTCTATCTGTGTGACAGCAATTTTTTTAATTTACGCAACGGATTTTGACGCGGTTTTAATTTCAACTTCATTTTGGAAATTTCATCACGTGTATAATACGTTTACGTAAAATAAAAAAATCTCGATGTTTTATTAAGTTTTAAAAACTGTGCGAAGCAGAGGCGGAGCACTAGTATCTATATATTCGTATCTCCTTGTTCCCCGAGGGTAGTTACCGTCTATTATAAAACGTGTACCCAAGCATGGAATTTGCAAGAGAACAACGGTTTGTTAAAGCATTTAAGTTTGTATGTTCACCTTTGCGAATGACTGGTTCGTCTTTTCATTAGCAAACTGTGTACCTGAAATTCCACGTTATATATTTTGTTGAAATGCTGGATAATATATTTATGAGAGAAAATAGAGATGATATATACTGTGCTAACTGCATTGTTCATGTGTAGGGTTGCTGGAATTTGTTTAAAACTTTCTAATAAATTCGTAAAAAACTGGCAGGTATATGAACGAAATATACAATAAGGTATTAAACAATCAACCTTACAAACTTTAAGAAGTGCTTTAGACCATCGAACTGAACAACTTTCACTATGAGACCAACTCTGAAATCACGAAACAAAAATCAGCTTTTTAATACAAAACTTCAATACCAACTTGACCAAAATGTATGAAACAGCTGATTTTTTTTTTCGAGATTTCAAAGTTGGTCCTATAGTGAAAGTTGTTGAGTTCGATGGCCTAAAGCACCTCTTAAAGTTTGTCAGGTTAATTTTTAACACTTTGTATGTTACTGCAAAAATTGGCTTGATCTGAACGATATCTGTAAGAATGAAATAAACCAGTCATTCTTCGTGATTTAGTATGTTTTTCTTTGAATAAAGGAAACTCAAAATGTAGGGATTTTTGCTGTTACCGGTCCTCTATAAGGAGATACCCTACACAATCGAAAATACTATTTGATGTAGACAAAAACTTAAGTATTTTATTTGGTAATTTTGGCACATAGCTATAGAGCGTTATTTTAAATTGGCTAGCTAACCTTTGTAGACGCGATGGGTATCAGTATCTAAACATAATATTTTTTTTATGGGGTCATCTATCGCTGTTATTGCAGTCACTTGAAATTTCAGTTTAAAATACCTGTTTTTTAGACGTTATGGGTATCGATATTTTAACACGACAAAACATAGGGAATCAGCTTTTTTTAGCTCATACTTTAAGTAACAACGCTAACGGCGGACGTTGACCTCCCAAAAAGAAACCATCAAATCTTTTTATTTTATCGTGTTTCGATATCCGTCAGCGGAGTTTAGCTAGCTAATTTAAAATAACCCTATAAGATGAATGTGCCAATACTTTGGTATTGACAGCCCTGCAAACACGTACCTATACCTACCCACATTTTATGAACACACTGCAGGTAGTTCCAACGAGAGTTGCAAGCAATTGTCGAATTTTATGCTTAATTTAACACAAGCCATACTTCACACGAGTGCAGGTTTGTGAAAAATGTCTGTGCATTCGAGAACAGAGCGAGAATAATGCATTGAAACAGAAGGACCACTTTTCTTATCACACACACAAAATGACATTATCTAAAGGGTTAGGCAAGGGACATTGTTATCATCATCATCATTAATTACCCACAGCTCGACATCATCCACTGCTGGGCACAAACCGCCCTTTTCTTGTGCCAATCCCCACGCTTCAGTGCCAGGCTCATCATCATCATCAGCCTATAGCAGTCCACTGCTGGACATAGGACTCCCCTATTGCACGCCATTCAATTCGATTTTCGGCAGCTCTCATCCAGCTGCTACCAGCCATCCAGCGAAGATCGTCGCTCCACCTAACCTGAAGGCGTCCCACCTTACGTTTACCGATTCGCGGTCTCCACTCAGGAACACGTCTACCCCAACGGTCATCGAAACAATATATGAATTCCCCTAATTTATAGTAGTAGTAGTAGTAGTTTATAGTAGTTTATTTCCACAAAACGGCACTGAAATGCATACTTCGAAGACACGAACATCGGAGGCGTCGGTGCGCTATCTTCCACGTAGACACCATGGCTCGTCTGCGCGAAGTGGCGCAACTATGTCACTAACAAATCTTCGTACAGCATGTGTAGATCGTGATGCAAGGGCAGCAACAAGCACCGCTGGAGCCACCGCAACAGCCACAACCTTCGCACATTTTTTCCTATGTAAAGAGTACTTAATACGAGCCTAAAATAGCTTCTAAAGTAGACGCAAAGTTGTGGAAAGTCACTGTTTCTAATATTTTTTTTAAATGATAGAAGTTTTTTTTTACTTTTTATTATGTGTGTATTACGCGAGCGATTTGATTGTATTAATTAAAAACACTATCAAGTCTAGTTGCAATCTCATCTCAGCGACAAAACAAAATGTATGGAAATTAGAGCCAGCGTGGTTATTTTTGACAGATGGAGACTGAGATCAGACTGTGAACGTTCTTAAAATTGCTCCTCTGATGCACCAACATGGACTGCAAACTTTTATAAGACCTACGCATTATTTATCTGAGTTCGTATAAGTATTGTTCTGAAAAGCATTTCTCTCCTTTCCTATTATGTGGCAAAGGCAAGCTAAAACATGTCTCTGTGAATACTTTACTAGTGTGTCTAGTAGAAACGAGTAAGTTTGAACATGTCGGTATGTTTCAGTTTAAAGACAGACAATGAGACGCTTTATACCTGACGGTTTTAGCTATAAATCGGGTGTTGACATTTTAACAACCCTAGCTCGAAGTTTTTGAATGTCAAAAGTTATATTAGGTACTGCGTATTTATTTGTTTACTTACATTCACATGGTTTGCTTCGCTTTGAGGTGGAGCAGACGTGTCCTGGAGTGGATACCTCGGCAAGCCTCTCAGGTAGATGGACCGATCACCAAAGGTGGCTGGAACAGACTGGATGTGGAATGCGGAGGACAGGGTGTTGTGGCGCAGCCTGGGGGAGCCCAATGTCTAGCTATGGACTGTGATAGTCTGAGTTGATTGATTGGCATTATTCATAAAGATGAATGACGTAAAGACGTTAAAAAATAAATGGCATTATGAAAAGGTAGAACAAATCAGATCATTATCATATCATATCCTCGTAATACTTCTACCCTATTTTCAGTTTCTTAATAAAATTACATAAACTCACGCCTTTATCACAAAAATATGGTAGACAGAAACTATAAAATGCCACCTGCAACGATCCTTACTTAAAAAGTTATATTTTACGAGTGCAATGTTTTTTGGATCACCCTACTATAGAAAGTCTATTTTCACGAGACCAGTGAGACCAGTCAAGCGAGTAAACTGAAAACGCTGGAATATTCAGCCCAGTGATTAATACCTAAGTAAACTTTGAGAGGGGTCACATGAAATGCAGTAATACTGAAACAGAAGTGACTGAAATACCATGAATATTTAAGGTGAGGACAAAGAGACGTGGAATCTCCTAGTTTTCGGACCAAGAGCATAAAATAGATACCACACAGAAGGTCAAGTCCATGAGGGGCTCGTGGCTAAGTAATAACAGCCGCACGGGTCGATCGATGAAGTTAAGCTACGCTTGCCGCGGTCGGTTCGTGGATGGGTGATCTTTACATGCCGAAAGCCCTCCGCGTCTCAGGAAGCACGTTAAGCCGTTGAACTGTCATTCGTGGATCTTTGACAGTCGCTAGGGTCTTCAGGAGCCCGAAAGACTGACAACCAGACTTACCATGAAGTATCGTGATTCGTGTTATCCATTCTGGGTTGTAGAGGTCAGATAGGCAGTCACTCCATGAAAAGTACTGGTATTCAGCTGCATCCGGTTAGACTGGAAGCCGACGTCATTATAGTTGGGAGGGAAAAGGCTAGGCAGATTGATTGAAAAGATCAAGTCCACATACAACGAGCGATAACGCACGCACACATAGACACGCTTCACATACAGTGAGTGCAGGCGCACTCGCGACTGGCATTTCTTTGAGGTCGCCGCACGTACGTGTCTGTGTCTGCGTGCGCCTGTTTTCGTTCGTTGCACGGAGCCCGCTAATGAGCAACTCAAACTGCAACACTGCTTCAACAACTCGTTTTGTTGTAGATCGTAGGTTCGATAACAGGCAGGCGATTTACTTTGTGTCACCATTGCTCTTAAAACGGTGAAGGAAACATCGTGAGGAAACCGGCATGTCCTAGAACCAAAACTTCGAAGACATGTGACATCACACTCGCACGGTCCTGCGTGGTGTATTACTGCCCACTCCCTCTCACCGAGACCCCACCTGTGTCCCAGCAGTGGGAACATTATAGGCTGATTATTATGTAGCCCACCTTCTGCATCTGTCCATTTTGCGTCAAGAGAATTTGACTGGAAACGTGTACATACATAAATTATGGCGGCTTGAATTGAAATTGTTCTCGGTTTAAATGAGATGTTTTGACGGCTTCAGTGTTTGGAACGTCGTTCATGTGTTAAATCATGAAGGTTGGGCCTTCTCTTATAAACATCGTTATTTAAACGGCAATGGGCACCTCTGTTAACTATTAATTGCATTTGACAATCACAAGTGTGTATGGCGGCCTTTGGAAGTAGTGCTCGCCTAGCTTCGCTCTCTCGGCTCGCACGCGGTTGATCACAGTTCTAACCAAACCTAACCCGTTTGGTCGGGGTGCCCTGGCACTTAGTTACTGCGACCAATTCAGCTCGCGCGTGATTGGTTACAGTTTGAATTTAAACTATAATTGAATATAATTCAGCCCGTAAGTTGAACGGCCGCCGTTTAGTTAAAAGGCTAGGCGGTTAACTAAACGGCTAATTAAACCAGTTGGCTGCGACATATACACCATATAAATTACAGATATAATTGTAGAAAGCTTATTTACAAAGGTTGACACAATGAGCAACCTTATCGCTAAGAGCGATCTTTTAAAGGCAACTGTCCGCCGTCCACCGTCGTTTTTCAAAAACGTGTATATGAGGCCTTAGTCTTTCCCAATCGGACTTTCGGTTCATTCATTCCCCTCAGTTATTTTCTCCAAATCTCCCCCAAAAGCAACTTTATAACACCATAAATCGACTTCCAACAAACTTAATAATAGAAAATATTCAAAAATGAAACAACAATAGAAAGATTTAAGAAAACTACAGTGTTGCGGTGCCAAGTCGAATTGTTGGTTTACACTCGACCGCGCTTGCGACGGCCGGTGGATGAAATATGAATAGTAATTTTTGTCGCGACTGCGGTTTGGGGTTGGTTCTATGGGGAAGAGCAGAAGGACAGGTGGTTCTTTAAGCGGTTAAAGATTTGTGGTAATTGATATTTTGATTGAAGAGAGCATGAAAACAAAAATTTTAAAATTTTGTAAGTTAATCGATATCTTTTGCTTATCGTTGGCGACTTGAATAGGAAATAATCAACTTTGGAAAATAAACAAAATCTGCAGGAGATTTCCAAATGTGGCTATGTATGATTGCGAAAAAGAAAGCTCTACACACATTCATGGTGACTTTTAAAATAGATTTTGATAGCCAAGTCCAAAACTGCAACTTATAAACCAAGTAAGAAGTACCTAGATATTGAAAGGATTCGCAGTTATTTACAGAGAACTGCGTCGTTAGTTCTCATTTTGGTCATCTCTTACCACCCTATATTTTAAAAGATTCTAAATTAAAGGCGTTTTTACTTCTGCCGTACTTTTAAACGGATTGGCCAACAAGTTCAAACATAAACTCGAAGCCAATTTATATTCTATTAAAACAACAAGAACCCTATCATATTATTCCTTACCAACACAATCCATACTAAAATTGGCGTTGATAATAACACCAAGTGTAGAGTATGTTATCTTATAGATCTAATGAGAAGCTTACAATGAGCTCGTGTAGTGTTGCAACATCCATTACTGGACGGATCGAATTCACTTCTTAAAGCCAGATGTGGGAGGTCAATGGACGTGGCATTTTAATTTGTAGTACATACATTGGGTTTAATAAAAATAAAATAAGACTTCCTCGGTATTCTAGTAACTGTAGTAAGATCCTGCAGTAAGGACTGTAGGTCTGGCAAATTGATATTCTGTAAGCACAGTTCCAAACTGTCTGTGTTTCTGAATGACTGTGTTTCGGAGCGACATAAACGTCATAAAATGGTGACCAGAAGGCTAATTCTCGTAATTTGGAACGTTAAAAATCTAGTCACAGTCTCATCTCAGCGACAAATAAATGTCAAAAACTTGTCAAAATGTAGGGAAGTTAGACGTATTTTTTGACAGATTGAGACTGAGATCAGACTGTGAATGTTCTTAAAATTACGAAAATTGCCCTCAAGATCAATCCTATTCTTTTTTTAATAGAATTTTTAAATAATTTTACGTTTATCACGAACATCTAAAAGTAGAATTGACATGATACCAATATTATGTGCTACATTGTTTCATTCTTAAAAAGCATAAAGCATATGACGACTATATTATCACGATATTGAATCCTAAAACCACCGATATGCACCTTTCAATTGAATTAGTCATTCAGAGTTATTTTAAAAGCTGCTTAAAGTATCATTGCGTTTCAATGTTTTGCTAGTAAAGAAAAGGCTGTTACTGTTATTCTTCTGATTCACGTCAACGCCGGCAGTCGCTGAAAATAAGCACTGGGGCTTTGTCTCGTATAAGGTCTTAGCATTATGCTGAGCGATGGCCGTTTTGCGTAGACGTGACGCATGTTTTCTCTCAATTTGTTATTTTTTTTGCTTGTGTTTATTTTTTTTTATGCGTCATGTTTATCGCAAATAAACGTAAGTTTCTTTTTTTTTTGTTTCATAATTTTGTGCGCACTAAATACCGCATCCACCACCCGCTGACCACTCTTCCCTCCACGCGAATAGCCATTAAGGTGCACCTTTTGATGTGCTTAGCCCCATTGAGTAAGATCGTGATAAGCTCTGATTGAATCTACGATACAAATCACATTGTTCTCTTTTATAATTAGTTTTGTATCAGTGTTGAAAAATTATACGAATTATTAAAGTTGGATTGTTTCTTAAAGCAAGGTGTTATGAATTAGGTAAAAAGATCAAACTGGTAGAAGGTGGTTGTCGATAAGTGAATATAGGTACTTGACCGCCCCGTTGGTCTCGTGGTTGCAAGCGCGACTGCTGTGCGTGGGTCCTGATGGGTTCGATTCTTGGGCCGAAAGTGTTAATGGGTTTTCCATTAGGAATTTCATAATCAGTCCGGAGTTTGGAATATGGCGGTTTAATACCTCCCGTGCCTCGGAAAGCACGTTATGCCGTTGGTCCTGCAACTGATCTCTCCCCGGTCGTGTCGGATTGCCGTCCCATCGGACTATGAGAGTAAAGGAACAGAGAGTGCACCTGTGTCTGCGCGCACACTTGTGCACTATGATATCTTCTGCTTACCTGGCTAATCTCCGTTGAGATTGGCCACCGTGACCGAAATCGGTCGGGGAGGCTATTATTATTGGCGGGGAGGTTATTACCTGTTTAGCGAAAGGGATGATCGATGCTAACAGTACACATTAGGGGTTTATTTATAAACGTTACTTAAAGCTAAGTAATGATTAAACACTGTTTAACTATACATTTTTGACGTTTAAATGGCTCTTAACTTTAAGCACCGCTTATGAATTAAGGGGAAGATTTTAATCTTCATACTACACTTACTTCAATTATCATAGTTTTAGATAATTCGAAAGATTTTTTTTCTCTGGTCAGAAAAGGAATTGCTTTTTTTTGCGTGCAATACGCAGTATTTGAGAATAATCCAAACATACAAGTTTTATTGCATAGCAACATTTTTGATTTTAGTAGTTACTGGTTTTATATATTGGCAACAGTGTGTGAAGAAATTTTCTCTGAGCGCCATGACCGTTTGTGCTCTTGTATTAAAATTTAAAAACATATTGCTAAAAATCAACCAGCATTTTATTGTACAGGCGGCGTCCGCCAGAATTCGTCTGCTGGTGGTGCCATAAAGACGAATTCAGCCTAAGAGGACGAGGCTCTCAGTGCCAACTAAGTGCTCTAACTAACTGTAACTGCAGCCGTCGACGGGTGTCGACGGCTTCTGCTGTTGACGCGTGTCGCTCGTGTGTACACTAAACAGTACTACTGGTCTGCAATCGAGCTTGGGTGCGTCTTCTCTCTTGTCAACCCACAAGCAATACGAAACTAATTCAGGCTGAGTTAATCCAGCCAGCGAGTCTGCACAATCTTGATTATCGTCACTCGTAAAGGTCTTTTCAATCCAAATCCTGACTTAATAAAATAGAAAAGGCCATCGATCGATCGCCAGCCGACACTAAAACCTATATTTTCGTCCATAAACAATTGAATACGCAAATAAGCTTCCAGCATACTATTGCACTGTAATTATGTTTTGTATGATAGGCCAAATCCCAGTGGTTCGTCAAAATATACTCTATTTTCTGATAGTTATTATGAAGAGCAGTGAGATTGGACCGGCCTGGACCGGCCAATTGCCTGTGTACTGTGTCCATGAGTATGGAGAATATTTTGAGATAGATTTTTGTGTTTGAGCATAATTTGTCAGCCATTTTGCTGTTACTCGAATTTTGATTTGCTTCTCTCTGAGATTTTTGGATTTATAGACAACGGTAATGAGTAGTAATTACAGTTTATTTTTTTTTAATGATAATATAGGCATTAGTTTACTTCAAATTTATCAAATAAACTAGAAAAAGCCGGCGATGGCGTGACGACTTGAAAGCGGTATGACAGATTGGTCAGAAAAGGCAAAAGGTAGAAAAGTGTGAAACTATTTAAGAGTCTCGTCCTGCAGTGGGAACAGGTTACGGACTTTTTAAAATTTAAATTATGCTATAGTTAAGCCACTTACTTTAAGGCTGTGTGTGCCTAGTAGGCAAACTGTTAGCAGCCGACTGAGTGAGTAAAGTGAGCGTGAAGTGAGTGAAGTGAGCGTAAAGCGAGCGCAAAACTAGCAAACTGTGGACACTCCATTTCAAATATATGGATGGGCGTACTACACCGATTCACCGCAAACTCAGTCAGCCGCTAACAGTTTGCCTACTGGGGACACTGCCTAATTTTAGGTATAACCTTCTTTAAACTATGAAAGTACACACAGGTATACACAAAGAGGTTAAACGAAACACTACATGGTACAAAATATCTTTTAATTCTACCAATTAGTCCTCAAAATCTTCCTTAATATTTAAAACTAGTCTCAAAAGTACAGCCCAAAAATACAACCAAAAATATCCTTTTTATTCCTCACCCATGGTCACCGCCGCGTACAGTCACGCGCGGCGCGGTCACGGCTCCGCTTCATTACCGCAATGTTATTTTCAATCATAACTATAAACAGGTATTGTTCACCTAACTGTACTTTCGAGTTCGGACGCACTCTTGCGATTGGACAACTAGTGACTGAACTGTCGTTAGTGTTGGTGGAATAAGATGGGGCGCACGTTTGTGGATAGTTTTTCTCTTACTTACTCTGTATTAAGTTTTATTTATTTATTTGGGATCTTCGACAAAGGATACACATATATCCCCTTACTAATAAACGTTGTATACCGTCTGTATAGTTACACAACGCTTTGTCTTCTTCTTTCGAAAGTCAAATTACTGACGACTGAAAGAGAGAAATCAGTGTGTAACTATTCATCTGATATAATACGTTTATTATTAAAGGGTTACAATATAAATCCAAAATAATAATAAAAGGATTTTTTTACGTGTGCTCCTTCACTTACAGGAGATCACAGCATGCACATATAACTAGGTGAAAACACGATTTTATGTATTTATTTTATTCTGAAACAAAATAGGGAGGGGGCCAAACATGAGTTTGGCCCCCTCCCTATTTTGTTTCAGAATTTCAATGGTTTGTTTACTGCATAATAAAATAAAACAAACAATTTAAGCTGCAAATTGTGTATTTAAAGAGCCTCTACGTAGTCTATATTTTCCTACCAACCGGCTGCCTGGCTTATCGTTTAGCTTTACAATTAATAAACTCGTTCCCACATGACACGGGAAAAGAATGAATGTATTATGATGTACCTATGTTTTCATGCTCTTCGGCTAATCTTAAGCTATAAAGCTAAGTACTGAAGCTAGATAAGGATTTGGTGATTGCAGAGTGTAAAATAGCAAATTGTCAGAATCATTTATATTTATGTTACTGAGGGCGCATTCTACCAAACTTTTATACAAAGAATAGGTCTTATACTGAGAATAAATTTAAAATTTTTGACAGTTTTTCCTGACTTAGGACTGTCTGATGTCAATATTGTTCCGCGGATAAAAGATATCTGACTTTGGTAAGATCAGCACTTAATGTAGTTTTTTTCCGGATGATTCTCTGAACTTTAAAAATTACTACGTATACAAAACAAACGCGATCAAGACAAGTCGTGAGTGTGCGCCGCATCTAGTAATGGTAGCAAATAACGGGGTTTTTGATTAGACATACCATCGCTGATCTATTTTACCTACTGTGTTCGAAATGGACATGATTTGTGCAGCCATTCGAGTTCGTGATAAGGAAAGTCGCGAGGTTAAGCTACGGTTAGGATTTGGATGGGGAAATAAAAGTATAATTTTGTGTTGCATTTAATTTTAAAATGTTCGTTTTTGCGGTTTGTTCCGGCTGTGGAAGAAAATATAGATATTTGCCAGTAATTAATTAATGATATCCATTGCTTAAGTTTGTGGTCTTTTAGTATAATCAGCCTACAACGTTCCCATGGCTGGGAGACAGGCTTCCTCTCTGTGAGAGGGAGTGGGCCATAATCCACCATGCGGGCCCATTGCGGGTTGGTAGAAGTCACATTTCTTCGAATTTTTGGTTCTAGTACATGCCGGTTTCCACATGATGATTTCTTTCACCGTTCTGAGAGCAGTGGTGATTTAATTATTTACACAAAGTAAACCTTTACGCTTGGCTGGGTTCGAACCCACGACCTACAACTCGTAAGTCGGGGTTGATACCATTAGGCTACCACTGCTCTTACTGCTTCTTGACTATGAAACTGTTTCCAAATCACCGTAATAAACCCATACACGCCATCATTGTTTTCATAAAACGATACTCTTGTCTAATTATGGACACTCTTGACTGACACTCTGCACATAGCCTTAAAATCTATCTCCTATAATCATTACCTACATGCAAAGTCAAGCTCGAAATTATTAACAAAACTGCTCATTCCCACGCCGTCTTAAATACCCACCTCACGTTAACAAGAAATACTGAAAATACTAAATACATCCTGTAGAAATCTAGAATTTACATTGTAAAACGTTATCCTTCGTGTTTTATAGTTAAATACCTGAGTTCTAGAATTGTAGCGAGAGTGCAGCCAGCTAAGACGGGAAGAAATCACGATTTACCTACGTGCTTTACAATGGTTGAGTAAGGGTTAGGATTTAGTGATGAGCGGAGCGGGTAGGCTTATTTATTTTATTATAGAAGATGGTTGATTACAGCTCGGAGATGCAATTGTCTAAAAGGCTAGATACGCAGTATTGTTGCTGTGTGGGGGGCGAATGCGGTACAAATGAGTAATTAACCCTTTGACCGCCACGGTCGTGTATAGCAGACAAATGAAAACGTGCCCAACACGCCAATGCCGACAAGAAAACACCATGTTTTAAGTATAAACACAGAAAACTGAATTTAGTTTATTTATTTTGTACTTAAAACATGGTGTTTTCTTGTCGGTATTAGCCGACGGTGGCGTGTTGGGCACGTTTTCATTTGTCGGCTATACACGACCGTGGCGGTCAAAGGGTTAAAATTTTTTACAATAAAAATAAAACTACTGAATTGGCAAAGAACGATTTGAAATGAAACATAATTTTAGTTTCGGAAGCAATTTGGAAATATACAAACACTATTTACTTATAATCATTTATTTTTGACTTTGTAGTCGCTTTTTTTTTTGAAGACGTTTGTCCATTTTAATAAAAAGCTTTTTTTTTTTTACAAGAATTTGTGCTTTATTCCTGCACTCATCGACAAGGTGCGCCTGTGTGACCTCAGCTTTTAGCAGTCAACCAGATGCAGACGTCTGCAAAGTTGCACCACGACATCCGGTTCTCTGCATTTTGGAACCAAAGTACACCAAATGCGTCTCCCAACTGGCAGTGTCCCTACAATATTGTATGCGTAATATGTATTAAGTTCATATTCATGTTGATTTCTTATACCGTGTCTATATACTAGGTAAAAAATCAACATGAATATGAACTTATTAAACAAGTAGACCTATAATATTAAACAAGTTGTGATAGATAATTGTTTTCAACCAGTCTTGTAAAATACTTGTAATAATTATCCACCTATTTTGTAAGTTTTGACATGTTTTGTATACAACTTTTTTGGGATGTAAATGATTAACGAAGATAGACAAATAGATAGTGCAATCCACGAAGACGCGCCCCACTCTTTTTTTCTTAACGCTTACAGTCCGCTAGTGTTTTAGTTTTGTTGATACACACTAATTATTATTAGTGGGTAATTAGTATGTATCGAAAAAACTTAAACACTAGTGGGATTAACTAGCAATAACCACTAACGATTCGGAAGAAGAGTGGGGCGCGTCTTCGTGGATTGCACTATCTGTTGAGATTTGAGGTGCATCCAGACAGAGCGAAGCATGCGCCGCAAACGATTTTTTTTATATGCTACGAGTAGATGCCTCAGCATGAGGCAACCGTACATACATGCACCTTAAAGGCGCATCTCCACTTGAGGCAGCCTCGGGCCGAGCGGCGGCCTCAACCCCGCGGCAACTCTAGTGGGGACGATACCGCGGGTCGAGGCGTGAAGTTTCAAAGGCGCGCGGCACGCTCAGATTAAGGCAGCTCGCCCCGCGGCTGCTCAAGTGGAGATCCGCCTTAACATGTGGAATACATGATTTAATTTTATACCTTGGTTTAAACCAAGACAGAGAGAGAGAAAGTAACGATTTTTTTTCTTTTCAAATCTGCAAACGTTTTAAGATATACACAAACCGCTCCTCTCATGCAATGCTTATCTCAACACGACATCTCCAAGTTTCTACGTCCGCTTATTTACCTCGGTATAAGCCGAGACGCTCAAAGATGCTCCAGTTTAGCACAAAACTTAATTTTACTCATTCACAGTTTGTTACGTGAATATGGGGCTTCTGTTTTAATAGGACAGATGAGGTAATAGATGATGTATTGTACCTACGTGTATGTTAGAGCACATGTATGGAGATGAACGAAGCATAAAGGATCTCCTGCAAACACCATGGCACAGCTTGCGATTCGCGTCGCGTGTTTCGCCTGTTTGAAGGAGCCTTAGGGAGGATATAAGTTGTAGGGTTAACATGTGGCGTTGTGTAGTTTCTGCCTAATCACTCTGAGGAAAAAGTGTGAGTTTATGACGCAGTTACCAACAAGACAGGTTTTGTTGAAGGCATTGAGCTGGCTCCTTGGCCTCTCTCATCCATTCACGCTACTAGGGCTAAAGGCTCTTGCAAACACCATGGCACAGCTTGCGATTCGCGTCGTGTGTTGCGCCTGTTTGAAGGAGCCTTAGGGAGGATATAAGTTGTAGGGTTAACATGTGGCGTTGTGTAGTTTCTGCCTAATCACTCTGAGGAAAAAGTGTGAGTTTATGACGCAGTTACCAACAAGACAGGTTTTGTTGAAGGCATTGAGCTGGCTCCTCGGCCTCTCTCATCCATTCACTATAGGCCAACCAAATAACAGTCTACAAGCGCTTTGACTTCTGCCATCATAATCACGTTTGTTAGATACATATCAATACTGTTATTATAAAAAGGTATTTGTTTCTAAGTTTGTATGTAGGAGGTAACCTCTGGTATTAGATAATGTCAATGATAGCAAGTTTTGGGTTTTTAACAGACAAAGAGGCTGATGCTCATCTTTCTATTCACCATATTTAAATAAAACCGGAGTTATAGACCAAGCTTGCAGAGTGAGCAAACTAAAGTGCCAGTGGGCTGGTCATGTTTGTCGAAGGACCGATGGCCGGTGGAGCAGACGAGTCCTTGAGTGGAGACCGCGTAACAGCAAGCTTAGTGTAGGACGTCCCCAGCTAGATGGACGGACGAACTAAAGAATGTGGCTGGAACTGACTGGATAAGGAAGGTGGAGGAAATGGTGTTGTGGCGCAGCCTGGGGGAGGGCTATGTCCAGCAGTGGACTGCGATCGGCTGAGTTGATTGTTGATTGAAATAAAACCTCGGAGTCACGTTTATGATACCTTTCAGTGAAGCGACGTATATTTTTACACCTTTCATATCATAATAATAACGTTAATGTAATTATGTTTAATAAAATTAAAATAATACATGGAAACCCCCAATTCTAATCTCGTAGGAACCCTCTTTTCTACAAAAAAAATATCTTCAAAGGACGCAATAGATTCAATTAAGATATATTTTTAATGAATAAAAGTCCTGAGGCAAGATTGGTTAGTGAGAAATACGCTTTGATATTGTAGATTTATAAAAATATACCTACAGATTTTTTGATAGGCCTGTATTTTCAATCTACGTTTTTAAGAAATTGTTAAAGCTTCAGGCTTTTTGGATTTCTTACTGAATCTTTTTTCCTAAATTTGCTAATAGAAATAGATTATCTTAGGTAGTTAATTAGGCGTGACCTTCCCAGTCAAATTACTGTGTATGCGTGCGTATTGTCGATATCCTAATTGGGGATCTGTTTTCAGATTTATCCTCGTTCATTGTATCAAAACGAACTGAAACGGTGTCAGCACCCTCGAAAACCACGAAAACGAAATACCATCGAGCACGCAAGGAAAATTGAAAAAAAAAAATTTTAAACATAAAACATTTAATTTCTTTTGACTGTACTTACCCGTCAAAACGAGTAACCTAGATAATGTGGATAAGACACGAGTCAAAAACAGAAGAAGATCTAGCGGGGTATGCAAGGGGGGGGATGGAGGGGGGGCTTAGGGGATCAGACCGGAATAAATCAACATAAGTACCTTATAATACTTTATTTCTTCATCATGGTCATCACAGGTTAAAAACTTACATCAAGGATATTGCTACAACAGATAGAGAGACGAGAAAGAAAGAAAAAAGTTTATTTGGACACAGTTCGTGAAACACAGAACAAAATAAAAATAATGTTTCAAGCCCACAATAGATGAACAGCAGTGCGATTCTGTAACCATCTCACCGTGAAAACTTAGGTGAAGTGAGCGTGGAGTGAGCTGTCAGTGTCATCCTGATGCTAGGGATTGATACTCTTGACAGGTCACTCTAAGCTCACTTCACCTAACTTTTCACGGTGAGATTTTTACAGAATCGATCGGCAGATTACTACTGCTTTTCTGCACAGTGCGCAGTCCAATTCTTAACTTCATCATCAGACCATCTCAGACATCAATCTACATGGTCTTCACATGATCTGACCAAGATTATGTGATGTCTGTCTAGACTTTAAAAGAGACCGTGACCTCTGAGTTTGTTTCGGCCTTTATTTTTATTCTCTGAGTTGTCAGATAGAAAACGTCGACCTCATCTAGTTTAAAAAAAAATGATTGACGTGACTTGTAAAAGTGGAACAGTGGTTGCCCAGTGGTAACAGCCGCGAATTACGAGTTGTAGGTCGTAGGTTCGAACCCAGTCAAGCGTTTTACTTCGTGTTAATTATTTCATCACCACTGCTCGCAAAACGGTGAAATAAAAGAACGTGAGGAAACCGGCATGTACTAGAATCAAATATTTGAAGTAATGTGACCGCGTGGTGGATTATGGCCCACTCCTCTTCACTGAGAGGAGGCTTGTATCCTAACAATGGGAAAATTATGGTCTGATTATGCATAAAAGTGTTTGTACAAACCTAAATAAAGAAATAAAATCATTTATCTTTATCATCATCATTGAAGGGCTTGTGGCTAAATAATAACACCTGCACAGGTCGATCGATCAGGTTCAGCTACGCTTGCCGCGGTTAGTCTGTGGATGGGTGACCATCTTTACATACCGACACCCCACTGTGCCTCGGAAAGTACGTTAAGCCGTTGGTCCCGGCTGTCATTCGTGGATCTTTGACAGTCGTTACGGGTAGTCAGGAGCCCGAAAGTCCGACAACCAGTCTTGCCAAGGGGTATCGTATTACCTAGTAACTGGGTTGTGGAGATCAGATAGTCAATCACGCCATGTAAAATACTGGTATTCAGCTGCATCCTGTTAGACTGGAAGCCGACCCCAACAGAGTTGGGAAAAGGCTAGGCAGATGATGACCATCATCATTGGCAGCCGTGTTCCACCTACTGCTGAGGATACCATAACATCACACCTATATTTCCCGAAGGATTAGGCAGGGGTGTATACAACGTGTAACGTTAAATGCATTGAGTTAAAAGCATAATACAATGACCAAAAGTATTTTTTTAAAGCTACTATTATTATTAAGAAAATCGTGTTGATCCTAGCATTACTTTATGCATTCAAAATTGAGTCTTATTCCCTTAAAATAAGACTTAATTTTCTTTGGCTCAATCGGCGTATAGTAGGACAAAATACATAATTTTTGAAAAAAAAGACCTAAAAAAAGTTATTGAAATCGATTCAGTAGTCAATTATGAATAAACTATTTTCAGGTTTTGCGCATTTAACGTGACACGTTGTATAAATAGTCCAGCATTTCACCAGGGGGCGAGTGTGCGAGTGACAATGAGATGTCATCAAACGGGCAATGGGCCGATGGGGATGAAAGGTTCTGGAGTGGCGACCACGTACAGGAAGACGTAGCGTTGGAAGACGTAGCCTCCCACAAGGAGGACGACCTTGTGAAGGCCGCAGGAATCCGTTGGATGCGAGAAGCATACAGAACCGGTCGAAGTGGAGGTGCTTGGGGTTTATGTCCAACAGTAGACGTCTTTTGGCTGAATGATAGATGATGAACCGAACATAAATTCAGACTCCGGGCTGACAAATTCCAAAAACACTAATCTCAAGATAAGTCTCCTTTGTTTTCGTAATAGATAATTCTTGGCCGGCCTTACTTACGAACCTATCTCACAAAACAATCTTTAATCCTGTTCCTAAAAAAACTTATAAAACAAATAATAGTTCATAATCTCGGGCCTCCATGTGCCCTGCACGTTTGACAGGGGGGCGTGGGCTCAATAACTCAGCACCCCCCGCCCTTAACATGTGTTCGAAGATATATGACACAATATGGACACACATGATATAAATATATGATACGATATTAAATATAGTTGAGGAGATTATGAGAAGAAAATATTGGGATAAGGAAGGCGGTTATACTGGCGAATTGTAAGGTGGTTTTTAAATTGATTGCTTATTAGGCTTTCCAGAATAACTATGGAATAATAAGTAACAATGTAACGTCCCTGTCAAGTTACTGCGTTTCCACAATAACACTGACTACTAAAGGATGATTTCCACCAAACGGCTCGTATCGCATCGGATCGGAACGGATTTTACAATCTTTAAATGATATTAAATCGTGTACACAGTATTTAAAGATGGTAGTATTTATATAGCTACCATCAAGAAGTGTGTTAACACGCGTACGGTTCCGTTGGCCTATCGTCGTATCCGATCGAATCATTTCGGCTGTCGTTCAAATTTTTCTTTTGCTCTTCTGTGTTTTATGATTACGTTCTTCTGCTTCTAATGGAATAGCCAACAAGACTACGTCAACTTCAACCATTTTCAAAAATTAGAACTCGTCAACACGGTAGGAATGAAACTATTTGACTAGGCGTAGAAACGTACGGTGCCGATCGTATGCGTCGACATCCGGCCGGACGCGATCGGCTGTCGCCGCATCCGTTCCTATCCTTTCCGATCCGATGCGGTACGAGCCGTTTGGTGGAAATCATCCTTAACAGTGTTACTGCGGATACAGAAATTATTTCCAAAGTGAGTTTACGAGAGTAATAAGGAAACGCTAACCCTAACTGCGTAACATACTATCAACCATAATCTGAATCATTTTAAACGACATTGCTAATCCATTGCTTCATATGTTCGGAAAATTTGTCCCCTCAACAACGTAAATAACGCAATGAATGTTGTTGAACTCTCAAAATGAAACAGATTGTGATTGATCGTGTGTTACGCAATTAGGGTGCTGGTAAGAACGGATGCCCTGAAAAGCTAGTTATTATTATACATACAGAAGTAACTCTGCCTTTGTATCTATACCTTGTCACATCTAAATCATTAAACCGATGCTATTCAAATTTGACATATAGGTAGCCTGGGAACCGAAGTAGGACAGGCTACGAAATACAGGATTCATGCAGACGAAGTCACTGGCAACAACTAGACTATTATAAAACTAGTAGTCTTCTCTTCTCTTTGAAAACCAACCCTAACAAAAATAATTAGCACAAAAAGCGAATTCCTCTGCAGCAAATCCGTTTGCGCCTTGACTGCACACTGTGATAAACGCGAAAAATGAGTCGGAAAAAGTTTTCTTGCCCTTCTTTTTTTATTTCCTTCATAAATATTGGTTTGGGAGCGGATTTTAAAAGTATAACAGTAAAGTATTGCCTGCAAGCGAGTGGTGCAGTAAGATTGCAGTGGACGGTAGTATTACTGAACAGAGTGTCGGTTTCTGAAGGGATTTTGTTTCAGGAAATTGTACTTTTTTTTGGCTCTTTTGTTGAGAGAAGCAGTTTTTGCTGTATGATTTTGGAAACGCCACCCGTTTATTTATTATTTATTTCTTTATATATACTTTATTGTACACCACAAAAATACAGCAAACACTACAAAATATACAATGGGCGGCTTTATCGCTTTCTACGATCTCTTCCAGGCAACCTTAGGATGGACAGTGATTTTCCTGGACATAAAATGGGGCTGTCGTTGGTGCAAATATTATGTATACAATACACTGAAATATATATACAGATACCTATATACATATCCAAAATTATAGATACATAAATACATACATACTAAAACGTTCCCCGTTCTTATGCTTTTGACTTTGTGAAGGTCTTTGGACCCTTTTTTAATTTTTTTTTATGGATGGGAAATCATCAAATGACCCCTCCCGCTCTGGGTGGAGCAGAAGGGAGTGTCAGACTCTTACTGACTAAAACCCATCCGTGTTCCTTCCTTAGCCCTTTATGTTCCGGGGTTGAGGTAACCCTTTCGGACAATCCCGCTGCCACCGCAGGCTCGGATGGACCCTTACTTCTGTTTCGTAAGCCTTCGCTGTAGGATTATGAAGTGTGGTGATGACATCGGTACCGTCATGACTGCTCTACATAAAACTGCGAGGCTGCTTCAAGTGTATTCAAATAAATGTTTCGAATTGATGTTATTTCAAGATAAACAAATTTAAAATTTATTGTGATGGTAATTAAGTTGATTTCAGAGTGACTAGCACTATTGAAAAAGTTATAAAAATGTTTGAAGTTGTAGCGTGAAGTGCATTTTATTGTGTAGGAACTAGTTATTTTTCCATAAACTCATATTTGTTTACATTTTTGGCCAATAAGTCGCGAATGCAGATTAGCATTTTGTTGTGATTGTATAGAAAAACGAACGCGCTTCCTACTGTAAATTTTCTTAGGTCTTAATTGATGTGTCATTCAGTATAATGATCCTCTTGTAACCGACTACGGCAAAGTTCAAGAAGGTTTATGATTTTAACAGCCTATGAATGAATAAATCATAATAAATATGTCCACTGCCACTGCGGGCCAGTCCTTTCTATCCGAAAGGACTGGTCCGCACAGATTTTTGTGGAAAAAGGCCTTAGCCCAGCGGTGGGACAATGCGTGCTAAATAGATAGCTAGACAGATCAACATACCAAAAAAGTATAGTTATCTTGTGGCAGACAGACTAGAAGTATGGTTTCTTTCATCAAAATAACGATGTAGCATGAAAAGGATTCCATCTTATACTTACGTCTCTTCTTATTTCTTTACGAAATCACCCCCATTTCAGCACCATTCGTGCAAAAATACCCTCTTTACACTTACCACGTAACACCACTATTTTTGCAATAACGAAACGCGAATGAATCCGGACGGCAAACTTGTATGTAATGAAAAATGTTACCCCGCCTTGTGAGATGGATGTCGTTAGGTTGGAAGTTCTGAAACTTGTAATATCTTGGTGTTGGTACATTTGTTCAGTTAGTGTTTTGTTTTGAGAAAAATTGGGTTTAGAATTTCTGAATTGAATCAAAAGGAAGTTTTTGATGATAAGTAATTTATTAAAAACTCAAGCTCAAGTTAATTACTTGGGAGCTGGATTTAACATTGAAATCACATTTACAAGTAATTTTAAAAAACTTGATGGAGTCTACATTTCATCTCTGACTAGGTAGGTACAGCACCTGAAAATAATTTCCAAATTAAACTCAGGGTTCCAAGACATTAAATTGGCCCGTGGCTAAATAAAAACTGCTGCACAAGTCGATTGATCAGGTTAAGCTACGCTTGCTGCGGTTGGTCTGTGGATGGGTGACCATCTTTACATACCGAGACCCCTTCGCGCCTCGGAAAGCACGTTAAGCCGTTGATCCCGGCTGTCATTCGTGGATCTTTGACAGTCGTTACGTGTAATCAGAAGCCCGAAAATCTGACATCCAGTCTTACCAAGGGGTATCGTATTATCCAGTAACTGGGTGTGGGGGTCAGATAGGCAGTCGTTCCATGCAAAGAACTGATATTCAGCTGCATCCGGTTAGACTGGAAGCCGACACCAACTTAGTTGGGAAAAGGCTAGGCAGATGATGATTTCGTGTAACAAAATACAGGTTTGACTCCAGACTGACCTTCTGAGGAAACTACCAAATACAGAAAGTAGACCTGTCGTAAGAGTAGACACGATTTTGGAGGTTACATCTAATCTCTGTAACAATATACAGGGTTACTTTTCAATGACCAGCCAAATTTAAGGATGTGGTACAGACCATCAAACTAAACAAATTTCTCCTTGGGACCAACATCGTAATCGCGAATAAAAATTCAGTCGACCCATACGTTTAGGTCGAGTAGGTATTGAAGTTTTCTATGGGACAGTTGATGAATTTTTCGCGATTAAATATTGGTCCGATGGAGAAACTTGTCCAGTTTGATGGTCTGTACCACATCCTTAAATTTGGCTGCTCATTGAAAAGTAACCCTGTATAAAGGTCCATTTAATTTCAGAAAAACCAACCAACAACAACACCCTTGTCATTCCAGTAGGTTAGGCAGTGTTTTACCTATAATAAGGCTTATTACTCGATTCGCACGAATTTACTCGCCCGAAAAGTTCGAATCGTCACTTTTAAATAATATCATACGATTCGATTCGATCTTTTCAGGCGAGTAAATTCGTGCAAATTGACTAGTAAGCCGAAAAAACACCCACATTTTGCCAGTACCAAAAATTTTGTTATAAATTAAAAAATATAAATTCACATTTCAAACTTCCACCCAATTATTTTCACACTATCCAACTTAAAACATCCCACTCAAGATGCTGTAGGTAACATTCAGTACAATATTATGGAGATATACTACTATTTACTGCTGCCTCCTGTTTGACGAAGCGTTATGATATAACGACGGCGCGTCGCATTCAATACGATTCGTTTATTAGGTTTGAAAATGAAATGCAAAATGCATCGTTGAAAGTTTATTTTTACATTGATACTGTACCAGCTATAGATGTTTTATGTTTAGGAAGATAAACACCCACTTCAATAGTCACATATATAGTTTTCTCTTCATCACGTCGGGGTCACCAGTATAGAGTGCGAGGAACAGGGTGTATAGTTCACTCAATCTCCGTAGAAAAGGGAGGATCCTCCGACCAGACAGACGATGATTCATGTCAGGCTGTTGTATATATATTATGCTAGTTGCGCGGTAAACTCTGCTTGCGAGATGCAGGATTTTGTGACGTCCTGATATGACGCGTTGTTCGCATGTGGCGTTGTAGATACCGCTACATATATTTTGAAGTAAGTAGTGGCAACAACAGGCAATTATATTGAAATACTTTTAACTGATACCAAAACGAGGTATTTTATAGACTAGCTTTTGCCAGCGGCATCGCCCGCATTGAGGTTAGAAATTATCCCACGGGAACGTACTACCGAGATGAAAAGTATCATAATTATGTGTTAATGCAGGTTACAAATTATTTGTGTAATTTCATTCAAATCCATTCACCAGTTTTTGCGTGATTGAGTAACAAACATCCGATAGGATGGTAGGATTTCAGTAATCGCCAATCGCCATTGAAAAGAAATTTATGTTTTAAATCTCCGAAACTCGAGCACTTTTCTACCATCTAAGCCTGAAACAGGACCACGGAAATAAAGCGAAATACCAACGGATAATATATTCACGTACGAACCCCGACATTCCATCATGGCCGACACAATCTGACACGCCGATCTGACACTCCGACATCAGTGTCAGCCGGTGTCAGGTGTCGGCACGTCGTTCGTAAGATCATCATTCACGGCCGCAATATATGGACACTTGGGTAACGTTTGAGTGAGTGGACAAGGATTTCATGTTGCAATCCTAATGTATGAGCTGTCTTTGAAATGAGCATAAATGTTAGTATGTTAAGTGTTAGGTAATATATTTAGTAGATACAAAATATCGTTAAGGAATATTTGTGTAAACTTTTGAACAGAATCTGTGCAGTTAGTTTTGCGGAACATACATATATGGTGACAGCAATCGACACGCAGCCTGTTACAATGAATTCGGCACATGATTCCAGATCCGCTAGCATAGAATTTTTTCATCACTTGTCAAAAATAAAGCTGCTTTTTAGAAAAGTGCGGACCCGCGTAAGTTCTTTATGTGCTGAATTCATGCTTACAGTTTGCGCATCGATCTCATGCCATCCTGTATAGACAAACAGACAAAGGCAAGGAATAACTGTATAAAGGCGAAATTAATGCCTTAGGAATATAAAATAGCCATTTCCAAATAATTACCCCACACGGGAATCGAAATTTTATACCGAAAGAGATCTTCTTTATCACTGCACCATTCAAGCAATGGTTGCAAGAAGTGACTGTCTGCTGATGAGTAAGTAACTGAAAGTATGTAGTTCCTGTTACTTAATAGGTCTTAGACATGAGACGTATTTAGAACAGGTATGCGTACTAGGTATTTTTCTGGTCCTAGTACGACGCGTAAAGTGAGCGAAGCACATCGAGTATGTTCTATCAAAGCGAGAATTTTATCAATAGTGACTTATTATTTGTGCCATTTATGATGTAAATAGAGCTTTCCAATGACAACCCTCAAAATCACACAATGTTGCTGTATCTTGATTTAATATTTCTCTGATACGGGACGCGATTCATTGTGTCCTAATGAAGTATTCGGCCAAGTATGTTCATAGCGTACGGTTATCGAGTATCCAGTATCCACCTTTTCCAGTAGTACGAGTACCTGGTACGACACACCTCTACTAGGTACTTATGATTCGTAAAATTCCATTAAAATGAACCATCAAACTGTGAGCACGATTGTAATTTTAAGGCAAATTATTTGTTTGTTTACCGAAGTAGATTCGAAAATTGTATACAACTGAACCTTCCTGATCTTTTATAACTCCATATACCTAGGTAGTAAACTACTAAGTACCTTTTACTATCGGACCACCAGACGTACTGCAGCGAACCATATCACTTGATTGATGGATCCCGACCAGTCGTAGGTATTCATGAAATAGCTCCTTGTAACAAGCCTGCTTTGGAAAGCACACGACATTTTCTATACAACGTGTAACGTTAAATGCGCAAAACCTGAAAATAGTTTGTTCATAATTGACTACTGAATCGATTTCAATAACTTTTAATATAGGTTTTTTTTTTCAAAAATTATGTATTCTGCCATACTATCGGCCGATTGAGCCAAAGAAAATTAAGTCTTATTTTAAGGCAATAAGACTGAATTTTGAATGCGTAAAGCAATGCTAGGATCAACACGATTTTCTTAATAAAAATAGTTAGCTTTAAAAACAATAGTTTTGGTCATTGTATTATGCTTTTAACTCAATGCTCTAATTGGGGTGTATGAGGTTTTTCGCATTTAACGTTACGTAACGTTCGACGAAATAGAAGTCAATAAATGAAATAAATGATTTTCGGGGCCAAAAAGGAATAAAATGTGGGACGACCAAGGAATATCATATGGGGCAAACCTCGTGTGGCGTATGCGGAACAAATCAGCATTGCAGACCAGTTTGAATGATGCTGGAGGAGCAACAGGCAAACGATACAGTATGGAGAGAGCAAGTTCTGATCTTCCTGTCCTTTTCTGTTTGGAAACAGGCTTTTATCCTGCAATCAGACAATCAACCAGTCAATCTGCCTCGCCTTTTTCCAACTATGTTAGGGTCGGCTTCCAGTCTAACCGGATGCAGCTGAATACCAGTATTTTACATGGAGCGACTGCCTATCTTACCCCCACAATTCAGTTACCGGGTAACACAGTACCCCTTGGTAAGACAGGTGGTCAGACTTTCACGCTTCTAGCTACCTGTAAAGACCGTTAATTATTTAATAACACGATACCCCTTGGCAAGACTAACCAACGGCTTTACGTGCTTTAGTTAATAGATATTGGATACATATTGCAGGTATAACCTATAGTGTTACTCACAGGTGCACTTACTCAATTATCATTTAATCATACACCTGCTAATGTTAAGTTAATCTACCTAGTTAATCCCTTAGAATATATCTGTTGGAACTTCATTGTATATACAGATTACAGGGTGTCCCTGGAAGTATGGATCAAATCGAATAGTGGCGTGGGCAAAGTCATTTCCAAACTTTTTAAACCCTGAGAACGTCGGTGAATTTTTGCGGATCAAAAGTTACAACCAATTTTTTTTTCAATCACTTCACATAGTGCTCAAAGAAAAAAATATTTTAAAAAAAATCTATCAGGGCTATCTAAAAGAATTAGGTAAATTGACAGCCCTCATAGTTTTTTTTTTCAGTTCAAAATATGCCGTTTAAACCGCTGTCAACAGAGGCCTAAGTGTACAAATTTGACAACTATTAATGAAAAAAGAAAAAAAATAGGGACACAGTATAATAAATCCTTAATCAGTTTATGAAATATCTTATAAGTTGGTCCAATATTGGAAGAGGAAATAGGCGAGACCAAACCTCGAATTATGACTTTTTACTTAGGCTTTTTCAAAAGTCTCTACGACCGCATTTCCTCTTAAATGCACCCACATTTCACCATTTATCCCTATTACTATTAACCTGGAATGAATCTCCAAGAAGCTGAAGAGAATGTTTTTAAGCACCGCATTAAACAATGTTACGGTAACTAAAAATAACACTTTCTTTGCCATGGTGTCATATTATGCCAATAATGTTCTGTAATAATATACTGCTATATTCCTATAACTAGCAGCGCCCCGCGGTTTCACCCGCGTAAGTTTTGATCCCGTGGGAATATCGGGTTAAAAAGTATTCTATGTGTTATTCTGATGTATAAGCTATATTACTCAAAATCCGTTCAGTAGTTTTTGCGTGAAAGAGTAACAAACATCCATCCGTCCAAACTTTTTTTTTTTTATTTGTGTATGGGAAATCATCAAATGACCCTTCCCGCTCAGGGTGGAGCAGAAGGGAGTGTCAGACTCTTACTTACTAAAACCCACCCGTGTTCCTTCCTTAGCCCTTTATGTTCCGGGGCACCGGTAACCCTTTCGGACAATCCCGCTGCCCCGGCAGGCTACGGCCCTTACGGGCCCCTTCCTTGTTGCTGACATCTCTTTGAGGCGCGCGTGGAACACGTACGCGCCGTCCGGCACGGGCCTGGTGATCAGACGGAGATATACCCATTACTCTCCGCCCGCAGGCCCGTGCCTACGGCGGCCGGGAGTCGTCACGCCATCCATCCATCCATCCTTACAAACTTTCGCGTTTATAATATTAGTAGGAAGTAGGACGTACTGCTGGGGCACAGGCCTCCTCTCGGTGAGAGGGAGATGCCATAATCCACCACGCGGGCCCAGTGCGGTTGGTAGATGTCACATGCCTTCGAATTTTTGGCGCCGTAGTTTGCAGGGTGCAACAACAAATTTTTTTTTTTTTCGTGATTTCAGTGTTGGTCCCATAGTGAAAGTTGTTCAGTTCGATGATACAAAGCACCTCTTAAAGTTTGTCAGGTTAGTTTTTTAACACCTTAGATATTGCAACTTGCAACTCTCAAAATATTTTTTTTTAATTTTTGATGATTTTTTAGATGATTCTACCTATCGTCTTCCAAAAGCTCTACTTCGACTTCTGCTCACCAACATTTCAGTGAAGGCGTGAACATAAAGCAGTAATATTAACCGTTAAAATCAGTGAGTATGTACGTCTGGAGCTCGCGTTATCTCGTAACAAATGATTATGGAATTTATGGAAGATGAACGACTGCGGTGCGGCTTACCGCGTGTAGGTGAGGTACCATCGGCAGATTCAGTTAGGTGTTAAAAATATTGAAAATATTATATAAATAATAAGCAAAGAAAGACAGAAATAAGCAGTACCTACCTTTGTACTCAATACTAAAATATCGAATCTGTATCCATTTTACTGTGTGTACATAAATAAAAAAATACGTTTTTATAGACAATTTTATGAATAAGTAGTGTGAAAATTAATTTCTAAATTCATGGTGTCAATAAATTAATATCTATAGAAGTATAATCTAATATATAAAATTCTCGTGTCACAGTGTTAGTTACCATACTCCTCCGAATCGGCTGGACCGATTTGTATGAAATTTTGTGTGCATATCGGGTAGGTCTGAGAATCGGCTACTATCTATTTTTTTTTTGTAAAGCGACGTTTGCGGGGTCAGCTTGTAAAATATATAAATCGAATTAATCAGCATTTTATTAGTAAATTGACGAATTCTTAGTTTCAGCGCAAGTAATAAACTAGTCAATCTGTGTTCTAGATTATAAAAAGTAATATTTGGATATGTAGCACTTTTGTGTATGATATTATATCAATGTGAAGTTCAACAAACGTTACTTCATCTAAACTTAATCTATACTAATATTATAAAGAGGAAAGATTTGTATGTATGTTTGTAACGAATTGGCTCAAAAAGTACTGGATCGATTTTAAAACTTCTTTCACCATTTGAATGCTACATTATCACTGATTAATATAGGCTTTTTAATTGCAAGAAAAAATAAAATGTTTTAAAAAATTTATGTCCACCCGTGCGAAGCCGGGACGGACCGCTAGTAATATTATAAAGAGAAAATATTTGAATTTTTGTGTTTGTTTGTTACGCTTTTACGCTAAAACGACTCAACGGATTTGGATGAAATTTGGCACATGGGTAGACCATGACCTGGAGAAGGACATAAGCTACTTTTCTTACTGGATCGCGAACGAAGACACAGGCAAAGGCAACAGCGAGTAAAATATAAATAGGCACTTTAAACGATTTCAACATTTAAATGATTCGATTTTTCTCCTAACCCTCCAGCCAGTATAGAATGCGGAAATCCGTTGAAAACCCGACTTGAACTCGCAGTCTTTGATACAAAAAGAAAAAAAAATATTTTTATGCGACGCCCCTTTCCTTCGCCTTTGGAATGGCTTTAAACCTATTTATCATCACGACCTCTCCTTTCGGGGGTAAAAAATTGACTGAATGGAGTGATGCCCTCGGAGTGATTTGGAATAATTCGGATATTTTTCCTGTTTTTTCGAGCGTGGTGTTGATAGGGTTAAGTAACTCCGTTGAAAGGATGTTTTGTAACGTTGTTTTTATTTCGTGGATATGTTGTCTGTACTTTTTATTCGGTTAAGAAGGTTTATTTGAGAATATGTGTAGATAAATGAATCGAATAATTCTTAGGATTTATTACACATGTTTTCATGTACCTTTATACATATTATAAATAATTGCAGTGATTTAGGTAATAATAGGTCGGGGCAAAAATATTTTCGTATTTTGAATCTATTGTTAGTAATCAAACCTCTTTGGCAGTACTGAATGTAACTGGCTGGTTTTAATACTATTCAATGTTGACATTCTAAAGATGCAATAAATTAAAAAAAAAAAACTAGTTCCCGCCATTTCTCAATTGTTTTTCAAGCAAGCAACATGAACGTATGTGACGAAGAAATTCGGTACATTTTAAAATTTTATTACAAAAAAGGTAAAAATGTGACGAACGCCGCGAATAAAATTTGTGCGGTTTACGGACCTAATGCGGTATCAATACGAGTAGCACAAATGTGGTTCAAGCGTTTCAAGTCAGGAAATTTTAATGTGAAGGATGAAGCTCTATTTATTTCTATTTCTTAAACGGTTGTTTACGGGTGATGAAAAATGGATCACTGACGATAAGAATGTCCGAAAAAGATCGTGGTCAAAGCATGGACAAGCCTCACAGACCGTGGCAAAGCCCGGCCAGACTCGGAACAAAGTGATGCTGTGTGTTTGGTGGGATTGGAAAGGATTCGTCCACTATGAGCTTTTGCCGCCGGGTAAAACTCTCGATTCTGACCTCTACTGTCAACAACTGATGAGATTAAAAGAATCTATTGAGAAAAACCGGCCGGAGCTGGTGAATAGGAAGGGCGTGGTGTTTCATCACGACAACGCCAGACCGCACTCATCTATAACCACTCAGCAAAAATTGAGAGAGCTTGGGTGGGATGTGTTGATGCATCCTCCGTATAGCACTGATCTTGCTCCATCAGATTTCCACCTGTTTCGGTCACTTCAGAACTCTTTAGGAAACATAAAGTTAATCTCAAAAGAACACTGTGAAAACTACCTGTCAGATTTTTTTGATAAAAAATCTCAAAACTTCTACAGCAATGGGATCGTGGCATTGCCCACAAGATGACAACAAGTCATCGATCAAAACAGCACATACATATTATAAATAAATAAAAACATAAACCTAAAAAAAAAAAATTTTTTTGTATGGAAAATACGAAAATACTTTTGCCCCGATATTTGTTTTACGTGGGGTTTGAAATTAATGTAACATTAGACATAGATTAATGAGTATTGCAGTTAATTGCTTTTGAATCTCATATCTAATAACGTTTTTTTTTTTTTGCAGGTAAAATAGTTCATCTTAATTCAGCATAATTCGGCACGGGTAATGTAACAACTTCTCATAGCGAGTCGATCGGTTCGCATTTTCGTTTTTTGCCATCGACTTCCGAAAGTAAAGTTATTTTTCACTTTGTAGTGTCTTTTTTGAAAATCGGTTGTTTTTTTTTTTGTAATAAAGTTTATATTTTTCAGTTTTTAGTTGTACCTATGGTATGTACAACTAAAATAAAAAGTGAATTTGTGTGGGGGATGTTACATACCCCACACAAATTCAATTAACACTAGTGCATTGAAGAATTGAAGACACCGACTCGAAGATGCAGTACATTACATCTATGCATATACCTTCGTACATAAGAATAATTACCTAATTTATTATATACTAAAACCTACCTGAAAGTATGTAGATCATATTAATTAAAGAATTAACAAAATTGAATTAGTTTTTTGTGAAAATTGCGGACATACAAACATACATAGATATGGGTCGAAACAGAACCTCGTTTTTTTAATTCGCTTAAAAATATAATCCTTTTTAAATGTAACACGAACTCTTTTTCCGCGGCATTTCCTGGAAGGATTCGGGGGATGCTTTTTTTCCCAGCAGTGGGACAGCAAAAGCTAACAAAAAAACTAACAACTATAAAATAGGCGCACACCACATATAATATTTGAAAGCAATATTTGCGATAGATCTAAATATGTGAAAACATCTTATGTTCTGGAAATTCGCAGAAACATCTTTAAGGATATTTGTAATACCTTCGAATACGAATTTAGTCACACAAGGCTATCTACCATCTAAAAGCAGTAATCTCAACATTCCTAATTAAATATTATTTGATAAAATCAGCATCCTATTTCATTACGAATACCAATGCAAAAAATAAACTCCCACAAAAACTTACATCTCTTATTCCTTCCACATAAGGACGAAAATGCGTAATTTTCCCGTTTACAAAATGAATTCTCAATTTTGTTATCCTGTTAATGTGAGGTACCATTTTCCTTTGACAATAACGTCTGGTTTTGATGTCTTAATAAAACCCTTGGCATGCTATCTTGGGGTATCAAGTACCCCCAAACGGGGTATCAAGTTCCCCAAACGTTTCGGTTCGGCTGAGTTAGGGTTAATTAGTGGTTATTGTTGGTCACAATCAATGCTTCGAAATATCCTAAGTCAATAGTTGGATAACAGTAAGTAATAGTTAGTGGAACTTCAGGTTCTTAGCAAGACATGGTTTTTAAGTTATGAAATAAGTTTTGGTATTGATTTCAATCGCTAAAGAAATTCCACTATTCATAATCTTTCTAATATATAAAATTCTCGTGTCACAGTGTTAGTTACCATACTCCTCCAAAACGATTTGTGTGAAATTTTGTGTGCATATCGGGTAAGTCTGAGAATCGGCTACTATCTATTTTTTTTTTTTGAAAAACGACGTTTGCGTGGTCAGCTAGTAATATTATAAAAGTGAAAGTAATTCTGTGTCTGCTAACCTTTCACGCCTTAATGGCTGAACGGATTTCGATGTGACACACACTGCTAGGGTGCTGGTCTTAATTCTGTAACACACTGTCACAATCTGAATGATTTTGAAAGATATTGCTAATCCATTGCTTCATATAAAAACTTAATATAAATGCTTTGGGTACATTAATATTTGGGTACCTATCTGTTTATGAACGCACGGTGATGCCTGCGAATAAATTAAATTTTATGTTATTTAGCTTCATTGGTTGGTTATGTAGTTGCTATAGATTATAAGTACTGTTTGTTTTATTTTATTCTGTTACCTGTAGTATGAATCATTTGATCTGTCTTGGTTTCCGTAGGTACGTCCTTTTCGGGTAACCACTGAAAATCAGCGCTGTGCTGCCCTGTGGGTCCCCCTATAGCGCAGCATCATGCTGAGCGGAGGCCGTTTTGCGTAGATGTGACGCATGTTTTGTCCCAATTTGTTATTTTGTTTTGTTTTTTTGCTTGTGTTTATTATTTTTTTGCCGCAAATAAACGTATTTTCTTTCTTTCTTTCTTTCCTTCTTGTCACAGTCATGACGTGCAGACGTCGACTACTTCTGCTTTGTGCTCGTGAATACAGATATATTTTGTTTTTATTTATCCTGTCATTAATTATCTTTTTGTTTACACGTGTTTCTGTGATATATCTATAAACCTATTTTTCTTTCTTTCTTTATGTTCTAAAAATGTGTCTGCTCAACAACCAACGTAAATAACGTAATGAATGTTGCTTAACTTTCAAAATAAAAGCCATTGCTATTGTTAGTGTGTTTCGCAATTATCCCGCAGAACTTGGTTTTGGACGTAAAATACTTTTTATCCAGGTAGTTCGATCGCGTGGCATTATTTCCGATTTCGCGGGCGAAACCGCGGGCAAATCTAGTAAGTAATTTAAGAGGCAGTTGAATATTTTTATAACATACAAATTACATTTACCTGTCATAATCAAAGAGTTATTGGAAAGTTAAATAACACAGAAATAATCTATTCAAAATATTCATTCACGTATTTAATGGTTATTTGACAGGTTTATAGAAATGAGTTCGTTATTTTCAGAGCATAAAATCATATACGTAAAAAAATCAAGGAAAAGCTAAATCTACAAAATATTATTAGGTATCTTAAAAGCATGTTTGTAGCTATTTTTCTGACACACATGTACGTGAAACATAATTCTATCCAGCAATAATTTATTTTTGTCCTACAAAAAACGGTCTCCTTTTTGTAACGTCAATGTCTAAGACAGATATTATCGGCGACAATGATAAGAGTTTTCACTGGACTGTTTATTTGCCGTCTGGGGAAATAGGGCAAGGAGCAGGGGAGGATGTTACACCGACGCGAGCGAATGTTGTGCGGATCGCGGATGATCCGGTTGGGGACGAATCTCCGCTTTGTACGTCCTGTGTTTTCTTCTGTAGACGGCAATGTAGATGATGTAGATCTAGTAAATAATTATTTTTGCAAGAAAGACAAGATTATATAAGACTAGTACCGCCCCGCTCTTTCACCCGCATAAATCTCGATCCCGTGGGAATATCGGGATAAAAAGTATCCTGTGTGTTAATCCAGGATGTCAGCTATCTCCATACCAAATTTTATAAAAATTGGTCCAGCCGTTTGTGCGTGAAGAAGTAACAAACATACAAACACACTCACAAACTTTCGCCTTTACAATAATATAGTGTGAAGTGTGATTACGACGTTAAAACAAGATTTAATCTAAATATAATAAGTGACAGCTAAGATATCGCAACACGTGGCGTAACTCGAAATTAAACAGCTTTCTCAAAATTCCCGCAAACGGTGTAACAGACGGTCCGACGGATCGGACAGAAGTGGCCCTGACAAAAGGAGAAAAACTTTGTTTTTCCACAAACGAATATCTAGAGTCTATTGATTTATTTTTCAAGCGTTCGCTCTATATTTTATCTTTGAAGATATCCCAATGTTTTCGTCATAAAAATAGAAAACATTATTTTATTTCACTTCACACACTTGAAAATAAAGCTTTATATACTTACTAGCAACTCCCCGCGGTTTCACCCGCATAAGTGTCGATCCCGTGGGAATATCGGGTTAAAAAGTATCCTATGTGTTATTCTGATGTATAAGCTATATTACTGTAAAGTTTCATCAAAATTGGTTCAGTAGTTTTTGCGTGAAAGAATAACAAACATCCATCCTCACAAACTTTCGCATTTATAATATTATTTGTAGGAGTAGGATTAGTAGGATTTATAAGTCAGTGAGTACAGACAGTACACTGTATCGTAACTTAGTCAATAACAATGAAATTGTAATAGCTTTAAGTACCTATTGTTTCAAAGATACTAATTATACCTCTCCTTGTCCAAAAGCCATCATTTTGTAATTAAGACATTCATGATTATTTCCTGTAGGTACTCGTACTTCCGTCAAACGGCTCGCACCGCATCGGATCGGAAAGGATACGAATGGATGCGGCGACAGCCGATCGCGTCCGGTAGCATGTCGACGCATACGATCGGCTCCGTAACGTCGTCGCTTGCGAACGTATCCGTTTCTGCGCCTAGTCAAATAGTTTCATTCCTACCGTGTTGACGTGTTCTAATTTTTGAAAATGATTGATGTTGACGTAGTAGTGTTGGCTTATTGCATTAGAAGAAGAAAATAATCATAAAACACAGAAGAGCAAAAGAAAAATTTGGATGACAGCCGAAAGGATTCGATCGGATACGACGACAGGCGAACGGAGCCGATCGCGCGTCGCAGCATACTTTCGGCTACGATCGCGTGTCGCGGAAGACGCCCGCGGTAAAGCTGCTGTGCGCGGTTTGGTAGTATAGACTAACAATTTTGTAAACAAACACCAACTGGATACGATTATTCTTCCCGCTTTCTTTATTCTGAAACTTTCAGTTGTATGTAAATGAGTTTGACTTTAATGATCGCTACGGCGCAAAGCTCACTCATCCATCCATCTATCTCTCTTGAATACTAGATATTTTATGTAGAAAGTTTTTCTCAATAGGTACAGTAGTGAATAATATTGCCATGAAAACTTTGTTCAGGACAACAAGTCAACATCCCCATACTGAAAATATTTTCACTTGCAATTCTGTTTACCCCGATTATAGAGCGTGATTCGGGCACCCTGAATAACAAACAAGGCGTCAGCTATCAAAGCTACACCTCTCCATTTTCAGTCCAACGTAATTACTAATCCGACACATTTTTAGTCTTTAATTTCGGGGGTACAAAAGACGGATTTGCTGGTCGGCGTCCCGTGAAATTCAGATTTCAGTTTCGCCCTGTTACCTCCGTGTGTAATGGGTTAATAAACTGGGAGCTTAGCTGAATGTTAATTTATATGTTTTTTTTTTACTCTTTTATGAAGAGTTATAAATGACCCTCAGAGCTGGCAGGGTTTAATGATATCTGTATTTCACTAAACGTACATTTGAGATGTAAAATATGTTTGAGATATTTAAGAAGGATTGAGGTTGAATTTATAGACTAGGTTCTCACCTAGCTAACCTACTTTGTGGTTTTCAGAAAATGCTAAAATATGGAAATCGCATTTAAAACTGAATTTAATTTACAACCATTTACTCTTATTATTATAATTAGTAATTTTTAGGTAAATAAAATGCCACCTTATATACTTGGGATGTTATTTTTTTTTAGAAATTTAAAATTGAAATATTGAGTTCACACCATATTTGTACGCTTCCTGGCATAACACTGGGTTTCTGTTCACCAATCTCAAGACCTGTATTTCTTTACCTGTGTTAACAAATAAAAGTAATTTGATTTGATGCCGAAAGGTAAAATATGGAGACAAGACTGATAAAGATACTATTGTTCATAATCAGCCTATAATGTTCCCACTGCTGGGACACAAGCCTCCTCTCTGTGAGAGGGAGTGGGCCGTAATCCACCACGCAGGCCCAGTGCGGGTTGGTAGATATCACATGTCTTCGAATTTTTGGTTC
Source organism: Globia sparganii (assembly GCA_949316385.1). Classification (NCBI taxonomy): domain Eukaryota; kingdom Metazoa; phylum Arthropoda; class Insecta; order Lepidoptera; family Noctuidae; genus Globia; species Globia sparganii. The sequence goes on from OX438677.1 coordinate 4,714,477, forward strand.
TAGGACATGCCGGTTTCCTCACGATGTTTTCCTTCACCGTTTTGAGGGCAGTGGTGATGAAATAATTTACACAAAGTAAAGCGCCTGACGGGGTTCGAACCTACGACCTACAACTCGTAAGTCGCGGCCGTTACCACTGGGCCACCACTGCTCACGGTACTATTTACGGTACGGTATGTACGGTAGGTACTATTGTTACATGTATTTAATACATCTACACATTCATCATTCTTCTGCCCTTATACCAATTCATTTGTGGTTGGCGCAACACGTCTTTTTCTTCGATACTAATCTCGGTAGTCATCCCCTTTCTAACCATATCATCATTCACACAGTCTATCCATCGTTTCTTTGGTCTTTTTCTACTCTTATAGCCAAAACTTTCCTCAAATTTTCCTCATTCCTCCGCATCATCTAAAACATCACACATTGTTTACCCCCCCCCCCTCCTGATCAGAAGGTCTAAGTAGCTAAATGTCCAACAGCGCGAAAAGTCTAATGAGCAGTAAGTCTAATTAGCAAAATTTCCATGTAGCAAAACGTCCAACTAGCAGATGGTCTGTATAGCAGAACATCTATTTAGCAAAAAGTAATTTTTAAAATGTGTGCACTCATCATTGCAAATAAGTGATTATGAATTTGAAACTTTCTATCCGTTGTTCAATAATCTTTTTTTTTTTGTGGATGGGAAATCATCAAATGACCCCTCAGGGTGGAGCAGAAGGGAGTGTCAGACTCTTACTGACTAAAACCCACCCGTGTTCCTTCCTTAGCCATTTATGTTCCGGGGCAGCGGTAACCCTTTCGGACAATCCCGCTGCCTCGTTCAATAGTCTAACATTCTACTCGATAATCCCTACCCACACTCAAACCATTTATCATCTTAAAAATAACAAAATAAATTCTTCTTTCCAGAATCGAACTAAGAATCTTAAATATAACTCAATCGGGAATAGTCCACAATTTATCTCTCGGATATAAATTCCGGCTAAGTACAGGAAAAACGCGAACAGTGTAGTTTTCAACGTGTCTAACAAAAAGATTCTATGTTCGAACACCTAGCCATTGCTCTTCCTAGTAAAGAGAAGGAATTCCTAGGAATTTCGCTAGGAATTCCTACGTTTGTGGAAGCTGGAAGTATATTTCTTTCGCTTATCGCTTTAGTGCTCTAGTTTTTCAATCTTTCGTAGTTTTTAGGGTTCCGTACCTCAAAAGGAAAAACGGAACCCTTATACGATCATTTTGTTGTCCGTCTGTCTGTCTGTCAACTCAAGACCCTTTGTCTCGGGAACGCGTGGAGGTATCGAGATGAAATTAAAACCATATACTCAGGTCTACAATCCCTTGTAGCTGTGTAAAAATTAAACTTCAAAGTTAAAAAAGATATGGCCGTTTATGCCGGCAAAACACCTATATTTCCAAAACACTCTCAAGGGAATCAAAATTTATAGGGTACTTCCCGCTGACCTAGAATCATGAAATTTTGCAAGAAGCAATGTCATGTAACTCAAGTAAAGGAAACAATTCGAAAACCGTAAATTCATAGTTACATTCCTACAAATTTGTACGGATCCCTCGGTGTGCGAGTCGGACTAGCACTTGACCGGTTTTTTTTTAGTTTGTTGAACTTTTGAATAGTCGAGTGGTCATTAGCGAGTTTTGTTTCTTCATTTGTTTAGTGGTCTTTTAGGAGTAATGGAAGATCCAGAAGAAAGCAGGTTTTTAAAATATTTTTGATGGATGTTAAAGCATGGTCTGTGCTTTTTAACACTGAGATTATACTTAAAAAAATACATGTGCGTGGCTAATGACTAGGAATATAGAAGCGGTTACAAAAACTTTTGGAACTGTGAATGTAGGTAATGGTCTTATAGAGGTATGAGGAACTGGGTGTAAAATTCACTCAACCTCCGTGGAAAAGGGAGGATCCTCC